>OZ021730.1:69058841-71458841 GCA_963978545.1 Linyphia triangularis
AGAAGCAGTTAATACAGCAACAGTGTGTGCAAAGACAGAGATTATAAATACACATAACGTACAGCACGGTTACAGTAGACTGGCGTGAAATTTACATAAAGGCAGTTCAATGACAGGCTAAAAGTTCTACATAAAGGCAGGCAGTCTGATCAGGCTTGGAGGCAGTCTGAGCAGGCTCCATGTGCTGGTCGCCACAAATTCAAAGTGCAGCTTCAACCTCTGTGGAGCCTTTTGGCAGGTGGTTCATTTTATCTTATATAATATTCTTAAGACTTTATTGTAATTTCAAAAAGTTTCTTTTGTTAAATCATTAAAGTTGTAGTCATCCTCTATTAATGATGGATTTAGATGAAGGATCATGTTCCTAACTAATATACCCCATCGAAAGTAACTTTCTTCCAACAAGGATGAAGTAAATATGCAATACGTGTTTTCAGTGTCCGATTTTTTGTATAGTATCCAATTCAAATGAAAACAAATATTCTTAGTATACAAGTAAAAGGAGGGATGATTATGCTGTGCAAATATTTATTAAAAAATAGTACTTGAAAAAAGTCAAGGTTGAAAATAGGTTACTTTTCAAACATATAGTAACATAATAAAACTTATATTTTATAAAAGTTAATAATAATAAAAAATAATGATTGTATTTGATTGAAAGCAAAGTCTTTTTCCCAAAATAAGTGTTTTCCTCCAGTAAATTTCTTATAAATGTAGAAAAAATGAAGAATGTTTATGATGACATGATGGATGACAAAATGTTTCATGTTAACAGATTCCTCAAATACTTGGACTGGAGGAAGCACACTTTCGTACACACAGTCAATGGTACCGCCAGAAAATACCATTAACATGAGGCCCCAAAGTGCAGGTTATTGTAAGTGTTCATTTCTTCTTTCAGATACAACCTGTCATGTTCATTTGTTCTTACAGACACCACCTGTCACATTCATATACAGGGTTCCCACAGTCATTAAAAGTGCTTAATATTTTTGAACTTGTTTTCAAGGCCTTGAAAGTGCTTGAAAATGCTTTGAGGTGCTTAAAAGTCCTTGAAAATATTTAGAGGTCCTTAAAAGTCCTTAATTTTTGCAGATGTTGTGTGGCCAGCTGCAAAATTTATAAAAATACAACTCTGACTTGCTATCCCCGCATGACTGCCATTTATTTGTACAGTATCAAAATTTTCCGACGTATTTGTATTACGCATCCACCAATTTGTAACTTTTTTGGCAGAATATACTTTATTAACCCTTTGCACTCCAGGCCTTTTTTGCGCGGAGGAATCAGCAACTCGAGACATTTTAGCTTCGGCTGGTGTTTATGGATTTGCTTCATAGAAACTAAACACAGTCATTGGCCTTGCATCGAATTTCCGCATCACACCTAATGGTCCTCACGTGGTTTGGCATCCAATCGTGTGGCGCCTGAGAGGCGCCACTGGAGTGCAAAGGGTTAAAAATTTATTGAAATGATGCCTGAAAACAAATTTTCAAAGGTCCTTGAAAACATTGATTAGATCTTTAAAAGTCATTGAAAAGTCATTGATTTTCATTCTGTGATTTGAGTGGGAACCCTGATATACAACATACCCTGATTAAAAACTTTATTAAAATACCCATAAACATACATGCTGGGAAGTTTCGCAGACTGGGTAAAGTGATTATATCGAGTGGTCACATAACCTGGAACTCAGATAAATGTCAGGGAGCTTTCTATTTTTGGAAAAATTTGGGGAATTTTTTGTAAATTTCACAAAAATCAGGGAAATTGGCTATCATTGTTTTGAAGGTATGTTTCCCTGCTCATCCTTATTTTGGTACAATTAACCTGGAGAATTGTGGTGTAAACGTAGGAAATTTAATGTTACGGAATAATTTAAACTTTTCACTGCTATTAGAACTATTTGAGAAGAATAAGCATATTATCTCTTTGGAATAGTTGTCTGTCCATTTAATCAGGGTGTCTGTTCATCTGGAAAAATTGATGAAATTTGAAAAAAAAATTGCCATTAAGTCACGCAATTTCTTAAAAATCCATCAGAGAACTTTTCCCCCTGAATTCCCCACTGTTCCTCTGTATTTTGATGTTATTTACCCGGATAATTGAGGCGGCAATCGTTAGATATTTCATGTTACAGAATAATTTTGACTTTTCATTACCGACAAAACTATTTTTCAAAAATTGGTGTATTATCTCTTTGGCATGCATATTTTATTTGATTTGGATGACTACACATATGGAAAACCTGGCAAAGTTGGGGAAATTCGATAAAAGTTTGCAGTTAAGTCAAGGAATCTATAAACTAGTAGGGTTCTCACACACACACCTAGCCTATTACCTTGGACTCATTCAACTTAATTTTTTTCTTTTTTTTGGTGCCAAATATCTAGAAACCGACAATAACAGGCTCAATATAAAATAATGTAGAAATATTTGTTGTTGCAGCTGTCTGTTTAGAAGATATTTAGGTCCTTTTACTGAGACTTCACAAAATTCTGAATTTTTAAAAAAGTATCTTTCATAAAGATTTATATTTCATAAAAGGGCTTTCTAAACAAATACTTAATATATATTTTATCTTAAAACAAATATCCTTTGAAAATTCTTAAGATAGACCTGAATGTGTGACCGTATAGTTTTCATGCATTAGAATGTTTTTTACATCATCAAGTTCTATTTTACTGAATTGATATAAGCCATTTTGTATCTTCTGAATTGAAATACCTGTATAGTAATTATAAATAGATTTTGTTAGCGTATTATACTGTTTATGTAATTATAGATAATTACTAATTGTAAGACTAATAGTGTTTTTTATTCATCTTTAAGGGAATCGTATGCAATTGCATTCTGATGTTACTTTGCAAGGTGCTCTTTCGTCCCAACCTGGTAAGTTATTCTTTGAAGAAAAATATTCAAATCATTAGAAGGATTTGAGAATTTTTTTTTTTTAAATCTAAATCAAATTGTGTTTTTAACATTGGTTTCTTAAACATACAACAAGACAATTTTTTTAGCATATATTTTGGAATATATTTTTAAAATACAGCAAGCATATCCTTTCAGGCTTAATTTTGGGACTATTTTGGTAGCTTTAAACAGATGTTAAAACTTTTTCTTATTGTCTTTTGCTACCACTGTTTGTAAGGTACATAGATTCCTAATTTTTATCTATGTCTCAGTCTCTATTTTTCCAAAAATCCTTTTTTAAATTTCTTAAACATTACTTATTTTTTCTATTATTAGGTCTTTAAAGATTACTTATAAACTCTTTATTTTTACTTTTTAGCTAATAGCATACATATTGTCCCTCAATATTTTACATTACTTCCATTTATCTGATTATTCAAATTGTTTAAAATTCTGATAAGGAATTCAATCCCTTGTTGCAGAAATATCATTATTGCAAAATTTCTAGTTTCAAAATAATTAAAATATATTTTTTCACTACCACCAAATAAATTAAAAGTTGAATTAACCTCATCTCCTAAAGTAAGAAGTCAGCTCTTATTATTTTTTTTTTTTTTATCTTTTCAGAAAATAATTTTTGATATGTAAGATAGTTTTTCTTAGTTACCATAAAACTAATTTTGCAGTTATTGGGCATCTGCAATTAATGATTAAATTCCTTCTTTTAAGGAATAAATTCTGGTGTGGAAGAATTTATCTATAACTGGAATTCTGTCTTTTTGAACTTGTTTTTAAGTGGCCTCAAGGTTGATGCAAAAAATATATAATAGGGATCACCATATTTTAAAATTTTATCAGTGTAATTGGATATTAGAGGTTCAGAAACTCTGCTGATAGGTTTGACAAAAAATTACCTGCGATGTGCTGTATTTTTCTTGATCCATGTATGAACAATGCCAAATTCTGTGCAGATTTATTGTTTCCTATGATCAGAATACTGTTGGTGACGTTTTATCAAGTTAAACAGTAACGAATAATTGTATTTTTTGATTAAAAGGGCAATTCTTTAGTTTGAGGTTTATAGTAGTTAGGAGGTTATTTTTTTTTTTTTTCATTTGTCCAGTGTTTTATTGAATATGCTCTACTAGAATTTGTATTTAATAGTTTTTTAACTGATATATTTTATTGATGTTTTGTAAATCAATTAGTAACAGTCTTACTAAAAATATGAAATTTCTAAAATTAAATTTAAAGGTTTGTTTGCTTATATTTTATTGATTATTTTTTTTTATGTGAAGAAGTTTTATTCGACGATCAAAATTTAAATAGGATCAAAAGCTGCCAATCTTTTTTTGTCGTATAACATGAAGTGTTTTTGCCTTTTTTCTTATTGTACACTATCACACTTGTAAATTGCCATTGTCATTCACTGTGAATTTAAGTAATTTGGACTTCTTTTTTTGTAAAATATTTTAGCTCCCGAATATTGGTGCTCTATCGCGTATTTTGAACTTGATCAACAAGTTGGAGAGACATTTAAAGTTTCGTCAACTTACAACAGTGTTATTGTGGATGGGTATGTCGACCCTTCTGGTGGAAACCGCTTTTGTCTTGGAGCTCTATCAAATGTACATAGAACAGAACAGAGTGAAAGGCCGCGGTATGTATTTATTACTTTCCCAATCTTTTCCTATTTTTATAGACCATTCATTCATTATCATTGTTGGAGATGCTTTAGAAAATATGCCTAAATTTCACACTTTAGTTTCAAAACTTTGCACTTTTTACTTTCAATTACACTTATGTTTACATAGGACAGTGAAAGTATTGTTTTTGGTAAAATATATATATATATATATATGTTTTTTGAACAGCCACGTTTTGGAACATCCTGACTTCAAAAAATTGATCTAGAAAAAATTATTGTCTGTGTACGCGGTTAGCATAATTCTCAAACGACTTGATTGTATAGTCAAATTTCGTGTATAGGTTTGTGGTGTCCACGGACCTACCATTAAGGTTTTCATCAAAATTGTGCATGTGCATAAGGTAGCTGCCATTGAAATATTATGTTTTTCAGTAATTGCTATAAAACGGCTCTTTATTGTTTTGATCAAAATCGCTGTTGTAATGCCTCTTAAGGTGTTCTAAGCATCCTCGTTCCTGATATTCCCTTAAAAAGGTATAAAAAGTTGAAAAACGAATGTCCTCGACACAAAATTCTCTTTCCTTGAGCATCGCTCATCGACGACTGTTAATCTCCTCTCCTCTGCTTCAGTTACAAGATAGGATAATGCGAGAATTTTTGAAAATTATACGCCAAAATTGCCATTTTAGCTTTTTTTTAAAGGCCCATATAAGAACTATTGCCAAACTGGCTAATTTTAATTTCTCAAATGAATGACGAAAATATCAAAACAGTAATTAACACCAATCCATGTCAGTATAAGTGTGTAATTGAATGTTGGGCAATGTTCCACACCCCTAGTATTGTTTTTATTTTTGGTATGTGACATACACTAATGTAAATTTGTTTATGTAACTTTTAATCTCTGATCTTTAATTATAGTGTCTCAATTGCTCATAAATGGTTTTTCCTGTGCAAGCAGATCATGCCAATTTAAATGCCAGTAAATGGCTATTCTTTATCCCATTTCTAATTCACCAACTCTTCTGAAATTACACATTGTCTCATTACCCAGTTGGGGACAGTTCCTAACATAGTTATCAGTAAAAGTTGTTAAGTCTTCTCCGACTTCTATAAACTAAAAACAAACTTTTCTATAAACAGGCATGCATAATGTGACCAGATGTCAAGCTTTTCACTGGACAATCCTGCTTTTCACCTTTATGTCCTGCTGCCCGAATGTTTCGCCAAACTGTCCCGCTTTTCCGTTACATAGGATGTGCTCCATAAACATAATATGCAAAAACAAAACTCTTCCCCATTGAAAGATATGTGTCCTGATTTTTAGTCAGAAAAATCTGGTCACGTAAAGCATGCATTATCCAGAAGTTACAGTTAGAATTAAGTGCTTTGTAAAGTCAAGGAACAGTTAACTTTTTTTTAAAAATGTTTGTTTAAATTTAATTTTGGTAAATGTTACACTGTGCTAACTAATATGAACTTGTTGATGTGACTTTTTATATCACTTTCTAACTCTTCTCATTAGTGTATGCTTGTTTATTGACTTAAAGTTAGGGAAGAATTAGGTGTCAACATAGAATTAAGAACAATGCCTAAAATTAGCTGATCTCTAACTATAATATCTTGATTGCTTGTAAACAGTTTTTCCTCAGCAAGCAGATGAAGCCAATTTAAATGCCAGTAAATGACCATTCCTTATCTTATTTCTAATACACCAACTTTTGTAAAGTTACCGATTGTCATTATCCAGTTGGAGACAGTTGCTAGCAGAGGTATGTGTAAGGATTGTTAAGCCTTCTTGTCTATAAACAAGCATACATTACCTAGAAGTTACAGTTAGAGTTAAGCTTTTAAAACTTAAGGAACAGTAAACTTTTTTATAAATTATTGTTTGAATTTAATTTTGATAAATGGTATCACTAAACTGATAAACTTGTTGATGTGACTTCTAATATAACTTTCAAATTCATCTGGTAAGTGTATGCTTGTTTATTAAGTTGAAGTTTGAGAAGGCTTAGCTATCAACATACAATTAGAAACTCTGTCACAAATTGGTTAACTTACTAAAAACAGTAGAAATAGGCCATATTGTAGGCATTTCCAGTAGCTCAATTTGCTTGGTTAGGAAAAATGGTTTAAGAGCTTTACAAAAGTTTCAGTTAGATAACAATGTTCAAAACTACACAAACTTTTTCGTAAGAATTTATTTTAGTTTAGTGTTAGTTAATGATAAGAATTTATTAATAAGTAAGTAGATGTGACTTTTAATATTTTTTTGTTAAAGAAGGAGTGTTTGTGGTGTAATAGGAAAAAGATTGGAGATTGGATTTTATTGTTGATCAATAGAATCTTTGATAAATTAGAGCAATTCTTAGTTTTACATTTTTAGATTTTATTGACTTTGCATATTGAGGAAATTTGTTCATATAAAGATCTGCAATATAAATGAATGGCAGACGCTATATTAAAGATTACACATTGTTTATCAGACTAGTTTTTATAAGCATTGTTTGGGAGTATATTTTATTAATGGGACATTTCTTTCATTTGGAGGTAGCTCATCATTCAGTTATATAAGAATGGTTCTAAACTACACAAACTTTTTTGTTTAAGCAATTATTTTAGTTTAGTTTTAGTGAATGGCAACAATAAACAACAATAAATGAATAAAAAGTCAGTGTAATTTTTTTTTTTTGTAGAAGGAGTGCTTGTAATCTCATGGAGAAAGTAGTCAATGAGTATTGTGTATTTATAGGTTAACTTATGTGTATTCATTGGTTATTCCACATATTGCTTTCAATCTTGCATTTCAATATCTTTCCGTCAAAAATTAACAAATTTGCATAATTCTTGGATGAATATTTATTACTATCATTTTGTACTATAAGACACATATCCCACACATATTTAAATGTAAATATCTTTTTTAAAAAGCTCAGTGTATTTGCAATTGAAAACTGATAGAGTAGGCTTGTCAATACCCTCTAAGACTTTTCAAAAGCCAACTTTGCAATGGACTATCTTGCGTAATTCCTCGATGAATATTTATTACTATCATTTTGTACTATAATACTAATATATCCCACACGTATTTAAATTCAAATATCTTTTTGAAAAATCTCAATGTATTTGCAATTGAAAACTCATATAGTAGACTTGTCAATACCCTCTAAAACTTTTCAAAAGCCCACTTTGCAATGGGCTATCTTGCATAATTCCTCTATGAATATTTATTACTATCATTTTGTACTATAATACTAATATATCCCACACGTATTTAAATTCAAATATCTTTTTGAAAAATCTCAATGTATTTGCAATTGAAAACTGATATAGTAGGTTTGTCAATACCCTCTGAGACTTTTCAAAAGCCGACTTTGCATTTGGACGCGAATTGAATTCACTGTCTCACAATTCCAAGTAATATTAAATTTCATTAAGAAGAACTGCTAGTAATCATCATTCTCTATGCTCGCTATGTTACAATAATCTCACCCAGTTCATTTAGTAACTACTTATTATAAAACCTTGAAATTTGGTACAAAAATCATCACCTAATTGAAACGACATAAATTAAAAACTCGAAAATAGCTTCTACTATAATTTATTTTGTATTTGAAACCATTACATCAATACCTATGCAGTGGCTCCACCTACAATAGTCTTTTGCTTTTTTTGAATTTCATTTATGAAATAAAATATATTGGACGCTATTTTCGAGCTTTTAATTCTTGTCATTTCATCAAGTGATCATTTTCGTACCTACTCTCTAAATTTCAAGGTTTTTATACGAAGTAGTTTTTAAATAAACTGGGCTGGAATATTATCAGGGTTCCCACGGTCATTGAAAGTCATTAAAAGTGCTTAATATTTTTGAACCTGTTTTCAAGGCCTTGAAAGTACTTGAAAATGCTTAGAGGTGCTTAAAAGTCCTTGAAAATGCTTAGAGGTCCTTAAAAGTCCTTAATTTTTGTGTATGTTGACTAACTTCAAAATTTACAAAAATGCAACTCGGACTTGCTATCCCCGCGTATCCGCCACTTATCCTCATTATATCGGAATTTTCTGACATATTTGTATTACACATGCACCAACTTGTAACTGTTTTGGTAGAATATACTTTATAAAATTTTTTTATACAAACATGATGCCTGAAAACAAATTTTTTAAGGTCCTTAAAAACATTAATTAGGTCCTTAAAAGTCATTGATTTTCATTCTGTGATTTAAGTGGGAACCCTGATTATAACATAGCAAGTATGATCCTTACTAGGACTTTCTCGTAAATTTAAGACCAAGTACTTTTCAACAACCCTTTAGCAGGAATCCCGTCATTTTGTGAAACAGAGTTGCAGTTTTGTATGATTTCTGTTTTGCATTTTGCAGTTATTTTTAATTTTTATTTTACCTATTGCGTTGTATTTCAGGCTCCATATTGGAAAAGGCGTCCAACTTGATCTTCGTGGGGAAGGTGACGTGTGGCTGCGATGTCTCAGTGACCACAGTGTCTTTGTACAAAGCTACTACTTGGACAGGGAGGCCGGAAGGGCCCCCGGAGATGCAGTGCACAAGATATATCCAAGTGCCTACATAAAGGTGATCATCAGGGATTTCTGCAAAGTATTCGCTTTTTGTGCGGTTTTATTGTATTTTGCACAGTTTTTCCGAAATGTAAAATTTAACAATAAGTGTTTTTTTTTTGGAGGAGGAGGAGAATTATAGAATCAGTACAAGCAGTGTTTAAACTGTGGTACAAAATTTCATTATTTTCTTTTTAGCAAAATGCTTAAATTGTTATGAACTCCAGTACTTTTAATGTTTAATCTAAAATAATTAATAAACTTTTATTATAAAATCGTTATGTTTAAATATAAAGCTATTTTGTAGCAAATATCAACATGATAGTAGTTTCCAACCTTATATTTGAATTGTGATTTTGAAAAATTAGTGACCAAGTGTGTTAACAATAAAACTAAATAATATTTTCTAATTTTAGCATTTTAAAAAGGTTTATAAGGTTTACCTTATAAGGTTTATAAAGTTCTTTAAATAAACTTCTTTTCCTGATTTGCAGGTTTTTGATCTTCGTCAATGCCATAGGCAGATGCAGCAGCAGGCGCTAACTGCTCAGGCCGCAGCTGTGGCTCAAGCCTCGGCGGTGGCTGGACATATTCCTGGACCGAATTCTGTCGGAGGGATAGCGCCAGCAATAAGTAATTAGCTTTTTATTTTTTAAAAAATTTCAGTTAAATTTTTTTTGTTTTTTAAATGAAAGTTTTTTGTTTTTTAATTTTTGAAAAATTATTTACTATCTAACATACACAAATGAATTTTTTTTTTTTTTGTAAATTTCTACATGTTTCTGCTGGTTTAGATTTTATTTTAGTTATTTTTGTCTCTTAACTTTTTCAGTGAATGGTTTGTCCAATCACAGGTCTGAACATAATAAATTTGTGTATTGTCGTGAAAAAAAAAAAAAATTGCCGGTCAGAGATGATTGTGAGTGAGGAGATAAAACTATAAAAAACGTATTAAAATGTACTGATTCCAAAATCAACCAAGTTTATAACTCTTGTTCACCCCCCTTCTCCATGAGGCCACAATATTTTCACGCCCTCTGGTCCCAGATTTATTGCTCCCATCTTGTCGATCCGAGGTGTTCTTTCTTTTTCTATCATCCTCTGGATAGTCAATTCAGGTGGTGTTCTTTTTTTGTGCTTACTATCAAATGAATATGTCAGTGCTGTCCTAGTACGATCTGATAATTGCAGTCTCAATGTATGATCAATTTAATATCACCTTCTCCTTTTAAGGTCAGTTTTCTAAGAATTACTATTTGTTTTGTGATGAAGGTCCAGAATTCTTATCCCATTTGGCCAGTATATTCTTAGTATTTTTCTGAGATATTTAGTTTGAAAAGATTTTATTTTCTTGTAGTTTTATTAATTTCCTTGGTTCACTTCCAACCAGTTTTATGGATTTTATGGTAGCAATGATAATGTGTAACTTAAGTGCTGTATAATGATTAGCTGCTTATTTTTTTCCTAAAAGGTCTTTATAAAAGTCCAAGAGATTTTAATATATCAATTAAAAACTTTAAAAATAATTTGCGTTTTTTTTTTTTTTTTTAACTGTAAAAAGATAGTCATTGACAATACGTTTCTTTTTCCATAAATGAAAATACTGGTAGATATAATTTTTATTGTGATAAAAATCTCATTTCAAGCATTTTTTGCTCAATAGACAAAGGGCATTTTATCAAAGGAGACTTGAAAACTGGTTGTCGGACATTCTGGGTGGGCGGATGGCTGTAAGGCATAAATGTTAATGGAAATCTGTGTCTGTTTTGCAATTAAACTGTAAATAATCAAATTTCAAACGACTTATTCATTAAACATGATTAATGGATTTTAGACATTCTGAAATGTATTTAGACTTGGTTAAAGTTGTAGTTTTTATTTAAAAATGGATCTTATTGATCAACTTTTGAGAAAATCACTGTGAAAAGAACTGATTTTGGATAGCATTGTAGCACATAGCCAGTTCTATGATGTCACTCGTCCCTCAAGTGTAATATATCAATAATTCAATCAAATGCACTTAAGAGTCCTTACAAATGTCTAAATTTTATTTCTAGTGTTTCCACACTCAAAGTAACTGAGACTGCCCCATTTTACAGGTTTATCCGCTGCAGCGGGCATAGGAGTAGACGACTTGCGACGCCTCTGCATTCTAAGACTGAGTTTTGTTAAAGGATGGGGTCCCGACTATCCCCGATCGAGCATCAAAGAAACCCCCTGTTGGATTGAGGTACATCTTCACAGGGCTCTTCAGCTATTGGACGAGGTCTTACACACAATGCCCATACATGACCCAAGGCCTCATGATTGAAAAGGGCGCCTAAATGTCCACTACTCCCACTGCCAAGGTGTCTTGAGCCCTCTTAAAGCCAAAGTGGTACATTTTTGTACGATTCTCAGATGTGAAGCCTAATGAGTGATTCTGGCAGTGGACGCCGCTTAATGTGATAACATTGGGACGTTACTGATTTGATAACAATAGTTGACTGATTATTATAGACAAAAAAAGATTAATCCTAAAAATTACATATTTCTACATTTTAACGAATGCAAATAAATGTTGATTTCCACAGACAATATATGTTTAATTGTTGTTGCCATAAAACTCTACAGTACTTAAATCATGTCATGTAATGTAAAAAAACCCATCGTTCTTCTGTTTCGAAGGTCAGGTATGAACCGACTCTTGATGGAAGGAATGAGTACTTTTTTGATAAATTTTCAGAAAACTCTTTTCAAATTTGAAAAAAAAAATAAAAAAAAATTATAAACTGCTAACAATAAACATACTTTTGATTAAAAATTGATTGTTAGTTTATTTTGATACCAGTGAACGGGACAGCGATTTTGATAATATTAAATTAATGATAACATTAACCGTGATTACATAAAGTGGCGTCCACTGCTTTTGTCTTTCCCTGCACGAAACAAGGTTGCTCTGTTCCTGGAAATGTGGGGGGAATTAGCTCCAAGAAAATTTTTAATTTGTGTAGAAGTAGCGAAATTTTTTATTTTTCCAGGTTTACTGTTTGTTATTGTACTAATCTACCAGCACCGAACAAAATTTTATTTCTCTTCTGAAGTCCTAATTAGTAGTAACCACTAACAAGATGTCCGTACTTTGAAAGGTTAATGTTTACGTGTACATAATTTCATTACAAGGGTTAAGCTGTGGTTGCTTTTTTTTAAGCAAAATGCAAAAGAGCTTGACATTTATTTTAGCTCTTTCGTTAAAATGTTTAACGACAAAATTCGGCAAATCATTTTTGCTGTCCAAAAAATAGTCATCAACTTAAAAGAACTAACAAGTTATAGTTGTTGATAGTTTTGTTCCACATGATATATAATAATAGTTTTATATTGATAGTTTATAAGGAATTTTTTAAAAAGTTTCTTAATTATTTTCAATTAAAAAGCATTAGTGACTGTCCACATAATCATTTCAGCATTTTGCTACAAAAAGAAAGAAAGAAAAAAACGAATTTGAACTTTAGCTCTTTTACTGAAAAAAAATTTGTATCTCTGCTTATTCACAGTTTTATTGGCTGTATCATTGTACTATACTCACAAAAATGGACAAAATATTAATTATCTCCAGAAATGCTAATTACTGAGAAATTAAATAATTTTTTGAATTTCAGCCTTGTGTATGGTCATTTACTGGCAAAATTTGTTGGCTTTACTATTGTACTGTACTCATAACAAAGGGCAAAAGTTGCATTGCGTTAAAAGTAATAGTAAAAAATACTAAAATTTCATACATGCGAAAGCAATAACATCTGTTTATCATTTTAAGACCTCTAGAAAATTTATTAAATACTTTCTGGAAAGATCTTCAGTAAAAGAGTTTAGGAAACTTTTTCATTATTTTGAATGACAACCATAAGCAGACACATCTGCCTGGATATTGTTGTCTAATATACTTTTTATTGTATAAAACAACATAAAAGACTGGTTAATGTCATGTCAAAAAATCGTGTTACATATTTAATACTTAAATTGCTACCCATTGATAAAATGTTCTTGAACTTGTGCCACCTAGTGATTTCACATGTTGTTGAAACATTATTATTATTTTTGTAATTTTTAACAAAACCTTTTATCGACTTGAAATTTGTTTAAAAGTTGTTGTGTTTTGAGGTAATATTTTTGTAGATTATGTTTGGAAAATATTGTGTTGGAATCATTGTGCAGGGAAAGATTATCTATCACTCTTAAAATCCAGTTTTTGAAGGAATCTTGTGAGACCTTCTCATTCTTAATTAATGTATATTAAGGAAATTCCTTAAATGTTTTTTTAATATGATTAAGTTTTAGAGCTTGCTGCATTATGCAAATATTTTAAGACAGCATTTTTAAACTCACTCGGGATATTTTAACTTTTGATTAATCACCCCATTTAGATTTAATTTATGCAAAAAAATACAAAAAATTTGACATTAGCACTTGCAACTTTTTGGTTAGAAAGTGTTATACATTTTTTTTTTTTATTTATGAAAACTCTTAATTTTGCAACCTGATAGACCTCTGAATACTTAAGAAATATACAGATAAGAATTTTTATAACTGTAGTAAGAAGTTTTTGCATCAGAAGCTTTTTATTTAAAGGAACTCAACATATATAAGTCCATCTAATTGTTCTTAAGAACCAAAGATTTATTAAAGGAAAAAATTCTAGGGCTCTCTCAATTTTTAATGCCATGTTATGAATGTGAATACATTTGAGGTGTTGTCATAATATACAACCATGTATGAATTTTTCCTAACCAATAATTAGGAAAATTCTAACTTTTAGCAAGAATCACTTTGGCTTTTATACAGCTCATATTTAGATGTTTGTTGATTTATTATTATTATTTTGCAAGGTTTTTATCAATTTGAGAATATTTCTCATGTTGACTGAACAAAGCAATTGTGCGAGAAGAGCAATATGAAGAGTTGAAATCATGAAGGATCTTTTAGTTCCAAAGAGTTGAGTAGAAAAGAATTTAGCAAAATGCATTTTTTGCTGATAAGATTTATTCCACTAGTGATTGGTGGAAGCTGAAATAAAACTAATTTTGAGTCCTCCTTTCAGACGATCCCCCCCCCCCCCAGGTACAGTTCAGCAGATTCTCTGATTTCAGCTGTTTTGGCTAATATTTCAGTACTTTGAATGTATCCTAAAAACATAGTAAATTGGATTTAATTAGATTCACCTGTTTGTCAATACAGTATAATTTCTTAAAGTTGTTAGAATTCAGAAACTTTCCAATTTTTTTTTGATGATTTTCGTCGCTTTTGCATGAAGTTTGACTTTTTTTTGCCTGGGAACTGTACCATGTCTGATAATATATGCATGAAATGTAAGCTACCTACTCCTGAAATCATTTAATTTTTTCTACAAATTAATTTATAAAAGGATTTTTTATTTTAAATACAGAGTGGCCACAGAACATGGAAGTCAGGGAAATGTCAAGAAAACTTTCTAATTCTGGAAAATATCAAGTAATTTTTTAAAAATTTCATGAAAATCAGGGAAATTATTTTCATAGTACGTTTTTTTCATTCATCCATATTTTGGCACCATGTATACAGAGAATTGTGGTGGTAATCGTTAGAAGTTTAATGTTACAAAATAATTTCAACTTTTCAATCCCACCAAATCTATTTTTTTTAAAAATTGGCCTATTATCTCTTTAGCATACATGTTCTATTTAACCAGGGTGTCTACATATCTGGAAAAGTTTATAGTAAAATCAAGGAGTTTTTTAGAAACCTATTGGGGGATTATCAGGGAACTTTTTTCCTGAATTTTGTGGCCACCCTGAAATTCTTGAATTTTCTTCCAAATAATGAAATAAAAGGAACCATAAATGGAAAGCATGACATAGCTTCCATGAAAACAAAAGATACACATAATTTTGTTGTGGACTTTTTTTTTACTCAAATAACTCATCCGAAGTTCTTAAACCGTTTTGTTAAGTGTTTCTTTATTTGCTCGCATTGCTTTTGGCGCTTTGACTCTTTTTGACTTCAGCCATTTTGAAGTAGAAAAGTGACTGCAATTTATGCAGCTTGAGTTATTAAAAAGAAAAAAGAAACTGGCTTTTAAATGTATGTTATGTCCAAAAATAAAATTGAAATTGAGAAAATATTTTTTTATATAATCTCAAGCATGTTATATCAGTGTAAATTTGTTTTTTATTCTTGTTAATGCTGTTTTATCTATACCTTGGTAGATAGTGAATCCGAGTCCATAATGATGATTCTCGTATCTGAAATAAGGAATTGTAATAGAAATGGGTTAACTTTATGTAATATATATATTAGGAGTTGAAGACTAACCCATTTTATATTATAAACCAGTATTTCAAAAAAGGTAAAGGGCAGAATTGAACAAAAACCATGAGGTGAGGTGGGCTGCGTCTTTCCCCTTTTCCTCAAATATCAAGTAGAAAAAAAAATTATAGTTGAAAATAAAATATTTGTTTCAGCAATACAAATCTGGCTAAATCCATAGGTAGTTGAAGTTTTTTATGTCATTGTCTAAAAATGCAGCATTTAGCTGGTCAAAATTGTTATTAAAAATACTCTAAATCTTTGTAAAATGAACACAGAGTGACCACAGAAACTGGAAAGCCTAGAAATCAATAAAATGTCGGGGAGCTTTCTGATTCTGGAAAAAATCAAGGAAATGTCAAGTAATAGTTTAAAATTTCGCAAATATCAGGAAAATTTTCAGGCATGTGGTGAATCATTATTATTCAATCATTAGAATTAAATCAAGTTCAAATTATAAAGTAGTTCAAGGTAATCAAGTTCAAATTATTCGGCTACATCAAACTGATGTAACTGAATAATTTGAACTTCACCAAATTCATTACCTCTAAAGTTATTTATAAAAAATTGGCATGTTATCTCTTTACTATACATGTTCTATTTGATCACAGTGTCTACACATTTGAAAAAATTAGGGAACTTTGAAAAAAAGCTTGTCGTAAAATGCGGGAATTTTTTTCTTCTTCTTAAATCTGTCGGGGGAACTTTTTCCTGAATTTTGTGGCCACTCTGGAAAAACAATTTGTTTCCTTGATATGTTTAGGAGGAAATGAAAAATCTAATTCAACAATTGCATTTAAATATTCACAGGTTTCAAGCTAGATTGTCTCTAGTATCACACCTATTATAAAACATTTCGGTGTTTTTAATTTCGTTTATTGGGAGCCAGCATTTAAACATGGCATTTCCGAACACACATTCTGGGGCATTTTAATTATTTTGGACTTCACTACTACCATTTACAATTAGCCAGATATTAACACTCTTGTACTTAGAAACTTGCTTTCAATGTTTTTGGAAGTCACCATGAGCTAAATTCTCCTTATTATCAGGAGTAATTATTTTACTAAAAAATAAGACAAAATATTTATATGAATATAAAATGTTTTGTAATGCATTTATTCCAAATAGTTATTTTCAAACTCTTCCCACCCACCTTGTTTGAGCTTCATCCTTTTTTTGCCTGTTTCTGTGGCCTTTGAACTGTTTTGGATGTTGATGTCTACCAATGTAGAGGTACCAGTAGCTTATGGATACTTGAAAGTTAATTATTGTATACATCTCTTTACATATAATCAAATATATAATGTCAACAATGGATAATTGAAGAGCAGCCCTATCTTGTAAAGAAAAGATCAACAAATTTTCTTAGATTTGTTTCTTGTAAATCAATTAGAAATACATTTTAAAATGTGCAAAATTGCAACTACTGCTCAAAAAATATATTTTTAGCCAAACTTGATTCCTAATCTTCAATTTAACAATTTTGCCAGTAATATAAATTTGCTTATTCGCTGATTTACCAAAAAAAATTAGTTAATTTCAGTGTTTTATATTTTATTATTCAGTGATTTTTTTTTTAATCCAAATCATATTTTTTTTCAAAACACGTATTTTCAGCCAAAGTGCTCCCAAACTTTTTCATTTTAACAATATTTCGATGGAAGTGAAAAAATTTTTTAATTCAGCATTCTGAAATTTTTTATTTATTTTATATTTTGACTTTACCATTAATTGATTTTTAAAAATTACTTTCTTAATTAGAAGTTGTGAATATAGTAACCTGTTTAAAAATTATAAATCATTTTGTAAACTAGATTTTTGTCCCAATATTGCTAATCATTGATTAAATTGGCCCATTCAACTGCTCCAAGCTGTCCTTTTTTCTGCTCTATAAGATTTCTTTCCAATTCCAAAAAAAAAAAAAAAAAAAAAAAAGCCCTCTAAGTTTATTCATTTTGAAACTTTATTTTATTCTATTTACATACTACATTTTGTGCAGTGTCATAATAATATCGGAAATTTTGCTACATTTTACAAACTACGGGTTACCAAGTCATATTGCGTCTTGGATCGCCATTTTGGTGAAGTGTCGTTTTCATGTTATTAAAAGAATGGTTGGAACCCATCTGCTAAGCTAAGCTTGTGCGCTTTTTGTATTTTTAAGATTTGTAAAATTTTATTTTACTGTTGTGCTCAAAAGGATTGTTGGAGCTAATAATCTACAATTTCTTATGCTCTTATATTGTATGTTAAAGGAGGACCAAAAACATTTGTTTTAAATCATTATTGCCTTAAGATATAAAACTAAAAGTTTACTCTTTTATTTTGAAGCTCTCTAAATTATTATTGGTGCAAAATAAAAAAAAAAATTGTTAAGTGCTTTAATTGAAATTGCTAACTTTTTGTAAACCTTATGTTAAGTGTTTTAATACTTTTTACTCGAGTTTAAAGAATTTGTTTCAATTCCTTTTATCTGTGGCTTAAAACTTCTCTCACTTGATTTTTCCTTGGTAAATTTGTACGCACTTTACAGCAGAGGGAAAAAAAATTTCTTGTAAATTTGAAATGACTTTTATTTTAGTTAGATTACGTACTTTACATTTGTGGCAATTCTGTACAAAAAAAAAAAAGTCGGAATACATTGTAACACATTTTATTTTGCCCTTTGTTGTCATGTACATCATTGTTAATAAATGAGCTATGTAATAAGGAACTGTTCTATTTATCTTCTTTTTACATGCTAGCTGTGTGGAAAAATTTTGCTAGTCTTGTAACTTTTTATTTCTTAGTCAACAAAAATAGTATTTTTACTAAGGCTATCGGTCATTATTCTAATTATAATGAATCCACTCTTTGGCTGTTTATTGAATAGTAAAAAAATATCTGCATGGATAAAGAAATTAGTGGATATACCTCTGAGCCTGGGCATTTGTATGCAAAAAAATGTAATTTTCAAAAAAAATTATTTTGTTTACCTAAAATTATGTAGTTTTAATATATAAATAAACGAATAAGCAGTATAAAGTTAAGAAGCAAAATTTATTTTTACACTTGGTAGAAAACTTTTTTTTTTACATTTTCAAGGTTGATTTTTTGTATGAAAAAGTAGAAAAGTTTCTATGCATAACTTTACATTTCATACAATATGTTCATCTCTTTGAAGAGCAGGTGTCATATTGGCAATGCCTTTATTTCTCACTTTGGCCAATGATATGCTGCATTTGGTCGAATTTTATATGAGGAACTACATTTTGGATCTATATGTTATATGTCTCTGTACTTGTCTTCCTAGGGCTGCTTTTGAATCGGATCCTTTTTTTTTATTTTTACAATATACCTTCTAAAATCTTTGACTGACATCAACTTAAAATCATGTATCTTTTTATAAATAACATAACTATTTACAACAGCCATATCTAATAAGTTTAGATTTTATAAACTGCTTCAGTGAATGATGTTCATAATACCTGACAGTCATTTCATCAACAGACAAATTTTCATGAAAAATTCCCCATTTCTGAAAATTCTTGGAAAGAATTTTTAACAAGGGACGTATTTTAAATGATTTATCATGTTTGTTTTTGTGATGTAATTTATTACCTTGAAAATGTAATTATCTCTTGAACTATAAATAGAAATTTCTAGTCATAGCATTCTTCACTGTTGTTACTCCTAAATCATTTGTTTCTGCCCAGTAGTTCCGTTCACTAGGTAAAGCATTGTAGCCTGAAAGTATCAAAAAACCTATAAAGGTTTTTATTTCATTCATATTCACATAACAATTCATTTTTCACTTTGTGAGCATATCAATTAGTTTCCTCTACAATCATATCATAAACACTTTCGGAGAAAAATTCTTCCAACAGATCAACTGGTTTCATATTACTAGTTTCCAGTGTCAATTTATTAGAATTTTCCTTAGAAGAATTGGAATGAGCCCTTAATGTACAAGAAGGGATTTCGAATTTTTAACTATATAATTTCGGATAAAAAAAAAAGAAGAAAGAAACGATATCATCATCTGGGGTATTGTGATCTTTAATGTACCTGCAACATCTGACACAACTGGAGTGTCACAATTATCATTATCGAATTGTTCTTCATCTGTTAGTTCATCGACATGAGGAGGTATTGCTATAATATCTTCAATTTCTTCAGCAAAAAGATAAGCCTTTGCCTCTTCTGAGCTTTTAAATATTTTCCTTCTATTCATCTTTCAGTGTTCATTTATAGTTTGACTACAACAAATTTAAGACGCGCTTGAAAACAAATCTAAATAGTGAATAAAAAGTATACCCAAACTTCCTCAAATGATGACGGGTATGATTTCCTGCTTATTACGGATATATTAATAACAATAAATATTGAAAACCATGTTAACAGTATAATATAGACTATCTAGATCATATATATACCAAACTGAAGTAATTTACCTTATATATCCAGTGCGATACTGAAGTATGAATTTAACACAACGCCATTACCAAAAAAACGGAAACTTATAGTGCATTTTCCGCACCCATTTTTATGTCATTTTAAACAAATCACATATTACACATTGTATAGTGCTCCCATCTATAAGACCAATTTCTAAAAAAAATAATACTTTTTAATTTAATAATAGAAATAGCAGTTTTGTACAGCGTCCTCAAATGAGGACACTGGGCGCTAATGGGTTAATACTTCATTTAATCTCTTACTTCCAAGTAAAAAAAACTAAGTCGCAGAATATTCATTAAAATAACAATACATTTTAAACCCTTGTTCAATGTTAGTGTTAAGAAGTGTAAATTATTTTCTTGCTAGTTAATTTTGTATTATAAATTACGAAATTATAAAATTTACCGTTGAAGATGGGGGGTGCACTTGTTATCAACTTTTGGGCATTCCCTCACTCTTTTTTCACCACTTCTACCACTGTTTGCCAGGCAATATGAGCAGTCCATGTTGTCTCACCGATCTCTCACAGTTGCGAAGAGAATCATCTCTTCGTGAATACTCTTACTTGAAATTTTTTCCCGTTTACTGCAAAATACTACTTATGCTTGTCTTAGTAATCTTCCATGCATTTTAAAGGGAGGCATTAGAGACATTTTTATCATAATATTTCACTTTTAATTTCAATTTGCTTAGCTGTTGTAACAGCTTGATTTTGAAATTCTTTTTAAACCATAATTAATTTCAGGGTTTGCCCTAATATTCCTTAAATTTTTGTTCCTCCCTAAAATTATTTTCCTCCTAATCCGTGAAAAAACTCCCCGATATTCCTCCAGAGAAGAAAAATGTATTTAATTAAATTCACATGTTTCTCAAAATAGTGAAATTGTTTGATTATATAACTGTTATTTTTCTAAAAAGTTATTCTGCGTTCAATTTTTTTAAGGTTAGAATTTTTTTTTTGCCGGTATTGAAAGTTGAAACAAGCTTTGGAAAGGAGTCTGTGTTGGGAGCCTATGTCAGTTTAAAAAAAATATATATATATATCTAAATTTTTTTTTTAATTATCTTTAACATTTTAAGAACTATCCCTAAAATTTTAAAAACTATCCTAAAATGTTCCTGAAAATTTAAAAATTATCTCTAAAATTCCTACCTAAAATTTTTTAAAAACTCACTGCACCTCCTTTTAAATTAAATACTCTTAATTACTTGGTCAATTAAATCTTCGACACTATTTAGCAACTTATAATTTCTGAGTAAATAAAAATATATAAATATTATTAATTAACTCCACTCAAAAAATTATCAAACGGTGTAGTGGTTAGCGTGCTAGCTTCTAGACCGCGAGGTTGCGGGTTCGAGTCCCGTGTAAGGCATGGGTGTTTGTAAATGTATGTTGGCTTGTCTAATGACGAATGTTTCGGTGCATTATAGCCCTCGTGTTGCTGATGGCGCCAGATAATCTGAAGACAACCAACCACTCACAAAATTTGCAAAAATTCTGTTAAGCACATATTTTGCCTCGAAATTCATAATAGAAAACCTAACCGTCGAGGCTCCTTGGAAAGTTTATTAAGGACTTCTTGGTCAATTTCTCTATGGATGGATATGAAATCCAAAACATTTAAGCGATTTTGAGAGGTAGAATTTCTCAGACAATATTTCAATTGCCTTAAAAATTAGAAGGACCTTTCCGTAGTGGCAATTGTAATAGAAAATGTTGTCGATTAAAACCGTTTACTATCCTTTTTTTAGATGAGAAGGGTATATGCAGGGCCTGATCATGACAATTTGGGGCCCAAGGCCTGGACGCATTAAAGCATAGTTCACATTATTTCAAACTATTACGAATAATAAGGTTCACCTTTGGCTGATCCGTTGTTTTCATGAAAGCCGCCAAAACGTAACAATGTTTACAGTGTTAACACAGAGAATTAAAGCCGTTTAAATTTATACTCGTTTCTATGCATTAAATTTTAACTTTAGGAACTGACTTTAAAACTGAGAACGTTTTAAAAATGATAATTTTTTTTCGGTTAATGTTTTATTCCAATTCAATCTAATTACTGCTTTTAACAACAAAATACAAATTTTGAATATTTATCAAGGAACATTTTGTAGCTGGAATAAATTTTTGAAACAACAACAACTTCAAGTTTGATTTCCCCCCCCTTTTTTTGTAAACCTAAAACCTAACCTTTTAGACCTAAAGTAAAAGAAAAATTTGCATGAATCAAGAACTCGAATACTATTTCTGAAAATATTGATTCTTATTAATTTAGTAATAATCATTTGTTTGTTGCCATTATAAAGATGAAACTAAAATATTTCTGAATGAAGGGCTGCATCAATGCTCCTATGTGACAATGGTTACTGTATTGATACGAAGAATATTGTTTTCTTTTATTCTATAAGTAAAGAGTTTAGAAGATGTTTTTAGATGATACTCATTCCTATATTTTAAATCTTGAATTTAGCAACTGAATTTCGAATATAAATCTAATTTAATAGTCCAGATTTTTTTTATATAAAAGCATCTATAACTATGATTAAAGCGTAACTATAATTTAAATGTAAGCAAAAAAAATAAAATATAAGCATAATGTATTTTCTTTTTTGTCCATCCACAAAGTAAAAAGAAACATAATATATTTTGACTTAAAGCGTTTTCCATGAATATTAATTCTTGCGAAACCAAAAGAATTCATAACTTTTTCTAGTTCCGTTTGGCTCCAGCTTAAAGTTTATTTTCTTAAAAACAAATCAATTTGAATTCTTTGATATTTCTTTCTTGTTAAGATTATTTGACACTGTTTTAAAGAAACTATGTTTACGCACAAACTTCTTCCTGAAGTTAAATGCATATATAATAAATCTCTATAAAATGAAGTCACAATTAAATGTACATGTATAAATAAGATGTATGTGGGGGGGAGGGGATGCTTGATTCTCCTTTAAATAATGTAAAATTTCATTTTAATGCGCCAAAAAAATAGTTTCCTTAATAAAATAAACACCAATTTTTTAAAAATTGGGCTTTGTTAAATTCTCACAGATGGCTCCACGATTCAAACTTTTAATTCATAATTATTTAAAATTAGGTTCGTATTTATTGATACGCATAATACAATTTTGAAATCATAAACTGAGTGCGACTATACAGTTATCACACTTCATTAAAAAATTATAATAATCAGGAATAATTTACCAGTAAACACAATTTTCTCCTATTGACAAAAATTGACTTTCATTCAGTCGGAAGAATGCTAAAATCGTCCAACGAAATTTTCTTCATACAATGATTTGACACTGCTTATAATGAAAATAATAACTTCATTTTTTTTATATTTACATTTTTAAAAACAAAATTCAAAGTTGCTAGTCAACCCAGCAGATTCTTCATTTCGACGCAATTTTTTGTGGGCGTGGCTTCCAAATTTGTCAACGTCCTATTCTCCGACTGACAGGAAAATTGACTAATGGCGCGCCCTTATTCTGTGTAATGGTATGAAATAATGTGAACTATGCTTAAATGCCACCCGCATGGTTTAACCTACGATATTCAACTTTGGCATTTGGGCTATAAAATAATAGAAATATGAAAACGAAAACGGTAAATTACTCCAATGCATGGCAAATTTAAACTTAGTGACCAGTATTAAATGTACTTGAAAGTTGTGCGATGTTCAACACCCCTAATTTAAATTAAATTCTTTTTCTATTACAATATTTTGAAATAGTTTCAAACTAAGTGTTCTCAATTGTCTAGAACTTTTCAAATCTATTGAATTTTCTTTTCTGAAACGTATTGAAAATAATAGGCGATACATTTTTGTAAATTATTTGAAAATTTTCGAATTGTTTGGTATTTGTATTTTATGTATTTGTATTTAATTGTATGGATTGGAGCAAAACAAGAAATTCAAAATTAATGACTCGTGTTAGAACTAGCATTTCAATTTTTTGATCTTGATTTTTAAATGTCGGCATTTTCCAAATTTTAATTTATTTTTTTCCCTCGTTACTATTCTTTTTTTTCCCCTTTTTTTTCCAAATAAAATATAAAACTTATTTCATATTAACTGCGGTAAAAGTCCTTAAAGTCGTTTCTTTGACTTGATATATAACAGGGAAACATTTTGTTAAAGTCGGATTTTCCGGGAATCAGTTGACTACTTTTATAACAGTTATAATAATTAGGGTTCTTAAGTTAAGACTGCTTCTTCCACTCATTCCTTGTTTCAGGTAACAACTTCAAATGCGAATTAAATCTCCTAATCAAAAATTTTTATGAAAAAAACGCACTTCAAATTCTCTTACCTTGTTATTTTACACTACACCACTGAGTTTAATTTCAATTGGACAACGGCAAATTAGTTAATTAGTTCCACAAAGCCGTAATAGAAATGTGTGTAAAAGCGGGTCTTTAAGTGATAGACCTAAACCTTGATAAAATGCATTGCCATCGACAACGAATCTATCAAATTTCAGCTCGATTAGAAAGAAGGCAAGTGTGTATTAATTAGTCCTCCGAAAAGGTAATAGAAGCGTGTAAAAGCAGCCCTTTAGTGACAGCTACCAAAACTTGATAGAATGTATTGTTATCGACATCAAATCTACCTTCCAAGTTTCATTTCGAATGGATGAAGGTAAGTAGTGGATTTACTTATATCTATCATCTTCGCAGATTTGTACCATAAAGAACAATGAAAATAAAATTCAAAAGTAGGCCATATTTTAAATGAATTGTATTCTAAAAATAGATATCGAAGTCTTATATTTGATGCCTCATAATCAACCAAACGCCGAACATGATGGAAATAACATTGTGGATGGAAATCGTATTAGACATAAAAAATTATTCGTACCAAATCGGAACCGCAGGTGGCATTACAAAAGATTAGCTATCTAAAAGCTCTTCCAATAGCTACTACAACACTTACCAAAACAGTTCAACAAACAAACTTAAGTCTGCGTGAGATTGCAGGAAAATTATCCTTATTTAGAGGTCAAGTATTAAGAAGTGTCTGTTAGCTGGAAATTAGAATAAAGTAGTTGAATTTTGATTTTGGGCCGAACTAGTTGTGTTCCTTGGCCGCCGTTTTTAAGAAGCAAAGCGTTTGTTTCATGTGCTGACAACCGGTACCACTTTAAGGCTAGTATACTGATATAGTTACCCGATTCCCTAACAACCGTTTACCAGTAGAACAAGTAAAACTGAAGATATCCCTTAAATGTCATGACTTAAAATTCATTTATTCATTCTTAATTCAGTTCTAGATTTATTTTACCTTAGGATTCTGATCCTATTTTATTTCCCCTAGTTTGGCTAGAAAAGTTTCTCACTAAAAATTATATCGTTTCCCACATGCTTCACTCTTTACCCAACCAAACCGTTTAAATTTCATTCTAATATTAATTTCCAAGTTTTTTGTTTACTTCGAATTATTCCTTTAAAACATCGTATATACATATTTTTTCTGTGCTTGGACGTGTTGCATGTGTGCTGAAATGGTAGCTTATTTAGTTTTCACGATGCAATCAATGTGAGAGTGATTGAGTTGATTTTTGTTCATCGGGAGATTATTAATTTTTTTTTAAGATTTCGCGGTTAGCCATTTTCTTATCTTTTTTCGACAGTCTAGAAAGAGACGCTATGTAGTACTCCGACACAATCGGCAGGTCTAGGGCCGAATCGCCTCAGTTTTGAATCCTATCCATGACGCTTCCGCCGATTACATCACCTCTTGCGTCCCTTTCTTCACTTCTGATTGGGCGAGCTATCGCCGAGCTGGGGGCAAATAACGCCGCTCGACATCATTCTTCCGTTGTCTCGCGAGCTATAAATATAGTGGCTAGAAGGGGTAGTGTGCCGTTCCTATGATAGCGATTCTTCCCCGGAGGTGACGAAATCCGCACCATGGCGCTGTAATCGCTTCCGCTGCATGGAAGAGCGAAACTATAGCGAAAGCAGAAGAAATCATTGAGAGAAATCAGCCACCAGAATTAAATTCATGCATTAAATTACTTACAGAATATTTTTAGAGTGTACATTTCAGCTTTTTTGAACTTTTCTTTTTCTTAATTAAATTGAAGCAGTTATCAAAGGCAAAAAATGATAAATTTAGGCAATAATAAGATGCAGAAGGAATCATTTAAAATTTGTCTGCGGGGTACACAATTACACGGTCCCGATTTCCTTTGCGAAAGAATTGTATTGTGCAGTTCTATTGTTAATCTAGTCAAACTTATCCTTCCCAGATGATTTTAATTAGAAAGGAAGAATCTTCTTTATTTATTGTGAATTTTTCACACATACCCATAAATTCAAATACTCCACTGTGCAGTTAATCTAACTAAACTTCTCTCTCTATATTAAATTTTTATATAAAAAAGTAGCATACCATATAATTAAAACACAATAAAAGAGAAATAAAATACAAGAACGTATTGAAATTTCTAAAGTATTGAAAAAATATTTTTTCATTTAATTTTAATAAGAATGGAAGAATCTAATCTTCTTTGTTGTGAATTTTTCACACACACACATGAATTCAATTAAAAAAAAAAAAAAAAAAAAAAAAAAAAAAAAAACCATCTAATTAAAAGTATTGAAAATTGACATGGAACTTTCTCACCTGATTTTAATTAGAAAGGAAGATTTATTGGAAAGGATTTTTTCTTTATTGTAAATTTTTCACACACACACACATGAATTCAATACTCCATTTTGCAATTCAATAGTTAATCTAACCAAACTTCTTTTTATATATAAAAAAGTAACATACTATCTAACTAAAACTAACTATAAGACAAATAAATGAAGATATTAAAATTTCATATGAAACTTTCCCACCAGATTTTAATTAGAAAGAAAGAATCTCGTGTATTTATTGTGAATTTTTCACGCACACACATCGATTTAAGGAATCGGAAAGGGGAAAATTTATGAGACATTCAACGAAAATTTTTGAAAGATACACATTGAAGTAAATATTCATTAAATAATTGTATAGTGCGATAAAAATTAATTTATACTGTTCTCCTCAACTTGAATAGTTTCATACGTTTCCTTTTTTGTTCCTCAAACTTATTGTTACTCTTCAAATAAAATGCATCCTTGTAAGAACATAGATTTTAACAATTCTTTTCGTCAATTCATATTTATGTTCTTTACATCCTACAAATGACAAATTTATTTTGTGAAGAGATTCGATAACATCAAATGTCATGTCCCTGAGTAGGCTAGTTGTGCTCAGTAATAACATTGCTTTCATCGATTTTGACCTTCTTGGTGTCAGGCTCCTGGCATTCTGGATTTCGTTTTTCTGGCAATTTCTTTGTGTAGTAGCTGGGGAGTTGTGGATATTCTGTAGGAATGGCACCGTCAATCAATTTTGGCTTACCTCTTGGAATTAAAACTTCCGCTCCATTTATCACATGCCTGTAAAAGCGTTCTATACATTCTTCTTTAAAATGCTTCTCGTACACCACATCATACACCCCAAGCTCTTTATCCTTCCTTGGAATCATATTCATCCATTCTTGAAGTAGTTCAACATCTTTTGGAACATTGAAAAGCGAATTTTTTGCGGTATTTTTCTTGTAACCAGTTGTACACTTCGGAACGAAACATTTTCTATTAGATTTTCGTTTCTTAGAATTTGAGTCTCTTTCAACCGATTCATCGGCCTCCATAGCCTTTAAGAAGTATTCCTTGAAATGAAAAAATGATTTTAAATTATATTAAGTACAAAAAAAAACTCCGAAAATATAGTGGATTTCAAGCGATAGAATCCGACAGATGCAAATGTTGTTTGTAAACAACACTGCGAAGGTGATCGCAGCGCCTCTAGGGGAATTCGCCTGATTCGCGACGTATTTTTCTCCCCGCTCCCATAAGGAACGGCACACTACCCCTTCTAGCCACTATACTATAAAGACGTACCAGTGAAGAGCAACCACTATGAGGAAGTGCCGCCTAAACAGCCATTTCATGGGGAGTGGCATCCCTCCGAGACACCTAACTAAAACAAGTCCTGAACTATAGTGGAAAAAGGGCAGTGGGAAACAAGCGCACTAGGCATTCTTTTTATGAAAAAAGGAAGTCAATCGAATGGCCTTGATACGTCAGTTGAAATAAATAAACATTTTAGGGAATGAAGGAAAAGGCTGACTTTTCAAAACGATTTCTAAATATTTTTTAAAACTTATCTAATCTGAGCCTTGAAAAATCTGAATTATTATGTAAGTACCAATATTCTGTTCAGCGCCCTTGATCAGTGTCATAAATAGGAAAATAAATTTTAATAATTCTTAATTAATTTAAATAACTCCAATAATCATCGATAGGGTACTCCATCTGTTATGTTGTGATAATTTTAATTTGTTTCCTTCGGGTCCTGTCTTTTTTAGGAATAAAATTGAATGGGATTTTAAATGATTTACCTAATATTCAAGTTCCTGTAAGAATTGCATTTGATCTATTAATAAACATTCAATTAGAGGTACAATTAGCATGAAAATATGTATTACCAAACATAATACCTACAACTAAAGCAAACAGATATTTACATATGGTGTGGAATTTCTTATAAGCCCCTTTTAAATTACTGGAAGGAAAAGTGCTAAAATGTCTTTGGTTCTGAATAATACTAGCCATTAAATAATAATAACAACATGCTTTTATTTCACTCTCCTCTGGAATGCCAAAAAATACATCTTCTTCTCCCAGTGTTACCAATCTATGTTTACATAATAGCGCTTACTTAAATTGCTGATGTCGCATATGAAGCGGCCTTTAAAGAAAATTTGCAACGCTACACACCGTGTACGTAGGAACTAACTAAACATGCACAAGATGTCACAAATCGATTCGGATGCCAGAAATCGGGGACATGGTGTTGATCTTTTCGATTGAGAACCGTGTTACATTTAAGGCTTGCATTTTTTTTTTTTTCCTTTTTTTTTTTTTTTCTATTTGTCTTAAATTTTAATAAATTTCCTTTGGCCGGTATATCAAAGCAGAAAAACAAAAAGGCGAGCTTTATTTTGTCAATTTATAAAAATCATTAAATGTTAACACTGTTCTCATTTATTGTGCAAACAAAGCCCATAATACGTGCAGCGATACTTGAGCACTAAAAAAGTTAGCGTTTGACACCATAGTGTGCTATATTTGTTGTTGTGAATAATCCATCGAGTCAAAACTTTTCCTATTTCATAAATTTGATTTTTAGCGTTTTTATCTTGACATTCTATGTGTTGGAAACTCAGATCTGGTGTGTTGGGAATGGTACCTGATAAAAAATTAAATTGTTTAGTTAGTGAAATTTTAAAATATTCATCGTTTGAAAAAGGTCCAGAGTACCAAATCTCGACACGTCCTTGAAATACAACTGTACCAATTTTCGTAGCCTATTTTATAGATCAATGTATGTTTGTGCTCAGGATTCCCTACTTTTCGAAAAAGACATTCATTTTAATTCAAATTTTACATTCATCTTAGTTTTTTTATTACTTCTTATCAAAAAGTTACATTACAGAAATTACAGATTTTAACGATTGGTTCATGGCTCATTTCCCTCTTTTAATATGTTTCTAATTATAAAATAAACTAAATAAACACAATTACTCTTGAGCAGTATTAATTAAATAAAATATTGCATAGGCGCGAAACAATTCAAAGTTATCAAATGACCATTTCATATCCCTTTTCCTATACTTGTCTTCTATAAAAACTTTCAAAAAAAAAAAAAAAAAAAAAAAAAAAAAAAAAAAAATTCCTTTAATAAGTTATATTAACTTCTTCTTTACATATTTGATGTAATTTCAGAAGTAAAATTTTGGTTTCATTATAGCACGGATGTACCAGAAAGGCTATATTTGGCCAAAACGCTATAAATAGGCTTGAAATATTTCAAGAATAATCAGAATGATTGAAAGGCAGAGTTTCTGGAGGTCTATTGAAGAACAACTTCATCACATTCGCAAAGTAAATGATATAAAATCCAGAAAATCCATCTATGCCACCCAACATGGGAATATCTGCCTAATTGCTGTTACATCTATTTTTTTTTTTTTAAATCATATTTTGTAGATCACCCATGTAGGGAATCTAACCGTAGTTTCTTTGCCTTCCACCTCCGAGCCATGAGTTCTTCTTCGCCATTGGCATGACAGCCCAGGTGGGCTTTGGAGTGGCTTCTTATAGGTCACGATCCTGGCCTTCCTCAAAAGTCCTTCCCATGCTTTCCTTCCCATTGCAATCGAATTCCAGTTCTTCACTTTTATCCTTTTCAAGACAATCACTCCACTTGAGTTTGGGTCTACCTCTAATGCTAAATCTCTCTCTTTCTCTCTCTCGCTCTCTCTTCCCAATCAATCTAAACTGGTGATCTTCCTCCGAACAGCAGCCGAGTGTTCCTGAAACACGTTTTGGCTGCGACGTACGTATGGTAACCGATGAGAACACAACAGAACCTTCCCTTCCACGTAATGTGTAGCGAGACAGCCATGTGTTTATAGTTTCTTTTTAAGTTAAAAATAATCTCTGTTTGGCATTTTTGTAAGATAATGGTATCATCTGAAGACTAAAGAGTTGTTTTATTATTTTGAAATACTAATTTATTATATATAAAAAAAAAAATAATAATATTTGAAATTCATTATCTAAAATATCGTGTTTTTGGCACATGAAACTTCATTTAAACAGTGATAACTGAAGTTTGATATAATCTTTTTGAAAAATGATTTGAGAATTAAAGTCTGCATTAACTATTAGATGCTTTGAACATTCATTCAAATAGATTGGAAAGAAAAATGAGTTTTGCTAGATTTTTAAATACAAAAGTTTCTAGAAATTTTTTAATTATTTCTGCTTCCAATGTTAAAAAAAATTGGATTAAAATTACTATACATTCTAGAAACTAGATGGAGGTTCATAACATTAAGAATGATATTACGAACAATTTCAAGCCATAATTTATTTTCTTGGTCCCGTAAAACTCAAGTAATTATACTAATAATAACGGGTTAAATGTTAATTAGTTGATTTTCGAATAAAACTGAAATTTTTTCATATAAACAACATTGCTAATTATTTACTTTTAAGTGCACAAAATATCCGTTTTTTTAAATTTTAATTAAATAAAAAAAAATTTAAGTGTGTTTTTACATGTTTGTGGAAAGTGTGTGTGTGGTTGGGGGAGAATCACATGTTTCCGGTTGTACTAACATTTTCGATATGAATCAGTCAATATAGATTGGTAAAAAAAAAACACTTATCAATGTAATATACACAAATTCACACTGCGAAAAAATTAATTGCAGTAGTTTTCTGTATGTTTGAAACATTTTGAACACTTTAAATAAATTTTTATTGAAACTTTAAAATACAAATTTTTATACAAATTCGAAAAAAATTAGACTGCAACTCTATGCGCATTCATATTGTTAAAAAGAAAAACTTATTATACTCATCTTTCCTTTATCTAGAAGTTGAAAATAACATGGGAATTTACAGAAAATGTTGCCACATGTGTCAAAAGAAGAACAAAATGTTTCATTTCTTCAAATGACTTTCCTTGAAATGGAATATAACCAACTATTTTTCAAGTATTAGTGTGGCCCAAATGAAAAGTGGACAGCGTACAGCGCCACCACTTTCCTTACCATGATCATTGTTTTTTTGTAGAGTTAATAGTGGCGCTGCACGTGTTCACTTTTCATTTCGTCCACTAATATTTTTTTGCAGGAACCTCGTGAAATGTAAGGTTTTTAACTTTGCTTTTTCCCTCCTTGTTAAATGTTTCAGAACAATACTCCATTTTAGATAAAACATAGTATCAGACAAGAGATATAAAACATATGCTATTCAAGATAGTACTATAAAATAAGCAATCTTAGTTTAGTCAAAGCGATATCTAGCGACCTCTAGATTCCAAAGCATCCATAAAAAAATCACCCATCTGACTCGCTTGTAGCCAGAATTTTCATGATCACCTTGGAATGTGTCATTTATACATACACTCTTGAGTAAACTATGCAAAAGTAAGTTTGAAAACTAACATGTAGACAGTGCTCCGAAAAAAAAAAAAATGAAATTTAACGCTGTAAAATATAAAATAATTATGAGCATACAGAAATGAGCATTTTTTTTTATTATTGACAAGGAGGCGAAGGGGGGGGGGGGGGTAGAGAGATGAAGAATGCACAATATTATGTTTTTTATTTTTCCCCCCTCCCCTTTCTTTAAATAAGAGTTAATCCTTTATTTTAAGTATTATCTAAATCAGCCGTAACTGGATAGAAAACTTTATAATTCAAATGTTCTGATCATCATAGAAAAGCATTCGAGTAAAATGAGGCGTTGAGCGCCAGAGCAAAGCATCCCACAATTTTATTTTTGTTATTTCTACCCCATTTTGTCTAAACCACTGATGCCAGACCTGACCATATGTGATTTTTTATTGGTCAACCTGCCACTTAGTAACTTAATTCCGCATAGTTTCACCTTTAATTTCCGCATAGTTCATTGGGGGAGCCACTGGTATAAAGAAATATGATGTTTAACAAATTGTATGATTGAGTAATCTAAATAGTTTTCGGAAAATTCAGCAGAAGGCAGTTTTATTTTTCAATTTATGGCTACCATCGGACCATCCCCAAATTAACTATTGTGAATTTAAATATGTTAATATATGTTCTAAAGTTAGGTGGTCATTTAATTACGAAATAATACTATGTATTAAGTATCAATTTTTAAAGATGGTTATATAATTTTTTTTTTTTTTTTTTTTTTTTTTTACAATCTACCAAAATTTAATAAATGTGTAAGAAAGTTTTGGTAAAGTGGCCCTACTCTGCCGTGTAAACACACTTTGTATTGTAGAATGCAGAGTACTGGGAACCTGAGAAGAGTAAAGTAGTTATGCACATTTAGGTATACTCCAGACTCCACTAACTTTTTCCTACAACAATTCACCATCATCTAATAGGGCGACATCTAGTGGTCTTAAATGGTAGCTAAAAATGAATTACATTGAATTTTGGATATTTTTTTCTTTGGTTAAAATGAAACTGTTAAGGAACGAAATTAGTGGATTAGTCCAAATTTGATATGAATAGGAAAGTTGAATATCAGTATTTATTCAAATTCCATCAATTGTAAAGAATAATAAAAGCTGAATGAAAAAAAAAAGAAGAAAAAAAAAATAAAAGAATTGAAAAATGATGAAAAAATACATTTTGTAATTTCTTCAACTAACCCTTGGTAAAGCGCTTGGCCTTTTGTCTCGTGGTTATATTCGCTTAGGGGACAAATGTCCCCCAAATTCAAATTTTAGGGCATACCATTAAATTCGTGACCAAATATCAAAGTAAATTGGTATATTAATTAAACAAACATTATACTGTTCAGAATAAGGTAAAAATTTTAAAAATATTTTTTAATAACTTGAGAAAAAAAAAAGTTAGAAAGCTCTGATCATGGGCTGTCATCTACTGAGAAATTTATCATGGGGACAGTTATCTACCGCGCGACATATATTGTCAACAACTTATTTTAATAAAGTTTGACATCCACTCGTTGTCTGTGCTTAAATGCTTTCTTATTGATACATGAAAGAATTAAATTTTTAGTATTATCCCATTTTCTTTCCATTTATCCTGAACCTGTTTTTTCTGCAGAAATAGTGGACAACAAAACAATGGATTCTTAGCTATTAGTTGATAACAAAATTGATGAAATCTACCTAAAATTGAATTGTATTAAATCAAAAAGAATTAATTTCGTCCATAGAATATATGGATAAATTCAAGCTTTAGCTATGTAATGATTTTTCCTTTTAAAATTTATTTAATTTTCTCTTTAATTGAAAATTTATAAACAAATTATATACTATCACAATCAATAGCCGGCAATTTTACTCCAATAGACTAAAAGTATTTTTTCAAAGAATTTGGATACAGTAAAAAATCGGTTTTAGTGGATTTGTTGGATCCGCAGATGGTTCACTATTGCGGGGTCAGACTTAGTACTCAATTGAATTCAAATATTCCATTGACAACAAATTATTTGCCTTTTAATAAAAAAAAACTATATCACCAGTAAAAAAATTTGCTATATCTTTTTATAAGAGAAGCCTAGCAATCTCCAGTTAGATTTGGTCACGTGGAAGTTTAAGTTATTAATACGCTACCAATCCAAGCTTTCATTTGGTTTAGTAGCGTATGTCATATTGTCATATACATTATTCAAACGAATTAGGTGTTAAAAATCTTGTGTACGGAACAGGGTTGTCATGTTGGCCTTTCTTATAGAAGCGCCTGGCCTTAAGAATTTACATCTGGCATTTTCTTTAATTTAGCCTTTTTTCCCCACAATTTCCGAAGTCAGAAAAAAAAATGCCAATTAAAACAAACTTTCCCTTTTTTTTTCCTTTTCCTTCAAACTTTTTGAGTGAGAAGATACGCTTTTCGCCTGAAGTTAAGTGCGACACCCGATACCTTCTTTAATCTTGTTTTTTGGCCTCAGGAGCTGATCTGTGACGACCGTAGTTGACAAGAAGAGGGGTAGGGGGGTCGAATGATTTTCCGAATACAGGATGTAAACGAGGCTCTAGGCAGAATAACCACAGGTTCTTTTTGAGGGGAAAGGGCGATATCAATTAAGATAAGTGATAGAGGGACTGGGTTTCCAAGAATCTTGTCCCAAAAGGGATAGTGAAATTAGTCGTTCTGTCTTGCCTCTTGTCAACGCACCTCAAAATGCTCTAAGCAGTGCGACTGCCATCTGCCACCCATATAAATCCAAGCATGGTGGTCCGTCCTAAAGTGGATGATTATTGTGATTGCTGTAGAGTAGAAAAAGTTTAATTCGGTTAGATTAGTGAAATTTAGGTTTTTCTAAATAACTTTTAAGAATGGATTCATCATACATCTTTTTGAACAAATAATTCAGAGAGAAAATTTACATTTAAAAAGTAAACTTCGATCAATCATAATACGTATAACATATATATGCGCCTTGTAAAATAGAGAAAATTCAATTAAATGTCCAGTTTCGATATTTATAGTTCAACAACTTCTACTAAAATATCTAATTTTCATTCTAATAATAAAATGAGTTTTTTTTTAAATAATATTTAGGAATCCAGTTGCGTATTATGACGAGAATTTTGTAAAGCTCCACAATTCACGTTTTCTAAATATTCATTCGTATAAAAATCAAATTTATGTAACAATTTAATGTTTTATTTGGATTTGATGTTATTTGCATACTCATCAGATGTCTCTTTTCTACCTAAATAGAGACAAAAGAGTATTGTTTATTGTACCTCAACTGAGAAAGAAGAGGGGGGGGGGGGAAGAAGAAAAAAAAAATGAAACTGAAGAAAAAAAAAATGTAAAAATATTTTAAAATTTCAAGCATTTTTTTTTTAAGTTACACTTTAAATATTTGAAAAAATTTCTAATATTTTTCTTTAAACTGTTTGATAACTAAATAATCTACTAAAAATATACATTTTGTGACAAATAGGTATCTAGAAAAATTATTAAATTGTATGCTCCTCTTAATGATGATAGAGATAGCGCAAAATTTTGGCCCTCCCTCTCCCCACCCGTTTCCCTTTAACCTATGCATTCATGTATTTCACTTTATTAACAAGGAGTTCAAATAGCACACTCACAAATTCCGTGGGTTAGTTGTTCCATTGTACCTTGTATGGAAAGTATTCATAGTTTTCTATGTTCAACGAATTATGTGTCCAAAGGAGGGATATATTTTTTAAAATATTTTTTTTTTTTTTTTTTTTTTTTTTTTTTTTTGCATTTATGTGATACCAAACATAAATATTTTAAACAAAAAATGTTCTTGAACAATTTTTAAAATTAAAAAATAATTAAATTTTTAATTAAAAAATTTAAATTTTAAAATGTTTGCTGTTAAGGACGATCAAAGAGAAATCTTAGTGAATCTAGAGTACTATTTTTTTAACCTTTGTCATACAGAACACTAAAATCATGCATTTTTCCCATTTGGCATCAATTTATCGATGACGTCACAGTTTGGCCTTATTTGCTTTATTTTTATATTAATTTGGCATTATTTTACCTTTTTCATCTGGAAACCCTGGTACGAACCCTAGTTCTTTCAAAGTTAATTGTTATAAGCCTGTTATTTTAAGAACTTGTTCTCTTTTGCAATTACTGAAACCGTAGCATTTGCAAAGTGGCGTCATTTTCAAGATGGTACCACTTCGCAAGATTAATGATGTGGCACCATTCATTGGATTTATTGAGTCATTTAAAAGATCACTGGATGACACCACTTGGACCGAAGGTCATTGGTGTCAAGGCGTATCATCTTTCTTCACTGCACTAGCGACGCAAAGTGGTCTATGAGCAAAAACCGGTTTTTAACTTTTTAGGAAAATGAAAATTGACATTATTTTTTATTTTAAGATTGTTGATCACTAGGGTTCCAAAATTTAGACATCAAATAGCGATATTTTAATTTGTTTACATTCACCGAAAGCCATCAAACAAAAAGTGGCTCGTTTTGACGTCAATATTAATTGATTAGCCATTAATGATATAAATCCTAAAATATATGTATTCGCACACACTTTACTTTTATTAGGACTGTTTTCTGTGTTTTTAGTTGAAAGAAATTTTTTTAATAGGTATTAAGGTACATTTTTGATGCCGATTCCTATATCATATTTTCGTAGAAATAAAAGCCTATTACTAATGTGTACCAACGTGCACCAAGGTCTTATTGGTATCAAACTGTTCTTTAAGCAATATTTTTACCACTAAACCAGTAATCAGCTGCCACAACCTCCTGCCTATTCGGTAATTATCTGCATAAATCTGTGAAGCGAGCCGACCAAACACTATAAAAAACATGAACAAAGTTATGCCACAGAATATACAGCTAACGCATTCAGAGGTAATATATAGGGATTTTATGACGCGATTGCAGCGCTCCTTGAGGATCACAGAGGAAGTAACTGTGCTTCAGACATGACGTCACTAGCCGAACTGAATGACGGGAATCAGAGTAGGAGAGCCATGTTACATTGTTCTCCATCAATTGTAAAAAAGATATAAGAAAATGTTTTAGCTTATATTTTAATATTTTCAAAATAATTATCGTTTTGTGAAATATTTTACAGGAAATCGATAATTAAAAGTTTTGCCTTTGTTACGAAATATGTATTGTTTGATTATATAAAAAATATATATTAGTAATATGGATCAGCCATGAGTACACCTTATTACGATCAGCTAGTTTGATTCAAGGGGAACTATCGACAAGTTTTTCAAGTTAAGCCTAGTTTTAGGCTTAATTATTCCAACCACTTGGAATATTGGAGTTAACCCTACTTCTGCCACGTGCCTGAATTCCTGATTGGACTGTACGGACAATTCTTACGTAAGATAATTCTCCTCTCTATCTTTGCAGGGTTTTGTTTTTATTGAGATTCCGGTATTGCATCCCGGCCAAAGGGCGGCATTGTTTGTCCCTAGTTGGAACAATACCAGTTACTCAAATTCCTGGAGCGGGCGGCACTATTTCAGTGTTGGTCAGCGTAAGGGTTTTGAGTGGCTTCTTTCTCTCAATTTGATTCTCATTTTTGTAGATTTTATTTCTAACTTTTGCTATCATGGCGTCTGAGCAGAACAAACTCCACGTCATCGATAATTTAGTCGGACAATTACTTAAGCTTTTGACTGATATTGCTCCAAGCATTAGTGATCCTAATATTAAATCTGAGTTATTGTTTGGAACTAAAACACTTTCCGATATGACGACTGACATTTTTGGTCCAAACCAAGGCGATATATTAGGCACAAAACCCTGCCTAATCACGACAACACTTTTAAATTTACCTGGTAATGACAACGTCAAATCATATGATATTGTCTCTAGCAACCCGCTTATTATATGTGAGGATAGCGATGCTAGCTTGGATTTGGAGACTACATCTCTTACCAATTGCACTCCATTGGAATCCAACAAGACAATTGAAACAATTTCAACTGTTGAGACGGCGTCTACTTCGAAGGAAGTTGTAACACAGAGGAAACATCCCAACCAGATTTTTAACAATAGAAATGTTGTTACCCCTTCTAGAGAGATTGTTAGCAAGCTCTCTGTTCTCCCAAATTCATCAGCAGAAACAGTCAATACCTGTTTCACTAATACTGATATTGACACCTCAGATGACTCAGTACAAGACAACTTGAATTGCAGTCACCGTTTTCTTAGAAACAAAAAACGTTTGTTTACTCCAGACGAGTTTAAATCAAAAATAAAAAGTAATAAACAGAAAAAGGCATCTGTGGCGGCATTACGTACAGCCGAAGTAAACGATTGCACCTTCCCAAATCTTTCAATCATGGGTCCTACTATCCAAACCAAATCTACAGGTCCCGACCAACCAGCATTAAATGAAGCTAGTTACACACTCCATACTCAAGAACATGACTGCAATGTAGCTCAGTCAATAAACACTACTCCGTTGCCTGTTTCAAACACTGACACAACTACCACTGGAGAAATTAACCAAACAGAAGAAGTTGAAGACAATGAGGGCTTTGTCCTGGTCACCAACCGCACTAAAACTACTCCCATTATTGTCAATGACGCTAACACAAACTGGAAGAGCATCAATTCCATGCTAAGAGAAAATGATTCGTCGGATACGTTGGTAAAACCACTGGCAAAAATTCCTTTAACATCAAATCTAGGGATGAGGCTCAACAGAGAGCTATTACCAAACTACTGGATGAACATTAAAATTGAGTACCATTCCTTCACTCTCCCATCTGACAAAGTTCTTAAAGCAGTTATCAAATCCCTCCCTGCCGACACTGAAGTCGCAGACATCATTGAAGATCTTATCTGCCAAGGTTTTACACCCATCAGGGTAGATCAACTTTCAAAAAGATCCGAGGGAGATAAAATCCTACTTCCACTCTTCTTAGTTACCCTTGCAAGAGGGGAACATAACAGAAAAATACATAACCTAACTCACCTTCTTAACTTGAAGATCTCCGTAGAGGGATACAAGGGCAGGAAGGGTATTTCTCAATGTCATAATTGTCAAGCCTTCCTTCACGCTGCATCATCTTGCAGACGCTCACCCAAATGCGTTAAATGTGCTGGTCCTCATCTAAGCTCTGTTTGCACAAAAACCAGAGATGTCACCCCCACTTGCGCTAACTGCTTAGGTCCTCACACGGCAAACTATTCAGGTTGCCCTAAAAGACCCCCTTTCAATCCCCCTGCAACCATTCAAAGGCCGGAGGAACCCCCAAAACACCCAACCACCTACACGTAACCCAGATCAGCCCACCTCCAACAGGACCTTCATAAATACTTCATTGGCAAACCAGCTTACACCAAATGGGACAAATTTTGTTCAAACGTTGTCGAACACTAGTCCAACCATGATACCAAGTGAAGTCATTCTACCTATCTCACAAGAACGCGCCACCCCAAGTTGGAGCTCTATTGTTGCAATTCCTTGTCCGACCAACTCCATTCCACCGGATGTGCAGACTCCCACTCCCCCCCCCCCCCCTGCTACCCTTTCTCAGGTGAATGAGCAACCCACCCCCTCTCTCACTAATCTCCAGAAGGCAATTGAAGAGGCCAACCAAACTGCCAACAGACTAGCTGATCTGATTCAGTGGGTGCAAAACTCAAAAATAATGGAGACCTTCGAGGAAATGAAGACATCCTTAATTACTCAATCTAACTTTACTGATAATGAATAAAGTCATCAATTCCTTTTCTACTCTCATCATAACTGTATGGAACGCCAACAACGTTACAAACAAAATGGAAGAACTTAAAAACTTTCTATTTGAAAATTCTATCGACATATGCTTGGTCACTGAGACCCATGCCAAACCATGCAATTCACTTGTGATCCCTAACTACCACACATACAGATGTGACAGAATGCACCATAGAGGCGGTGGGTCTGCAATATTCGCTAAAAGATCTCTTTCCACTTCTCTATACAGATCATGTAACCAGTATGGGATGGAAGAGACAAATATTATCCTTGAGAGTTTTGGAAGATCCACATACATTTCATGCGTCTACAGCCCTCCAAGTAACAATATCACACAGCAACACCTTGATCACCTCATTCCATCCTCACATTCAACCATCCTTGGAGGAGATCTAAACGCCAAAAATTCAATTTGGGGATGTAGAACAACTAATAAAAACGGCAAAACCATTGGAAATTTACTTGGCAGGGCTAGCCTGAAAGTCGTTGCGCCACTTCAACCAACATATTATCCAGTATTCAGAAACCGCTATCCGGATATCTTGGATATTATTATCACAAACACAAACATTCCCATTAGTGCTGAAGTTTTAAATGAACTCTCATCAGACCACATGCCTGTCTTTGCTACCTTAGGTAGGGAAGCACAACTTGCTGAACGCCAAGTTGCTAACACCGATTGGCAACTTTTCAATAATATTCTTACCACCTACCACTGCAGAACGTCTACTACCAGGAGTGAAAGTTGTACCTCAATGGCACGGGGAGTAACTACCTGGAGGCAGGACGCTATGGTAGAGGGTTCGAACAATCAAATTCTCACTGTAACAGACCTAGATGAACGCATCGACTCGCTGTCTATAAAACTGAAGGAAGCTCATGAAGCTGCAACCACTTACAAACCCTTCAAACAGAACTATTTGCTCCTTCCAACTAACACCCGAAATATCATTAAATATAGGAACTATATAAGAAAGAAATGGCAGCGTACCTGGGACCCAAAATTCAAAACGCTAGTTAATGCACTGAACAAAGAAATTAAAGAGCTGACAAGGGAAAGCAGAGAATCCAGATGGAATGAAAAAGTAGTCTCCTTAGCTGCGGAGGATAACAGCCTCTGGCAGATGTCCAAAGCACAAAGAAAAGACAAGAACATTCACAGACCCCTCCAAATTGAAACTGGACTAGTCTTCACTGAATCCGATAAAGCCTCTGCATTTGCGGACTCCTTGGAACTGCAATTCCAAGAAAATGTAGAACCTACAAACGATACCTTCGAAGAGATCATCCGTAGGAGAGTCAACAACTGGACCGCATCAACACCAGTCCAGGGCTCTATCACCAAGACAGACCCTGAAGAAATTAAAATCATTATAAGAAAACTTAAAATTCACAAGGCTCCAGGAGGCGATAACATCACAAATCGAATGATTCGGAACGTACCTGAATGCATTATCAACAATATCGTTAGTATATGCAACTCGGCTCTCCACCACGCGTACTTTCCACAAAAATGGAAAGAAGCAGTAGTCATACTCGTCCTAAAGCCAAACAAAAACCCGACCATGCCTTCAAGTTACAGACCGATCAATCTCCTACCCTGCTTAGCCAAGGTATTCGAGAGGGTTATTCTCAACAGACTGAAACAGTATCTACATCATATCCCTGTTGAACAGCACGGCTTCATGCCTGGCCGCTCAACGACCCACCAACTTTCAGAATCCTGGAATTCACAGGAGAAGCATTACACAACAAACAGTCAACTGCACTCCTTATGTTGGATGTTGCGAGAGCATTTGACCGGGTCTTCCACAAGGGTCTGCTTTTCAAAGTAATAAATTTGGGATTCCCACACGATATTATCCATATAATCAAATCCTACCTTAAGGACAGAACATTCGAAGTCAGAGTTGGCCGCACTTTGTCAGATCCAAGACGTATAAGGGCGGGCGTTCCACAGGGAAGTATTTTAGGCCCTATCCTCTACATATTTTACAACGCCGACTTCCCTGCTTTCAGAGATGATCACAACTCATTGATTGCATATTACGCTGATGACACAGCAATTGCAGTTAAGTCCATTAATCCAGAACATGCTCTTGAGAAACTGAATGACAAAATACCAGAAATTGAGGAATGGTGCGCCAAGTGGAAGGTGGCAATCAACGCTTCCAAATCTCAAATTCTTGAAATTAAGGCCAGACGTAAAAGAACTGTAACTAATACAAATGTCTACGTCTTTGGGGAGAAGATTCCTAAAGTAAAATCTGCCAAATACCTTGGACTTACAATCTCAGATAACCTAACATGGAAGAAACATATTCAAAATGTAGCAGGTAAAGCTGCGGGTGCTATGAATAAACTCAGACCACTTCTTGGGCGCCGTTCGAAACTTGGACTACACCTTAAGAAAAGACTTTACGAAACAACTATAAGACCTGTCTTCTCGTATGCATCACCAGCTTGGGTAACAGCCAACAAAACAGATATTAAACGTCTACAAACAGCTCAGAATAAGATCCTTAGAGAAATGGTTGGGGCCACCCGCTACATTAGAAATGTCTTGATCCATAAAGACCTAAAAATCGACACTGTTGAGCAATTCCTTGCAAAACAGAACATTAACTTCTATAAGAAGGCTCAAGGCGAGTCCTCCATAATTAAAGACAATATCTCTTACGAAATTCTATTGGAAGATAGGATGCATCGTCCCTTTGCTGCCTTTGCTCTCTCGGATGCTATGCTGACAAAAGCTTTTCAATCCTAGGTGCACGCACACCTCAGGTTCTTATTATACAAACTTACTACAAACCGTCTAGTACCTTCTGTGAAAGTTGTATCGTTCTGGTACGAGTAGTAGCCTGGAGACGGAATGTAGTGAGGGAGTGTATGTACTTATTTTAGGGATTCATATCCCTACTTTTGCTTTCCATATTTAATCAAGTATTAGACTTTTTTCTAGATTGTCACTCTGACAAAGTTGTTGTCCTGTTCTGTCCCCGTTCTGTCCTGTTTTATGTTTTTTCTCACTTCTTTTCTATGTTAACCCCGATTATACAAATTAGATAATGCCACTCGGCAACCATCAGATGTAGAGGTATACAGTCGCTTCGCGACGAACACCTTGCCAAACCTAATATTCAAGTTCAAGTTTCCCAGATAATTCAACGACGCGACAAATTACTTTACTAAAACGCTACCAAACCAAGCTTTCATTTGGTTTAGTAGCGTATGTCATATACAGTGTTGCCAATTGGCGGGTAATTATCCGCAAACCGGGTATTTTAAAGGTTGGCGGGTTATTTGAAAATGAGGGTTTTTTCAAAAGGGGTGTCTTTTTTTTTTTTTGGCATTACAAATAGCTAAGTCCTTATAGCATGTGTCTTGTTTCATAAATATTATGGATGTTATACAATGGAATTAGTTATACAATGAGGAAAATATTATAGGTAATAGTTGCATTATCAGAATTCTTATGAGATATTTTAAATGAAAAACAATTTTGCAATATTATTTAGTATAAGCTTTCTAAAAGAGAATATCCCATATCAAAAGTAAAAAAAAAAAAAAAAAAAAAACTGTATAAGTTCTCTCAAGAAACAGTTTATAGCACCTATCAATTTTATTGGCACTGAAAAGTTTTATTTTATCTCTAATCGTAAATGAGTTCATAAAAATTGCCAGGCCTCCGTTCTGCATCCATCTGCGCCAATTCAAAATAACACACAAAAATAAGTAAGATAAACAATGAATACGTCACTATCCAATCCATATACCCTCTCGCCTGCGATTTTGAATGGATTCGTCCACAAACTGTTGGAATATACAAACGGATGCTGCTAGCCAGTGGCAACACTGTATACATTATTCAAACGAATCAGGTGTTAAAAATGTTGTGTACGGAACAGGGTTGTCATGTTGGCCTTTCTTATAGACAGGGCCGCCGACAGGGGGGGGCAAAACAGTGCAGATGATAGGGGCCCGCTTCGCCAAGTAGGGCCCACAATATACGACCTCTACTCGTTTTTTTTGCTTTTTTTTTTTTTTTCTCTTTTTTTTTTTTTTTTTCTCGCTACGCCGTCCAACAGAAGCAAACCACAAGTGGAGGGAGAGACTATGGGGGACAGTTGTAATGGATGTCTGCTTTATCAGAGTGAGAGTCATCCAATTTTTCCTTTTTGTTGTTCTTTTGACGCTTAGTAAAATCTTTTTGGTTCTAGTGAATATTGATAAACCTCTAAGGGGCCCCTGACGAGCTCTGACCTCAAAGGCAAACAATATTTATTGAAAAAATTATAGTGTTATTTCGTGGACAAAGGTTTAGTATGAAGTAAGAATTAATCTAAAAAGTGGCCTTTGATGACCCATGCCTTATGGATCTTTTTGAGGGCCCCGTGCCATATAAAATACGATATTTATTCTTAAACGTGAAACTTCATTTAAGTACATGCAAAAGTTATTAATTGTCATTTCATAGACGAGAGTTCATTATAATTTTTTAGGAATAAACAAACACGTTATAAACATCAAGTATGCCCGAGGAGACTCGGGCCCCCAAAATACAACGTAATAATAAAATGTAGTAAACAATAAATTTAGTATGTTAATACCCACCCAAACTGTGTATACGTACTAGGAATAAATAATTTTCTGTGGTGCGCTTTACAAGTACGTCGCGCAACGTTAAAATAATCTAAACAAACAAGAATTATACATCAAGCATTGAACTTCGAAAGGGCCCAGTCGATTGTTGTCCCAATAGAATAAATATATTATATTTAAATTTAAACTACATAATCATCAATACGCTAATTATTTATGTGCCCGCCACATGCTCATGGACGTAGGCCCTGATCATCGCCTAGGGCCACAATGCCCGGGCTTTGAGCCCATAATTTTAGGGGGCCCCGAAATTGGTTGTAAACCGATAACTTTTGTTTCATAAAAGTTATGTGAATATCGTTTATAATCTGTATAAAAAAAATTTACAAAAAAAATCATTTTGTATTGATCTTTAACCGTATCCCAGAATGTATTTATTCAGATAAACCAAACCATAATTTAAAAGCGTAAAAAACAAGCTTTCTTGAAAGATTGAGGGAAACAAAATTGAAAGGAAGTCGTGACAAATTTATTGAGAAATCATCAATTGTGGACTCTGAAGTTGTGATTAATGCTACAGATATTGTTGTCATGGATATTACTACACATTGTGATAGTGAAATGCAATGCTATACATAACAAAGTCTCTCCTCTTTTGATTTATAAATTTGATTGTTTGAAATTTGTTTCTTAATTTGTGACCTTTTAGGAAACAATATTAACATTAATTTATCTACTCTTTATAATTAATGTTAATTCATTTGACTTTGTGTCAAGCCCATTTCCAATAAATCACGCGTTTAAATATGAGCATAAGAGGGGCCCCAAAATGTGTCCGGACCTTGGCCCCAACTTGTCATGGTCAGGCCCTGCTTGGACGCCACGGTCCCTCATGAGTACAAATATTATTTATTTATTATTATTATTATTTGCCAAAACGTTCAGCTCAAGATTTTAAGATTCTGTCTCTCTACATTTGTACAATTGTATTTAAAGGAAAATATTTCTTAGAATATATTAAGGGGTGATTTTTAGTTTAAAAAAATCGCATTTTTTTTTTTTAATAATTCGCATTTTCCCCCTCACTCTAATTTTTTTTATTTTGCAGTCTCTATTAATTACTTTTACGAATTCCTATTAATATTAAAATATAAAAAAAAATTCTTAACTTTTCTTTTCCTTGATTTCAAGCATTTGGGAGGAAGATTATTTCAATAAAATTCAAAATGTATTCGATTTTATCAAACTTTTTTTTTTAAATATAATTTAATATAATACATTAATTAAAAAAAATATGGACATTTCAATGTATTTATAATTTTATAAAGACTTACGACTTGTGAAAATTGTTCAACAAAATTCTGTGGTATTAAGCATACTTTTTTTTTAACTTAGTGCCATTACTTAATTCTTATCTATTCAGAGTCGGTAAAATAAAGACTTGTTATACAATAATCATGTTTTTCACAACTGTTTTTTTAATTCACGATTAAAACGTCCGGAATATTTAAAAATGTTTTCCAATTTTAGTTATATTATTGATTTTTCAACTAATACAAGTTCATTTGTTGCACATCAAAGTTTAAAGTAATACATTTTAAAATAACATTTTCCTAATTTTTTCTTAAGTAATTGCTTCTTTCAAAAAAGTTACATTAACCATTGTTGTAGAACATTTTAGATTTTGCTCATAATAGAAAACGCAATATATAAAGTGTAATATTGCCTTTCCAAGTTTCACAAGAGAATAGTAAGGCATTTGAGAAAAAATAGTATAGACATGATCTTAAGATCGCGTGAGAGAATAGGGTTATTTGCTCTAGATGTCGCCAATACCATTTTACCTCCCAGAACGTTTGCCTCAGGGTAGACGGGGGAGAATTTACAAAGCTATGCTCGATGTTATCGATGACTCTGTTCCAAATTCTACAATAGACAGGACCCCGGGGGTGGCCATAAACTGCGTCTCCAGTTGGAATTTTAAAAGCAGGGGTTTTGCTAATGACGCTTTCCATGAAAGGCCATTCTCCAAATCCAAACCATTACTTGGGGGTTTGCAGGATGGGATGGGGTGGTCCAATAGGATATATCAACAGGCGAACAGACACAGACTGACAAGTACGGGACACCCAGAGACCCAGATAGAAGTTATATGGTTACAGTTCACAATTTTAACTATTGTTGCGTTGGTACTATACTTAATACGTTTCGTGGTTCTGCGATATTTTTTTTTTTTTATTTAAATTAATTCCTAGTCTACTTTACGGTATTTTGGCAGTATTGGTGATAATTGTGGTATGTGATATTTAAAAATAAATTTGTGGCTACCATCATTTCTGTTGAATCCCCATCGAGATTTTGACTTGACAATAAACTGGAAATGAAGCAAAATAGGTTTTATTTGTAACTAACTAAATTTTTCATAATCCAATGAAGTAAAAAAAATAGTATTTGACAAAACATTTATTATCGTACATCTATTTTTAATTGTTAACTGAACTCTGACAATGAAGTATTTTTTTATTAGATATTTGCTTAAATACCTAATTAATTAACTAAATAAAAATTATGTATTCTTTGTAAGATATATATTTTATTTTAATATTGCTTTCTGAACAAAAGTTTTAAAAACACTTTTTCGCAGCAAAGGAAAAGTGAATTATTTAATATTTAATATTTTTTTTATATATACATTTAATATCCAAAACAAAGCCGTCAATTTTTAACAAAAGAATGACTTTCCAACGGATTTTATTCAACAACTAAATTTGAAATTTTATTTTGACAAACGTTAATATGCAAGTAGAAATATGGCATGTTTTAATTTGTCTTAAACATTTTACTTTATTGATTTTAATTAGGCTGTTAAACATTAATTCAAGTAAATTACAATGTTTCTAAACGATTATAAGTATTTTCTTTTTTTACTTTTATGAAAATATTAAAATGTTGTTTTAACTTATCTTATTCTATCTTTTAACTTTTATTGAAACGAAAAAATTAAAGCAATACATTGGATTTCTTCAATTAGTTGTAAAGTATATTAGAAAAATTATAAAGGGGTGGTGGGGCTTAGCTCAGATGTTGACTCTCTGTGAACTTCAACTGTCATTCTAACTACACATTACATTTCCTTCTTTGGTTTTTAATTTTAAAGCTTGAAAGTTTTAAAAAAAAATAGGTCGTAGTATTCTTATTACTAACTATAATTAGTTATCTAATGGTACTCCAATATTTACTTTTGCTATGTGATTGAAAATCAGGTTGTTTTATTTAGTTACTTGATAGTTATCCATAAATGTAAGCTTTTGATATCTTAAATTTTAATTTCCTCCTTCCCTTCTCTTCTTTTGCTGTCTTTTGTCAACTAATAGCCATTTATAAATTTTAGGATTTACTAACATATTTATTAAAAATTTTGATATTTTAAAATTAGTTTTCATATTTATACTTGAATTTTATAAAATATAAATTACCATCTTTAAAAATAGATGACCCCTTAAAATGGAAGGCGGTAGCAGTTTATTAAGGGGAATTGTGAGGGGTGCCCATATTATCTTCTCTTATAGTTAAAAAGTCCCTTTGACGGCCTCTGGCAATGATCAGTTAAAACAGTTTCACTTGCAGCGTTGCTACCCACCGCAACGTTAAATTTACTGAACCACAGTCCATAATGAATTTATGCATTCACGTCCAATTATATTTTATTTATTTTGATTAAAACAATTTCGGTACCAGGAAAGAGTTTCAACCATGATTGATTAAATGGGATTTATTTGTATTCCAAAGCGATTATAGAAGTGTGAGTGAAAACGATCTTTTTGTGTCAGTGAGAGCCCCAAAGTTTCAATAGAATGCATTTTCATCGACAATGAATCTACCTGTCAAGTTTCAGCCACATAGGATTACGGCAAGTGGGTTATTATGCCTTTTCAGATTTGCCCGGTCAACACACACACACAAAATCGAAGTTAATATAAAGGATTTATAAATTATGGCAGATGAAACAAGTCAGTAGTCCAATTTTGCTTGGAATTAACGTAAATATTTCAGTTCATTCTTTCTTAAATTCACGATTTTTCTCTTCGACGAAGTCGAGGCCATGATTCTTCCTTTTCGACGAAGTCGAGGCCATGTTTTCCTAATTTAGTACATCAAAAGCAAAGGACCTTTTTTAACACGACGCATAATCGTGAAAAGTTAACAACAAAAGATGCTGTCTACCTCAGTTGGATACCGGAGAACAGCGAACGTCAACAAGAGCTCGATGCAAATGTAACTGTTATGCATTGTGGGGATCACTCCAATTGCGCATTCTTGTTGTTCCTTATTTCGATTGAGAATATACCAGGGAGCACTGACTTTAAGTTGGTATTTGAGATTAATGTTACCAGTCTACCCCACTCATTTCTGTGTTTCTTCGCCTTTTCTTTATTTCTCAAGGTTTGAGATTAAGCAGTAAGTTTATAATGAGTTTACCCCAAAAAAAGAATGTATCACCATTTATTTAGATTATTCTTAGGTTGAATTAGTTAGAACTTTAAGATCCACAAATATCCATAAGAAGAGCCTCATGCGGCTCCGGCGTCGTGGTCTAATGGCCCTTGTTATAAACGCATCTCTATTTATAACCCCTTCCCCCTTATTTCCAAATTAATAACTGCTGTGGAAATATCACCTTTTTAGTATGGACATCAGAATATGTAAATGGGGGAGATAAGTGAGGGGGGGGGGGGCGAGGGGCCCGAGGTGCAGTTGCATAGGGGCCCGAAAGTCCTGTCGGCGGCCCTGCTTATAGAAGCGCCTGGCCTTAAGAATTTACATCTGGCATTTTCTTTAATTTAGCCTTTTTTCTCCACAATTTCCGAAGTCAGAAAAAAAAATGCCAATTAAAACAAACTTTCCCTTTTTTTTTTTTTTTTCCTTCAAACTTTTTGAGTGAGAAGATACGCTTTTCGCCTGAAGTTAAGTGCGACACCCGATACCTTCTTTAATCTTGTTTTTTTGGCCTCAGGAGCTGATCTGTGACGACCGTAGTTGACAAGAAGAGGGGTAGGGGGGTCGAATGATTTTCCGAATACAGGATGTAAACGAGGCTCTAGGCAGAATAACCACAGGTTCTTTTTGAGGGGAAAGGGCGATATCAATTAAGATAAGTGATAGAGGGACTGGGTTTCCAAGAATCTTGTCCCAAAAGGGATAGTGAAATTAGTCGTTCTGTCTTGCCTCTTGTCAACGCACCTCAAAATGCTCTAAGCAGTGCGACTGCCATCTGCCACCCATATAAATCCAAGCATGGTGGTCCGTCCTAAAGTGGATGATTATTGTGATTGCTGTAGAGTAGAAAAAGTTTAATTCGGTTAGATTAGTGAAATTTAGGTTTTTCTAAATAACTTTTAAGAATGGATTCATCATACATCTTTATGAACAAATAATTCAGAGAGAAAATTTACATTTAAAAAGTAAACTTCGATCAATCATAATACGTATAACATATATATGCGCCTTGTAAAATAGTGAAAATTCAATTAAATGTCCAGTTTCGATGTTTATAGTTCAACAACTTCTACTAAAATATCTAATTTTCATTCTAATAATAAAATGAGTTTTTTTAAATAATATTTAGGAATCCAGTTGCGTATTATGACGAGAATTTTGTAAAGCTCCACAATTCACGTTTTCTAAATATTCATTCGTATAAAAATCAAATTTATGTAACAATTTAATGTTTTATTTGGATTTGATGTTATTTGCATACTCATCAGATGTCTCTTTTCTACCTAAATAGAGACAAAAGAGTATTGTTTATTGTACCTCAACTGAGAAAGAAGAGGGGGGGGGGGGGGAAGAAGAAAAAAAAAATGAAACTGAAGAAAAAAAAAATGTAAAAATATTTTAAAATTTCAAGCATTTTTTTTTTAAGTTACACTTTAAATATTTGAAAAAATTTCTAATATTTTTCTTTAAACTGTTTGATAACTAAATAATCTACTAAAAATATACATTTTGTGACAAATAGGTATCTAGAAAAATTATTAAATTGTATGCTCTTCTTAATGATGATAGAGATAGCGCAAAATTTTGGCCCTCCCTCTCCCCACCCGTTTCCCTTTAACCTATGCATTCATGTATTTCACTTTATTAACAAGGAGTTCAAATAGCACACTCACAAATTCCGTGGGTTAGTTGTTCCATTGTACCTTGTATGGAAAGTATTCATAGTTTTCTATGTTCAACGAATTATGTGTCCAAAGGAGGGATATATTTTTTAAAATATTTTTTTTTTTTTTTTTTTTTTTTTTTTTTTTTTTGCATTTATGTGATACCAAACATAAATATTTTAAACAAAAAATGTTCTTGAACAATTTTTAAAATTAAAAAATAATTAAATTTTTAATTAAAAAATTTAAATTTTAAAATGTTTGCTGTTAAGGACGATCAAAGAGAAATCTTAGTGAATCTAGAGTACTATTTTTTTAACCTTTGTCATACAGAACACTAAAATCATGCATTTTTCCCATTTGGCATCAATTTATCGATGACGTCACAGTTTGGCCTTATTTGGCTTTATTTTTATATTAATTTGGCATTATTTTACCTTTTTCATCTGGCAACCCTGTAGCGAACCCTAAAAACGGCTGCAAACTAATTGAATTGATCTCGTGTTTCGTCGACTTCTCGTGTTGTAATGACCCTTGTCTATTTAATCCATTCCTTCACATTATCAGATTATCCGAAAAATGACCTGTCCGTAGTAAAAAAAATACATTCTTTTTTGGAAAAAAAAGAAGAAAAAAAACACACTTCAGATACCCTCATTTTCAAATTACCTTCCAACGTTGAAAAAACCACGTTTGCGGGTATTTATCCGCCAATTGGCTTGGCTAGAAAGGCAATACTATTGATAAAAAACATCTCTTTTCTAAGATAATTAGTTTTTTTGGCGATATATTTTCAAATTTGGCGATTTTTGGCTATATTTTGGCGATTTTCTTAATTTTGAGATTTGGCGATTTTTTAACAGGCTGTTGGCGATTCCCGCTATCTGAGAGTTGGCAGCCCTGGACACCTTACCTCCGCGGCTTCTACTAAGCAACAGGGTGATGTAATCTTCATCATCGCCATGCAGAATTGTCGTCCAGTCCTTGGTCTCAAGTCTGTCTCATAGCCATGCCGGATGCTGCCCAGTCCGGGATCTTTTCCCGAATGCCACACAAAAATTCTTCCTAACTAGCCAGCCAAAGAAATGCCAAGCTGAGCCTTCCCTTTTGAACCTGCTCTCCCACCCAAGACAAGCCTGAATTTTTCCAACTCAAGAGCATTCCTCAAGCCGAATCCTGTGATCAGCACCCAACCTTTTAAAGTGTAATGAAATTCTTCTGCGTTTCCTGATTAACCTCCAAGCCCAGACCTTCCCTCATCTATAAGTCCCAAGATGTCAGCTTCCTCTCGATTCCTAAGGAACTGGAGTTCCACGCAGGTAGTTCTGTATCTCCCTTGCTGAGCAGTGTGCTGATTTTAGTTGTTATTTCTTTCGATTGAATAATCATCTTTTTTTTTATTTATTGGCCAGATCTCTCTTCCAGTAAGAATTGCGTGTTTATATTTTTTTATTGTTAAATTTTTGAAAGTAACCTTTCGTGGGACAAAAAGAAACTCTTATCACCCATCATGACCATTTTTGGTTGGTTTCAGATTATCTGACGCCGTCAGTAACACGAGGGCTATAATGCGCCGAAACATTCGTCATTAGACAAGCCAACATACATTTACAAACACTCATCACGGGACTCGAACCCGCAACCTCGCGGTCTAGAAGCTAGCACGCTAACCACTATACCGTTTGGTCGGCCATGACCATTTTTGTGATTACTTTTAAATCCTAATTTATTATTGTTATTCACTTCATTGAATATTTATGCGATTACTTTTAAATCCTAAATATTTTGTATGATTAACTTCCATGAATATTTATAGGCTTACTTTTGATATTTCACAATATTCACTTCGTTGAATATTATTTGTGATTACTATTAAATATTAAGTTCTTAGTGATATTCACTTCGAGAGGTGTTTTGTTTAATAAAATAAAAATATTTTTGGTATTAGTGGTGAATTCTTTTTGGAGGTACTTTTTTCTTAGGGAGAATGTATTTGTAGTAAAGAGTTTATAGGTTTAATTTAATTTTAGGATTGAAGACTCTCTAGATTAATAGGTCTTCATTGTTAATCTCTCAAAACGTCACGACATAAAGGAGAAATTGCAAGTAATCATTAACTATGCTAGCATCATAAAATCATTTAAAAATTGATTAACCATTAAAATGCACTTAATATGGTTTAGATATTTTTCACCCATAACAAATTCAGTAAATGTTATACATTGTTGCTTCTTTTTTTGGTAGTTTGTAAAATTAAAAATTTTATAACTATTATGTAAAATGTGTAATTCGGTTTGATCATTAATTTTTGAAATTAATAGTTTTTTCACGTTTGATCACGTACTCCTCCCTATCAGCACTGTCACCTATTGAGAGTTACAAAAAAATTAAATCTTGCACTTATGTATTTACAGTTTACACGTGGCAATATCAAATTGAATCGGGGAATATAATCCATCGGATGTTCATAGTTCGCACATTTGAAATCAGTTGTGTAAGAAAAAGTATTCGACAACCATACTGTTTTATTCAAATAACGAAACAAGTTTTTAGAAAAATGAAGAATTAGAATGGATGTTAGAGATACTAAGTGATATCATAAATAATTTTTTTTCCTAATTACTTAACATACGGTCAGAGAAGAGCCGACCATCAAATCTATCCATTTACTTCTAACTGGCCCACACTATATCTTAATTATTAAATATTCTAATGATTAACTGAAGTTGAAACTTTTACACTCGTATTTGACCAGGTTTTCCGGAATGAAATTTTTTGTTACCATACAACTTGACTGCTTTTCATTGAACACAAAACACATCGAACGAGAGCGCCCTCTATATAAGTTTCCTTCGGGAGCGAGCCAGCACTATGAACTGTAGTCAGCGCCAATGTGTCTCTAGAAGAAGGTTGATGATCCATGCTGTAGGGCTCTGATGGCTCTTCATGCACGCATATAAACTTGGTAGTGTGGCCATCTTGTTTCCTGGCGCTCATTAAGTATCCCTTGTACATTACTTCCCAAGTTAGGGGGCACTTGTCTGTGGCGGAAAACATAACCACCGACGCTGAATCCGGAGAATGGCATTTGGCGCAAGCCACTCCTTGTTCTTGGATCTTTTTGGCGAAGTCTCCTTTGAAGGGGTTATCGGCTTTGTCCAGTTTCGTGTATCGAATGCCAGCTAAAATTAAGAGATGAAACTATAGGAATGATGTGATGATTAAGCTCCATTCGCAGAAATTAACAGATGAACATAAAATTTAGTACACATGCTTATAAGACCAAGAAGAATGGATCTCTACATGAGAGGTAGATCGTAGGTTCGGCCATGGCTGTGCCAAACACTGGTGTGTACGATAATAGGAGTTGGGGCATATTAAATAGATGGTAACCTCATTGTCCTTTCGTTGGTGTGTTGGGTTTGGAGAAAGAGGTATGTGTGATAAAGTTTCGACCTTATCGCTGTTTGAATTTACGTGGCGTATTTGGCTGTGATTAGCACTGTGGCAGAAATAAACAGCTGGAATCGCGAAAACTAACCTCCAAAATAAATAATAAAATAAAGGGTTTACTTATTTTGGTAATGGCGCTTGACTGTAGCTACGTTGTTGGGTTTAAAACTGTTAAATATAAGATGTGGGCACCACAACTATTTCTTTTGGTGTCGAAAATATTACCTGATTTTTTAATTTCAATGGATTTTTTTTTAATTCTTACATTTTGGGTGTAACAAAAAGGTCAAAGCACTATAATCATATCGCTGTTTCTAGCCGACCGAACGGTATAGTGATTAGCGTGCTAGTTCCTAGACCGCGAAGTTGCGGGTTCAAGTCCCGTGTAAGGCATGGGTGTTTGTAAATGTATGTTGGCTTGTCAAATGACGAATGTTTCGGCGCATTATAGCCCTCGTGTTGCTGACGACGCCAGATAATCTGAAAACAACCAAGCTATACTTTCATTACCTTATGTACAATGAAGTTTCTAAATGCATTGCGTAAGATTGGTTGGTTGCTTTCAGATTATCTGGCGCCGTCATCAACACGAGGGCTATAACATTCGTCATTAGACAAGGCAACATACATTTACAAACACCCATGCCTAACACGGGACTCGAACCCGCAACCTCGTGGTCTAGAAGCTAGCACGCTAACCACTATACCGTTTGGTCATCATTGCGCTAGAAGATTGGAACATAGGGAATGATTCTTATTCGGACTTCTTCTTACGAAAGAACTTGTTATAAAACCCATCGATCGCAGATTTGATAACTTTTCAAAGGACTTTGAAATGGTAATTGAAAGTAATGAGTATATTAGAACAGTTTGAAGCATAAAGAAAGGGGTATAATTACCCAGACTGGATTTCTGATTGTTGTCCGTTAAGTCGTACCCTTTTTTCACTGTTCGTGGTGCACAGTCGTACATGGCTGTTCCTCCGATTCCTTCTTCTGCAGAGCTGAAGGCGAATCCTTCATAGAGTACTACTGCCTTCGGTGCCGTACAGTTCTTGTTTCCCCACTGAATGTAGGTGTCGCTGGCTACCTCGTCACGTTTAACTAGGAACCAGAATAGAAAATACTGATCAACACTAACTATATTTCTTTCAACCATATAACCTATCTATGGCCGGTTTTTTTTTTTTTTTTTTTTTTTTTTTTTTTTTTTTTTGCGCTAAACACGGGCTCAAACTCTACTTAAAAAAAAAATGTGTTTTGGAAATTTCAGTAATTATATTTCTCCGTTGTTTTTTATTCTAGACATCCTTTTTCTTTAAAGATATCGTCGGGACTCATCTATGGTATATTTTGTATTATTAATTATACGAAGTAAGCTTGGTAGAAAATAAAGTTAATTTCGGCTTTTCCTTAGGAAGTTATGCATAGAAGAATCAAAGTCGTTTCTGACATTTTGAGGTTTGCAGAGAAGCGACTGCTTTGTCTGATAGGGGGAAAAATCAATTAATGTAATTAGTTTAATTTCTTAGGCTGTTTATATGTTGAAACCTATTCTGCTTTATTCGTCTGCTACAATTGCAAACCGATTTTTTGTCTCAATGGACTTATAGCAGAATGCGCAAATTTTGTGCTTTTATGCATGCTCAATAGGTGGCAGTGTTGAAGAGTACGAGATTATATGACGTTTGTTTAAAAAACTTATTTATATCGTAGTTTGATCATTGGTCCTAGATATCAATAGTTTCCCAAAATCAGCATTGCCATAAAAAAATAGTTTTGCTTTAGCCAAAATTAATTCACTTTATAAGAAATTGAATACAATAAACTCCACACATTATTACTTAAGACTCCATATATTTTCCCCACTTCCAATTCGAAGCCAGTAATGGGCAATATACGTTTGAAGGAAAAAAAAAAGGTAAAGTTAAAGCTTACTATTATATGCGTACCTTCTCATGTTAAAGCTAAATACTCTACAGAAGTAAATAAAATTAAATTCTGTTAAATGTATAAAGTGTTTGACATGCGCTACATTATGCAAAACAGGTTAAATAAAGAATTTGAAATCATTTTTAATTTTAAAGGTGTTCTTAAAGACAACTTATTTGCTCAGTGTGATATAAAAGGCATTTAATGATTTCAGGATTTAATGACACTGCATGAAAAATAAGATACGTCAATGATAACTGCATCATTAACTTCCAATCATTTAAGTGAAAGTGGAAGACTATTTTAAATGGTGCATAATTATGTTTCACATACTTTCTCGCATATTCTCTCCATTCATCTCCGATACTGCGAACAGTGGACAGCGAGAGATTTTACAATCATTTTAAATTTTAAAGGTACGTTTAACGACTACTTGTTTGTGCAGAATGTAACGAAAACGTATTGAATTATTGCAGGATTTATTGACACTGCCTGAAAAACACGATTATTATACATGCGTCATTAGTTTCCAATGTTAAAGTGAAAGTTGAGGACTATTTTAAATGGTATTGTTTCATAATGCAGTCCACAGATGACGCTGCGATCCGTGTAACTTTCAACAGGACTATAACACAGTGTATGTTCTGATTCAAAAAATAATTAATTGTTTAAAAAACTAAAAAACACACTTTAATAGAAAAGTGAACTAAAAAGTAGAAAATAATTTTAAATAACTTTGAAATAAGAATAGAGTGATTAACAAGAAATATTTATTTTACCGTAAAAAAGCGTGGGGTGCTTTTTAAGATATTTTCATAATGGCTCTACTTTTACCAATATCTGTCATTAAATATTTACAACAATTGACATCAAGCACCCCACGCTCTTTTACGATAAAATAAATATTTCTTGTTAATCACTCTATTCTAATTTCAAACTTATTTAAAATTATTTTCTACTTTTTAGTTCACTTTTCTATTAAAGTGTGTTTTTAGTTTTTTAAACTATTAATTATTTTCTACTTTTTAGTTTGGTTTTCGATTAAAGCGTGTTTTTTAGTTTTTCAAACTATTAATTATTTTTTCTGTAAACTATAAATTTTTTTTAATTAATTTTTTTAGTTAAGTGTAAAAAACTCTCCAGTTGTTCCTGCCGATAGTCACATACTTGTCTAAAATTAAAGTCATGAGTATGCCTTAGTACACGCAGTATTACTTGGCACAAAACACTTCCGTGTCTCTGAACATGAAAAATCACTAATCCTGAAGATCCTGGTAAGGATAATGCGACTAAAAAAAAACACGCTTTGTATAACTGTCGTTCAAACGACAAATCTTTCTAACGGCACACCAGGGTTCGATTCCGGAAAATTTTGGTTTTTCGGAATTTAACGGCGCAAGGGCAACACGAGCTAATCCTTGTGATAAAGCTATAAACTTATTGAATTATTGTATTGTCATTGGTGTTTGATAAGTGTGCAAAGTTTGAATCAAATCTGATCGTTCAAAGTAGGGCAAAATCGAGCCCAAAAGAGTCTGTTACAAGCAAACATGCAGGTGAAACTAATAAAAGCGTGTTAAAAAGAGACGCCAGCGCCGTCTCTATTCATTGTTCATTGGTGCCTTCCTTTAGAAATTTTTGACACAGCGACTAAAGATAGAATGAATTGAGATGGCTTGGAGTTCCGTAGTATTCCAACAAGGCAGGTAATGTTAAATATTCGAAATATTCATGTTTAATGCGGCAGGTATATATGCATCCGATTATCTAGCTTCCTATTGTATATCAATATTTAATCATGAATAATAATTGAAAAATTATATATATTTTGGCATGGATTAAAATTAATAAAAAAAATAATTAAAATAAATTCATTGTTATAAGAACTAAAATACAATTAAAAGAACTAAAGTACAATTAAAAGAACTAAAATACAATTAACTGGAAAAAAAATATCAAAAATAAAAATTAAAAATCTTGTTTCTTGAGGTCAAAACAGTTAAAGTGAAAAAAAAATTAACATTGTAACCTGTATACGGGCAGAACAGAGTATTTTCTTACTTCGTGGTTCCTGCAAAATTAAAACGTCGAATTAGAGCTACAACAATGCAATTGAACTCTTCAAATTTATGAGCATGAATATTAATTAAAAAAAAGTTCAAAACAAGCCTAAAATGTAACAATAATTAGGTATGCCAACTTCCTGGCGTTCACAAATCTATAAGAACGTACATTTTTTAAATTTTGTATCATAACTTTAATATGAATGTGCTTAGATGAGCATAAGGTATCATTTACGTGATTATTTCCAACGTCAAAGAGATCGTCGAAAAATGGTTGGCGTTTTGATGAGATGTTGCAGAATAAGTACCGTGTAAATTTTACAGTTTTGGTGTTATCATGTCAAGACGAGCATTGGAATGCGTTACGCAGGAGTAGGTTCTGGGGCCTTAAAGTACAGGATAGCCATAAGTAACTCATTAAAGACGACTTTGAAATGATAAATAGTCATTGTTTTAAACTTTTATCTTGTTTATTTATATCATTTAAGGTATATTTAGAATTTTTCAGATTTTTTTGGGAAATTATTTTTATAATTTTTAAAAAACACTAGGTGGAACCACAATCGCAATTTATTAGCAGAGATAAAAAATCTAGGTAAATTCCTAGTTCACGTTTATGGGTTGGCGCACTTTTGAAAAGTTGGCGACAAAGCCAGAATGTCGCCAATTCGGAATTCCAATATGAAAAATTGAGAAACGAACCAGCTCCATGATTTGTGGGATAGAAAGGTTGAAGCCAAAGCACGTCAATAAAAAAATGGGGTTGCCAAATTTAAAACTATCGCCTACAAAACAGCGCCAAATCGGCTTGGCGATATTTTAACGTCAACTAGGAATAGACCAAAAACTAAAATTCGGCTTGGCGAGTTTTATTGCCAACCGTCATTTATGGGTTAAACTGAAGTAGTTTCGAGATGACGGCAAAAACACGAAATGATTTGGAATGAACAGGCAGAAAATAATGGGCATTAGCAGGAAAAAAAAAAAACTAAAAAAACTACACAAATTACCTTATGGAGAATTGAATTTTGAATTAATCCTGAATGTGTTGCGGATATTTATATTCTCCCTGTTTAATAACGAATGCATAAAATAATTTGTTTTGAAAGTGTTTGTTGCAGACATCTCCTTACAGGAATTATTACTTGAATGAAAGCCAGCTATTTCGCATTTCTACTTCAGGATTGTAGAACTTAACTCTTTTTCAACCATACTATTGTGCTACTTATGTTGAAAATTTCAGAGCTGTTGCCCTAGTAGAAATCGTTTTGTAAAATATTTATTAAATAATTAAATAAATTAATTTAATAAATATAAGCAACATTTTTAAAATCTGTTTTTCAAATGTCCGATTAGAAAGCCCAAACTACTTATGTTGAAAATTTCAGAGCCGTAGCCCTATTAGAAATCATTTTGTGAAATATTTGTTAATTACTTAAAAAACAAATCAAAATTTTAAAATTCTGTTTTTCAAAAGTCCAATTAGGGGCTAAATCTACTTATATTGACAATTTAAAAATGTTAAGGGCGTTATCTTTTGAGAAGTAGTAATTTTTGGTTTCCAGAAAATGCTATTAGAGATTGCACACTTGCATTGGATTGCGACATTTTTGTTGTAGGAAAAAAAAAAAGAATCCAAATTAACGCTGGAACTACAAAAACGTCATTTGTCCAATAAAAATGTACCTTCCTTCCAGTATTTTTAACACAAAATATAAAGTTTCGTAATAGGACCAGCTACTTTCCTAATGAAAAGTGCAATATCGCAGTCCGAAATACTCAAATATAGTCCGATTGTAGCGCCACAAACGTTTCCTGTGAGAAATTGGAACTAAGAATCTGTTTCCACCGCACCTGTAGATTTTATAAAATTTTTACGGTCTGGGTTGGATTAAGAACCATGTTGCTTTGTAGAATTAAAATTTTTTTCTAATTGTTCTGTATTTTTCATTGTGATTTGTACGATTATGTCACCTATAGGAAGTTTTTGATTTAATTATTGTTACCCAGGATAAAGGATGGGATTTCATGCTTTCCGTAAAGTTCAGTAGATGGCAGTAGCGGTTGTGGGTTATTGTTAATTTCAAAGCTCAAATTATCACCGTGTAAGCATACGTGTAAATTTGTTATTTGTTGGTAGTACAGAATTGGTAGCTTTTAGAATTATTGGTAATGCTTCTTGATAAAGAAATCATTAGTATCACACAATCAGCACTGCCATCTATTGAGTGTAAAGAAAGCGCAGATAGTCGGTCTATCGTCATAAGTCAATTGCTTTCCTGATGTATGTTCAAGAAAATAAACTTACCAGTTTAGCTATGAGCTTCCGCACTTCTTTGTCGAACCTCCTGTAGGTACCCTCGTGGTCGTAGTCGTAGGCGTCGAATGCGGGTTTCAGCTGCTCGGGTCCTTTGGTCAAGTCCAATTTCCATACCACCTCATAGAAAATCTCTAGAGTCACAGTCATGTTTTTCATCAGGAATCCGACCTATTATATATATAAAAAAAAAAAAAAAAAAAAAAAAAAAAAAAAAAATTAGCGGATTTAATGCTGATTAAGGTATCCCGGAAACTCGAAAAGCTCTTATCGGCTACAATGCTAATTTTTGGAGTTTAAATGTACCTTTTCAAAGAATCTATAAAACATATTGCTACATTGAAGTTATTACACCACTATGCCATTGGCCACACTTAATGACTAACGACTAATTACAAGGCACCAAAATGGTTTCAAAGGTCTTGAATCTTGAATTAATAGGTTTTTTAGGGTGTTCAGCGCAGAACGTCAGTATACCCTTTCATCATTAATATGTACAAATGCAAGTTTATAAAATCATAATTTGGCACAGAAAAACAATTAGAAAATGGACAAACACAGGACAGTACACAATAACAAAACAGAAATTGGCCAGGGGGCACTTATCTTCATTAATAGTATAAAAAAAAAACATCACAATTGGTGCACAATTTAGATTATCTCTAGAGTCACACAATAAATGGGCAAGCTTAGGTTGAAACAGTAAAAGTGTAGTGAAGAAGGGGATCGAGCCCCTTAATTTCTATTAAAATAGGACTGCAAAGGCAGATTGAAAGGGGGACATCTTTTCAAAGTTATCCATTATATTTTTTGGCTAGGATTGCGTCTGATAACGCAAAGGTCGCAAAAGGTCTAATTTTACTGTCATCTGGGAGAACTTCATAGTTTATGTTAGCTTGTACATTCGAATTGGCACACTTGACGTTTTTATAGAAGTTAATATTCAATTTCGCCAAGTGTTCATTAATGAAATCAATTTTGAGATCTCTGTGAGTCAGTGAATTACGTATGTATCTCGTTGCTCCAATCATTTTCCCTTAGAATGTGACTTTGTGCAATTTGCAGTTTTCTAATGTTAGCTTTGGTTGCAGTCGTCCATACTGGAGAAGCATAAGTTAGGATGGGACGTATGCAACTAATGGAAATTTTATTTTTCAGATATAATCCCATCTTTGAGGGCCTGCCAATAATTGGTCTTAATTTATTCGAGATACCATACGCTTTACCCACTACTTTGGATATGTAGTCGTTCCAATTAAGTTTGGAGTTAATAGTAAGACCTAAATAAATCCTAACCGTAAGGATTTTTTCACCCAACAAGTGAAGTTCAGAAACTGTCTTTTTTCTCTTGTTGTTAGGTCACTTTTGGACATAGTATTTTAAGTAATAGAGGCTTTAAAAAATTTGGTAAGATCATGGTATTTTTTATTGTTCAAACATTTCACAAGGTATTTTATTTAACGTACGAAATATTTTTTCATTATATAGTAGTAAGAAATGTCTGACAATCCTGGCAGCCTTGGTTTGAGAGTTGGTTTTTCAGACAGATTCGATCTCAATTTGAATGCTATTGTTTGCAAAGACCGTGTGCTCGTTACTATAAGGAGAGTAATTAAAATTTTATTGATTTTCAGGATCACTTTACAAAGCTTTCATTGACGTAAGCTTTTCAACAATCTCATATTTTTTTATTAGCAATCGAAAGCGACCGAGCAGACAACTTGATAGCCAAACAATCTCCCTGGTTTGCAAAGCATTTCTCATGTTTTGAAGAGCGTTAGCTAGCATAGGGCGGAACAGCCATAGTATTGTAATAGTTGTTATCCCGTTACCTGCTTCTCGATATCTCGATCGAGTTCATATGGAAGAGCTTTCGCCCACGCAGTGAGATCCAATCTGGCCTGACGAAGTTCATCCAACTGTTCTTCGTACTCTGCCATGTCGTTTTCCAAGTTCCTTTAAATAAATGTATATATAGTTTAAATCAATGACATATTTTTAGATAAACTATTACGAACTATTACTATCGGGATATACGGTAGGAAGGAGGCGGGATGCTTTGAAAGATATGATTGGTTGAAATCGCAAACCATTATCTGATATTGATTAAAACCTGTTTAGAACCAGTCTTTCCATTATTCAAACAAGCAGAACCGACCTATGTACCTGTTTTTTAGGAACTGGAACCTGTCCTGGTCTTCGGCGTCTGCAATGGATGTCAAAGGTGTGAGCTCGACGGTCATAGGGATGCCGTCTTTTAAATCAGTCTCCTTTATCTGCTGATCGAAGTTCTCGACCAGTGTCCGCAGACCCTCGATGCTGTTTGGAATGGACTTCAAAGGGACAGTGCCGTAGTAGGAGATCTCCAGGTTGGCCTTTCCAGACACTTTCTTCGCCAAGTTCTCCAGTTTTCCTATTTCAGAAAAAAATATTAATTGAAGAGACCCAGGTAGCGCAGCAGTATTGATCAATGTCTGAAGCAGGAATTATGGAGGATTGAAAAAAAACCTGGTGGATCATTCCAAAATTCTCAATATTGTTTTTACAAACGTATGCAAAACACCACAAAGCATATTTCAAACATCTTTTGTTAAAAATAATTCAATTCAATTTTAGAACTGTGCATCAACATTTCAAAACTTTCAGTATATTTTATCCGCCATTGGATCAATGTTTATTCTACAGGCGACTTACAACGTTCAACATCGTTGTGGTCCAATATCAGTCGATATTGGCAAAATTTGTTGTATTTCTGGGGAAGTTACTCACTCCGAGTTCTCAGCAAAAAATGAATTCGAAATCCTTTAAATCTTATACACATTTTTTTTTTTTTTAATAAAACTCAAAAAAGGATGGAATGAAATATGGTTAGCTTATGCACGCTCTAATGTAAATAGACCCCCCCCCCCCAACCGAAGAATATTAGTTCAAAATCTTCCAGTAAGTAATATAGTCGTACAAATTACAATGAAAAATGTCGTAATATATATTCACATAGCAACACATCAGCGAGCATTCACGAGGGTTAATAGTATTCCAGTTTTTTTTTAGCATTTTTGACAATAATGTAAGTGGTTTTGGTGCTGTAAGTGACCAGGGCAAAGCCCTTAAATATTATTTGGTTTCAGTGAAAATGAATATTTTTTTTTTTTGTGCCAAATGTTATAAAAATTAAAGATTTTGACTGAAAAAAAATTCTGTTATAGTAAGCAACATTTGGTTAAAAAAAAAATCTCGTATACAGTAGATTATTATGTACTGAGTAATAAAGTTCTGATATGACACTTTTCCCAATTAGATGGCGCCCTGATGGAACAGCTAAAGTTATAGGATTGCTTTTCTAATACACATGAAGAATTTTGTGGGGATTTTACCTAAAATCTATAAGATGTAATAGACAGATTTGAGTTGTTTCATACCTTCTGCCACCAGTTCGTTACCACTGCCTCCAGAACCGAAAGCCGAGTTGACCTCTGCCTTGATCTCCGCCGTGTCGCTGCTGTTGTGGACCACGAATCTGGCTGAGGCTATCATTTCGGCCCCATAAGTGATACTAGTCACATAGTGGGTACCTAACACCCCCGTGTTGAATAGCTTTGCCCAGCTCTCTTTAGGTTTGGCGCCATCCTTGAAGAATTTCGTTTTCTGTGTCGGGTTGTAAGAGAAGAAGTAAATAATGAGCCAAAGATAGAAAGTAGAGTTTGTGTTTTTCGTTGCACTCAATAGATGGCAGTGCTGATTGTGGAGTGCTATTTTATTTCAAGAAATAAAATTTCCTTCTAACCGCATAACTTTAAAATAGAGCATTAAGTTTTTTTTTTCTTTTTTTTTCTTTTTCTTTTTTAATGAATTTTTAAGTAAATGGAAGAAGAAATAATTAATTTTAATCATTAGACATCTGTAAAGAATTTATCATAATCTAATTTTATATTATCATTACTAATTTAACGCAGAATTATTGTATTGTCTCATTTTAATAGCTTAATTGAGGAAAAAATTTCATGTGTTTTATTTTTTTATAACGTGTTCTCTTGATTGAGCATGCCAAATACAAATTGCATGAGTTTGGTAGATAATGTTCCCTAAGTACGGAAATAGGAAGTCGTATTTAATGTCAGATAATTGCTATTCAGTTTCCATTTAATTAAAAACATTACACATTTAAAAACCGAGTTACAACTATCTGATCTAAATCTGATAGTCAAATATGTCATATCTTGTCGAATAATGAGCATTCTTCTACATTTGGTTACCCACCCCGCTCTTTAATTTTCAATGAGGAAGGGTATAAACGATTTGATTTCTCTGGCACCAAATGCATCTTTTAAAAGTAAGTCAAGTTGGCAATAAATATTAAGTAATCAATGACGTATTACTTCTCGCCAAGTCAGATTTGAGAATAGCAGTCTTCTCCTGAATCAGTAAAGCTCCTGTTATAATAAAAGATCCTGTCGTCAATTCTTTTTTAATCTTTGATTTTCAAGCATCCTAATATTTTATTTTAAAGTGTTTTAGTTGTTGCAACAGCTACACGTCGGCTGTACTTAGCAGAAACATTGCTACAACAAAATGATTACGGATTATTAAAGGATTAAAGAGTAATTCCCTAGTGTATGCACTAGACATTTTTTCTCAATTTTTTTGCTCGTAAATAGATTAGTATTGTAAAATAACTATGAATCTACTGGTTATGTTTAGTATAATTTTATGTGGAGGCAAAGCTCTGTGGTACAGTACACCCCCCCCCCCCAAAAAAAAACAGAACGATGGCTATATCTTTTGTTCTAATTGTTGAAATAACAAACAAAAGGTACCGTTGTAAATCGTAAAAGGTTTTTAATAATTGTATGTAGTTTTTTTTTTTTTTATCATGAGGGGTCATCTACATATTAAAACAGAACCAAACTTTAAAAAGTTCAATAGCAACCTCATAATATTATTCCATATTTGGATTCAGCATTAAAAAAGAATGCGAAATACAAAAATTCGTAATTTTCTAATGAATGGTTTGTAATTTAAATGATAAAAAGAAAATGATAAATTAATGTTAAAAAAAAGAAGTTGATTTTGGGCCATAAATACTTAAATAATCAATATACTTCAGTATTTTTTTTTTTTTTTTTCAAAAGGTAGTTTGAAAATGGCCAAACATAAAGAGCAATCAGCTTTTGAATCAATTTCTTTTTTAATAATTAATTATTAATTAATAAAGCAATTAAATTTTTTTTTGAATAGAAACATATTTTTTTTGCTTTCATTATGGTCTAAAACCCCCCCATAATTTTTTTCTTTCCATTTTGACTATTAGTTCTCGATTTTTTAGAGAAAATGTAAAAAACGCTCACTTTAAGGGACCGTATAGTAAACGACTTTTGAAAACTATCAAAGATTAATTCAAGGTAAACTAGAGGTGTGGAAAATCGCATAACGTTCAATTATCGTATAACCAATAGTTTAAAAACTAAGAAACACGCTTTAATAGGAAAGTGAACTAAAAAGTAGAAGATAATTTTAAATAAGTTTGAAATAAGAATAGAGTGATTAACAAGAAATATTTATTTTATCGTAAAAAAGAGTGGGGTGCTTAATGTCAATTTTTTAAATATTTAATGACAGATATTGGTAAAAGTAGAGTCATTATGAAAATATCTTAAAAAGCACCCCACGCATTTTTACGATAAAATAAATATTTCTTGTTAATCACTCTATTCTTATTTCAAACTTATTTAAAATTATCTTCTACTTTTTAGTTCACTTTTCTATTAAAGCGTGTTTCTTAGTTTTTTAATCTATTGATTATTTTCTACTTTTTTGTTTGATTTTCTATTAAAGCGTGTTTTTTAGTTTTTTAAATTATTAATTATTTTTTTCTGTAAACTATCAATTTTTTTTTTTAATTTGCTTTCTTAAATTCCATTTATTTAAAACAACATTTTTTAAGCAATTTCAATAAGTTATCCTTTAAAAATTTTACTGAAATCATGTAACTTTTTCATTTTATAAATAATTTCAACGATTTAGTTACATTTGTGTTTATAGTGAAATATTTCTGTAAAATATTCATGCTTTGCTAAATACTGTTTACTAATGCCTACATTTAATATTTATTAATTTTCTAATTATCAGTAGTATTCGTTACATTTCTGCAATTACAGTTTTCGATATTTTATTTATTTCGTGTGAAGAATGCACATCTTTAATGTTGTAAATAAATTATGTTACTTTTGCATTTACTTGCTATTTTTGTATTAATCTTAAACATGACACTATAAATCCAAGTACTTTCTATGCAATTTTAGACTAATACTTGTATTTTTTAATCTTCGTGAAACGCGCCGATTCGTGAAACGTTCGATTTCTCCCGCTGTGAAGAACCTTAAAAATACCTTTCGTTTCATGGAAATTCTCCCTGAAGATCGGTCAAAAAATGGTCGAAACATTTTCGCTCATAAGTGACGTGTTTTTCAACATAATGCATTGAAATTTGGTATATTGAGTAAATGATGTATTCTGAATCGAATGAAATGATAAAAAATAAGGGTTCGTATTGAAATTTTCGAAGATAGCGTTACTTTTACTTAGCATAAGGTCCCTCAAGAAAAAAAAATTGCATCAGATATATAGAAAATCGCAAGCAAATCATTTTGGTGCAAACCGTAAGATTCTACGATAATTAGAACCGAAGATATAGCCATCGTTCTGTTTTTTTTTTGGGTACTGTACAATAATTTTTTAACTACGTTAAATATACATTTTTAACCAACTGATGCACGGGAATGCGCTTCATAACTTTGCAATTTTCGTCACTTAACAGAGTAGGGGAAAAAATCGCAAAGTTTCGTGCATCATTCCTAGAGCGTGAATCCAATAGTGTGAATTTTCCTTAATAATTTCAAGAGTTGAATGCTTTCCAATAGATCTTTGATGAAAGAAAATGAACTCACCGAGGTGTACACCAGGCGAGTGAGTATCTCAACCCGATTCTTGTAGTCTCTTTCGTTTTTTATGTACGATCCTTTGCCTTCGATGTTGATCATTCCGGTTTTTATTTTCAGAGATAGATCTCCGTCTATGTCCAGCGTATCCAACACCTCTGACATCGAACTCGTCACTTTGTAAATAGAACTCGTTCTTTCGAACTCCATTACCTGAGGAAAAGAACGTTATAATATTGTACTAAGGGTTGCAATAAAAGTTTTTACGGTGACTAACAGATGGTGCCAGCTACTTATACAAGCCAACACATGACAAATACAAAGTGTGTAGAATTGAGAGCCAAAAAGAATGCCAAAAGATTCCAAAATTTCAGTTCTCCAATTTTGAACAGATTTTTAAATAAAAGAGGTTTTTTCTTTTTCTTTTCTACATACTAAATACTTGTCATCACCTTTTAATGACTTTTTGTTTCTAGAGCATCTCGCATGTCACCATCAATTATTTTGTAAAAAAAAAAGACTTTGTGGCTCCAACATCATTATGCATTATTTTTTGTCTACTTAAGTCCATAATAAAGTCTCTTTTCAAAGAAATGTAAAAAATATGGATATTTCCGTTTCTTCAAAGCTGTTATAGTGTTTCTGTGCTACATGCTATTGTATTTAAAATGCACAAATCTAAAGTAAAATCAGCCTGATATTGGTGTTTGTCCGTGTACCAAAAATATTACTTCTCTAAATGAATTTAAACAAACAAGAAAATTTTCATATTAATTTAAAATTTAAAAAATATGGATAATTCGGTGATAGTAAAATGTTGTCCCATGTTGGGTTGTTTTGTATAACTGGAAACCTGTACAAAAACTATTTTAATATTTCGTCATACGTAGACGACAAATAAGAAACAGCAAAAATATTGATGATTTGGGACCAATATGGAATGAGAAAGTTCAGCATGGATTTTTTTTTTACATATATACAGAGAAATACTGAAGCAAACTTGGGGCTTGATTGAAAAGTTTTCATACAGAAACTTTCTGGTTGCGCCCATGAGTAAATAAATGACTTACTTGCGGGTCATCGACGTACTTCAAGTCGAAGATGTCGACACCTGGTCTAGTGTTCCTTGCGTCGAATGTCATCCCCAAGAACAAGGGGATGAGGTAGGGGGCCGTCAGGGTCACCATTCTTCCACAATTTGCTGCGTTGAATAAACAAAAATAAAAAATGCAAAGATTATACTTCACGTTATTTATTTAAAACTAGCTGAATACTACGAAATTTTAAAATGTGCAATGTTTTAGTTAGCTGTGAGGCCTCGAGTTGCGGAAATCCATCATTAGTGTATAGGTCCCAGTTTTTGGAGCTTCGCTCGCAGGAAGGTACATCGCTACGCAAAATCGAATTCACTTCGTTTGCTGAAAAGTTCATTGACTCATAAGTACAGGCGCACTTCACTCTTTGAAAGGTTCATTACTATGCAAGAATAGGCTCGCTTCTCTCGCTGAAAAGTTCATTGTTGCGTAAGCATAAGATCACTTCACTCACTAAAATCTGATTGCTACTTAAAGCCTCAATATTAGAATCCTCTCCCCGGTCGAGACACACAAAAAAAATCCCTGTTAATACAGTATTACAACTCCACTTTAAGATTATTTAAACACGTATTTGTGGAAAACAAAATTAGATGACCAAAACTACTTATATTGAAATTTCAGAGCTCTATGTCTATTTGGAGTCGCTTTTTGTGAAAATATTAATTTAAAAAAAATGAATCAAAAAACAAATTAAAATTTTAATATTCTTTTTGTTCATAGTCCAATTAGAATGCTAAAACTACTTGTGTTGAAAATTTCATAGCTGTAACCCTATTAGAAATCGTTTTGTAAAATATTTATTAATTTAAAAATTAATCAAAAATGAAGTAAATAAAAATTTAAAATTCCGTTTTTCAAAAATCCAAATTGAAAGCCAAAACTACTTATGTTGAAAATTTTAAAGCCGGAGCCTTATTAGAAATCATTTTGTAAACTATTAATTAAATAAAAAAAATAATTAAAAAACTAAGTAAAAATTTAAAATTCTGTTTTTCAAAAGTCCAATTAGAAGGCTAAAACTACTTATGTTGAAAATTTCAGAGCTGTATCTCTATTTGAAGGCACATTGTAATAAAAATATTAATTAAAAATGAACTAATTAAAATTTTAACATTCTGTTTGGTATGTGTACAATTAGAAGGCCAAAACTACTTGTGTTGAAAATTTCAGAGCTCTACTCCAATTTTAAGTAGGTTTCTACAGATCCACAGAGCCACAGACAGACACACAGCGTGTTTTATTATTATAGATATTTTTTATTATTTTAATTTTATTCCCCTTCGAAAGCGAGTTTAATAGGAAGTCCTAGTAAGGACATTCGCTATACTCGCTCCATCTTCTAGCCAGAGTGTTCATTTAGAAACTGCTTTGAAGAAAACCTTGAAATTCGGTGAGTAGATATGAAAACGATCACGTGATGAAATGACAAAAATTAAAAACTCGAAAATGGCTGATAAGATATTTTATTTTATATTTGAAATCCTTACGTCAATGTCTTAACTAGAAGTGCCACCTACAATAGTCTTTTGCTTTTTTAATTTTCAGTTTTAATAGAACGGCATTAAATTAAAAAAATCATTGAATTGATCAAGTGATTATTTTCGAACCATCTCAATAAATTTCAAGTTTTAAAACAAAGGAGTTTCTAAATAAACTGGGTTAGAAGTTTGTACCATATAGGGTATGATATATATGTATATCATACCCTATATGTTACAGGTGTATAGGGAATGATCCTTATTATGGACTTCATCTTTAAGAAAGGTTATCACTGAAAAAGTCGCACAAGGAACTTACAAGGTATGTTTTGGCAAAGTACTGTCTGTCTATCACAAGAGTAGCTCCCGCCAGCTTGTTGTTGTCTGTTGCCATGGAAACAAGACTAGCCCTATTTTCTACGGTGTATTCCCGAAGAAACACATCTACTTTATTAGCTTTTGACACCAGATTTTGGCATGCATCCATCGCTATTAAAAATCGACGAGTCTTGTTTCTGTAGCGAGCGATCAATCAGACTGTTGGGAGCCATTCCCTTGATAGTCTGACAATATTGTCATGCCGTCACCACACAGCGAGAGGAGGGGGGGGGGGAGGGGGCGAGAGTTCAACACTCAACCGTATTATTAAGACTATTAAAGGTAATATAAAACCTTCAACGAATAATTTGTAAAAAAAGACTTTAAGTTATACAAGAGCATCCTTGATTTTTTCTATCGGACAATCTGCGGGGGGTCTGATTAGTTGCTTCAGTTAAACCTTTCAAAATAATTCAAACATGAACTTTGCAAACGCTATTCAACAGAGCTCTCAGCTTTAGAGCAATGTTTTTTATGAATTGAATTTGGTAAACTCTGAGAAGTTTGTGGCGACTAGCGCACGTTGGTCGACCTACCATGACTTATCAGACTGTATGCGCCGCCATATCAGACTGATTCAATCCAGTGCCATTGCCGATTATGTAAATTATCATCTTTGTTCACGGACAACCTCGAGACCTGAAATCACAATATATGGCTCTGTCTTTTTTCTGATTACTCACTTGGCTTACTAGCAGCATGTTGTACTAGTCTGTTTTTTTGTTTCCTGCATACTTTCCAGGAGGAAGTTTATATCTAGTCATTTTTTAATAGTTTTAATAAACGTCGACTCTTAAAACTCCTCTTAACTCTTTTTACTTTACTCTTTTTACTCTACCACGCAATGTACCGACTGTGCTGACAGAAGTACGGCCGGAACAAATTTAAAGGTGTGAGTTAAAAGTTGAAATATTTATAAACAGTTGTAAAATATTCATATTTGGACGTTCCCTCTACCAATTTTGTGAAGGAATAAATTAAACAAAATTGACTTGTAATATCTAATTTTTTTAAGTCTTCCTTAATCAATAACTACTTTTTTTTACAGCATTACCTATTATCTAATGGCTTCGGCAATGTTTGTGAGATATTGCTTTTTTGATTACTTATTATCCATTATTTTTGACGTATTCGATTAGACGAGCAATGGAGTTTTGCACATTTTAGTAAAAAACTCTTAAATATGTTATCTTGTGCTTGGGTGGAGTATTTTCGCAATTCATGATATCTAGTTCAGAACTGTTCATAATATTGTCGAAAAATTTATAGTGAGTATTCTCTCTGCAGAGAACTCCTGCTTAGCCCTCAAAGATAATATAGTCAGCACAAAGTTTGAAAGATTTAAATAGATTTCTTCTTATTAAACGAGTTGGGTTTTGATGCAAGTTGAGAATAATTTAATTATTTTCTCCAAAGCATTTTGTTGTAAAATAAAAAGCGTTGAAATTGACACTTATTCTTCAGACCGAATTTTTTATCATTAAAATACTGTGATTTTCTTTTGGCCACAAAACTGTATTTTTTTTCCAAAAGTAAAAACAAGCCGATCCAATAGTAATTACAACTGAGGAGTTTAACCCTAAATCTTCCGACATTTTAAATATAGTACCCATTTCTACCGATGGCGGTCACATGGAAGGTTTTTCAAATAAACATTCTATTCTTTCCAGTTGATAACAAATACTACAGAATTTAGCTTAGACAGTAAAACACAAAATAATGTTCATTTTATAATTCAAAAATATTTTTTTTTTTCGGACATAGAGAAGGAAATTTTTTTTTTAAAAAAATGGAATTTTACAATTTTGATTAAACTTTCAAACGCGATCATTTGACCGCTCTGGTAGGTTAAGCATTAAACTTTGAGGAATGTAAAGTCACACTTTCAACAATACTTATTTAAATCCAGCTATACAACCTAGTAGGACAAAACTGTTAAAAGAAAAAGTGAACTAAGTCACAACTTTAACAGTTCACCACCAGGATGAAGTTAAATACAGATATGCCAACAAATACAGATGGCATGATTACAGTAAATAAGAGTAAAATTTTTGGGTTTATAAAATGAGGATTAATTGACTTATACCACTCGGACCTTTTAGCCCCTCAAATAAGATCAATGCAAGTTGAACTCATTTTGAAAGAAATGGACAAGGGTGCAGAAGTTTAAAAAGGGAAATTGATGTGCTTTAATGATGCCTCAAGTTCAATTAAATTTTTGGATACTATGAAATTTTTTACTATTTTAAACCTAGGACCACTATTGAACGTCTTGAAATCACAGGACTCCTCTAATCAGCGGCGTAGACAGGGAGGCCCCCCCCCCCCCCGAAGTGATTAAAAGTGAAAAAATTTTATTCGATTTTTTTAAGTATCATGAATGTATATTATTTTTATTTATCAAGTTTTATTCGTTCTTCCTGTAACTCTAACTGCCGTCTTTTAAAAACTTAACGATATTTATTTCAAACTTATGAAGAACTTCTAATGGGAGAGCTGTTCTTTTCCGACCGTTCTCAATGGCGGCCTAACACTCTCCGTCCTTGACCTTGTTGAATTAAAACCATCAAGCAGATCAGGTTCGAAGTTTCGTAGTTATGGATAACTATTAATAAAGAATTCCACAGTATTACGACGAACACATTAATTTTGACAAACATCGACCAATCTTTCGAATACGAACAGATATTATTATTTTTAGAATTACAGATATTCTTTTTAAAACTACAACAGAGTCTCCATGGCAACTCACGATTTACAATTCGTAATCGTTGCTACTCACTTGTATAAGAACATGGTAAGTAATTAATAAGTAATTTTAAAATATTGAAAAAATATATTCGAAATTTTTAATGCAATACTATTTGAATACTTTGATAATCTACCTGATAGAAAAGTTCACAAAGAAATACCATTTAGACAAGCATTTGCACGAGTTAACTTATTGCCAAAAAACCAATGTGTAAAATGAGTTTGTATGTCGATTTGATATTTTGAAATGGGAATTTTTAAATTATAGTTTTACATATAGTAATTACAGAATAAGTTTTTTAAAAAATCAGTCATTATCCTGTTGTTTTCAACTCTTTATCATTATTTACATAAAACAAGAACTTTATGAATAAAACAAGATTTTTATAAATGAAACTATTGTGTCCTATAACTTTTAAAGAAAGGATTAAAATAAAATATTATTTGGTGTAATTCAGCTGTGTCTAACCCACGAAACAACTGAATTTTATTAACACTAAGAGTACAAACCAAATTGCTTACATGTGTGTTAATTATAGTGTCTGATTTGAAGCCCCGATTTTTATTTTTAATTGGACGCTAACTGTTTTTTTTCCCCTTTTTTTCTTTTTTTTCCTCCCTTCTTTTTTTTGCCCTTCTCTAAGCTAAAGTGGACTTATACAAGAATTCTTTAAAAAAAAATAATTTTAGGCTAAAAAAGCCATGTTGTTAAATTGGCAAGTGAGAAAATAGAGATATGCAAATTCTTATGGATTGTCCTGAATTTTTAGGGATTTGTTTCTGAATTTTAGAAATATTTTGTGTTATTAGCAGGTTGAATCGTTATAGTGTCATTTGGTATTCTATTTATTAACATTTTAATTTAGTGTGTAAAGAAAAATAACCATTTCTAAATATTACTAAAAGTTGAAGAGGGATACTTGTGATTATTAAGGAGATCACATGTCTACAAACTGAAGTTGGCACCTCAGAAATTACTAAGTATACAAACCCAAATTATTCATTTATCATGATTTACAATTTTTGTTTCCCCCCCCCCCCCCCGAAAAAACATCCTGGCTACACCACTGCCTCTAAAGAATGCCTTACGGACCACTCTGGTTATCGGACCACGGATTCTGTACCACCGGGGTTTACAAACAATATCAGGATATTGACCTGACTCGTGTTCTTTCATTACGTTCATTTCACCCTCTTACGTAAGAAAAAAAATATATTGTTGTGTAACAATTTGAAGAAATATTGTAAATTGTTTTGCTTAATTATCTGGACTATCCATATATGGCGCTCACAAATTGAGCATTAGCTCTGTTTTAACGCTTGTTTTGGAATACAATTTACAATTAGATATAAGGAATGTATACCTTTATCCCTGGATGCAATCGATGGTACTTGCTTCTTCGACGAGGAACACAATTCACCTTTGAAGGACGCTCCAGGACTGATTGAAGACAGCTGACATTGCAAATGCCATATCTGCTGTTTAAAAAATATACCTAGCGGTTGCATTATTTTTTTTATCGACCGTAGCTGCTGAGGTATCGGGTTACCATTCATAATCAGTCTTCATCTGATAGGGAATCTCGGCCTCGAAATCAGGGCTAAGCGGTAATTTTTCGTTTTTTGCTGAAGACGAGGTTTTAATCGGGATTGAAAATACTTTATTATATCTTTTTGTGGTGTGTATTCATCGATTGCCTTATCTTCTCGCAAAAATTCGCTATTAAGAATATTTTAGTGGCAGCTCCGATTTCTTCTCTGACACTGGAAATAGCGCCCTCTACAACCAGCTGCGTTCTTGACTCGGTATGTTCCTTTTTCTGTTTTTACACCTTTCTTTTTTCTTAAAAATTCTGCATTTCAAAATGAATGAAATGCTGAAAACTGCTCTCAATCGAATATTTTCGACCCTTTAGACGCGTCATTTCTTTAAAAAGTAGTTTGAGAATCAGTGGAAGTGTTTTAAGTTATTTCCTCAGAACTATATCTCTTACGCGGATGGATTCATCCCACAGCGTATTCATGGGGTCTAGTAGGCCTGTCTTCTATACTAAACTCCGACTTAACTTGACATCACTAGACGATAGATCTTCACCGTGCTCATAGGCAATTAATCCAATTTAGCGGAGCGAAGACATAATTCTCGCCAAACCTTATATCCTTTTATTCTCTACAGGGTTGTGGTTTGGCGAACATTATGCTTTCACGCCGCCAAAATGGATTAAATACCTATGAGCACTGTGACGATCTACCGTCTAGTGATGTCAAGTTAAGTTGAAGTTTAGTATAGTATAGATCCATGGGGACTAACTACTACGGAGAATCAAGGAGGAGGGGGGGGGGGTGCACTTGTTGTCTAAAAAAGAAAAGAAAGAGGGGACAAGTGGCAAATTTCACGGGGAAAATGGATAGGTGTTAAATTATTATTTTGAATAGAACATTTGTGCATAAAAGTTATTTAATATTTCGGAAGGAAATCCAATAATGAATGAAAAGTCAAAGTTTGAGCAAAATACTTAGCCCACATTTTGCATTTCTCTGCAAATAATCCAACTGGACCCCATGGTTATGGTCAGGTTTCGCGATGATGCGACATAATAGACAGAGGTTTGCTTTTCAATGTAGTTATTTGTTCTGTGGATTCTGTAGCAGCCTCTCCACATGTTATAAGTTAACACTTATTTTAGCGTAATTAGTTTATTAAATGATTAGAATTAGTTGTACGTATGAAAAGGTGAGGGTGGAGAAGGAGGGAGATCTGGAGGGGTGGGGGGGGGGGGAGTGTTGAGCTTCATCAATGAAGAAGTAGGATATGTTTTGCTTGAGTAAGTGATGTGCAAAATAGAAGAGCAGTCGGTTTCGGAGGGCTGAAAGAGCAAAAAATGAAGCGATTTTTTTACCGTATATTTGTGTGTTTTAACCTTTGAACTCTCAACTGCGTCCTGCTAATGATTGTGGCGCAATTATCAGTTGTTATTGAAACAAACATCGATTATAGTTTTCTTTCAGCCTTAAAAATCGGTGTCACCAAAAACTATTTTTTTTTAAAATTGAGCTTTGACAGTATAAATTTTATAAAGTTGGAAGTTATGTTACAGCAATGTTCCGGTCAGATGGTCAGTCTGATGAGAAACCCCTAGTGTTTAGTTCCCAAGAGCATGCTTGGCACACATTTAATCGACCCACTTAAGGAATAAAAGGCCGAGTCAACCTTGCCCAGTCCGGAGATCAGACCAGTGGCGTGGCAGCGCAATGCGCTACCACTTCGCCATGGGGCTTCGGAAGTAATATTAATGCTTCCAATTATGTAAACATATGAATATAAATGGATTAGTTTAGTTTAATACTAAATTTCAACGAGAAAAGTTCATTTAGTGAATGAAATTTTCCCAATAGCATCACAACTCTGGTCGATATCTCTCGACACTGGTCGATCCTGACGTGGACTGTTGTAAACCGGGAGTTGTTACTGATTTTGGTTAATATCGCCCAATGTTCGATAAAATAGACTGGTAGTTTTGAAACATTGATGAACAGTTTTAAAATTGAAATATATTTTGATAAAAAAGCATGGAAAGCTAATATATATATTTTGTGATGTTTTTTTTTTTGTTTTTTTTTTTTAAATCGTGTGTTTTGGAACAATGCTCGAGTTAACCAGCTAGGATTGACCCATCTTCCAAAACCCCAGTTTCCGGTATTGGCCAGTATTGTTGTCCTACCTGGGTTTAAATTTCTTTTGGAAAAATTTAAAAAATATCAATTTTTTTTTTTTAAAAATGTGTCAGAAACATCACAAAATATATTTTTTAGCCTTTCATGCTTTCTTATTCAAATCATGTCTTCTTTTTTTCAAAATTCAAAATTTTCTCTTGTTTTTAGTTTTGTATATATACTTATTATATATACTCCTTAAATTGCGAGGTAAGGATTTTATAAGTAAAATAGTTAAAGAGAGGAAACACAATAAAAACTTTTATAGTTGCTTTTACATTACATCCTAGAATATTCTACAAATGCTACGAACGTGCGATATGTCAAATGAAAGGTCCCATCGGGACTTATTTAATAACAAAAATTTCAACTGGAAATTATCCGTTATCGCTGTATACAATCAAAATGTGGGTTTTCGATATATTTACTTGAAAGCACACTTCCGGTTGAATTTTAAAGTACTGTAAAATAATTGTACTTACTGTAGTGTGTTCTAGGGTGGAGTGATAGTATAGGGTAAAAAATAATTGTCTTGTTTTATTATCTAATAGCATGGAAAAGTTCTTGCTTGGGTAAAAATTTCAGAACTCTAATATAAGGTCTAAAGGGTCCCCAATCAGCTTTAGTTTTTAAAAAATTGAAAAATAATTCCTACGTTAAATGCTCATAGGAGAAATAACACTAATATTGACACATTATGCAAACATTTTAGTGACATTAGATTGTTATGATTAAACAGTGGATAAAATAAAAACTTCAGATGTTTTTTTATGATCAACCCTTGCTTATTTTTTTTATTTTTATTTTTTTTTTTAATAAAAAAAATTTGCACTGAAGAATGAGAAACATGAAATTTGACATTTCGAAAAGGGCAAAGGCTCAAACCTTATAGTACAAGAAAAATACGATATTTGAAAAACAAAATTCGTTCATTCTTGAAACTTCGGCTATAACATCTTTTTGGCAGTAGAATACAAGATCCGATGAGTCCCCAAAATTTAAAGGGGTGGAGCACTGTTTTTGAGGGGGGGGGGGGGGGGTAAATTGTGTCCAAAGTTAAACTTTTCGATATTGGTCGAGTAAGGTATCATTTTTTATGCAATTTTTGTGCTGAATTGAAAGAAATAACTTTCAGATAGATCGGAATACTAATTTTCAAGATATAATGGGTTTTATGGGTACAATATTCGAAAATCCACATAGAAACACCGACATAAATTTCATTGTACAAAAAGGCTTTAATTTACCAATTATAATTAATTTTTATCATCTTACATAAACTATCAACATCAGAGTCAGTTTATGAGTTTATTTCATTATGGGTGCAAAACTGTCCAATATCATCATTGTCAAAGTCATCGATTTTAGAATTACTGCTGGTCATTCCCTTACAGTTTTTGCAGAAAGCGGAACAACGCACGCCACTTTTAACGCAACCGCACTGTTGGGTTGAACAATATCCTTTACATGTACAAAAAATCAGTTTGTGTATTGCATCAGTGGCATGTTATAAAGTTGTTTATTCAGGGTATAGTTCACTCTCCCAATGAATCTAATCCCATCTTCTGTAAGTAGTTGATAGCTGAGCCATTTCTGTATTTGGTAGTACACTCGAAATGAGTGCTGAGCTCCTCTTGCGGAAGTGGTGGTTAAGGATTCCCATCTAGCTGTCTTCTTCTGAAGTGATCTCTGGAAAAACTGTGGCGAAATTGGTCATGGTTACGATCCTTTGCTCCATACGAATAAATGAAAAACGCTCTCCAGAATATTTCCGGGTAGGCATTCATTTTGGAGAATATTTTGATACAGCCCATTAATATGCTATTAGTTTGAAACAACCTCAAAACTTTTTTCTCTTTTCTATGGATTGCACTTGTAGTATCGCATCCACCGATGTCGCATCCATGGGCAAGAAGAATCTAGTTTTCAACATTTGGATGTTGCGGCTGTAAGTTTTTTTAGTGATAAATTTGTATCCTGACACGTCTTATTTTCGGATTCAATAGCAATTTAAGTTTCTCCTCTGAGGCAAGTGCAATCATTATGATTAAGATGTACACTGGGTGCCTTGGGATTAAACCTTGGCTGACGATAGTAAGCTGAAGTTCGGTAGATTTCTCTAAGGCTGTTCGAAGAATAAGAATATCTGCATAACCAACATCCTGTTTCACATCAATATTGTTGCTTTGAAGAACAAGTGTGAGCATCTTGATTAACTGTTTTTAATTCTGTGAATTTGATAGAAACAGTAACATCAATGTCATTGGAGCATTGTTGATTACTTTTTCATTTATTCGGATCAAGGGATTTACTGTAGCAAGAGATCACACATTATCGTTTCTTTTGATTTTTACGTCTCCAAATTTTTTCCTAACGAATTGTGAAATAATCTTCAGATCAATACCTTTTGACATGTAACAGTTAATCAAGTCTATACTAGTAATGACTATATCAAAAGATACTACAACTGCAGCTAAATTAGAAAAAGGGTTATTTAATTTCGATCGTTTCTGTATTTTTGTAATATAATTGTTGCCTCTCTTCACAAAAGTTTCCCAAATATCTACATGTTGTAAAAAAATGTGGTGTCTAAAAAATCTTCAAGTGCTCAAGTAATGTGTGACATTGCCGGTTTCCTTAAAACATGTGAGCTCAAGACATCCTCAGTGAACCCTCTTTCAACAATAACTGCCACAACTTTGAACTTTCGATTAACAAGTTGATCAATGACCATATCAGGAGAAATATCACTGAAAAATGTGTTGGTTCTCCCGATAGTGAAATATCCCTTTGTAAACTTATGATAATCAGACTGAAGCATATGTTTTTGCAACTGAGTAGATATTTGCTGCAAATAAATAAGTCATGCTTTTGAATAGTAAATGCATTTCCTTGCAATAAAATATGGAGCCATATATGTAATAGTTATCAAATGCGTCTCCCAAGCACCAGTCCTTTCTGCTAGTATGAATTTTCTTACTAGTGTTGCCATTTCAAGGTACTGGATCCACAACTTAACTGTGGAACTTCTCTGCTTGATACGTTCCAAGAGTTTAATAGTTTTTGTTAGATTTATAATGTTAGAATCTGATGAAATTGTTTCTCTTGTTATGATAGAGTTTTTGAAATACCCTATCGCTCCTTTCGCTGCCCGTCTACTCTTCGTCCATTTGTATATGTTCTTCAGATGTAAATTATACTGAGCTACAGCCAACAAAATGTGTGCTCTGACAGCATGAGAACAAGCGCTCACTGAAAGTATACGTTTCGTAGTATTTTCAGAATACACAACAGACAACAACTCTTGCAGTCCAGTATCCACCATTATGTATCCGAATGAACCAAGGAAGGTCATTAGTAAATGAAATCCTCCTATTCTCATCACAACTTTCTGCAGTAGTGATTCCGGTGGGAATGATAGGGTTAATGCCAATTAGTAGGGTTATCCAATACCTTCATATATAAAGGCAAGTCAAAAGTTACAAAAATAATTTTCGAACCAGGAAGTTGTTCAGCATCAATTGCCATCACTAAAGCTGTATATACAGTTTCAAGATCTGAAGGAGGTGCCGTAATAAAAAGTAAAGTGATAATGCTAGATTTATCACTGTATTGATTTCCTATAATTGTTTCAGAAAACCACTGCCAACCAGGAATATTTTAATATTTCCACCATTTATGATTATGTATAAGGGGAAGGAGTGTAATAATTTACTTTGATTAGGAAAAACTTATTTAAGACGATAAATGAGAACTCATGGACATCAGACAGCATTTAAAAGGCGATTTGTTTGACAAGAACAATTCCCTTATTTTCAGACAGTGTTGATACTGTGTGTGTAGTAATTCGAGTATTTTGGAATCCAAAATTAAATGAGCAGGTGTTATACATTGTATGCCATAATTGATCAGAAAAGTTTCCTTTAAAAAACTACTGATCTAGAAACTTGCTTTAGTTTTTACTCAATAAAAATTTCTTCAATGCATTTCGCTTAATCAATTTAATGATTTTCAAATATTTGACCCACAAAACCTATTTCATCTTAAAAAGAAGAGTTCCAATTTATCTGAAAGTTATTTCATTCGATTCCGCACAAAAAATGCTTAAAAAATGATACCTTACTCGACCAATATTGAAAAGTTTGATTTTGAGTGGATCCCCCCCCCCCCCTCAAAAACAATGTTCCACCCCTTTAAATTTTGGGGACTCATCGGATCTTGTATTCTACTACCAAAAAGATGTTATGACCAAAGTTTCAAGAATGAACGAATTTTGTTTTTCAACTGTCCATTTTTGGGCTATTTTTCCTGTACTATTATAACATCACATCACTTGTTAGCACATTATTTACTAACATCACATTATTGAATTGTAAAGGTTATTTTTTTTTATAAGGATGTCATTTTCTAAAGTAAGTTAATGAGCTAAAAATTTTAAGAATCAAGATAATTTTTTAAACAGTTTCATGTGATTAGGAGATTTAATTTTTGAACGTATCAAACCATCTCTTGACGTGTAACCATAAACCAGGGTAGAGGCCTCGTTTTGCCCTTTCACACCTCTCTTTAAAGCTTAGTTATGGCACGGAAATAAGGGAAAGTCCACAAATGGCGTTTCTTCATTCTTAATAAAATCTCCTAATTCAGCATCAGGAACAACAGATGTGATTGAAGGCTCTGCAATACCTATACTGGCCCAGTCAATGATGAGCATACAATCTTTGGCCTCGAAGTTGAAGTTGAGTATCTTAAATTTTCTTACTCTTTTTAAAAGTTTCATTCGTACCTGCTTCATTCTACGTGGTGTCAGTTTCCTCACTTGAGATTGATAGTCAGTGATTATACTAAGTAGCAAGTTTTCCTGATGACTAAGATTTCGGTATGGTATGGAAAATATGACTATATCCGACTTTACAAGAAGTTTTGCACTTTATCGTGAACCACATTGGAGCATAAACAATTCCCTCACTGATCATCAGTGATTATACAAAGTAGTAAGTTTTTCTGGTGACTGAGATTTCGGTATGGTGTCGAAAATATGACAATATCCGACTTTACAAGAAGGTTTGCACTTTATCGTGAACCACATTGGAGCATAAACTTTGCATACAAATGTTACAAGTTCCTGCAAGTTTTTTAAGGTGCTGGTGTTCCCACATACAGTCCCAAAATGCGATTTGAGCCACCTAGATTGGCAGATATTTTCTGGTTTACGTCTGAGCAGGTCAACGGGACAATTTCTGTTGTTTATTTGAGCCTTGCTCATATCCAGCAAATATTTTTGATCCAAGCTTAGATCGTTCTTTGCATTACACAAAATGCTGGGCAAAACTTCTTAAATTTTTTGAAACTTGGTGAAAGTAAGTTCCTCTCGACCTACTAATGACCAGAATATGCCCTAGATCCATTGGTTGTTCCATCAAGATGTTCGAACAAATGTCTCAAGAGTAATTCATTCTCATGAAGTAGGCAAATAAAGCACTGCAAATACCTAATAAATTCCCTTTCTAATAATTTGATAATACCATTAGTAGTTCCGGTGTTTACATTACTACAGTCACTTCCAATGGCAGCAAAATTATCTGTACTTATTTTACACTCCCCGAAAATATGTATTTGCTTTCTTTTCAAACTTAAAGCTGTACCAGTAAGGGGAGAAATGTGACAAATATATTACCATCCAGGTTCTTCAATAAACATAACTTGCTCTTTTTCTATGATTCACTCGCAATACAGGGTTACTACAAAATAACCATTCGTTAGGATAACTGAAAGATACTGAACTAGTGCTGCCACGCCACCTGGTGGTAAAACTTGAGTACCACCTGGAGCATAAAACTTGAATATTTTGTGGTTATTTTCATTATCAATCATATTTGTAAGTATAATACTTTTGAATAAATCGGGTTTTGAAAATGAATGTAGGTCTTTTGTAGTAACCCTGTATTTTGTTCTTTCTTCAATGCACTTTAAAGTTTTGTCTTTTCTTCACCAAAGTATAGACCTCAAGGTTTATTCAAGTAACTGCTTGATTGAAGAGCTCTCCAGTATTTTGACTTTTTCTTCTTCACTTACTACAAATACTACATGTATTTTCTGCTTTTATTACTCCTATATCTTCAAGTGCAGCAGAGATAGACCCTGCTGTATCGGATATGCCATACCTATTGCACGTTTTGTCCAACGTGGAATGAGCTGTTTTCATCTATCCTTTTTTATTTTTTCTCACCTACTCTTCACTCCAAATCTTGAGGGAACATCTTACTCTTTGTCAAATGAATCTTTAATTTCTGAAGTCGATGAAACATTTACTTCGAAATCTTCAGATTCATAGTATTTTTGTCGTTTAGATATAAATAATACTTGTGATGACTTGCGTTTGTTGGTTATTGAAAGATGGTTATTGAAACTGTTGATACTAAAGCCACTATAACTATCAATTCTAGAATTGATAGTTTTAGTGGCTTTAGTATCAACAGTTTCAATAACCATCTTTCATAATGTTCCTTGATCTTCTAAAAAAGGAATCTCTTCGCGTGGAACTTTTCTATCTTTAGTGCAAGAACACTGGGATAAAGTTGTTCATTTACAAGAACAAATGTCCAATAGTTTTTTTTTCTTCTTTTTTTTTCTTTCTTCTGTGCTTTGAATGATTCAACTTTTAACACCTATTTATCAACTACTTTAGATGCAATGTCTGGAAAATTAGGATCCTTAGACAGCAGTGTTGGCTTAAACTCATTTCTGACATGAAGATAATATTTGAATACTTCTTCATGTGTTAGTAATGTACTGTTGCTTAATGCTTGTGTTAGTCTGAAAATTGGACATTTTATGTCAGATCTTGTTTTAACGTTACTCGTTGAAGGTTTCATTATGTAATTAAGAAATGATATACCATAAACGTAACCAAATAAAACGAAAGTAGAAAAGCATGTAAACAAACCGATTACTTTGTTGTGTTGTTACAGTTATAAAATCAAAACTTTCTAAAAAATTGAATGAATTGTTTTTAACTATAGTATAATATATTTGTTATTCCTTATACGTAATTTATTTGTTAAATTTTAAATATTAAGTTTGTTTTTAATGCACTGAAAGCATTCCAAACACTCAGATACTTACCAAGTTTGGTTTTCAAGATTGATTGCGCCATTCGTTTTTATAACTGGATTGTGGACCCTGAAAATCTTGTTTTAACAGTAATCAGAAATTAAATTCTGTTTCACTATGATAATGAACAACTTTTTATTGCTATTAGGTATCTAATTTAAATAATTAATTTTTTTCACTCCACTCTAGTGTGTACTGTAGTAATTTCGTATTGAATTTTATGCAATTCTAATTCCAATTGATATACGACACATGTCTGCAGTCTTTGCATTTTAGCCTTAATGAAACAAGCTGATTTCCTTTTCACTGATACCGGTATTAATGGCAATAGCTTGCGAATTTATTTTTGGAATGGAAGGTTATCTATACGAAACTTTTCATTTGACACATAGCACGTACCTGTAGCATTTAAAGTTTTGTCTGGGAATATTGACATCAGATACACGTAATGTGGGACGAAACTTTTGCATAGGGTGTTTCAAGAAGGACTCCCTAACTTGCGAGAGAGAGAAAATAAAACTTTGGGTTGTATACAGCAGAAATGTCAATAGTAGACCTTAGTTAGTAATAATGTGCAAAAAATATCTACTCTAGCACTTTACAAGGTTTCTCACATTTCCCTCCAACTATAAAAGTGAACTCCGATTGGTTAATCGTCCGTCCATCAGCATCAACCACCGGCGCGTTTTTCTCCTTGCATTGACATCAGAGCAATCTATCCAGTTGTTTATTTATATCGATGTTTTAAAAACACTAGTTTGCAAAATTAGTTACAGTATTGAAGAGTGGTGATAAATTGTTATAAAGTATGAATATAGCGGAAGGACTTTATCGCTTTCCTCATGAAAAATTGCCTACGTTCCCCTTACAGAACAATGCAGTCTAAACATTCAGGGATTTTGTAAGGTATGCAGACAGGATTTCAGTATACCATTAGTTTTGCTTATTGAAAAATCCTCCGAAATGAAAATGGGAACAATCATAAAATGTATTCCCGACAATCAACTTTGCAAAGTGAGTTAGTCCTTAATGAAACACCTTTGTAAGTTCATTTGATAGAGTTCTGTGGTCAGGATGGCTAGCACGTTCAATGTAGCATTTCGGATCTTGAAGTTGTAGAGGAATTCAGGTGGAACATTTTTCTACCCAGTGCACTTAGAGGCTGAGAATCTTATACAAAACAACTGATATTCATTAAAATTCAAGTACTAAATAAAACTTCCGAACACTCCATCAGCTATTCTAAGCTGAAGTTCCAAAAATGACTGGCGCATTTGAAAAAATGAAATTAAAAAAAAAAAAAATGTAGAAAAGCACCGTTTTGCTGCATTCTACTTGGGAAACGAAAAAATACTTTTCCATAAATTATTAAAAATAGTTACAAAGTTTACTAATAGATTGCGATGTTGATTAAAAACAACAACAACACCTACAGTTTCACTATGTTGCACAAATTGCAAAACGAGTTTACTAAATAACCATTTTTAGCAAAAATACGGGGCAGTTAAAATATCGTTTCGTAGTTTTCGCAACATGTTCAGACCATTTATTTTTAATTAAATTGATCATATTCCATAGCGACATCTGTTGGTGAACTTGTAACAATTTTTGAAAACTTATGGATAAAATTCCGAAGTGGCCCTAGTAGATTGCACCAAACGGTACATTTCTACCACCTTCAGTTTTTTTTTTTTTTTTTCCTTCTTCTTTTTTTCAAATCACCTTTTAAATGTGTCAATCCTGATTTGGAAACCTTATTTCATATTTATGTTCACAGTTTTAGGAGATTTTCTTACTCAACTTTTCTTTTATGCTGAAAAGAACCATTGAGCTCAAACATGGCGACTTTCATGGCGCCGTTCCTTATCCCTCTGTTTTTGGGGATGACATTTGATGCAAGGAACACGAGGCCTGGGGTCGATATCTACGACATGAAATACGTGGACGACCCACAAGTAAGTATATGCGTACTTCAAAAACAAAACTACACCCTAAATTGTAATCAACACATCACACCACCCTCCTCGCTTTAAAAGTGTTCAAAGCTAATTAAAAAATTCTTAATTTTTTAGTTGAAGTATGAATAAAATCACAGACTACTAAAGTTAATTCATTAAAATTATTCATTATCACTGATGCTAAATAATCACTATCGCTTAAATGAATTTTTCACAACTTTTACATGTATGATAGAATGATCAATTATTTAATGATGAATTACATAAATTCTGAGATTCGCCACCATACCCTTATACATTACACAAATCTGAGCGTCGTTTAAAATGAATAGTTACTCAGCTCCGAAATGGGGCGTGTTAACCACTAGGAAAAAGTAATCACTAGTGCCTATGAGTTGTATCTGTCATTTGTACACGAGATTACCACATAGTCCCTTCCCAGTGAGAGGTGAAGAGACGAACGATTGAGCATTGAGTTTGACAGTGGATCACCAGAGATGCCGTATGGATTGCGTGGTTGTGCAGTTTTCGTTTCAGAAAGAGCCGATAGATGGCCCCCTTATTCAGTTGTCCAGGTAAACCAATTGTGGTGGAAGCTGGGAAGACGGGAGAAGTGAATCGAGGACTCCCAGCTCCGAAATAGGACGTGCTAACCACTAGGTAAAAGTAATTACTAGTGCCTAGGAGTTGTATCTGTCTTTTGTACACGAGATCACCACAGTATAAACGTTAAAATTAAAAATAATAAATTTGAATATAGATTACTATGATAATAAAACATTACATATTGTGTTTATTGAGAAAGCCGTTCTATCATTCAGAAGTCTAATATAGAGGCTTCAAAATTAAATAAAAATGGTGCCACTGTTCACAAAAGTTGAAGTACGTATCACTATAAGCTGTGTTCTGTAGCACAATTTAACTATTTAAAAAGTGAAAGGATGCTTTATGTGCTGAACGGTTCGCGTTTTATTACAGGAAGGGTTCTTCATACCATGCTTTAGAACGATCTGTGCTGCGCCTATAGTGTACAGCACCATCTGTTGGAAACGCTTGTAAATTACTTAAAAACTTCTGCACCATATATCTCCAAACCACATTTCTCGTACCCTCTTCTAACAATAACTCTTTAAGATAATAACTATTTCCGAGTTATTTTATTTTAAAATCAGGGAGTATTTATAAAACACTCTGAAATATAAGGCAATCTATGCGACAAGGGGGAATCCGCCAGTCCCTTCATTTTTTCAATAGAAAGCCTTGTTATTGAAGAGCTAAGGAATACAAGATGGTTTATTCGCCCTTTCTGTTTGAAGCTTTGGCATGTAGAGCTTGGGTTTTGAAGTTTGGAGCTTGGTTTGAGAAAAGGCAAAACTTTTCTTTGATTTTTTTCTTTTTTTCTTGAAATACAGTTTTGGTGGATTCGCCCTTGTCACATGGAAAAGGCTCGTTTTAGTAAGTACAGCGAGTGAAAAAAATATAAACCATTAATTTACTGACCGGGCATAAAAGTCCCGTCAGTTTCCCCATGTTTCTGTTTTAATTTAAACGCTTTGACGGGACTTTGAAATCCACATCTATGAAGTTAGTTCATCAATTGTTGGGTAGCAGCACAAGTTTTATTCTCCTTATATGCAAACACGTGGACAGTTTTCAATTCTTGGTATCCATCTTGGCCTTGCATCTTCTTATATATTTGCCCCTAGTAAGATTCCAAAATTCCACTTATGTCGCCATCCTACAATCGAAGAACAAACTTCTTCCAACAAAGTTTCGATGGGTTTCAAAGTGTTTAAATTAATATAGTATCATAAGAAAACTGACTTGACTCTTATAAGTTCTATCAGTTAATAAAAAGCACACAAAAAAAAAATCTTATTAGTCATGACATTTAGTCTCGCTCATAGCCCCCTCTCATCTACAATGTAATTTCCTTTCGGTGACCTATTGTAGTTGTCTTTTAATGACGTTTTTTACAATTGTCCTTCGGTGACCTATTGCAGTTGCCTTTCAGTGGCATTTTTAGTAATTGTCTTTTGATGACCTATTGTGGTTGACTTTTTGTAAGTTTTTTTTTTTTTTTTTTTTTTTTTAGTGACTCACACCAATGTCTCTTTTATTGACAAGATCTTATAGTTTAATTTTCTTATAGTGACATAACGTTGAAATCTCCTTTTTGTGGCACAATCTTGTTTTTTAGTGACATAATTTCGTATTGAATCGTAAATGTACTTTCAGTACCAAGATACTATAAAGATACTGTAACTGCCTCTTCAGTGTACGATTACTACAATCCAACTTGTTCTCTCCACTTGCTTAGGTAACCGAGTTTCAGACGACCAAGTCCATCTACAAAGTGACAAGTTCCATGAAGGAGGTGACTGACACGCTGGACATATCGGGAGATTTATCACTGAAGATCAAGACAGGAATGCTTCAGATCGAGGGGAAGGGGTCTTACCTGAAGAGTGAGCGAGATTTTCAGAGCACGGTGGAGATCTTAACCCACTTGGAGTATTTATCGGTGAGTTTCCGTCTAGGCCTGTTGACACATTTTCTCCAGATAAGCGAAATGCAAAGCCTCGTGGCCCTTCCTTGCAGTGAAAAGGTTCTAGGATACTTCGACAGGTAGGATAAGATAGGAAGGCAATTTTCGTTTGTGAAAAGTTCATAATCTTCAAAGCTTCTCAAGGACATATTGTTAGTGCATTTTGGTGCCAACCAGGACAGTATTTTAAATTATCTGAAAATGGATTTTCACTGCTTCAAATATGGATAAACATGTCTATAGTTTAAAATTATTGCTTTTTGATTTCAGCTTCCACTTATCACTTCTACATAATCTTATTCAAAAGAGAGGTTTTTTTTTAAGTCTCAATTCTTATAAAAAACTAAAAATTGAAAACAGTGTTTTACGCCGGACTGGCTAAATTGACGTGATTGTGATTATTCTTATTCTGTTGTTGTTGTTAATAATCTCCAATCTGGTCTGACGGAGTCAGACCAGATTAAGGAATCCGTTGACTTTGATGAAGTCCATGACCAAGAGGGGAGAAGAATGAATCTCCTCCCAGGTTAGTCCTAGACAGTTTAAGATGTGATCAGGCGATGCCTGATGTCGCTGCCATTTAGGGCAAAAAGGGTAGATCCTGTTGCCCTCAAAATATGTAAGGCATTTTAGGTGGCCACTGGCAATTCGAGAGAGACATGTCCTGGACTGTCTGTCTCAAGGAAGGGATAGGGAGAGTCCCGGCTTTCTTCCTTTACACCAGTGGTGAGTGAGAGGCGTCAGCCACTTCGCTTTGATTTGGTCCTTTTTCTGCGAAAAAAGTTCTTGAAAATTATTCTCTAAAGAGGAGGGGACGGGATGACTTGAGCCCTCCATTATAAGATTGTCGGCCGATTCATTTCTGGGAATATCGACATGCGAGGGAATCCATTGAAAATGTACATCATTCTATTCATATTGTTACGAATTTTTGTATATTTGTAAATATTTCGTAGTGTTAGTTTTGTAAATAGGAAAATTTATGTACATTTCGCACAAGGCAGTCCAATAGTTCGTCTGAGCTTGGCTTCCCTGCAATAAGGGTCTTGTTGCTTGATAACGAGTTTTACAGAGATAACGCTGGGAAGCGAATTTTACAATGAGCAGGGCATTTAACATTATGGCAAAGGCAATCTCGCCAAATTGGCGAGATAGAGCCAAGTTGGCGGTGGTTTTGGCGACTAATTTTTGTCGCCAAATTTGGCGAGAAATCCATTTGACGACATTTTCGGTCCCCATGTACATGTATAGGACTTTTCGACTACGATCTGGAAAGTTCTCCAAATATCTACCTCTAGAAATTTCAAGAATGTTTACCTCCCTTATAAAAGCTCAGGAGAGCGGGTTATGGAGTTAGTTGTTAGCTGAGTCCATTAGTTGACTGGAATTACTGAGTCTCAGTGAGCGTTCAGAGAGTTCCGAAAGCGAACTGTATTGCATTGTCTTTTGCAGCGATTTGAGCAGTTGTGTTGTCAAGTTTTTAACTGCTGTTTTGTGCTCTATCGTTGTGGAAAGAGTTGTGTTCTGTCTACTAGAACGAGAAGTTTTGGAGTTGTAAGAGAATCTGTGAAGAGTTATATTGGAATAAATTTCTGCAAGTTTTTGATCTGCTTTGGCTTCAAATCTTTCGAACCCGTCTACGCAACAATATGTGTCTACTATTCTTTTATCTAAGCCTCCTACGATAAGACAACTCAGATTCTCTCGAGACAAACATTTTCTATTTCATTGTCTGAGGTTAAAAAAGTACCATTCTACGAATTCCAAACTCCTTTTACTACTATTTCATTCCGTCTAGAAAACGAAATTCTTCAAGGATGGTGCTAAACCGAAGCCGGGCTGGTCCAGCATGTACAACGTCGGCGTGCTGGGCACTCACTATGTGAGCAGTGTCAACTACGGTGCCGAGCTCATCGCCTCAGCCAGGTTCGTGGTCCACAACAGCAGCGACTCGGCAGATGTCAAGGCAGAAGTCAATGCGGCTTTGGGTTCTGGAGGCAGTGGTGTGGATCTAGTTGCTGAAGGTATTCATTATGAAACCTTTCCCCTGAATATAAAATAATTAGTTTGAAACTAGGGGTGTGGAACATTGCAGAACTTTCAATTTCACTATACTATTGGTTATTGCATTAGAATTTGATATGGTGTTATTTATCGTTTTATATTTCTACTATTTAAAATAAAAAAGCCAGTTTGGAGATATTTTTGGCAATAATTTTTTACATGAACCCCCCCCCCCCCTCCCACCAAAATGGCGAAATCGGCAACGTTATTTGATAGACATTACATTGTCCTTTCTTGTACGTGAAACAGAAAAAAAATCAATCGTTGTTGGGCGATGCTCAAGTGCAGACAACTCTGAATTAACGGCACTCATTTTTCAACTTTTTACGTTTTTGTCGCATTTCTGAGGAAAATCTGGAGACGATTAGAACACCTTAAGAGGCATTATCACAGAGATTTTAATCAAAACGTTAGTGCAGTTTGTTAGAAATTGATGATAAACAAGATTTTTTTTTAATAATTTTTCACGATATTGACCTTAATCGCAGCGCGACTTTGACGAAACCTTAATAGTCGGTCCCATGGCCACCACTAACTCGCATACTAAATTTGAATATCGTAGATCAATTTCTTCGGTATGCTGACCGACCACACACACACACACATTCTTTTTTTTTTATCGAATGTAATACTTTTTTTACCCTATGTAAATATATGGGTGATTGAAAGTAAAAATAGTTTCATAATACGAAAATTCCTAATCTACAACAAAGGCGAATAAAGATTGTAGATTCCATTTCTCTCAATATCCTATTGGAAGCTTAGATCTCCAACTGTAACTTCTGCATAGAACATGACTTGAAGAAGATCTTGATGAGCCTCTATATGAGCTACCTAAGAGCTCCAGTTAGTGGTCAGTGATTGGAATTAAGCTTCTGACTCTTTCCAGTTACAGTCCACACACGCGCACGCACTCAAGCGAAGACAATCACAAGCACATACACAAATCGAATTATGGTAATCTCATTTCATACGAATGATATGATCTTCCGCAAACGAAATCGTTTTTAAATCTATATTAGTAAAAAAAAAAAAAAAAAATGCTAGGTTGTTACGTCAGAATACAAAAGCATCTGAACCTACTTCAAAGAATTAGTGCATGACTTCAATTTGAGCAAAAGTAAAAAAATACATATATATATATATAAAAAAAATAAAAATAATAATAAAAATTCGAAGATATTTGTCAATGCATCATAAATGTTACTATATTAGAGGATTTCTGGGAGATTTTGGAAGTAGACCACAATGACATTACACCACTTCTAGAAACCAGCAAAATTCTGTGTGCAACCCCCATGGAACTTTTACTACTGAATTGAGTTGACTTTCTTCAGACTGTATCTCATAATTTCTTTAATCTAAGTTCCTAAGCAATATTTCGACCGATAAAATGATTTGTGTAAAGCTTTAACGTATGTCTATCACTAGAATAGCTCCCTCCATTTTGTCCAGCGTTGTCTGTTTGAACCGAGACTAGCTCAATTTCCACTGAGCGATTCCAGGAGAAAGACATCTGTATTTGCCGTATTGTAACTCTTTGGACGCTGAATTACTGCTTTCATCTTCTCTATTTTAAATCGACTAGTCTTGTTTCACTAAACGACAGCCATCCCCAAATAGCCCAACAACTTTGGCCGATTACGACAGCCATTGGCCAATCGCGATATAAATCAGCCGTTGGATGTCCATATTTACCAATTTCACCCAATCAGGAGGGTACTGGCCATAGGGTTGTCCGGTGTATTCACAGGGGTCGATCAGTGTCTGTAAAAAATGGGCCGGTTGGGCAAGGAAGTTTATTATTATTAATTTTTTGAAGTTTAAAGAGTTGTCTTCCTTAACGTTTTTTTTTTTTTTTTTTTTTTTTTTTTTTTTTTTTTTTTTTTTAAAGCTCAATGCATTCAAATACCAATGAGGACTTTCATTTAGTAGGAGTGATAAGACCGTTCTAAGAAAAGTACATATTCAACTTATTTTATAATGTTAAATATATCATTTCAAATGTCATTTTCTACTAAACCTACTGGTTACATTCCTGGACGTTCTTTATTTTACAACTTAGATTTCTTTCTTTTAGTTTTTGCCATGGTTTATGGAAACCAAATTCACACAAAAGAGTTATTTATAGTAGAGACAGAGAAAATTTGGTTTAATTAAACTAATGATTAAAAAAAAAAAAAAATCAATTATTAAAATGTATCAATAAAAATTAATTATTAAAAATATTTATTAAATGTGCATATTTAAATAGGAAAATTCAATAATTAAAACTAATTATTTAATTATTGAAATTATTTTATTAAAAATAACCATTAAAACTTTATTAATGATTTTATTGAAAATTTAGGTCGGCATAAATCAAAAATCACCGGGCCGATTTTATGTCGCAGTACGCTCCTGCACCCAATGCTGGAAGTTTTAAAATTTATTTTATTTACAAGATAAGACGGAAAGCAAAACTATATTTTTGACATGATGTTTCTTTGAAAAAAAATGTATAAATGTATAAAAAAATCGTGTATTTTAGAACGATGCTTGAGTTTCGGCCAAAATCGGCCAATCTTCTAGAAACCCTGTTTCCGATATTGATCAATATTTAAGTGATACCTGGACCATACAAACTATCTGGCGGGTACAATTCTCCTGACAGACAGACAGACAATAAGTGGTTTTCTTGTGGTGAAGAACTAGACACCATTCTTAAACTCTTCCTGTTAAAAAATAGGAAAGCTAAAGAACTTGGCGGAGAAAATATCCGGAAAGGCCAATCTGGAAATATCTTACTATGGCACTGTACCCTTGAAGTCCATTCCGAACACAATCGAGGGACTTCAGACGCTGATCCTGAACTTCAAGCAACAGATAGACGAAACTAACTTAAAAGAGGGCATTCCCATGTCTGTAGAGCTCACTCCACTGACCGCCATCGCCGACCCAGGAGACGAGGAAAAGTTTCAATTTCTGAAAAACAAGTAAGATTTAAATGCTTGGCCATCGCCATACTTGTTCGCCAAACAGGTTAGGTGATGTATCATTAAAAATTGGAGAAGAAAAAATCCACCACAGCGTTCCTGTTAATAATATCACCATGTAAAATGTATCGTTTCATAAAATAAAATTAAAAAAAAAAAAAAAAAAAAAAAATTAAATAAATAAATCTTCTATAATAATAAAACAAGCTGTGTGTCTGTCCGTGGATCTATAGAAACCTACTTAAAATTAGAGTTGAGCTCTGAAATTTTCAACATGGGAAGGGCTTTCTAATTTTATGTATGTCAAACAGAATGTTAAAATTTTAATTAGTTCTTTTTTAATTAATTTATTTTTTACAAAGTGACTTCAAATAGAGATACAGCTCTGAAATTTTCCACCTAAGTAATTTTAGCCTTCTAATTGGACTTTTGAAAAACAGAATGTAAAAATTTTAATTAGTTATTTTTTAATTAATTTTCTTAATTAATTAAAAAAAAATTACAAAACGACATTTAATAGGGTTAGAGTTCTGAAATTTTCAACATAAGTAGTTTTAACCTTCTAATTGATCTTTTGAAAAACAGAATTTTTAATTTTTATTTAGCTCTTTTTTAATTAATTAATAAATATTTTACAAAACGATTTCTAATGGGGCTACAGTTCTGAAATTTGCAACATAAGTAAATTGAGCCTTCTAATTGGACTTTTGAAAAATAGAATTTTAAATTTTTATTTAGTATTTTTAATTAATTTTTTTATTTAATTACTAGTTTACAAAAGGATTTCTAATTTTCAACATAAGTAGTTACGGCCTTCAATTTGGATTTTTGAAAAACGGAATTTTAAATTTTTATTTAGTTCATTTTTCATTAATTTTTTAATTAATATTTTACAAAACGATTTCTAATAGGGTTACAGCTCTGAAATTTTCAACATAAGAAGTTTTGGCCTTCCAATAAGAGATTTGAAAAACAGAATTTTGACATTTTATTTGTTTTTTAATTAATTAATGAACAAATATTTTACAAAACGATTTCTAATAGGGCTACATTTCTGAAATTTTCAACACAAATAGTTTTGGCCTTCTAATTAGACTTTTGACAAAAAAAAGTTAAAATTTTAATTTGTTTTTTAATGAATTTTTAATTAATATTTCCACAAAAAACGACTTCTATTAGGCCTAGAGCGCTGAAAGTTTCACCATAAGTAGTTTTGACCTTCTAATTTTGCTTTTTACAAACATCACGTGTTAAAATATTTTTGTAGGGGTGTTGTATTATAGTTATTAACGGATATATTTTTTTAATGTTGCTCGACAAGTGAGGGGCTTCTAATTTTAAGGCTTTACTTAGAAATTAGTTTTTAGCAGCAATGAACCTTTTATAGAGCAAATCAAACTCATGTTTGCATAGCAAAGAACCTTTCAACGAGTTTATTAAGCCTGTGCTTATGTGTCGATGACTTTTTCAGCGAGCAAAGTGAGCTCGATTTTGCGTTGCGATGAACCTTCTTGCGAACGAAGCGCCGAAAATGGGGGTCTATACACCAATGACAATTTTCGCAACGCGGGGCCTCACAGCTGGCTAATATAATGCACATGGTAAAATTTCGTGGCGAAGCTACTTAGCTAGTATATAAATAAAAAAGATCAGAGATATAAGGAGTTTTATTGCATTATTTTTGCTTTTAAATTCTCCCTAACCCTGCGTTAAACTTTAACCATAAAATTACGATACTGTTTCGGATAAAAGTCAGTTCGCTTGGAAAAATTCGGACTGGTAGCAGGTACCTATTTTTAACTAAAAATTGTGGACAACCTTCTTCGTCTTATTATTCTAGACTTACAGTGAATACTGTTTCTATCTTTTCCTTAAACTTTAAAGTTGCTCTAAATAAATTAAATTCGTTCAGTTTCTATAAAACTTAACGAGAAGTACCTTTGACTCAGTCTATACTGTATGAATAGAATAAAATCATGGTAAAAGCAATCTTTGAGTAAAAGTGGCCGTCGCCAGATGAGTAGTTTTAAATGGATCCTGGTAGTGTGGTAGTAAGCGGAGTTTTAGGAATGCCGTAACGCACAATAGATGGCAGTGCTAATTATGGGATACAAATGATTTTGAGCCGCTTTACAATAAATGAAAAGCGTATGAGATTATTTAATGTTTATCAGTAGTTTATTAATCTTTCATTTAACTTTTTATAATATTTGTAACGTTCTTTTACTAATGTTGCTTTGAAAAAAAAAAAAAAATGTATACCAGAATCATCACTGCTACCCATTGAATTTTACGGAAATATCGATAACTCTGATACCATTGGCACACTCTCTTGTTTTCAGAAACCTCGAAGCTCAATTGTCCGAATTCGAGGAGCAATTGGACGAGCTGCGACAAGCCCGCTTGAACACCGTTGCTTGGGCAAAGACACTGCCGTACAATCTCGATATCAAGTACCAGAATGAGGTGAGCTGAATCATCTTTTATTATTTAATCACTTTTTAAACCACCCACGAAGCAGTTTTTATTATTTTTTTTAAATTTTTTTTTTTACTTAGATACTACCTGTATACAAGTCGTGTAGCTAAGTTCACTGGTGAACTGGAACTAGTTGAGAAGACAAGGTCATTGGGTTGAAAAAATTGGGACGGATTGTGTAAGGTCACTGAGTTGATGAACTGGGACTAGTTGTGTGGATATGGTAACTGAGTTGAAGAAATGGGATTAGTTGTATAGATAAGGTCACTGGGTTGAAGTACTGGAACTAGTTGTCTAGATATGGTCAAAGGGTGGTAAAATTGGGTCTAGTTGTGTAGATAAGGTTACAAAGAAGACTAGCTTAACTTTTAAGAAGAAAAGTATTTCCAAGCATAGACGATAAATAAGCATTACCCTCGCAGTGCCTGTAGTAATCAAAGAATATTTCGTTGGAAAGAAAATCTTAACAAGAGCAGTTCCTCTTAAAAAGTCCACCAAGGCGTTCGACTTTGAATTTCAAACTTTTATTTATAGTACTGATCCAGTATTTTGATGCAGAATTTCCCTTGTTTTCTCTAGCATCATAAATGTATCATAATACAAAATAGAAAAGTGGATTTTTATTTACAGAAATTTATGGCTACAAAACTTTATTTCTGTCGGAGAAAAGTGAAACGCTATATAGACACTTTAGTTTTTGGAGGGAAGGAGAGGGGGCGTGATGTCTTAAAAAAGCTTTGAAAAAAATTTATCCCATTATGGACGAGTCTTAAAAATGCTTCATCACGAAGGTATTGTTCAACTTACTTGCAGTTGACTGTAATAAACTATGTGGAAAAATCCTTTGGATGTGGAAAATAAATTCTTTACGGTTGAAACTTAACTGGGTTTTGTTCAGCGTATCTTGAGAATTGCCTAATGAACCTTCAATTGATATCGTTAGCCAATTGATGCAAAATTTTTTGGCATTGTACTAATGATAGTAGACATTTTCTTGCTTCCAGTAACATTTGAAAGGTGGCATTGGTGATTGTGGGATATTATTATTTTCAATCCCCCCCCCCCCAAACTCTATCACAATTTACAAAAAGCTCCTTAAATGAAAGTTCATTTGATCATCCAAGAAAAAAAAATGGTATGATTCATTGCATCGATTTGTGCTTCGAAAGAAATACTATCCTACACTTATTTCTGCCGTTTTCGTCACAGAAAATATGAAACTTGGTATACTACCAAAGGTGCCATGAGCTCCTTACGAATGCTTTAGTCTGTTTACAAATGAAATTTATAAGTTTTGGCAGGTAAAAGTTTAAACTCAGACTTGTTCAATAGGGTACGCAGCATCTTATTTTTAACGCTTCGGATTGAGTATGCCAAGTTCAAAACTTTAACCTGTTAAATGAAGGACAGATAGGATTAGATAGTTGATGAATGCTACTCTAAACAACATTAGCACCATGCAATATATTACCATACTCGTACTGACTCGTACCGTACTTCGTAACTATAAAAATTAAATCACGGAACCCCCATTTATCTGTCATTAGTGGTTCATAAACGAAAAGTCTGAGTTATTGGAGGCACAGTCATTTTAAATAAAGCCTATTTTAAAAAGCCTTTTTAAGTAAAGCCTATCAAAAGACATATTTTTAAAGGGGACGAGAGATCCTTAGTGACAAAATTTAAATATGACGGGAAGTGCTTTTAGTAATCAATGTTTTAATCAATACTATAAAAGAAAATTATTACAAATTTTTATATAACACTTCATAGGTGTTTATAAAATAGAAGTAAAATTCTTTTTAAATTTTTATTCAGCTATGCGCACTAATAGACAAAAGGAATAATTTTGGAAGGGAACAATGGATATATCCCTATATCTTTCCCATGCGATGCTCTTGTTGCCATTAAATTTGTGATGGTCTCGTGTACAAATAACAGATACAACACCTAGACACCAGATATATCTTTTGTCTAATGGTTAACACGCCTATCTACTAATCTAGGATTCCCTGTTTGCGCACAACGCTACATTAATGACTTCCGGACAGCTGAATCATACTACCATCTATCGGCACCCTCTTGAAATACTGCACGACTTCCACACAACCATCTCAACATCTTTGGGAACTCACTGCCGTACAGCAGGATACCTCCAGCGACTCACTGCCGCAGGCAAGCAACTTAATCATTCGCCCCTTCGCGATTCACTGGGAAGGGGCTACGTGGTGGCCTCGTGTACAAATATCAGATACAACCCCCCCAGACACCAGAGATATCTAGTGGTTAACACGACGTTATCTCTTTTATCTAGTGGTTAACACGCCTATCTACTGATCTAGGAGTCCCTGGTTCGACTCCCCGTTAGCGCACAACACTACAAATACACGTGGAATCAGAACAGTTACATTTAACACCCGCTAATGTGATTTAGATGACTGACAACGGCTCAGTAGATCAAAACACACTCCCAAATTCTCGTGAGACAACACATGCGATATAACCCTGCCAGCGTAATTGTGTTATTTTTAAATAAATCGATTCACTCATAAACCTGTTTAATTACTGCTTTACTTCTAGTACAAACCATCTCCACAAATGGGGATTCAGTCATGCATAACACGGAAATTTATTAAAATATGACAATTATTTTACAAACGAATGAGTCGTTGGTCCAAAAAAAGTCGAAAACTAACAACAAGTAACTGGCCGATAAAAATAACAAGTAACAGATTAATAAAAACAACATAGAAAATGAAGCAATGAGGCACTTGCACAAGTAGAGGAAAATGAATATTTGTTTGTATTTTCTAGTGTTATCCAACGAATATATTTGAGCAGTGCAATTATTTTTTTTATCTTTATGCTTTCAACTAAACAAAAATCGAGTCTGAAATCAAAGCAAACGTCAAGTGACCAAAAACGTATAAAAAACCACGACGTTCTTACGCATAGATTCTGTCGAAAATCCGAGGAAAAACCTGGTATAAAACATGTTTTAGATTGGCTCATCATCTGCGCGTAGACGTCACACTCAAAAGTAGCTTTTTCCCGCCAAATCGCAAAGTGAAAAAGTAAAATTTCTTTTTAACTATCTATCCGAGCTCGAATTTTTGAAAGAATGGTATTGTTTTTCATGATTTTTTCTCTACTTTTATTTAAAAATAAAACCAAAAAAACATGAAAGCTCCTCATTACGACTTTTTGACCCACTAATGCAAGTAGTTCTTTAAGGATATGACATTTTAACCATGCAACTGACTTATATTAATGCTTACCTCAGCAACCTTCTCGTACACTTTATCCACTACTGCATTAGCTTCTCTCTGGACCGTGAATTCGTATCTTTCTGCAGGTGGGATACCTCATAAAGAATATCAGCCTGGTTATGGGAGTGTTCTACGACGTGGTGTGGAAGATGGACTTAACCAAAGGACCCGAGCAGCTGAAACCCGCTTTCAACGCCTATGATTTCGACGGCGAAGGGGATTACAAGAAGTACAACAAGCGGTTTCTGAAACTGAAGGCAAAACTGGTAAGCTGCTTTATATGACATGTCGCACCCTTGCTCTAAAAGTAACAGAATTTTTTTGTCATTTTTGTGTTAAAACAGTCACAGAGTTAACAATGCATAGAGTCACAGACTGCATGTAGTTGAAGCTGGACGACTGGCTCAAATGGCTCAAGTTAGTTTCAACTTGAAGACAATCTTGTGCCGTTTAACCATCTTCAAGTACATGCAGTCTGTGACTCTGTACACATACTTTTAACTCAAAGAGAAGAACTTTGAGTTGTGTCACTTTTCTCACAACTGTGCTGTGTGACGTGTCTTATCTTCATAATCTTACTGCAATAATTTCTATTACACAAGATTGGGCGAAATAGTGTTTCAAAAATTAACAACATTGATTTGATTTTCTTCGGCGTTAAGACGTTTAAGACTTCGTTGTTGGATGGACATTGTTAAGAGATCCCATTTTTTTTTATCAATCCAATGCCTAAACTGATAGAAATGACTTTTGCAACAGGTAATCAGCTTGTTTTGCAATAAACTATTTAAAAATTGTTTTAAAAAATATATATAAGAAGTGTTATTATGAGGTCAGTGATGAAACTATTATTATTTTCTTTTCAGGCCCCATTCAGTAAGCAAGCTGTCTTTTATAATCAAAATCAGGTTGTACATTTTTTGTGGCTATATAAAATTTATTGGCTTACTAAGGTTAAAAGAAGGTGTAAATTTTTTCATGTATTTCAACTCCGTGTCTTTGTATTATTTTATTATATCATTTGCATTAATTGCAACTAACTTAAAAAGTATTTTAATTTTTAAGTTTCATAAATTCTTTGATGAATACAATTGAACTCAAAATATTATACATGGAATAGTTATTCAATTTAAATAGTAAAAAATAAATGTTATTCTTTTTTATATTAATTTGATTGCAAGCTCTGCCCAAACGTTATTCTTTAAGAGGAAATTTAGTGAGTAGATACGAAAATGATCACTAAATAAAATGACACAAATTAAAAACTCGAAAATGGCATCTAATATATGTTATTTTTATTTTTGAAATCCTTACGTCAATACGTGAGCAGTGGCTCCATCTACAATAGGCTTTTGCTTTCTTAATTTTCATTCATAAAATACTAGCTGAATGGACCCGCGTTACTGGGTACCCATTGTGGCATATAGGTCTTTGAATTCGACATTTCAAGTTATAATGTAGGGTGGCCAGCATAGAAGAAGCGTCAGATTATTTTCAAAACCGAAGTTTGGAATTGAAATTACGTTTAGCAATCTGAAACGCTGTGACTCTTTAAATCTGAGGTCTCTTTATATATAGCTGCAACTAAAGCAGCATGTTTGCGACAGATTCCATTTTGTCAAAATTGGTAAATGGAATAATTTGTAAGTATCGAGAATTTTAAATAAACTATCTGTATAAATTTTTTATGCATATATAAAATGTGTCCTCTGTATATATGTCAATGATTTTCTAATTTTCTGAGCATTAAATTGTTAAGGGCTTCAACGTCATAATTTCTTAGAGCCAATATAGCTTATTTTTACGAAGCCGAGAATACAGAGCCGATTTCAGGAAATACAATATATTTTTTATATACCTTCTAGATATTATTATATTAACCAACTTTTTCAATTGAAATGAAGTTGTTGGGCAAAACAAAAAGATCATTTTTGAGGTTGAGCAAATAATTTCTAAGTCACTAAAAACCTATTATTGTGAACAAAAGATCATGTCAAGCATGTAAATATTTCGAAACTAAAGCTTTACTGCGACCTCGAATCACCTTATATGTGCCAAAAGTAGGAATATGATAAACTTCACCCATTCGGCCGAATCCCCCCACCCCCCTATTTACTTTCCTACCAAACAGACGCCACTGTATGAGAAAGTAATTAAAATTCAAATAAGAAATACATCACTTCTATAGATTTTCAGCTTATTATTTATTCGAATTCATTTAGGATAGTTTTTAATTTATAGCCCATCTCCCCTATGAATATTTATTTACCTAAATCGAATCACTATGCAAAATTCTTCACTGTAGAATGTGAAGTGAACTTGTGTATTTCCACTGAAGATTCCTCATTAAAAATACAAGTTCACTTTCCTATTGTTTTCAGTTAAGCCAGATCCTGTCACCAGTGACACCTACATCCAGTATGGAAACAGTAATTGCACAGGTTACAAGTCAGTTGTTCTCTACGAGGGATTCACCACCAGTTCCTCAGAAGAAGGCATTGGAGGAACTGCTAAGTACGATTGTGTCCCACGCACAGCCAAGAAAGGGTACGAAGTAACAGACGCGAAACTTAAATCCCATTTAGGTAATTGCAATTTGTTTTAAATTGTTTGTTATTTGAATTATAGAAATCTAAACAGGAGCAAAGAAAAGTAACCATATTCTTTTCATAAAATAATAAATATAGGCTCTAATTTTTTTTTTTTTTTTTTTTTTTTTTTTTAACATTTGTGCAGTAGGCTATCGACATTGTATTTGCTTGCCATATATAGGTAATTATTTTCGTTCTGTATCTTTAGTTGGTATCCGATACACGAAATTAGAGAAAGACTCCAATCCGTTTGAAGGTAAGTTCGCCAAGAAGATCGCTGAGAAAGGAATTCCATGTGCCAAGTGTCACGCCACTGATTCAGCCACAGTTGCAATGTTGCCCGCCACTGACAAATGCCCCTTGACGTGGGGCCTGATGTATAAGGGTTACCTAATGAGCGCTCGGGTCAAAGATGGTTACACAAGTGAGTACGTCTGCGTGGATGGAGAGCCTTCAGAACCGTTCAACATGGATCACCAAACGAAATCCAGAGATACTCTGGCCCTGACTACGATCCACAGCCAAGGTTCACTGCCCAAGAAATCTTACCTAGAGGGCGCTTTGGTCCGTTGCGTTGTTTGTGCTTTTTAGAGATTTAGAACAGTTTATATATTATTTTCGTAGACAATATTAAAATTCAATGTATAGAAATGAGTTTAATAAAAAATTAAGATATTCTAAGAAAATTTTAGATTTTAGTGATGTGCAGTATATTTAATTATTGCAGAATTGCTGAAAGTTAATAAAAATATTATATGATTTATAGTTGATTTTAATATCACAAAATTTATTGTACATTAACATCGTTGAGCATTTTATATCGTAAACTATTCATAGGAATGTTGCTCGGAGTATTAATATTCCGAGAATATAATTATCAGGGATTTTTCGCATATGCTAGGGGAAAGGGAAAACAAAATTCTGATCTAAGACCATTAGAAGATACCCACGAGAATATAATGCAAGGTGATGAATGGCACCTATTTTGAATGAGTTCTCTACAAGTGTTTTCAATTAGAGTTTTCTTGGATTCCAGCGACTTTACAGAAAACAATTTTAAAGAAATTTAGGAACTTAATTTACAAAGGAGAATGTAGTGAGTTGCTTAAAGAGTATTGAACTTTTTAAGGCTCCTGGAAAGTAGCAAACATTACTTCACTTTTTAGAAAGAGTCTTAAATGCAAGACAGGTAATTACCGAGTAGTAAGTCAAACTTCTGTCATTTGTAAACATTTTGAAACCTTAATTAAAGGTAAAATCGTTTCATTTTTCGGAACTAAGAGTTTGCTTTCGGAAGCATAGTTTGAACAATTTTGAGCAGTAACTCTGCAACTCTGGCTTCGCATGCTAAGGGTACCTGGTTCGAATCCCGGATTAGGCATGGATGTTCTTTGTTGTTCGAAATCCACATTAAGTTGCAGGTCCCGGACTGATTAGCCGTCATTGTGCACACGTTTATGTCCTTAAGTGCACAAACCAGTCAATCAACCTGAAAAACGTACTTAAAATCGTGATCCTGGTGGCCATTTTGAATTTTTTAATTATACCTAACATACATGTGTTATATACCATTGGAAAGGAAATTTTATTTCCTACAAGTTTTCTGAGAGTCAACTAATTGTTAAATGAGCTGGGAAGCCATTATTCGACAAAAACGTACGTTAGGTGGTAAGGAGGCGGCCATTTTAGATTTTCGACTGTAGCGCCACTCATACCGGGATGCCAGATACCCACCATCGGATTTCCTTTCCTACGCATTAATACGAAGCGAATGACACCACCCACATATTTGCATCATGAAGTGGCCCGCGGGACCACTTTTTACGACATTAGCGCCCCAGACTATGTACAAATACAGTCACTTTTTAAAGATTTGGAGATCTCTTTTTTAATTTTTAAAAATTTGTGCGCTGCGGTGGCATAAGGTAGAAACTTTGAGTATGCTTCTTTTGGTATGTCTGCCAGAGATGGTTTGGGTAATATAGACGTGATTATTTAAACGAATAGTTTTGGATTAACGAAAAAGATGAAATATTTTGGTTTTTATTACTTAGGCAAAACGTTTTGAGTGTTCAGTCCCCATAATTAATCCTTTATAACTGGAGAGTAATGTTTTCATTCGTCACTGATAATATTTAAATTAAATTCGAAAATTTGGATTTACTTTTAGCTACCAATAAGAAATGTAATTTTTTTTGTATATAATTATGAATTTATAGTGTTGTGTTAACATTTAACTACTTTGAAAATTAAATTCGCATGTACACATCCAAGTGAGAGTACAAGCGACAGTCAATTCATTCAATAGAAAAGGTATATGGCACAGAGTATATAGCTGACGCATACAGAGGCTGCACTACCATTGGCCCCCGTTACATTTGAATTAACATTGGATATCGCATAGACGGTGGCGCCCCTGATGACTAACGTGGAACTAAAACGCAGATTTTGCTCGGATGTGTTGCTATGACAACCGGAACAAGCATTTTCCACGCGTTGCTATAGCACCAGATAGATATTTCGATGGTTTCAAGATATTGCATATTTTTAACTTAAACGACACAAAATTAATAGTAAACAGGTTTGAAATGTATGGTTGGTTATTTAAAAAACACTTTTTCATATATTAATTTTTTTTGTGAAAGAAATTAAACATTTAAAAAAAAATTATCTTTAAATTTAGGATAACATCAATTACTTCAATCAAACTTATTTTAAATTTTTTTTAATAATTAAAATACTAACAGATATTATACCTTAATTGTAAAATCATGCATATATGATCTTTTATGAACTTCCACATTTGTCAAATAGGACACTAAGAATATTTTGATATAGTAAAAGTAATTTTTCAATTTATTAAACACATCAGGAAATCCAACGTCATGAAATGTTTTGAGCTTTTCATTTTGGTTAGAATTCGAAGTCCTGTACGGATTTTGTGCCAAGAATTGTTTACATAAAACTGCACCAATTTTGGCAACCATAGGCAGTTCACTTGTCATGAAAAAAAAATGGCAGGGCTGAAATTTTTTGGCGAAAATCACCTTGACGCAGAATCTGTACCCGACTTGTAATTTTAACCTTAATTTTTATAATACTAAGTAAGATGGATATTAAATTCATCAAAGAAATAAGAGAAAAAACATCATAACATAAAACTAATTTTTTTTTATTGAAAATAAAATATATAATATCAAATAAAATATATAAAAATACATAATAATAATATATATATATATATAATAAATAATTTAACACAACACACAATAGCAGTTTAAATTACAATTTTAAATCAGGATATACAGTACAATTGGGGTATTGTTACTCATTTCTTACATAAAATTAAATCAAAATTCTAGTCACTCTGTATTGATTCAAACTAATTCAAATTCAATCAGAAAGACTAAGAACTTTATTTCATATTAACATATAATAAAAAAAAAATCGAAATACTAAGTTTCATAAAATTTTAATGAGTCAAATTAGTGATAAATTATTAAAGTATAACGGATATTAAATTCTTGAAAGAAATAAGAGGAAGAAACATCATAACATAAAACTAACTTTTTTTCATTGAAATAAAATAAATAATTTAACATGCAATATCAGTTTAAATTGTAATTTTTAATAAGGATATGCAGTACTCATTGTGACTCATTTCTTACACAAAAATTAAAATTCTAGAAACAGATCTTTACAGACATAGCAACCATTTAATAACCGGAACGCTTAACAAAATGGCCATCACATACAAACATAAATAATGCCAATACAGGTTATGCCAATACATGGTTCGTACACTTGAAGGAGAAAAAAATTCAAGGATTTTTCAAAGATGCGTTATCAACACAAATACTTTAAAAAAAAAAAATCTCAATTTTGTTTATAAACAGTGCAAGTTCAAATTGAGTAAATAAAAAAAGAAGGAGAGGGGGGGGGGGGTTAGGTTTCAATGAAATTAAATTTTAAGGTTACAATAGAAAAAAAAGACTACCTTCCAATATATCAGAAGCAGTACCATGTCCCATATAAACAGAAGTAAAGTAGCTAGTACTCACTTGGTAATTATGCCAATATTGGATGTGAGCATCCATTTGATTGTCTAGTTTCATCATATGGAGACTTTCGTCAAATAATAATACAAAAGTTTTACTGATTAAACTGTCTTCCAATCTACTCTGACGGCTTGATTGCAAATACTACTGAACAAAATGCAGTTTTTTCCTCCACATGAAAATTTAGAATTTAGAGGCAATCATTCTATCGGCAAACATGCAATTACATAGTTTATCATTTAATTCATAAGACAGGGTTCCCACTCAAATCATACAATGAAAATCAATGACTTTTAAGCACCGAAATAATGTTTTTAAGGACCGCTGAAAATTTATTTTCAGGCCTCATGTCTACATATAAATTTTTAATAAAGTAACTTTTTTGGTAGAATATACAAGTTGGTGGATGCGTAATGCAAATATGTCGGAGAATTCCAATACGGTGCAGATAAGTGACAGTCACGCGGGAATAGCAAGTCCGAGTTGTATTTTTATAAATTTTGCGGTTAAGCACACAACATCCGCATAAATTAAGGACTTTTAAGGACCACTAAGCATTTTCAAGCACCTCTAAGCATTTTCAAGGCCTTGAAAACAAGTTCAAAAATATTAAGCACTTTTAATGACTTTCAATAACCGTGAGAACCCTGTAAGAGATTTTTTATGATTTTCAACGTCCATAGTATTTCAGTATCTAAAACTTTGTTTTCAATTACATGCGCATCCATTACGCTGACGACGTTGATTGTTGCGAAATATATCCGCTTTTGGGGTACTTTTTATCATTAGAAATAGTTCGGACAATCCTCCATCGAACCTTATAGAAACTAAATCCATGTGCTTTTTACTCTTCATGTAGTTTTTTAAAGCACTTTCTCCCATAATGTCATTTTGACACACAAAGTACAACGTGCAAATCCTACACATAGGCCTCGGTGACATAAGCTTCGATATTATATTCTGGCTACTCTAATCAGCTTGAATTGAAAATGCATTTCCTCATCATTTTTAAACAGTGTGCAAAAAATTAGCAAACACAATATAAAAACGGAACAAGACATCACATGATTTGAACAGATATTCCACATATATTGCGCACGCGCAGTACTGTACTCATCAATGGGGGAATGATGAAATTTTTATTATATTCAACTGCGATGTTTTCCTAGTTGCTGATTGGCTTAGCTAAATTCAAAATTTTTTTTTGCTCACTTTGTTGGACAAAAAATTTTAAGATGCTATATTTTTAGAAAATAAAATGAAATTTAAGCACTTTAAACATATTTTTATAAAATTCAAGGTTTTTTTAAAAACGGACGAACCATGCATTATATAAAAATGCAAGGAAAACATAAACTGAAGTAGAATTTTTTCCAACTTAGACACTTTTCGCAATTGAAAATAAAAAAAATTACCGCAATCCATAAAAATTCTGATGAATATTAATGAAAATACCATGAATATAATTTAAACACAATTACGAAATTTCCCTGCTAGAAGAGTGTCACAAACAGGGCCGCCGACAAGGGGGGGGGGGGCAAAACAGTGCACAGTATAAGGGCCGTGTCTTGTCAAGAAGGGCCCGCGATTTCATGTTAATACAATTTTGAAAATATGAATTTTACAAAAAATATATATATATATATATATATATATATATATAGGACTCATATAACGAAACAAAAAGGCAAAAGATACCGAAAATTATTTTGCAAACGACCCTTAAAACCAGTCTTTTTTTTTTTTTTTTTTTTTTTTAAAGGAGGGGATTGGTCAAGAGAACCTTTAACCACCAACAGTTTATAGCCCTAAGGCAACTTTTTATATCAGTCATGTTGTATGACGAAGGGGTAAAAGTGAAAGAGGCCAATTAAATGGACAGCAGGTTTATTCGTGCATAAGATAGAAATAGGTTCTTAAACCTAAACTAGGAGAGGCTACTTCCACGTCCGTTCACCTTCACTCCTTCAATCATACTCTCTCTCTGGTGACGAAGTCGCCGCTAGGGGATTACATTAGCAGCGCCCTCGACATTAATGGGGATAATATACTCTGCCATCCTGATTGAGGAGGACCACCGACTCATTGATATGTACTAAACCTGTAAATAAAGATATTGAAAAATACAGCACAATAATAAAATTTAAACAACATTAATGTCTTGAAGATCACAACGTGTAGTTCTTAAAAATTTAAAGTCTGTGCAAAAAGTTCTTGCACCATAAAAAGTTTGTAGAAAGGGAAAAAAAGTCTCCTCTTCAAAAAGTTTGTGTGAAAGAAAAATATCTTCTTTCAAAAGTTCATAAAAAGAAAAAAAAAGTATCTTCTTTAAAAAGTTTGTATGATGAAAAAAAAGTATCTTCTTTCAAAAGTTCATAAAAAGAAAAAAAAGTCTCTTCATTCAAAAGTTCATGAAAAGAAAAAAAGGTCTCTTCTGTAAAAAGTTCTTGTAGAAGAAAATTGAAGAAACTTAAGTATCTTCCCAGCACTTCATCATATCAGCTGATGTAGATGTGAGAAGTGGTCCTTCAGTTGTCCCCAGTTTACGGACATCATATCGGTCATTTGGCCGAATCTTTACCACCTCGTATGGGCCGAAAAACTTTTGACGAAGTTTTAAACCAGTACCAAACTGCGTTCTTTTGATGGCTACTTTGTCGTGGAGTTTGTACTTGTTTGCTGTCTTGCGTCGAGTATTATAGTTGTGCTTGCTTCTTTCTTGCAGCTGTAGTATATTGGTTTTTGCTTGTTCGCGCATTTGTCGTTTATTTTGGACGAAGGTATGTATGTGTTCTTCTTCGAGGATTTTCTTGATGTTAAGGTCTTCCTTGTTTTTCATTTTAATCCCTATTAAGAGCTCGAAAGGTGTGTACTTTGTTGCTGAAGAAACGGTGCTGTTGATTACGCGTTGGACTGCTGGCACATGTTTAAACCATTTATTGGGGTCATCGAGGGATAACTTTGTGATGACAGGGATAAGTGTTCCATGAAACTTCTCTACTTGTCCATTTCCACGAGGCTGACCAGTGGTGATTGTGACATGTTCAATTTCCTCATCTTCGCGGTATTTCTTAAATTCTATTGCTGTAAAGGCTGATCCGCGGTCTGATATTATTCGTTTAGGATTTCCGAAGGTAATTTGTTGGAGTTGAAGTTTATCCAAGGCATCTTTTGTTGACGTTGACTTAACAGGGTATATCCATATGAATTTGCTAAAGGCACATACCACGGTAAAGATGTATTTGTAATTTTTATTTGTACTTGGAAATGGGCCGAGAAAATCGACATGGTAAGTGTCCAACAGGACGTCGCCTTTTGGGATTGGGTGTAGAAATCCTTCTTGTTTTCCAACTTTACGTGAAGAAAGTATGCATGGAATGCAGTTGGATATTACGCTTTCGACGGTTTTTCTTATATGCGGGAACCAGAATTGTTGTTTCACCAATGCTTCAGTTTTATTGATCCCGAAATGGCCTTTATTGTGTTCTATTTGGACTATTTGTTTTTGCATGTCTTGTGGTATAACTAACAGTTCTTGGTCATTGACCAGTTTGTAAAGAATGTTGTTCTTGTATTTGTATTCTGTAGTTGAAGAGTGATCGATTAGATTTTTAATGCCTTGTGTGAATTCGTTCTTTGACTGAGCATCGCAGATTTTCTGGGTTGTTGCATCAACTTGGATTGACATGACTGGGTAACGACTGAGAGCATCAACATGTGTCATCTGCTTGCCTGGTCTGTGTACTATCTCGTAGTCAAAATCCTCTAACAACATTGCCCATCTGGCAATTTTCGGTGGAACTTCTTTCCTTGACATGGTCTTTTGGAAGGCTTGGCAGTCTGTAATAATTTTGAACTTGGTACCTACAAGGTAGTGTCTGAATTTCTTTAGTGCTTGAACTATGGCAAGAACTTCTAATTCGTACGATGAATATTTCTCTTCTTGTGGTGATGTCTTATGGCTCATATAATGTATAGGATGGAAGATGTTATCCGAGTCTGCTTGAAGAAGAATAGCACCAAATCCTTTTGAGGATGCATCACAATGTAACTGTAAAGGCGAGCCTCGTTTATATAGGTGTAGCACAGGCTCTGTTGACAGTGCCTGTTTCAGTGTTAGAAAAGCTTGTTTTTGGTCTGTACCAAAATAAAAGGGAGTATTGTTCCGTAAAAGATCACTTAAGGGTCTTGCAATGGCAGCATAATCCCTTATAAACTTCCTAAAAAATCCACTTAGACCCAAGAATGATTGAACATCTTTTGTTGTTTTGGGCTGTGGAAAACCTAAAACAGCGTTTGTTTTGGCTGTCGAGGGACGAATTGTACCTTTTTCTAAAATGTGCCCGAGAAAGTTGATTTTTCTTTGTAGAAAATTGCATTTTTTAAAGTTAAACTCAAGTCCATAGTCGGAAGCTACTTTGAAGACTTGCTTGAGTTTTTCGACACCCTCTAACTCATTGATTGATGGGATAATCAAATCGTCTAAATACAAGATCAGTGTATTAGTTTCTAAAAGTTCTCGAAAAACAATCTGTATGAATCTTTGAAAAGCAGACGGCGAGTTGCAAAGTCCAAACGGGACTTTATTAAATTGATACTGATTATCTGGTGTAATAAAGCTCGTATACTTGCGGCTTGCAGGATCAACGTCTACTTGGTAAAACGAATTTTTGAGATCTAAATTTGTGTACACGGTAGCCCCTTGTAGCCTGTCGAAGACGTCGTCTATAATAGGAATTGGAAATCGTTCTTTGATTACCACTTTATTCAAACGTCTGTAATCAATACACATGCGTGTTGAGCCATCTTGTTTTTTGCACAAAACTATTGGTGAGCAAAAGTCAGAAGTACTTTCTGAAATAATTCCGTCTTTCAATAGTTGTTTGATTTGCCTGTTAACTTCCAATTTCTCGGTGATTGATAAACGGCGTGCCCGCTGAAAGATTGGAGTTTCATCCGATAAAAAAATCTTCATTTGAAAATTTGTACTTTTTATTTTATTTGGTTTATAAAATTTTACCATATTCGTAACAGTATCCCGCAAGTTATCGTCGTTAATGTGCAAGAAATCCGCTTCGTTTAAACTCACGCTATCCCCAATCGTAAACAGAAAAGGTAAACAGTCAACGTGTGTTTCTGTTTGTTTACATTCTGGACGATGAGCTTCTGGTTTTGAGCCTTTTCCTGCGTCTTCTGTTCTAACACAAACTTCGCCTACTTCATCAGGATCTTCCAATGACCGCTCGTCTATTCTCCTGGGGACATTAAGCCCCGCCTCCATCAACGAAGAGCCGGTATTTTCCGTTGAGTTATCCTTTGTATGACCTTGACACGTGCCTTCTTTTTGAGTTTCCGGAATCGTAAGGATTTCAGAAGCATTTAAAATTCCGTTATTGTTGTCAGCAGGAAAAGTGATATATTCAGAGTTCTTTTTTGAAGCAACATTGCATTTTTTTCCCGCGCGGGTTTCGAATTGGTTTTCAATCGGAAGTGGGTCTCGTGTTTTTATGCTTTCGTATACGTTAGGTGGAATTATTAAATTCGAACATAAGTCGTCCCAAGCTGCTGCAGTAACTAGAATTGGATTTTTGTTCTTTGGATGAGCTAGATTTATTTTTGTCAACTTCGCTTTTTGTGTGGAACCGAAAGCTCCTGTGAGGGTTATTGATCCGTCATAGACTGTTGAGGGTGGTAATACACTGGTTTTTACACAAGTTATATTAGTACCTCCATCGATCAAAGTTTTTATTTTTTTATCATCGATAAGAACATCTTCGTACTGTAGCTTATTGAAATATTTATCGCGGTTGTAATTTCTTCCGGTTTCTATTTCGCAGACGTGATTATTTGGTGCATTTGGCCTAAAATTATCGTTGTTGTTACGGTGATTGTAAGAACCCCTTGGTGGTCTGTTAAATGACCCTCTGTATTGGTTTTGCGTATTTTTGTTTTGGAAATTCTGCCCGCTGTTGTATGTTTGTTGCTGATGATTTGTTTCGCTTAGAGATTTACGTTTTGACGTAAAGTAAATATCACACTCTTTTGCAAGTTCTTTAGGTTCTAGCCAATCTTCCCCTTGGCGAACGGCGATGTGTGCTTGTGTTTGGCGGTCAAGTGTGCTGAAAAGTTTATCCGACACCATTAATTTACATAGTGTTTCGTAGTGAGTGGCGTTGCGTACCTTACAGTAATATGCGAATGATTGTGATAGCCTTGACCCAAATTGCGTATGCGACTCGTTCGGCATGCGTTGGCTCCTTCGAAAATTAAGAAGACATTCTTGTGGCGTGGGTTGAAATTGGCGCAGGACAATACTTTTGACTTGTTCGTAATTTTTTAGGTCGTTCTCCGAAATATTTAGTAAAATGTAACTAGCCTGTTCGCCCAGTATACTAATCAAAATTTCCGATTTTGCATCATCTGGGACACTTTTTGTCGTAAACGCACGTTCCAGAGACTGAAAGAATAAATTGTAGTTTTCTGGTCTCGACGGGACTGGCATGCTTAGCGTTCGAACACTGCCAAGAAGACTTTCGATATTTGGACTTGCTTCGGTTGCTGTGGTACTTCCAGTACTAGTTTGGTTTAATGCAGTAGTATTTTTAAGAGCTGTGAGCTCGAGTTCTCGTTCTATCTGTAAAAGTTTAACTTTTTCGATTTCTTTTTGTTTTTCAAACTTATCATTATCGATTTGTTTTTGTTTTCCATTAGCCTCTTGGGTTTTTCTATCAGCCTCCTGGGCTTTTCTATCAGCCTCTTGGGCTTTTCTATCAGCTACAACTGTTGTTATTAAATCTTGAACGAAATCTGGATCTTTAACGAAAATTTCACTTTTTTCGATTAAGTCTTTTAATTTTAGAATTGTGGTACCATCCGGTACAACAATATCTAACTCAGCGGCGACAAATACGAGATCTTGCTTTCTGATATTTTTAAACATAATTAATAATAAGATGTATCCTACCTGCGTTTCTTGATTTTACTTCGCTTTTGGAGCTGTATCCGTTTTATGTTGTTGCTCTTTCGAAGAGTACTCGTTGCTTCTGGTTTCTGGTTCGTGGTAGTTGGTCGATGTGGAATAACTTTGCTGACTTCGTTTAACTTCTGCTTGACGGCTGAAGTAGGACTTGTTCGGCGAAGCGACAGTGTTGTGGTTGCAGGTTCGAGTTGGCTCAGGATTCTGTATTCTTGCTGGCTATGTGGAATAACGATGCTAGCTTCGTTGAACTTCTGCTTGACGGCTGAAGTGGGACTTGTTCGGCGAAGCGAGTGTTATGCAGTTGTATAATGACGACGCTGGTTGATGAGTTTTCCTTTTATTTGTAGATTCCACTGGTGGTCGCTGACTGCTGCGGTAATTCGTGAAGAGGATTTTGGTTTGACCTCTGGATGCGTAGAAGTAAAGTTTTTTTTTTCGTGAAGAGGATTTTGGTTTGACCACTGTATGCGTGAAAGTGCAGTTTTTTAAATATTTTTTTCATCGTATTCTCGAGGGTAAAAAGCACGGCGAGCCCCCATGTTGTATGACGAAGGGGTAAAAGTGAAAGAGGCCAATTAAATGGACAGCAGGTTTATTCGTGCATAAGATAGAAATAGGTTCTTAAACCTAAACTAGGAGAGGCTACTTCCACGTCCGTTCACCTTCACTCCTTCAATCATACTCTCTCTCTGGCGACGAAGTCGCCGCTAGGGGATTACATTAGCAACGCCCTCTACATCAATGGGGATAATATAGTCATATGCATGCGTCTGATGGATATTTGCTCTATCAGAGTGAGAACTGTCCGATTTTTAGTTTTTGTTGTCATTTTGAAACTCAGTAAGTAATCTTTTTGTTTCGAGCGAAGAGCGATAAACCTCTTTGGGGCCCCTAACAAGCTGCGACCTCAAAGGCAAACACCAATGTTTATTGAAGAAACTACATTTCAGTCTAAATAATAATAATAATAATAATAATAATAATAATAATATATATATATATATATATATATATATATATATATATATATATATATATATATATATATATATATATATATATATATATATATATATATATATATATATATATTTGCCAAAACGTCTTCTCTGACAACTGATGATTCTGTCGCTATTCATTTGTACAAGTGAATTCCCTCACTGATCATCAGTGATTATACAAAGTAGTAAGTTTTCCTGGTGACTGAGATTTCGGTATGGTGTCGAAAATATGACAATATCCGACTTTACAAGAAGGTTTGCACTTTATCGTGAACCACATTGGAGCATAAACTTTGCATACAAATGTTACAAGTTCCTGCAAGTTTTTTAAGGTGCTGGTGTTCCCACATACAGTCCCAAAATGCGATTTGAGCCACCTAGATTGGCACATATTTTCTGGTTTACGTCTCAGCAGGTCATCGGGACAATTTCTGTTGTTTATTTGAGCCCTGCTCATATCCAGCAAATATTTTTGATCCATGCTTAGATCGTTCTTTGCATTACACAAAATGCTGGGCAAAACTTCTTAAATTTTTTGAAACTTGGTGAAAGTAAGTTCCTCTCGACCTACTAATCAGGCGCGGATTTAGGGGGGGTGCGGGGGGTGCGACCGCACCCCCCATGATGTATATCATCAAAATTATTTTTAAATGGCAGTTTCCTCCAAATTCAAAGTAAAAAAAAAAAAAAAAATGAAATTTCTTTAATATTTGTAAGATCTATTTTTTACTTAATATCAATATCGATGGATTTAGAGGGGGTAAACAAAATTAAGCTTTTTCTGACATTTTTCATGTTTTATTAATACTTAAGCCACCTAACCGAGCTCCTTATTTCACAACCCGTAGAAGGAATAGGCTTGAGAGGGGACGAGTAGATCGGGATTATGATGACATGCAATGTACCGGTCAATGAATCTTTACCCCTTGTGTGATTCTCAAATTAAAAATTTTCTCACAATACCATTAAAAAATTTCTGAATTTCAGCACGATTTTCTCATTTGTGAGTAGGAGATTGGACTAATAACTAGCAAGTTTTTAATTGCAATTAGCATTCTGCAGGTCTACTTCTTGTCTTCTTGATCAGAGGGCAATTAATTATAATTGTTTAATATCGGGGTGCCATCGCACCCCCAAAACTTCATTCTACGTACAAAAAATCATGCACTAAAATAACTTTAAAAAAAAAAAACTTTAATTATAATTGGAAAATAAAATGCCTAATTCATAATTAAGAAAAAGCTTTGATCAAATCAGTACAATAGCCTTATTGCAATTCTACAGAGTGTTGTAAGAACTTACAGTTCCGATGAAGAAGCTATCGCTAAATTAGGACCAAGAAAAGTTTCCCTTCGTTCTCTCCAGAAGATCAACAAAAACGACCCCTTCTTTCTTGACCTTGAATTTGAAACTAAGGACACAAAGAAATGAAACTTGTGGGGCATACTGTCCCCTCCCATGCACGTGACATTGCACCATTGTGAGTTGCAAGTTACTAAAATGCCTCTACTTTGGTGTGGAAGTGACAAGTGAATGGAGTGGTCATTCTTACTTGAGTTGGAGTGTGCGTGCGATGTCAAGATTTAGTTTGTTTCTTCAATTGGTGTGGCAGTGCAAGATAATTGACAGTAATATATAAGCATGATAAGATTTTTTAAATGTTACTATTTATTTTACAAAATGTAATATTTCATTAACAATTTGTTTTAGTTTAGACGTTTGCTTTTTTTTTTCTAAATATGTTTGAATATTTCATTTTTTACCGAATGATCAGAAGTAGTGATATATCCTACACACTGATATTTGGCATTTTATGCAATTATCAATGTAACTCTCAATTCAATACCATCAGTATATAAATAGATTATAATAAAATATTTAATTCTTATAAAAATAAACTGGTTTTACTGGATTAACCCATTGTATCTGCACCCTTTCATATGCAAAATCATAAAAGCCCTTTGATAATGTCAAACAAAATTGCTTTCGTAAATTATAAAATGTAATTTATCCTTAACAGTATAAAGTGAGTTCCATACAGCTTTTAACTTCTTTTCAAAATATTCAGGATCGTAGGCCAAACACGTTTTTAAATATTGCTATGCTCCAATCTCACACCTCGCGAAAATTTACCGGATCGAGCAATATTTGGTTCTCTGTAGTCTGTTTTCAAATTGAGTAAACACTTTAAAAATTTTGACTTGTAATCTCGCGTCGATTGTTGAGCTACTTCCTGATAGTTTTCTGAGGTTTCTCTTATTTAAGATGAAGTCCATTTTTCCCTTGAAAGACCATCTGGTAGATGTTTTCTGCTTGATAAACAAACTAATCAGAATCTAACGTTGTTCCGGTGCAATGCCTTGAAATATCCGATACAGCGACATTTATTGCTACTAGAAGAATATCAAGTAATTTAACATATAATTTCAAAACTTTTCAGCTTAGATTGCAAATTTGTAAATATTGCGCATTTGCAACTTTTGGCAGTTTTTATTTGCTCTGTTAAATAAAAGCCAAAATTGTTCTGTACGAGTTGATTATTTAAGTAAAAATTACTGAAATATTAGGAACAATACCGATGACTTACAAATAATTTAAATCATTTAATGTTAAAATCTTTTTAAATGTTCTTTTTTTCTTCTTTCTTTTTTCTTCTTCTTTCTTTTAATTGTAATTTTAAATGTGTTTTTGTGTGTGTGACTCAAACTTGATGGTAATATGACTAATAATATATCTAATATGAGACACAATATGTAACCGATTAGAGATGCTACTTGTGTTGAAAAAGCAGGTCCTATGGTTATATCGCCGACCAAACGGTATAGTGGTTAGCGTGCTGGCTTCTAGACCGCGAGGTTGCGGGTTCGAGTCCCGTGTAGGCATGGGTGTTTGTAAATGTATGTTGGTTTGTTAAATGACGAAATGTTTCGGCGCATTATAGCCCTCGTGTTGCTGACGGCGCCAGATAATCTGAATACAACCAACCTATGGTTATATGAAAATTATTATTATTACAATTTCACCTGCTGTAACTAATTTAGTTTGGAATTTTATTTGAGTAAAACGCAGTGAGTTAAACAAACTAATTTTCAGATAATGTTAAGTTTATTAGTTTATTGTTTGAAAAACCTGCTGCTTTTTTTTTTTTTTTTTTTTTTTAAATATGAGGATTTGTGTGTTGACGGTTTAAGATGGGCTTTGAGTACATTTTCCTAATTTAAGTTCTTCTTAAATCATATTTATAAGAGAAAATATACAGTTATGTTAAACCAATCTCAAAATTTATATTAAAGTACAGGTTGGGCACAATTAAAATCCATCTTTTTAGAGAATTTTTGCAACTAAAGGAAAATATAATATAACTTTAAGATGAAAAGGGCTTATATGGCTGTTCGCTTTACATGCTATTCCTTATAAATGAAATAATAAACCAAAATGAATTCAACCCAAAGAAGTTTTAAATATATTGTTGTTCTTGAAGCGTAATTAGCAAAAATCCTATCAGTTATTTCTTAAAGTTTTCATTTCAAAATTTTTATGATAATGTTTAAACAGCATTTCCAGATTTTCCCAGCAGTACTAATACAAAATTTCAAAATTATTTACTAATTTCTACAGACTTCGGATTGATCTAAATAACACCAGTTTAATTATGGCTTGCCTGCACCTTAAAAACTTTCGAAGCTGTCAGAAATAAAGCACACGTACCGTTTGGTATTATAGTCCTCTAACCAAATTAGAATTATATTAAAGTTTTAAAAGAAATTTATACTAGATTAATACAGAAAATCTTTATAGATTTTTATACTAATATTGTTGATGCACATTTAACCAAAAAAAAAAAGAAAAGAAAGTTTACATAATAAATAAAAAAAATCTTGAGAGAGCCATAGTAAAAACTATCTTACATTTGAAGATAATTTATTTTTTTTAATAAAAAAACTGTAGACACATTCACCTTGACTCTTTTTTTACTATAAAGTTCGAATATATGTTAATTTAGTTAGAGTAGTCTTAGTGCATCAATATATAGTGTTAATGTGACTAAACTTTGGTAATATATATATATTTTTTTAATTTTATTTTACTTCTTATTTCACAAAATGTAATTTTTCATTAACAATATTTGTTTAGACATTTTTTTTTTTCCAATTTTTTTTTTTTTTTTTTTAATATTTCATTTTTGTCCAAATGATTCGAAGAAGGGACTAACCGTACACACTGATATTCGATATTTTATGCAATTATCAACATAATATTTGAATATATTATAATAAAATATTTCATTATTATAAAAATAAACTGTTTTTACAGGAATAAGCATTGTATAAGCACGCTCTCATATTCAAAATCATAAATACCCTTTGACGATGTCAAACAAAATTACTTTCTTAAATTATAAAAAAGTTATTCATCCTTAATATTTTAAAGTGAGTTCAATGTTGTAATTATACTTCTTTTCAAAATATTGAGAATCATAGCCAAACACGTTTTTACTTACCTTTCAATTACTTTCAATTACCTATATGTTTACATAGGGATATGAAAATGTATAGCATTCAGGAAAAAAAAACGATTTTTCTTTCATTTCCTCAGGTTTTGAAACATCATGATTTCAAAAAAGTGGTCTAGATAAAATGTCTATGCGTACATGGTCCCAAACGAATTGACCTACGATAATCAAATTTGGTGTGCGGGCTAGTGGTAGCCATGTGACCTACGATTAGGTTTTATCAATCACATAAGGGTGAAATCATGAATCTAATGCTTCTTAAGGTGTTTTAATCGCCCCCACCTCCGAATTTCCCGTAGAAATCCGATAAAAGCGTAAAAAGTTGAAAAATGAGTGTCTTTAACGCAGAGCTCTCTGCCCTTGTGCATCGCCCATCAACTATTGATATCTTTCTGATTTTCGTTCAAGAAAGGACAGTGTAATGTCTATTGAATATCCTCACCAATTTCGTCGGTTATGCGTTTTTCTTTTTTTTTAACATTATTTTTTTTTCTTGTCCCACGTAAAAATTATTGCCAAAAATATCGCAAAATTCTCCATTTTCATTTAAATGAAGAAACATTTGGAAACAGTAAATAATACCATATCAAATTTGAATGCAGTGACCAATATTATAGTGTGTAGTCTCAAGTTTATGTAACTTATATTTTAATTTACTAATGTGATGTCAAACAGAGTTGAAAAGCATTGTTTAACTTTGGAAATTATTAAAACCTTATGAATATAGAGTTTTACGTATCTGCAATGTTGTCTAAAGTTGTTAAAAGATCTATCGCATTTTTCTGCATCAATTGATTTATGATGTTGAATGTATTGGTAAATTAACTTGTATAAAAAAGTTGAATTTTCAGGGTTGCTGAACTTTTTACACTTCACCTAATCTGCATGAGATAAATTTTTGTGCTCTTAAATATTTTTTATTTAATAAAAAATTAATTTTTAAATTAATTTTTAAAATTTTATTTTTTATTACATTTTTGGGGTAATTTGTTACATGGGGTGCAAAAGAGGATTGTCAAACCCTCTAATTTTTATGTTTCATTGAACCCTGGTAGTATCATACTAATTGATGATACCCCTCCCCCCCTCTTCCCCAAGTTGACAAACTATCACCGCCACTGTAAACACTCACGTTCATAATCGCACCCCCCTTGATTGACCTCTAAATCCGCCCCTGCTACTAATGACCAGAATATGCCCTAGATCCATTGGTTGTTCCATCAAGATGTTCGAACAAATGTCTCAAGAGTAATTCATTCTCATGAAGTAGGCAAATAAAGCACTGCAAATACCTAATAAATTCCCTTTCTAATAATTTGATAATACCATTAGTAGTTCCGGTGTTTACATTACTACAGTCACTTCCAATGGCAGCAAAATTATCTGTACTTATTTTACACTCCCCGAAAATATGTATTTGCTTTCTTTTCAAACTTAAAGCTGTACCAGTAAGGGGAGAAATGTGACAAATATATTACCATCCATGTTCTTCAATAAACATAACTTGCTCTTTTGCTATGATTCACTCGCAATACAGGGTTACTACAAAATAACCATTCGTTAGGATAACTGAAAGATACTGAACTAGTGCTGCCACGCCACCTGGTTGTAAAACTTGAGTACCACCTGGAGCATAAAACTTGAATATTTTGTGGTTATTTTCATTATCAATCATATTTGTAAGTATAATACTTTGGAATAAATCGTGTTTTGAAAATGAATGTAGGTCTTTTGTAGTAACCCTGTATTTTGTTCTTTCTTCAATGCACTTTAAAGTTTTGTCTTTTCTTCACCAAAGTATAGACCTCAAGGTTTATTCAAGTAACTGCTTGATTGAAGAGCTCTACAGTATTTTGACTTTTTCTTCTTCACTTACTACAAATACTACATGTATTTTCTGCTTTTATTACTCCTATATGTTCAAGTGCAGCAGAGATAGACCCTGCTGTATCGGATATGCCATACCTATAGCACGTTTTGTCCAACGTGGAATGAGCTGTTTTCATCTATCCTTTTTTATTTTTTCTCACCTACTCTTCACTCCAAATCTTGAGGGAACATCTTACTCTTTGTCAAATGAATCTTTAATTTCTGAAGTCGATGAAACATTTACTTCGAAATCTTCAGATTCATAGTATTTTTGCGTTTAGATATAAATAATACTTGTGATGACTTGCGTTTGTTGGTTATTGAAAGATGGTTATTGAAACTGTTGATACTAAAGCCACTATAACTATCAATTCTAGAATTGATAGTTTTAGTGGCTTTAGTATCAACAGTTTCAATAACCATCTTTCATAATGTTCCTTGATCTTCTAAAAAAGGAATCTCTTCGCGTGGAACTTTTCTATCTTTAGTGCAAGAACACTGGGATAAAGTTGTTCATTTACAAGAACAAATGTCCAATAGGTTTTTTTTTCTTCTTCTTTTTTCTTCTTCTGTGCTTTGAATGATTCAACTTTTAACACCTATTTATCAACTACTTTAGATGCAATGTCTGGAAAATTAGGATCATTGGACAGCAGTGTTGGCTTAAACTCATTTCTGACATGAAGATAATATTTGAATACTTCTTCATGTGTTAGTAATGTACTGTTGCTTAATGCTTGTGTTAGTCTGAAAATTGGACATTTTATGTCAGATCTTGTTTTAACGTTACTCGTTGAAGGTTTCATTATGTAATTAAGAAATGATATACCATAAACGTAACCAAATAAAACGAAAGTAGAAAAGCATGTAAACAAACCGATTACTTTGTTGTGTTGTTACAGTTATAAAATCAAAACTTTCTAAAAAATTGAATGAATTTTTTTTAACTATAGTATAATATATTTGTTATTCCTTATACGTAATTTATTTGTTAAATTTTAAACATTAAGTTTGTTTTTAATGCACTGAAAGCATTCCAAACACTCAGATACTTACCAAGTTTCGTTTTCAAGATTGATTGCGCCATTCGTTTTTATAACTGGATTGTGGACCCTGAAAATCTTGTTTTAAAAGTAATCAGAAATTAAATTCTGTTTCACTATGATAATGAACAACTTTTTATTGCTATTAGGTATCTAATTTAAATAATTAATTTTTTTCACTCCACTCTAGTGTGTACTGTAGTAATTTCGTATTGAATTTTAATCAATTCTAATTCCAATTGATATACGACACATGTCTGCAGTCTTTGCATTTTAGCCTTAATGAAACAAGCTGATTTCCTTTTCACTGATACCGGTATTAATGGCAATAGCTTGCGAATTTATTTTTGGAATGGAAGGTTATCTATACGAAACTTTTCATGTGACACATAGCACGTACCTGTAGCATTTAAAGTTTTGTCTGGGAATATTGACATCAGATACACGTAATGTGGGACGAAACTTTTGCATAGGGTGTTTCAAGAAGGACTCCCTAACTTGCGAGAGAGAGAAAATAAAACTTTGGGTTGTATACAGCAGAAATGTCAATAGTAGACCTTAGTTAGTAATAATGTGCAAAAAATATCTACTCTAGCACTTTACAAGGTTTCTCACATTTCCCTCCAACTATAAAAGTGAACTCCGATTGGTTAATCGTCCATCCATCAGCATCAACCACCGGCGCGTTTTTCTCCTTGCATTGACATCAGAGCAATCTATCCAGTTGTTTATTTATATCGATGTTTTAAAAACACTAGTTTGCAAAATTAGTTACAGTATTGAAGAGTGGTGATAAATTGTTATAAAGTATGAATATAGCGGATGGACTTTATCGCTTTCCTCATGAAAAATTGCCTACGTTCCCCTTACAGAACAATGCAGTCTAAACATTCAGGGATTTTGTAAGGTATGCAGACAGGATTTCAGTATACCATTAGTTTTGCTTATTGAAAAATCCTCCGAAATGAAAATGGGAACAATCATAAAATGTATTCCCGACAATCAACTTTGCAAAGTGAGTTAGTCCTTAATGAAACACCTCTGTAAGTTCATTTGATAGAGTTCTGTGGTCAGGATGGCTAGCACGTTCAATGTAGCATTTCGGATCTTGAAGTTGTAGAGGAATTCAGGTGGAACACTTTTCTACCCAGTGCACTTAGAGGCTGAGAATCTGAAACAAAACAACTGATATTCATTGAAATTCAAGTACTAAATAAAACTTCCGAACACTCCATCAGCTATTCTAAGCTGAAGTTCCAAAAATGACTGGCGCATTTGAAAAAATGAAATTAAAAAAAAAAAAAAAATGTAGAAAAGCACCGTTTTGCTGCATTCTACTTGGGAAACGAGAAAATACTTTTCCATAAATTATTAAAAATAGTTACAAAGTTTACTAATAGATTGCGATGTTGATTAAAAACAACAACAACACCTACAGTTTCACTATGTTGCACAAATTGCAAAACGAGTTTACTAAATAACCATTTTTAGCAAAAATACGGGGCAGTTAAAATATCGTTTCGTAGTTTTCGCAACATGTTCAGACCATTTATTTTTAATTAAATTGATCATATTCCATAGCGACATCTGTTGGTGAACTTGTAACAATTTTTGAAAACTTATGGATAAAATTCCGAAGTGGCCCTAGTAGATTGCACCAAACGGTACATTTCTACCACCTTCAGTTTTTTTTTTTTTTTTCTTCTTCTTTTTTTCAAATCACCTTTTAAATGTGTCAATCCTGATTTGGAAACCTTATTTCTTATTTATGTTCACAGTTTTAGGAGATTTTCTTACTCAACTTTTCTTTTATGCTGAAAAGAACCATTGAGCTCAAACATGGCGACTTTCATGGCGCCGTTCCTTATCCCTCTGTTTTTGGGGATGACATTTGATGCAAGGAACACGAGGCCTGGGGTCGATATCTACGACATGAAATACGTGGACGACCCACAAGTAAGTATATGTGTACTTCAAAAACAAAACTACACCCTAAATTGTAATCACACCACCCTCCTTGCTTTAAAAGTGTTCAAAGCTAATTAAAAAATTCTTAATTTTTTAGTTGAAGTATGAATAAAATCACAGACTACTAAAGTTAATTCATTAAAATTATTCATTATCACTGAAGCTAAATAATCACTATCGCTTAAATGAATATTTCACTACTTTTACATGTATGATAGAATGATCAATTATTTAATGATGAATTACATAAATTCTGAGATTCGCCACCATACCCTTATACATTGCACAAATCTGAGGGCCGTTTAAAATGAATAGTTACTCAGCTCCGAAATGGGGCGTGTTAACCACTAGGCAAAAGTAATCACTAGTGCCTAGGAGTTGTATCTGTCTTTTGTACACGATATTACCACATAGTCCCTTCCCAGGGAGTGGTGAAGAGACGAACGATTGAGCATTGAGTTTGACAGTGGATCACCAGAGATGCCGTGTGGATTGCATGGTTGTGCAGTTTTCGTTTCAGAAAGAGCCGATAGATGGCACCCTTATTCAGTTGTCCAGGTAAACCAATTGTGGTGGAAGCTGGGAAGACGGGAGAAGTGAATCGAGGACTCCCAGCTCCGAAATAGGACGTGCTAACTACTAGGTAAAAGTAATTACTAGTGCCTAGGAGTTGTATCTGTCTTTTGTACACGAGATCACCACAGTATAAACGTTAAAATTAAAAATAATAAATTTGAATATAGATTACTATGATAATAAAACATTACATAGGGTGTTTATTGAGAAAGCCGTTCTATCATTCAGAAGTCTAATACAGAGGCTTCAAAATTAAATAAAAATGGTGCCACTGTTCACTAAAGTTGAAGTACGTATCACTATAAGCTGTGTTCTGTAGCACAATTTAACTATATAAAAAGTGAAAGGATGCTTTATGTGCTGAACGGTTCGCGTTTTATTACAGGAAGGGTTCTTCATACCACGCTTTAGAAAGATCTGTGCTGCGCCTATAGTGTACAGCACCATCTGTTGGAAACGCTTGTAAATTACTTAAAAACTTCTGCACCATATATCTCCAAACCACATTTCTCGTACCCTCTTCTAACAATAACTCTTTAAGATAATAACTATTTCCGAGTTATTTTATTTTAAAATCAGGGAGTATTTATAAAACACTCTGTAATATAAGGCAATCTATGCGACAAGGGCGAATCCGCCAGTCCCTTCATTTTTTCAATAGAAAGCCTTGTTATTGAAGAGCTAAGGAATACAAGATGGTTTATTCGCCCTTTCTGTTTGAAGCTTTGGCATGTAGAGCTTGGGTGCTAACGTTGTGAGAAAAGGCAAAACTTTTCTTTGATTTTTTTCTTTTTTTCTTGAAATACAGTTTTGGTGGATTCGCCCTTGTCACATGGAAAAGCCTCGTTTTAGTAAGTATAGCGAGTGAAAAAAATATAAACCATTAATTTACTGACCGGGCATAAAAGTCCCGTCAGTTTCCCCATGTTTCTGTTTTAATTTAAACGCTTTGACGGGACTTTGAAATCCACATCTATGAAGTTAGTTCATCAATTGTTGGGTAGCAGCACAAGTTTTATTCTCCTTATATGCAAACACGTGGACAGTTTTCAATTCTTGGTATCCATCTTGGCCTTGCATCTTCTTATATATTTGCCTCTAGTAAGATTCCAAAATTCCACTTATGTCGCCATCCTACAATCGAAGAACAAACTTCTTCCATCAAAGTTCCGATGGGTTTCAAAGTGTTTAAATTAATATAGTATCATAAGAAAACTGACTCGACTCTTATAAGTTCTATCAGTTAATAAAAAGCACAAAAAAAAAAAAAAAAAAAAAAAATCTTATTAGTCATGACATTTAGTCTCGCTCATAGCCCCCTCTCATCTACAATGTAATTTCCTTTCGGTGACCTATTGTAGTTGTCTTTTAATGACGTTTTTTACAATTGTCCTTCGGTGACCTATTGCAGTTGCCTTTCAGTGGCATTTTTAGTAATAGTCTTTTGATGACCTATTGTGGTTGTCTTTTTGTAAGTTTTTTTTTTTTTTTTTTTTTCTTTCTTCTTTTTTTTTTTTTAGTGACTCACACCATTGTCTCTTTTATTGACAAGATCTTATAGTTTAATTTTCTTATAGTGACATAACGTTGAAATCTCCTTTTTGTGGCACAATCTTGTTTTTTAGTGACATAATTTCGTATTGAATCGTAAATGTACTTTCAGTACCAAGATACTATAAAGATACTGTAACTGCCTCTTCAGTGTACGATTACTACAATCCAACTTGTTCTCTCCACTTGCTTAGGTAACCGAGTTTCAGACGACCAAGTCCATCTACAAAGTGACAAGTTCCATGAAGGAGGTGACTGACACGCTGGACATATCGGGAGATTTATCACTGAAGATCAAGACAGGAATGCTTCAGATCGAGGGGAAGGGGTCTTACCTGAAGTGTGAGCGAGATTTTCAGAGCACGGTGGAGATCTTAACCCACTTGGAGTATTTATCGGTGAGTTTCCGTATAGGCCTGATGACACATTTTCTCCAGATAAGCGAAATGCAAAGCCTCGTGGCCCTTCCTTGCAGTGAAATGGTTCTAGGATACTTCGACAGGTAGGATAAGATAGGAAGGCAATTTTCGTTTGTGAAAAGTTCATAATCTTCAAAGCTTCTCAAGGACATATTGTTAGTGCATTTTGGTGCCAACCAGGACAGCATTTTAAATTATCTGAAAATGGATTTTCACTGCTTCAAATATGGATAAACATGTCTATAGTTTAAAATTATTGCTTTTTGATTTCAGCTTCCACTTATCACTTCTACATAATCTTATTCAAAAGAGAGGTTTTTATTTAAGTCTCAATTCTAATAAAAAACTAAAAATTGAAAACAGTGTTTTACTCCGGACTGGCTAAATTGGCGTGATTGTGATTATTCTTATTCTGTTCTTGTTGTTGTTAATAATCTCCAATTTTTATCCCTTGATCTGGTCTGACGGAGTCAGACCAGATCAAGAGATCCGTTGACTTTGATGAAGTCCATGACCAAGAGGGGAGAAGAATGAATCTCCTCCCAGATTTGTCCTGGACAGTTTAAGATGTGATCAGGCGATGCCTGATGTCGCTGGCATTTAGGACAAAAAGGGTAGATCTTGTTGCCCTCAAAATATGTAAGGCATTTTAGGTGGCCACTGGCAATTCGAGAGAGCCATGTACTGGACTGCCTGTCTCAAGGAAGGGATAGGGAGAGTCCCGGCTTTCTTCCTTTACACCAGTGGTGAGTGGGAGGCGTCAGCCTCTTCGCTTTGATTTGGTCCTTTTTCTGCGAAAAGAGTTTGCGAAAAGTATTCTCTGAAGAGGAGGGGACGGGATGACTTGAGCTCTCCATTACAAGATTGTCGGCCAATTCATTTCCGGGAATATCGACTTGCGAGGGAATCCATTGAAAATGTACATCATTCTATTCATATGTATCTACTATTCTTTTATATAAGCATCCTACGATAAGACAACTCAGATTATCTCGAGACAAACAATTTTTATTACTTAGTCTGAGGTTAAAAAAAAGTACCAATCTACAAATTCCAAACTCCTTTTACTACTATTTCATTCCTTCTAGAAAACGAAATTCTTCAAGGATGGTGCTAAACCGAAGCCGGGCTGGTCCAGCATGTACAACGTCGGCGTGCTGGGCACTCACTATGTGAGCAGTGTCAACTACGGTGCCGAGCTCATCGCCTCAGCCAGGTTCGTGGTCCACAACACCAGCGACTCGGCAGATGTCAAGGCAGAAGTCAATGCGGCTTTGGGTTCTGGAGGCAGTGGTGTGGATCTAGTTGCTGAAGGTATTCATTACGAAACCTTTCCCCTGAATATAAAACAATTAGTTTGGAACTAGGGGTGTGGAACATTGCACAACTTTCAATTACACTATACTATTGGTTATTGCATTAAAATTTGATATGGTGTTATTTATCGTTTCATATTTTTGCTATTTAAAATAAAAAAGCCAGTTTGGAAATATTTTTGGCAATAATTTTTTACATGAAAAAAAAAACCCCTCCAAAATGGCGTAATTGGAAACGTTATTCGATAGACATTACATTGTCTTTTCTTGTACCTGAAACAGACAAAAAATCAATCGTTGTTGGGCGATGCTCAAGGGCAGAAAACTCGGAATTAAAGGCACTCATTTTTGAACTTTTTACGTTTTTGTCGTATTTCTGAGGGAAATTTGGAGGTGGAGACGATTAGAACACATTAAGAGGCATTATCACAGAGATTTTAATCAAAACGTTAGTGCCGTTTGTTAGAAATTGCTTAAAAAAAAGATTTTTTTAAATGATTTTTTACGATATTAACCTTAAACGCAGCGCGATTTTGACGGAAGCTTTAATGGTCGGTCCCATGGCCACCACTAACCCGGATACTAAATTTGAATATCGTAGATCAATTTGTTCGGTATGCTGACCGACCACACACACACACACACACACACACACATTCTTTTTTTTTTATCGAATGTAATACTTTTTTTACCCTATGTAAATATATGGGTGATTGAAAGTAAAAATAGTTTCATATTACGAAAATTCCTTATCTACAACAAAGGCGAATAATGATTGTAGATTCCATTTCTCTCAATATCCCATTGGAAGCCTAGATCTCCAACTGTAACTTCTGCATAGAACATGACTTGAAGAAGATCTAGATTAGCCTCTATATGAGCTACCTAAGAGCTCCAGTTAGTGGTCAGTGATTGGAATTAAGCTTCTGACTCTTTCCAGTTACAGTCTACACATACTCACGCACTCAAGCGCGCGCACATACACAAATCGAATTATGATAATCTCATTTCATACGAACGATATGATCTTCCGCAAACGAAATCGTTTTTAAATCTATATTAGTAAAAAAAAAATGCTAGGTCGTTAAATAAGAATACAAAAGCATCTGAACCTACATCAAAGAATTAGTGCGTGACTTCAATTTGAGCAACAGTAATATATATATATATATATATATATATATATAAATAATAATAATAATAATAAAAATTCGAAGATATTTGTCAATGCATCAAAAATGTTACTATATTAGAGGATTTCTGGGAGATTTTGGAAGTAGACCACAATGACATTACACCACCGCAAGAAACCCAGCAAAATTCTGTGTGCAACCCCCATGGAACTTTTATTACCGAATTGAGTTGACTTTCTTCCGACTGTATCTCACAATTTCTTTAATCCAGCGATTCTCAACCTGTGGGGCGCGCCCCCTAGGGTGGCGCGAGCACACTAAAGGGGAGGCGCGAGAATATCCAAGAGAAAATATTATTTAAAAAAATTGATTAACTGACTGAAAGGAAAGCACACATACACGTAGAAAACAAAATTCATTTCGACATATTTAACAAATAAAGTAAAACAACTGACTAAATCAAAACTTACTTAATCAAAATATACTAAATTAAAAACAAATTTAATAATTATTAGTGACTTCCTTGGGCCTGTCTTGCAGAGCAAGATTTTTCGAAGGAAAGAAAGGCTTAGTATTACAAATAACCTCTCTCAATTCTGTTTCTATATTTAGCCGAGATCTATATTTTGTCTTCAAAGAAGCCACAGCAAAAAATCCAGTTTCACAAAGGTAGGATGTTGAAATTGGTAATAGAATGCGAAATGCCTTTGTTTTTAGTGCAGAAAAATCATCCTCTGCTCTTGCCCAAAATTCAAATAGTGATTTTTTACTAAATTGTCTTTTGGTTTCGCCACTTGTGAAGTCTTTGAATTTTTCTTCCTTATCAATTGCGAAGTCAATTGTCTTATGAAATTGATCCCTAACCCACTCGTAACTTTCTATCAGTTTGTCATCAGCAAGAAAATACTTTTCAAAGTTCTTTGCCAGCATGTCTAAAGGATTTTCAATGGTTACAAAAATAACTTTTACAAGTTCTTCTTCAGCCTTGTAAGTTTTAGTACAATCATCCACATTTGCAAACATTGTTAGGTTTTTTTGCTTTAAATTTCTGCTCCACAATTCCAATTCTTTATCACTTGTATCCACCATATGTGTATTTGTTCCTTGGAGTTGAAGATTCAAGTTATTTAATTTCTCGAATATGTCGACCAAGTAACTCAATTTCATCACTAATAAACCATAGCGAAAACTTTCGGCTTCCGGTGTGTTTTCTTCTAAGAAAATTGCGATTTTTTCTCTTAATTCATAAACAAGTTGTAAAAATTTTCCACGTGATAACCATCTTGCACCGCAATAAAATAGTAACGCTGAATGTACCGAACCCATGTCTTTACAAAGTGCGGAAATGATTCTCGATTTCAGGTGTCTCATTTTTATATACCGCAGTTAACACAATATTCAGACCAGGACTCATTTATTCTTTCGAAGCCAAAGTTTCTCTGTGGATCAGGCAATGTGTCCAGACGCACAACGAGGCGATTTTTGTTTTAAAAGTGCTTGTATACCTTGGAATCTTCTGGTCATTGAACGAGCACCATCGCTGCATATTCCAACGCAATTTTTCCATTCTATGTTTGCCTCGTTCATAAAATCTTTTAAAATAGCAAATAATGCGAGCGCTGTTTGGAGTTCGATTGGTTTTCAGAAAAGTAGTTCTGCTGCTATTGACATACTATCACAAAATCGAACATAGCCAATTAAATGAGCATCTTTATTACTATCTGTTGCTTCATCAAGCTGTATTGAAAAAAATTTGTCACGCAACTTCGACAAAAGCTGACACTGTACATCTTCAGCTATATCACCAATTCGACGAGCAACAGTATCATTTAAAAGAGGTATGGACTGCAATTGTTTTGAAAAATTATCTCCAAACATAGTTTCTACAATCTCAATTGCTGCTGGCAAAATAAGCTCTTCTTCAATGGTGTAAGATTTTTTACATCTGGCTATTTTATATGAAACTTTGTAAGATGCAAATAAAACTTTTTTATTCACTGGCAAAGTTTCTTCAAAAAATGATTTTTGCTTTTTATACTACTTTAATTTTAATTCGAAGAATTCTCTGGGTTTGTTGAGGTACCCACTATGAAGCGTTTCCAAATGTCGTTTTAGTTTATTAGGTTTCATGCTGTCTGCGGCCAATATTTCTGAGCAAATGATACATAGGGACCTTTCTTCTTCATTTACTTCAGTACTGGTAAATCCAAAATGTAAGTATTCTTGAGAATATTTTCTTGATTTTATTTTCGGAACCATGCACGTCTGTGTGCTTGTTGATGCTTGACTATCGTCTCATGCTCGTTTACTTCCGCTTAAAAATTTATCCATGAGTCTGCATAAATCTGCTGCCGTGAATTTAATATGGTGAATTGCAATTAACACGAAAACATATATAACATACACATTCCCGATAGATTCGATAGCGATAGAAGGATCGACTAGAAAGAGACTGGCTGGAATTGAAACTTGTGTTATCGAACATTTTCCTTCTTCCTATGAGAAAGTATTTGCTCTGCGCATGCTCGAGACGGCATCGGTCGTGTACACCGCCTACTTGGCAAAATGTCAGATGTGGTTTCTCTCCAAAGTTAGCTCGCTCACTCTTGTATTAGCATTTAGTTAAACATAATTTAAAAACAGAATCCAAAATACTCAATATACATTATTGTTGTATACATTTTATTGTAAGCAGGGGCGCGATGAAAATTATGATTAAAAACTGGGCCGCGAATACTGAAAGGTTGAGAAACACTGCTTTAATCTAAGTTCCTAAGCAATATTTCGACCGATAAAATTATTTGAGAAACACTTTATCGTATGTCTATCACTAGAATTGCTCCCTCCATTTTGTCCAGCGTTGTCTGTTTGAACCGAGACCAGCTCATTTTTCACAGAGCGATTCCAGGAGAAAGACATCTGAATTTACCGTATTATAACACTTTGGACGCTGAATTACTGCTTTTATTTTCTCTATTTTAAATCGACTAGTCTTGTTTCACTGCCCACAGCCATCTCCAAATAGCCCAACAACTTTGGCCAATTACGACAGCCATTGGCCAATCGCGATATAAATCAGCCGTTGGATGTCCATATTTACCAATTTCACCCAATCAGGAGGGTACTGGCCATAGGGTTGTCCGGTGTATTCACAGGGGTCGATCAGTGTCTGTAAAAAATGGGCCGGTTGGGCAAGGAAGTTTATTATTATTAATTTTTCGAAGTTTAAAGAGTTGTCTTCCTTAACGTTTTTTTTTTTTTTAAAAAAAAAGCTCAATGCATTCGCAAATACTAATGACGTCTTTTCCCTCGAGATGAGACTTTCATTTAGTAGGAATGATAAGACGTTCTAAGAAAAGTATATATTCAACTTATTTTATAAGGTTAAATACATCATTTCAAATGTCATTTTCTATTAAACCTACTAGTAAAATTCCTGGACGTTCTTTATAATACAATTTAGATGTCTTTTTTTTTAGTTTTTGCCACGGTTTATGGAAACCAAGTTCACACAAAAGAGTTATTTATAGTAGAGACAGAAAATTTGGTTTAAATAAACTAATGATTAAAAAAAAATTCGATTATTAAAAATTATCAATAAAAATTAATTATTAAAAATATTTATTGAATGTGGATATTTAAATAGGAAAATACGGTAATAATTAAAACTAATTATTTAATTATTGAAACTATTTTATTAAAAGTAACTATTAAAACTTCATTAATGATTTTATTGAAAATTTGAGTCGGCATAAATTAAAAATCACCGGGCCGAATTTATGTCCCAGTACGCCCCTGCACCCAATGCTGGCTAAAATATGTTGGAAGTTTTAAAATTTATTTTATTTACAAGAAAAGACGGAAACTGTATTTTTGACATGATGTTTCTTTGGAAAAAAAAAAAAAAAATAATAATAATAATAAAAAAAAAAATCATCGCGTATTTTAGAACGATGCTTGAGTTTCGGCCAAAATCAACCAATCTTCCAGAACCCATGTCTCCGATATTGATCAATACTTAAGTGATATCTGGATCATACAAATTATCTGGCGGGTACAATTCTCCTGATAGACCGACAATAAGTGGTATTTCTTGCGGTGAAGAACTAGACACTATTCTTAAACTCGTCCTGTTAAAAAAATAGGAAAGCTAAAGACCTTGGCGGAGAAAATATCCGGAAAGGCCAATCTGGAAATATCTTACTATGGCACTGTACCCTTGAAGTCCATTCCGAACACAATCGAGGGACTTCAGACGCTGATCCTGAACTTCAAGCAACAGATAGACGAAACGAACTTAAAAGAGGGCATTCCCATGTCTGTAGAGCTCACTCCACTGACAGCCATCGCCGACCCAGGAGACGAGGAAAAGTTCCAATTCCTGAAAAACAAGTAAGATTTAAAGGCTTGGCCATCGCCATACTTGCTCGCCAAACAGGTTAGGCGACGTATCATTAAAAATTGGGGAAGAAATAATCCACCACAGCGTTCCTGTTAAAAATATCATCTTATAAAATGTATCGTTTCACAAAAAAAAAAAAAAAAAAAAAAAAAAAATTAATTAAATATATTAATAAAAAAGATCAGAGATGGAAGAAGTTTTATTGCATTATTTTTGCTTTTAAATTCTCCCTAACCCTACGTTAAACTTTAAACATAAAATTACGATACTGTTTCGGATAAAAGTTCGTTTGGAAAAATTCGTACTGGTAGCAAGTAGCAGGTACCTATTTTTACATAAAGTGTGGACAACTTTCTTAATTTTATTATCTTAGAATTACAGTATATGTGTTCTTTAAACTTTTGCTCTAAATCAATTAAATTCGTTTAGTTTATGGATAAAACTCAACGAGAAGTACCGTTACTGTATCAATAGAATAAAATCATGGTAAAAGCAATCTTCTAGTAAAAGTGCCGACCAAACGGTATAGTGGTTAGCGTGCTAGCTTCAAGACCGCGAGGTTGCGGGTTCGAGTCCCGTGTTAGGCATGATTGTTTGTAAATGTATGTTGGCTTGTCTAATGACGAATGTTTCGGCGCATTATAGCCCTCGTGTTGCTGAAAACGCCAGATAATCTGAAAACTACCAACTTCTAGTAAAAGTGACCGTCTCCAACTAACTAGTTTTAAATGGATCCTGGTAGTAGGCGGAGTTTTAGGATTGCCGTAGCGCTCAATAGATGGCAGTGCTATTTGTGGTATACAAATGATTTTGAGCCGCTTTTACAATAAATGAAAAGCGTAGAAGATTATTTAATGTTTGTCAGTAGTTTATTAATCTTTCATTTAAAATTTTATAATATTTGTAATGTTCTTTTACTAATGTTGCTTTGAAAAAAATGTATACCAGAACCATCACTGCTACCTATTGAATTTTACGGAAAGATCGATAACTCCGATACCATTGGTACACTATCTTGTTTTCAGAAACCTCGAAGCTCAATTGTCCGAATTCGAGGAGCAATTGGACGAGCTGCGCCAAGCCCGCTTAAACACAGTTGCTTGGGCAAAGACACTTCCATACAATCTCGATATCAAGTACCAGAATGAGGTGAGATGAATCGTCTTTTATTATTTAATGACTTTTTAAACCACCCACGAAGCAGTTTTTTTTTTTTTTTTTTTTTTTTTAAAACACTTAGAGACTATCTATAGTCAAGTCGTGTAGATAAGTTCACTGGGATGAAGAACTGGAACTAGTTGAGAAGACAAGGTCATTGGGTTGAAAAATTGGGACGGATTGTGAAAGGTCACTGAGTTGATGAACTGGGCCTAGTTGTGTGGATATGGTAACTGAGTTGAAGAAATGGGACTATTTGTATAGATAAAGTCACTGGGGTGGTAAAATTGGGTCTAGCTGTGTTGATACGGTCACAAAGAAGACTAGCTTAACTTTTAAGAAGAAAAGTATTTCCAAGCATAGACGATAAATAAGCATTACCCTCGCAGTGCCTGTAATCAAAGAATATTTCGTTGGAAAGAAAATCTTAACAAGAGCAGTTCCTCTTAAAAAGTCCACCAAGGCGTTCGACTTTGAATTTCAAACTTTTATTTATAGTACTGATCCAGTATTTTGATGCAGAATTTCCCTTGTTTTCTCTAGCATCATAAATGTATCATAATACAAAATAGAAAAGTGGATTTTTATTTACAGAAATTTATGGCTACAAAACTTTATTTCTGTCGGAGAAAAGTGAAACGCTATATAGACACTTTAGTTTTTGGAGGGAAGGGGAGGGGGCGTGATGTCTTAAAAAAGCTTTGAAAAAAATTTATCCCATTATGGACGAGTCTTAAAAATGCTTCATCACGAAGGTATTGTTCAACTTACTTGCAGTTGACTGTTATAAACTATGTGGAAAAATCCTTTGGATGTGGAAAATAAATTCTTTACGGTTGAAACTTAACTGGGTTTTGTTCAGCGTATCTTGAGAATTGCCTAATGAACCTTCAATTGATATCGTTAGCCAATTGATGCAAAAATTTTTGGCATTGTACTAATGATAGTAGACATTTTCTTGCTTCCAGTAACATTTGAAAGGTGGCATTGGTGATTGTGGGATATTATTATTTTCAATCCCCCCCCCCCCCCAAACTCTATCACAATTTACAAAAAGCTCCTTAAATGAAAGTTCATTTGATCATCCAAGAAAAAAAAATGGTATGATTCATTGCATCGATTTGTGCTTCGGAAGAAATACTATCCTACACTTATTTCTGCCGTTTTCGTCACAGAAAATATGAAACTTGGTATACTACCAAAGGTGCCATGAGCTCCTTACGAATGCTTTAGTCTGTTTACAAATGAAATTTATAAGTTTTGGCAGGTAAAAGTTTAACCTCAGACTTGTTCAATAGGGTACGCAGCATCTTATTTTTAACGCTTCGGATTGAGTATGCCAAGTTCAAAACTTTAACCTGTTAAATGAAGGACAGATAGGATTAGATAGTTGATGAATGCTACTCTAAACAACATTAGCACCATGCAATATATTACCATACTCGTACTGACTCGTACCGTACTTCGTAACTATAAAAATTAAATCACGGAACCCCCATTTATCTGTCATTAGTGGTTCATAAACGAAAAGTCTGAGTTATTGGAGGCACAGTCATTTTAAATAAAGCCTATTTTAAAAAGCCTTTTTAAGTAAAGCCTATCAAAAGACATATTTTTAAAGGGGACGGGAGATCCTTAGTGACAAAATTTAAATATGACGGGAAGTGCTTTTAGTAATTAATGTTTTAATCAATACTATAAAAGAAAATTATTACAAATTTTTATATAACACTTCATAGGTGTTTATAAAATAGAAGTAAAATTCTTTTTAAATTTTTATTCAGCTATGCGCACTAATAGGCAAAAGGAATAATTTTGGAAGGGAACAATGGATATATCCCTATATCTTTCCCATGCGATGCTCTTGTTGCCATTAAATTTGTGATGGTCTCGTGTACAAATAACAGATACAACACCTAGACACCAGATATATCTTTTGTCTAATGGTTAACACGCCTATCTACTAATCTAGGATTCCCTGTTTGCGCACAACGCTACATTAATGACTTCCGGACAGCTGAATCATACTACCATCTATCGGCACCCTCTTGAAATACTGCACGACTTCCACACAACCATCTCAACATCTTTGGGAACTCACTGCCGTACAGCAGGATACCTCCGGCGACTCACTGCCGCAGGCAAGCAACTTAATCATTCGCCCCTTCGCGATTCACTGGGAAGGGGCTACGTGGTGGTCTCGTGTACAAATATCAGATACAACCCCCCAGACACCAGAGATATCTAGTGGTTAACACGACGTTATCTCTTTTATCTAGTGGTTAACACGCCTATCTACTGATCTAGGAGTCCCTGGTTCGACTCCCCGTTAGCGCACAACACTACAAATACACGTGGAATCAGAACAGTTACATTTAACACCCGCTAATGTGATTTAGATGACTGACAACGGCTCAGTAGATCAAAACACACTCCCAAATTCTCGTGAGACAACACATGCGATATAACCCTGCCAGCGTAATTCTGTTATTTTTAAATAAATCGATTCACTCATAAACCTGTTTAATTACTGCTTTACTTCTAGTACAAACCATCTCCACAAATGGGGATTCAGTCATGCATAACACGGAAATTTATTAAAATATGACAATTATTTTACAAACGAATGAGTCGTTGGTCCAAAAAAAGTCGAAAACTAACAACAAGTAACTGGCCGATAAAAATAACAAGTAACAGATTAATAAAAACAACATAGAAAATGAAGCAATGAGGCACTTGCACAAGTAGATGGAAATGAATATTTGTTTGTATTTTCTAGTGTTATCCAACGAATATATTTGAGCAGTGCAATTATTTTTTTATCTTTATGCTTTCAACTAAACAAAAATCGAGTCTGAAATCAAAGCAAACGTCAAGTGACCAAAAACGTATAAAAAACCACGACGTTCTTACGCATAGATTCTGTCGAAAATCCGAGGAAAAACCTGGTATAAAACATGTTTTAGATTGGCTCATCATCTGCGCGTAGACGTCACACTCAAAAGTAGCTTTTCCCCGCCAAATCGCAAAGTGAAAAAGTAAAATTTCTTTTTAACTATCTATCCGAGCTCGAATTTTTGAAAGATTGGTATTGTTTTTCATGATTTTTTCTCTACTTTTATTTAAAAATAAAACCAAAAAACATGAAAGCTCCTCATTACGACTTTTTGACCCACTAATGCAAGTAGTTCTTTAAGGATATGACATTTTAACCATGCAACTGACTTATATTAATGCTTACCTCAGCAACCTTCTCGTACACTTTATCCACTACTGCATTAGCTTCTCGCTGGACTGTGAATTCGTATCTTTCTGCAGGTGGGATACCTCATAAAGAATATCAGCCTGGTTATGGGAGTGTTCTACGACGTAGTGTGGAAGATGGACTTAACCAAAGGACCCGAGCAGCTGAAACCCGCTTTCAACGCCTATGATTTCGACGGCGAAGGGGATTACAAGAAGTACAACAAGCGGTTTCTGAAACTGAAGGCAAAACTGGTAAGCTGCTTTATATGACATGTCGCACCCTTGCTCTAAAAGTAACAGAATTTTTTTGTCATTTTTGTGTTAAAACAGTCACAGAGTTAACAATGCATAGAGTCACTGACTGCATGTACTTGAAGCTGGACGACTGGCTCAAGTGGCTCAAGTCAGTTTCAACTTGAAGACAATTTTGTGCCGTTTAACCATCTTCAAGTACATGCAGTCTGTGACTCTGTACACATACACTTTTAACTCAAAGAAAAGAACTTTGAGTTGCGTCACTTTTCTAACAACTGTGCTGTGTGACGTGTCTTATCTTCATAATCTTACTGCAATAATTTCTATTACACAAGATTATACAAGATTGGGTGAAATAGTGTTTAAAAAATTAACAGCATTGATCTGATTTTCTTCGTCGTTAAGACTTCGTTGTTGGATGGACGTTGTTAAGAGATCCTTTTTTTTTTTTTAATCGATCCAATGCCTAAATTGATAGAAATGACCTTTGCAACAGGTAATCAGCTTGTTTTGCAATAAACTATTTAAAAATTGTTTTAAAAAATATATATAAGAAGTGTTATTATGAGGTCAGTGATGAAACTATTATTATTTTCTTTTCAGGCCCCATTCAGTAAGCAAGCTGTCTTTTATATTCAAAATCAGGTTGTACATTTTTGTGGCTATATAAAATTTATTGGCTTAATAAGGTTAAAAGAAGGTGCAAATTTTTTCATGTATTTCAACTCCGTGTCTTTGTATTATTTTATTATATCATTTGCATTAATTGCAACTAACTTAAAATGTATTTTAATTTTTAAGTTTCATAAATTCTTTGATGAATACAATTGAACTAAAAATATTATACATGGAATAGTTATTCAATTTAACAAGTAAAAAATAAATGTTATTCTTTTTTATATTAATTTGATTGCAAGCTCTGTCCAAACGTTATTCTTTAAGAGGAAATTTGGTGAGTAGATACGAAAATTATCACTAAATAAAATGACAAAAATTAAAAACTCGAAAATGGCATCTAATATATGTTATTTTTATTTTTGAAATCCTTACGTCAATACGTAAGCAGTGGCTCCATCTGCAATAGTCTTTTGCTTTTTTAATTTTCATTCATAAAATACTAGCTGAGTGGACCCGCGTTACTGGGTACCCATTGTGGCATATAGGTCTTTGAATTCGACATTTCAAGTTATAATGTAGGGTGGCCAGCATAGAAGAAGCGTCAGATTATTTTCAAAACCGAAGTTTGGAATTGAAATTACGTTTAGCAATCTGAAACGCTGTGACTCTTTAAATCTGAGGTCTCTTTATATATAGCTGCAACTAAAGCTGCATGTTTGCGACAGATTCCATTTTGTCAAAATTGGTAAATGGAATAATTTGTAAGTATCGAGAATTTTAAATAAACTATCTGTATAAATTTTTTATGCATATATAAAATGTGTCCTCTATATATATGTCAATGATTTTCTAAGTTTCTGAGCATTAAATTGCTAAGGGCTTCAACGTCATAATTTCTTAGAGCCAATATAGCTTTTTTTACGAAGCCGAGAATACAGAGCCGATTTCAGGAAATACAATATATTTTTTATATACCTTCTAGATATTATTATATTAACCAACTTTTTCAATTGAAATGAAGCTGTTGTGCACAACAAAAAGATCATTTTTGAGTTTGAGCAAATAATTTCTAAGTCCCATAAAAACTATTATTGTGAACAAAAACTTTTTAACAATGAGCAAAACATTAGATCATGTCAAGCATGTAATTATTTCGAAACTAAACCCTTACTGCGACCTCGAATCACCTTGTATGTGCCAAAAGTAGGAATATGATAAACTGCACCCATTTGGCCGAGTCCCCCCACCCCCCTATTTACTTTCCTACCAAATCGACGCCACTGTATGAAAAAGTAATTAAAATTGAAATAAGAAATACCTAACTTCAATAGATTTTCAGCTTATTATTTATTCGAAATCATTTAGGACTGTTTTCAATTTATAGCCCATCTCCCCTATGAATATTTTTTTTACCTAAATCGAATCACTGTACAAAATTCTTCAATGAAGAATGTGAAGTGAACTTGTCTTTTTAATGAAGAATCTTCAGTGGAAATACAAGTTAACTTTCCTATTGTTTTCAGTTAAGCCAGATCCCGTCACCAGCGACACCTACATCCAGTATGGAAACAGTAATTGCACAGGCTACAAGTCAGTTGTTCTCTATGAGGGATTCACCACCAGTTCCTCAGAAGAAGGCATTGGAGGAACTGCTAAGTACGATTGTGTCCCACGCTCAGCCAAGAAAGGATACGAAGTAACAGACGAGAAACTTAAATCCCATCTAGGTAATTGCAATTTGTTGTATATTGTTTGTTATTTGAATTATAGAAATCTAAACAGGAGCAAAGAAAAGTAACCATATTCTTTTCATGAAGTAATAAATATAGGCTCTAATTTTTTATTTTTTTTACATTTGTGCAGTAGGCTATCGACATTGTATTTGCTTGCCATATATAGGTAATTATTTTCTTTCTGTATCTCTAGTTGGTATCCGATACACGAAATTAGAGAAAGACTCCAATCCGTTTGAAGGTAAGTTCGCCAAGAAGATCGCTGAGAAAGGAATTCCATGTGTCAAGTGTCACGCCACTGATTCAGCCACAGTTGCAATGTTGCCCGCCACTGACAAATGCCCCTTGACGTGGGACCTGATGTATAAGGGTTACCTAATGAGCGCTCGGGTCAAAGATGGTTACACAAGTGAGTACGTCTGCGTGGATGGAGAGCCTTCAGAACCGTTCAACATGGATCACCAAACGAAATCCAGAGATACTCTGGCCCTGACTACGATCCACAGCCAAGGTTCACTGCCCAAGAAATCCTACCTAGAGGGTGCTCTGGTCCGTTGCGTTGTTTGTGCTTTTTAGAGATTTAGAACAGTTTATATACTATTATTTTAGTAGACAATATTAAAATTCAATGTATAGAAATGAGTTTAATAAAAAATTAAGATATTTTTACAAAATTTTAGATTTTAGTGATGTGCAGTATATTTAATTATTGCAGAATTGCTGAAAGTTAATAAAAATATTATATGATTTATAGTTGATTTTAATATCACAAAATTTATTGTACATTAACATCGTTGAGCATTTTATATCGTAAACTATTCATAGGAATGTTGCTCGGAGTATTAATATTCCGAGAATATAATTATCAGGGATTTTTCGCATATGCTAGGAGAAAGGGAAAACAAAATTCTGATCTAAGACCATTAGAAGATACCCACGAGAATATAATGCAAGGTGATGAATGGCACCTATTTTGAATGAGTTCTCTACAAGTGTTTTCAATTAGAGTTTTCTTGGATTCCAGCGACTTTACAGAAAACAATTTTAAAGAAATTTAGGAACTTAGTTTTACAAAGGAGAATGTAGTGAGTTGCTTAAAGAGCATTGAACTTTTTAAGGCTCCTGGAAAGTAGCAAACACTACTTCACTTTTTAGAAAGAGTCTTAAATGCAAGACAGGTAATTACCGAGTAGTAAGTCAAACTTCTGTCATTTGTAAACATTTTGAAACCTTAATTAAAGGTAAAATCGTTACATTTTTCGGAACTAAGAGTTTGCTTTCGGAAGCATAGTTTGAACAATTTTGAGCAGTAACTCTGCAACTCTGGCTTCGCATGTTGCTGAGGGTGCCTTGTTCGAATCCCGGATTAGGCATGGATGTTCTTTGTTGTTCGAAATCCACATTAAGTTGCAGGTCCCGGACTGATTAGCCGTTATTGTGCACACGTTTATGTCATTAAGTGCACAAACCAGCCAATCAACCTGAAAAAGGTACTTAAAATCGCAATCCGGCGGCCATTTTGAATTTTGTAATTATACTTAACATACATGTGTTATATACCATTGGAAAGGAAATTTTATTTCCTACAAGTTTTCTAACAGTCAACTAATTGGTAAAATGAGCTGGCAAGCCATTATTCGACAAAAACGTACGGTAGGTGGTTAAGAGGCGGCCATTTTGGATTTTCGACTGTACCGCCACTCATACCGGGATGCCAGATACCCAACATCGGATTTCCTTTTCTACGCATTAATACGAAGCGAATGACACCACCCACATGTTTGCATCATGAAGTGGCCCACGGGACCAATTTTTTCGACATTAGCGCCCAGACTATGTTCAAATACAGTCACCTTTTAAAGATTTGGAGACGTCTTTTTTAATTTTTAAAAATTTGTGCGCTGCGGTGGCATAAGGTAAAAACTTTGAGTATGCTTCTTTTGGTATGTCTGCCAGAGATGGTTTGGGTAATATAGACGTGATTATTTAAACGAATAGTTTTGGATTAACAATAAAGATGAAATATTTTGGTTTTTATTACTTAGGCAAAACGTTTTGAGTGTTCATTCCCCATAAATAATCCTTTACAACTGGAGAGTAATGTTTTCATTCGTCACTGATAATATTTAAATTAAATTCGAAAATTTGGATTTACTTTTAGCTACCAATAAAAAATGTAAATTTTTTTTTATATATATTTATGAATTCTGGTTAATGTGATAGTATGTAAGCATCTTCGATTTTTAAATTCGCTTGTACACGCACATCCAAGTGAGAGTACAAGCGATAATCAATTCATTTAATAGGCAAAATATATGGATTGCGCAAATTCTGCACACCCCAAACTGTCCAGGTTTCATGCACAGCAAAAAAATGTATGGTTATTTTTTAGAATAATTATGTGAAAGTAGTTTCATTGCGGTATGGTTTATAAAGGAATATTTCATACTTTCTAAAAATTATTTTATTGAGCAATCGTGAAGAAAGCAATGGCGGGTTAGTGCAGCCGGAAGTATGCGACTTTCTCCCCCCCCTCCCCCAATCATTAATGAACGCCAAATTCTATAAAACTCAAATCGAAGTTACCTTCCATTGGTATAAAATAATAACATTTATAACAAAACACTGTAAAATAAAAACAACTAATCAATTAATTTAAATAATAGTTTGAATTATAAGAAGGGGAAAAAAAAAAAAAAAAAAACATTGTTTCGTTTTGGCCTCTAAATGTAAGTTCTTGTTTACTTAAATATTGCCTTTATGGGTAATTGCATGACGAGGCAATTCAGAGAGCTAATTTATTGTTAAATTCAGCAATATATAAAGTTCAGTGTTTTCCTTAATGCAACAGCTATTTGAGTTTCACTACTTATTAATTCGAAGTTTAAGACTTCGTGTGATGGTGGTTAGACCACCATATCCAGCACTATTCGATACGTCCTTTTTAATTCTGAAGACCAAACATGGTCAACTGTATATTTTCTTGTAAAACAAAATTACCACATAACCACGAGAAAATTACATACCAAGAAAACTGAAATATACGACCATGCTGAGTATGGGCGCCCGCAGAAATATTTGCAGGGGGGTACAAGACTAGACTTTGATTAAAATCATAAATTTTTTAGAAATTTTAATTAATAGTTATGCATTTTTTTTTTTTTTTTAAATTATACTCTTTGAAGCTTAGAAAAATTCATGGAATACATTTTTGAAAGCGCAACCCTGTTAAAGAGAAGAAAAAAATAGTAAAAATTTTAAATATATATTTGAAACGATTTTTTTATCATCCAGCTAGATATCACGGCATTCAAGAGAGTGATAAGAACAGAGGAACACGAAGATGCAAAAATACAGAAGAGTAACATTATATTTCTTCCTAATTTTGAAAAATATATATATATAAAAATTTTTTTTAAAAAATCAAAATGAAATACAAAGGCCGTATTGGATATGTTTAATTGAATTCTAAAAATAGATTTCAAAATGGTATATATCTGATGCCTTAAAAAGTAAAATATTTTTCCTAAAATTTTGAAGAAACAGATTACACAATAAAAAGGATACAGGAAACGATTATACAATAAAGTAAATAAATACTTCTACTCTGCCTCCAATAATCATAGACAATATAGGCGCCAGTAGGTATGAAAAATGACATAGAAAAGAAACAAAAGACTAAAATAATAGAAAAACAAATGCTCATTGTAACATAAAAACCGAAACTGTAACAAAAAACCTAGCACCCTCCAGGGGGGCAAATGATGCTGAGACGTATTCCTTTTTTTTTTTTTTTTTTTTTTTTATGTATGGACAGTTTCGATGTCGGTCTATATCTTTTAAAATTAGTTTCAAGGAAGACGTATACTTAATCACAACGAACTACTTATTTCAAAATAGTTATTTTAAGAAATTACAAGACAACATAAGTGTAAACATCACGAAAACTATTTCCAGAGATTGTAAAAAGTGTCCCTGTCGCCCGCCCTCGTCTATTCACGTGGCCAATCAGTTCCTCGAATTTCCAAGACACAGCCGAAATTGTAAAATTCCTCTCGGGCTGAACCGCTTGATAACGTAGTACTCAAATCGCGGAGGAAAAAGTTTGCAGTAGCAACGGTTGCAACGACTCAGTCGGATCGTAATTTCAGGAACTGGCTGTAGTTAACGCTCAGAGAGACTCTCTAGGTGGCGTTACTGCAGTTTGTTTGGAGGTCACCAGTTGTTGAAGTTTTGTTCCCTTAGCGTAGAAATTTTATCTTCATTTTCAATTCTAATCTTTATTTAAGGAAGTTAGTGCAATACATAATTTTATTTTTAAACTAACAAATTTAGATGCAGTCCAGCTGTATTTGTTGTACCCTATAAGCAGCCATTCGAAGAATGTTTTGAACTTCGATATGAATACAATTTAGTAAAGCTTCAACGAATAAATGTTACGCCGTTTTACTAAAAAAAAAAAAAAAAAAAAAAAAAAAAAAAAAAAAAAAATTGAATCGATATTATTTTAATGTTTAAAAGAGTGTTAATTGAAGAGAAGTACATTAGTGATTCACGTAACAGACCCTATGCTGCATTTGTACTTTCCGACGCTATCATGACCAAAAGTTTCAACAAATAACTCTTTATCTCACATTCTGTAAATTTACTCATTCTTTTACAGACCCCCCCCCCCCCTTTTTACTTTTGAAACGCAAGCTTCTTGTTTTTTGCCCCGATAGTTGGCGTCAAAATCTCTGGTTTTAACGATTTATTTTATGAACCCAGAAGCGTTAGCTTTTGTTTATCTTATGTAAACTTTTTATTTTTCTTTCTTTTTTTTGTGCTGTCCCGTCCGTCCCTCACTGTAACTTTTCTTGCCAATTAGATTTTTATATTTTATGATGATCGCCCTACGGGCCCTTTTATGACCAGTGGCATAGTGCCTCCGGGTTGTAACCACTATAAAACATTATTAAAGTAAAGTAAGAAGTACATTAATTTCTACATTATTTTAAACTATAAACTTATATTATAAAAATGTATCTTAACCGAATTCATTTCTCTAATCGAAATTTGAGCTTTGAAATTTTAATTAAACTTTTTTTTTTTTTTTTTTACAAAACGAATTCTAATACGGCTACAGCTCTGAAATTTTTTCTGATTTTTCTTTGGCCTTCTTATTTGACTTTTGACATACAGAATGTTAAAATTGTAATTATTATTATTTTTTTTAATAATTTTTTTTCAAAGTGATTTCAAATAGGAATAGAGCTCTGAAATTTTCAACATTGGTAGTTTTGGCCTTTTCTAATTTTGCTTTTTACAATCACATGTTGAAATATTTTATAAAGGGTGAGGTAAGTTGTAATATTGTATTAAAGGGGAATTTGTTTTGGTTTCACGACATGGAAATGGGTTCTAAAATTAAGGGTTTATTTAGCAATTGATTTTTAGCGAGTAAAGAGAATTTATTCTTGCGCAGCAATGAACCTTCCAGCTAGCAAAGTGAGCCTGAGCTTGCATAACAATGAACTTTTCAACAAGTGAAGCGAGCCTATGCTTATGTAGCAACTAACTTTTCAGCGAGCGAAGCCAGCTGTGTTTGTGTTAAAATGACACTGTTAGCGTACGAAGTGAGCTTGGTTTTGCATAGCAATGAACCTTTCTTCGAGCCAAGAGGCAAAAGTTGGAACTTATACACCAAGAACGGATCTCCGCAACGCGCGGCCACGTTGTTTAATATATAGAGTGATGGAAAACACCGAACATATTCGGTACGTTGCATTCTCACTTTAACTCACTTTGAATAGACTTGATGTGTCACAAATTGTTCAATTGAAATTTTTTTGGACAATTGAAAGTATTGTTAAATGATCAAAATTGGCGCTTTAGCATCAAGGGTAATTAATTATTGGGCCATTTAATTGCAACTCAAGTAAGTGAAAACCCGAAAAATTCGCAACTTAACAAAAATGCTGAATCATTCGAATACGTTGCAATGTAATTATTATTTAATTCTCCAGTTTAAAAGAAGCACAATTAGTAAGTACTTTTTAGAATTCAGGTTTCTTCCCTATATTCGAATGCGCGGCCCAGAGTTGATACTTATGATATATCACTAGAGTTAAATATACTTACTGTCATCAATTGTACTATTGTACTTTTCATTGAGCCTTCAGAACAACCTCTCGCTTATATTTATGATATTCGACATATTCGACAGTCCTGAGTATTCACGGCTCCATCTAGTGTAAAATGCCTCTCGTCCGACCATAAAATGTTCCAAGGCCATGCATTATCAACCATTATTCTGGCCAAAAAAATTCTACAAAATTGAGTGAGCTTACCCGAGTCAGCAGGTCTCAGTTGTTGCACAACATGGATTTTATATAGATAACATTTTACAATGGATCGAAGAATCTTTCTAACTGTATACCAAGGGATAGACGAATCACGTGACACCGCTCGAGCACTTGTAGAAGAACACGTTATAACACGCTTCGAGCATGTGGTTGACATAAATGGAATGCACATTGAACATATGCTGTAATTAAATAAAAATTTGTGTTTTCAATTTGTGGTTTTTGTTCTTTATGCTCCACTTTCTCACCTGGTGGTAAAAATTTGAACTACAATTTTTTTATTGCAGAATTTTTTCCCCATTGTCCATATAGTGTATATACCAAGTTTCATCAAAATTTGCTCATTAGAACGGAGTCTACTTGGCTCTAAACAGGGTAACTTTAATTATAACCACCCTGTATATATATATATATATGTATATATATATTCATCATAGTTTTATGATTCCAATCAGCTTACGAGCAGAAAAAAAACCCAAAATGCCCGTTGACACTTTATATTTTGAATAGTTTGGAAATTAACTAGGGGCAATACCTTTCTTTAATGGTTCATACTTTAATCCGATCATAAAATAATCACCTTTGAAATGAAAGCTGTTTAGTAACTTTCTTCATACAGTCTACTAGAAGGCGCTATGAACAATTGTTTTTATATTTTTTTCCTTTCTACTTCAATGTAACCGTCAGTGAGTAGCCATATGAATATTCTTGCTGCTAAGTAACTTTCTAACTGAGATGACGGTTCAAATAAAATATACCAGAAACCTGTAAGTAATTCTTTACTGTTTTGTCATGAGAAAAATACGAAACAGAACGAGTTAATTAAGTACAAACATGCATACTCTTATAAAATTAGAAGTAGCATTTGGGACAAAATCTTTTACTAGGTAATAAGATATGCATCTTAACCATGCTTCACGCAACAGTTTATCATTCAGGATTTCGCGGTACTTAATTCTGGGCGATCTGCCTTGTTTTGACCCGCTAAACGGAACGAAACAATAGATTATTTCAATCGTAATTATCTGTTTAAAATTAAAACTAAACGGTAACTGAAAACGAGGAGAACAAAACGCGATGAACTTGTCTTTTTTACAATTTAGATACAATATATTATATTTGTCAACACAGAAAACTAGAGTATGAAATTATGCCCATAGCGGCAAAATTTGGTGTTTTTCAATGTTATGCTAAATAAGGTAGATGCTTTCAAAATTAGATAAACCTAGTAATGACAATAATATCGCAGTCAGACATGACTAATGACCACTTGCAATCATGATACATTTGTCAAAATATTTATGAAGAAAATAACATAAATTGGTTGAAACACTAACTAGAAATTTCATTGGCAAAATTAAAAATATGGGGGGAAAAATACTTATATCTATCCAGTGGCGATTAGACTTATCAGAATGTATCCATATTTTACACGAGTTATTTTGAGACCTTTTAGATATGAACCTTTAAAAAAGGTTTTTTTACCCACCCTCCACAACAAATATAAGAAAAGTGTATAAGAAGCTGAAAATTAGAGATCCGACCAGCAACTTAATTTAGCGGAGAACTTCTAAAATGGAACATGAAAGCTCAAAAAATTAGCTATGGAGAGATATTAATTCATCCACTTTTATCAGTCATCAGTATTCCAAATGTTATTCGAATTTTGATATTTTCTAAATTTTAAAAATAATTACTCCAGAATATAATTATACTATACTATAATACTGGTTTTAATGTGGTTTCAGCCCGGAGGGCACTGTTCCACATATCGAATTTAGCCCGAAGGGCGAGAAATTCAGATGCAAGATCTAATTTGCACAATAAAACCAATTCAAAAAGGGGACGGACGAGACCAAACAAAACGGACACCAAAGTATTATAATTATTAAAAATTCACGATTTGTTATTTAACAATTTATTTGTTTTCTAGTGGTGTTTTAAAAGTTAATTTTTCTGTAGGATGATGCACATGATCTAAAAACATTAGTTCGCTTTACCTTAAAAACAGAATAATGCCTTAAAATTGTTAAACATGGACAATAGCTCAAAATTTCGTTCTTTTTTAGGCTTTGGGTTATATTTCATTTCTTTGATTTTTTTTTTTTATTATTATTTTAAATAAATATAAATCATTTTTGGTGTTACATTTTTGGCGTACCTTCTTCGTTTTTGATTCAATAATTATAATGAACTCACAAAAAGTATATATAAAGAGAATTTACCATTTAAAAAATAAACGAAAAAGTATATATATATTTTTTTTTACCATGAAGGGTCATGTACATTTTATTAAAACTAGACCAAACATTAAAAGTTTTTTGGCAGCCCAATAATATTATACCATATTTAGATTTAGAATCCAAAAAGGCGTTTAAATACCAAATTTCATAATTTTCCAAAGAGTGGTTAGTAATTTAAATAATGTAAAAAAAATTTATAAATTATGTTAAAAAATTATTTGATTTTTCTGACGATAATTCTTATATAGTTAATATATTTTAACAATTTTTATTTCAAAGGATAGTTTGTTTTTTAAAGCCAAACATAAATAACATTCAACTTTTGTATTCAAAAAATTTTTAATAATTAATTAATAAAAAAAGTTTTTAAATAGAAACATATAATTTCATTGCTTCCATTTGAATTATCATGGTCGAAAACACCTCCAGAATTTTTTTCATTCCATTTTGACTTTTGATTTTCGATTCTTTAGCAAAAATGTTAAAAAGCTCACTTTAAGGGACCGCGTAATAGATTACGTCTTGAAGCATGCAAAACGTTTGATTCTTCCCTGTAATAAAGAAGTTGACCCTCAAGGTCTTCTAACACATTTTCGCACATAAGTGAAGTGTTTCTCAACATAATGAACTGAAATTTGGTATGTAGGGTAAACGAGGTATTCTAAATCGAATGAAAACATTAAAAAATAGGGGTTCGTATTGAAATTTTTACAGATAAAGTTAACCTGACTGCGATGTTATCAATCCTTACAATCCATTTCTAAGCCTTTCCAATTCACAGAAAACTATGTGTAGTGCAAGTTTGCACTTTCGACCACTGTGGCGCTTTTTCCTACCCCGTTTTAACTTCACAAAAACATTACTTTTCGTAGAAAAACGAGTTTTAAATGCATCTTTGACGACGCTCCGTACCTTGGTATGGCAGGATATTTTTTTTTTATATATATTTTCATTCTATAGATTAATTCAAAACCTCAGTTTTATTTTTACAGCTTATAGAAAATATGTTACAGAGATAAATGTGAGTACATTGTCAAGAGTTTTTTCGCATCCCCATTTAAATTTATTAGCATTTTCGAAAGTTGCGTTTTTCTAAGTAATTTTTAGTTTTCTCAGAGACCATAACAGGCAAAGCATTTAAATTTTCACACATGTTTTTTTTTTTTACTATATATATATATATATATATATATATATATATATATATATATATATATATATATATATATATATATATATCAACGAGAATTTTCTGGATTTTTTGCTTTTTTTTAAATAAATTTTAAATTTAATATTTTTATCTTGGTTAAAGAAAAAAAAAATCATAAATATTAAATTTTCCTTTACACTCATTACGGTGGCTTCTGACATCACTTCTCATGGCATTCACACAAGCATTTCCCAATTTCATAGACTTAACTTTGAGGGTAGTGTCATGATCTGCTTTAATAATTCCATACCAGGAAAAACTTTTTTAACACCTGATATTTTTGTTGGTTCAGAAATTGACTAGACATAGTACCTTTCTTTAATGACGACATTTTATAAAGATCATGAAATCCTCATCTTTGAAATGATGGCTGCCTACTCGTGTATAATTAGAATTAGCATTTGGGACAAAAACCCTTGCGATATATATACTTGCGCGAAACATGATTGAAAAACCATGTTTCATGCAACAGTTTATCTTTCGGAATTTCATGGTACGTAGCGATTTGCCTTGTTTTGACGTGCAAAACCGATCGTAACTATATACCATTTTAATCGTAATTATATATTAAAACTAAATTGTCAGTGAAAACGAAAAAAAAAAAAAAAAAAAAAAAATGCGATAAAACTTGTATGTTTATATACGGTTGTATCTGCCAACACAGAAAACTGGGGTACGAAACACTGCGCCTCTAGTGGGAAAAGCTGGAGTTTTTCAATGTACGTGAATCAACATAGGTGCTGCCAAGATCGAAGAAACCTGGTAACGACTTCCACGAGGAACCTGTCATAAGCCTTTTGACTTTTCTTAAGGAATCTGGCTTTCTTTAACAGGGGTGTCGTAAAATAAAGGGGTTGGTACAATATTCCCTAGTGGAATCAGCACCTATAGGCTCAGTTGACCTCCCCCATTCACTATGACTATGACTATGGTAATGACAATATCGCAATTAGCGCATGTATGCTTCAAAAACTGTGCAATAATCGTCGGCTTAGAGTGAAAAGGTAGGAGTTCCAATTTGTATCAAATCACCTTTTAGTACATTTAGAATGAAGAAGAGAAGACCCATCGTTTAAAAGCATTAGCTTGATCGTTAAGAAAGATTTGTGCGTAATGAGTGATTCGCGAAAGCGATTTTGCTGAATGAGTACTTTAGAATGAATTTTGATCTCATCAAAACTTTGACAAATTAAAATTAGTGGTTTTGCACTCTAAGTCGACCACATGTTCCTCGAGATGTCTGTAGGATATCCTTTCAAGATCATAAGCAATCCAAGGACGCCCAAATTTGCTCCAACAATATGGACAGGATATAGTGAGTTATGTTAAATATTCATCTATTAAAGAAGACCAGAAATCCTGAAGCTGAGGATTAAATTTATTTGAGACAGGAATCGTGATAAGTGTTTGAGACTCATATTTTTTTTTTTACATCGAGGTTTGGAGGTTATGAGGATAATATTATTAAAATTTTATTAAAATTTGTATTGATTTCCAATGAGGCTATTTAATCCTTCCTTCCAGAGATGCTGTTAGTTTTTAAAATCCTAATTCTTCGAGGGAGATATGATGGAGTAACAAAGACACCATTCAATTTTTACATGAAATCTAGATTAAAAATAATTATACACTTAATTAAAAATAGAGAAAATGAGCTTTAATCATTATCAAAGGAATACGCAAATTTCACTTAAGAGAAATATATCACTCAATCCCATGAGTTTACTCTTTTCAAACATAATTTAGAAATCTATAATGTGCTGCAAAACAATAATGTTTGAACTTTGTTTTATTGAAAACTTCCACGAATAAATATCAATAAAATTAAACGGGCATTTGCTGTGTTTACTTCTCCTTTGTGAGCTGTGTGTTGTTACTGCTGTAAATTGGTGTATCTTCTTCATATATATCACAGAAAGCATTTCCCGCTTACTCTAAACTTGTTGTGACAGGAAATCTCCAATAACTTAATTTGTAAGGATACCACTCGCCGGGTAACTCTATTGAAACCTACTATGTTTGAAGAAAGAAGAGGAAAACGGATTCCAAGAACGTGAAAAATGGCTTTATTTTTGCCTTTACGAATTATAATAACGGAAACAGATTTATAATTAACACGTTTTTTTCCAATTTTATTTTAATTTTCAAAAGCCAGGAAGGTGCACCCCCTTGTACCCACCTGTTGGCGCCCATGATTATGAAGTATATGGCAAAATATTGAATATTGGTGCCATTTTAACTGCTTCCCAGCCAAATCCAAACTTTAGTTTGGAAGTTTTTTAAAAAGGAAAAAAGAAAATCGAAAAAAAAAAAAACCACATGGAACTACAAAATGATCATTAAAAATCTAAAAATGTTTGAAAATATCGATATATCGGTGACTTTTATCGATATTTTTAATATCGATACTTTTTTAAAAATATCGTCGTATCGATGTATCGTCGACCTCTAATTATCATACTGAGAATATACGACTGCTTCCTACGTACACAAGAAGAATCAACACAAATCTATAAATGTGTGAAACAACGGAACTCTTTTCATACATTTCTGGATTTGTGTTGAATCTTCTGGCCAATTCGCCTTGTTTTGGAATGTTAAACGAACAGATCAATATAGTACTTCAATCGTAATTATACTTTTAAAATTAAAACTAAACTATCACTGAAAATGAGGAAAACAAAACGCAATCATCTTTATAATCAATTGTATCTATCAACACAGAAAACTGATGCATAAAATTATGCCCCTAGCGGCAAAATTTGGCGTTAGCAGCTGTCAAAATTAGGGAAACTTGCTAATGTCAATAATATCGCAGTCAGCCACGGCTTCTCTCACACATCCAATTATGATACATTTGCCAGAACATTTATGAAGAAAATAGCGTTAATTAGGTGAAACCCTAACTAACACTTTCCAAGGTAAAAAAAATCGAAAATATAGATAAAAAAAACTTACATCAATCCGGTGGCGATTAGACTTATATTATCCATCATATATCATTATATATATCCATATTTTATTTTGAAAGTTATTAAAATTATTATTATTACGCGAGTTATTTAAAAAAGATTTCTTTTATCCATCCTCATGTATCAGAAAATGAAAATTGGCGATCCTGAGAGAAAACCGTCCACCAGCTTATACTTAATTGGAAAACTTCTAAAGAGGAATATGAATTTAATTTTTTCTATTGAAGAGATATTATTTCCTCCAACATAGAGAACTCATCAGTAGTCCAGCCGACCAAACGGTATAGTGGTTAGCATACTAGCTTCTGGACCAGTCCCGTGTAAGGCATGGGTGTATGTAAATGTATGTTGGCTTGCTAAATGACGAATCTTTCGGCGCATTATAGACGACGGCCCCAGATATTCTGAAATCAACCATCAGGACTTCAAATATAATTTGATTTCTGATGTTTTTATATCATTACTATGAAATTCTAAATATACAGATCGAATGAAAAACTTATTTTTATAAATAATTTATTTATGTTTTATAGTGGTAGTTTTAAGGTTAATATTTTAAGGGGGTATAATGCAAAAAAGTTAAAAATGTGTGTGCTTTAAAGTGTATTAAAATTGTTGATGTATGGTCAATAACTCGAAACTTCGTTCCTTTTTCGGTACTTGTTATATTTTCAGGTACTAGTTATAATTCATTTCTGTGATATCATTTTCAATTTTTCCTATTTTAAATAAATGTAAGTAGTTTTTGCTTTTACTTTTTTGGCGCCCCTTTTTTCCAACTCCGTTTTTGATTCCATGATTAAAATGAATTCTCAAAAAATATATATAAAGAGAATATAGCATTTAAAAAAAAAAACGAAAAAGAACTACAAATAAATAATTCTGAGAAGTGAATATATTATACAATACAGTTAATTACTAAAAAAATTAATAGATTATATATGTTTCCTCACTTCCCTCCTCGAGAAATCTTAGTTTTATTTAAGTGGTTTTTGTGTCAAGATTCAAAAAAGAAGAGCAATAGGGGAGAATAAATTATTCTCCCAGCAAACAATTTAATCGTATGCTCTCCACAGCGAAAATACAGTTTGCCCCTAGAGGGCTATAATCCTGTCACTGCTACCTTATGAAAAGTACTTAGTTTATCCGCTAGAAGGAAGATGTTTTTCGCAGTGTACAAGACGATCAGAAGCAAAATACTTTTTTTTTTTTGTAGTTCTTTAATTTCAGTTAATATAATTATTAAGTAAGATAATTGCTTAATCAATTAAACATTAAAAGTGGTAAAATAAATTTAAAAAAATTGTTAATACATAAATTTGTGACCGGTTGTTTGGTTAAAAATTTCATTAGGAAGTAGGGAACTAAATAACCGCTAGGGGCACTGTAAGCTGTCTCTAAAATTAGCAGGATCACTTTACTATAAATGCACGTTTTCTTCATTTATTTCCAAATAGTATTCCGAAATATTGCTATAAAACATACGAATTTTTTTTTTCTCCAGCTATGATAACAATAATAAGAGATTCCTAATAAAATTTGAAGGGAAATAACCTGGAGTTTTCTTTGAATATATTACATTAAAAAGATTTTAAAAGATAACTCATAAAAACCTTTAAAAATTTATTAAAAAAAAAATTCCCATTATTCTCGTTTCAACTTCTGACCCACCTAATGTCTGTGTGGTTACCGCTCTGACCTCGCATGGCAAAGGTGCTGGGTTCAAGTCCTGGGTTACGTTGGTTGGTATGTACGCTCTACGACCTATTCTTATATACAAGAACGGCTAATCAGGCCTATGCCTACAGCTTAACATGGATTCCGAACCACAACGAACATCCATGCCAAAGCCGGGATTCGTACCATCACCTTTGGCATGCCAGGCCAGAGCTCTAACTACACAGCCATCAGGTGGTCTCCTGGGTTAGTCATGGATCTGCGTTGTGGTTCTGAATCCACGCTAAACTTTAGGTCCCTTTATTATAGTTGTTAAATTTGGTTATGTAAATTCATATGTTTCAAAGCAATACTCCGGAAGACATTATGGCCCAAATAATGAAGCATTCAGGTTGTCCGGGCAGGGACAGACTGACAACCCCTCTTACAGTCCGAGAGGCGAATACAAGTTTAAGTATCATTCTGAATTTTATAAACAAATTTGAGGAATGGTAGTAGATCAAGTATCCACTGGTCTGCCGGGGCAAAAATGGCCTATCTATTCAAAAATCGACTTTGAATGATTTGAACTAAATCCGTAAGTTTACAAATAACGAGCAATTTTTATTATGTGGTAACCCACTGCTCTTTAATTTTCAATGAGGGAGAATGCAGACGATATTTATTCTCTGCAGAAAAATACTTCCAACTTTTAAAAGTGAGTGAGTTTGGCAATAAATATTTCGTCACACGATGACATAATATTTATTTCCAACTTGGCTGACTGTTTAAAGATGGAAGATCTTGGTGCCATGTGCTTATTATTATGTTATGTGTGTCTGTTTTTATATTTACTCAGATTTTGTGCTCAGATCATTTCCTAATTTCTTAGCTTTTGGCGTAACGTCAATATCAATTTTAATGAGACCCTTAGAGGAATAACTCCTATCGACACTTTATATTTTGAATATGTAAGAATTTGTAAGTGTAGTACGTTTCTTTACTCAACAATATTTTAATTTGATCATAAAATCATTATCTCTGAAACGAAGGCTTTCAATTTCTTAAATTTTGGGGTAGTGTCAATATCTACTTTTCATTATAGTGAATATATCTATAAATATATATACACAGGGTGGTTATATTTAAAGTAGGGATGGAACGGATATCCGGCAAATATCCGATATCCGGCATATCCGGCTGATTTGTCAAAATCCGACACTCCGTCGGATATCCGATTTGAAATAACGGACATCCGATAATTTCATTCGGATATCCGGCTATATATCCGGCCACCAGGTATCCACAAGAAATATTTTTTTGCAAAAAATAATGATCTTTTTCGGACAAAGGGGACACCGCATCCTACACTTTTTTTTAAATTTTTTTTTCTTGGACATAAATTGCAGTCAAGTTGGAAAACGAAAAAGTTCCTTCGTGAGAACTATGCTTTCGCATATCCCTAACTTCAGAGATGAGCTAGAAGATGCAGGTGCATTTATAGTTTCAATTCACAGAAAGAGGCGCCGTATTATTGGCGCCGAGTTGATAAGCATAAACCATTCCTCCAATCTTTTTCCGTACACATCCTTCATACGTGTTTTGAAATATGTTCTTTTCATTCCAAGTTTATGATCTGATTAATTCCAGATGTTATACTTGAATGCTTCTCCGTAAAACACGAACCGAAATACTAATAAATAGTACTTTTTTTCCATAACATAAGTTACTTGCTAAAAGAGTTTTAGTTATTCTCACTTACTCCTTTTTTTCTGACATTTGCTAGCAAGTAAAAAGCAATAAATAGCCAATGCGCACTCCTCAATGTTTTTTGTTGTTGTTGTTCTATCGACGATAATACCCTACCCCTTTATGCTGTGAATGGTATGGTCTAATTTCTGATTTTTCATTGGTAGAAGTTTAAAGCTGGTATATTTTTTCTGACGTAAAATGAAGTATTGTAATTTTTAGGTCTTTAACGTAGCGCCACAATGTGGAATTATATTTAGCTCTCTAGAATGTCTTGAATCATAGTTTTCTCCAATTACAATCCGATTTATAATTTTTAATAGTGGCTCATTTTAAATCACTCATTTGGAAGTATTTTAAAATTAATGGAAATGACGAAAGCAAAGCCCTATGTGTTACTTGCTAAAAAATATATTGTGCGTGGCAAAAGCCCAAAATCCTTTTCCACAAAACCCTTATGGAACCATTTAATGAGTGTGCATAAGGAAATTCACCGAAGCTTAAAATACTCACTAAATGCATCAAATATTGATGAACAAGATAAAACAATTAATCAAAACAAGAAATGCACGCAGACAACATTGGAATCGACATTATTTGTACCAAAATTGTGGAGTTTATATGATCCTAAAGCAAAAGCCTTAACCACAAAAATATGTAAGTACTAATTTTGTTTGTTTATATTAAACATATATTTTAAATATGGTATAACATAATGTTGATGAATTTTGGGTTCGAAATTTTTTAAGTTTATATCATACATCACTAAAACATCGTTTCATCAACTAAAGTTTAAATAAAAAAAATTAACTCAGTGGCGCGACAGCCCGTGTGGACCAAGGCCTGCTGGGCCCAGCTCAGCTTTCTTGACTGTGGCATTTGTTTGTCACATAGCAGATGTTCCGGTCAGATGGTCATTCTGACGCCGAACTCCAATGTTTAGTTCCCAAGCATGCATGGTTCTCCTCAGTTTATTTCTTTCAAGTATAAACAGCTAAGTCAACCTTGCCCAGTCCGCGAATCAAACCATGGACCTATGGCATGCAGTGCAGTGCGCTAACCACTAATTATAATTTACTTGTTACTTCATATCATGAAAATTTTTTTCGTATAGCATATCGTAAAACTATCGTTTTTAGTATATAGACCGAATATCCGGCCGGATATCCGGTGAAATCCGTTTCGGATATCCGTATCCGGTAGAGATGGTACCCGGGATATCCGAAATCCGGTATCCGGCAAAACTCACATCCGTTCCATCCCTAATTTAAAGTTACCCTGTTTAGAGCCACGTAGAGTCCGTTCTAATAAGCAGATTTTGATGAAACTTGGTATGTACACTATATGAACCATAGGGAAAAGTAATCTGCAATAAAAATTGTAGTTCAAATTTTTACCACCAGGTGAAAAAGTGGCGCATAAAGAACAAAAACCACAATTTAAAAACACAAATTTTTATTTAATTACAGCATATGTTCAATGTGCATTCCATTTACGTCAACCCAATGCTCGAAGCGTGTTATAGCATGTTCAACAGTAGCGCGAAGGGTTTCTTGATCAATTGCAGCAACATCACTGCTTGTTTTCAATTCCGGCACAGTCCGTATGCTCCCTCCATACACACGATCTTTCAGAAATCCCCACAACCAAAACTCACAGGGATTTTAGTTTGGAGAACGAGGAGGCCAGGCAGTCGAAAAACTTCTCGAAATTACCCGATCACCTCCAAAGTGGGGACAAAGTAGTGCTGTCACTGGTCGTGCAATGTGAGGTGGTGCACCACCTTGCATAAAGACAGTAGTCTCTAAACATTCTCGTTCTTGTAGGGCAGGAATGACTTGCTGCCGAAGAAGCTCGTAGTAGCATGTCCCCGTAATCGAACCATTTTTGATTGCCACGAAGCGTGCTCTCCTCAAAGAAAAAGGGACCAAGAATAAATTCAGCAGTAAAACCACACCATACAGTAATGTAATCAGGATGCAAAGACTGATCATGCACAACATTAGGTTTTGCCGTACCCCATATTCGACAGTCCTGAGTATTCACGGCTCCATCTAGTGTAAAATGCCCCTCGTCCGACCATAAAATGTTCCAAGGCCATGCATTATCAACCATTATTCTGGCCAAAAAAATTCTACAAAATTGAGTGAGTTTACCCGAGTCAGCAGGTCTCAGTTGTTGCACAACATGGATTTTATATAGATAACATTTTACAATGGATCGAAGAATCTTTCTAACTGTATACCAAGGGATAGACGAATCACGTGACACCGCTCGAGCACTTGTAGAAGAACACGTTATAACACGCTTCGAGCATGTGGTTGACATAAATGGAATGCACATTGAACATATGCTGTAATTAAATAAAAATTTGTGTTTTCAATTTGTGGTTTTTGTTCTTTATGCTCCACTTTCTTACCTGGTGGTAAAAATTTGAACTACAATTTTTTTATTGCAGAATTTTTTCCCCATTGTCCATATAGTGTATATACCAAGTTTCATCAAAATTTGCTCATTAGAACGGAGTCTACTTGGCTCTAAACAGGGTAACTTTAATTATAACCACCCTGTATATATATATATATATATATATATATATATATATATATATATATATATATATATATATATATATATATATATATATATATATATATATATATATATATATATATATATATATATATATATATATATATATTCATCAGAGTTTTATAATTCCAATCAGCTTACGAGCAGAAAAAAAAAACCCAAAATGCCCGTTGACACTTTATATTTTGAATAGTTTGGAAATTAACTAGGGGCAATACCTTTCTTTAATGGTTCATACTTTAATCCGATCATAAAATAATCACCTTTGAAATGAAAGCTGTTTAGTAACTTTCTTCATACAGTCTACTAGAAGGCGCTATGAACAATTGTTTTTATATTTTTTCCTTTCTACTTCAATGTAACCGTCAGTGAGTAGCCATGTGAATATTCTTGCTGCTAAGTAACTTTCTAGGTGAGATGACGGTTCAAATAAAATATACCAGAAACCTGTAAGTAATTCTTTACTGTTTTGTCATGAGAAAAATACGAAACAGAACGAGTTAATTAAGTACAAACATGCATACTCTTATAAAATTAGAAGTAGCATTTGGGACAAAATCTTTTACTAGGTAATAAGATATGCATCTTAACCATGCTTCAAGCAACAGTTTATCATTCAGGATTTCGCGGTACTTAATTCTGGGCGATCTGCCTTGTTTTGACCCGCTAAACGGAACGAAACAATAGATTATTTCAATCGTAATAATCTGTTTAAAATTAAAACTAAACGGTCACTGAAAACGAGGAGAACAAAACGCGATGAACTTGTCTTTTTTACAATTTAGATACAATATATTATATTTGTCAACACAGAAAACTAGAGTATGAAATTATGCCCCTAGCGGCAAAATTTGGTGTTTTTCAATGTATGCTAAATAAGGTAGATGCTTTCAAAATTAGATAAACCTAGTAATGACAATAATATCGCAGTCAGACATGACTAATGACCACTTGCAATCATGATACATTTGTGAAAATATTTATGAAGAAAATAACATAAATTGGTTGAAACCCTAACTAGAAATTTCATTGGCAAAATTAAAAATATGGGGGGAAAAATACTTATATCTATCCAGTGGCGATTAGACTTATCAGAATGTATCCATATTTTACACGAGTTATTTTGAGACCTTTTAGATATGAACCTTTAAAAAAGGTTTTTTTACCCACCCTCCACAACAAATATAAGAAAAGTGTATAAGAAGCTGAAAATTAGAGATCCGACCAGCAACTTAATTTAGCGGAGAACTTCTAAAATGGAACATGAAAGCTCAAAAAATTAGCTATGGAGAGATATTAATTCATCCACTTTTATCAGTTAGTCAGTAATCCAAATGTTATTCGAATTTTGATATTTTCTAAATTTTAAAAATAATTACTCCAGAATATAATTATACTATACTATAATACTGGTTTTAATGTGGTTTCAGCCCGGAGGGCACTGTTCCACATATCGAATTTAGCCCGAAGGGCGAGAAATTTAGATGCAAGATCTAATTTGCACAATAAAACAAATCAAAAAGGGGACGGACGGGACAAAACAAAAGGACACCAGAGGAATAAAATAAAAATTCATGATTTCTTATTTAACAATTTATTTGTTTTCTAGTGGTGATTTAAAAGTTAATTTGTCTGTGGGATGATGCACATGATCTAAAAACATTAGTTCGCTTTACCTTAAAAACAGAATAATGTCTTAAAATTGTTAAACATGGACAATAGCTCAAAATTTCGTTCTTTTTTAGGCTTTGGGTTATATTTCATTTCTTTGATTTTGATTTTTTTTTTTATTATTTTAAATAAATATAAATCATTTTTGGTGTTACATTTGTGGCGTACCGTCTTCGTTTTTGATTCAATAATTATAATGAACTCACAAAAAGTATATATAAAGAGAATTTACCATTTAAAAAATAAACGAAAAAGTATATATATATATATTTTTTACCATGAAGGGTCATGTACATTTTATTAAAACTAGACCAAACATTAAAAGTTTCTTGGCAACCCAATAATATTATACCATATTTAGATTTAGAATCCAAAAAGGCGTTTAAATACCAAATTTCATAATTTTCCAAAGAGTGGTTAGTAATTTAAATAATGTAAAAAAAATTGATAAATTATGTTAAAAAAATTATTTGATTTTTCTGACGATAATTCTTATATAGTTAATATATTTTAACAATTTTTATTTCAAAGGATAGTTTGTTTTTTAAAGCCAAACATAAATAACATTCAACTTTTGTATTCAACATTTTTTTAATAATTTATTAATAATTAATAAAAAAAGTTTTTAAATAGAAACATATAATTTCATTGCTTCCATTTGAATTATCATGGTCGAAAACACCTCCAGAACTTTTTTCATTCCATTTTGACTCTTGGTAGTCGATACTTTAGCAAAAATGTTAAAAAGCTCACTTTAAGGGACCGCGTAATAGATTACGTCTTGAAGCATGCAAAACGTTTGATTCTTCCATGTAATAAAGAAGTTGACCCTCAAGGTCTTCTAACACATTTTCGCACATAAGTGAAGTGTTTCTCAACATAATGAACTGAAATTTGGTATGTAGGGTAAACGAGGTATTCTAAATCGAATGAAAACATTAAAAAATAGGGGTTCGTATTGAAATTTTTACAGATAAAGTTAACCTGACTGCGATGTTATCAATCCTTACAATCCATTTCTAAGCCTTTCCAATTCACAGAAAACTATGTGTAGTGCAAGTTTGCACTTTCGACCACTGTGGCGCTTTTTCCTACCCCGTTTTAACTTCACAAAAACATTACTTTTCGTAGAAAAACGAGTTTTAAATGCATCTTTGACGACGCTCCGTACCTTGGTATGGCAGGATATTTTTTTTTATATATATTTTCATTCTATAGATTAATTCAAAACCTCAGTTTTATTTTTACAGCTTATAGAAAATATGTTACAGAGATAAATGTGAGTTCATTGTCAAGAGTTTTTTCGCATCCCCATTTAAATTTATTAGCATTTTCGAAAGTTGCGTTTTTCTAAGTAATTTTTAGTTTTCTCAGAGACCATAACAGGCAAAGCATTTAAATTTTCACACATGTTTTTTTTTTACTATATATATATATATATATATCAACGGGAATTTTCTGGTTTTTTGCTTTTTTTTAAATAAATTTTAAATTTAATATTTTTATCGTGGTTAATGAAAAAAAAATCATAAATATTAAATTTGATTCATTATTTTCTTAACATATGATGATGGGCAATTGTCAAAACTTCATTTTTTATCCCCCTATATTCATCAAACTGAGCATGCAAATATTTAAGTTTTTCATTTAGCCTGAAATTCTTCAAGCGCAATGCATATTTCTTTTAGTGCTTCCTCAAATCACTTAAATGGCATATCTGTTCTAATTTCCTTTACACTCATTACTGTGGCTTCTGACATCACTTCTCATGGCATTCACAAAAGCATTTCCCAATTTCATAGACTTAACTTTTAGGGTAGTGTCATGATCTGCTTTAATAATTCCATACCAGGGAAAACTATTTTAACACCTGATATTTTTGTTGGTTCAGAAATTGACTAGACATAGTACCTTTCTTTAATGACGACATTTTATACCGATCATGAAATCCTCATCTTTGAAATGATGGCTGCCTACTCGTGTACAATTAGAATTAGCTTTTGGGACAAAAACCCTTACGATATATATACTTGCGCAAAACATGATTGAAAAACCATGTTTCATGCAACAGTTTATCTTTCGGAATTTCATGGTAAGTAGCGATTTGCCTTGTTTTGACGTGCAAAACCGATCGTAACTATATACCATTTTAATCGCAATTATATATTAAAACTAAATTGTCAGTGAAAACGAAAAAAAAAAAAAAATGCGATAAAACTTGTATGTTTATATACAGTTGTATCTGCCAACACAGAAAACTGGGGTACGAAACACTGCTCCTCTAGTGGGAAAAGCTGGAGTTTTTCAATGTACGTGAATTAACATAGGTGCTGCCAAGATCGAAGAAACCTGGTAACGACTTCCACGAGGAACCTGTCATAAGCCTTTTGACTTTTCTTAAGGAATCTGGCTTTCTTTAACAGGGGTGTCGTAAAATAAAGGGGTTGGTACAATATTCCCTAGTGGAATCAGCACCTATAGGCTCAGTTGACCTCCCCCATTCACTATGACTATGACTATGGTAATGACAATATCGCAATTAGCGCATGTATGCTTCAAAAACTGTGCAATAATCGTCGGCTTAGAGTGAAAAGGTAGGAGTTCCAATTTGTATCAAATCACCTTTTAATACATTTAGAATGAAGAAGAGAAGACCCATCGTTTAAAAGCATTAGCTTGATCATTAAGAAAGATTTGTGCGTAATGAGTGATTCGCGAAAGCGATTTTGCTGAATGAGTACTTTAGAATGAATTTTGATCTCATCAAAACTTTGACAAATTAAAATTAGTGGTTTTGCACTCTAAGTCGACCACATGTTCCTCGAGATGTCTGTAGGATATCCTTTCAAGATCATAAGCAATCCAAGGACGCCCAAATTTGCTCCAACAATATGGACAGGATATAGTGAGTTATGTTAAATATTCATCTATTAAAGAAGACCAGAAATCCTGAAGCTGAGGATTAAATTTATTTGAGACAGGAATCGTGATAAGTGTTTGAGACTCATATTTTTTTTTTTTTTTTTTTTACATCGAGGTTTGGAGGTTATGAGGATAATATTATTAAAATTTTATTAAAATTTGTATTGATTTCCAATGAGGCTATTTAATCCTTCCTTCCAGAGATGCTGTTAGTTTTTAAAATCCTAATTCTTCGAGGGAGATATGATGGAGTAACAAAGACACCATTCAATTTTTACATGAAATCTAGATTAAAAATAATTATACACTTAATTAAAAATAGAGAAAATGAGCTTTAATCATTATCAAAGGAATACGCAAATTTCACTTAAGAGAAATATATCACTCAATCCCATGAGTTTACTCTTTTCAAACATAATTTAGAAATCTATAATGTGCTGCAAAACAATAATGTTTGAACTTTGTTTTATTGAAAACTTCCACGAATAAATATCAATAAAATTAAACGGGCATTTGCTGTGTTTACTTCTCCTTTGTGAGCTGTGTGTTGTTACTGCTGTAAATTGGTGTATCTTCTTCATATATATCACAGAAAGCATTTCCCGCTTACTCTAAACTTGTTGTGACAGGAAATCTCCAATAACTTAATTTGTAAGGATACCACTCGCCGGGTAACTCTATTGAAACCTACTATGTTTGAAGAAAGAAGAGGAAAACGGATTCCAAGAACGTGAAAAATGGCTTTATTTTTGCCTTTACGAATTATAATAACGGAAACAGATTTATAATTAACACGTTTTTTTCCAATTTTATTTTAATTTTCAAAAGCCAGGAAGGTGCACCCCCTTGTACCCACCTGTTGGCGCCCATGATTATGAAGTATATGGCAAAATATTGAATATTGGTGCCATTTTAACTGCTTCCCAGCCAAATCCAAACTTTAGTTTGGAAGTTTTTTAAAAAGGAAAAAAGAAAATCGAAAAAAAAAAAAAACACATGGAACTACAAAATGATCATTAAAAATCTAAAAATGTTTGAAAATATCGATATATCGGTGACTTTTATCGATATTTTTAATATCGATACTTTTTTAAAAATATCGTCGTATCGATGTATCGTCGACCTCTAATTATCATACTGAGAATATACGACTGCTTCCTACGTACACAAGAAGAATCAACACAAATCTATAAATGTGTGAAACAACGGAACTCTTTTCATACATTTCTGGATTTGTGTTGAATCTTCTGGCCAATTCGCCTTGTTTTGGAATGTTAAACGAACAGATCAATATAGTACTTCAATCGTAATTATACTTTTAAAATTAAAACTAAACTATCACTGAAAATGAGGAAAACAAAACGCAATCATCTTTATAATCAATTGTATCTATCAACACAGAAAACTGATGCATAAAATTATGCCCCTAGCGGCAAAATTTGGCGTTAGCAGCTGTCAAAATTAGGGAAACTTGCTAATGTCAATAATATCGCAGTCAGCCACGGCTTCTCTCACACATCCAATTATGATACATTTGCCAGAACATTTATGAAGAAAATAGCGTTAATTAGGTGAAACCCTAACTAACACTTTCCAAGGTAAAAAAAATCGAAAATATAGATAAAAAAAACTTACATCAATCCGGTGGCGATTAGACTTATATTATCCATCATATATCATTATATATATCCATATTTTATTTTGAAAGTTATTAAAATTATTATTATTACGCGAGTTATTTAAAAAAGATTTCTTTTATCCATCCTCATGTATCAGAAAATGAAAATTGGCGATCCTGAGAGAAAACCGTCCACCAGCTTATACTTAATTGGAAAACTTCTAAAGAGGAATATGAATTTAATTTTTTCTATTGAAGAGATATTATTTCCTCCAACATAGAGAACTCATCAGTAGTCCAGCCGACCAAACGGTATAGTGGTTAGCATACTAGCTTCTGGACCAGTCCCGTGTAAGGCATGGGTGTATGTAAATGTATGTTGGCTTGCTAAATGACGAATCTTTCGGCGCATTATAGACGACGGCCCCAGATATTCTGAAATCAACCATCAGGACTTCAAATATAATTTGATTTCTGATGTTTTTATATCATTACTATGAAATTCTAAATATACAGATCGAATGAAAAACTTATTTTTATAAATAATTTATTTATGTTTTATAGTGGTAGTTTTAAGGTTAATATTTTAAGGGGGTATAATGCAAAAAAGTTAAAAATGTGTGTGCTTTAAAGTGTATTAAAATTGTTGATGTATGGTCAATAACTCGAAACTTCGTTCCTTTTTCGGTACTTGTTATATTTTCAGGTACTAGTTATAATTCATTTCTGTGATATCATTTTCAATTTTTCCTATTTTAAATAAATGTAAGTAGTTTTTGCTTTTACTTTTTTGGCGCCCCTTTTTTCCAACTCCGTTTTTGATTCCATGATTAAAATGAATTCTCAAAAAATATATATAAAGAGAATATAGCATTTAAAAAAAAAAACGAAAAAGAACTACAAATAAATAATTCTGAGAAGTGAATATATTATACAATACAGTTAATTACTAAAAAAATTAATAGATTATATATGTTTCCTCACTTCCCTCCTCGAGAAATCTTAGTTTTATTTAAGTGGTTTTTGTGTCAAGATTCAAAAAAGAAGAGCAATAGGGGAGAATAAATTATTCTCCCAGCAAACAATTTAATCGTATGCTCTCCACAGCGAAAATACAGTTTGCCCCTAGAGGGCTATAATCCTGTCACTGCTACCTTATGAAAAGTACTTAGTTTATCCGCTAGAAGGAAGATGTTTTTCGCAGTGTACAAGACGATCAGAAGCAAAATACTTTTTTTTTTTTGTAGTTCTTTAATTTCAGTTAATATAATTATTAAGTAAGATAATTGCTTAATCAATTAAACATTAAAAGTGGTAAAATAAATTTAAAAAAATTGTTAATACATAAATTTGTGACCGGTTGTTTGGTTAAAAATTTCATTAGGAAGTAGGGAACTAAATAACCGCTAGGGGCACTGTAAGCTGTCTCTAAAATTAGCAGGATCACTTTACTATAAATGCACGTTTTCTTCATTTATTTCCAAATAGTATTCCGAAATATTGCTATAAAACATACGAATTTTTTTTTTCTCCAGCTATGATAACAATAATAAGAGATTCCTAATAAAATTTGAAGGGAAATAACCTGGAGTTTTCTTTGAATATATTACATTAAAAAGATTTTAAAAGATAACTCATAAAAACCTTTAAAAATTTATTAAAAAAAAAATTCCCATTATTCTCGTTTCAACTTCTGACCCACCTAATGTCTGTGTGGTTACCGCTCTGACCTCGCATGGCAAAGGTGCTGGGTTCAAGTCCTGGGTTACGTTGGTTGGTATGTACGCTCTACGACCTATTCTTATATACAAGAACGGCTAATCAGGCCTATGCCTACAGCTTAACATGGATTCCGAACCACAACGAACATCCATGCCAAAGCCGGGATTCGTACCATCACCTTTGGCATGCCAGGCCAGAGCTCTAACTACACAGCCATCAGGTGGTCTCCTGGGTTAGTCATGGATCTGCGTTGTGGTTCTGAATCCACGCTAAACTTTAGGTCCCTTTATTATAGTTGTTAAATTTGGTTATGTAAATTCATATGTTTCAAAGCAATACTCCGGAAGACATTATGGCCCAAATAATGAAGCATTCAGGTTGTCCGGGCAGGGACAGACTGACAACCCCTCTTACAGTCCGAGAGGCGAATACAAGTTTAAGTATCATTCTGAATTTTATAAACAAATTTGAGGAATGGTAGTAGATCAAGTATCCACTGGTCTGCCGGGGCAAAAATGGCCTATCTATTCAAAAATCGACTTTGAATGATTTGAACTAAATCCGTAAGTTTACAAATAACGAGCAATTTTTATTATGTGGTAACCCACTGCTCTTTAATTTTCAATGAGGGAGAATGCAGACGATATTTATTCTCTGCAGAAAAATACTTCCAACTTTTAAAAGTGAGTGAGTTTGGCAATAAATATTTCGTCACACGATGACATAATATTTATTTCCAACTTGGCTGACTGTTTAAAGATGGAAGATCTTGGTGCCATGTGCTTATTATTATGTTATGTGTGTCTGTTTTTATATTTACTCAGATTTTGTGCTCAGATCATTTCCTAATTTCTTAGCTTTTGGCGTAACGTCAATATCAATTTTAATGAGACCCTTAGAGGAATAACTCCTATCGACACTTTATATTTTGAATATGTAAGAATTTGTAAGTGTAGTACGTTTCTTTACTCAACAATATTTTAATTTGATCATAAAATCATTATCTCTGAAACGAAGGCTTTCAATTTCTTAAATTTTGGGGTAGTGTCAATATCTACTTTTCATTATAGTGAATATATCTATAAATATATATACACAGGGTGGTTATATTTAAAGTAGGGATGGAACGGATATCCGGCAAATATCCGATATCCGGCATATCCGGCTGATTTGTCAAAATCCGACACTCCGTCGGATATCCGATTTGAAATAACGGACATCCGATAATTTCATTCGGATATCCGGCTATATATCCGGCCACCAGGTATCCACAAGAAATATTTTTTTGCAAAAAATAATGATCTTTTTCGGACAAAGGGGACACCGCATCCTACACTTTTTTTTAAATTTTTTTTTCTTGGACATAAATTGCAGTCAAGTTGGAAAACGAAAAAGTTCCTTCGTGAGAACTATGCTTTCGCATATCCCTAACTTCAGAGATGAGCTAGAAGATGCAGGTGCATTTATAGTTTCAATTCACAGAAAGAGGCGCCGTATTATTGGCGCCGAGTTGATAAGCATAAACCATTCCTCCAATCTTTTTCCGTACACATCCTTCATACGTGTTTTGAAATATGTTCTTTTCATTCCAAGTTTATGATCTGATTAATTCCAGATGTTATACTTGAATGCTTCTCCGTAAAACACGAACCGAAATACTAATAAATAGTACTTTTTTTCCATAACATAAGTTACTTGCTAAAAGAGTTTTAGTTATTCTCACTTACTCCTTTTTTTCTGACATTTGCTAGCAAGTAAAAAGCAATAAATAGCCAATGCGCACTCCTCAATGTTTTTTGTTGTTGTTGTTCTATCGACGATAATACCCTACCCCTTTATGCTGTGAATGGTATGGTCTAATTTCTGATTTTTCATTGGTAGAAGTTTAAAGCTGGTATATTTTTTCTGACGTAAAATGAAGTATTGTAATTTTTAGGTCTTTAACGTAGCGCCACAATGTGGAATTATATTTAGCTCTCTAGAATGTCTTGAATCATAGTTTTCTCCAATTACAATCCGATTTATAATTTTTAATAGTGGCTCATTTTAAATCACTCATTTGGAAGTATTTTAAAATTAATGGAAATGACGAAAGCAAAGCCCTATGTGTTACTTGCTAAAAAATATATTGTGCGTGGCAAAAGCCCAAAATCCTTTTCCACAAAACCCTTATGGAACCATTTAATGAGTGTGCATAAGGAAATTCACCGAAGCTTAAAATACTCACTAAATGCATCAAATATTGATGAACAAGATAAAACAATTAATCAAAACAAGAAATGCACGCAGACAACATTGGAATCGACATTATTTGTACCAAAATTGTGGAGTTTATATGATCCTAAAGCAAAAGCCTTAACCACAAAAATATGTAAGTACTAATTTTGTTTGTTTATATTAAACATATATTTTAAATATGGTATAACATAATGTTGATGAATTTTGGGTTCGAAATTTTTTAAGTTTATATCATACATCACTAAAACATCGTTTCATCAACTAAAGTTTAAATAAAAAAAATTAACTCAGTGGCGCGACAGCCCGTGTGGACCAAGGCCTGCTGGGCCCAGCTCAGCTTTCTTGACTGTGGCATTTGTTTGTCACATAGCAGATGTTCCGGTCAGATGGTCATTCTGACGCCGAACTCCAATGTTTAGTTCCCAAGCATGCATGGTTCTCCTCAGTTTATTTCTTTCAAGTATAAACAGCTAAGTCAACCTTGCCCAGTCCGCGAATCAAACCATGGACCTATGGCATGCAGTGCAGTGCGCTAACCACTAATTATAATTTACTTGTTACTTCATATCATGAAAATTTTTTTCGTATAGCATATCGTAAAACTATCGTTTTTAGTATATAGACCGAATATCCGGCCGGATATCCGGTGAAATCCGTTTCGGATATCCGTATCCGGTAGAGATGGTACCCGGGATATCCGAAATCCGGTATCCGGCAAAACTCACATCCGTTCCATCCCTAATTTAAAGTTACCCTGTTTAGAGCCACGTAGAGTCCGTTCTAATAAGCAGATTTTGATGAAACTTGGTATGTACACTATATGAACCATAGGGAAAAGTAATCTGCAATAAAAATTGTAGTTCAAATTTTTACCACCAGGTGAAAAAGTGGCGCATAAAGAACAAAAACCACAATTTAAAAACACAAATTTTTATTTAATTACAGCATATGTTCAATGTGCATTCCATTTACGTCAACCCAATGCTCGAAGCGTGTTATAGCATGTTCAACAGTAGCGCGAAGGGTTTCTTGATCAATTGCAGCAACATCACTGCTTGTTTTCAATTCCGGCACAGTCCGTATGCTCCCTCCATACACACGATCTTTCAGAAATCCCCACAACCAAAACTCACAGGGATTTTAGTTTGGAGAACGAGGAGGCCAGGCAGTCGAAAAACTTCTCGAAATTACCCGATCACCTCCAAAGTGGGGACAAAGTAGTGCTGTCACTGGTCGTGCAATGTGAGGTGGTGCACCACCTTGCATAAAGACAGTAGTCTCTAAACATTCTCGTTCTTGTAGGGCAGGAATGACTTGCTGCCGAAGAAGCTCGTAGTAGCATGTCCCCGTAATCGAACCATTTTTGATTGCCACGAAGCGTGCTCTCCTCAAAGAAAAAGGGACCAAGAATAAATTCAGCAGTAAAACCACACCATACAGTAATGTAATCAGGATGCAAAGACTGATCATGCACAACATTAGGTTTTGCCGTACCCCATATTCGACAGTCCTGAGTATTCACGGCTCCATCTAGTGTAAAATGCCCCTCGTCCGACCATAAAATGTTCCAAGGCCATGCATTATCAACCATTATTCTGGCCAAAAAAATTCTACAAAATTGAGTGAGTTTACCCGAGTCAGCAGGTCTCAGTTGTTGCACAACATGGATTTTATATAGATAACATTTTACAATGGATCGAAGAATCTTTCTAACTGTATACCAAGGGATAGACGAATCACGTGACACCGCTCGAGCACTTGTAGAAGAACACGTTATAACACGCTTCGAGCATGTGGTTGACATAAATGGAATGCACATTGAACATATGCTGTAATTAAATAAAAATTTGTGTTTTCAATTTGTGGTTTTTGTTCTTTATGCTCCACTTTCTTACCTGGTGGTAAAAATTTGAACTACAATTTTTTTATTGCAGAATTTTTTCCCCATTGTCCATATAGTGTATATACCAAGTTTCATCAAAATTTGCTCATTAGAACGGAGTCTACTTGGCTCTAAACAGGGTAACTTTAATTATAACCACCCTGTATATATATATATATATATATATATATATATATATATATATATATATATATTCATCAGAGTTTTATAATTCCAATCAGCTTACGAGCAGAAAAAAAAAACCCAAAATGCCCGTTGACACTTTATATTTTGAATAGTTTGGAAATTAACTAGGGGCAATACCTTTCTTTAATGGTTCATACTTTAATCCGATCATAAAATAATCACCTTTGAAATGAAAGCTGTTTAGTAACTTTCTTCATACAGTCTACTAGAAGGCGCTATGAACAATTGTTTTTATATTTTTTCCTTTCTACTTCAATGTAACCGTCAGTGAGTAGCCATGTGAATATTCTTGCTGCTAAGTAACTTTCTAGGTGAGATGACGGTTCAAATAAAATATACCAGAAACCTGTAAGTAATTCTTTACTGTTTTGTCATGAGAAAAATACGAAACAGAACGAGTTAATTAAGTACAAACATGCATACTCTTATAAAATTAGAAGTAGCATTTGGGACAAAATCTTTTACTAGGTAATAAGATATGCATCTTAACCATGCTTCAAGCAACAGTTTATCATTCAGGATTTCGCGGTACTTAATTCTGGGCGATCTGCCTTGTTTTGACCCGCTAAACGGAACGAAACAATAGATTATTTCAATCGTAATAATCTGTTTAAAATTAAAACTAAACGGTCACTGAAAACGAGGAGAACAAAACGCGATGAACTTGTCTTTTTTACAATTTAGATACAATATATTATATTTGTCAACACAGAAAACTAGAGTATGAAATTATGCCCCTAGCGGCAAAATTTGGTGTTTTTCAATGTATGCTAAATAAGGTAGATGCTTTCAAAATTAGATAAACCTAGTAATGACAATAATATCGCAGTCAGACATGACTAATGACCACTTGCAATCATGATACATTTGTGAAAATATTTATGAAGAAAATAACATAAATTGGTTGAAACCCTAACTAGAAATTTCATTGGCAAAATTAAAAATATGGGGGGAAAAATACTTATATCTATCCAGTGGCGATTAGACTTATCAGAATGTATCCATATTTTACACGAGTTATTTTGAGACCTTTTAGATATGAACCTTTAAAAAAGGTTTTTTTACCCACCCTCCACAACAAATATAAGAAAAGTGTATAAGAAGCTGAAAATTAGAGATCCGACCAGCAACTTAATTTAGCGGAGAACTTCTAAAATGGAACATGAAAGCTCAAAAAATTAGCTATGGAGAGATATTAATTCATCCACTTTTATCAGTTAGTCAGTAATCCAAATGTTATTCGAATTTTGATATTTTCTAAATTTTAAAAATAATTACTCCAGAATATAATTATACTATACTATAATACTGGTTTTAATGTGGTTTCAGCCCGGAGGGCACTGTTCCACATATCGAATTTAGCCCGAAGGGCGAGAAATTTAGATGCAAGATCTAATTTGCACAATAAAACAAATCAAAAAGGGGACGGACGGGACAAAACAAAAGGACACCAGAGGAATAAAATAAAAATTCATGATTTCTTATTTAACAATTTATTTGTTTTCTAGTGGTGATTTAAAAGTTAATTTGTCTGTGGGATGATGCACATGATCTAAAAACATTAGTTCGCTTTACCTTAAAAACAGAATAATGTCTTAAAATTGTTAAACATGGACAATAGCTCAAAATTTCGTTCTTTTTTAGGCTTTGGGTTATATTTCATTTCTTTGATTTTGATTTTTTTTTTTATTATTTTAAATAAATATAAATCATTTTTGGTGTTACATTTGTGGCGTACCGTCTTCGTTTTTGATTCAATAATTATAATGAACTCACAAAAAGTATATATAAAGAGAATTTACCATTTAAAAAATAAACGAAAAAGTATATATATATATATTTTTTACCATGAAGGGTCATGTACATTTTATTAAAACTAGACCAAACATTAAAAGTTTCTTGGCAACCCAATAATATTATACCATATTTAGATTTAGAATCCAAAAAGGCGTTTAAATACCAAATTTCATAATTTTCCAAAGAGTGGTTAGTAATTTAAATAATGTAAAAAAAATTGATAAATTATGTTAAAAAAATTATTTGATTTTTCTGACGATAATTCTTATATAGTTAATATATTTTAACAATTTTTATTTCAAAGGATAGTTTGTTTTTTAAAGCCAAACATAAATAACATTCAACTTTTGTATTCAACATTTTTTTAATAATTTATTAATAATTAATAAAAAAAGTTTTTAAATAGAAACATATAATTTCATTGCTTCCATTTGAATTATCATGGTCGAAAACACCTCCAGAACTTTTTTCATTCCATTTTGACTCTTGGTAGTCGATACTTTAGCAAAAATGTTAAAAAGCTCACTTTAAGGGACCGCGTAATAGATTACGTCTTGAAGCATGCAAAACGTTTGATTCTTCCATGTAATAAAGAAGTTGACCCTCAAGGTCTTCTAACACATTTTCGCACATAAGTGAAGTGTTTCTCAACATAATGAACTGAAATTTGGTATGTAGGGTAAACGAGGTATTCTAAATCGAATGAAAACATTAAAAAATAGGGGTTCGTATTGAAATTTTTACAGATAAAGTTAACCTGACTGCGATGTTATCAATCCTTACAATCCATTTCTAAGCCTTTCCAATTCACAGAAAACTATGTGTAGTGCAAGTTTGCACTTTCGACCACTGTGGCGCTTTTTCCTACCCCGTTTTAACTTCACAAAAACATTACTTTTCGTAGAAAAACGAGTTTTAAATGCATCTTTGACGACGCTCCGTACCTTGGTATGGCAGGATATTTTTTTTTATATATATTTTCATTCTATAGATTAATTCAAAACCTCAGTTTTATTTTTACAGCTTATAGAAAATATGTTACAGAGATAAATGTGAGTTCATTGTCAAGAGTTTTTTCGCATCCCCATTTAAATTTATTAGCATTTTCGAAAGTTGCGTTTTTCTAAGTAATTTTTAGTTTTCTCAGAGACCATAACAGGCAAAGCATTTAAATTTTCACACATGTTTTTTTTTTACTATATATATATATATATATATCAACGGGAATTTTCTGGTTTTTTGCTTTTTTTTAAATAAATTTTAAATTTAATATTTTTATCGTGGTTAATGAAAAAAAAATCATAAATATTAAATTTGATTCATTATTTTCTTAACATATGATGATGGGCAATTGTCAAAACTTCATTTTTTATCCCCCTATATTCATCAAACTGAGCATGCAAATATTTAAGTTTTTCATTTAGCCTGAAATTCTTCAAGCGCAATGCATATTTCTTTTAGTGCTTCCTCAAATCACTTAAATGGCATATCTGTTCTAATTTCCTTTACACTCATTACTGTGGCTTCTGACATCACTTCTCATGGCATTCACAAAAGCATTTCCCAATTTCATAGACTTAACTTTTAGGGTAGTGTCATGATCTGCTTTAATAATTCCATACCAGGGAAAACTATTTTAACACCTGATATTTTTGTTGGTTCAGAAATTGACTAGACATAGTACCTTTCTTTAATGACGACATTTTATACCGATCATGAAATCCTCATCTTTGAAATGATGGCTGCCTACTCGTGTACAATTAGAATTAGCTTTTGGGACAAAAACCCTTACGATATATATACTTGCGCAAAACATGATTGAAAAACCATGTTTCATGCAACAGTTTATCTTTCGGAATTTCATGGTAAGTAGCGATTTGCCTTGTTTTGACGTGCAAAACCGATCGTAACTATATACCATTTTAATCGCAATTATATATTAAAACTAAATTGTCAGTGAAAACGAAAAAAAAAAAAAAATGCGATAAAACTTGTATGTTTATATACAGTTGTATCTGCCAACACAGAAAACTGGGGTACGAAACACTGCTCCTCTAGTGGGAAAAGCTGGAGTTTTTCAATGTACGTGAATTAACATAGGTGCTGCCAAGATCGAAGAAACCTGGTAACGACTTCCACGAGGAACCTGTCATAAGCCTTTTGACTTTTCTTAAGGAATCTGGCTTTCTTTAACAGGGGTGTCGTAAAATAAAGGGGTTGGTACAATATTCCCTAGTGGAATCAGCACCTATAGGCTCAGTTGACCTCCCCCATTCACTATGACTATGACTATGGTAATGACAATATCGCAATTAGCGCATGTATGCTTCAAAAACTGTGCAATAATCGTCGGCTTAGAGTGAAAAGGTAGGAGTTCCAATTTGTATCAAATCACCTTTTAATACATTTAGAATGAAGAAGAGAAGACCCATCGTTTAAAAGCATTAGCTTGATCATTAAGAAAGATTTGTGCGTAATGAGTGATTCGCGAAAGCGATTTTGCTGAATGAGTACTTTAGAATGAATTTTGATCTCATCAAAACTTTGACAAATTAAAATTAGTGGTTTTGCACTCTAAGTCGACCACATGTTCCTCGAGATGTCTGTAGGATATCCTTTCAAGATCATAAGCAATCCAAGGACGCCCAAATTTGCTCCAACAATATGGACAGGATATAGTGAGTTATGTTAAATATTCATCTATTAAAGAAGACCAGAAATCCTGAAGCTGAGGATTAAATTTATTTGAGACAGGAATCGTGATAAGTGTTTGAGACTCATATTTTTTTTTTTTTTTTTTTACATCGAGGTTTGGAGGTTATGAGGATAATATTATTAAAATTTTATTAAAATTTGTATTGATTTCCAATGAGGCTATTTAATCCTTCCTTCCAGAGATGCTGTTAGTTTTTAAAATCCTAATTCTTCGAGGGAGATATGATGGAGTAACAAAGACACCATTCAATTTTTACATGAAATCTAGATTAAAAATAATTATACACTTAATTAAAAATAGAGAAAATGAGCTTTAATCATTATCAAAGGAATACGCAAATTTCACTTAAGAGAAATATATCACTCAATCCCATGAGTTTACTCTTTTCAAACATAATTTAGAAATCTATAATGTGCTGCAAAACAATAATGTTTGAACTTTGTTTTATTGAAAACTTCCACGAATAAATATCAATAAAATTAAACGGGCATTTGCTGTGTTTACTTCTCCTTTGTGAGCTGTGTGTTGTTACTGCTGTAAATTGGTGTATCTTCTTCATATATATCACAGAAAGCATTTCCCGCTTACTCTAAACTTGTTGTGACAGGAAATCTCCAATAACTTAATTTGTAAGGATACCACTCGCCGGGTAACTCTATTGAAACCTACTATGTTTGAAGAAAGAAGAGGAAAACGGATTCCAAGAACGTGAAAAATGGCTTTATTTTTGCCTTTACGAATTATAATAACGGAAACAGATTTATAATTAACACGTTTTTTTCCAATTTTATTTTAATTTTCAAAAGCCAGGAAGGTGCACCCCCTTGTACCCACCTGTTGGCGCCCATGATTATGAAGTATATGGCAAAATATTGAATATTGGTGCCATTTTAACTGCTTCCCAGCCAAATCCAAACTTTAGTTTGGAAGTTTTTTAAAAAGGAAAAAAGAAAATCGAAAAAAAAAAAAACACATGGAACTACAAAATGATCATTAAAAATCTAAAAATGTTTGAAAATATCGATATATCGGTGACTTTTATCGATATTTTTAATATCGATACTTTTTTAAAAATATCGTCGTATCGATGTATCGTCGACCTCTAATTATCATACTGAGAATATACGACTGCTTCCTATGTACACAAGAAGAATCAACACAAATCTATAAATGTGTGAAACAACGGAACTCTTTTCATACATTTCTGGATTTGTGTTGAATCTTCTGGCCAATTCGCCTTGTTTTGGAATGTTAAACGAACAGATCAATATAGTACTTCAATCGTAATTATACTTTTAAAATTAAAACTAAACTATCACTGAAAATGAGGAAAACAAAACGCAATCATCTTTATAATCAATTGTATCTATCAACACAGAAAACTGATGCATAAAATTATGCCCCTAGCGGCAAAATTTGGCGTTAGCAGCTGTCAAAATTAGGGAAACTTGCTAATGTCAATAATATCGCAGTCAGCCACGGCTTCTCTCACACATCCAATTATGATACGTTTGCCAGAACATTTATGAAGAAAATAGCGTTAATTAGGTGAAACCCTAACTAACACTTTCCAAGGTAAAAAAAATCGAAAATATAGATAAAAAAAACTTACATCAATCCGGTGGCGATTAGACTTATATTATCCATCATATATCATTATATATATCCATATTTTATTTTGAAAGTTATTAAAATTATTATTATTACGCGAGTTATTTAAAAAAGATTTCTTTTATCCATCCTCATGTATCAGAAAATGAAAATTGGCGATCCTGAGAGAAAACCGTCCACCAGCTTATACTTAATTGGAAAACTTCTAAAGAGGAATATGAATTTAATTTTTTCTATTGAAGAGATATTATTTCCTCCAACATAGAGAACTCATCAGTAGTCCAGCCGACCAAACGGTATAGTGGTTAGCATACTAGCTTCTGGACCAGTCCCGTGTAAGGCATGGGTGTATGTAAATGTATGTTGGCTTGCTAAATGACGAATCTTTCGGCGCATTATAGACGACGGCCCCAGATATTCTGAAATCAACCATCAGGACTTCAAATATAATTTGATTTCTGATGTTTTTAACATTACTATGAAGATACTAAAAATACAGATCGAATGAAAAACTTATTTTTATAAATAATTTATTTATGTTTTATAGTGGTAGTTTTAAGGTTAATATTTTAAGGGGGTATAATGCAAAAAAGTTAAAAATGTGTGTGCTTTAAAGTGTATTAAAATTGTTGATGTATGGTCAATAACTCGAAACTTCGTTCCTTTTTCGGTACTTGTTATATTTTCAGGTACTAGTTATAATTCATTTCTGTGATATCATTTTCAATTTTTCCTATTTTAAATAAATGTAAGTAGTTTTTGCTTTTACTTTTTTGGCGCCCCTTTTTTCCAACTTCGTTTTTGATTCCATGATTAAAATGAATTCTCAAAAAATATATATAAAGAGAATATAGCATTTAAAAAATAAACGAAAAAGAACTACAAATAAATAATTCTGAGAAGTGAATATATTATACAATTCAGTTAATTACTAAAAGAATTAATAGATTATATATGTTTCCTCACTTCCCTCCTCGAGAAATCTTAGTTTTATTTAAGTGCTTTTTGTGTCAAGATTCGAAAAAGAAGAGCAATAGGGGAGAATAAATTATCCCAGCAAACAATTTAATCGTATGCTCTCCACAGCGAAAATACAGTTTGCCACTAGAGGGCTATAATCCTGTCACTGCTACGTTATGAAAAGTACAGTCATTCAGGGTAACTTTGAGCCATAGGGTATAACTTTGCACCACTTCCTAGTTTTCAGTATTTTTGGTTTTAAAGAGCTGCTAATGATCCACTGCTACAAAATGCTATCAAGGTTGTGAAATTGAATTTTTGCTCTATAGTTTAGAATATGAATTGGCAAAATAGTATATAATTTATTCGGCCATTCAGTTGCTTTTCTGAAGTATTGTTTGCAAGTTCCATTTAAATGCTTATTTGAAGTTTATGTAAATCTCCTAATTTATGCAAGTAAGCATCAACTTACCACTTTATAAGTTATATAATTTTCTGGAAATAGTGAAATTGTTAGTAGCTAATGGTTATTTATTTACTAACATTTGGTAAAAAGCAAAAAACTAAGGCACTACCATTTTACCACGTATTCAGTGTAACTTTCAGCCGGTTCAAAGTTAGGCTGATAACAGTATGTAATGCATACACTGCTCATATAATTCATATTTTATTCCAATTTATTTTTGTTTTTGCTTTTAAATACATTTATATACATACAAATGCAATTTAATTTATGGAATCTTCCCTTGTATGAAAAATATTAGAAATAATGATATAGCAGTCATTCCCAGACCTAAAAAAAAATCTGCCTACCTGTGATGCCTGTTAAAAGCGTTTCATTTGAGGAAGTGAAAAATTTCTATGCAAAAAAATAAATCGTAAAGGAATATGTATAGCAAGGACATGAGGGGATCGTCCAAAATCCTCTACTATATGAACTCCTGGTAGACAGCAAGAGTATAAGTCCTAAACCAGGTGATCCACCTGATGGCTGTGTGGCTAGAACTCAGGCCCCGCATGCCAAAGGTGCCGGGTTCAAATCCTGGGTTAGTCATGGAAGTTCGTTGTAGTTCGGAATCCACTTTAAGCTGTAGGTGGTTGAGCGTATAAACCAACCAACCTGAACTAGATGGTGCAGATGACAGTGTATGTGCAACACTATCATTTTCAGAGAAGGTGAAAGTTGGACAATAAGGACATGATAGAGGTTTATACTGTTGAAATTGTTGTGGAGAATGTTACTGAAAAATCAGAGATTGTTCAAGTGATGGCTGTTGAACACATCAATGAGAAAGGAATTTTATACACAAAGCATGCAAGTGTTTTAGATTTTGGTTATGGCATATGCGAAGTTTACGACCACATAATTATTCAATACGATGGAGAAATGTACCCAGATCAAATTGACTTAAAAGATAACGTGATATTTGGTGGTTCATGAAGAAATCTGGTGCATATTGGAAATGGCCCAATATCAATGGTGATCTGTAGTATGAAAAATTGGGCGTGTTTAAAAAATTATCTCCAGAAATTATTATTCCAGCTAGAAGACGAGAAGTTTTCTAGATCAATAATTCTTTCTTTGATGCGAAACTATTAATCTGAAAAATGCCAAAGTGGAATTTTTTGAAGTTTGAACTTTATTTTTATATTGTCATACTATTTCTAACATTAAGAATATAATATTCGTATTTGTGCCACATTGTGACTTGCAAACACCATAGTACTTAACTAATTGCATAAGGGCGGCCTATCAGTTTTATTAATTTTCTATTCATCTTTTCAATTTTTAATTGATAAAATGAGTTTATATTTAAGTGAATGAACTGAAGATTGTTTTTTCACTATATTTGTATGTTTAAACTGAACAATAAATAGGTTTTTTTGCAATATATTCATGTGATTCATCATCCATTGTTCCGACCTAATATATTCTTTGTAGTATTATTTAAAATATACAAACTTTAGGATGTTGAAAACTGCAGCTGATGATGTTTCAAATATTTAGAAACTTAATTTTACTAGTTCAAATATTGAATAGTCCTAGACTGAATAAAAAAAAAGGTATTTTATATGAAACTTCTGATAGTGGTTCAAAGTTACCCTAAATGCCAGGGTAACTTTGCACCGGGTTATTTTCCAATTATTTGGTGCTTTCATCATCAACATTTACCAATTTGAGTAAATTAAAATATAATTTAGGGTTTATTCTTCCATTTTAGGCCATTAAGTCTGAAAATACTATAAAAACATAAGTGGGAAGAAGAAAATACTGAAAATGTGGTTCAATGTTACCCTGATTGACTATACTTAGTTTATCCGCTAGAAGGAAGATGTTTTTCCCAGTGTACAAGACGATCAGAAGCAAAATACTTTTTTTTTTGTAGTTCTTTAATTTCAGTTAATATAATTATTAAGTAAGATAATTGCTTAATCAATTAAACATTAAAAGTGGTAAAATAAATTTAAAAAAATTGTTAATACATAAATTTGTGACCGGTTGTTTGGTTAAAAATTTCATTAGGAAGTAGGGAACTAAATAACCGCTAGGGGCACTGTAAGCTGTCTCTAAAATTAGCAGGATCACTTTACTATAAATGCACGTTTTCTTCATTTATTTCCAAGTATTTCGAAATATTGCTATAAAACATACGAATTTTTTTTTCTCCAGCTATGATAACAATAATAAGAGATTCCTAATAAAATTTGAAGGGAAATAACCTGGAGTTTTCTTTGAATATATTACATTAAAAAGATTTTAAAAGATAACTCATAAAAACCTTTAAAAATTTATTAAAAAAAAAAATCCCATTATTCTCGTTTCAACTTCTGACCCACCTAATGTCTGTGTGGTTACCGCTCTGACCTCGCATGGCAAAGGTGCTGGGTTCAAGTCCTGGGTTACGTTGGTTGGTATGTACGCTCTACGACCTATTCTTATATACAAGAACGGCTAATCAGGCCTATGCCTACAGCTTAACATGGATTCCGAACCACAACGAACATCCATGCCAAAGCCGGGATTCGTACCATCACCTTTGGCATGCCAGGCCAGAGCTCTAACTACACAGCCATCAGGTGGTCTCCTGGGTTAGTCATGGATCTGCGTTGTGGTTCTGAATCCACGCTAAACTTTAGGTCCCTTTATTATAGTTGTTAAATTTGGTTATGTAAATTCATATATTTCAAAGCAATACTCCGGAAGACATTATGGCCCAAATAATGAAGCATTCAGGTTGTCCGGGCAGGGACAGACTGACAACCCCTCTTACAGTCCGAGAGGCGAATACAAGTTTAAGTATCATTCTGAATTTTATAAACAAATTTGAGGAATGGTAGTAGATCAAGTATCCACTGGTCTGCCGGGGCAAAAATGGCCTATCTATTCAAAAATCGACTTTGAATGATTTGAACTAAATCCGTAAGTTTACAAATAACGCTCAATTTTTATTATGTGGTAACCCACTGCTCTTTAATTTTCAATGAGGGAGAATGCAGACGATATTTATTCTCTGCAGAATAATACTTCCAACTTTTAAAAGTGAGTGAGTTTGGCAATAAATATTTCGTCACACGATGGCATAATATTTATTTCCAACTTGGCTGACTGTTTAAAGATGGAAGATCTTGGTGCCATGAAAGACAAACCGTTTGCAACCTTCTTAATTGATAATTAAAGAATGTTGGGTTACCGGACAAAAAATGATAGCTATTTTTGCGAGTTGAAATAAAATTGGCAATCAAATATTGTTCAACTCATTCAAAGCCGATTTCTGAATAGTTTCGGCCATTTTTGTACCGGCACACCAGTGGATTCATGATTTAATAACATTATATTCTATAAATAATTCAAAATGATGTTCAAATATGTACAGTACCCCAAAAAAAAATCAGAACGTTGGCTATATCTTCGGTTCTAATTATCGTAGAATCTTACGGTTTGCACCAAAATGTTTTGCTTACGATTTTCTATATATCTGATGCATTTTTTTTTTCTTTCTTTTCTTAAAGGACCGTTTACTAAGTAAAAGTAACGCTATCTTCGAAAATTTCAATACGAACCCGAATTTTTTATCATTTCATTCGATTTAGAATACATCATTTACCTTATATTCCAAATTTCAATGTATTATGTTGAAAAACACGTCACTTATGAGCGAAAATGTTTCGACCATTTTTTGACCGATCTTCAGGGAGAATTTCTATAAGACGAAAGGTATTTTTAATACGCTTTTATTAGCTTCAGATGTATGTATCCCCCAAAAAAACACTTTTGAAAAGTAGAAGAACCACCAACCTCAAAAACACAAAAAACTTTCTTACAATAAAAAAATCATAAACATGATGAAAATTTTCAGCCACAAACACAGTGATATAAAAAAATGGCCAACCTCTGATTAAAACTCTCGGTTGTGACTCGCTTACGAATGTATGCTTACTTAATTTATTTTTAACATTTAAGTTCCGCTCCCATAAAAATTTACGCTGCTTGAGGTTGGCGCCCGTCATAGGAATATTAACAATGCTTGCGTTTAAACTAATTTATGGATGTTTGCATGAATATTTGAGTTTATGATTTCATTTGGATGGGTAGGAAATACAAAGTGGTGTAAATATTCATGCTCGTGTAATTTTCAAAATAGTATAGAGAAACTGTGCTCAAACGCTTGCATTTGAATCGTTATTAAGAATTTTTTAAGTAGGAAACTAAAGTGTTTCTGGTAAGCTTTTGTTTGGTTGATACATACATTTTGGAAAGTTTTTATGTGTGGGGGATTTTAAAGGTTAGTAATTAAGACGGGCGCCAACCTCAAGCAGCGTAAATTTTTATGGGAGCGGAACTTAAATGTTAAAAATAAATTAAGTAAGCATACATTCGTAAGCGAGTCACAACCGAGAGTTCTAATCAGAGGTTGGCCATTTTTTTATATCACTGTGTTTGTGGCTGAAAATTTTCATCATGTTTATGATTTTTTTATTGTAAGAAAGTTTTTTGTGTTTTTGAGGTTGGTGGTTCTTCTACTTTTCAAAAGTGTTTTTTTGGGGGATATCATAAATTTTTTTAAACACTGACGACTTCTCTTTTTTGAATTTGTCCGTTTCATCGTTTTTCTATTTATCCCCTATGGTAAACCTGGTACCAGGGATATTCATAATTCTTCAAACTGAGTTCGACGATACCTTACATGCAATAATTATCTTTAAAATTGATAAACCGAAAGTGGTACCAAAAGCATACCTGGTACTTTAAACATTCATAATTCATCAAAACAAAAGTCCAACATGCCATATTTATCTTGGAAAATGATAAACCGAAAGTGGTACTACCTATGCTATACCTGGTACCTTAAACATTCATAATTTTTCAAGACAAGTCTAACGACACCCAACATGCCATATTTATCTTCAAAATTGATAAACCAGAAGTAGTACCACCTATGGTACACCTGGTACCATGAATATTCATAATTCTTCAAGTTGAGTTCAATGATATCTTGCATGCCAAAATCTACTTGAAAATTGACAAATTGGTTGAATGCGGACGGCAGTAACCATCAAAATCTACCACGAACGAGTACTAGAAACTTGTGTATGGCAACTCAACTCCCAAAACTTAAAGAAATACGTTGCCATTGATAAAGATCCTGTCTGCCAAGTTTCAGCTCGATTGGTTAGTTTGTAAGCACAACGACCTATTTTGGTGCATAATAACGACTAATCAGTCCGGGACCCACAGCTTAACGTGGATTCCGAATCACAACGAACATCCACACCTAACACAGGAATCAAATCCGGCACCTTTAACTTACAAGGCCAGAGCGTGCATCCCATTGAAAGTTTATACTAATAAATTGTTACAAATAAATATTACAAATTTTTTACAGTCTAATAAATATTGCATTATAAATTATTTTTATTATACCAAGCATTATTTTGGTTCACATAATAACCCATTGATATTTGACAAAATTTAAAATATTTTCTTAACAACAATTTTAAAATTCACTATGAAATTACAATTTTGATGATATATGATTCTACAATTTCATTTTACAACGGAAAGTAAAAATCAACACATCTTTAAAAAAGAATGACATTTTTGCAAATTCCATTAGCCAATCGCAATGCGTGGTTCATTTAGTCCTCTGTAATGAGTTGACTGTGACGTCAGCTCGTATAACCTCCACATTTATACTTTGCCCATAGTATCTTGCAACAAAATGTGATTGTTTTCATTTTTCAATGGAGATTTCCCGAAATTAAAATGTTTTTGAAAGTTAACTCTCTCTAAATTGTCATACAGTTCAAATAACACATGCAACTTAAAGAACAAATATTTCTCTTTAATTCTGTCTCTTCAAAAATTAAATTATTTAAATTTTAAAGATGTTATAAGCCGTATAATTATAGTCCAATTCGTTCTCCTATACTTTAACATTACGTTAAAACTCACTTAAGCCTATTTAACATGTCGGAAAAACTAACTTCCAAATGATAGCAAACCTGTTTGGCAACTTTTGGCATATATATCTGAACCTCAATTACAAGCTGATCCCCTTTATCTGTCGCCAAATTATGAAATGAAAAAAAAGTGGTTTTAAATTAATTAAAAATGGAAAGAATTATTTAATGAAGTTCAAACCAGCGTAGGATTTTAAGTTGAAACATTCCGCATCCTATAATTCAATCCGTTTGAAGATCTATAGATTAGTTAGGGCTGTACGTTTGTCTAAATTTTTACATCAAAATCGGGCTAGAACTCGTTTTTTTATTTCGTTTTGGAATTTTCAATATTTTTTTTCTTCGTTGTCTTTTGTCCTAGGTACTCAATTTTTTTTCTTTGAAAGATATCACCGAGACGAATCTATGGTATTTTTTGTATAATTATGTGAAGTTTCGTAAGCGCGCTAGAAAATAGTCAATTTCGGCTTTTTCGCTGGAAGTTATGCAGAGAATAGATACTTACTGTCGTTTCTGCCTTTTTTAAGGTTGGCGGCGAAACGACCGTTTCGTCCGATGTATGTTAGTATGTAACGGAGTCTTTGAACATGATTTTGACCCCCTTCAAAACGTCGAATTAACTCGAAATTTGGCATACTTATTAAGGACCGATGACAATTCAATAATTCAATAAGTTTGTCGCTTTATCACAAGGATTAGCTCGTGTTGCCCTTGCGCCGTTAAATTCCGAAAAACCAACCTTCTCCGGAATCGAACCCTGGTGTGCCGTTAGAAAGATTTGTCGTTTGAAAGACAGTTATACAAAGCGTGTTTTTTTTAGTCGCATTATCTTTACCAGGATCTTCAGGATTAGTGATTTTTCATATTCAGAGACACGGTAGTGTTTTGTGCCAAGTAATACGGTGTGTACTGAGGCATACACATGACTTAAATTTGAGACAAGCATGTGACTATTGGCAGAAACAACTGGAGAGTTTTGTACACTAACTAAAAAAAAAAAATTACAGTTTACAGAAAAAATAATTAATAGTTTAAAAACTAAAAAAACACGCTTTAATAGAAAACCAAACTAAAAAGTAGAAAATAATTAATAGTTTAAAAAACTAAGAAATACGCTTTTATAGAAAAGTGAACTAAAAAGTAGAAAATAATTTTAAATAAGTTTGAAATAAGAATAGAGTGATTAACAAGAAATATTTATTTTATCGTAAAAAAGCGTGGAGTGCTTTTTAAGATATTTTCAACAATTGACATCAAGCACCCCACGCTTTTTTACGATAAAATAAATATTTCTTGTTAATCACTCTATTCTTATTTCAAACTTATTTAAAATTATTTTCTACTTTTTAGTTCACTTTTCTATAAAAGCGTATTTTTTAGTTTTTTAAACTATTAATTATTAAGGTTCTACTTCACAGCGGAAGAAATCGAACTGTCAGTGCGTCGTTTCACGAAGTTAAAATTTACAAATATTAGTCTAAAATTGCATAGAAACTACTTGGATATATAATACCATGTTTAAGATTAATACAAAAATAGCAAGTAAACGCAAAAGTAACATAATTTATTTACAACTTTAAAGGTGTGCATTCTTCACACGAAATAAATAAAATATCGAAAACTGTAATTGAAGAAGTATAACGTATACTACTGATAATTAGAAAATTAATTAAGATAAAATGTAGGCATTAGTAAACAGTATTCAGCAAAGCGTGATTATTTTACAAAAACATTTCACTGTAAACACAAATGTAATTTGATCGTTGAAATTATTTATAAAATGGAAAAATCACATGATTCAGTAAAAATTTTAAAGGATAACTTATTGAAATTGCTTAAAAAATGTTGTTTTAAATAAATGTAATTTAAGAAAGTAAATTAAAAAAAAAAAGGACACTGTTGAAAACCACACAAAACATACGTTCCACGAAAGCATAAAAATATATGTTTCTATTAAAAAAAAAACTTAATATTGTGTTATTAATTAATAATTAATTATTAAAAAAGAAATTGAAGCAAAAGTTGATTTTTATTTATGTTTGGCCCTTTACAAACTATCTTTTGAAAAAAAAAAAAAAATTACTGAAATATGTTAATTATTTAAGTATTTATGGCCAAAAAACCAACTTTTTTATTTAACATTAATTTATCATTTTCCTTTTATCATTTAAATTGCAAACCATTCATTAGAAAATTACGAATTTTTCGACATTTTTTTGGATACTGAATCCAAATATGGGATAATATTATGAGGTTGCTATTGAACTTTTTAAAGTTTGGCTCTGTTTCAATATGTAGATGGCCCCTCATGACAAAACTACATGCAATTATTAAAAACCTTCCACGATTTACAATGGTACCTTTTGTTTGTTATTTCAACAATTAGAGCACAAGATATAGCTATATTTTTTTTGGGGTACTGTACCTAAACTTACAGTCACATTTGTTGGCTGGTTGTTTTCAGATTATCTGGCGCCGTCAGCAACACGAGGGCTATAATGCGCCGAAACATTCGTGCCTAACACGAGACTCGAACCCGCAACCTCACGGTCTAGAAGCTAGCACGCTAACCACTATACCGTTTGGTCGGCACAGTCACATTTGTCTTGTAGTACAAGGTTTTCTGAGAGTTCTTACAGCATATACTCTATTCCTATGGGCCCTCTTTAAATACATGGGTAAAGGTAAACATTTTCTATTAAAAGACTCTGATTAATTCAATTTTAAAACAATTACAACATAACTTAATTTAGGATGTATGTAAGATTTAATTAAACGGTATTGACTTCAGTTCCTACTTTATCTAGTGCTTATCATTTTTCGTGCACGATGTAGACACGCAAGGTAAACATAAGTCGCAAGTAAATTAATTTCCTTTGTTCCTTCGAACAAAGAAGTGGTAATATTGGGTTCGAGTCCGCTCATTAGGAATATGATTTTTAGTTAGCACTACTACATAGCCTTTGTATTTCCATGCGCCATATATATATAGTATAAAAAATCTGCCTGATAATGGTGTTTATGCGTCCACCTATAAGTGTTCTTCCTAAATTGGATTTAAATAAACAATAAAGATTTCTGATTACTATGCAATAAGAAAAAAATCAAGATTTCCTTATTCTGAAAAAGGAGTTCTAAATTGGAATTGAAGTATTTACATATCACTTGAAAACTGGTCTAAAACCATTAACATATAAAAGTTATGCTCATCACTCATTCACTGATTGACTCTGTAACCTAAAACGCGGATGACTCCAGCAGATGGTACTTTTCATTCAGTTCAGCAAGCAGTGAATAAGACGATCCACATTTGAGATAGAGCGTTCGTATTTAAAAGTTTTTTTTTTTTTTTTTTTTACAAGTTTAGGTCGCAAAAGTCAAGTGAAAGGTTTCTTTTACGATATAATTGTTGGAAATGAGTTTTTGTTGTAATCTTGATAATCGTTGTTTTGCGGCTCTATACCGAAGTCTTTTTTAAAAGCAATAGTTCAGTTTGATTTACCTATGATTGTTGCACTAACAGTGTCAGTCCTTTCGAAAAGGTCAAAAGCCACATCTTTACTTATGTAACTTTAGAGTAAGGGAAAAGATTCCAGTTTGAAAGGGGGCAAATTATTTATTACACATTTGGGAGATTTTTGATGTCGACTAAAGGATGGTCGGTTAACAGAGAGTTCCGAATAAAAGAGAAACGGTTAATCGAGGTTCTACTGTATATATTTCGTGTGTAATAAAATTAAAGTGTTTCTTATATTCATCCTTTTTCAATGCGTGCTTTAAGCACCTGACAACTTGTAGTTGATAAAATGCGACATATGGGAAGAGAAAGTTCTACGTAGACGTCATATTTTTGTAAGAGATATGCAGGAACAAACCTACCCAAGTAGCGCAACGACTTTGGTCAACATCGATTGGCATTGGTTAATGTGGAACACTGTAAACCGGCCGTTGAAAGCGATACGAACCAATCTCGCCAAATGCTGAATAAAATATTCTCGGAGTTCTGAAATGTCGATGCACAGTTTTAAAATTGAAATATTTTATTTCTAAGAGAGCATGAACGCCCTCAGAATTATTTTCAGAGGGTTTCAAAAATAATATCCCAAGGGGTACAAGGTAGCTAACTTTTTGTTTTATCCTTTAACTTTCAATTGGGTGTCTCAATGGCACTTTAATTACTATATATACGTATCAGTTTTATCCATGATATATTTTAAAACATATATCATCCATCTATTTCCAGTGAATCAAATCACTTTTCGAAAAATTGTTTTCTATTATTTTAATTCAGGGGAGAGAGGCGGGGGGGTTAAAACGCATGTTTTGTGTGATGTTTTTGAAAGATTTTTTTAAATATCGTGTATTTTGGAACGATATTCGGGTTTCGGCCACATTTGGCCAATCTTCCAAAATCCTTGGCCAATATTGTTGTGCTACCTGGATAGTGCCCCGATTGGAAACATCTACTGATAAAAGCTGACCGAAATATTAAGAATCTTAGAAGAAAAAGCAAAAAATGCAGAATTTCATCCATCTCTATATATCAGCGACTTCAAGCCAGCTAGACAGATCCATGAAGACTATACCACAGCAAGAATCTTAAAAGTGACACCCCACAAGAAAAACATCTTTAAAATCAGTCAAGATCAACTTACGAACTTGGTTTTCGTATTTAGCAAGCTCACAAATCTTTATCACTGCAAGACTAAACCGAGTTCAAATTACTGATAGGGTCAATTTTTCCTTTCATTTTTTTGCTGATACACGATTAAGAGTTTGTGTTTCTCCTTGTCTAACTTGTTAACCCCTTATCGCCGCCACTTTTCGGAAGTTTGTCCACCTCGAACCGAGTTCTTTCTCTAAAAAGGTAAGAGTTGTAAAACCTCAATTTTTCTTTTGTAATTAAAACAAATTTATACAACGTTATCCGCTTTTGAAAAATCTCCTACCTAACTTTTATCAATTATTGTGCGACAATAAGAAAATACTAATATTAGATCGATTGAAATATTATTAGTCATTTCAATTTTGTTTTACCTAAATTCCTCTGTCCCAGGTAGCATATTAGTATTGGACAATGTCAGAAACAAGGGTTCTTGAAGGTTTGCCAATCCTGGCTGAAATTCTTGCATTGTCCAAAATGCAAGATTTCTTAAACTAGGAGTGTGGAATATCGCACAAATTTCGATTATTCAATATTACTGATGTGGATTTGTGTCATTTACCGTTTTATATTTTCGTCATTCATTGAGAAAAAGTGGTCAGTTTGGTAAAAAAAAAAATTCAATAAATCTTATATGCGTCTTTTAAAAAAAAAGGAAAAAAAAAAAAGAAAGAAAAACCTTCGCCAAAATGGGGATTTTGGCGGTATTTATTTCGATAATTCTTACATAACCCTTTCTTATAAGTGAAACTGTGGTGAGGAGAAAAAACGATCGTTGATTAGCTCAAGGAAAGAGAACTCTGTGTTGAAGGCATTCGTTTTTCAACTTTTTACACCATTAAAGAATTTAAAAGGAAATTTCGGAGGTGGGGATATTGAGAACACCTTAAGAGGCATTACCACAGCGATTTTGAACGAAATCGTTGGAGCCGTTTTTAAACAATCATTGAAAAACATGATTTTTTCAATGGCAGCTACCTTATGCGCATGCGCGATTATGACGAAAATCGTAATGGTAGGTCCTTGTTCCATCACCAACTCGCACACCAAATTTGAACATCATTGGTCAATTTGTTCGGGAGTTATGCTGACCACGTATACATAGACACACACACAAAGACATTTTTCTACATTACTTATTTGAGATCAGGATGTTCCAAAACGTGGAGAAATGCAAAAGGAAATAAAGCTATAAGGAGAGTTTTGTAGATGGATTGGTTGTTTTTGAAATTTACTGGCGCAAAGGCAAAGCTAGGTTTCAAAGTTTATCATACTGTACAAAATTATAAAAATAAAATACTGATTTTTTTGCAAATATATAGTTTTCGATGAAAACCAAGTCCAATATCACTATCATACGTTTCTTGGTTCCAAAACGACACTAAATAATATGAGGGTTTGTAAATGCACATTTCTGCCACAAAGTGGTGGCGAGTAGCTGGTAGCACACGTCCAGAATGGTTTGCAAAGAAATTCAAGTCGAAATTGATTTATTATGACTTTTGAATAGCTTCCCACCTTACTATAGCTAGCAATTATTGCATAACATTATTCCTTGGTTTGGAACACGACCCTTTGTCTCGAGGTCAGTCGAGTGGGGGACAAATGTCCCCAAAATTCAAATTTTAGTGCATACCATTAAATTCGGGACCAAATATCAAAGTGGGAATTTTAATTAAAAACACAAAATTATTATTGAACAGAATAAAGTGATTTTTTTTTTTTTTTAAATAACTTTGGAAAAAAACTGTTAAAAGGCTTTAATTATGGACTGCCACCTACTGAGATATTGATTGTAGGGGACATTTGTCAACCGCTCGTCTAACCAAGGGTTATAAAAAAGAACTTATTGTTAGATCTATTAAAATGTAACTGCTCATTTCAATTTTGCTTGATCTAAATTACGCTATATCCTGCAAAATTGTTTTAGAAATTTAATATTTATTATACAGGGTTACTACAAAAGAATCCATTCATTTTCAAAACCCGATTTATTCAAAAATATCATACTTACAAATATGTTTGATGTATGAAAATAACCACATTAATATTCAATTTTTGTGCTACAGGTGGTACTCAAATTTTACCACCAGGTGGCGTGGTAGCCCTAGTTCAGTATCTTTCAGTTATCCTAACGAATGATTATTTTGTAGTAACCCTGTATTATTCATAAAAAAAAATATATATACAATTCTTGGTCCAGTAAAAATTATTTATGTATATCGCATCTTTGCTGAAAAAGTGAAACAACTAAAAGTTATAGTCGAAGCTGGTTGAACAGCACAAGGTGGTTTACAAGGTGAGTTGAAGTTAGAACTGACTCATGCCATTCTTCTTCTAGTCCATATAATAAAGACCATCAAACTTATATAAGGTACATTCATAGGCGCCAACTTTTCACTTATACCACAGGGGCGAGACTGAGTACTTTTTCATAATCTATACCTACTGAATATATTGAACTTGTCCTCCTATACCTATATTTTTCTAAACTATTTAATTTATATAGCAAAGTTATTTGAATAAAATTAGTTCAGAATCATTTTATGAAAAAAAGTAAAGGGGCACTTACCAGTTAAATTCATTACTATTAACAGCAAGATTCTGAGAAGTTGAACCACCCCTGATTCACACCATCTCCGATTGTCCCCAAAAAATTACCAGTTGCTACTACCCTTGTTAGATGATAAAATCTGAAATTATTTGTTCCGCAGTTGCACCGTTCTAATTCTATGACCTGTCAAAGATCATCTTTAAAAATGAAAAAATTGGTGTTTTTGTGGCACATGAAAACTATTTTTATCCAAATAAAACTTCACAAGCAACTTTCCACCAGTATTTCTTCTGTTATGGAATGTACTAGAATAGATATTTATGAAACTTATAAAAAGTTCATGGTAAGTAAATTGCGCAAGGTCATTCAAGGTCATGAAATGTCCAGGTTTTCATGTTTTTTACCATTTTCAAGACTGAATTATATCTTGCGCGTTTGATTTGTCACTTCAAACAAGGTGTCATTGGATAGAGCTATATTAGTACTATTTATTAATACATAAAACATTGAGGCAAGTTGAACACGTTGGAAGTTATTAGGTGCCGAAATCGAAAAATGTCAGAATTTGACACAAATTTGAGCTCTTATACCTTGCTGCGGAAACAATATATTGACACAACGCTCCGACTATTTAAACACTCTTTTATTATACTTAATGATAAATTAAACTTTATTGAGGTAAGTTGAAGAGAAAAAAATAAATGATTTTTCTTTGTTGCACCCCATCCTTACATATTGATGCATTACTGTTTTCATTCATATTTTCAAAAATTAATCGGTTTTCACTTTACTCTTCCTCATGTTGATAACAATTGCTTGTAGTATGTCTTTTAATCTAGGAACTGTGACGGGATCGACACCAGAAAGTTGTAAAAGACCAAAGAAAACTGAGCTTCGGATCACGCAATGGCCACCTAAACTCATCAGCTCCTCTGTGATGACGAAATCTCATTTTAAGCACGTCATCCCCACAATCTTCTAGTAGTTTATCAATATAAATCCGTTTGTCGTATAGGACAGCGTAAAAAGAATGGGGCCGAATTTCATATCAGCAGTCCTTATCAGCAATTAACTTTATCTCTTTTATGATATTCTCCATTTGTTAGGGGACAGTAATTTGGATTTCAACTGCGAATTCACCATGTAATCAGTTCCAGGCACAAGTCAGGCCACACCCTAAAGACGAAGACAATGTCCTTCAGCCATAAATTTATAACTCTGATGTTTTGCCCAGAAGAAAATTGCTCATCAACGTTTGAAACTGCAGAGGATTTGTCCCTACATATTGCTATAGAAAAGAACATCAAATTTCTAAAATGATCATTGGTCAAGAGAAAGCAGATGTGTATTTGCAAAAACAGTAGAAGCAGCGACAAAAAAGACCAACTATGAAATTACTGCAGCTTTTGAAGAACTTACTACAGAGAATAAAAATTACATTTATTCAAGTAGTGTGCTCAAAGAAGGATGGGCACTGAAGACACCCAAAATGAAAGTTACACGTTTGAACCAAAATCAAAAACAGTTTAAAATGCTTCAACAAAAGAAATAAAAAAGGAAGTAAATTAACAACCCAATCTGTTGTAAATATGATGAGAAATCTCACAGTTGATGGAAAGAAGAAATTTTGTTCAAATGAATATTTGACACGGTAACAAGTAATGTCACATTCCACAGAATGAAAGGTGCGACTAAAGTATGCAGTGTTATTGAAGATAAAGTCATTGAACAAAATGACGAACTTTATCTTGGTATCGTTGGAGACTATGTTAGATAGCTTGAATAGATGTAATTTCTGTTCTCTGTAGTGGGTTCTTCAAAAAATCTGCAGCAATTTCCTAATTGGTTGTTTTTGTCATTGCTTCCATTCTTTTTGCAAATTCACTCCTGGTTTGCCTTTACCTGTGATTATTTTAGGAATTAAGTGTTCACCGCTAGCAATATGTAGGGACAAATACTCTGCAGTTTCAAAAGTTGATGTGAAATTTTCTTCTGGCAAAAACTTCAGAGTTATAAATTTTAAGCTAAGTGGTATTGTTTTCATATTAAGGGTTTGGTCTGACTTGTGCCTGGAACTGATTGCATGGGGAATTCACAGTTGAAATCCAAATTACTGTGCTCCCAAATGGAGAATATCATAAAAGAGATCAAGCTAATTGCTGATCAGGACTGCGGATAAGACATTCAGCCCCATTCCTTATACGCAGGCCTGTTCGATAAACGGTTTTATATTGGTAAACTGCTAGAAGATTGTAGGGATGACGTGTTTCAAATGAAATTTCTTCACCAGAGAGGAGATTATGAGTTTAAGTGGCCATTGCGTGATGTTATCGACACAGTGCACCGAAGTTCAGTTTTTTTTTCCGTCCTTTGTAACTTTCTGGAACCCATCCAATTACAGTTCCTAGCTTAAAAGTCTTACTACAAGCAATTGTTATAAGCATGAGGAAGTGTAAAGTGAAAACTGATTAATTTTTGTAAACATGAATGGAAACAGTAATGCATCAATATGTAAGTAAGGAGTGCAACAAAAAAAAAAAACAAAAAAAAAAAAAAAAAACATTTATTTTTTTCTCTTCAACTTCCCTCAATAAAGTTTAATTTCTCATTAAGTATAATAAAAGAGTGTTTAAATAGTTTCAGCGTTGTGTCAATATATTGTTTCCGCAGCAAGATATACGACCTCAAATTTGTGTCAAATTCGGACATTTTTCGATTTCGGCACCAAATAACTTCCAACGTGTTCAACTTGCCTCAATGTTTTATATATTAACGAATAGTACTAATATAGCTCTATCCAATGACACCTTGTTTGAAGTGACAAATCAAACGCGCAAGATGTAATTCAGTCTTGAAAATGGTAAAAAACAGGAAAACCTGGACATTTCATGACCTTGAATGAACTTGCGCAATAGGGTATTTGACAAATTTTCAAAATATGTTTTAAATAAAAGGTATGCACAAAATAAATACACGTATTTTTTCTTTTTTCAAAATAATGCCGCAAAACGCTAAAAAAAAAAGCATTTTAAAATGCAAGTAGAAGCCCCGCCCCTAAAACGCTGCTCAAAAACCCATCTGTCTGTGTGACGTCAATCTTGCATGAACAATCGCAATCGCGAGTGAGTTTCCATTGCGAAATGTGTTTTTCTTTTGATTTCTCTTTTGTTTTTCTTTTTCTTGAAATGTCTCACCGATATCGGTATTATGCAGTACCCCACTGTACAAGTACTTCAATTAAAACTCCGGAAAAGTTGTGTACACATGTGCCCAAGAAAGCAGATATACAAAAAAAGTGGTTAAATCTTGCAAGAAGAGAATCAACTTAGTTTTCACCACAGACTACGATTCATTTCTGTGAAGATCATTTTGATGCAAGTAATACTTTATTTAATCTTTTAAATGTTTTAACTACACAATATTTAGTTTAAATACTGATGCACTATTGAAATATTGATTTTTTTTTTTTTTTTTAATTATTATTATTATTTTTTTTTTTTTTTTTTTTTTTGTAAATTTGAAACAAAAATATTTGTTTTGTTTACATGAATTGTTTTGAAAAAAACATTTTTTGTCTGTCATATTAAACTTTAATTACTGTATGCGGTCTGACAGACCGTGAGTCATTTTTTATAGAATGCTTCCAACCCCCTAAAATATTTAATCTTTGACTTTAAATTAATTTTTCCAATTCTTTGTTACTGAAATTTTAAATTGATCTTCACCAAATTTTTTGGAGCAGTATGAACCGCGTGTTGCCCTTGCGCCAAAAAAGATCAAACCACCCATCACAGCAGTTAACCCTTTATTTACTAAATTTTTATAATTTGTACTAACTCTTTTGAATATTTAATGTTTCCAAAAAGAAGCAATCTTGTGCTGTCATTCAATAGATTTCTGCGGGGTGAATCGGAACAATATGAAAAAAATCAAAATCAATGTAAGTCACGTTTTTCCCAACATTTTTGGGCTTGAATATTATAGAAGAAGGTAAGACCCACGTTCCTAAATCAAAAATATGTTCGTTAACGATATTATTACACTCTATTTTTACTTTGAAAGTTGAAAATTGTTCCTTTTCACTCAGTTTTAACAGTACTCAGCGAATTATATTAATTGCTATTTTTTTTTATTTTTTTATCCTAATGTTTTTATGATTATTATAACTGTAAAAGTGTTGTTGTTGTTGTTTTTCTAGTTATTAGAACTGTGAGAATTGTTGATACTTACACAAATGTTTTAACATTTCTAAACTCTGCAGGATAAAATTCTGAGCTTGACTTGAAAAAGAACCCCACCAACAAAACATCTATTTTGGGTAAATTCGAAATGTGTACCTTTACAAAACCGTCTTCCAATGTTCCAATAACACTTCTTTAAATAAATATTTCCTAAAAGTTACCTTCAATAGTCATAATTTATCATATAGTAGGAAAAGAGATGAACCAAGCTTTAAAATAAACGTATGAAGCTGTTTGCTTACAAATGTGGTCAACATTGACGTCACACTCTGGGAGGAGCTTATCCGAGCGTTTCTGATCACGTGACGAGCCGCTCAGAAAAGCAATTTTTAAAATTTGTTTTATAAAAATTTGAGCAATTATTTCGAGTTAAAACTGCTTGCATTATTATTATTTCGTTAAATACTATAAATATGCCGCATTTGGTAATTATTTGTTGATGGTGTCAAATACCCTATTGACTTGCCATGAACTTTTAAAGTTTCGTAAATATCTATTCTAGTACATTCCATAACAGAAGAAATACTGGTGGCAAGTTGCCTGTGAAGTTTTATATGGATAAAAATAGTTTTCATGTGTCACAAAACCCCCAATTTTTTCATTTTTAAAGATGATCTTTGACAGGTCATAGAATTTGAGCGGTGCAACTACTGAACAAATAATTTCAGATTTTATCATCTAATAAGAGTAATAGCAACTGGTAATTTTTTGGGGGATAATCGGAGATGGTGTGAATCACCGCCTAATGTTACGTGGCTCAATCTCTCAGAATCTTGCTCTTAAATTACTTATTTCAATATCATACATTATTTTAAAAGATATACTTTTATGATATTGCACTAAAATGAAAAAACTAAAATTTTATTAATTCTAGTAAATTTTATTAATTCTAGTAAATTTTATTAATTCTAGTAAATTTTATTAATTCTAGTAAATTTTATTAATTCTAGTAAATTTTATTAATTCTAGTAAATTTTATTAATTCTAGTAAATTTTATTAATTCTAGTAAATTTTATTAATTCTAGTAAATTTTATTAATTCTAGTAAATTTTATTAATTCTAGTAAATTTTATTAATTCTAGTAAATTTTATTAATTCTAGTACTATATATGAAAAAAGAGCCTATACTAGTTACCTCATCATTACAAAATTACTTATCCCAATACCATCAATATACTTACTTGTTTCTCATTTGGAGGAGCGGGGTGGATAGCGTCGATGTGCGTACAAATATTGCGTTCATTTTCTATTTTTATGGGAGTTTTCTCTTCTTTAGAATATTGCAAAATATTCTTTTTGTGGAATATTTTATTCTGGAAAAACACATTTTTACAGATTTTTGGTATGTGAACGAAATTACACCTTTGCCTCCGCTGTTGGCTGAGCAATGGGGCGATCATGAAGTTGGCGCCTACGGGTACACCTCACACTTGCTTCAAAAGCGACACAACTCAAAGTTCTTTATTTTGTGTGAAAGTGTGTACACAATCACTAACTGCATGTACTCGAAAATGGTCGAACGGCACAAGATTGTGTACAAGTCGAATTCAGTTTTGAAATGGACTTTTGCTATTCTTCCATATTCAAGTCCATGTAGGCCGACCAAATGCTATAGTGGTTAGCATTGCTAGCTTCTAGGCCGCGAGGTTGCGGGTTCGAGTCCCGTGTTAGGCATGGGTGTTTGTAAATGTATGCTGACTTGTCTAATGAGGAATGTTTCGGCGCATTATAGCCCTCGTGTTGCTGACGGCGCCAGATAATTTGAAAACAACCAAATCAAGCCCATCTAAGTCAGTAATTCGGTACACGCTTTAACCAAAAAATGAAGAAATTTTAGTTGTGATACTTTTGTAAAAAAAAAGTGCGTCATATCGGTAGCATTTTTTAGTTTACGCTTAAAATTTTATAATTTGATTTCTGTCATCGTTTCTGGTACTTCTGTTGATAACTTTCGATTGAACCTCGATACGAGAACTCGTTTTTTTTCTTCTTCTGTCAGGACATTTCATTCGTCATGCAGCAAATATCTGCATCATTTGTAGTTTTGTTCAGGAATGTTGATTTCAGATGGCCAAAGCGTCTCATTACAAAAAAAACTCTTGTAAGCATCTTACTAGATACCGGTAGTGTAAAAACTAGAATCGAAAGTGAAACTTTCAGTAATGATGTTTCACGTTTAATACGTATATATTTAAATCAATCGCTGTGGTTCGGAATCCACATTAAGCTGTAGGTCCCGCCCGGATTAGCCGTGCATAAAAATAGGTTAGTTGTTTTCAGATTATAAGGCTCCGTCAGCAAGACGAGGGCTATAATGCGCCGAAATATTCGTCATTAGACAAGTCAACATACATTTACAAACACCCATGCCTTACACGGGAATCGGAACCCGCAACCTCGCGGTCTAGAGCAGGGTTTCTTAACCTGCGGTTCATGGACCCCTTGGGGGTCCATGGGTCATATTTTGGGGGTCCGCCGACTGATCCTAATTTTTGAAATGTTTGCATCAATATTTAGCCAGCAGTGGTAACCCGGACCTACTTCATCCTTAGCGCGGTCTGTATGGCAACAATGTTTCTTTTTCCGCTCCTCCGGAGAAGAGAATTTGAGGCGCTTTTTCGCGCATGCTCATTTATTTCTCTTTTGTTTTAGCCTTTTCATTGGTCGATAATTTGTATGAGTTTGAAATAGCGGTATAATTTTAAACTTGATTCACGATTTTATTTCCGTTGGATATGCCCTGGAGGTAAGACGTACATTTATTTTTGTCTTTCATCTGTTTGTGAGTAGCATATTTTTGGGGGGTTTTCTTAGCTTATATTATTGCTAAATGCTTGATTTCACTATGGAATTAGCTCTTGCTGAAGTTTTGAATGCGAAAAATAAATATTCAGTTGGCTATTTTAGTGTTTTACCAGTCATGGGTAAGAAAGCGTTGTTAGAATAATGTATGAAAGAGGGAATGATTTCATCGATGTATAAATGTCCAAAATGAGGATCACAAATGAGTTTGAAGCCTAGACATAAAGGCATATCCACCATCGATACAAGATTCCTTGCAGCTTTTTCAAGTGTTTTTTTGTGTCTTAATGTTTGTTCTTAATGTTTCATTTGATTATTTGATATTTTTTGTAGCCCAAAATGTCAAAAAAAAAAAGGAAGTATGATGAAAATTATGTGAAATATGGATTCTGCTGCATGAAGGAATCGGACTGTGTTGAAAAGCCACAATGCTTTCTGTGTGGTAAAGTTTTGGCAAACGCCAGTATGAAACCGGCAAAATTGATAGAGCATCTCAAATCTCTTCATCCTGAAAATGCATCTAAAGATCTAGAGTTTTTTACAAAGAAGAAAGCCCAGTTTTCGAAATCTGGAACATTGACCAAACTTGGATTTGGTATTCCACAAAAACCTTTGGTTGAGGCATCTTTCAGAGTTGCATATCGTATTGCCAAAAGAGCCATGTGCGCTGTTAATTAAGCCATGTGCGCTGGAAATGGTTGAATTAGTTTGTGGACTGGAACAGAGAAAAAAACTTGAGGCTATTCCATTGTCCAAGGATGTGATACATTCAAGAATAGTTGAAATTTCTTGCAAAATCTTGAAACAGATCATCGATGAATTGAAAGCATCGCCATTTCCCTTTAGTATGCAACTGGATGAAACTACAGACATCTCGAATTGTAGTCAACTTCTTGTTTTTGTTCGTTACGTGTCTGCTGATACTATCAAAGAAGAATTCTTATCTTGTGAGCCTCTTTTGCAAACTACAAAGACAGTTGATTTTTAAGCAACTTTTTTTTTCACAGAGGGGTCCGTGACATATTTAAAATTTTTAAAGTGGTCCATTGTGCCAAAAAGGTTAAGAAACCCTGGTCTAGAGGCTAACACGCTAACCACTATACCGTTTGATCGGCGCATAAAAATAGGTCGTTGAGCGTACAAACCAATTAACCAACCAAGTTAATGTACTCTGTGATTCTGTATACAAATTCTGTCTGAAAAATAAAAAGTTTGTTGTGTCACTTTGTATTATAATGTGCCTGATGTAATCGCATAGTATTATTGCGTAATCGCATGTCGCTATTTCATCATTATGTAGCTCTATTGTAAGTTCGCTATTCTGCATAAATATGAGAAACGCATTTTTCATCTCTCTCTTACCAAATAAATTGCTTTCAATCACACGGTGTCTCGCCTGCTATTTGTAATACAACAGCAGAGCGTGGTTCGTCAATCTTGGGACGTGAGTAGTTAGAAAAGGAGAGTCCGGGGCCATGGATCGACCGAGCGACGGTATGGTATGGGGGCGTGACCGGATATGACGTCACAGGAAGTGACATCATAGGATATGACGTCATCGGAAGTGGAGTGGAGTTGTTCCCCTCCTGCTGTTGTTCTAGTTTCATTATAAGCTGTTTGTGTATGACGTCACAGTGGGAATGACGTCATAATGTGTTTTATATCAAAGTTTTGATGGTGGCAACACTTTTTAGTTTCGGTTTATCTAGCAGACGGGGTTGAGTTGTTCTAGGACTGCTTCTAAGTGAATAAGTTAGAGTAATAGGCTTTTATTGCGTGACGTCACAGTAGATATAACGTCATAATTTGTTTTATATCAAAGTTTTGAGCGGTGGCAACACTTTTTAGTTTCGATTTACATTTAAGATGGAGCTGAGTTGTTCTAGGACTGCTTCTAAACGAATAAGTTAGAGTGATAGGCTTTTATTGAGTGACGTCACAGTAGGTATGACGTCATAATTTGTTTTATATCAAAGTTTTGAGCGTTGGCAACACTTTTTAGTGTAGATTTACCTTTCAGACGGAGTTGAGTTGTTCTAGGGCTGCTTCTAAACGAATAAGGTAGAGTGATAGGTATTTTTACTAATGACGTCACAGTGGATATGAGGTCATTCTATGTTAAGATTTACGTTTTAAGTGGTGATAACATTGGATATATACCAAATTTAGTTTTCAGGTGTTGGCAACGAGTTCTGATCGGTCAGCTAAATGCTCGCTTGTGACTGATAAGTTTTAAACATGTGACCAAAAGTTAACTCCTGATTGACTGTTTGGTTTTCTAGCGAGTTACTTACATATCCTTTAGCCAAGTTAAAATACCTGCAACAAAGTTACACAAATAAAAATGTTAAATTTGAAAAGTTAATAAAAGGAAGGCCATTTGCTAAGGGTCTAAAGAACCCTAACCCCGAGCTACACGTGACATTTCAATATTTTACCAAACAATTGTTAAAATATCGACTATCGGACGTTGCCTTCATGGTAACTCATCTACCCACCCCCCTTCCCTAACTAATTTTGAATAAGTTAAGACTTTAGAATTACAATTAATAAATTTTGAAAAATTATTTATTAAAGGTGAGGACCCACCTCCAGCCCGATACCTCTTTTAGGAAGAATTGGTACCGCCTCACTCCGCCCTAACAAAAAAAAAATCTGTGAAAAAAAAAGCACGAAGTATTAAACACGTCTTTCACACTCAGGTATCCAAGTAGAAATGGCGAGACGGCAACCGGTAGCGTCTATATATGAGGGGTGATCACGTGACTTCACCGACCAATCAGGTTTCACGGTAGAGGGCGCTGCTTGGTTCTAACCGATCAGAGCGGGTGGGGAGCGAGACTAGGCATGTTTCAACACGCTTCAACGCGTTTGCGAGTTGAGTTGTTGTGTAACGATCTTGCTTGAAACAGTTAAAGTGATAGATAATTTGTTCGTGACGTCATAGTGTAGCGAATGGGTTTTTAGCGTAGACAGTTGTTTCAATTGGAGTAATTATGAAATTTATTAAATATAAAGATAATATTTAGTAATAATTATCAGATTTTATTATTATTATTATTATAAAAAATAAACTTATAAAAAAAGTGAACGTGAAAATTTACTTTACGAATAAAAATCATGTCTTTAAAATGTGTACGAATATCACTAAATAGGAGAAAAAAGTAACATACTTAAACTCTTTACGACAAATAACTTTAAAATTAACGAAAAAAACTTACTTTACACATAAAAATCACTTTAAAATGTGTAAAAATATCACTAAATAAGAGAAAAAAAGTAACTTACTTAAAATTTCTAAGATAAATATTTAACCTTTACGCGAAAATTCCCTTCATGTATAAAAATCACGACTTTAAAATATAACATGCAAGAGAAAAGTAACGTACTTAAACTTTCTACGACAAATAACTTTAACATTAACGTAAAATTTTACTTTACACATAAAAATCCCGATATTAAAATATGTAGAAATATCGCTAAATAAAAGAAAAAAAGTAACACACTTAAACTTTGTACGACAAATAACTTTGACATTAACGTAAAAAATGTTCTTCACATATAAAAATCACGACTTTAAATTTGAAATGTAGGATGAAAGTATAACATACCTATAATTTCTACGACAAAGAATTCAAACATTGCCGTTCATGTCTTTAAAATGTATAATGACAACTCTAACTTTTAGAAAAAAGAAACACTAAAAATTTACAAGGCAAAGAATTTAAATTAACTTTACATGTACTATCATACTCTTATATCAACGATAAATAAGATAAAAAAAAAGAAACTCTAAAAATTTATAAGGCAAAGAATTCAAATAATACGCGAAAATTTACCTCACATATAAAAATTATGTCTTTCAAATGTGTAAGAATAACGCTAAATTAGAGAAAAAGAAATATTAAAAATTTATAAGGTAAGGAATTGAAACAATACGCGAAAATTTATTTCACACATAACATTTTTATCTTTAAAATGTGTAAGAATAATGCTAAATTAGAGAAGAAAAAAAATAACATACTTAAACTTTCTTCGACAACAATTTAAACAATACGCGAAAATTTCATACACAATTATTTTCTTAGGTTAATGTTAAATAATGGGAAATTTAACAGAATAAAAATTTCAAAGATAAAGAATTTTAACCTTTACACGAAAATTTACTTCACATATAAATATCATGTCTTTAAACTTTAACGTGACAATTTACTTCTCATATACAATTAAACTCTTAGGTTAATGTTAAATAAAAGAAAAAGTAACATACTCAAAAATTTCTAAGATAAGCATAACGTAAAAATTTCATATCATGTGTTTAAAATGTAACATATAAGAGAAAAAAAAAATAACATACTTGAACTTTCTATAGCAAAGAATTTAAGCGTTAGCGTAAAAATTTACTTTACATATAAAATTCACGTCTTTAAACGGGGTGATAAGCATGTGACGGTAATTAGCCAATCAGGTTAGCGGTAGGTGATACGCCACTTGCCGGCATTTTTAGACCGGAGGATGAGTCACGCTAATACTTGTTCAAACAGGTCGGGAGACTTGTACAGCAAGAACAACAGCATCGACGCGCAAGCAGCGGGTGATGCTGCGGTGTGTCAGCAGGTCTTCGAGATTATCGTTTTCCTACTTTTCCTTTTTCATAATGAAATGTTTGTGAAAACTTGGAATGAATGAAGTGGATTTCAAAGACACATTAGTAAGTGAAGGTAGAATTCGCATGGACTTTCTTCCAAAAAGTATGATTCACTTGGAGAATTTAAGATCATTTCTACTTGAAAACTTTTCTATTGTCTAAAACATTGAATATTGTTCAAACTCAGTGAGATTATATGCTACAATACGGGTAAAACTTAACAAAATTGTTACATTGAAGAAAAATAATAAGAGATTTAAAATAAATACTAGTTATAGATACTCCAAGGAAAAAAAATTCACCTCTACTTTTCAATCGGAAAATCAATGCAAGTTGGAAATTTATGTTACTTCAAGAAAGACTTAGACAATTTACTTTGTAATAATATACGTTAAGGTGTCGTATTAACTCGTGCAATACATGCTGACTAAGGTTTATTTTACTTATCTAAGAAAGGTGAATTGGGGGAAAATATTAAATAAATTGTAGATATTAAATACATTGTAAATATGCATTTAAGTTTTGAAAATCACCTGCAAGACTTTTAAAACATCTTAAGAAAAATTGAAAGAAACTTGCGAATTATATGTAAACTATATAACTTTTTATACTCTGAAAGGAAATCACAAGTAATTAGTTAACTTTTTTCATGGTAACACTCATATTCAACGACATGTTTTAAAATTTAACCTTCTTTACATGATAATAGTTATAAATTTTTTCAATCTCAGATGCGATAATACTATTATTTCTAACATATATGTTACGAATTGTGTAAAGTTTTTAAAACTGTATATGCAAATCACCAATCAGAAACATAAAAATCTAACATCAATCAAACAAACTAAAATAATAAGATATTTTCCTTAGTGGAAATAGTTAACTATACTCATGTGATGGAATATACTTAGAAAATTTAAATACTGAAAAAAGTTTGCTAGGCAAACTTAAAGAATATTTTTTTTTTCTTGTGAAAAACTAGCATAAATTTGGAAAATGTAGAGTTTGTTACTACGTAAAATTGAACATCATCTGGACAAACTAAATTATACATGAATTTTTTTTTTATTTGAGAGGTGCTGACAATATATCATTAATATAGAGATTTTTAACTTCCACCCATAATTTCTAAATAACTTATACATAAATTTCAGAAAAACTGAAACGGAATGTGTTTTACAAGAGGCTTATTTTGTAAGATGAATATTCAATATTAATATAACTGAGCAAAGTTCATTCCGGAAAAAACTTGTAAAAGATACTTATATTTTGAAAATAGTTTGAAATATCCTTTTAAATTTATGAATGCTCGCTTTCGAAAGACACAAATAAAACTGATATTACTCATGATAATTAACACATACATAACATTAGTCAAACAAAGTGAAATTTTTATTGCTTGTGACCGATAACTTTTCAGTGAAGCAGAACTTACATAGGAAATTTGTGCAAACTTTTTCAACTTTTAAACCAAGTATCATGTAAAATTATAAATTACGATAGGAAATAGCATACTTCAGAATCCGAACAAGTCTTGTAGTTAAGCTAAATGTATTTCTCAAGGAATTGAAAGCATACCAGAGAAGTCCTTATCATTTCGCATCTTTTCTCATGTTGCAAGAAGACATACATTGTAAAAGATCGTCTTAGAACTTAACAAAAATCAGTAAAAATAAATATATTTTCTATGGCAAAGATAAAACTTCACAACTTAATTACTTAAATTTAGCTAAGTTGCATATGGTTTATTCACATAACTCGCATGTGCTTTGAATGTTGAAATATATTTGTCAGTTGAAATCAAACTCATCGAAAATAAATGCTATCTACATTTTCAAGTCGGAAATTACTATTAAATAAACTTTACATGTAAGACATTATCATGTTAAAAAGAAAAATCTACAAAAATGTAAATGATAATTTTACTGTTGGTACATAAATGATGAATAATTTATGATTTTATTCTAGGCAAACGTTTTATTGTCTAACAGAGAACTTAAACATTAGCAGAAAAACGAAAAAATACAATTTTTATATCCTATCATGCTTGTCGAAAATTGAATTTATTAGCTGTTGTAATAGATTTTTATTGTCCAAATTTCTATAGTTCTTCCCAGTGCAATAATATTAAGTTCATGTGTAATGAGTAGGTTTTTTTTTTTTTGTTGAATCTTATAAATTTAATGAAATTATTATGACCTAAGAGATTGAGTGAACTGAATAAATCAATGACGTAAATTTAAACAATGACTTGAACTGATACATACTATAACTGTAAAGAAGTATGACAAAGTGATAGATGAAGTGAAAATATAAGTTGAGTGAAATGTGTTGAAAAAAGTTGAAGACGACAAGAAATTCATAAATGAGAATTATCATTGACTTATTTTAACTTCGTTTTTCTTGCTTATGACAAGAAAATACACTCTTGTTTATTAAGAACCAACTTGATATCTTATCATAGAATGACAATGATGAAATATCTATACATTAAAAAAAAAATACCAAACTTAGACATAGCAAATTTCTTGAAATTCATGTATAATGTGAGAAGTTTTACTGGAAATATAGAAGATACAACATTGAAAAATGTGAATGTTTCGAAGTACTTTATCAGAAATTAAAAAAAAAAAAATGCGCTGAGGTCCGCTATAAAATTTTTTAGGAGAAAGTTTAAACAAAATTTAAAATCAAACATGCTTTTAAGTGGGAACACATATATTAAAACTATAGCACATTTAACAATTTATATTATGTCATCTCAGTTGGTATCAAACTGAATAATATGAAAAACAATCACAAACTGAATAAACATGAAAATTATCAATATATGTGGAAAAGTTTCCTTTTTTCACATATAAAAAAAAATATAACACATTGACATACGTTAAGATCACGAAACATGCGTAATCATATACCGATAAGAGCAACCAATGTTGCGGGGAGATATTCACGTGATGGACAATATCCCATGAATAAATTGAGTGATTTAATTTCTAATGCTAATTCCAATAGTATTCCACGTAACTTCAACTTTATATGTTACACTATAGATATATTTATTTTTCAAATATATTGACTTTCGAAAAATCATTCTTCAATATAAGAATGATCATAGTAAGAATAAAAGAAAAGATACTAAGCATTGATTTAAAGTGTATTTATTTCAACTTAGCAACAAATCATATGCGTGAAACGAAAATTGCCTCGAACCAAAGTATAACTATCCAATTTCATTGATTCCTACAAGGAAATTTTTCTCATCTAGTAATTGAATTTTTTTTTTCTCGTACACATTATAAGTGTTGTCCAATCAGGTGTAGAATAGCTGAAGATATCCGACCTCTTTCTAAATATTAATAAGTCACTGTTGAAAAACTTATAAAAATTTCAATTTACACTTAAAGTTTTTTTTTATTTATATATATATATATATTTCAAAGAATGTTTTCAAGTCAATATGTATATTTAAATACTGAAACTTATTCACTTCAATAAATGTATGTTTAAGTTATAAAACTTGTCGTATGTATTGAAAAATTGTAACTTTTCGTCTTCGTATAAATCGATAACTTATACACTAGTTCTTCATCAATTAATCTTCTAAGTAAATCTTTCAAAGGCAAAAACATACCTATAGCTTTACATTTGTAACAAGTTAAATTGTACATGTTTCTCGTGAAATTAAAATTTTATATGTTTTTCATGAAAATATATAAAATTTTGTAACTTTCACATGAAACATGTACAATTTAACTTGTTACAAATGTAAAGCTATAGGTATGTTTTTGCCTTTGAAAGATTTACTTAGAAGATTAATTGATGAAGAACTAGTGTATAAGTTATCGATTTATACGAAGACGAAAAGTTACAATTTTTCAATACATACGACAAGTTTTATAACTTAAACATACATTTATTGAAGTGAATAAGTTTCAGTATTTAAATATACATATTGATTTGAAAAAATTCTTTGAAATATATATATATAAAAAAACTTTAAGTGTAAATTGAAATTTTTATAAGTTTTTCAACAGTGACTTATTAATATTTAGAAAGAGGTCGGATATCTTCAGCTATTCTACACCTGATTGGACAACACTTATAATGTGTACGAGAAAAAAAAAATTCAATTACTAGATGAGAAAAATTTCCTTGTAGGAATCAATGAAATTGGATAGTTATACTTTGGTTCGAGGCAATTTTCGTTTCACGCATATGATTTGTTGCTAAGTTGAAATAAATACACTTTAAATCAATGCTTAGTATCTTTTCTTTTATTCTTACTATGATCATTCTTATATTGAAGAATGATTTTTCGAAAGTCAATATATTTGAAAAATAAATATATCTATAGTGTAACATATAAAGTTGAAGTTACGTGGAATACTATTGGAATTAGCATTAGAAATTAAATCACTCAATTTATTCATGGGATATTGTCCATCACGTGAATATCTCCCCGCAACATTGGTTGCTCTTATCGGTATATGATTACGCATGTTTCGTGATCTTAACGTATGTCAATGTGTTATATTTTTTTTTATATGTGAAAAAAGGAAACTTTTCCACATATATTGATAATTTTCATGTTTATTCAGTTTGTGATTGTTTTTCATATTATTCAGTTTGATACCAACTGAGATGACATAATATAAATTGTTAAATGTGCTATAGTTTTAATATATGTGTTCCCACTTAAAAGCATGTTTGATTTTAAATTTTGTTTAAACTTTCTCCTAAAAAATTTTATAGCGGACCTCAGCGCATTTTTTTTTTTTTTAATTTCTGATAAAGTACTTCGAAACATTCACATTTTTCAATGTTGTATCTTCTATATTTCCAGTAAAACTTCTCACATTATACATGAATTTCAAGAAATTTGCTATGTCTAAGTTTGGTATTTTTTTTTTAATGTATAGATATTTCATCATTGTCATTCTATGATAAGATATCAAGTTGGTTCTTAATAAACAAGAGTGTATTTTCTTGTCATAAGCAAGAAAAACGAAGTTAAAATAAGTCAATGATAATTCTCATTTATGAATTTCTTGTCGTCTTCAACTTTTTTCAACACATTTCACTCAACTTATATTTTCACTTCATCTATCACTTTGTCATACTTCTTTACAGTTATAGTATGTATCAGTTCAAGTCATTGTTTAAATTTACGTCATTGATTTATTCAGTTCACTCAATCTCTTAGGTCATAATAATTTCATTAAATTTATAAGATTCAACAAAAAAAAAAAAACCTACTCATTACACATGAACTTAATATTATTGCACTGGGAAGAACTATAGAAATTTGGACAATAAAAATCTATTACAACAGCTAATAAATTCAATTTTCGACAAGCATGATAGGATATAAAAATTGTATTTTTTCGTTTTTCTGCTAATGTTTAAGTTCTCTGTTAGACAATAAAACGTTTGCCTAGAATAAAATCATAAATTATTCATCATTTATGTACCAACAGTAAAATTATCATTTACATTTTTGTAGATTTTTCTTTTTAACATGATAATGTCTTACATGTAAAGTTTATTTAATAGTAATTTCCGACTTGAAAATGTAGATAGCATTTATTTTCGATGAGTTTGATTTCAACTGACAAATATATTTCAACATTCAAAGCACATGCGAGTTATGTGAATAAACCATATGCAACTTAGCTAAATTTAAGTAATTAAGTTGTGAAGTTTTATCTTTGCCATAGAAAATATATTTATTTTTACTGATTTTTGTTAAGTTCTAAGACGATCTTTTACAATGTATGTCTTCTTGCAACATGAGAAAAGATGCGAAATGATAAGGACTTCTCTGGTATGCTTTCAATTCCTTGAGAAATACATTTAGCTTAACTACAAGACTTGTTCGGATTCTGAAGTATGCTATTTCCTATCGTAATTTATAATTTTACATGATACTTGGTTTAAAAGTTGAAAAAGTTTGCACAAATTTCCTATGTAAGTTCTGCTTCACTGAAAAGTTATCGGTCACAAGCAATAAAAATTTCACTTTGTTTGACTAATGTTATGTATGTGTTAATTATCATGAGTAATATCAGTTTTATTTGTGTCTTTCGAAAGCGAGCATTCATAAATTTAAAAGGATATTTCAAACTATTTTCAAAATATAAGTATCTTTTACAAGTTTTTTCCGGAATGAACTTTGCTCAGTTATATTAATATTGAATATTCATCTTACAAAATAAGCCTCTTGTAAAACACATTCCGTTTCAGTTTTTCTGAAATTTATGTATAAGTTATTTAGAAATTATGGGTGGAAGTTAAAAATCTCTATATTAATGATATATTGTCAGCACCTCTCAAATAAAAAAAAAATTCATGTATAATTTAGTTTGTCCAGATGATGTTCAATTTTACGTAGTAACAAACTCTACATTTTCCAAATTTATGCTAGTTTTTCACAAGAAAAAAAAAATATTCTTTAAGTTTGCCTAGCAAACTTTTTTCAGTATTTAAATTTTCTAAGTATATTCCATCACATGAGTATAGTTAACTATTTCCACTAAGGAAAATATCTTATTATTTTAGTTTGTTTGATTGATGTTAGATTTTTATGTTTCTGATTGGTGATTTGCATATACAGTTTTAAAAACTTTACACAATTCGTAACATATATGTTAGAAATAATAGTATTATCGCATCTGAGATTGAAAAAATTTATAACTATTATCATGTAAAGAAGGTTAAATTTTAAAACATGTCGTTGAATATGAGTGTTACCATGAAAAAAGTTAACTAATTACTTGTGATTTCCTTTCAGAGTATAAAAAGTTATATAGTTTACATATAATTCGCAAGTTTCTTTCAATTTTTCTTAAGATGTTTTAAAAGTCTTGCAGGTGATTTTCAAAACTTAAATGCATATTTACAATGTATTTAATATCTACAATTTATTTAATATTTTCCCCCAATTCACCTTTCTTAGATAAGTAAAATAAACCTTAGTCAGCATGTATTGCACGAGTTAATACGACACCTTAACGTATATTATTACAAAGTAAATTGTCTAAGTCTTTCTTGAAGTAACATAAATTTCCAACTTGCATTGATTTTCCGATTGAAAAGTAGAGGTGAATTTTTTTTCCTTGGAGTATCTATAACTAGTATTTATTTTAAATCTCTTATTATTTTTCTTCAATGTAACAATTTTGTTAAGTTTTACCCGTATTGTAGCATATAATCTCACTGAGTTTGAACAATATTCAATGTTTTAGACAATAGAAAAGTTTTCAAGTAGAAATGATCTTAAATTCTCCAAGTGAATCATACTTTTTGGAAGAAAGTCCATGCGAATTCTACCTTCACTTACTAATGTGTCTTTGAAATCCACTTCATTCATTCCAAGTTTTCACAAACATTTCATTATGAAAAAGGAAAAGTAGGAAAACGATAATCTCGAAGACCTGCTGACACACCGCAGCATCACCCGCTGCTTGCGCGTCGATGCTGTTGTTCTTGCTGTACAAGTCTCCCGACCTGTTTGAACAAGTATTAGCGTGACTCATCCTCCGGTCTAAAAATGCCGGCAAGTGGCGTATCACCTACCGCTAACCTGATTGGCTAATTACCGTCACATGCTTATCACCCCGTTTAAAGACGTGAATTTTATATGTAAAGTAAATTTTTACGCTAACGCTTAAATTCTTTGCTATAGAAAGTTCAAGTATGTTATTTTTTTTTCTCTTATATGTTACATTTTAAACACATGATATGAAATTTTTACGTTATGCTTATCTTAGAAATTTTTGAGTATGTTACTTTTTCTTTTATTTAACATTAACCTAAGAGTTTAATTGTATATGAGAAGTAAATTGTCACGTTAAAGTTTAAAGACATGATATTTATATGTGAAGTAAATTTTCGTGTAAAGGTTAAAATTCTTTATCTTTGAAATTTTTATTCTGTTAAATTTCCCATTATTTAACATTAACCTAAGAAAATAATTGTGTATGAAATTTTCGCGTATTGTTTAAATTGTTGTCGAAGAAAGTTTAAGTATGTTATTTTTTTTCTTCTCTAATTTAGCATTATTCTTACACATTTTAAAGATAAAAATGTTATGTGTGAAATAAATTTTCGCGTATTGTTTCAATTCCTTACCTTATAAATTTTTAATATTTCTTTTTCTCTAATTTAGCGTTATTCTTACACATTTGAAAGACATAATTTTTATATGTGAGGTAAATTTTCGCGTATTATTTGAATTCTTTGCCTTATAAATTTTTAGAGTTTCTTTTTTTTTATCTTATTTATCGTTGATATAAGAGTATGATAGTACATGTAAAGTTAATTTAAATTCTTTGCCTTGTAAATTTTTAGTGTTTCTTTTTTCTAAAAGTTAGAGTTGTCATTATACATTTTAAAGACATGAACGGCAATGTTTGAATTCTTTGTCGTAGAAATTATAGGTATGTTATACTTTCATCCTACATTTCAAATTTAAAGTCGTGATTTTTATATGTGAAGAACATTTTTTACGTTAATGTCAAAGTTATTTGTCGTACAAAGTTTAAGTGTGTTACTTTTTTTCTTTTATTTAGCGATATTTCTACATATTTTAATATCGGGATTTTTATGTGTAAAGTAAAATTTTACGTTAATGTTAAAGTTATTTGTCGTAGAAAGTTTAAGTACGTTACTTTTCTCTTGCATGTTATATTTTAAAGTCGTGATTTTTATACATGAAGGGAATTTTCGCGTAAAGGTTAAATATTTATCTTAGAAATTTTAAGTAAGTTACTTTTTTTCTCTTATTTAGTGATATTTTTACACATTTTAAAGTGATTTTTATGTGTAAAGTAAGTTTTTTTCGTTAATTTTAAAGTTATTTGTCGTAAAGAGTTTAAGTATGTTACTTTTTTCTCCTATTTAGTGATATTCGTACACATTTTAGAGACATGATTTTTATTCGTAAAGTAAATTTTCACGTTCACTTTTTTTATAAGTTTATTTTTTATAATAATAATAATAATAAAATCTGATAATTATTACTAAATATTATCTTTATATTTAATAAATTTCATAATTACTCCAATTGAAACAACTGTCTACGCTAAAAACCCATTCGCTACACTATGACGTCACGAACAAATTATCTATCACTTTAACTGTTTCAAGCAAGATCGTTACACAACAACTCAACTCGCAAACGCGTTGAAGCGTGTTGAAACATGCCTAGTCTCGCTCCCCACCCGCTCTGATCGGTTAGAACCAAGCAGCGCCCTCTACCGTGAAACCTGATTGGTCGGTGAAGTCACGTGATCACCCCTCATATATAGACGCTACCGGTTGCCGTCTCGCCATTTCTACTTGGATACCTGAGTGTGAAAGACGTGTTTAATACTTCGTGCTTTTTTTTTCACAGATTTTTTTTTTGTTAGGGCGGAGTGAGGCGGTACCAATTCTTCCTAAAAGAGGTATCGGGCTGGAGGTGGGTCCTCACCTTTAATAAATAATTTTTCAAAATTTATTAATTGTAATTCTAAAGTCTTAACTTATTCAAAATTAGTTAGGGAAGGGGGGTGGGTAGATGAGTTACCATGAAGGCAACGTCCGATAGTCGATATTTTAACAATTGTTTGGTAAAATATTGAAATGTCACGTGTAGCTCGGGGTTAGGGTTCTTTAGACCCTTAGCAAATGGCCTTCCTTTTATTAACTTTTCAAATTTAACATTTTTATTTGTGTAACTTTGTTGCAGGTATTTTAACTTGGCTAAAGGATATGTAAGTAACTCGCTAGAAAACCAAACAGTCAATCAGGAGTTAACTTTTGGTCACATGTTTAAAACTTATCAGTCACAAGCGAGCATTTAGCTGACCGATCAGAACTCGTTGCCAACACCTGAAAACTAAATTTGGTATATATCCAATGTTATCACCACTTAAAACGTAAATCTTAACATAGAATGACCTCATATCCACTGTGACGTCATTAGTAAAAATACCTATCACTCTACCTTATTCGTTTAGAAGCAGCCCTAGAACAACTCAACTCCGTCTGAAAGGTAAATCTACACTAAAAAGTGTTGCCAACGCTCAAAACTTTGATATAAAACAAATTATGACGTCATACCTACTGTGACGTCACTCAATAAAAGCCTATCACTCTAACTTATTCGTTTAGAAGCAGTCCTAGAACAACTCAGCTCCATCTTAAATGTAAATCGAAACTAAAAAGTGTTGCCACCGCTCAAAACTTTGATATAAAACAAATTATGACGTTATATCTACTGTGACGTCACGCAATAAAAGCCTATTACTCTAACTTATTCACTTAGAAGCAGTCCTAGAACAACTCAACCCCGTCTGCTAGATAAACCGAAACTAAAAAGTGTTGCCACCATCAAAACTTTGATATAAAACACATTATGACGTCATTCCCACTGTGACGTCATACACAAACAGCTTATAATGAAACTAGAACAACAGCAGGAGGGGAACAACTCCACTCCACTTCCGATGACGTCATATCCTATGATGTCACTTCCTGTGACGTCATATCCGGTCACGCCCCCATACCATACCGTCGCTCGGTCGATCCATGGCCCCGGACTCTCCTTTTCTAACTACTGACGTGGGCGTAGAAAGGATTTGAGCTGAGAACTGCTAATTTGTGGTTGCTCGTTTTTTTTATTGCTTAGTCAGCAATGGCCCTGAACTCGCAAACTGAATCGTTTGGTGTTATTCCTTTTGATGGAAGTAACTATTCTATGTGGAGCAGGCGTGTTCCTGCTGTTTTTGCAGCAAAAGAACTTGATTTGTATTTGGAAGAAGAGCCAGCAAATGATGCAAGTGAAGTTGATAAAAAGAAGGCGAAAAGAGCGTATGCTCTTTTGATGTCTCTTCTGGATGACAGAATCCTGGCGTCTTTGAGTAAAGAGAAGACTGCACTCTTTCTTTGGACTAAGTTGAAAGCTGTGTATGAATCAAAAGGACCAGTAAGTCAAATATTGACTCGAAAAAGACTTGCAACTCTTAAGAAAAGTCGGGAAGTGCCGATGAGGAGTCACCTAAGTGAAATTACGAAGTTAGTGACTGATTTAAAGGTTTCGGGTGTCACAGTGAGTGATGCCGACATAATTGTTTACATATTGATGTCACTACCACCGGAATATGACAATATTAAGTGCGCTTTGGAAAATCAGCCTGATAACAATCTTTCAGTGGATTTTGTGACTCAGCGTCTTCTCGAGGCTGAAATGATACTGAAAGACAGTAGAAAGTCATCTCCTAACTCAATGAGTGTTAACCATAGTGCGGCCTTTTCAGCGAAAAAGGATATTGTCTGTCACAAGTGTAGACGAAAAGGACATTATGCCAAAAATTGTCGAATTAATATGAACTGTGTTTCTTGTGGAAAGCGGGGACATTTTAAACGGGATTGCGAAGTCGGTAAGTTGTCTGACCATGTGCAACAGGCTTCTACAGCGATTACGTTTATGGCTGGAAATGTATACAAGAACAACTTCATTGTGGACAGTGGCGCAACGTCTCACATGTGTTCAGTAAAAAAGTGGTTTTCTTCATTTATAGAATCCTCGGGAACTGTACAATGTGCTTCGAAAAGTGAATTACTAGAGATTAAAGGAGTTGGAACTATCAATGGTCATCTAAGTGACGGTACTCAGATTATTCTCAAGGATGTACCAAATACTTTATATGTACCAAATTTGAATGGAGAATTATTATCAGTTAAAAATATTGAAGCGGCAGGTTACAGTGTCATCTTTAAGAATGGTGAGGTTTTCCTGGAAACTGGGAAGGAAATGTTATTGTTTGGTTTGCGAAATACTCGTGGACAGTACGTGAGTGAATTTGTTCCTGATGTTATTTCGGAGGTTTCTTTGCATACAGAAGATAGTGATTTGTGGCATCGACGTCTTGGACATTCCTGTGACAGTGTGCTGAAAGAAATGGGACTTCCCATTTCCCAAAAGTTTTGTGAAGTCTGCGTTACCCCCAAACAGAGTGCAACGCCAATGGGGAAATGTCCTCGACGAAGGGAAACGCAACAGATGACTATGATTCACACAGATATATGTGGACCAATAGTACCATTAACAGAAACTGGCGAGTGCTATTTTATGACAATAGTTGATGACTGTTCTAGGTATATGGAAGTTCGATTGTTGAAGAAAAAGAGCGATGTAGTGGATGAACTGAATATGTTTTTTAAAATGAATCCATCTGTAAAGAAGATGCGATGCGATGCGATAATGCGAAAGAATATGTGTCCGGTGAACGTGTAAAGGTGGCTAAGCATGCTTGTGTTATAATCGACCCAGCTCCTCCTTACACTGCTCCTTAAAATGGTTTAGCGGAAAGAGCTAATCGAACACTTTTGAATAAAGGGCGGGCTCTTATCTTTGAAGCGAAATTAAGTAAGAAATTCTGGGGACATGCCATACTTACAGCTGCGTATTTACATAACAGGATTCCCAACAGCTCTATTAACAACCTCACCCCATATCGCTTGAAACATGGAAAAGATCCCGATCTGAAGAACATTCGAGTATTTGGTTGTGATGCTTACATGTTGTTACCAAATTCTCAGAGGAAGAAATTGGATCCAAAATCAAATAAGATGGTTTTTGTGGGATACTCGACTATGGGATATCGCTTAATGGATCCAGTAACTAGACGTGTTGTGGTTTCTTCTAATGTTAAATTTAATGAAGCGAAGAAAAGTGATTATCAAAGATACACATCTCAAGATTCAGATCCAGAGAACACAGAAAATGATGTGAACGTTTCCAATGATATCATTAATGAGACTGATGACGTTGATGTACTTAGCAATCCTCACATAGAAGATGAGGATGGAGACTCAGAACAGGAACCAAGAAGACCCGGTAGAGTAAAGAAAGAGCCTGTTCGATTTCCTCAGTCTGAAGTGTATGAAGCCATGATTTCGATTCAGGAATCACTCTCTTTTGATGATATCCCAACTCTACCAGATGATGAACAGTGGAAATGGAAAAAAGCCATGGGGGAAGAAATGAAGGCAATGGAGAAAAATGATGTGTGGGACCTAGAAGATTTGCCAGAAGGAAGACGAGCTTTATCCTGCAAGTGGGTGTTACGACAAAAGCGGGATGGGAAGTTTAAAGCCCGTCTCGTTGTTCTTGGATTTCAACAACAGAAGGATGTGGATTATTCCGACACCTACTCTCCTGTTATCAGTATGCCAGCTCTTCGATTAGTGCTTGTGATTATTGTGCAAGAAAACCTTTCTGTGTTTGTGTTAGATGTGAAAACTGCCTTTCTGAATGGAGATTTGAAAGAAGTGATTTACATGGATCAACCACAAGGTTATGATGATCAAAGTCGTAGAAAGTGCAAGCTCAAAAAAAGTCTGTATGGGTTAAGACAGGCTCCACGTCAATGGTTTTTAAAAATTTTTCAGTTTGTGTTAAAACTAGGTTTTAAGCATTTAATATCTGAACCCTGTATTTTTATTAGAGAAGTGAATACAAAGAAAGTAATTATTGCTCTGTATGTTGACGATCTTTTAATTGCAGGTTCTGATATTTGTGAATTGAATGTTATCATAGAATTGTTATCTAATGAGTTTCAAATGTCTAAAGCAGAAAAGGCTTCTGAGTTTTTGGGTATCAAGAATGGAGTTTACTCCAAGTGCACTGTTTCTTGATCAAGAGAACTACATCACTAGATTATTAAATAGGTTCAATATGTCAGAGTGCAAAACTTTCACCACTCCAATTGAAGCAAAGGCAACAGTAGCTGATTTTGAAAACGGGGGCTGCATTTAATGGCCCTTATCGTGAACTTATAGGTTCATTATTATATCTTGCTTATGCTACACTACCTGATATTTTATTTGCAGTAAACTGTTTTAGCCAACTCCAAGAGAAACCAACTGAAAGTGCTTGGTTAGGGTTAAAGAGAATTTTAAGATATTTAAAGGGTACTTTGAACTTAAAAATTGAATATAATAAGTGTGATTTTGAAGGTTATAATTTATCAATGTATGTAGATGCCGTTTGGGGGGCAAATACAAATGATAGAAAGTCCATTACTGGCTTTGTTGTAATGTTAAATGGTTGTTCTGTACTGTGGTCATGCAGAAAGCAAAATTGCATTACTTTATCTTCTGCAGAAGCCGAGGTAATAGCTTTGGGAAAAGCTGTCCAAGAACTTATATGGTATAAAACAATTGTCTGTGAAATTGTTAATCTTTCAAATATATTGGTGTTAGAAGACAATCAGTCTTGCATAAAATGTGTAACAAATGAGAATAGCACAGGTAGGTTAAAGCACTTAGATATAAAGCTAAAATTCATTAGAAATGCTGTAAGCATGAATAATATTAAAATTGAATATATTTGTTCAAATTTGCAAATTGCAGATATGTTCACAAAAGCTTTGCCGAAATTTAAATTTCATGAGCTAATGCCTTTGTGTTGTTTGAAAAATAAGCTATAATGTATTGTTGTTTTGATATGCGATTAAGAGCGGGTGTTATAATGTGCCTGATGTAATCGCATAGTATTATTGCGTAATCAAATGTCGCTATTTCCTCATTATGTAGCTCTCTTGTAAGTTCGCTATTCTGCATAAATATGAGAAACGCATTTTTCATCTTTCTCTCTTACCAAATAAATTGCTTTCGATCACACGGTGTCTCGCCTGCTATTTGTAATACAACACTTTGTAGCAAGGGTGTGTTATATGCATACTCACGTCTAAGTAACACATTATCTTTGAGCAGTTTTGATAACATTTTAGAGCATATCGGAGCATATATCTGCATACAAACCACATCATCCTACATTCAATTACTAGCGAAATACCGATTTTTAAATTCCTCTGTTAGTCCGAGAGGCGACTGCAATTTTTGGACCTCATCGAACATCATTCTGAATTTTTTATAGAAATTGGAGAAAAGTGAGTAGATTACGAATCTACTTGTCTGCCGTGGCAAAAATGGCCGAAACTGATCAAAAATCGACTTGGAATGAGTTGAACTAAAATCCGATTGCCAAATATGTCATAACTTGCCAAAAAGAGAACAAACTTTTTCGTCTGGCAACCCACTGCATTTTGATTTTCAATGAGAAAAAGCGCAAACGATTTCTGATCTCTGGCTCGGAAAACTTGTGTATCTTTTAAAAGTAAGCCAAATTGGCGATATCAGTTACGTCATCAGTGACGTAATGTTTATTGCCGATTTGGCTCATTTGTGAAAGATGCAAGTAAGCTATCGCCACACATCCGAATCATCTGCAACTTTCTTAATTAAAAATTAAAGAGTGAGGGTTACCAAATTAAAAAAAAAAAAAAATGCTCATTATTTGGCAAGTTATGGCGCATTTGGCAATCGGATTTTAGTTCAACTCATTCCAAGTCGATTTTTGATCAGTTTCGGCCATTTTTGCCACGGCAGACCAGAGGATTCGTAATCTACTCATTTTTCTCCAATTTCTATAAAAAATTCAGAATTATGTTCGATGAGGTCCAAAAATTGCAGTCGCCTCTCAGTCTATTACGTATAAATTCCTTAAATACTAAATTAAATTTCTAAAAAAGAAATAAAAAAAAAATAAGATGATCTTTCATCTAACTTGTTTTCTTGTCTTTCTAGAATTATCCCCTCTTCGAAGGAACCTACCAATAGGCACACCATCCGAGATGGCGATCATGTCAGCTCTCGTGTTCTACGTCATACCGGGTCTCCTCGGTAGGGCGTACAACCTGAAGAACGAAACAGTAGGACCTGACTTATTCCGAACGGAGGAGACAGAACATGCGAAGGTCGGTGGATTATCTTATATATCTCAAACTGTGAATTCTGTGGTTGGTTGGTTGTTTTCAGATTATCTGGCGCCGTCAGCAACACGAGGGCTATAATGCGCCAAAACATTCGTCATTAGATAAGCCAACATACATTTACAAACACCCATGCCTAACACGGGACTCGAACCCGCAACCTCCCGGTCTAGAAGCTAGCACGCTAACCACTATACCGTTATGTGAATTCTGTGAACAGTTTTTTTAAAATGTGAATTTTTTGCGAACCCTAATTTTAAAAATGCGAATTTCCGGGGTTCCTTATAAGAAAACGGGAATTTCATGGAGAATATTTTCTCCCCCAAAAGGTGAATTTTTAAATGGGAATTTTTTGCAAGCCTGAATTTGAAAAGACTAATTTCATAAAGTTTCTTATTCCAGAATGTGAATTTGATGGAGTATATTTTTGTTTCCAAAATGTGATTTTTTTTCTTAAGTGCTCTAAATTTTAAATTGGAATTTGTAAGGTCTCTAATGCTATTTACATAATTCTTCAAATATTTCAGTTAACTAAAACCCCCAAAATGCATACTGTGTTGTATTTTGCCCACCGGATTCCCTTAAAACGTTGACTGCCATATGAGTTACATTCAACTCACGCCACTGGTTCAATCTCTTCTCCAATCAACGCGTCAACGAGTGCTGAGGTTGGATGGTTCGACAGTTTTGGCCCTAGGGCAACACGTGGTTCATGCTGCGCCAAAGAAATTAGAGAACATCAATTTAAATTTTAAGAAACAAAGTATCGGAAAAATTAATATAAAAGTCAAAGTTGAAATATTTCATAGGGTGGAAGCATTCCACAAAAAAAAATGACTCGTGGTCTGTCAGACCGCATGCAGCTGTTAAAGGTTAAATCAAATTGGCTGTTTAGATCGCAATCGTGTCAAATTCTGTGGCAGTCAACGTGTTAAGGGTTAAGAAAGTTTTTCTTTTCTTTCAGATTTATGAAAATCAAAGTTTCGAGACTTATGAAATCTTTTCTTTCAGAAAATTGAGAGGTACATGACGACTTCCGAGTACAAAGTTGTGTCGGAGTTATCGGAGGCTACTGACTTCTTGGACGTGAGCGGTAAACTGGCTTTGAAATTAAAGACAGGAGCAATTAACATCGAGGGAACAGGAAACTATCTCAAGGAATCGAAGTCGTTTCAAAATAAGGTCGACTTGCTGGTTAAAGTTCACTATGAAACGGTAAGTTAAACTTGAGTAACTTTGGTTTGGTTTGCAAGTTCCAGCTGTCTATTTCTGTCACGTATAAAGTGCTTAACACAACCATATACGCCTCGTAATTTTGAGCATCTAGAAGAATATGATATCGAAATCTTCTAATATAAACCCCTCTCTTCGACCCCATCACACCAACGAGAGGATATTGGGAAGAGGGATCTAATCTGCGCCAGACCCTATTAGATTCACACCTATCTATGGTGGCCTCCGAGGATCGAACTTTAGCCACCGAACAAACGCAGCACTAAGTAACTTGTCGTGAAATGTGAACAGTAAAAAAAAAAAAAAAGTGATTTATTTTTAAAGTAGATCCTGTTGTAATGTTGTGGCACCAGGCACGGCCAGTCGGATTAGGATATAGGTTGGTTGGACATGGGATAGTTAGATGAGCTGTACTGAAGCGAAGAGAGGACATTGTTCGGAGGGTGTGGCCCATAGGTTGAATATATCTCGGAAAAGACGACGGGATGAAAGGAGGAAAGAAAAAAAACAGAAATGCGGAAAATGTGTTGGGAGTGGTTGTTTTCCTCGTGCCTGGCCGCTACTGAAATGTGATACGGTGTTTCCCATTGAGTACAGTGTAAAGTGATATGAATACTTGTATGTTCATACTTTTGTGGTGCTGCGTGTAAATAAAGAAAAGATCTTGACCTCTGCAATTTTGCAGACTTTATTTCGAACGAGTATATCGAAAAAACAACACCACAATCCGTAGGTAAAATTTAATTAAAAAAAAAAAATTCTCCAAGAAATACAAAACTTGGTAATCATATGAAATATTCTAATATAAATAGTATTCTGAAAATTTATTTCAATGTTGTCGTTGTTTTTATAAATTTTAGCTTTTTTTAAAAAGCCTACTCTTTTTCATTTTGAGTACAGCTTAGATGAATCATATTTAAGAATGGTTAAAGTATTGTGAAAAATATTATGAATTTTTTTTTTTTTTTTAAATTAAAAAAAAAAAAAAAAAATATGTATTCATAGCAGAAGCAAATTTTGTTAAAAATTGTCATTTTTATTTATATAAAATGTATTAAAAAAAGTTCTTCACAATATTGTTCAGTATAATATTGAGTGTATTTGACAAAAATAATTATAGTTTTATAAGCCTATGAGGAGAGCCTTAGCACTTTTTCAGAATCCCAAATATGGTTGGTTGGATGTTTTCAGATTATCTGGCGCCATCCTGTAATGCGCCGAAACATTCGTCATTTGACAAGTCAACATATATTTACAATCACCCATGCCTTACACGGGACTCGAACCCGCAACCTCGCGGTCTAGAAGCTAGTATGCTAACCACTATACCGTTCGGTCGGCGAGTCCCAAATATGAACAAAGTTTCGAGTACAATTCATTTGAATATTAACGATTACATACGAATATATGGCTGATATATTACTTACCAAATAATATAGGTTTTCCAATCTTCTGGGCCTTTCAACGCTTTTTATCATCAAATCCAGAAATTCGTTTGGTACACGTTTACCTATATACCGAAGCAACATGACTAAAATTCACTTTTATGATATTCAAAGCATCACTGTATATTCCGCTGGTTTAAAGACACATTGTATTCCTTGCTCCTGTGGACAATTCAATAACAAATAAATAAACAAATGCTGCCAAAACGAGAATAAAAATATGCCTTTTTTTTCATTAACTGCCAAATGAGTTCCGCAAATACGATCCAGTGCTTCAAAACATTCTTCCGCTTCCCCGCTTTATTTCGAGGACAAGTTTCTCTAAAATCTATAATCTGTCAACGCCTGATCAGACTGGCATCCATGTCAACATTAAACGGATAATTAAATCCTGCAACATTTGTAATTTCATTATTGGTGCATCTCTTCTCTCTCAACCTCGCATTTCGGTTCGAGAAGTAGTGAGCAAGAAAAAAATTATGCCACTCGTCACTAATAGTCCGAAAGGCGACTTGTAAGTTTAGATTCTCCATCAAACATAACTCTGTATTTTTTTCTTTCTTATTTTTTTTTTTTCTTTCTTCTCTTTTCTTCTTCTTCTTAGAATGCTGTGAAATGTTAGTAGATCATGAATCCACTGGTCTGCCGGAGCAAAACTGGATGACGCTATAAAAAATTTACTTATGCGGTAACCCACTGCTCTTTAATTTTCAATAAAGAAAAGTGCAGACGATATTTTTTCTCTGGTGAAGAATACTTCTATCTTTTAAAATTGAGCCAAGTTGGCGTTAAACATAGTGTCAGGGATGGCGTAATATTTATTACCAAATTGGCTGACTTTTAAAAGATGATAGATTTTGGCGCCAGAAAGGACAAATCGTCTGCAACCTTCTTAATTGAAAATCAAAGAGTAATAAGTTTCTAGACAAAAAAAAAAAAAAAAGAATGTTCATTTTTTGGCAATTTATGACAATTTGGCAATCATATTTTGTTCAACTCATTCAAAGTCAATTTTTGAATACTTTCAGTCATTTTTGCCCCGGCAGACCAGTGGATTGATGTTCTACTAACATCTCTCTACATTCTATAAAAAAAATTCAGAGTGATGTTTGATAAGGTACCAACACTTGCAATTACCTCTTAGTTTATAATTGCGATCAGATCAATAAGGTGTTTCGAAAAAGTTTCTAGACAGTTTATAATAAGCGTCGTATTTTTATTTCTTGGAAAAGTACCACAGAATTCAATGTCTATAGCACAAACTGTGCTCTAGAGTATATATTGTATGTCATTATCCGTGCAGAGCGTGTAAAAACTTATTTGCTATTTCAACTTCGAAATATATCGGTTTACAAAATTTGTTGGTTTTGCCATTCAGCACCATAACATGGCAACAACATCTGGTCTTACACGCCTTAGAATTTTGAACTTGGTTGGTCGGTTGTTTTGTACGATTGGTTGGTTGTTTTCAGATTATCTGGCGCCGTCAGCAACACGAGGGCTATAATGCGCCGAAACATTCGTCACTAGACAAGCCAACATACATTTACAAACACCCATGCCTAACACGGGACTCGAACCCGCAACCTCGCTGTCTAGAAGCTAGCACGCTAACCACTATACCGTTTGGTCGGCATTTTGTACGATCAACAAAGTATTTTTGTGCACAATGACGTCAAATCATTGCACTTAGTATCTTCACGGTTCTCTGATACTTGCGCTAGTGCCTATTTCTATAGACCGCTGATATATAACTACAACTTATACATAGCTTATAAGCAGTTTTTGACGTTGTAAGCAGGTTAAGCTAATTGGAAATCCCCCCCCCCACTCCACCTCCATCAATGTAACGTAAAAGACTACCCTTGATTACAAACACATTCTAACTAGTTTGGGAGTAAGTTGTTAATTTAGATCTCCATGGCATTTGTTAAGTCTTCTTTCGCTTCAAGTCAGTAACCAAGCATGTACTTTCCAGAAGTTACAGTCAGAGATAAGTCTTATGGTTAATTTCTGTCTATATCCCACCGACCTTCTTTCGATCTTATCTTAAGTCTTATCCTTAACTAATCGAGCCGATGGCGGATCTTCTACCAGAAAATAGAAATATACATCTTTGTTTTTTTACCTCCATATTTTAAGCCCTTGGGCACCAGTTTTGGTAAAGCCCACCTGATGGCTGTAAGGTTAGAGCTCTGATTTCGCATGCCAAAGGTGATGGGGTTCGTATCCCAGGTTAGCCAGAGGTGTTTGTTGTCGTTCGGAACCGACTGTAGGTACCTGCCTGATTAGCCGTCATTGTATACAAAAATAAGTCATTGAGGGCACAAACCGACAAGTTTTGATATAACAAACTGTTGCCGTTTCGCCAATAGGGATTCCTTTAAACAGGAAGATGATGTTTGGTTCACCGTATTAAGTATTTTGCACTTTCAAACTTGGTCCTGTTACCATTCAATTCTGTACCCTTTACTGAAATCTGTGAAGCAGATACAGGGTCCAGTAGAAAGAATTTTTTTTAATTGCGAAAAGAGTAAAGTAGAAAGAAGATGCGAATGGTATACTGGATAGAGAGCTATGCTTGATACACTCAATTTTTATGCAAAATAACGGCTCTTCAGGCAAGGAGCTACAGCTTAACATATAACTGTGACATGCGGTCTGACAGATCACGAGCCATTTTTTTTGGAATGCTTCCACCCCCTAAGATATTTCATCTTTGACTTTTACATTAATTTATCTGATACTATGTTTCTTAAACTTTAAACTGATGTTCACCTATTTGTTTGGTGCAGTATGACTTGTTGCAATTGCTCCAAAAACATCAAACCACCCAACCACAGCAGTTAAAGGTTAACGTGGATTCCGAGACACAATGCACATCCATGCCTAACCCAGGATTCAAACCCGGCACCTTTGGTACGCGAGGCCAGAGCGCTATCCCCACAGTCATTAGAAGGGCATAGACAACTATGTTTGGTTGGTTGAAACTTATCGGCGCCAGGGCAACACATGGGCCGTATTGCGCCAAATAGTTATGGAATTTTAAATGCCCACTGCTTTGCTAAATAATAGATAAAAGTAAATTTGATCGAGAGCCTTCCATTGTTTATTGATTGAGGTCCATTTTTAATTGGGCGGATTTAACAATAATCAACACTGGTGAATATTGTGTACTGAAACCCCATTTGTGTGTCTTGTAAAGCACCGCATTCTCTAAAAATTACCGTTTAGCAGTATTATCCAGTAAAAAAAATTACATGGCTCATTTTTACTTAAGAAACCATGAATTCATTCCCCTATATTTAGATTTTATTCTATATTTAGATTTGTTGCCGCATTGCAATATTGTAACAAATTTTTCAAACCAATATACTGCCCAAGTCCCATTTCTGTATTCAACATACCACCATCGATATAGATAAAAATAGACTGCTTAACGCTGGGAAAAGGAAGCTGTTGCCAGATACTTGGGTGGACAAAAAAAATACGGATTGCCGAGGATTGAAAATAAAACCCAGGGTTGCACACAGAAGAACTATCAATAGTAGATCTTAATTAGTAATAAAGTTTAAAAAAATATCTACTCTAGTACTTCACAAGTTTTCTCGCGTTCCTACCCAACTATAAAAGTGATCTGTGATTGGTTAATCATCCATCCATCATCATCAACCACCGGCGCGTTTTTTCCCTTGTATTGCTATTGGAGAAGTCCATCCAGTTGTTTATCTATACCAATGCTTACCACTTGTGTATGTCTTCTGCTATGTCATTTCAAAAGGTCTTTTCTGAAAAACTCTTTACTATAAAACGTAATGCTGTACTATCACCAATCCAGGTGATCATGACCCTTCCGAGCAGCATGAAACCCATAGCTGACTGGCAGGCGGTTCTGAAAGGCACTACCATGACCCACTACATCCGGTCCATCCGGTACGGAGGAGATCTGATCGCCTCCGTTCGATTCACCACTACCAACGAGGCGGACAAGGAGATCATAAAAGCGGAGGTGCAAGGGGAGCTGAATTCGAAATCAGGGTCATTCGGCATGGGACTTAAGGGTGAGGAACTGACTTTCAATAAATTTATTAAATATTGTTAATTTAACGTAATAATACGGTTAAAAAATGTCTACTTAATAGGAAATGAAAATCAATTTAAGAAACATAAAATTCATCAAAGGTCTTAGAATATAAGTGCAGACTACACATGACACAAAACATGTTGGACTGTGACAGTAAAAGTCGTGTTAAAAACTATTATTGAATCTGTCATTAATAGTTATATCATTCCGTCCATTATTTAAACTGTCCATTATATCTGTCCAACTATGTCGCCAATAAATCACTGTATAAATCGTTAAATCCATCATTAATAGTTATATCATTCTGTCTATTATCAATCCGTCTATTAATGTATTAATTACTAATTTAATCTAGCTATCTCTCTGTTATAACATCGATCAATCAATTAATTATTCACACAATATATCCAGCACTCAAAAAAGGTATTCATCAAACAGTAGATAGATCATTTAATCAATAAATGATCAATAAAAATCAATCAATGAATTAATATATCAATCCAAAAAACAATATAACAATCAATCGATTAATCAATAAAATAATAAATGCGTCACTCACTTCAATCAATGATCAGTATATCAATAACTCAATCAATGAAAAATTATCAATATGTCACTCATTCAATCAATAATCAATCTTTAAATCAATGATCATTCAACCAATATATCAATCAATCACTCTATGATAAATCAATGAAACTATATATCACTAACTCATTCAATGATCCAACTATCAAACTATTTAACAATCACTCAATCACTGACTATTATACATGAATCATTTCATCATTGATAGACCTATTTACCAATCACTCAATAATCAATCAACCAATCTTTACATCAATTCATTACTCAATGATCCATCAATCAACCTTTACTCAATGATCCATCAATTGACTTAAATATAAAGTAGTCAATCAATAATCGACTTATATATCAATCACTCAGTGGTCAATCAACCAAACTATGCATTAAACCCTTACTCAATGATCCAACAATCAACTTATGTATCAATCAATACATGAGCCAATAAACAATCTAAACAAACCAAATCAATTTTTAAATAACCATCAATCAAAAATCAACCACTCAATCCTTCCATAAGGTAACCTCGAGAAGATCCAAAACAAGATAGGCGACACTGCCTCCATGGACATCAACTACTACGCCACCGTTCCTTTGGAAGACATTCCTCGTACCATTGACGGACTAACGGAGTTGGTGGACAAGTTCCCCGAGCAGACTAAGAAGGTCAACGACGGATACGGAGTGCCTCTCAGCATGGAGGTCTTCTCGCTCGAGGCACTGCAGAAGGACGCCAGGACATACTACCAGACACTGTGAGTAGTAGTATTTAAGAAAAACTGCTAATAAGAACCTTTCCTTGTATTCTGTATGTTACAATCTTCTCAACCAGTTAATTTAGAAATTACTTTGTACAAAAACTTGAAATTTGGTGAGTAGGAACGAATTACCACTTAATGAAATGGCATCAATTAAACACATAGAAATAGCGTCTAATATAATTAATTTTATAAATGAAATTAAAAAAGAAAAAAGAAAGAAGGACTATTGCAGGTAAAGTCACTGGATAGACTTTGACTTAAGGATTTCAAATTTGAAATAAAATATATTACAAATAAACAAATAACATCAACGCATCAGTTTGGTCATCGTTTTATTGTCAGTTGACGTTGAAGCATAATTTACTAAATGGAATAGTGCCTCGAATAATTACTAATGGAATAGTGCCTCGAATAATTACTAATGGTGCCTCGAATAATTACTAATGGAATAGTGCCTCGAATAATTACTAATGGAATAGTGCCTCGAATAATTACTAATGGAATAGTGCCTCGAATAATTACTAATGGAATAGTGCCTCGAATAATTACTAATGGAATAGTGCCTCGATTAATTAATAATGGAATAGTACCTCACATAGCAGGTTCCTGGAATATATAGGAGTTAGCGCTAAATTGCTACATTCCCTGTCAAATTGTAGAGATGTGCGCTAACCCGGAGTCGTACCAGGGACTCCTAGATCAATAGACAGGCGTGTTAACTACTAGATAAAAGAGATATCTGGTGTCTAGGTGTTGTATCTGTTATTTGTACACAAGTGCACCACATAGTCACTTCCCAGTGAGTCGCGAAGGGGACGAACGATTGATTTACTTGAGTGAGTTGAGTGCGTTGAGTCCTGTGAGTCGCAGGAAGTTGCTTGCTGAGTTCGTAGTGTGAAGGTCGTGCTCATTTTCAGAAGGCGCCGATAGATGGCAGCACGATTCAGTAGTCGAGTAGTCACCAATGTAGCGATGTGCGCTGACCGAGAGTCGAACCAGGGACTCCTAGATCAATAGACAGGCGTGTTCACCACTATACAAGAGATCTCTGGTGTCTGGGTTTTATACCTGATATTTGTACACGAGACCACCACAAAATTAACAACATGCTTCATCTTTAGTTTTAAGCATTCTTTAATACTTTGTTGGGGAACATTATGGTTAATTTTTGTTGGTGACAAAAAATTCGAACAGCCTGTCCTCTTCGGATGTCCAGGCTAGGTCCAGCACCGGAGACTTTCCGTGGAATGCCTCAGCTGCGCGGTGGTAGACCGGACATCCGTCTCCATCGACCGTTTCGACGAACAAAAGGGATCAGTTTAAGGAACTTTTTGTCTCGCAAACGGTTGACGGTATAGTAAGTAAGAACCAATTTAAAAAATTATTATCCGTTTTTTAGCGCGCTTGCTGACCAGATGGTGATACTGGACGAACAGTTCAGTGATATCCGTCAATCAAAGCAACGACTATCTGATTGGTTGAAAACCGTTCCACCGGTGCTGCCAAAGGAAGAAGATGCTAAGGTAGGGATATTTATTCCCATAGGACATAGCAAATAGAGTTTCAGGGATATTAATGTGTAACTATAGATATCTACGACATTAGCTTAGGTAACAAAGATTTTTTTTTTCCGTCTATTGTAGAACGTGAAAATGAAAAACTTTTCTATTGTTTTTAATTATTTGTGTTGAAACTTTTACTTTAGTACACTTCCGTTAGACGGGTACCAGTAAGCACTGTTGTCGCCAAGCATAATTGTTTAGGGTTTGTAATAGGGTTGCTATGACGGTTTGTTGTAGCACGGATACACTCGATACGTTCTCACAAGTTCACTTATACGGCTATCGCAATTTTTTTTTTTTTCTAACACAGTCTGGATGGAATCTCCTCTGTAATGTGCATTCAGCGCCACCTGCCGATTCATTCCGAGTTTTTAAGCAATTGCAGCAGCCATATTAGTGAGCTTGTGAGAGTACTTGTGTGAACGAGTGTAAACGTGATTGTAGGAACTCTAAATGATTTGAAGATAGTTAGTTTGGATGAGTTATCACTGCAATTTGGAGGTCTTTATCTGGTGCCTATCTAACGAAAGCGTACCATTACTATATATAGGGTCTTTATAATTATTTAACTTCTAAAAAGCTGTGAAAAAACTAGTCGGAATGATTTGAAATTTGGCCCGTATACTTGAATAATGGGGAAATGATAGAGCATTAGAAGAAAAAGTACTTCAAATAACTTTTTTTCTTATACCTTACACTTTCCTCATTTTTTGCATACACTTAGATCAAACTTCAAATAATTCTGACTAGTGTTTCTTTTTTATAGCTTTTTCAAAACTTGAACTTCAATTATAATTACACTGGGGAGATTATAAGTAAAGTTCAACTTTCGAAAGGCATTATTTCAAAAGAATGGCAATATTTCTTACGCTAAATCATGGCTTTTAAAAATTAATGTTAAGATATTAAGACATTTTTTTTCTTCTTTTTTTTTTCTTTCCCTTATGCCATATTGTTTCCCTCTTTTTCGAGTACATACAGGTCAAATTTCAGGTCATTCATGCCAGTGGTTTTCTTACGCTGCTTTTTGAAAGTTGAATTTTAATTATGAAACCACCTTGAACTTCTAGATGGTTTGCGTTCTAAACTGCTTGTTATTCACCTATACAGTAACCTAACCGATGAATGATTACAAGAAATAGAAACAAATATTTATTGCTGTACTGTAATTCTGAATCACATTGATGCAAATAGAATTCTTGTGCAAAATTGTTTTCAAAATACCTGTGCATAGCCGTACTATAGCAATTTCACTAGGGACATTTTTTTTAGATAATAGTTTACATTAAATACTACAATATTCATACATCACTACTTCTGATTTTAAACAAATGAATTGTTACATGCCAAGGTCGTATAATTAACGACAATAATCGTTAAACACATTACCTGGCCATGCATAAGTTTTTTTTATTCAATGCCACTTGGCCTAAAAATGCTCAAAGAAGAGTGAAACAGCTAAACACAACTCAAGTTTAGATGCATATATACAGCGTGTCCCAAAAGGTCATGTTCAAACAGCACACATGGTTGTGTCAGATCATGAGGAAGCAGAATTACATAGGAAAGGGGGGTCTTACATGCGATTCTGACAGTGAAATTGCATCGTAACCGTCACGCAAAGAAAAGATAACAAACGGTGTAAAAAATCTTTATTTTACAACAAAACAGTACCAAATAAAAAAGAAAAATGCTACAACTCATAGTAAGTGTTTAAAATTGGCTCTATCAGCTGCGATGCATGCTTCTCGAATTGGCCAGTAGTCTCCCGGACACGTGCCACCGCTTCAACGATACGTGCGATGAGGTCCATGTTCGATGGAACTGGTGTCTCGTACACCAAACACTTCAGGTATCCACATAGGTAAAAATCCAGGGAGGTTAGGTCCGGGGATACCGTTGGCCACGGTACAGGGCCGGCTCTGCCAATCCAGCGATATGGGTACGTCAAGTCCAGGAACTGACGTACATTCCTGTCGAAATGTGCGGGAGCCCCATCATGCTGGAACCACATGTTAAGGCGTGTCGTTGCGGGAACATCCACTAACAATGTGGGCAATACTTCTTCAAAAAAAAAATGGCGTACAAAACCCCGTCTAGGTGTCCAGGCATTACGTAAGGACCAATCAGCATGTCACCAATAATTCCAGCCCAGACGTTAACGCTGAAACGGTATTGGTGGTTGTGAGACCGTGTGACATGGGGATTTACAATCGACCCCACATGCATATTGTGCTGGTTGAGGACACCATCCCGGGAAAAGGTAGCTTCATGGGTGAACAGTATCCGTGATGGAAATTGTGGGTCTGTGATCCTTGCCTGTAAATACCAACGTGCGAATGTTACACGTCGGTAATAATCCGTATCGCTTAGCGACTGCACCCGTTGTATGTGGTACGGATGTTGGTGATCTTCCCGCAGTATTCGCATAATGGTGGAGCGACCGACACCTAGGTCGCGTTCCACAACGCGGATTCCGTGTAAATGCGTCTAATACAGAGTTCTAGATGTTCGGTGTCCTTGTTGTACGTCTGTGCTGCCTTGTTGGCTGATGTGGCTGCTGATTCTGAACGATCCTGCCTCCTCCAATCGGCGCTGTAATTGTCCGAACTGTCGGGTACACGTCGGTTCGGGAACCGTCGTCGATACATGCGTATCGCTGCTTGTCCATTGCTATCTACAGCACCATACACGTAATGCATGTCTGTCAATTCTGCATTGTTGTACTGGTTCATCCTTTTTCTGCAACATCCGCGCTTCGATTTATCCGATTGCCCGCGCTTTCGTCTGCCAGCGCTTATTGCCCTCTAGCGGATTACAATCGCGTTTCCGACCCCCCTTTCCTATGTAATTCTGCTTCCTCCTGACCTGACACAACCATGTGTGCCGTTTGGACATGACCTTTTAGGACACCCTGTATATGCATACATAGTTAGATAAGTCTATGATGGCAATTAATCGCTGGTTCGTTCCTGTATTTCCAGATTGGTCAGTTTGCGACTAACCTCGACAGACTGGACAAAATCTTCAGCGAGACCATCGCCCATCTGAACTTGTCTGCCGAAGCCAGCTCTGACCAGTTCAAACCGGCTTTCGCTGCATATCTAGGAGACAGGGAAGAGGCACTGCCCAACATGTACGTGAAAGATCTCTCAAAACTGAAGAAAGAAGTGGTGAGAATATACTTATACTCGGATACTGTAGTACAGCCGACTCATCGTCATGGTTATAGTTGAAGTTTTATTCGAAATTAATATATAATGGAATCAATTTCAGACCAGCTTTCATATAATTGTGTAAGCGCCACATTTTCTCTTGATGGAAAAAAAAAATTAACTACTATTAACTTCTTAATTCTCTTAGTCTCAAAACCATGCATTACATTGTATTATTAATTAACACAGGGACCATTCAGTTATAATCAAGTGCAAACTGTACCTGTAGATCAAATTTGTATTTGCATAGCATTGCGCGCCATCTGTTGATCTCAAGAGAAAAAAAGAAATTTGCATTTCGTTTTCAATGAATACATATATTCTTTTTCGTATGACAAAAAATAAATTAGTCTAATTTTTTTAATCTCTTCTATTTGACAAATATTGTCTAATACAAATCTTAACTTAATCATTTAAATACGTTTATCGAACTGATGGATCAGCAGTAGAAGAAGCATGTAGTAGACAAGGGGCCATGGGATCGAGTTCCATTGTTAGCGTTCTGTATCTGATTTTGAAATTAGATACATCGGGGATTTTGATAGATTGTCTCGCATCTATTATCGGATTTCACAGAAGTCTTCTGTCCTATAAAATCTAGAATTATGCTTTAGTCACGTACAGCGTAAGATTACCTTCATGTGCCAAGATTAATCCAATGCATACAACTAAATTAATATTACTTAAATTGTATACAAAGTGCATAATTATGAAGAGAAGGCTTTCTTGCGTGGAAATGACCCATTGTCATGAAGTCAGTTCGGGTGAAATTCGAAAACATGACTGGTCCAACTAAAATTAAGCGTGGTGGAAAGTTTACTTCCGTAATTTCTTCCGTTCGATTCAGATGTATGGTTTATATATGGATATTCTATTTGTTAAATTTATTATGCCGTATTTTTATAAGTTGCTTTTTTATATGAAATAGCAAAACAAATTAACCTTGTTTCTATCTTTTTCAGCTGGAGAAAACACCAAGTAAGTGAAATTTAACTAGTACATACAATGCAGATATCATCTACAGGCTCTCTAAAAATGAAACCCAGTAATTCAAATTTTAAAATAATTGACTTCCGTATCTTGTTCAAAGTTGCTTCTCTTTGTTCTTTTTTTTTTTTAAATGCTTGCACTCCTAAATTTGCTGTTATAGAAAAGTTCGGATTTTTTTTTACTATCATAGTTGTAAAACTTCCTGTTAGAGGCTTTAAAACCGGTCTACTAGTATACACAGGCAGTGCATAAAATATTTCTCCAACAGGTTTGTTTAAAATGAAACCTTCTAAATCAAATTTTAAAAACAATTGTCTTTTATTGACATTGCTTCCATGTCGTATCCCAAGTTAACTTCTCGTTTAATTGATTTTTCACCTAAATTTGTCGCAGAACCAAGATAGACTGTACATTGTAATAGAATATTTGGAATTGTGGTGGTTATTGTAAATTCATTGCATAACTTCATGTTGCAGGCTTTGAAGCTGACTTCGGTGGCGCCCACTACAACTACTGGGGTTCTAGCGCTTGTCCGAGCCAGTCCAAACTGGTTTTCTCCGGCTTGATGTCGACCACCGACAGAACTTCCATCGGCTCGTACCAGTTCACTTGCATGCCTGAGAGCAAGCAGTACCCAGGTGGTGGCAATGACGAGGACATTGAAGATCTGCCACAGATCCAACCGGTGGCCTTCATCAGCAGGAAAGTAGGAACTCCTCAAGGAAAGGTGCTCATCAGTTGTGCAATCTGTAGAGTGCCTGGTAAGTTATATTAAGAAATTAAGGCTGATTTACAAGCTACCAGGTTCCGAATGCCAGCTGTTAAGTCGATTCAAAGGTCAGGTACCATTTGAGATCGCCAGTCTCTGACATCATGTAACGTCACATGGCTACTGGTAAATCAAACATTTTCTATTTACTGGCGAGGCGACTCCCTTCATCCAATCACATGTGCTCTTCCGTGACCATCGACAACGGTTGCTTAGCTGACATCACAGAACTGGCGATCTAAACTAGATTCCCGACTGGTAGTGTGTAGATCCGGCTTTGATCAGTATACCAGCTTGGGTTTACACTGTACCAGCAGCTTGTAGAAAACTAACGTAGTATCTTGATGCAGTTTTATTGCTCTATACTTACTATCTACTTGATAATCTCATATTTTATAGCTGAGAGTAAACTTGCTTGCTCTTTGCATGAGGAGCAAAGACCTTGTCCTGTTGCTGGTATCATCATCAACATCAGTTGAAACGTTTACTACGTATTTGTTGATCTGAATAAAGATTGCTTTATAGCTTGAAGAGCAAAGTCATAGGAAAAGGACCTGTCTTCTAGATGATGATCGGAAATGTTGTATTGTACTAACACTTGTTTTTAAATGAGTAATTCTATGGTTGTAAACGTGGAAGAAGACGAAGATATTGAAAAGCTGACAATGACCCAACTAGTGGCCATCGTCATCAGGAAGGTTGTTGCTGGACAGGAGCACGTGCCAAGGCCGAACTGGATTGAACCAGGCCATGACAACTAATAGTAAAGAATGGAAACAGCCGCAGTGGACTAGTGGCGCTGCATTCCAACCAAAACAGTGGCATGTGTTTTCTTTACTTGGTCAAATACGAAAACCAATACGTTACTAAGAGGACAAAATTACTTTATTTTTAAAATGCAAAAAGAACACGGCGAATATTGCCAAACGATAATATTAACGAATGAAATAAATTTATACAGTTCACTCGCGACAATTTATTATTCATATTTCATGCAAATATGATGTCAGAAGCCACACTACACTATAATTTATTTAAAAAAATTTTACTTTTTGTTGATTATTACGCATCAGATATGAGACTTTGATATCTATTTTTAGAATTAAGTTGTTTATTTAAAATAAGGCCTATTTTTGAATTTCATTTTCATTACTCTTTGTGGAAACAGAGTTTGGAATTCTTAGTCGTATTTTTAAAAAATATTAGAAATTATAAAAATTAAATTAAAAAGTCGTCGCTGGCAATTATCGTGATTTCAGAGTTGGCAGCCATGGATATTTTTATTTTAGCTGGCGTTCTAAAAAAATTTCATCTCAGTTTTTTATTTAATTTTTTTAATTTCTAATATTTTTTGCAGATAGAATTGATGTCATCCTTATAGATTTACATTTATTAATTAATTTCATTATCATTTAAAACCAAACATGGTGAATTGTTGCGTACCACACTGTACTTCATATTCTGGAAAGAGAAACTATGTTAAATTTCACGAATTCCCCTTGGATCCGGATCTACGACAACGAATCTGCCTTATCGACAACGAATCTGCCTGTCAAATTTCAGGGCGATTGGATGACGGCAAGTTGGTTTTTTAGTATACTGAAGATAGAAGTGTGTGCAAAAGCGACCTTTTAGTGACAGGGACACCTCCCGAAACATGATAGAATGCAACTTTAACGACAACGAATCTACCTGTTAAATTTCAGGGCGATTGGATGACGGCAAGATGTTTTTTTTAGTAACTGAAGATACAAGCATAAGTGAAAGCGACCTTTTAGTGACAGTGAAATTTGATAGAATGCCCCCAAAATTTGATAGAATGCATTGTCATTGACATCAAATCTATCTGCCAAATTTCAGTCCGATTGATTTTCGGCAAGTGTGTTAATATCACTATATTGCAGATGTTGGATTGCAGCGCTCCCTTGTTTTGTGGGAGAAAATGGAACTAACAACTTGTTTCCTTCGCACCCATAAACATTTGAAAATTGTCACGGCCTATAGAGTGCCTTAACCTTCGTTACAATCCAGTTCGGCCTTGAACGTGCTTATTGGTTACACATGCGAAATTCCTTGTGGATTAGTTTATCTATGTTTCTCCAATTGGGACAAATTTCTTGCTGTATGTCCCAAGTTTCCTAGATGAAAAATGTCTGTTCACAAGAGTCATGTAGCTGATGACCAACTTGCCATGTGGCTGGGGATGAAATGTCTTGTCCTTGATGAACAAAAATCTTTTTGATTAAATGCATAGATCAAATATTTTGTACGTTATGTTTCAATGTCTTGTAGATAATGATCAAACTTTTCCTAGAATATTATCAGATGTCTTGTAATGGGTTGGCAAAGGTCTTGTAGTTTTTGTTCGAAGCTCTTATTTCGTAACTGACTTGTCCTATAGTAAATTATTTAAGTTCTTATATTGGGACTAACGACCATAGGACTTGTTAGATTTTGACAGTGAGGATATTCCGTTGTGTGTCAAACATATCTTTAGAACTTATGATGTATAAAAAAATTTTATTCATCACTTAAGAAAAAGACCAATAATATTAAGAAATTCGCACTAAGCCTTGTCTAAAATGCATAAAATTTAGTTATTTTTCTATCTTCGTGAAATATACTAAAGCTTGTTCTAGACTATTCTGCTTCATATCTAGAAACACCATTAAAAGGAACTTCTATTTCCTCTCTGGTGTCTTCATCAATAGCAGTTTTTGTCAGACAATCCATAAAAAAAACCTTTTCTATCTTCATAGGCAAGAGCACCACAACGACACTAGTGGCTACAACCGACTGTCCGGCAGGTTGGACTGAACAATACAAGGGAACCCTCATCTCGACCGACTACCAGCATGTGAGAGGTGAACTGGTCTGCCTGGATACGTCCAAGTCCTTCCACGACGTGCCTAGCTCACTGACTGACTTGACAGTGATCACCGAAGTGTCGCCAAAGTGTGGAAACTTCCCCTGCACTGGAGGACTCTCCGCCAAGACTGCCATACCATGCGTAGTATGCAGCATAACAAAGAAGTCAACGTCCAAGATGGAAATGCTGCGTTTGTAATTGACTTTAGATGGAAAGATATTGTACCGATAGAATGGCTCTTCGTAAATAGGTTGTTGATTGATTCTAAAGAAATGTTATTTAATTGAAGTTTGAATTAAAAGTAATAGCTGAAATGTGGTGTCTGGTGAAGTGAAAAGAAAGACTGAAAGTGATAATAAATGTGTGTGCTGATGGTAAATTGAGTTTTATGATCATGAAAGAATGTAATGCATTTGATGACGCTCGTTCATTTTCAGTTATAAATATCACACAAATATTATCAATAACTTGAAATGTCATTTTAATATATTTAATAAGTAATACACGCCTTTTCTTTTAACACCGTCAGTCAAAGAAAGAAAATACAAACATTTATCGCAAAGTATTAAGTTCCAAATGTGTTTAATTACTCAAAAATATAACACCAATTACATTTTAAATCCAATTCTTCAAACGAGTTATACAATTGAATAAAAAAGATCTTGCTGGCAGAAACATAACTCAAAAACAGCTAAAGTAATTATTATCTATAAGATCGCAAAGCTTAAAAAAGGGCTAAAAAATTACCAAAGAGATGTAGCTATTTGAAATACATGTGAGAAGGGTCCTTCTGAGTTCTCATCACTACAATCCTTATTGAAATTATTATTCTCTGCAATAATCACTATGACCTGTGCAGCTAGAAAAGTTCCACTAGTAACAATTGTAATACTATACATTTAATAAATCTTCGAGCGGTGGCGAGAGTTATTGATAAAAATCAGAAAATGGCGCTTAACTGTCTATAACCCTGGAATGAATTGAAACAAATCCTCAAAGTTGCCCTTAATTGTGAGTACCGGAGGAAAGTTGCCAAAGAAATATTTGAAACCAACCTGGCGCAGAATGTTGGTGAAAGAAACGAGGACAGATGGGCGAGGTAGGAAAAAGTACCGATAGCTGTGGATAAAGGGGGGGGGGGGACCTTATGTGGCCTTGGACATTAATATATCCCCTTAAAAAATTACTTGTTAAAAATTATAATTTCTCGAAGTGTTCTCTCCGTACCAGACCTATCGCTCCGAGCAAACATTATCTTCGGGAAGGTGGCAATAATCCTCACAGGAGCGCCACTTGCGTTGCCTATCTTCATGGGCAGAACATACAGCGTAGTCCCATAAATAGGAATGTCCTCCATGTTGGCCACGTTCTCCAAACCGAAAATGTTATTTCCCAGCAGGATTCTGTGGGCCATCAGGTCTTTCGACTGACCATTGTCCAGAGACAGCGATTCAGTGCCGAGTCCGTAGATGTTCCTTTTGTCCACTAGCCACTGGGCAGCCTCTTTCGACACCCCTGGATAGTGGTGTTGGGTGGTGTCGTTGCCCTCAGTGCCTGTGAAGGCCTCTTTATCTGGCCATCGGCGACCCCACCTGCAACAAGTAAAGGCGTTTCCTTTATTAAACCCTCTGACTTCGAAACTGCAACTTCTGCATGCTGACTTGAAACCTGGGGAGATCTTATTAATCACCATAGTGATCTAAGGCGGCAACTCACGTCTAAACTAGTTAGCGTCCATTGATAACCAAAGGCAATGTATCACAGTACATGACATGGAGTACACTAACGACCATTTAATTGACTTTATTTTATAATTTCTGGACAGCTCAAACGCATTCTACTCTTTCAGGAGATGGCGCCAATTGAATAGCCTTCTGCCCTATCCCATTTAATACTGTGTAATAGGTTGCCTTTGATTGGGAACAGAGAGTTGTGGCTAGTGATAATGATGAATATGAAAATAGGATGGTCTTGTTAATGTTATACCTCAGTACGTGATCATTTGATATCGATCGAAGTGCAAAAACAGGTCCAATGATTTGGTTATTGACGGATTACAAAAGGCTTTGAAAGGTTGTGAAAATATGTCTGTCCATTTCGGAGAATTGAGGACTAAAAATGGAAAACGACTTAAGTACTAAAAAATTCGAAAATCTTTTCTTTTTTTTACGGAAAAATGTCCTAAAGACCAAGCTAAACAAAGTGGAGAATGCGTAAAGTGCGAACAATAGTTACAGTACTTCAAATTCAATCTGAAGTACGTACTTAATCATTGCTCTTATAGTACCAGGGGCGATCAATTTTCGGCTCTCCTGAAAAAATTTATTTTTTGGACTTTAGGTCGTTTTCCATTTCTAGTCCTTAATTGTTTCGGCCAGATAGAATGAGGACGACCGCTATCAAAACAAGGATCCTTGATAATTTAAAGGGATGAGGCATGCATAAATTGGTTTCCAAAAAGATTACAATATGGAAAAAAATGTAGATGTATTTCTCCTGAAATCCCCCGTGGAAAATGGGGCTAGAATTATTTCCACAGAAACAGAAATCGCTAGACATTGTTTCGGGAGGCTGTCTTGTGGCATTGCGGGTGTCAAGGGATCTGGACATACAGTAGTCTAACCAATAGAGAGCGCTTATTAAGTTTTTTTTTTTCACTTCTACAAAATCTGATTTTTTCGTATAATGGACAGTGATCAAACTCACCCAGAGCGGATCATGACGATGGTCCCATTCAGGCTCTGCCCGGACAATCTCTCCCACTCCTCCAGATCCCGGACTCGAACCAGGGCGTCCGGGTCCTCTTCCGCCTGCTGAGTAATGTCCACAACAGCTGCCGGGGCTACGAAGTGTGTAACGGGAATCGAGTCCATGTGTGTGCCCACGTGGATCCCTGAGAAGTATGTCTCTATCTGGAACCTTAAAAGAAGGACAAATGTTGTATATCAAATACAGTGTGTTTCAGAAAGAAGTCCCTAACCTTGAAGGGACATAACTCCTAAACAGTGGCTTGGCGCAGTATAGAGCATGTGTTGCGCTTGCACCATTAAACTCTAACCAACCACCCCAAACAGTGGTAGACACTTGCAGACGATAAAAGAGACAAGTGGACAGATAGGTATGCATGTAATAGGTCTAAATATACCAGTTTGCAAAATTGTTGATGAGAGTAGATTTTTTGACGTCTGCATATGGTTTACCGATGAGGCTGCCAACCTGATGGTTGTGGGGGTTAGAGCGCCCTCGCATGACAAAGGGGCCTTGTTCGAATCCTGGGTTAGGCATGGCTGTTCGTTGTGGTTCGGAATTCATGTTAAGCTGTAGGTCCTGGCCTGATTAGCCGTTATTGTGCACAAAAATAGGTCGTTGAGCGTACAAACGAACCAAAACCGATGAGGGCCATTTTCATTTGCAAGGTTTGTTGGTCTATAAAACTGGTGATTGTGGAGCACTGAAAACGCGTTTTCGTGTCTTTGTTCTGCATTCTGATAAAATCCTGCACTATCCAGTAAGTGGATCACAAGTCCCTTTATCATGCGGGAAACGATAAACTATCCGCTATATTCATATTTTAGAACTATTTGTTGCAGCATTTCAATATTGCAACCAATTTTGAAAACCAGTATACTTAAAATTTCATACCTCTCTATTCAACATACATCAACTTGTCTTGTGTGTGTGTGTGTGTGTGTGTGTGTGTGTCACTGTTTGGCAGTTTTGTGATTTTAAAGTTAGGTAGCCGACCAAACGGTATAGTGGTTAGCGAGCTAGCTTCTAGACCGCGAGGTTGAGTTCCGTGTAAGGCATGGGTGTTTGTAAATGTATGTTAGCTTGTCAAATGACGAATGTTTCGGCGCATTGTAGCCCCCTTGTTGCTGACGGCGCCAGATAATCTGAAAACAACCAATCAAAGTTAGGTAGTCCTTTATAAAAGACCCCGTACACTGCATTGGAGTTTTAATACGAAAGATCTATACTAGGACTGTTCTTTCTGTTTAACAGAAAAAGAGTTCCCTTCAAAACTTAAAAGTTTCTATAGAATCAAGCCTCGTCGATTTAGAAGAGGGTTAATGCAACCAGAGAACTGATATCCAAAACTATATTTAGTTAAAAAAAATGATGACTGTCACGGCTAAATGAACTATAAAATAATTATGTGATATTATGTATTAATAGAAGAAATATGTTTTGGAGACCTATGGAAGATTTCCAATATACCTTCAGGGCGTTACAAAAGGTGGTCATATGACACGTTGGTTGGTTGAACTCCCGGCTGGGAGTGGAAAGGAAGGACTTTGTGAACTAGCACCTGCCTCCGCGTACATATGTGAGAGAACCACCTCTCTGGAACAGATTGAAGTAAAAAAAAGAACTAATAAAAAGAAGGGGGGGGGGGGATATCAAATCATTTCGGTGCAGAAGGAATTTTGTGAAGTTGACATTTCAATGCTTTCTCCGGGTGAGGAAGTGGACACACACGTCGAGCTTCCAACCTCACATGACACGTGTCTGTTGTTTTGTTGGGACGACATCTACCAAACTTTAACTGTTGTGTATTTACTTTTGAAACTAATATCCAAAGATCGAAACTATTGAACATCATCTGACTTTTTTTGAATATAAACTTGTACCGGACGGCGAGATTAGATCAATCCGTTATTCCCAGAGAATCTCGCCTACTAAGTTCTGAGAGAAGACATTAATGTGAGAATGGTCCTGTAGGATGTTGTACTATTGTTTTTTGACACTATTATTTTTTTGCTATAATAAATAAATTAATATCATTTTCCCAAATTTATAGAAGATTTGCTATTTTCCGAAAATACCCCATGTATAAAAAAAAATGTCGGTCAATTTCCTTGCAAAGTCTGTATGATAGTAGAGTTTTGTACTACAATACAATTGCTATACCAAGAATCACAAGTAACTACAGTCCAGTGGCCATGTCAACGCGCTCCGGATGTGACCGTCCTTGGTTCGATCCCAGGGTAAGTAATTTAGACAATTCTGGTGTGAGTAATTTGGTAGTGTTATAACTTCGATTTGTACTCTTAAAATGGTACTGGAAATACTACCATATAAGAATTACGAGCTCTGGGTAAATATTTTTTTTAACTTGTCGTTTTTAATATTCGATACTTACATCTTTATAATTATTTAATGTTTATTAATTGATATTTTCGACAAAATAACGACCATTGTTTCGATATTTCTTGAGAGCAAAATTTTCCTCGGATAATGCTCGTATTTCCCCCGGCCTTCAAACTAATTCTTGTCGGCTTCTGTTCGAATTCGATCAGTTTCCGGACATCGGCCAATGGCCAGCCACGGAGACAAAATGGATTAGTTGCCAAAGGAAAGATAAGTTTAGGGTGAGTTTCCGGTGAATCGCCAATCACCGGCGATTCACCTGGGGATGGAATTCCGATCACCGGCCGAGGTAAAATTGCTACTAGGGATATGCGCCAAAACATTCGTCATTAGATAAGCCAACATACATTTACAAACACCCATGCCTAACACGGGACTCGAATCCGCAACCTCCCGGTCTAGAAGCTAGCACGCTAACCACTATACCGTTATGTGAATTCTGTGAACAGTTTTTTTAAAATGTGAATTTTTTGCGAACCCTAATTTTAAAAATGCGAATTTCCGGGGTTCCTTATAAGAAAACGGGAATTTCATGGAGAATATTTTCTCCCCCAAAAGGTGAATTTTTAAATGGGAATTTTTTGCAAGCCTGAATTTGAAAAGGCTAATTTCATAAAGTTTCTTATTCCAGAATGTGAATTTGATGGAGTATATTTTTGTTTCCAAAATGTGATTTTTTTTCTTAAGTGCTCTAAATTTTAAATGGGAATTTTTAAGGTCTCTAATGCTATTTACATAATTCTTCAAATATTTCAGTTAACTAAAACCCCCAAAATGCATACTGTGTTGTATTTTGCCCACCGGATTCCCTTAAAACGTTGACTGCCATATGAGTTACATTCAACTCACGCCACTGGTTCAATCTCTTCTCCAATCAACGCGTCAACGAGTGCTGAGGTTGGATGGTTTGACAGTTTTGGCCCTAGGGCAACACGTGGTTCATGCTGCGCCAAAGAAATTAGAGAACATCAATTTAAATTTTAAGAAACAAAGTATCGGAAAAATTAATATAAAAGTCAAAGTTGAAATATTTCATAGGATGGAAGCATTCCACAAAAAATGACTCGTGGTCTGTCAGACCGCATGCAGCTGTTAAAGGTTAAATCAAATTGGCTGTTTAGATCGCAATCGTGTCAAATTCTGTAGCAGTCAACGTGTTAAGGGTTAAGAAAGTTTTTCTTTTCTTTCAGATTTATGAAAATCAAAGTTTCGAGACTTATGAAATCTTTTCTTTCAGAAAATTGAGAGGTACATGACGACTTCCGAGTACAAAGTTGTGTCGGAGTTATCGGAGGCTACTGACTTCTTGGACGTGAGCGGTAAACTGGCTTTGAAATTAAAGACAGGAGCAATTAACATCGAGGGAACAGGAAACTATCTCAAGGAATCGAAGTCGTTTCAAAATAAGGTCGACTTGCTGGTTAAAGTTCACTATGAAACGGTAAGTTAAACTTGAGTAACTTTGGTTTGGTTTGCAAGTTCCAGCTGTCTATTTCTGTCACGTATAAAGTGCTTAACACAACCATATACGCCTCGTAATTTTGAGCATCTAGAAGAATATGATATCGAAATCTTCTAATATAAACCCCTCTCTTCGACCCCATCACACCAACGAGAGGATATTGGGAAGAGGGATCTAATCTGCGCCAGACCCTATTGGATTCACACCTATCTATGGTGGCCTCCGAGGATCGAACTTTAGCCACCGAACAAACGCAGCACTAAGTAACTTGTCGTGAAATGTGAACAATAAAAAAAAAAAAAAAAAAAAAAAAAAATTAAAAAAAAAAAAAAAAAAAGTGATTTATTTTTAAAGTAGATCCTGTTGTAATGTTGTGGCACCAGGCACGGCCAGTCGGATTAGGATATAGGTTGGTTGGACATGGGATAGTTATACAAGTCGCCTTTCGGACTATTAGTGACGAGTGGCATAATTTTTTTCTTGCTCACTACTTCTCGAACCGAAATGCGAGGTTGAGAGAGAAGAGATGCACCAATAATAAAATTACAAATGTTGCAGGATTTAATTTTATCCGTTTAATGTTGACATGGATGCCAGTCTGATCAGGCGTTGACAGGTTATAGATTTTAGAGAAACTTGTCCTCGAAATAAAGCGGGGAAGCGGAAGAATGTTTTGAAGCACTGGATCGTATTTGCGGAACTAATTTGGTAGTTAATGAAAAAAAAAGGCATATTTTTATTCTCGTTTTGGCAGCATTTGTTTGTTTATGTGTTATTGAATAGTGAAAGGCATCAAATGTAGGAATACTGGACGGATGTGACGTATGAAGTGTACCTAGATGGCCACGATTAGGAATTGTGGGTAAAAACTTGCTGCTTTCTGGTGTTTAATAATATTTGAGGCACGTGTGCTTTATATTGCAAAGGCTAAAAAGCAGCGCTCAAAATAATGACATGCAAAAATTTGTTTTAAAATGTCTGTCTGTTTTGTTTATCTTTCGATATTTTTTTTATTTACATAACAAAAAAAAGGTTTATTTATAATTGTTGCGTTAATTTTTGATAGAAATTTTAATTTTCTATCCTTTTCCGAGAAGAGAATTTGGCTTTTTAATTTTTTTTAATTATTCTATAGAAATTCATTGAGAAAGAGTTCGTGTTTTTGTAGATTACAAGATAGGTGTGAATTTATATTCCTCATATAGCTGGATCAAATAGAATTTACTATACGTTTTGAACTTGATAAGTTTTCTCCCAAATTTCATTCGTCGTTCAAAAAGGAACAATGGGACTTGTTTAATTAAATTGAGAACATTGTATTCAATTAAAGTGAGAACAAATGTGATAATTAATGATAGTAATATTTATATTTAAGGAAATGTCTCTAAAAGCAGGAGAAGAAGGAGGGATAAGGGAGCAAAAAAAGAATGCAAAAATTTACTATACCTCCATCGGAAGGTAATTAAAAGTTCAAGCATTGTGAGAGGGACAAACTGTTTTCAGTAATTTCTTCCAAAGTTAGCTGAAATTTCCGTTGTCACCACAAAACGTGTCCTTGGGTTTTATTTTGGAGAAAAAAAAGTTAACAGTCAACATATCGTTAACGCGATGTCAACTGGGCCACCGAAATTGTTTGAGTTAACTGAATTTCAGGTTAAACAAATAAATTAATGTTAAGTTTTAAGTTCGGTGACCTGCTTTTACTTCGCGTTATACTGGATTTCATATGGTAAGCGATTTAGCGTTAACGGGGTTTGACCAGTGCCGGAACTAGGGGGGGGCAGGCGGGGCAGCTGCCCCGGGCGCTAACCAGAGGGGGCGCCGAAAAGCCAACAAAGCACTATTTGTTGTATAAATTTTAATATTTGGACGAAAGGATAATTTTTCATAAATAAATTTTCATTTTTTTCTTAAAATTCTGGATGATCTTTAAGATATCCAACAGAAGAAAAAATCCACTACAAAAAAAAAATAATACATTTCTGTACAAAGAAAGTAATAATCTATCCTTTTACAAAAGAATGACAACGAATTCTCCCTACCCCCTGATGAAGAATAGGTTTGTGCTACATGGCAGGCTGCCAGAAATGCTAATTTAAAATCGCATTGGTAATATAGTCGCAATGTAGTTAGATAAAATTTAGCATTACAACAATTTAATGCTGTTGAAATTTTCGTAAATTGAAATATGTCGAAGAAATTATCTGGGGCGCAGAATCGCAGAAAAGCAAAAGAAACTGCAAGAATATCCCAACCTTTTATCATCTTGGCTAGTTCACGAGACTGAAACCAATGAAGGTAAGAATTTTTTTAAATTTGTAACCTAATAAACTTCGGAAGATGTGTATTAAGGACAAGGGTTACGTTTGGGATATATCTCTTGCCAAATATATTTATTGTTCTCTAGTAGTCCGCAGGAATTTTTACAGGGGGCTGCAAGATGTTGAATTGTTTAGAAATCGCTTACTTTTGTTTTTGAGGTTGATTATCATTAACTTTAAAGGTTCATTGCGATTCCTAATGAAAATTAATTAGCAAAAAGTTAATTAAAAATTGAAGTAATTAACGATTGAAACGTTTTCTTTAAGAGAATAATTTAGTATTTCTTCAGCTAAAATCAGATTTTTTTTTCATTTTTACACATTTTGAATCGTGCTGAGTTTAAAAAAACTGGGGGTGTTGAACTTTGAACAACTTTCAATTCCCACTGTTTCCTTCATTTAATTTAGCAATTATTTTGGCTGTAAAAATGACAGCGCAAGCACGATTTTGACAAAAACCGTAACGCCAGGTGTAATGGCCAAAGTAGGTCAATCCGTTTGAAAGTAATGCTGACCACAGACAACACACGGACCCACAAACTTTTTTTCTAGAACACTTTTTTGATTCAGAATGTTCTGAAACGTGAAGAAATGCAAAAAAATTATGAGATAAAAAGTTGACACAAGAATTCCTATTGAGCACAAGAATTCCTATTTATCGCAAAACATATCGATTTTTTAAAAATAAAAACGAAAACAGTAAATTACATCCTATCCAAATCTCAATTTAAATGCACTAACTAAATATGTGACTATATATTTTTAACAATATATTTTACTATATATTTTTAAATCCCTTATATTAACTTCACTTTTGTTTGAGTGTGCGTTTGAGCCTGGCGTACAAATCTGCGGATGCTTAATTAACCCCCTTCCCATCATCCTATCGTCCTGAAACTTGGCCAATTAGCTTAAAGCCCATGACAATACATTGGGTCTATTTCTAAAAAAGTTTGTTTTTTACAGGTTAAATTATTAACACTCCTACTTTTCTTTTTTGATGATACACAAGCATTCAAACATGTTTCGTAAAAAGAGAAAACGGAAGCATAAAAGTGCCTAAGTGTAACATTTTATCTATTCCTAAATAATGAAAAAATAATAAAACATCAAGGCATGAATTCTAAAAATAGATCTCAAGGCCTTATTTTTCATAAAAAATAACGAAAAAGAAAGTATTTTCCAGGAAGTGATAAATAAAATAAAAAGAATCCAGTCTCCATGCTACGAGAAAAAGGCGCCAATTTTCAGCGTGAGTTATATTGTCATTTTGACGGCATTATTTTTCACCAAACAGATGTCATGTTCGTCAAATTTTGTCCATTGCATTGGTGAGAATTTTAAATTCTCCAAGAAAATGGAGAACTCACACATAGCACAGTAAGTAATATATTATTCATTCTATTATTAAAATGAGTTTCAATAAGTTTAAATTAATTGTTCTAAAATAAACATTTATGTGTTTACCAACTATTCAATGATTTTTGTAGACAAGTCATTAAATTAATTTGCTTTTGTGTTCAATGAGTTCTGGTAATATTCGGAAGCTTTTTAAATTTTTGTATTAGTATTTTACAGAAGAAAATATTTTTTGAAATGTAAAACAGCTTAATTGTTTATGATCTAAGACATTTTGAAACCAGGTTAACCAGATTTTGAGTTAAAAAGTGTTACATATCATTCAACTATGTTCTTTTATTTCATTGTAACTGACATTATTTGTATTGATTCATTAGTTGTTTTTTTTGTCTTTATGCAAGCAGAATGAACCCTGGTCATTAATAAGGGCTTGTCAAATATATTTATTTAAAATTTCAATTAATTCTTTTATTGTTTGTTTCAAAACAGAATTTTACAAAGGAAAAACCTTTGTTAATTTTCAATGTATATATAGTTAGCTTCAAATCTAAAAAAATATTGTGTGGGGGCGCCAAAATGAATTCTTGCCCCGGGTAAAAAGTGACCTAGTTCCGTCCCTGGGTTTGACTTCAGATAACGTTTGTTGAATTCTGAGTGTAATGAGGTAACTTTAAATAATGTCTTTTTTTTTTTTTTTTAACCTCAGACAAGGAATTATATATACACCAATCCTAATTTTTATAATTAGTGCATCCCCATGGCCATCGGCAGAACTAATTGCAAAGGGGTGAAACGAAACAAAATGTTTGAAACTTTGGTTTTAAATATAAATTAAATTTTCTAATTCATTCATTTTCAATTTATTTTCAATCATTTCTCCACGTCTTTGGACAGTTTAAAAAAAAACTCAAGAGTTTAAAAAAAGTGGTTGGGGAAAATGAATGTCTGTGTGTATGTGGTCAGCATAACTCTCGAATGGATTGACCTACGATGTTCAACTTTAGTGTATGGGTTAGTGGTGGCCATGGGACCTGATATTAAGGTTTTAGTTAAAATATAGCACATGTGCATAAGATAATTGAAAAATTTACGTTTTTCAGCATTGCCAAAAAACGGCTCTAACGATTTTGATGGAAATCGCTGTTAAATCACTTCTAAAAGTGCCACCTACGAAATTTCAATAGAAATGTAATAATGGCGTAAAAAGGATGTCTCTTCCGTAAACGACCACTAATGCAATAATTGAGGACTAGAAATGGAAAACGACCTAAGTTTAAAAAAGAAAAAATATCAGGAGAGCTGAAAAATGATCTTATCTTATATTTAAGGCAATGGTAAAGTACATACTTCAGATTGAATTTCAACTATTGCCACTGGAGTTCGCATGCCGGGGGTTCTCCACATAGTTTAGATTGGTCTTTAGAACATTTTTCCTTAAAAAAAAGATTTTCGATTTTTTTGGTACTTAAATCGTTTTCCCTTCTCAGTCCTCAAAAATATCGCCAAAAACGCAATGAAAATAGATAACAAAAACTATAAATTACACCAATCCATTGTACATTTAATTGCTGTGACCAGTACTGTGCTTGAATGTTGTGAGAGGAAGTTTTAATGTGTTTCTCCTTTTGTTCTCTTTTTTTTTTTTTTGTCTTTTTAGTTCAGCCGAAAAGGTATGTCCTGCCCATTGTATAACAAGTCCGTAATGGTTACAATGTTAAAAAATTTGGAATAGAAAATAAATATCCGTAAACGACAATACATACATCACGAAATTCGCGAGCGTGTAGGAAACATGGAATTGATTGGATAAAATAGAAATTTTGCAATATAGATTTGAAAATTCATTAGTAAATTTACCCCTTTTAATTTTTTCAAAGCTTTAATTGGGGCCTTGGTCAAGAAATGCCTTACCGTAAATAGTCTTCGCACTTGAATAATAAAACTCTACTCAACGGTACAGTGACAAAATTCAAACCTTATTCTGAAAAAAGAAATTACTCTAACGATCTCAAGAAATTAATCACTGGCTGCCACTAAATAAGCCAAGAAAACTGCCCAATTACTTTTTTAAATTAATCTAATAAATTCAAATACTCCACCTCATGTATTAGCGAGTAGAACATTCTTTCATTATAACCATTCTTCACTAATTTAATGCCAGCTCATATTAAGTTGAAAAAATACCATATATCGAAACTTTACAAATAATTTTAACCTTAACTCATATTATCTTTATGCAGAAGCCTTCCAAATATTGTGTGTTGTATTACATAATGAACGGCGTGGGGGGGGGGGGAGGTCTTTTATGTGCACACAAATTTGATTTAAGTTAAATCAAGTTGGGTGGTTTTCACATACTTATTCAACACCTTTATTGGTATGGTAAATTGTTGACAACTAATTAAAACAAGAAAAATGTTTATCTATTAAATATTATCATTATTTTATAATATTAAGTTTTCATAGTCCTTCTGTTAGGGATGATTCTCACAGCAGTAAAAAAACTTAATCAGTAAGAAGTGTTTTCAACTATCAGACTTCCTTATTCTTTAGATTTTTTTTTTATCACTGGCTTTTATGTCAGATACTCGGGATCCGGACAACTCATCCCCCGGACAACTCGACCCCGGTCATCTCAACCCCGGACATCTCATCCCCCGGACAACTCACCACAGGACATCTCGCCACCGGACAAGTCACCCCCAAAGAAAGGGGGGGGGGGGGAACGTTAGGGAGGTGCCTAGTTGAATAGTGGAACTTGCGTACATATTTAAGAAGGCACAACCACAACATAGTAGATGCCTTGCCCCGACTCCCCACCACCACTGTTGATGTCGAAAATATATAGACACTTCGTACATTTGGTACGGGAAGACTGATGCATGTGTAAGATGAATGTCAGGCACGGATCTAGAGATATATAGAAGGGGGGGGGGCGTATTGCTTATATGTGAGGAAGGTTTTTATTAATATTTTTAATAACTAATGGAGTATGGTCTAATAAATATGGAACTATTATATTTCAGGGATTTTTTTTTTTTTTTTTTTTGACGTAGATGAAGACATTTTATAGGATCGAGAATATATAGACATGAGTGAGTTATAACATTTCGTAAATCTGATATGATGCAAAGCAAGTTGATGTATGTCTTATCTCCATTGATGTAGAGGGCGCTGCTTATGTAATCCCCTAGCGGCGACTTCGTCGCCAGAGAGAGAGAATGATCGAAGGAGTGGAGGTGAACGGACGTGGAAGTCGCCTCTCCTAGTTTGGGTTTAAGAACCTATTTCTATCTAATGCACGAATAAACCTGCTGTCCATTTAATTGGCCTCTTTCACTTTTACCCCTTCATCATACAACATGGGGGCTCGCCGTGCTTTTTACCCGCGAGAATGCGATGAAAAAAATATTTAAAAAACTGCACTTCCACGCATCCAGAGGTCAAACCAAAATCCTCTTCACGAAAAAAAAAAACCTTTACTTCCACGCATACAGAGGTCAAACCAAAATCCTCTTCACGAAAAAAAAAACCTTTACTTCTACGCATCCAGAGGTCAAAGCAAAATCCTCTTCACGAAAAAAAAAACCTTTACTTCTACGCATCCAGAGGTCAAACCAAAATCCTCTTCACGAATTACCGCAGCAGTCAGCGACCACCAGTGGAATCTAAAAATAAAAGGAAAACTCATCAACCAGCGTCGTCATTATACAACTGCATAACACTCGCTTCGCCGAACAAGTCCCACTTCAGCCGTCAAGCAGAAGTTCAACGAAGCTAGCATTGTTATTCCATATAGACAGCAAGAATACAGAATCCTGAGCCAACTCGAACCTGCAACCACAACACTGTCGCTTCGCCGAACAAGTCCCACTTTAGCCGTCAAGCAGAAGTTCAACGAAGCTAGCATTGTTATTCCACATAGCCAGCAAGAATACAGAATCCTGAGCCAACTCGAACCTGCAACCACAACACTGTCGCTTCGCCGAACAAGTCCCACTTCAGCCGTCAAGCAGAAGTTCTACGAAGTCAGCAAAGTTATTCCACATCGACCAACTTCAGCCGTCAAGCAGAAGTTCTACGAAGTCAGCAAAGTTATTCCACATCGACCAACTACTACGAACCAGAAACCAGAAGCAACGAGTACTCTTCGAAAGAGCAACAACATAAAACGGATACAGCTCCAAAAGCGAAGTAAAATCAAGAAACGCAGGTAGGATCCATCTTATTATTAATTATGTTTAAAAATATCAAAAAGCAAGATCTCGTATTTGTCGCCGCTGAGTTAGATATCGTTGTACCGGATGGTGCCACATTTCTAAAATTAAAAGACTTAATCGAAAAAAGTGAAGCTTTCGTTAAAGATCCAGATTTCGTTCAAGATTTAATAACAACAGTTGTAGCTGATAGAAAAACCCAAGAGGAGGATAGAAAAACCCAAGAGGCTAATGAAAATATTAAGCTTGAAAAACAAAAAGAAATCGAAGAAGTTAAACTCGCACAGATAGAACGACAACTCGAGCTCACAGCTCTTAAAAATACTACTGCATTAAACCAAACTAGTACTGGAAGTACCACAGCAACCGAAGCAAGTCCAAATATCGAAAGTCTTCTTCGCAGTGTTCGAACGCTAAGCATGCCAGTCCCGTCGAGACCAGAAAACTACAATTTATTCTTTCAGTCCCTGGAACGTGCGTTTACGACAAAAAATGTCCCAGATGATGCAAAAACGGAAATTTTGATTAGCATACTGGGCGAACAGGCTAGTTACATTTTACTAAATATTTCGGAGAACGACCTAAAAAATTACGAACAAGTCAAAAGTATTGTCCTGCGCCAATTTCAACCCACGCCACAAGAATGTCTTCTTAATTTTCGTAGGAGCCAACGCATGCCGAACGAGTCGCATACGCAATTTGGGTCAAGGCTATCACAATCATTCGCATATTACTCTAAGGTACGCAACGCCACTGACTACGAAACACTATGTAAATTAATGGTGTCGGATAAACTTTTCAGCACACTTGACCGCCAAACACAAGCACACATCGCCGTTCGCCAAGGGGAAGATTGGCTAGAACCTAAAGAACTTGCAAAAGAGTGTGATATTTACTTTACGTCAAAACGTAAATCTCTAAGCGAAACAAATCATCAGCAACAAACATACAACAGCGGGCAGAATTTCCAAAACAAAAATACGCAAAACCAATACAGAGGGTCATTTAACAGACCGCCAAGGGGTTCTTACAATCACCGTAACAACAACGATAATTTTAGGCCAAATGCACCAAATAATCACGTCTGCGAAATAGAAACCGGAAGAAATTACAACCGCGATAAATATTTCAATAAGCTACAGTACGAAGATGTTCTTATCGATGATAAAAAAATAAAAACTTTGATCGATGGAGGTACTAATATAACTTGTGTAAAAACCAGTGTATTACCACCCTCAACAGTCTATGACGGATCAATAACCCTCACAGGAGCTTTCGGTTCCACACAAAAAGCGAAGTTGACAAAAATAAATCTAGCTCATCCTAAGAACAAAAATCCAATTCTAGTTACGGCAGCAGCTTGTGACGACTTATGTTCGAATTTAATAATTCCACCTAACGTATACGAAAGCATAAAAAAACGAGACACACTTCCGATTGTAAACGAATTCGAAACCCGCGCGAAAAAAAAATGCTATGTTGCTTCAAAAAAGAACTCGGAATATATCACTTTTCCTGCTGACAAAAATAACGAAATTTTAAATACTTCGCAAATCCTTCCGATTCCGGAAACTCAAAAAGAAGGCACGTGTCAAGGTCATACAAAGGATAACTCAACGGAAAACACGGGCACTCCGTTGATGGAGGCGGGGCTTAATGTCCCCAGGAGAATAGACGAGCGGTCATTGGAAGATCCTGATGAAGTAGGCGAAGTTTGTGTTAGAACAGAAGACGCAGAAAAAGGCTCAAAACCAGAAGCTCCTGGTCCAGAATGTAAACAAACAGCACACGTTGACTGTTTACCTTTTCTGTTTACGATTGGGGATAGCGTGAGTTTTAACGAAGCGGATTTCTTGCACATTAACGACGATAACTTGCGGGATACTGTTACGAATATGGTAAAATTTTATAAACCAAATAAGATAAAAAGTACAAATTTTCAAATGAAGATTTTTTTATCGGATGAAACGCCAATCTTTCAGCGGGCACGCCGTTTATCAATCACCGAGAAATTGGAAGTTAACAGGCAAATCAAACAACTATTGAACGACGGAATTATTTCAGAAAGCACTTCTGACTTTTGCTCACCAATAGTTTTGTGCAAAAAACAAGATGGCTCAACACGCATGTGTATTGATTACAGACGTTTGAATAAAGTGGTAATCAAAGAACGATTTCCAATTCCTATTATAGACGACGTCTTCGACAGGCTACAAGGGGCTACTGTGTACACAAATTTAGATCTCAAAAATTCGTTTTACCAAGTAGACGTTGATCCTGCAAGCCGCAAGTATACGAGCTTTATTACACCAGATAATCAGTATCAATTTAATAAAGTCCCGTTTGGACTTTGCAACTCGCCGTCTGCTTTTCAAAGATTCATACAGATTGTTTTTCGAGAACTTTTAGAAACTAATACACTGATCTTGTACTTAGACGATTTGATCATCCCATCAATCAATGAGTTAGAGGGTGTCGAAAAACTCAAGCAAGTCTTCAAAGTAGCTTCCGACTATGGACTTGAGTTTAACTTTAAAAAATGCAATTTTCTACAAAGAAAAATCAACTTTCTCGGGCACATTTTAGAAAAAGGTACAATTCGTCCCTCGACAGCCAAAACAAACGCTGTTTTAGGTTTTCCACAGCCCAAAACAACAAAAGATGTTCAATCATTCTTGGGTCTAAGTGGATTTTTTAGGAAGTTTATAAGGGATTATGCTGCCATTGCAAGACCCTTAAGTGATCTTTTACGGAACAATACTCCTTTTTATTTTGGTACAGACCAAAAACAAGCTTTTCTAACACTGAAACAGGCACTGTCAACAGAGCCTGTGCTACACCTATATAAACAAAGCTCGCCTTTACAGTTACATTGTGATGCATCCTCAAAAGGATTTGGTGCTATTCTTCTTCAAGCAGACTCGGATAACATCTTCCATCCTATACATTATATGAGCCATAAGACATCACCACAAGAAGAGAAATATTCATCGTACGAATTAGAAGTTCTTGCCATAGTTCAAGCACTAAAGAAATTCAGACACTACCTTGTAGGTACCAAGTTCAAAATTATTACAGACTGCCAAGCCTTCCAAAAGACCATGCCAAGGAAAGAAGTTCCACCAAAAATTGCCAGATGGGCAATGTTGTTAGAGGATTTTGACTATGAGATAGTACACAGACCAGGCAAGCAGATGACACATGTTGATGCTCTCAGTCGTTACCCAGTCATGTCAATCCAAGTTGATGCAACAACCCAGAAAATCTGCGATGCTCAGTCAAAGGACGAATTCACACAAAACATTAAAAATCTAATCGATCACTCTTCAACTACAGAATACAAATACAAGAACAACATTCTTTACAAACTGGTCAATGACCAAGAACTGTTAGTTATACCACAAGACATGCAAAAACAAATAGTCCAAATAGAACACAATAAAGGCCATTTCGGGATCAATAAAACTGAAGCATTGGTGAAACAACAATTCTGGTTCCCGCATATAAGAAAAACCGTCGAAAGCGTAATATCCAACTGCATTCCATGCATACTTTCTTCACGTAAAGTTGGAAAACAAGAAGGATTTCTACACCCAATCCCAAAAGGCGACGTCCCGTTGGACACTTACCATGTCGATTTTCTCGGCCCACTTCCAAGCACAAATAAAAATTACAAATACATCTTTACCGTGGTATGTGCCTTTAGCAAATTCATATGGATATACCCTGTTAAGTCAACGTCAACAAAAGATGCTTTGGATAAACTTCAACTCCAACAAATTACCTTCGGAAACCCTAAACGAATAATATCAGACCGCGGATCAGCCTTTACAGCAATAGAATTTAAGAAATACTGCGAAGATGAGGAAATTGAACATGTCACAATCACCACTGGTCAGCCTCTTGGAAATGGACAAGTAGAGAGGTTTCATGGAACACTTATCCCTGTCATCACAAAGTTATCCCTCGATGACCCCAATAAATGGTTTAAACATGTGCCAGCAGTCCAACGCGTAATCAACAGCACCGTTTCTTCAGCAACAAAGTACACACCTTTCGAGCTCTTAATAGGGATTAAAATGAAAAATAAGGAAGACCTTAACATCAAGAAAATCCTCGAAGAAGAACACATACATACCTTCGTCCAAAATAAACGACAAATGCGCGAACAAGCAAAAACCAATATACTACAGCTGCAAGAAAGAAGCAAGCACAACTATAATACTCGACGCAAGACAGCAAACAAGTATACAAACTCCACGACAAAGTAGCCATCAAAAGAACGCAGTTTGGTACTGGTTTAAAACTGCGTCAAAAGTTTTTCGGCCCATACGAGGTGGTAAAGATTCGGCCAAATGACCGATATGATGTCCGTAAACTGGGGACAACTGAAGGACCACTTCTCACATCTACATCAGCTGATATGATGAAGTGCTGGGACGATACTTAAGTTTCTTCAATTTTCCTCTACAAGAACTTTTACAGAAGAGACTTTTTTTTCTTTTTATGAACTTTTGAATGAAGAGACTTTTTTTTCTTTTTATGAACTTTTGAATGAAGAGACTTTTTTTTTCTTTTTATGAACTTTTGAAAGGAGAGACTTTTTTTTTTCCATCATACAAACTTTTTAAAGAAGATACTTTTTTTTCTTTTTATGGACTTTTGAAAGAAGATTTTTTTTCTTTCACACAAACTTTTTGAAGAGAGACCTTTTTTTTCCCCTTTCTACAAACTTTTCATGGTGCAAGAACTTTTTCCACAGACTTTAAATTTTTAAGAACCACACATTGTGATCTTCAAGACATTAATGTTGTTTAAATTTTATTATTGTGCTGTATTTTTCAATATCTTTATTTACATGTTTAGTATATATCAATGAGTCGGTGGTCCTCCTCAATCAGGATGGCGGAGTGTCTTATCTCCATTGATGTAGAGGGCGCTGCTTATGTAATCCCCTAGCGGCGACTTCGTCGCCAGAGAGAGAGAATGATCGAAGGAGTGGAGGTGAACGGACGTGGAAGTCGCCTCTCCTAGTTTGGGTTTAAGAACCTATTTCTATCTAATGCACGAATAAACCTGCTGTCCATTTAATTGGCCTCTTTCACTTTTACCCCTTCATCATACAACATGTATGTGTAAGATGATTGTCAGGCGCGGATCTAGAGCGATATAGTAGGTGAGTGGTGCGTATTGCGTACATATGGGGTAAGTTTTTATTAATATTTTTTATTACTAATGAGTAATTAAATTATGGAATTTTTATATTTCGAATTTATTTTCCTTTTTGACCCAGATGAAAAGACATTTTATAGTATCGAGAATATATAGACGCATCGTATATTAGATAGGATAAAGGGTAAGAGTGATGTGTCAGATTACTGTCATGCGTGGATCTAGAGAGGCGAGGGTTCGTATTGCGTACATATGGTCAAACTTTTTATTAATATCTTTAATAAGTAATAAGTTATTAAAATATGGAATTTTTATATTTCGGATGTTTTTTGTTTTTTTTTCTTTTTTGGAGTAGAGATATTTCTTTTTGACGAAAGAGATTTAATAGTATCGAGAATATATAGACATTTCGAATATAAGACATGATGCAGGGTAAGACTGATGTGTCAGATAATTGTCAGGTGCGGATCTAGAGATATATATTAGGAGACGCGGGGATGCGCGTTGTGTACATATGGGGAAAGTTTTTATTAATATCTTTAATAAGTAATGAGTTATTAAAATATGGAGTTTTTATACTTCGATTTTATTTTTTTCCCCTTTTTGACGTAGATGAAAGAAAATAGTATCGAGAATATATAAACACTTCGTATATATTTGATATGATGCCAGATAAGACTGATGTATGTGTCAGATGATTGTAAGGCGAGGATCTAGAGGTATATTTTAAGAGAGGCGGGTTCGTGTTGAGTACATGTGTGGAAACTTTTTATTAATATCTTTTATAAGTAATTAGTTATTAAAATATGGAGTTTTTGTATTTCGGAGTTTTTTCCTTTTTTTTATGTGGATGAAAAGACATTTAATTGTATCGAATATATATGGACATGAGTTTGTTATGCCACTTCGAATCTCTATATATATAAGGAAAAACCCTCACTCATCACTAATTCTCCCACTTCCCACATAGTCACAACTCTAAAAATCGACACAAATATCAACAATGGTAAAAATAGAAAAAGTAAGCTATTCCGATCTCGATTAACCCACTTTAAGGGGTCGAAAAGGGGTTAAACGTTCCAAACGAGGAATATTCGAATGTCCCTCTTCCAACATGGCCACAATTTTGAAAATTGGCTTAAATAGCAACAATGTTAAACATAGAAAAAGCATGCTAATCCGATCTCGGTTAACCCACTTTAAGGGGTCGAAAAGGGGTTAAACGTTCCAAACGAGGGATATTCTAATGTACCACTTTCCACATGTCCACAATTCTGAATATTTATGCAAATGTCGAGATAGGCAAACATAGAAAAATTAAGCTATTTCGATCTTGATTAACCCCCTTTAAGAGGTCGAAAAGGGATTAAACATTCCAAACGAGAGATATTTGAATGTTCTACTTCCCATTTCGTCACAACTCTTAAAACTGGCGCAAGTATCAACAAAAACAAACGTAAAAAAAGTAAGCTATTCCGATCTCTATTAAACCATTCTAAGGGGTCTAAAAGGGGTTAAACGTTCCAAACGAGGGATATTCGAATGTACCATTTCCCATATGGTCACAACTCTAAAAATTGGTACAAATGTCAACAATGGTAAACATAGAAAAAGTAAGCTATTCCGATCTCGATTAACCCACTTTAAGAGGTCAAAAAGGGGTTAAACCTTCCAAACGAGCGATATATTCGAATGTTCTACTTCTCATATTTTCAAAACTCTGAAAACTGGTGTGAATATCAATAAAAACAAACGCAAAAAAAGTGAGCTATTCCGATCTCCTGTGGATCAAGGGGTGGAAAAGGGATTAAACGAGGAATATTCGAATGTACCACTTCCCATATGGTCACAACTCTAAAAATTGGTAAAAATATCAACAAAGACAAACATAGAAAAGTTAAGCTATTCCGAGCTTGATTAACCCACTTTAAGGGGTCGAAAAAGAGTTAAACGTTCCAAACGAGGGATATTCGAATGTACCACTTCCCACATGTTCACAACTCTGAAAATTGGTGCAAATGTCGACATAGGCAAACATAGAAATATTAAGCTATTCCGATCTCGATTAACCCACTTTATGGATCCACTGTGGATCAAGGGGTGGAAAAGGGGTTAAACGTTCCAAACGAGGAATATTCGAATGTACCACTCTAAAAATTGGTAAAAATATCAACAAAGACAAACATAGAAAAGTTAAGCTATTCCGAGCTTGATTAACCCACTTTAAGGGGTGGAAAAGGGGTTAAACGTTCCAAACGAGGGATATTCGAATGTACCATTTCCCATATGGTCACAACTCTAAACATTGGTACAAATGTCAACAATGGTAAACATAGAAAAAGTAAGCTATTCCGATCTCGATTAACCCACTTTAAGAGGTCAAAAAGGGGTTAAACGTTCCAAACGAGGGATATTCGAATGTATCACTTCCCACATGTCCACAACTCTGAAAATTGGTGCAAATGTCGACATAGGCAAACATAGAAAAATTAAGCTATTCCGATCTCGATTAACCCACTTTATGGAGCCCACTGTGGATCAAGGGGTGGAAAAGGGGTTAAACGTTCCAAACGAGGAATATTCGAATGTACCACTCTAAAAATTGGTAAAAATATCAACAAAGACAAACATAGAAAAGTTAAGCTATTCCGAGCTTGATTAACCCACTTTAAGGGGTGGAAAAGGGGTTAAACATTCCAAACTCGAATATCCCACTTCTCATATAGTCACAACTCTGAAAATTGGTAGGAATGTCAATAAAGATAAACGTAGAAAAAGTAAGCCATTCCGATCTCGATTAACCCACTTAATGTTTGCAAAAGACGTTAAACGTTCCAAACTAGGGATATTCGAATGTCCCACTTCCCATTTGGTCACAACTCGGAAAATTGGTACAAATGTCAAAAAAGATTAAACAGAAAAAGTAAGCTATTCCGTTCTCGATTAACCAACTTGAAAGGGTCGAAAAGGGGTTAAATGTTCCAAACGAGGGATATCCGAATGTTCCTCTTCCAATGTAGTCATATTTCTGATATTTGGTGCAAATGTTAAAAGGGTAAATGTTAAAAAAAATAAGTCATTCCAATATCGATTAACGAATTTTTAATTGATGAAAAGTCGACGCAATATTAAAACTATACAAGGATTAACTTAATGTCTCAATTCCAATACAGCTACTACTTTGAAATTTAGAACTAAGAGCAAACATAAACACAATAAACTATTCCAATTTACTATTCACAATTATAAATTTCGTTTAAAATGTCAACAAAGGAAAGTTCCTATTTTGATAAATCAATTTATCGGGATCGAAATGGGAGCAAACGTCTGAAGTGTAGAATACATGAATGTCTTTTGATCGCTAAAATGCTAATGGTAAAATTTCGTAGCGCAGCACGGGTATTCAGCTAGTATTTCATATAGACAATACTGATGTATGTTTAAGATTATGTGCACACTATGACCAGGCAAGAATCTAGGGAGGTTTTATTAAAAGGAATATGCGAATTGATCACATGTAGCGTACATTAAAAGTTAAGAGGGGTCGGAAGGCAATTTTTTTTCTCGGAACCCATTTTGAAGTTTTTAGCACATCACAATATTTGAAATGTTATCTACAAAATAGTTTAACTTGGTGGGCAATGCGCACATCCGAAGTATTTTCAAATATTTTTTTGAAACAATAACATCAGCAAAAAAAAAAAAAAAAAAAAGCCCGTCTGCTATGTACTTTAAACGCTGTTTTCTCAAAATGCTGTTTTTTCATACCAATGTACCTTTTTCTCAGGATCTACTCGATATTTTGCTTTGAAATTTTTTTTCCTCGTACATATTGTATTTTTACACAAACAGATATATGCTTTTACAGAAATGTTGATTAGATTTAAAAAAAAAATCCTAACCATGTTGGGTTTTGGGGAAAATTTATTAAAAAATTACAAAACATCATAAATCCTAAACAAAACTTTTTTTTGTTTTACAAGAGGATATCTTAGTCTATGTCAAAGTGTTTTAATATTGGCTGTACAAAATCTTAAGCTGATGCTATGAGTAATTCTGAGTAAAGGTACATAAAAAAGGCCTTTTTAAGATGGACTCGATAAAGCCTTCCGACCCCCATTAAGAACATTTAGAAATGGTGTAGCACTAACGTACACGTCTATCATCGATTTTAAAGTAGAAATTGCATAACGCCTAAGAGATTCAATCATGAGGCTAATTGCATGCTAGGCACACAATGTTGTTAATAAAAGCTTTGAAAGTTTCATCATTGACGACATTTTCTCGCCAACGTGGTATGTTGACAAAATTATAAATTGTTTTTGGTATTCGGCGACATGATTTAAAATCGCAATGAGGAAAGGTTACTGCGTTTTCATACTATAGCGAGATATGGAATATTTAGCCAGTTTCATTTCAACCCTTTCAATTCCTTCGGTTTTTAGCTTAGTTGATGGCTGTATTGTTAGCGATCTGGCCTTGCATGCCAAAGGTGTGTCGAGTTCGAATCACAGGTTAGGCACATATGCTCTTTTTGGCTTCGATTCTACTTTAAGCTGTAGTTGTCGCTTGATGAGCCGTCATTGTGCATAAAAATAGATCGTTAAGCGTAAAAAACAACATCCTGTTTTTTCTCTTTTCTTTCAGATAACACTAACACAAAATTAATATGAGTTAATTAAGTACTCAATCAATATTAACTTATTAAAACTGCAAAGATATTTCCTTTTTTTTCTTTCTAACGGTAAGTGTTTTGAAATTTAAATAACTTTAATAACAGCATATGATATTAAGAAAGTTTTTAGTTATTAACTAAAAGTGACTAAGTGAAAAATCATCATTATAGATGCTGTTTCTGCATGCTTTAGTCGCAAATCGAAAAAAAAAAAAAAAAAATGCTTTTGAAACATCGAAAAATAAAACAAATTTATTTAACAAAAGTTCATTTTTTAATACAAAAACACATCACGAATATAAAATATTTCAGTATTATGAATCATTATTTACAGTAGTTCCCATAATTTTTTGAATGATGAAAACTCAATAATATAAATTGGTTAAGAAATTAATTTCTAAATGGTACATTTTATAAATTTTACTTTATATTTTTTCATGGTTACTTTATGAAAATGTGAGAAAAAGCTATTTTATCTAGAAATTTAAATGAAGATACAAACATGAAGAATGATTGTCAAATGGAAGTGTATTTAAAAATAACATTAATAGATTTTTCATTGCCTAAAAAGTGTGTTTATATCTTTATTATTAAATTAAGCAATTTCGAAATTCAGATTTCTACCTACTAAAAAATATAAAACTACTGTAAAAGATGGATTTTGAAAGTTAAAATTTAAAAAATAATAACTTAAGCAAGCATTTAAGGGGAGACAAAAGTCTTAGATAACCAGATCAATCGTATTTTTATACAACTTCCTATTGCTCTAAATTATTTAAAATGCAATATTTTTAATTTATTTTTTGACATAGTTAATAATAACATATTTATTATAATTATTACTCTGATAATTTTTTAAATTTTAATTTATACTTTATATATTATGTCTATATTTGAGACTTCGAATTTTTAAATTATTATAAGGCAATCTTTGGTTAAATGCACTTTCAGAGTAAACATACAATAAATTTATATAAAAATATCACCAAATGCAAATAAACTCTCTATTTCAAACAATTGATAATTTCTTTTACCTAATATGCATTTAAAATTATTTTTAAAAAATAATATACTTCGCGCATCCAAAAGTTGGCATTTTTCACAACATAAAATATTTATTTTTCCTAATTTAAGAAATATTTTACCCTCACTAGATAAATCTTGTGCGTTTTCATTATCACGGAAAAAAGATTTAAATATTTCAGAAGGAGGGTTTGGAGAGTTTCCATTTGCAGCCTAAATGTTTTTTACAAGTAATATAAATTACTTTCAATAGACTTTTTAACATTTAATTATGCATTATTTTTAAGGGTTGAAAGTTTCAGTTTAAAAAAGTATCTGGCATTTTTTTTCTTTTTTTTTCTCCCCTTTTTTTTAATCTTTTCTCTACTCCATAATTGTGCTACTATTTGAACAAAATGCATAACTTAATAATAGTAACTGCATAACTTCACTTTGAGTAATACGCATAGCTTCATTATGCATATTATATGCATTTGCTCATTCGACTGGTTTTTTTTTTTCACACTATTTTGTGCGAATATCCATCTTGTACATCTTACTGTTGAATGAATCCCTTCAGCTGTAAGTGAAAAGATAGATAAAAAATTTGGCGCCAGTCCCCCCCCCCCCCATGGTGTTAATTGATGGACTATCGCGTTTGAAGGGGGTCTTTCTTTTTCACACAAGGGCTTCGGAATAAAATATCAAGCTGTATGTGCCTGCAGCTAATAGGGTGGGGGAAAATACAAAAGAATCCCTGATGAGGGTAAATGATTTTCGGGAACTACTCTCTACCAAGGAGAGGCAGTCACTGCTATTTTGTATCCTTAGGGTTAAGTTGGTGGACATGTGCGAAAACACGTTTTAGTAAGCTAGTTTTTTTCTGAGAAAAGAAAACCACATTTTCTGTGCAGTGGTGTCCATTGTCGGGCGACAATTTTTATTAAAATATAAAATTGGAAATAATTAGATTATAAAAAATGCTGTTTCAATTCTGATTTGACTATCAAGTGGAAGATATTGATTAACACAAAATATATAAAGTAAAATAAAGCAAATTTAAATAAATAATTATTTATACAACGAAAGGAGTGGAGAGTATTTTTTGACGATATTGCCGTCAAGTATATTGTAGTAACATTAAAAGTTCAAAATGTCAGCGTAGGAGTCATAAAAGATCGACTTTCTAAGAAGTGTGTGCAAAGACTAAAGGTTTAGAAATATCTTTTAGAATTTTCCATTGAACATGGCGTCTCTAAAATTGAAACACTTATAAGTAGAAACTATATTTTTAATAGATATCTATATAGAACCATTTCATGTGTAATTCATGCAAAAGGATAAATAATATAATCATCAGTGTAATAATACTATGAAACAGTAGACTCAGCTTTCATAACATAATTGTTTATTGGGAAGTTTATACAGAAGCATAGAAAAACATTTTAATTTTTCTGTCAAATTCTAGTTATTAAAACTTACAATGATGATAAAGTAATCTAAGATGTGGGGCTGGAAGAATTTATTCTTGTAATTGCAAAATGTTAACTTTAAACTTTGAAAGTTTTGCATTTGCAGTAGATATATGGGGGATTCTGAAATTAAGGGGACATTTCAGTCCCTGTGCTTTTATATAAGTTGTCCCTGGGTGCTGATGTAACCTCCATGGAATATCTTCAACTTGATTAAAATTCAACTATTTTGTCTGGTGATGTTGTTGGATGTGAATAGTTTTATATTGTTTGCGAAAAGCTGTTCAATCCTCAAAAATCTGGTTAGTTCTTTTTTTCATGTAATCTCCATGTTCAGTAACGTTATTCCTTATTGTGTCAAACATACTTTTGGTGTCACCTTTTATCAAATAGCTAATTTTTTCTTCTGTAAAGCAAAGCCAGTGTATCCTCAGTCTTTTTGGTCAAGTTTTAAGCATGGCAATCTACTTATTTATAACCTCCATAGGTTGTCCTAACCATGGAAGTTACAAGCAAAATTAGAAAACTGTTGGGGTTTTTTTTAGAAAATATATTTTTCATTGATCTTCTTTTGGAAGTGGTAAATGTATTATTTTTGTTAATAAAATTCTAAGAATAAAATTTCAATTTTGTTATCTATTTTTCGACGGTAAAAATTTCAAAGCTCTTATTGACCATGTTGTGTGCCTAGCATTCAAATAGTCTCACGATTGAATCCCATTGGCGTTATGCAATATCTACTTTAAAGTCGATGATAGGCTTGTGAGTTAGTGCATCTCCATTTCTTAACTTATACTGTACGCTACATGTGAACAACTCGCATATTCCTCCCAATAAAAACCTCCTTAGATCCTTGCCTGGTTGTAGTGTACACATAATCTAAAACACACGACACTTTTGCCTATAACAAATATTCGAAGTGTCATAACTCACTTATTTGTATATATTCTCGATACTATCAAATCTCTTTCGTCAAAAAGAAACGTCTATACGTCAAGAAAGAAAAAGAAAAAAAAAAAAATCCGAAGTATAACAATTCCATATTTTAATAACTTATTAAAGATATTAATAAAAACGTTCACCATATGTACGCAACACGCACCCCCGCCTCTCCTAATATATATCTCTAGATCCACGCCTGACAACTATCTGACACATCACTCTTACCTTGCATCATGTCTTATATTTGAAATGTCTATATATTCTCGATACTATTAAATCTCTTTCGTCAAAAAGAAATGTCTCTACGCCAAAAAAGAAAAGAAAAAAATCCGAAATATAACAATTCCATATTTTAATAACTTATTAAAGATATTAATAAAAACTTTCACCATATGTACGCAACACGCACCCCCGCCTCTCTAGATCCGCTCCTGACAGTCACCTGTGAGACATCAATCTTACCCTTTATCCTATCTGATGATGTGTCTATATATTCTCGATACTATTAAATCTCCTTTCATCTAAGTCAAGAAAAGAAAGGGGGAAAAAAAAAATCCGGAATATACAAATTCCATACTTTATTAACTTATAACTTATTAAAGATATTAATAAAAACTTTCTCCCTATGTAACACGCACCTCCGTCTCTCCTAATATATATTTCTAGATCCGCGCCTGACAACCATCTGACACATCAGTCTTACCCTGCATCATATTAAATATACGAAATGTCTATATATTCTCGATACTACTACATCTCTTTCGTCAAAAAGAAACATCTCTACGCCAAGAAGAAAGAAGAAGAAAAAAAAATCCGAAGTATAACAATTCCATATTTTAATAACTCATATATTATTAAAAATATTAATACCTTGAACTAACATTAATTTAATCAAGACTGTAATAAAATATTTCGTTAATATTTGAATAACACCAACAATGTTCAGCAGGGAGGAGGGGTTAAAAGATAACTTCAATGCTGTGCCTTCTTGAATACGTACGCAAGTCCCACCATTCAGCTTCGACAGTTCCTCGTAAGAAAATCGTTTTCCCCCTAACAACACCCTCGATCCGCGCTTTCTTGGTGGTTACTTGTCCGGTGGCGAGATGTCCGGGGTCGAGTTGTCCGGTGGCGACTTGTCCGAGGGATGAGATGTCCGGCATCCCAGATACTCATTCCCCTAAATGTCAAATATGATTATCATATAAAGATAGGTATCCCATCCTAGAGTTTTCATACCAAAAATTCCTGTTCCTAGGAAAAGTTTACTTGGACACTTGCCATTTGCGCTATTTAAATTTGAATAAAAGGGGAAGTCGTAAAAGTAATTATATTTTGTTCAATAAAGCTATTTCTATTAAGAGTCAGTTGCTTCAAGATTTTCCTTAACTTTTCATGTATTTTGATTGAATAAAAAAACAGGTAGTATTACATTAGAATATAAATATTTGACAGTTTTTCTTTTAAACATTAGTTTTAATGAGGTAATAATATAGTATTAGGTAAAATATAAATTGTTAAGGAAAAAAACAAAACAAGAATCCATGACCTACAGCATTGAAATAAAAGATAGCAGCACAATTGTACCAATTTGGTAGAAGTGACCATGTTCACTGCAATTTTTTCCTTTGTCTTCCTATCATATTGCAAATCGTTCTAGTTTTTCCATTTGTATTTGATTGCATAAAGAATGATCCCAACTCAAAGTGAGCTTTTTTCTATAGTAAAACTTATTCAATTAATGAAATATTCAACTTTTGAATAAAAATACATTTACATGAGCATAATGTATCTCCAGGTTATGTTCAAATAAAGCCAATTTATTCACATTACTTACATAGGTTAGACATATAAACAATAATAAAGAAAGCAATTACCACAAGACATCTTTTTATGTGTTTGTAATTTTATTGGTATTATAGTTCACAAAAACAAACAAGATACTAACTATACTTCTACAAATCATTCCTAATTAGGTACTAATATAATAGTAATTGAAATTCTACAAGCATAGAATTGAATACTTAATTCTAAATATACTTTAAAACATTGTTAAAGACTTTTTATTTAAATTTAGAATCAATATGATAGAAGTGTTGCAAAAATCACAGATTAACATTACCAATCTTTTTAAAATTGTACAATCAAGGATAGCTATTTGTAAATAAGATTTGTTAGGCACACAAAGTTGGGCTGCAATACAGTGGTGGCGGCACTTTGAGGTACTACGAACATGATCTAGTCATAAGATTGGTGCACAGGAGTCGCTATCTTGGATTGTAGGCCAGTCCACAACAGAAATTGGTGGCTCCTTCAAGCTGTGCAGGGTTACCTTATGTGACTAATTTATCAAGTTTTAATAAGACCATGAAGGGCAGCAAGGCATCTTCAAAAGGGAAAATTTGGCTGTGAAAATAAAAACTACAATTCAACTATCTAAATTATGTACATTAATATTTTTGATTGGCTTTTGACGGCATAAATGCATGGCACCTGGAGGTTAACTCATTGCATAAGATTGAACAGGGGTTTAGTTTTTAATCCAGGTGTCAGCCACTTCCCTGTCTCTTATGCAACAAAACCAAGTTAAGTTACCGAAAGATATTGACAAGCGTAATTTTTTGACATGTATAAATACTTATTTCTGATAAGAGCCTAACACTACAGTAAAATCAAAATTAAATGAACACTTGGGTAGAAACGTCTCTATTATAAATATTATGTCTTTATTACTGGTATTATGTTAATGTTTTATACATCTCCCTTCTAAAACATTGTGTACTAAACTTATAGCAGTTAATGAATTACTTAATATTCTTTGTTTTGCATAATAACATATAAATACACCACAATTATAACTATCTACTTGTTGTACACGAGGGGGAGTCTCAATTGATAATTTAGATGAACTGTTTAACAATTCATTAAGCAATAAAGTACAGTTTTGAATAGTCTTCTGAAATTTTGGACTAATATGATTATTTAGTGGGTCATAAAATTCAAATCTATATTTCTGTAAAAAGGCCATTAGCAACACCAAATGAGAATTTAAATTAATAGGAATTAATAAAAGTTTGGATTTCCCCAGATCATTCCCAAAAACATGGCTTTTAAAGGCTGATTTGCTTGGCATTGTTGCTGAAATTATAGATTTAATTGATTGTATTCTAGGATTGTGCTTAATTATTGCATAAATAAACACATCAATTATTGAATGAACCAACCCCGTTTGAAACAAGGTGAAGCCAATTTTAAAATTATTTCTTCATTGGAAGTAGGATTTGGATCTTAAGATTTTAACATATATTGAGTAACTTTAGTTCCATTTATTGTAACTACATCATTCAAAACATTGTCTTTATCTATTTTGGGAAATTGAAGAATAGTAGAGTCATTATGTAGATCATTAGTAAAAACAAGATTGTGCAGATTAGTATTACAAGATATGTAATCCTCATCATTACAAAACTTTAGCGGAACTGCAATTAACAAAGCATGGTACATATATGGCCTAAAATGACTTGGACTAAAGTTTGTCAATACATTATGCTCATGTATAATTTGATGCACATAATAACAAACAAATACACCACAACTGATGGAATCCTGTTGCAGTGTATGAGGAGGGCAAGTTATTTTCCATTCATGCAAATTACTTATGCCACCTCTTTCCAAAGAAGCCTTGAAATTATTTAAATAGTTTTGGTAATTAGTACCTGGCTTTGAATCGTACACCTCAATAACTTTATTCACCACTATTAAAATCCAGTGATCATTGATGCAAACAGGAAAAAATATAACTGTTGTCGGAAGCTCAAAATCAAACAAACTTGTACCTGAACAAAGAATTAAAGAAATACTTGAGCTCATGGATGAAAAGATAACTTTGTTGTTGCATAACATGTATATAAATGAATCAACAATTTCATCATACAACCATCCTAAAACAAACTGAGGATCTTTTAATTTTAGTAAATTAAAATGTTTAGTATCAATACAATGATCAAGGGATTTAAGAGAAATATAACTCAGGTTATAAATACCTACAGTTTTTGGACAATCAGATTCTTTTAACTCCATAGAAAAAGATTCAGCAACTTTTTCTTCTGTATATTTGGTGGGCAATTGAATTTTACCAATAGTTGAACATTTCAATCGCTTAGTAGGAGGAATAATATACTTAACCTCATCAATGTTTTCCAAATCTAAACATCTTTTTGAATTGTGGCTTTCAGAAATGCAATTGATTTCTTGTTGTTTTCGACTTCTTTTTTGGATTAATTTTGAAGAAATCTACTTGACAAGCAAGCTTTTGATTGGGTGCAACTTTAGAATGGGGAATATCTTTTATCATATCTTTTAAATTGGCAACACCTTTGCAACTAGAAATTAACGATCTTAGTGATGCCATTGTAGGTTTTAGCATAACATCTTGTACTTGTGGAATTCTCATACAGCTTGCTAATTCAGACAACAGTTTATCAAACTCATCTAATATTTGTTCCTTAGTAACTGGCCTAGCAGATGGTACACCAACATATTTACACAATGGTATATTATTTTGGATAACTATTTCTGATGGTTCCATAGGTAACAAATTATCCATGGTGCTTTCTGGATGTTTGCAGACCGACATGGAGTGCACCTTGTGGATGTGTTTGCATAAATTGCTATCAGCTGGATAAGTACAAGTATACATATGGCTGCATACAGATTTGCAAGTCACCTCATTACATTTGAAATAACAGTGATCAATTATTGGGCATACTGTGCAAATTTGTTTAATTATGTAGAATTTCATTTTGGTTGATTGAGAACTAACTAACCAGGAATCATCTTGATGTGCAACATGTTCATCAGGTATCTTTCGCCCACAACTATGTGTTACTTTTGAAATCTTATTTTGTTTAGAAGCTATGGGGAAATTAGTTAACTTCTTTTGTTCATGACTCAAATAACGGTCTTCCATCTGCAGTAGCTTGAGTAACAAGACATCTAATCGTCTATTGTATTTGCGTTCTAAATAGACAGTTTTTAGTTGATTGTGAAATGACTCGCAATAGTTATTTGTTGTAAAGGAAGGGAATGGTGAGGAACGGAAACATCCTGCCCATAATTCATGCCTGTGATGGTATGTATTAAGAAAGTAATCATGGAATGTTTGGAATTTAGAACTAAACTTTGGAAATTGTTTTAGAAGGACATAAAATGTTTCAATGCTCTTCTCATACAATAATTCTTTTAACTTTGTTTTAATCTCCTGTTTAAGTTCTTGAGGTAACCCTTTTAATTTAATTTGTCGTAACCAAGCTCGTAAAACATGCCACTGACACAAAAAATGCCTAACATCTGGCCCAAAGACTGTCTCAAATGCTTCATATGTGAATGTATCATCATCAGTCATTAGCGTATGTACTTTTAATTCAGGTACTTTAAATTTTAAACTGGTAAACATGCAAATCATGATACAATAATCTAAACGATTTGTAATAAAATGAGCAACTGGATAACCTTGATCAAATTCATCAGGAATAACAACAGTAATGAGATAAAAATTATACTGGTTAGTATTAAAAGTAGCATCAATGCAAAGCGTTTTATGGGAATTCTTAACCAGCATTTCTTTCTGTGCTTCTGTTTGAATACCTAATGCAAAAATACCATTTGAATCTGGCAATGTGTCAAGATTGTCTGGACCAAATAACGTCTCCGAGTTGAAAGGTTTAAATATTAAAATTGGGTCATATGTTTCATTACTTAGATCTTGCACTATCATACAAACAGAAAGAGCATCATTTTCTGGGTGCAAAGAAGTGTGTATTCGTCTTGCATAAGCTTGAATTGATTTGCGGCTAGCTAAGGTTTCCTTTGTAGGCTGTGTGAAACGGTTACAACGATGAATCATATTTTCTCGTAATAGAGGTTGAATTTCTTGAATTGGAACTTTTAACAGTAGCAGTAGATTTATTGAATTTCTGAAATGTAGTTTTAGAGGTTGGTATATGCAATTTTCAATACCAATGTGGTGATTATGTTTTGAAAAATAATAAACAGTAACTGTACCTACCTCTTCATATACATACATCCTAACTGGACAATTGATATCTACTGGTATAGTACCTTTTTGATTTTTACGAAAATGACCTTTAACACGTAGTGAAGTTTCTTTGACCCACTAATCTTAATCCCAGTTAACTTTTTAAACGAACTGTAGGTAGAAGTACCTTCAGAATCCAACCAAACTAAAAAGGTATCAATTGAATTAAAGGTTAAAACTTTCATGCTCCCTAAATTGTGTTTCTCTAATAAGTGTTTATTCAAGCGCCCTAGCTGTCTAAAGGATTCTTCACATGTAGGATAAAAGCATTTGTTGAATTTGTACATATTAATAGAACATTTACTTTTATGATTATAAAATGCCTTTCGATTTTTGAAAATATTAGTGCAGGTTTCACATTTTTTAGGATAGGTCGACTTAAAAAAACTTTTTTGCTTACAAGTTTGTCGGAAAACTTCAGAGACTGTTTCAGAATCTACTTTTATATGTGCTAGGCATTGAACATCAGCTTCAGCTTTTAAACTTGGATAAGGAGTTGTTAATAATGTATTGTTGTCGGGAGATTCTATCAAGACAGTGCCATAACATTCTAAACTATTAATGCAAATTGAAGAAACCAGGGAATTTACAGGTATTTTTTCTTTGATACACTTTTTCTTATGATTGGAGAATGATGCTTTAGATGCATAGAATTTTAAGCATTTGGAACACTTTCTAGGATATGAAACTTTAAATACTTCCATTTGGTTCGATTTACACAGAGCTTTTTGTGTATGTTTATTATAAGTATCTTTAGTAGGAAAATACTCTTTGCATTCCAAGCACTGTCTAGGATAAGTAATTTTAATTTTTGCACCACCAGTTACATCATAATTTTTTTCTACTGATGGTTCGAAATTACATACTTCAGTGATTGAATGACAGTCATCAACCTTTACCTGAAATGCCATACTTTGGGTTTAGTTGAAGGAGAAGAAAATGATTTATGACAGAGAGACAGCTCATTTTCCAACACTGAAAACAGATTGCCTACTTTGATATTGTAAACCATGTCGGAAGAGTCAGTAGGAAAGGCAAATTCAACAGTGAAAGGAAAAAGTTTAGAAGCAGCAGAAGATAGAAAAGGCTTAGAATAGGAAGCCGAAGAGGAAGGCTTGGACAAGGAAGCTGAAGAATTGGAAGCAAAAGACTTACAGGAAGAAAAGGGATTTAGAGAAGAAGCAGAAGCTCTAGAAGAAAGAGCAGAAGAGGTAGGAAAAGGTTTAGGGGGAGCGGAAGGGAAAGGAAAAGGCTTAGGGAGAGAGGAAGCAAAAGGCTTAGGGAGAGAGGAAGCACAAGTTTTAGAAGCAAGAGTGAATGCAAAAGTTTTAGAAGTAAGAGCGGAAGCATAAGTTTTAGAAGTAAGAGTGGAAGCAAAAGGCTTAGAAGTAGCAGAAGGAAAAGTAGAGATCTTAGTCTTAGAAGTGGCTGAAACAAAAAACTTAGAAGTAGCTGAAGCAGAAACCTTAGAGGAAGTAGCTGAAGTAGAAAGCTTAGAGGAAGTAGCTGAAGCAGAAAGCTTAGGGAGAGAGGAAGCACAAGTTTTAGAAGCAAGAGCGGAAGCATAAGTTTTAGAAGAGTGAATGCAGAAGTTTTAGAAGAGTGGATGCAGAAGTTTTAGAAGAGTGGATGCAGAAGTTTTAGAAGTAAGAGTGGAAGCAAAAGGCTTCGAAGTAAGAACATGAGCATAAGATTTAGAAGTAGGAGTTGAACCAAAAGGCTTAGAAGTAGCAGAAGGAAATGTAGAGATCTTAGACTTAGAAGTGGCTGAAACAGAAAACTTAGAAGTAGCTGAAGCAGAAAGCTTAGAGGAAGTAGCTGAAGCAGAAAGCTTAGAGGAAGTAGCTGAAGTAGAAAGCTTAGAAGAGAGAGGCCTAAGAGGGCAAGGAGCATTTGAAGAAAACAACGAAGAAAAAGATCTTGGAAAGGAAGTTGTAAAGGACGGCTGAGAACATTCTAAAGGTAAAGAAGGAAAAATCCTGGGAGAAAGAAAAAGAGGGACATTACATACCTTCTTAAGTTCCTTACCTATTAACGTCTTTAGTGTCCTCACGATGTCGTTCCCCATCTGCGGATGGCCACGTGGTCCAAGGTGAAGACCGTCCCTCCCCAAGATAGGGTCATGCAACCTGTAATAAAAAAATGCTTCTCGACCTTGGCATAGCCTTTCTAGCCTAGAATTAATGCATTCAATCTTTTCATTCAAGGAAGGAAGTTGATTTCCAAACCGGGCTTTTTTACCTACCTCTTGTTCAAACTGGTTCTGCTTACGATGCAAGATACCTGAAACGACAACTTTGACATCAGGGTTTAAAGACACTATTTCCTCGAAGAGACAACCAAACTTTCTTAATATGGTCTCAGTGTGATCATGATTAGTATTGTTAGTACCAACATGCACAAACACCCAGTCGTACTGGTTGTCCGAAATTACACCCGTCAACCCTTCAATCGTGTAACCTGGACAAGCCTTGAGAGTTACCTTGTGATCAAACAACCCCTCAGTCAAGAATAACCTCAGATTCTTAACTATGGAATCGCCTATTACGAGAATTCTCATCTTAGGGAAAATTGAAAAACAGAACAAAATATAACTAAACACAAACAAAGGCAAACAATTGTAAAAACACGTAAGTTCTTGATCAAAAACGCATATCAAACAATTTTCTTTCCTTCTAAAGCAAATGCAAAAAAAATAAATGTTGTGGTCGGTAGTCTAGGGGAAATTAGGAACTATGCTGTTTTGTTACTTAAAGTTATTTAATTTCATTATTTCATCTTGGTTTAATTACAAAAGAAGACTGTTAAGCCTTCACTAGAAGATTTCAAAATAAATATTATTGATAAGAAAACGTTTAAAAATGCAGAAAAATGTGAATCCCAAAAGTTAAAGGAATACTAAAATGTAAACAATAGATTATTAAAATGTAAATAATGATTATCAAGTAGGAATCAAACAATATAAGTAACATATAGTTATAAGAAAATGTTCAGTTCTTGCTATAATGTTGAAAGAAAAAAAATCACTTATATACTAAGTTCACTGTAAGTTTATGAGTGTTCGTTAAGGAAAAAAAAAAACAGTTTATGGTTCAATTGTCTTTCCATTTTTTCATAAAATCGGCGGCAGTAGATGTCAAATTTGGGTCTTCGTGACTACCCAATTTTAGCACATCATAACGATCATTTGGTCGAATCTTAATAACTTCGTAGGGGTCAAAAAATTTAACACATAATTTTAAACCCGGCTTGAACTGGGTTCGCTTGATCGCAATTTTTTCACCAATTTGATACACAGCAGCTGGTTTTCGAGTTTATCGTACTGAACTTTGCTGCGCTGTTGATTGATATTTTCTTTAGCGGTTGTTCGAATGTTTTCCCGATCGGTAACTGTCGACTGAATTTGGGCTTCTTCTAAAATTTCCTTAATACGAATGTCATCTGTATTCCGCATTTTAACACCGGTGACGAGTTGGAATGGGGTATATTTTGTAGCGAGTGATACGGTGCTGTTAATTATTCTTTGCACAGAAGGGACGTATTTAAACCATTTAGTGGTTTTTTCTAGAGATAATTTTGTTAATACAGGGATGAGGGTTGCATAGAATTTTTCGGCTTGTCCGTTACCTCGTGAAACACCTGTGGTGATGGTAATGTGTTCTATTTTTTCATCACGACAGTAGTTTTGAAATTCGATGGAAGTGAACGCACTGGCTCTGTCGCTAATAATTCGAACGGGGTTTCCGAATGTTGTTTGGTGTTGCATCAGTTTATCAATAGCGTCTTTTGCCGTTGTGGAACGAACGGGATACAGCCATAGAAATTTAGAAAAGGCACAGACGATACGAAAAATATGTTTGCAATTTTTCGAAAAAGTGAATCTTCTGGGCGATTGATAAATAGGCGTTTCGTCTGATAAAAAAATTTGCATAGTTAAATTTGTTTCTTTAATTTTATGTGGCCGATTAGAATTAATTAAAGTTTCAATTTCTTTTGGCTGAGATAAGTTTGTTATGTGTAACAAATCCAGTTCAGTTATTTGTATAGTGTTACAAGTGTAAATAAAATCTTTCATTTCATTACTATCCGCAATTTCAGTGAATTCCATAAATAAAGTCTGGCTTAAATCAGAGTCGCCATTAATTTTCGCGAAGTCCTCAGATTCATCTCTAAGTGGGTGAGGGGGGCTACATGCGTGGAAAGATACATCATTATAAATTGATCTCGAGTTCTCAGGGTCAGTCTGAATTTCATCAGTGTGGGAAAGAAATTTTGTTTCGAGTTGGGAAGGATTCTCAAATGCTTCAGTAGTTAGAAAATAGGGCTCCGGGGCCATGGCGCAATGCGCAAGGGACGGGGGACGATGACGTCACCGGAAGGGGGCGTGACCGGATATGACGTCACAGGAAGTGTCACCATCGGATATGACGTTACAGGAAGTCACGTGACCGGAAGTGGAGTGGAGTTGTTTCCTTCCTGCTGCTGTTTTAGTTTCGGTTTCATTATAAGCTGTTTGTGTAAGACGTCACAGTGGGAATGACGTCATAATGTGTTTTATATCAAAGTTTTGAGTGGTGGCAACACTTTTTAGTTTCGGTTTATCTAGCAGACGGAGTTGAGTTGTTCTAGGACTGCTTCTTAATAAGAACGTTATGGTGATAGGCTTTTATTGCGTGACGTCACAGTAGATATGACGTCATAATGTGTTTTATATCAAAGTTTTGAGCGGTGGCAACACTTTTTAGTTTCGATTTACCTTTAGGATGGAGTTGAGTTGTTCTAGGACTGCTTCTTAGTGAATAAGTTAGAGTGATAGGTTTTTATTGCATGACGTCACAGTGGGTATGACGTCATAATTTGTTTTATATCAAAGTTTTTGAGCGGTGGCAACACTTTTTTTTTGTTTTTTGCCTTCCAGTTAAATGGGGTTGAGTTGTTCTAGGACTGCTTCTAAGTGAATAAGTTAGAGTTATAGATATTTTTACTAGTGACGTCACAGTGAGTATGACGTCATAACTTGTTTTATATCAAAGTTTTGAGCGGTGGCAACACTTTTTAGTTTCGATTTACCTTTCAGGTGGAGTTGAGTTGTTTTAGGGCTGCTTCTAAGCGAATAACTTAGAGTTATAGATATTTTTACTAGTGACGTCACAGTGAATATGACGTCATTCTATGTTAAGATTTAGCATTTAAGGTATGGCAACATCTTGTGAGAGATCTAGATACGAGCAGGTGTTAATCGGATGAGTCATTCTGTCTGAACAGGTTTGAACAGCTTGGGACAGGATATTGCACGGCGATAAAGGTGGATAGGTGTTAACCAATCAGATTTCACGCTAGAGGGCGTTGTTTCGACTACCAGCCAATCAGAAGGGATGAGCTGCGTCACTCACGGACTTGCATTCAGCGAAGACACCATTTCTCTGCTGATTTTGTCAAGTGAAGGTGCGTTTGCTGTTTCTTCGAAGTTGTGCTTGTTAGTTTGAAGTGAAAATGTCGTCTGATTTACATATTGAACTCGTTGACAGTTTTTACGATGCAGCTAAATCACAGCAGTTGTTACATGAATTGTTGAACTACGAGTATGAGAATCTCCAATTGAACTTTAATGGAAAAAGTTACACGCCTCAAAGGAAAGTGCTCGGTTTTGGTGATACTGGCGTGAAATATACCTTTTCTGGAACGTGCGTCTTTTCCAAGCCGTGGACTTCTACACTGCTTGATATTAAGAAGGATGTTGAAAACAAGACTGGACAAGAATACAACTATGCCCTTCTCAACTACTATGCAGATGGAAATGCCAAGATTGGAGCTCATAAAGACAGCGAAAAAGACTTGGATCCAGACTTCACTATTCCAACCCTAAGTCTCGGAGCTATCAGAACCATGCAGTTTGCCCGTCCTGATTTCCAGCCCAACAAAGTTCCGTTGCCAAGTGGATCTCTCCTTCTCATGAAGCCACCCACCAATCAGTTCTGGACCCATGAAATTTCAGCCGAACCTGCTGTGAAGGAGCCGAGAATCAGTATCACTTTTCGGAACATCGTAGCGAGACCCCAAGATATTGTAGAGTATCCCCACAAGTCCCTTTCTCGGAAGAGACCATCAGATGAAGTGATCGTCGAAGAAGAAACAATTCCCGATGACGACTGGATGACTCGCCTTTATGCCTCTGTAAAGAAAACCAGTGGATGCCTCAAGGAATGGAACCTTGGATTTGGTTTCATAGTGTCCCTTCATCAATATGACTCTCGTCTTTTCATCCACATGTCTCAACATAATAGTCAAGGAAGTACTCAGAAAATTATGATGAACATGGATACCTTTCAGGACTTTTATAACAAACTCTTACACGTGAACACGAAATACGCAGCTAGTAGCGTTGTGTGTAACAATCAACTCCTGGTTCTATCACATAAGGGTGAGTTAGTTTTAAAACAACTCTTTTATCTTAAACTTAAGGAAAGTTCCTTAAAAGTAAATGAAAATAATCTTGCTAAAATTAGAGATCTCATGCATGAAATATGTGAAACCATCAAGGAGTCTCTTATAAATTTACTACGAGTTGAAATTCTTAATCATTGTGTTCAAAATGTAAATATACCTCCCAATATAGACTTATTTCATGAATATGTTTCTGCTTTTCGATGTGAAATAGAAAGTAATGTTTTAAAATTGTTTCGCTGTGATGCTTGTGCTATTGGTGACCCCTCACAAGGAAATCATGTCTGTATAACTACTTCATTGCAAGATCAGTCTTGGTGTGTTGGAGACGATGCTATTCTTGTACTTAATGTTAAAAATGTGATTGAAACCTTACAATGTAAAAATGTCATACAATTCTTTAATGAAGATTTCTTTAAATGTATATCATATGGTGCTTTGAAAGATTATTTGAAATTGTAAATAAAAATTATTCAATGGAAATTTGTGTGTGATTTTCTTATGTGAAATAATAGAACAAAAAATGTTAAAGCAATATCACTTTATTGAATCATAAATTTTCCCACTTTTTAGGTGGTTTTACATTTCGTCTCAACTTTGTTTGAATAATTTTTCTGATTTTTGGATACTCTATTGCATAAATAAGAGAGAAAAAGTAACATACTTGAACATCTTACAACTAAGAATTCAAAAGTGAACGTGAAAATTTACTTTACGAATAAACATCATGTCTTTAAAATGTGTAAGAATATCACTAAATAAGAGAAAAAAGTAACATACTTAAACTTTGTACGACAAATAACTTTAACATTAACGTAAAATTTTTTCTTCACATATAAAAATCACGACTTTAAAATGTGACGTATAAGAAGAATTAGCATACTCTTATATCAACGATAAATAAGATGAAAAAGAAGCTCTAAAAATTTATAAGGCAAATAATTTAAATAATACGCGAAAATTTACCACACATATAAAAATTATGTCTTTCAAATGTGTAAGAATAACGCTAAATTAGAGAAAAAGAAATACTAAAAATTTATAAGGTAAGGAATTGAAACAATATGCGAAAATTTATTTCACGCATAAAATTTTTATCTTTAAAATGTGTAAGAATAATGCTAAATTAGAGAAGAAAAAAAATAACATACTTAAACTTTCTTCGACAACAATTTAAACAATACGCGACATTTTCATACACAATTATTTTCTTAGGTTAATGTTAAATAATGGGAAATTTAACAGAATAAAAATTTCAAAGATAAAGAATTTTAACCTTTACACGAAAATTTACCTCACAAAAATATCATATCCTTAAACTTTAACGTGACAATTTACTCTTCATATACAATTAAACTCTTAGGTTAATGTTAAATAAGAAATAAAAAATAATATACTTAAAATTTCTAAGATAAACATAACGTAAAAATTTCGTATCATGTGTTTAAAATGTAACATATAAGAGAAAAAAACTAACATACTTGAACTTTCTATAGCAAAGAATTTAAGCATTAGCGTAAAAATTCACTTTACATATAAAATTCACATCTTTAAATGGGAAGATAAGCAGATGACGGTAATTAGCCAATCAGGGTAGCGGTAGGTGATACGCCATTCGCCGGCATTTTTAGATCGGAGGATGAGTCACGCTAAAACTTGTTGGAACAGGTCGGGAGATTTGTACAGCAAGAACAACAGCATCGACGCGCAAGCAGCGGGTGATGCTGTGATGTGTCAGCAGGTCTTTGAGATTATCGTTTTCCTACTTTGCCGTTTTCATAATGAAATGTTTGTGAAAACTTGGAATGAATAAAGTGGATTTCAAAGACATATTAGTAAGTGAAGGTAGAATTCGCATGGACTTTCTTCCAAAAAGTATGATTCACTTGGAGAATTTAAGATCATTTCTACTTGAAAACTTTTCTATTATTTAAAACATTGAATATTGTTCAAACTCAGTGGGATTATATGCTACAATACGGGTAAAACTTAACAAAATTGTTACATAGAAGAAAAATAGTAAGAGATTTAAAATAAATATTAGTTATAGATACTCCAAAGAAAAAATTTCACCTCTACTTTTCAATCGGAAAATCAATACAAGTTGGAAATTTATGTTACTTCAAGAAAGACTTAGACAATTTACTTTGTAATAACATACGTTAAGGTGTCATATTAACTCGTGCAATAAATGCTGACTAAGGATTATTTTACTTATCAATCTAAGAAAGGTGAATTGGGGGAAAATATTAAATAAATTGTAGATATTAAATACATTCTAGATATGCATTCAAGTTTTGAAAATCGCCTGCAAGACTTTTAAAACATCTTAAGATAATTTGAAAGAAACTTGCGAATTATATGTAAACTACATAACTTTTTATACTCTGAAAGGAAATCACAAGTAACTTAGTTAACTTTTTTCATGGTAACACTCATATTCAATGACATGTTTTTAAAATTTAACCTTCTTTACATGATATTAGTTATAAATTTGTTCAATCTCAGATGCGATATACTATTATTTCTAACATATATGTTACGAATTGTGTAAAGTTTTTAAAAGAGTATATGCAAATCACCAATCAGAAACATAAAAATCTAACATCATTCAAACAAACTAAAATAATAAGATATTTTCCTTTAGTGGAAATAGTTAACTACTCATGTGATGGAATATACTAGAAAATTTAAATACTGAAAAAAGTTTGCTAGGCAAACTTAAAGAATATTTTTTTTTCTTGTGAAAAACTAGCATAAATTTGAAAAATGTAGAGTTTGTTACTACGTAAAATTGAACATCATCTGGACAAACTAAATTATACGTGAATTTTATTTTTTTTTATTATTATTTGAGAGGTGCTGACAATATATCATTAATATAGAGATTTTTAACTTCCATCCATAATTTCTAAATAACTTATACATAAATTTCAGAAAAACTGAAACGGAATGTGTTTTACAAGAGGCTTATTTTGTAAGATGAATATTCAATATTAATATAACTGAGCAAAGTTCATTCCGGAAAAAACTTGTAAAAGATACTTATATTTTGAAAATAGTTTGAAATATCCTTTTAAATTTATGAATGCTCGCTTTCGAAAGACACAAATAAAACTGATATTACTCATGATAATTAACACATACATAACATTAGTCAAACAAAGTGAAATTTTTATTGCTTGTGACCGATAACTTTTCAGTGAAGCAGAACTTACATAGGAAATTTGTGCAAACTTTTTCAACTTTTAAACCAAGTATCATGTAAAATTATAAATTACGATAGGAAATAGCATACTTCAGAATCGGAACAAGTCTTGTAGTTAAGCTAAATGTATTTCTCAAGGAATTGAAAGCATACCAGAGAAGTCCTTATCATTTCGCATCTTTTCTCATGTTGCAAGAAGACATACTTTGTAAAAGATCGTCTTAGCACTTAACAAAAATCAGTAAAAATAAATATATTTTCTATGGCAAAGATAAAACTTCACAACTTAATTACTTAAATTTAGCTAAGTTGCATATGGTTTATTCACATAACTCGCATATGCTTCGAATGTTGAAATATATTTGTCAGTTGAAATCAAACTCATCGAAAATAAATGCTATCTACATTTTCAAGTCGGAAATTACTATTAAATAAACTTTGCATGTAAGACATTATCATGTTAAAAAGAAAAATCTACAAAAATGTAAATGATAATTTTACTGTTGGTACATAAATGATGAATAATTTATGATTTTATTCTAGGCAAACGTTTTATTGTCTAACAGAGAACTTAAACTTTAGCAGAAAAACGAAAAAATACAATTTTTATATCCTATCATGCTTGTCGAAAATTGAATTTATTAGCTGTTGTAATAGATTTTTATTGTCCAAATTTCTATAGTTCTTCCCAGTGCAATAATATTAAGTTCATGTGTAATAAGTAGGTTTTTTTTTTGTTGAATCTTATAAATTTAATGAAATTATTATGACCTAAGAGATTGAGTGAACTGAATAAATCAATGACGTAAATTTAAACAGTGACTTGAACTGATACATACTATAACTGTAAAGAAGTATGACAAAGTGATAGATGAAGTGAAAATAGAAGTTGAGTGAAATGTGTTGAAAAAAGTTGAAGACGACAAGAAATTCATAAATGAGAATTATCATTGACTTATATTAACTTCGTTTTTCTTGCTTATGACAAGAAAATACACTCTTGTTTATTAAGAACCAACTTGATATCTTATCATAGAATGACAATGATGAAATATCTATACATTAAAAAAAATACCAAACTTAGACATAGCAAATTTCTTGAAATTCATGTATAATGTGAGAAGTTTTACTGGAAATATAGAAGATACAACATTGAAAGATGTGAATGTTTCGAAGTACTTTATCAGAAATAAAAAAAAATAAAAAAAATGCGCTGAGGTCCGCTTTAAAATTTTTTAGGAGAAAGTTTAAACAAAATTTAAAATCAAACATGCTTTTAAGTGGGAACACATATATTAAAACTATAGCACATTTAACAATTTATATTATGTCATCTCAGTTGGTATCAAACTGAATAATATGAAAAACAATCACAAACTGAATAAACATGAAAATTATCAATATATGTGGAAAAGTTTCCTTTTTTCACATATAAAAAAAAATAACACATTGACATACGTTAAGATCACGAAACATGCGTAATCATATACCGATAAGAGCAACCAATGTTGCGGGGAGATATTCACGTGATAGACAATATCCCATGAATAAATTGAGTGATTTAATTTCTAATGCTAATTCCAATAGTATTCCACGTAACTTCAACTTTATATGTTACACTATAGATATATTTATTTTTCAAATATATTGACTTTCGAAAAATCATCCTTCAATATAAGAATGATCATAGTAAGAATAAAAGAAAAGATACTAAGCATTGATTTAAAGTGTATTTATTTCAACTTAGCAACAAATCATATGCGTGAAACGAAAATTGCTTCGAACCAAAGTATAACTATCCAATTTCATTGATTCCTACAAGGAAATTTTTCTCATCTAGTAATTGATTTTTTTTTCTCGTACACATTATAAGTGTTGTCCAATCAGATGTAGAATAGCTGAAGATATCCGACCTCTTTTTAAATATTAATAAGTCACTGTTGAAAAACTTATAAAAATTTCAATTTATACTTAAAGTTTTTTTTTTTTTTTTAGATATATATATATATATTTCAAAGAATTTTTTCAAATCAATATGTATATTTAAATACTGAAACTTATTCACTTCAATAAATGTATGTTTAAGTTATAAAACTTGTCGTATGTATTGAAAAATTGTAACTTTTCGTCTTCGTATAAATCGATAACTTATACACTAGTTCTTCATCAGTTAATCTTCTAAGTAAATCTTTCAAAGGTAAAAACATATCTATAGCTATGCATTTGTAACAAGTTAAATTGTACATGTTTCTCGTGAAATTAAAATTTTATATGCTTTTCATGAAAATGTATAAAATTTTGTAACTTTCACATGAAACATGTACAATTTAACTTGTTACAAATGCATAGCTATAGATATGTTTTTACCTTTGAAAGATTTACTTAGAAGATTAACTGATGAAGAACTAGTGTATAAGTTATCGATTTATACGAAGACGAAAAGTTACAATTTTTCAATACATACGACAAGTTTTATAACTTAAACATACATTTATTGAAGTGAATAAGTTTCAGTATTTAAATATGCATATTGATTTGAAAAAATTCTTTGAAATATATATATATATATATATATATATATATATATATCTTAAAAAAAAAAAAAAAAAACTTTAAGTATAAATTGAAATTTTTATAAGTTTTTCAACAGTGACTTATTAATATTTAAAAAGAGGTCGGATATCTTCAGCTATTCTACATCTGATTGGACAACACTTATAATGTGTACGAGAAAAAAAAATCAATTACTAGATGAGAAAAATTTCCTTGTAGGAATCAATGAAATTGGATAGTTATACTTTGGTTCGAAGCAATTTTCGTTTCACGCATATGATTTGTTGCTAAGTTGAAATAAATACACTTTAAATCAATGCTTAGTATCTTTTCTTTTATTCTTACTATGATCATTCTTATATTGAAGGATGATTTTTCGAAAGTCAATATATTTGAAAAATAAATATATCTATAGTGTAACATATAAAGTTGAAGTTACGTGGAATACTATTGGAATTAGCATTAGAAATTAAATCACTCAATTTATTCATGGGATATTGTCTATCACGTGAATATCTCCCCGCAACATTGGTTGCTCTTATCGGTATATGATTACGCATGTTTCGTGATCTTAACGTATGTCAATGTGTTATTTTTTTTTATATGTGAAAAAAGGAAACTTTTCCACATATATTGATAATTTTCATGTTTATTCAGTTTGTGATTGTTTTTCATATTATTCAGTTTGATACCAACTGAGATGACATAATATAAATTGTTAAATGTGCTATAGTTTTAATATATGTGTTCCCACTTAAAAGCATGTTTGATTTTAAATTTTGTTTAAACTTTCTCCTAAAAAATTTTAAAGCGGACCTCAGCGCATTTTTTTTATTTTTTTTTATTTCTGATAAAGTACTTCGAAACATTCACATCTTTCAATGTTGTATCTTCTATATTTCCAGTAAAACTTCTCACATTATACATGAATTTCAAGAAATTTGCTATGTCTAAGTTTGGTATTTTTTTTAATGTATAGATATTTCATCATTGTCATTCTATGATAAGATATCAAGTTGGTTCTTAATAAACAAGAGTGTATTTTCTTGTCATAAGCAAGAAAAACGAAGTTAATATAAGTCAATGATAATTCTCATTTATGAATTTCTTGTCGTCTTCAACTTTTTTCAACACATTTCACTCAACTTCTATTTTCACTTCATCTATCACTTTGTCATACTTCTTTACAGTTATAGTATGTATCAGTTCAAGTCACTGTTTAAATTTACGTCATTGATTTATTCAGTTCACTCAATCTCTTAGGTCATAATAATTTCATTAAATTTATAAGATTCAACAAAAAAAAAACCTACTTATTACACATGAACTTAATATTATTGCACTGGGAAGAACTATAGAAATTTGGACAATAAAAATCTATTACAACAGCTAATAAATTCAATTTTCGACAAGCATGATAGGATATAAAAATTGTATTTTTTCGTTTTTCTGCTAAAGTTTAAGTTCTCTGTTAGACAATAAAACGTTTGCCTAGAATAAAATCATAAATTATTCATCATTTATGTACCAACAGTAAAATTATCATTTACATTTTTGTAGATTTTTCTTTTTAACATGATAATGTCTTACATGCAAAGTTTATTTAATAGTAATTTCCGACTTGAAAATGTAGATAGCATTTATTTTCGATGAGTTTGATTTCAACTGACAAATATATTTCAACATTCGAAGCATATGCGAGTTATGTGAATAAACCATATGCAACTTAGCTAAATTTAAGTAATTAAGTTGTGAAGTTTTATCTTTGCCATAGAAAATATATTTATTTTTACTGATTTTTGTTAAGTGCTAAGACGATCTTTTACAAAGTATGTCTTCTTGCAACATGAGAAAAGATGCGAAATGATAAGGACTTCTCTGGTATGCTTTCAATTCCTTGAGAAATACATTTAGCTTAACTACAAGACTTGTTCCGATTCTGAAGTATGCTATTTCCTATCGTAATTTATAATTTTACATGATACTTGGTTTAAAAGTTGAAAAAGTTTGCACAAATTTCCTATGTAAGTTCTGCTTCACTGAAAAGTTATCGGTCACAAGCAATAAAAATTTCACTTTGTTTGACTAATGTTATGTATGTGTTAATTATCATGAGTAATATCAGTTTTATTTGTGTCTTTCGAAAGCGAGCATTCATAAATTTAAAAGGATATTTCAAACTATTTTCAAAATATAAGTATCTTTTACAAGTTTTTTCCGGAATGAACTTTGCTCAGTTATATTAATATTGAATATTCATCTTACAAAATAAGCCTCTTGTAAAACACATTCCGTTTCAGTTTTTCTGAAATTTATGTATAAGTTATTTAGAAATTATGGATGGAAGTTAAAAATCTCTATATTAATGATATATTGTCAGCACCTCTCAAATAATAATAAAAAAAAAAAAATTCACGTATAATTTAGTTTGTCCAGATGATGTTCAATTTTACGTAGTAACAAACTCTACATTTTTCAAATTTATGCAAGTTTTTCACAAGAAAAAAAAATATTCTTTAAGTTTGCCTAGCAAACTTTTTTCAGTATTTAAATTTTCTAGTATATTCCATCACATGAGTAGTTAACTATTTCCACTAAAGGAAAATATCTTATTATTTTAGTTTGTTTGAATGATGTTAGATTTTTATGTTTCTGATTGGTGATTTGCATATACTCTTTTAAAAACTTTACACAATTCGTAACATATATGTTAGAAATAATAGTATATCGCATCTGAGATTGAACAAATTTATAACTAATATCATGTAAAGAAGGTTAAATTTTAAAAACATGTCATTGAATATGAGTGTTACCATGAAAAAAGTTAACTAAGTTACTTGTGATTTCCTTTCAGAGTATAAAAAGTTATGTAGTTTACATATAATTCGCAAGTTTCTTTCAAATTATCTTAAGATGTTTTAAAAGTCTTGCAGGCGATTTTCAAAACTTGAATGCATATCTAGAATGTATTTAATATCTACAATTTATTTAATATTTTCCCCCAATTCACCTTTCTTAGATTGATAAGTAAAATAATCCTTAGTCAGCATTTATTGCACGAGTTAATATGACACCTTAACGTATGTTATTACAAAGTAAATTGTCTAAGTCTTTCTTGAAGTAACATAAATTTCCAACTTGTATTGATTTTCCGATTGAAAAGTAGAGGTGAAATTTTTTCTTTGGAGTATCTATAACTAATATTTATTTTAAATCTCTTACTATTTTTCTTCTATGTAACAATTTTGTTAAGTTTTACCCGTATTGTAGCATATAATCCCACTGAGTTTGAACAATATTCAATGTTTTAAATAATAGAAAAGTTTTCAAGTAGAAATGATCTTAAATTCTCCAAGTGAATCATACTTTTTGGAAGAAAGTCCATGCGAATTCTACCTTCACTTACTAATATGTCTTTGAAATCCACTTTATTCATTCCAAGTTTTCACAAACATTTCATTATGAAAACGGCAAAGTAGGAAAACGATAATCTCAAAGACCTGCTGACACATCACAGCATCACCCGCTGCTTGCGCGTCGATGCTGTTGTTCTTGCTGTACAAATCTCCCGACCTGTTCCAACAAGTTTTAGCGTGACTCATCCTCCGATCTAAAAATGCCGGCGAATGGCGTATCACCTACCGCTACCCTGATTGGCTAATTACCGTCATCTGCTTATCTTCCCATTTAAAGATGTGAATTTTATATGTAAAGTGAATTTTTACGCTAATGCTTAAATTCTTTGCTATAGAAAGTTTAAGTATGTTAGTTTTTTTCTCTTATATGTTACATTTTAAACACATGATACGAAATTTTTACGTTATGTTTATCTTAGAAATTTTAAGTATATTATTTTTTATTTCTTATTTAACATTAACCTAAGAGTTTAATTGTATATGAAGAGTAAATTGTCACGTTAAAGTTTAAGGATATGATATTTTTGTGAGGTAAATTTTCGTGTAAAGGTTAAAATTCTTTATCTTTGAAATTTTTATTCTGTTAAATTTCCCATTATTTAACATTAACCTAAGAAAATAATTGTGTATGAAAATGTCGCGTATTGTTTAAATTGTTGTCGAAGAAAGTTTAAGTATGTTATTTTTTTTCTTCTCTAATTTAGCATTATTCTTACACATTTTAAAGATAAAAATTTTATGCGTGAAATAAATTTTCGCATATTGTTTCAATTCCTTACCTTATAAATTTTTAGTATTTCTTTTTCTTTAATTTAGCGTTATTCTTACACATTTGAAAGACATAATTTTTATATGTGTGGTAAATTTTCGCGTATTATTTAAATTATTTGCCTTATAAATTTTTAGAGCTTCTTTTTTATCTTATTTATCGTTGATATAAGAGTATGCTAATTCTTCTTACACGTCACATTTTAAAGTCGTGATTTTTATATGTGAAGAAAAAATTTTACGTTAATGTTAAAGTTATTTGTCGTACAAAGTTTAAGTATGTTACTTTTTTCTCTTATTTAGTGATATTCTTACACATTTTAAAGACATGATGTTTATTCGTAAAGTAAATTTTCACGTTCACTTTTGAATTCTTAGTTGTAAGATGTTCAAGTATGTTACTTTTTCTCTCTTATTTATGCATTAGAGTATCCAAAAATCAGAAAAATTATTCAAACAAAGTTGAGACGAAATGTAAAACCACCTAAAAAGTGGGAAAATTTATGATTCAATAAAGTGATATTGCTTTAACATTTTTTGTTCTATTATTTCACATAAGAAAATCACACACAAATTTCTATTGAATAATTTTTATTTACAATTTCAAATAATCTTTCAAAGCACCATATGATATACATTTAAAGAAATCTTCATTAAAGAATTGTATGACATTTTTACATTGTAAGGTTTCAATCACATTTTTAACATTAAGTACAAGAATAGCATCGTCTCCAACACACCAAGACTGATCTTGCAATGAAGTAGTTATACAGACATGATTTCCTTGTGAGGGGTCACCAATAGCACAAGCATCACAGCGAAACAATTTTAAAACATTACTTTCTATTTCACATCGAAAAGCAGAAACATATTCATGAAATAAGTCTATATTGGGAGGTATATTTACATTTTGAACACAATGATTAAGAATTTCAACTCGTAGTAAATTTATAAGAGACTCCTTGATGGTTTCACATATTTCATGCATGAGATCTCTAATTTTAGCAAGATTATTTTCATTTACTTTTAAGGAACTTTCCTTAAGTTTAAGATAAAAGAGTTGTTTTAAAACTAACTCACCCTTATGTGATAGAACCAGGAGTTGATTGTTACACACAACGCTACTAGCTGCGTATTTCGTGTTCACGTGTAAGAGTTTGTTATAAAAGTCCTGAAAGGTATCCATGTTCATCATAATTTTCTGAGTACTTCCTTGACTATTATGTTGAGACATGTGGATGAAAAGACGAGAGTCATATTGATGAAGGGACACTATGAAACCAAATCCAAGGTTCCATTCCTTGAGGCATCCACTGGTTTTCTTTACAGAGGCATAAAGGCGAGTCATCCAGTCGTCATCGGGAATTGTTTCTTCTTCGACGATCACTTCATCTGATGGTCTCTTCCGAGAAAGGGACTTGTGGGGATACTCTACAATATCTTGGGGTCTCGCTACGATGTTCCGAAAAGTGATACTGATTCTCGGCTCCTTCACAGCAGGTTCGGCTGAAATTTCATGGGTCCAGAACTGATTGGTGGGTGGCTTCATGAGAAGGAGAGATCCACTTGGCAACGGAACTTTGTTGGGCTGGAAATCAGGACGGGCAAACTGCATGGTTCTGATAGCTCCGAGACTTAGGGTTGGAATAGTGAAGTCTGGATCCAAGTCTTTTTCGCTGTCTTTATGAGCTCCAATCTTGGCATTTCCATCTGCATAGTAGTTGAGAAGGGCATAGTTGTATTCTTGTCCAGTCTTGTTTTCAACATCCTTCTTAATATCAAGCAGTGTAGAAGTCCACGGCTTGGAAAAGACGCACGTTCCAGAAAAGGTATATTTCACGCCAGTATCACCAAAACCGAGCACTTTCCTTTGAGGCGTGTAACTTTTTCCATTAAAGTTCAATTGGAGATTCTCATACTCGTAGTTCAACAATTCATGTAACAACTGCTGTGATTTAGCTGCATCGTAAAAACTGTCAACGAGTTCAATATGTAAATCAGACGACATTTTCACTTCAAACTAACAAGCACAACTTCGAAGAAACAGCAAACGCACCTTCACTTGACAAAATCAGCAGAGAAATGGTGTCTTCGCTGAATGCAAGTCCGTGAGTGACGCAGCTCATCCCTTCTGATTGGCTGGTAGTCGAAACAACGCCCTCTAGCGTGAAATCTGATTGGTTAACACCTATCCACCTTTATCGCCGTGCAATATCCTGTCCCAAGCTGTTCAAACCTGTTCAGACAGAATGACTCATCCGATTAACACCTGCTCGTATCTAGATCTCTCACAAGATGTTGCCATACCTTAAATGCTAAATCTTAACATAGAATGACGTCATATTCACTGTGACGTCACTAGTAAAAATATCTATAACTCTAAGTTATTCGCTTAGAAGCAGCCCTAAAACAACTCAACTCCACCTGAAAGGTAAATCGAAACTAAAAAGTGTTGCCACCGCTCAAAACTTTGATATAAAACAAGTTATGACGTCATACTCACTGTGACGTCACTAGTAAAAATATCTATAACTCTAACTTATTCACTTAGAAGCAGTCCTAGAACAACTCAACCCCATTTAACTGGAAGGCAAAAAACAAAAAAAAAGTGTTGCCACCGCTCAAAAACTTTGATATAAAACAAATTATGACGTCATACCCACTGTGACGTCATGCAATAAAAACCTATCACTCTAACTTATTCACTAAGAAGCAGTCCTAGAACAACTCAACTCCATCCTAAAGGTAAATCGAAACTAAAAAGTGTTGCCACCGCTCAAAACTTTGATATAAAACACATTATGACGTCATATCTACTGTGACGTCACGCAATAAAAGCCTATCACCATAACGTTCTTATTAAGAAGCAGTCCTAGAACAACTCAACTCCGTCTGCTAGATAAACCGAAACTAAAAAGTGTTGCCACCACTCAAAACTTTGATATAAAACACATTATGACGTCATTCCCACTGTGACGTCTTACACAAACAGCTTATAATGAAACCGAAACTAAAACAGCAGCAGGAAGGAAACAACTCCACTCCACTTCCGGTCACGTGACTTCCTGTAACGTCATATCCGATGGTGACACTTCCTGTGACGTCATATCCGGTCACGCCCCCTTCCGGTGACGTCATCGTCCCCCGTCCCTTGCGCATTGCGCCATGGCCCCGGAGCCCTATTTTCTAACTACTTGCTTCGTTCTCAAGTGTATGTGGGGTGAAGAATGTTGAATCGAAGTTATGCCCATGGCAAGTGTACACAGTTTCAAAAGAGTACTTGGTGGGATAATTAATGGTCGATTAATTTTATTGCACACAGCTGCAGGAACAATGAAGGAATTTTGTGGCGTTTTGGGAAGGGATATTTTAATATGTGCTAATTTAGCAGTTTCTTCAGAAAATGCGCCTTGTAACAGAATTTCTTTATCACAAATAATATTTGGGTTTACATATGCACTGTTAATACAGATAATAGAGCTACCCGAATCTATCAAGGCATCTACCATTTCATCATTTACCAAAAGAGTTTCATAATGGAGTTCATTAGTAAATTTATTAGAAATAAGAGGCGCTTGAGCTTCAATTGTACAAATAGTATTTTCATTTTTAGGGAATAGTTTTCGGAAATTTTCCTGGGTTGGTTGACGATTTTGATACCCAGTTTTATTGTTATCATAAGGGGGTCGCGAATGTACTTCAGATAGTGACTTTCGCTTGGAATTAAAATAGTTGTCGCATTCCAATGCTAGTTGAGACGGTTTAAACCACGTATCCGCTTGACGGACAGCAATGTGAGATTGGGTGTCTCGATCAAGGGTGCTAAATAATTTATCACTAACCATTAATTGACATATTTCCTCTACCGTGCTAGCATTTCTTAATTCTAAATAGTACTTGAAAGCTACAATTAAACGGCTTGAAAACTGAACGTGAGTTTCGTTCGGGAACCTTTGAGCTCGTCGAAAATTAATAAGAGTTTCCAGGGCTGTAGGTTGGAATTGTTGCAAAACGATATTTTTAACCCTTTCATAATTAGTTAGGTCAGTCTCCGAAATGTACAATAATACCCTATTTGCACGCTCTCCAAGAATATTTATCAAAATTTCTGCCTTAAATTCTTGTGGTACCTGTTTGGTAGCAAATGCACGCTCTAAAGAATGAAAAAACAAATTTAAATTTTCTGCTCGTGAAGGAACTGGCATAGATAAAGTTTTAACGCTTCGTAAAAGATTTTCGAGGCTGGATGTCGAAGTGTCGAGGGCGACATTATTTGTAATTGCGTTTGTCGGGTTTTCCGAAATATTTCTTCTAAGAGCCTCAACTTCTAATTCTTTCTCGGCGCGTGATAATTTTAATTTTTCCAGCTGTAATTCTTGAGCAAGTTGCTCTTGTGCTAAATTTACTTGCTCTTTCGCTAAGTTTGCCTGTTCTTTCGCTAAATTTGCCTGCCCTATCGCCTTGCGTTCTGCGATTGTATCCGAAATTAAATCTACAATGAACTGTGGATCATCTTTAAATACAGGACATGACTCGATATTTTGTTTAATCACTAATAACGTAGCGTTTTCTGGGATAGTGATACCTATTTCCTTAGAAATTTTGAGTAAATCGTCCTTCCGAGAATTTTTATACATTTTTGTAAACCAAGGTAATTTTAAATCCTACCTGGATATCTGCTACACGTTGAACAAGGACAAGATTCCCATTTAATTTTTTTCTCTGACATTGATGACACTTGAAGAACTTTTTAACACTGGCACAAAATCGCACACATTGTAGTAGGAAGACACTTACGTGCTCGTAGGCTTGTAGATTACTTCATTATTTTGCACACACGCGATGACACTTTTTAGAGCACAATCGATGGCACAAATGGGATGAAACACTTGTGATGTTGGTTTTGCTGCGTTGCTTGTTGGGAAGGGGACGTTGTATTGGTCCCGCTGAATCTCCCAGTGTGTGACAGGAAAGGCTGGAACTGGTTTGCAGTTGAAGAAGATGAAGTGGGAACAAACTCCGGTATTTCAGAAGGGTTGAAGATCGAAGGGGACGAGAAAACTCCGGATGGCTTTCCTGTGAGATGAACTCTTCGCTGGACGGCTTTCTTTCGGGGCGCTGTAGGGATGATTTTCTGGAGCGGTGTCTGTGGAGCGGTGGTGTTGGCTCGTTGCGTTAGGCAGTGGAAAGTCAATTTTCTCCTCTGGGATGAATTGCGTGAGAGGCACTGATATGGGCCGTTCGAGTTTGTTTTGCCCGTGGTGGGAGAGGCGCTGTGATGGGCCTGCTGGGTTTTGTTTGCCCAATTTTTCTTGTAGTGGAGAAGTTTGAGAAGCGCTGGTATGGGCCTTCCGGGTGTTGTTTGCCCGTGGTGGGAGAGGCGCTGTGATGGGCCTGCTGGGTTTTGTTTGCCCAATTTTTCTTGTAGTGGAGAAGTTTGAGAGGCGCTGGTATGGGCCTTCCGGGTGTTGTTTGCCCGTACTGTGATGATTTGCATTGAATATAAGTTTCATAGGTTGAGTGTTTTATTTGAACTCAACTAGTGAATGTAGCGAAAATTCAGGATTCAGAACCGGCTGAGACCCCATGTTGTGGTCGGTAGTCTAGGGGAAATTAGGAACTATGCTGTTTTGTTACTTAAAGTTATTTAATTTCATTATTTCCATCTTGGTTTAATTACAAAAGAAGACTGTTAAGCCTTCACTAGAAGCAGTGCCGGAACTAGGGGGGGGCAGGCGGGGCAGCTGCCCCGGGCGCTAACCAGAGGGGGCGCCGAAAAGCCAACAAAGCACTATTTGTTGTATAAATTTTAATATTTGGACGAAAGGATAATTTTTCATAAATAAATTTTCATTTTTTCTTAAAATTCTGGATGATCTTTAAGATATTCAACAGAAGAAAAAATCCACTAGAAAAAAAAAATAATACATTTCTGTACAAAGAAAGTAATAATCTATCCTTTTACAAAAGAATGACAACGAATTCTCCCTACCCCCTGATGAAGAATAGGTTTGTGCTACATGGCAGGCTGCCAGAAATGCTAATTTAAAATCGCATTGGTAATATAGTCGCAATGTAGTTAGATAAAATTTAGAATTACAACAATTTAATGCTGTTGAAATTTTCGTAAATTGAAATATGTCGAAGAAATTATCTGGGGCGCAGAATCGCAGAAAAGCAAAAGAAACTGCAAGAATATCCCAACCTTTTATCATCTTGGCTAGTTCACGAGACTGAAACCAATGAAGGTAAGAATTTTTTTAAATTTGTAACCTAATAAACTTCGGAAGATGTGTATTAAGGACAAGGGTTACGTTTGGGATATATCTCTTGCCAAATATATTTATTGTTCTCTAGGAGTCCGCTGGAATTTTTACAGGGGGCTGCAAGATGTTGAATTGTTTAGAAATCGTTTACTTTTGTTTTTGAGGTTGATTATCATTAACTTTAAAGGTTCATTGCGATTCCTAATGAAAATTAATTAGCAAAAAGTTAATTAAAAATTGAAATAATTAACGATTGAAACGTTTTCTTTAAGAGAATAATTTAGTATTTCTTCAGCTAAAAACAGATTTTTTTTTCATTTTTACACATTTTGGAATTGTGCTGAGTTTAAAAAAACTGGGGGTTTTGAACTTGGAACAACTTTCAATTCCCACTGTTTCCTTCATTTAATTTAGCAATTATTTTGGCTGTAAAAATGACAGCGCAAGCACGATTTTGACAAAAACCGTAACGGCCAGGTGTAATGGCCAAAGTAGGTCAATCCGTTTGAAAGTAATGCTGACCACAGACAACACACGGACCCACAAACTTTTTTTCTAGAACACTTTTTTGATTCAGAATGTTCTGAAACGTGAAGAAATGCAAAAAAATTATGCGATAAAAAGTTGACACAAGAATTCCTATTGAGCACAAGAATTCCTATTTATCGCAAAACATATCGATTTTTTAAAAATAAAAACGAAAACAGTAAATTACATCCTATCCAAATCTCAATTTAAATGCACTGACTAAATATGTGACTGTATATTTTTAACAATATATTTTACTATATATTTTTAAATCCCTTATATTAACTTCACTTTTGTTTGAGTGTGCGTTTGAGCCTGGCGTACAAATCTGCGGATGCTGGTCTATTCCTAAATAATGAAAAAATAATAAAACATCAAGGCATGAATTCTAAAAATAGATCTCAAGGCCTTATTTTTCATAAAAAATAACGAAAAAGAAAGTATTTTCCAGGAAGTGATAAATAAAATAAAAAGAATCCAGTCTCTATGCTACGAGAAAAAGGCGCCAATTTTCAGCGTGAGTTATATTGTCATTTTGACGGCATTATTTTTCACCAAACAGATGTCATGTTCGTCAAATTTTGTCCATTGCATTGGTGAGAATTTTAAATTTTCCAAGAAAATGGAGAACTCACACATAGCACAGTAAGTAATATATTATTCATTCTATTATTAAAATGAGTTTCAATAAGTTTAAATTAATTGTTCTAAAATAAACATTTATGTGTTTACCAACTATTCAATGATTTTTGTAGACAAGTCATTAAATTAATTTGATTTTGTGTTCAATGAGTTCTGGTAATATTCGGAAGCTTTTTAAATTTTTGTATTAGTATTTTACAGAAGAAAATATTTTTTGAAATATAAAACAGCTTAATTGTTTATGATCTAAGACGTTTTGAAACCAGGTTAACCAGATTTTGTGTTAAAAAGTGTTACATATCATTCAACTATGTTCTTTTATTTCATTGTAACTGACATTATTTGTATTGATTCATTAGTTGTTTTTTTTTGTCTTTATGCAAATCTTTATGCAAGCAGAATGAACCCTGGTCATTAATAAGGGTTTGTCAAATATATTTGTTTAAAATTTCAATTAATTAATTCTTTTATTGTTTGTTTCAAAACAGAATTTTACAAAGGAAAAACCTTTGTTAATTTTCAATGTATATATAGTTAGCTTCAAATCTAAAAAATTATGGTGTGGGGGCGCCAAAATGAATTCTTGCCCCGGGTAAAAAGTGACCTAGTTCCGTCCCTGACTAGAAGATCGTGATGGCGGCCTAGGGCAGAATCCTCCCGCTCCTCTCAAGTCTTGCTGTTTTATACGCAGTGGCGCTGCAGTTGATAGGCGCTGCAGTCGATACTGACTCATCTCCACTGTGTAAACGACATAAATTATAAGCAATTTCTAAATTCTACAAATAAAACAAAGTAAATAAATGCTTGAAACGTTTTGCCTAACAAACGTTCAAAAAATTATATATGTTATATGTCGATAGGGTTAACAATGCGATATAGGGTTAATAGTAAACCACAAAGAAAGGATATGCTTTAGTGTAAATGGACAAAAATTAAAGCAAATAATAATGGAAAATCACACAAATATAATAGTAAATAATAAGGGAAATCTCACAAATACAGAAGCAAATCAGAAAATTATCTTTTAAAAAACCAAGCGTTTTAGAACAAACGTGATCAAAGAGCGTCAGAGAACAAAAAATATACACAAAAGATCTGAAACTGCGGTTTGGCGCCTAAAGTATTTATCGTTCCAGTATTGTTCCGGAAGTAAACATGTCACGTGACTGCATGCGCGCGCAGTTTGTGGCCAAAAAGGTACACCATCATGTGACCCCGTGCTTCCCAATTTACTAGAATGTGCAGTATTCATTGAATTGTCCACTGGAGCAAGGAATACAATGTGTCTTTAAACCAGCGGAATAAACAGTGATGCTTTGAATATCATAAAAGTGAATTTTAGTCATGTTGCTTGGGTATATAGGTTACGGTGTACCAAACGAATTTCTGGATTTGATGATAAAAAGCGTTGAAAGGCCCAGAAGATTGAAAAACCTATATTATTTGGTAAGTAATATATCAGCCATATATTCGTATGTAATCGTTAATATTCAAATGAATTGTACTCGAAACTTTGTTCATATTTAGGACTCGCCGACCGAACGGTATAGTGGTTAGCATACTAGCTGCTAGACCGCGAGGTTGCGGGTTCGAGTCCCGTGTAAGGCATGGGTGTTTGTAAATATATGTTGACTTGTCAAATGACGAATGTTTCGGCGCATTACAGGATGGCGCCAGATAATCTGAAAACATCCAACCAACCATATTTGGGAATCTGAAAAAGTGCTAAGGCTCTCCTCATAGGCTTATAAAACTATAATTCTTTTTGTCAAATACACTCAATATTATACTGAACAATATTGTGAAGAACTTTTTTTAATACATTTTATATAAATAAAAATGACAATTTTTAACAAAATTTGCTATGAATACATATTTTTTATTTTTTTTTTTAATTTAAAAAAAAAAAAAAAAAATCATAATATTTTTCACAATACTTTAACCATTCTTAAATATGATTCATCAAAGCTGTACTCAAAATGAAAAAGAGTAGGCTTTTTAAAAAAAGCTAAAATTTATAAAAACAACGACAACATTGAAATAAATTTTCAGAATACTGTTTATATTAGAATATTTCATATGATTACCAAGTTTCGTATTTCTTGGAGATTTTTTTTTTTAATTAAATTTTACCTACGGATTGTGGTGTTGTTTTTTCGATATACTCGTTCGAAATAAAGTCTGCAAAATTGCAGAGGTCAAGATCTTTTCTTTATTTACACGCAGCACCACAAAAGTATGAACATACAAGTATTCATATCACTTTACACTGTACTCAATGGGAAACACCGTATCACATTTCAGTAGCGGCCAGGCACGAGGAAAACAACCACTCCCAACACATTTTCCGCATTTCTGTTTTTTTTCTTTCCTCCTTTCGTCCCGTCGTCTTTTCCGAGATATATTCAACCTATGGGCCACACCCTCCGAACAATGTCATCTCTTCGCTTCAGTACAGCTCATCTAAAGCCCTTATCACATGGCAAGAATTTCGGCCAACCCAACTCTCAATCCAACCGTATGTCCAACTTGAAACCAGTTTTTGAGCTCCGCGAGTTGGCGTAGTGTTGCCAGAGTTGGGTGAAGAGTTGATAGTAATTTCTATCTTCCGACCGCCATAAATATAACTTTATGCTCATGTTTGGCACAAATTTATGCCTACTAGAGTTGATTTATTTTCCATGGCCGTACCAAGGATTTTTTTTTTCGTGAGGGATACGCGCACTCATATTCCGAAACTATCTGTAATAATGTTTTATAAAATAATTGTTGATAATACTCTTAGATTAAATACACTTATTTAATTAATTCAATAAATATTAACTTATTAATTATACAGTGCTATTGATCTACGTTTTTCTTAGTAGATGGAAAAAAATCTAAATTTTATGAACTTTCATTTAAAGTATTGTAAATATTTTTTTCCCGAGGTATTTACAAGTATTTTTAATGTTTCTTTTCTGCGGAATTTATAAGTATTTTAAAGGTATTCTATTAAGAGGAAGTCCTAGTAAAGATCATTCTCTCTACTCGCTATGTTGCAATCCCCGGGCCGGTCAGAATTTGTAAAGAATCTGCCAGTCTTCGGAAGATTTTTTTTAAGTATTTAAATTTGTTTTCAATATAACTAAGTGCTTTACTTAACATTTAAGGTTAAGTATATATTATTATTCCAGCTGTCATTTTTTAATAAACGTGATAGTTATATAAGGATGGATGGATATTCTATATTTTACAGTTTATTTTTTTATTATTATTATCATTAAATCAACTACCATTTGTTTATGGAAACCAAGTTCACTCAAAAAGGATATAAATAGTAGAGAAAAGAGAATAATTGTTATAATTATTTATAATAATTATTATTAAAATTTGATCAATAATAATATTGAAAATTTGCGTCGGCATGAATCCAAAATCACAGGCCCGATTTTATGTCCCAGTACGCCCTGATTTTATATTCTAACCCAGTGCATTTAGAAACTACTTAGTTATGAAACATTGAGATTTGGTGAGAAGGTACGAAAATGATCACTTAATGAAATGTCATAAATTGTTTTCATTTAATGCCTATCTATTATAAACGAAAATTAAAATAGCAAAAGACAAAACCAGGTGGAGTTGCTGTATATGCATTGCCGTAAGGATTTCAAATATAAGATAAAATATATTAGACGCTATTCTCGATTTTTTTTAATTTATGTCAATTCATTAAGTGATCATTTTCGTACCAACTCTCAAGGTTTTATAGAAAATAGTATCTAAATGCACCGAGCTAGAAGGTTGTAACATAGCGAGAATAGGGAATGATCCTTACTAGGACTGCCCTCTTAAGGTATATTTACCTACTAAATAGTGCAGAAAAAACCTCATATAGGTTTTCCACAATACATTTGTCCCAAGATTTTTTTTTATAGATACATGGATATGTTTAAAGTTTCTTTTCAGAGCTATTTATAGGTATTTTAGAGGCGTACGATTAATTTCTACCTGCTTAATGCAGTATAAAAATTCATACAGTTTTCCGCAATACCTCTGTCCCAAGGTTTTTTACATGTATTTTCGAAAATTACCTTTAAGCAGGGTTGACATGGTTTAAATCAAGTTTTTTTAAAGAATAATTAAAATTGTATTTTTTTTTATAATTACTTTTTAAATTATTTGTAAATAACTTCTACCTTTAACCAAAAGTTTTCCATTCCAAAGATATGTTTTTCAAAAGGAATTTATGGAAAATGTAACAGTTATAGAATAAAGGTGAATGCAGAAAAAAAAGAAGTTATATTGTATTGAAGGAAGTTTAAGTAACTCTTACTGAAAAAGCAACTACAGCAAATTTTGAGAGAATTTTTTTCTTCTTTTGGAGCTGTACAATTGTTTCATAACAGACTGGGCTTAGAAAAAGCAGCTGATTTTTTGGTTCAAAATGTTAAAATCCTAAATTTGGGGAATTTTTTAATGGGTATAAAGAATCTAGTTTTCTATTATTTTTAAGAAAATCAGTAAATGAAATACCTACATTCTTGATGTTTTTGTGAATGAAAAATTATACGAATACTATATAGATAGAATGAGTAATAATCTATTTTAAAATAAATCTTGTAATTAATGACTATTGAAAAGTAAGTTCTATATTAATCCAATTGATATGTTTATGTTTAATAATTGTTCAAAATTATTAATTTAATTTAAATCATAGGCTGCATTTTAAATTTGTTTCTAACATAGAGGTTTTGTGTTTTAATAACTTATTTCTAAACTTTAAAAATATATTTTTGAACAATTTATCACCATATACTGATGAATGTAAGAGCAATAGTCCATGTATTATGTAGTAAACAAATACCATTGTATTATACTGTATACATTGAATTTAAAAAATAGTATTTTTAAATAAAATATATGATTTGAATGGCCACATAAGTAGCAACAATTGTTTATTTACTTAGTTTAAATTATTTTCAGAAAGAATATCAATTGTTATTTGAACATTGTTTATTCTAGTTAATATCAAATTTTATTTATAAATATGTATACATGTAATTAGAAAAGGATTAAAAAAAAAATTATACCAAAAAAAGTGACTTTTTCCCAACCCTGCCTTTAAGTGAACATAAGTTTTTTTCCTGCGATTTTTTTTTTATATAAACCTTAAAAGGTTTCTTTAGAAATCCAACAAGAGAACATTTTTACATTTTAAAACTGTTGAGCCAGTCATTTTTGAACATTTATTGAAATTTTTAAATCATTGAAATATAAATTTAGAACCAAATAAATCATTTTGCTTTATATATGTTATTTTTTGAAAAAAGATGTACAACGTACAAATTTTATGTTTCTTTCCCTTCGATGTTTAAGTAAAAAAAGTGACAGAATTTTAAAAACTACATATTTACTATTCTCAATATCTGTTCTAAAATTCCTATTATAACTTATTTGAGCAAAACAAAACTTTTAACAATTTATACAGAGTAACTGCATTTTCTGAACAAGAATTTCTGTAAGGAGATCATTTATGTAAAGTTCCCACAGCAAATGTCTGAACGTGTACAAGTTATGTCACTGGCACAAGTGTGGAACATTGCTTTTTATTGACTAAAAGCAAAACCACTCTTGGAAACGGGTTGATGTCCAAGCAAATAGCATGATCCTGAAATGAGAAATAAATATTACATTCTATGTACTGTGCTGTAACACATATAATATTAATTTATATACCGCAGAAATTACAGACTTACGCTAAGAACAGGAAATAAGCTGTGGTTGCCCCGCTGATGGTTGAAAATATCTTTCCAAATGATATTTGGTATAAAATAGCTTTATATTTACAATTTATAAAGTCTGTATGGTAAACAGTTTCTGGATTATTTTAAATTAAAAATCAAGGAGTGGTGAACCTTGTTGGGTCAAACCACGTCAGATCAAACAAAATAATGGAAAAAGTTCACCCACAGTCTCAGATTTCCCCAAATTTTGTATAATGGAATTATTGGCTAGGATGGTCACAAATCTCAATTTTGAAGGCTTCATGATTTTTAATTACTGAGAAATTATTGTATCTTTTAAATTTTCCGCGAGATGCACCATTTTTTTTCTGAATTTCTTAAATATCTCATTACCTGTACAAGTTACTGAAGTCAAAGTTTGTTTCTAGGGGTAACTTTTTAAGCTGATTTCAAAAATGCAATCAGAAATTGTGTGTCTTCTATAGTTTTTGCCTTAAACGTTTTTTTGCAAAAAAAATTCAAGAATTTTTTTTTTACACATGTTTGATCAGGAGCACATGTTTTAAATTTTTATATGTAGTAAAGATGGTATACCACTACTTCCAGAAAAAAATTAATCTTGGCTTTCTGTCTCAGAGCTGAGAAAAAATTATCGAACTTTCACAAGGAACGACTATAAACGAGTTGTTTTTCTCTATACATCCACAAAAGCTTAATTATGCATACAGTTTAACTTTTCTAGTAGCACATTCAAGGCATAAAAAATACACTGTTGCAAATTTCTTCTGCAAAACAGAACTAGCTTCTGCTGATTTTCTTTTCGCGTAGCTTTGTTGTTGTTTTTTATTAACCCCATGCAATTTGACAGGTGTGCATCCATGATTTGTAATACTTAGATTGAAAGCTTCAGCAGCTTCTGAAGCAAAAAGTTCCGGATGTGCACTTTCAGTTTCAGGCTGCCCCTTTAAAATAGCCTCATTATTGCATGATTCTTCAGTACCTGTTATTCGAGTTCGACACTAGGGACATAATTTTTGCCCTGGTAGCTGTGTTTTTTGGAAAATTCCAATGATACAAATCTCACTCTTCTCGATACTTCTACTATGTGAGTGAAATGGATCACAACAGTATCTCTGAAGTAGCTCATATGCAGAAAGCAAAATTTTTTCATGGTGAATACAAATGGTTGCATTATTATTAAATTGCTCACTTAGAATTTCAGCCCTAAGTAAGTGCAATAAGTTCTTTTTGCTCCTCTGTAAAGCAACTCCATTAAAAAAATGCTGCTCGTCTTGAATAATTGGTTACATGACACTCAGTCTACAATCTATCGCCAACTGTGCACTTTGACAATGTATCCGACATTGTTATGAATACTTTCTTTAACAATATATATAATAATATACAGTAACACCTATTTTAAATTCTTATATTTAAAACCTTCCATAAAACTAACCAGAACATAATTTTTTAACTCTCTATTAATGATAAATAGGTATTCTAACTGGCAAGGCTCAAAATCTTACAATAATCCTTTATCTAGACTGTCAAGGTCAACAAAGATTTTTTGGCTGATTGCTAGAATTAAAAGTATATCTTCATAAAAAAAAAATATTGCCCTGTATTGCATACATTTTGTGTGTGTGTGAAAAGAAAAATATTCAGTTTATAGTTGTTCATTGTGAAAGTTCAATAATTTTTTTCTCAACTCTGAGACAGAAAGCCAAGATAAATTTTTTTCTGGAAATAGTGGTATACCATCTTTACAACATATAAAAACCAGGGATGCCAGTTTTCCTCCTTTTGGAGGATTTCCTCCTTTATGGTTTTTTATGTAACATTTTCCTCCTCTTTTTCCCTATTTTGAAGATCCACATTTTTCTGATCTAAACCAGTTTTTCCTGCAAAAAGTATACTTTTCCTCATGTCTAAACAAAATATTTTCTCTCTTAGCTCCCCTTTCCTCACAAATTACTTCACTAACTTCTAATATTTGAAATGTAATTATTATATAGTATGAGATATTTCCTTGTATCTTTAAAATTATTGAATCATCCTTCCTGCATACTTTTTATGTTGAATCTTTGTGTATTCTTTCTGCGAACTTTTTTAACGAATTTTTGGATTTCCTCCTTTTTGCTCTCTGATCACTCTCATCCCTGAAAAACTTAAAACATATGCTCCTGATCAAACATGTGGAAAAAAATTCTTGAATTTTTTTGCAAAACAATGTTTAATGCAAAAATTATAGAAGATAAACAATTTCTGATTGCATTTTTGAAATCAGCTTAAAAAGTTACTCTTAGAAACAAACTTTCACTTCAATAACTTGTACAGGTAAGGAGTTATTTAAGAAATTAAGAAAAAAAATGGTGCATCTCGCACAAAATTTAAAAGTTACAATAATTATTTTCTCAGTAATTAAAAATCATTGAGCTTTCAAAATTGAGATATGTGGCCATCCTAGCCCATAATTACATTATACAAAAGTTGAGGAAAATCTGAGACGGCGGGTGAACTACACTGTTTGATCTGACGTGGTTTGACCTTGTTACCATTTTGCCATTGTTGTAAAAAGAAAATTATGACTTTAGCTCATTTTGATAGAGTATTTTTGTACCCAAGCAACACTTGCCTTGAATATGTTTTTAAATTTGAAACTAAACTACATTAACACACCCACTGGTAGCAACGTTATTAAGAAATATATTACATAAAGTCATTATAACTTTAAAAAATACCTTCCAATACTCTCTTCATTTTATTAGAATTCTTAAGCAATTTTTGGATTCTTATGGCACAGAAGATGGTTTAGAATATATTTTGCCACAATTTTTTAAAGTTTATGAAGATGATGGTCTCAAAAATTCATCAGGGTTCCCACATAAATCACAGAATGAAAATCAATGACTTTTAAGGACCTTTGAAAATTTGCTTTCAGGCATCATGTTTAGATATAAATTTTTAATAAAGTATATTCTGCCAAAAAAGTTCTGCATGGAAAGATACAAAATGCTAATGAAAGTTTAAAAGGTGACGTTTGGTAAAGGGTACCTAAAACTGTGTTTGTGTTTTGGTAATACACAATTTAAGGAGGTTTTTGTGGTTCTCTAATTACGGGTTTGGGGAGCAAAAAATTGAAAACGCTGGAGAATTTACACTGAAAAGGTACAATTTTAAAGATATTGTTCGTATCCAAGAATCAGAGTTGTACCCCACACCTGTTGCTTAAAAGCGTAGAAATTTTTTAAGAGCTATTAGAAAGACATTAACCTCAAAAAGTAAGGAAGGCGTATCACATGTGCAATTGCATTCTAGGGTAAAAAATTATATTTTCTTAATATCTGTATTTCATTTCTGCTTTTTCTCAAATTTAATTTTTCAAGTTTTTCTTTACCGCAAAACACTATCTTAAAAACTAAGCATTTAAAACTCTGAATTTTTTTTTGTGTGAATAATACAAAATAGTATTTTTTAAGATATAGAACACTTATATGTTGATAATATAAATATTTCATGTTCATTTTTAAACTAAATTTACTTTTTTTTAAAAAAAGTTTCCATAATTTAAAATTTCAAGCTTCATATAATTAGAAAATAAGGCAATATTTCTCCAAAAGTGTTCTGTACTCTAAAATACTTGTTCTCTAACATTATTCACTTTACAAAACACGGTCTTTAAATTGTTGAACTTGGAAGTTTTTGTGGCTGAAAAATTATGGAGTGAATTAGCATAAATAAATCATGATAAATATAGATTTTTTTTTTTTATTTTTAACTTTTCTCTCACATATGAAGGCATTGAGTATCACTCATATATATCAATATAGAATATATCCTTTATTTTTAAAGAATTTTACTTGCAGTAGTCCCAATGTCAACCCTACAATATTTTTAATATGTAGAGTAGACTTTCAATTTTATAGTACATTAAATCATGAAACATAAAATTACATCAACTTATATTGGTTGAGGGATTTATTTAACGCTATGCATATTAATGCAAATTAATTTATAGACATCTGGTATAAAGTAGTTTTTGTTTTAAATTGGTATATTAAAAATATTACTAAAGGAAATATAACTGAATAAATTGTCAAAACATTAGAATTTGCTGTGTGCACAAAATTTAAAATATTTATATACTATACACGTACTGCTAACTTTAAGAAAAGATTAGGAAAAACAACAAACTACTTGTATACAAACTATAAATTATTATTGTCCGTTAACGCAGCGCAATCTTTTCTTTACAGTAGCAAAACCAAATGTTTTATACAACATTTATTGCATAATTAAACTACTCTTTAAAAAATAATCTTTTTTACATCTAGCACAGATCTTTTATTGAATAATTTAAGAAAATAAAACATTAAAAAATACAAAATTTAAAAGAAAGTTGGTAAAGAAAATATGAAAAAACATGGCGCATAATAAACTAGCCAAGCTTGGCGCGATATTATTTACGATACGTATCGAAAGCTAATTTATACAATTTCTGAAATTGAAAAAAAAATTATGTGTAGATGAGAGTTTAAAAATTTCAGTTGATATACTTTTTAATCAATTCACAAATATTACAATGAGAAAAGTTTTAAAATAAATAATTTCAACTCACCTATGGTGAAAAAAATGGAGTGCTTCGGAAACAAGTCGCCATCTTTGTTATGATGACTGTACAATCAGGGCTGCAGCGGAGCTATGCGAAAGCAGTCATCTGATTGGTTCAGACACAAAGTTGGGCTAAGGTTGGGCCAACGCTGTCGATTCGAAGCGACGACGTTGGGTGTAATTTCCCCAACGCCAACTTCCGTAGCACACAGCAGATTACACCCAATTTTCCAGGTTTAGGTTGGAGATACGGTTGGGTTGGCGAATCGGTTATCGTGTGATATGGGCTTAAGTTTAGATTCTCCATCAAACATAACTCTGTATTTTTTTCTTTCTTCTCTTTTCTTCTTCTTAGAATGCTGTGAAATGTTAGTAGATCATGAATCCACTGGTCTGCCGGAGCAAAACTGGATGAAGCTATTAAAAAATTTACTTATGCGGTAACCCACTGCTCTTTAATTTTCAATAAAGAAAAGTGCAGACGATATTTTTTCTCTGGTGAAGAATACTTCTATCTTTTAAAATTGAGCCAAGTTGGCGTTAAACATAGCGTCAGGGATGGCGTAATATTTATTACCAAATTGGCTGACTTTTAAAAGATGATAGATTTTGGTGCCAGAAAGGACAAATCGTCTGCAACCTTCTTAATTGAAAATCAAAGAGTAATAAGTTTCTAGACAAAAAAAAAAAAAGAATGTTCATTTTTTGGCAATTTATGACAATTTGGCAATCATATTTTGTTCAACTCATTCAAAGTCGATTTTTGAATACTTTCGGCCATTTTTGCCCCGGCAGACCAGTGGATTGATGTTCTACTAACATCTCTCTACATTCTATAAAAAAAATTCAGAGTGATGTTTGATAAGGTACCAACACTTGCAATTACCTCTTAGTCTATAATTGCGATCAGATCAATAAGGTGTTTCGAAAAAGTGTCTAGACAGTTTATAATAAGCGTCGTATTTTTATTTCTTGGAAAAGTACCACAGAATTCAATGTCTATAGCACAAACTGTGATCTAGAGTATATATTGTATGTCATTATCCGTGCAGAGCGTGTAAAAACTTATTTGCTATTTCAACTTCGAAATATATCGGTTTACAAAATTTGTTCGTTTTGCCATTCAGCACCATAACATGGCAACAACATCTGGTCTTACACGCCTTAGAATTTTGAACTTGGTTGGTCGGTTGTTTTGTACGATTGGTTGGTTGTTTTCAGATTATCTGGCGCCGTCAGCAACACGAGGGCTATAATGCGCCGAAACATTCGTCATTAGACAAGCCAACATACATTTACAAACACCCATGCCTAACACGGGACTCGAACCCGCAACCTCGCTGTCTAGAAGCTAGCACGCTAACCACTATACCGTTTGGTCGGCATTTTGTACGATCAACAAAGTATTTTTGTGCACAATGACGCAGTGGCGGATCTAGGATTTTCCTGAGGGGGGGGCGCAAGATTGTGCCCTAGCCAGGACAGAATTGAATATTAAAAAAAAAAAAAGGGGGGGGGGGGGAGAAAGCTAGGCAGTGTTCAAGAAATATATTTTAAGTTAATCCATAGCCATTGATTGACCCCCAACCTCTTTCGTCACATTTCTGACTTGCTATTTTAGCGTAAGGTTAGCGTGGTAGCGGTTAGGTATCTTAGCGCGTTAACACTACCCTTTTGTTTTTTCATTATCTGTTTTATTTTAAAAACAAATTGTATTAAAAATGTATCGTGCATTTTAAACATTTTTGTAAGCTACATCCCCATGCAGAAGAAGTATAGATTATACTGAAGAAATTCCAATGAAAGTGGGAACTTGCGTCTATTATTTGTGACTAACTGACTAAGTATAAATCCTATACTATACTTACATCAAACTGGGAAATCAGTAATTGTACATCAAAATTTAACATATTCATAACATATTTATGCAGTGAGCTTAGTAAGTAAAAATACCTTGTTTTACTGGATAATCCATTGCTACACAAGTAATCTAAAGTAATCAGGGAAAAAATTGTGTTTCAAAGAGAACGTTTTACTAATAATTATAAGTATTAGTTTTAAGAAGGCAATAGAAAAAAAATACAATTTAAACATTGAATAATTAGCGCAAAACAAATTCCAGTCTTCCTTTTTTTGATTTAGCAAACTATACTTAGTTATCTTATACTTATCCATCTATGGATAATTATAATAGAGTAGTTAAAGAAGAAGAAAAAAAAAAACTACACGATGTAAATGTTAGTGTATTAAGAAGAGACGAATCTTGCTTTATTATTTAGCTTAAATATGTCTAAGTCTAATATTTTTTTAATAGGTAGAAGTTCTCTATAGCATCGAATATAAATTGTTTTATATTTCTTGATAAATCTCACTTGTTGACAGTTCATTTTCATATTTTCTACTCTTGTTCTTCAAAATTTAATTTAATTTTCCACTTTTCTGATACAAAATCCTTTTTTTCCAATTCCTGGCTTTTATTTCAGCCAATCAGAGCATTTTTTACATAGATACAATGTTACACTTATGTAGTCCAGTGAAAAAAAATGTGTCACCTACGTGTATAAATAATTAATTCATAAAAGTAAAATTTTTATATAAATCATTTAATACATACACAAGATTTATAGTGTTAATAGAAGCATGAGTAAAAGTTTCTTTTAGTGAAAATCTCCAAAACTTGATTGAATGCATTCTCATTGACTATCTGCCAAGTTTCAGCTTGATTGGATGACGGCTAGTGGGTTAGTTATCCTTCCACAGATTTTCCCGCCACAAATAAACAAAATCAAAAGTAAATATAAAGGATAAAGTAAAAAGCAAACGATAGAAACCAGGAGTAGCAAAATTTTATGTTAATTTTTTAAGTTAAAGGAATGCAAGTCAGTGAGATCCAGTGTGGTAGGTCAAATAGTTCATGTTAAAAAAATGAATCCATAAATACAAAGTTTTTATGGTATTCTTTATATTCCTTGCCAATTTTTATGTACAATTGCAATTTACTTAAGCTATTTTGATCTGCGATTCAATTTTCATGGTGTTTGATGATCACTGCGAAGAAAATCATCAATTCCGTCTCTTTGGCTAATTTTTTTTTTTTTTTTAATTTTTTTTTTTTTTGTCCGAAAATATGGTTATTGTTATTGACAACAAGTTATTTTAGCTCGATTGGATAACAAGAGGATTAATTATACCTCCACGGATTTATTCCTCACAGACACAAAAAATCGAAGTTAATTTAAAAAAGGGTTTAAAAATTAAGCCACTAGACAACAAAGATTAACTTACTTTTCTCGTAGAAAAGTATTTCCAAACATATGACAAAAATGGGTAATGACAGGTACATTTCCAAAAATCGCTATAGAATAACTTTTTTAAACTATTTTTTGAAAGCCAAACACAAAGCAATTCTTTTTAAAAAGTCCTCCACGCCAGTAAAGCGTTCTTTCTGACTTCTCGTAACGATTGCTTTCATTTTTAAATCAAATAAATAGTATTTATAATTTCAGAATAGAAAAAGAAACGCTAAAAAAATTTGTTCCCACTTACTTTTTGTCGCTTGGATGCATTTATGTATTACAACCTACTCTACTCTTTGGTTAATTTCGGAAGTGTACAGTTTGTAAACCGAACATAAGTCTCAACACTCTCACCACGCGTTCAAAAATTTCTTCTCCTTGTGCTAACTAGTAAACCACACCACAACCATTTAAAAGAGGGTTTCAAGGACAAAGACCCAGAGGGGTGGAGATGTTATCTCATTCAGTGTCCAGTGATACTCCTCCCCACGTCCATCCCTTGTGCGAAATCAGGAGAGAAAGACGACATCCGGTGTATTCCCCCTCCCTTCCCCCTCTTGTGATCGTCAGTTTATAAAGGAAAATTCGCTTTGGTTTCGGCTCCTTATTGTTACAAAATAAAAGTAAACAATTATTATTTTGTAAAAGAGTTTTTACCTAACTCAACTCAACTCCTATGGTAAAGTGTTGTAGAGATGTCTTCAAAGTCAAGGGGGTGGAGGTTTGAATACTTGTACAGTCATCTAACGTCCGTTTGAATGGGAAGGGAGAGGGCTATAAAAAGAACCTTGAACCAAAAATAAGCTCTTTTTTTTTGGGGGGGGGGGGGCTTTTTTTCGGAAATTAGACGAAGGTCGAAATATACTCGTTAAGTGAACTTATTAAAAAAACAAATTTAAATTTTTTGTGTGCAAATTCTAAAAAATAAAAAAAAATAAAAAAAATAATAATCTGAGGAGGATCTAAGTGCAATGACGTCAAATCATTGCACTTAGTATCTTCACGGTTCTCCGATACTTGCGCTAGTGCCTATTTCTATAGACCGCTGATATATAACTACAACTTATACATAGCTTATAAGCAGTTTTTGACGTTGTAAGCAGGTTAAGCTAATTGGAAATCCCCCCCCCCCCCCCACTCCACCTCCATCAATGTAACGTAAAAGACTACCCTTGATTACAAACACATTCTAACTAGTTTGGGAGTAAGTTGTTAATTTAGATCTCCATGGCATTTGTTAAGTCTTCTTTCGCTTCAAGTCAGTAACCAAGCATGTACTTTACAGAAGTTACAGTCAGAGATAAGTCTTATGGTTAATCTCTCTCTATATCCCACCGACCTTCTTCCGATCTTATCTTAAGACCAACGCCTTAACTAATCGAGCCGATGGCGGATCTTCTACCAGAAAATAGAAAAAAATTTTCTTTGTTTTTTTACCTCCATATTCTAAGCCCATGGGCACCAGTTTTGGTAAAGCCCACCTGATGGCTGTAAGGTTAGAGCTCTGATTTCGCATGCCAAAGGTGATGGGGTTCGTATCCCAGGTTAGCCAGAGGTGTTTGTTGTCGTTCGGAACCGACTGTAGGTACCTACCTGATTAGCCGTCATTGTATACAAAAATAGGTCATTGAGGGCACAAACCGACAAGTTTTGATATAACAAACTGTTGCCGTTTCGCCAATAGGGATTCCTTTAAACAGGAAGATGATGTTTGGTTCACCGTATTAAGTATTTTGCACTTTCAAACTTGGTCCTGTTACCATTCAATTCTGTACCCTTTACTGAAATCTGTGAAGCAGATACAGGGTCCAGTAGAAAGAATTTTTTTTAATTGCGAAAAGAGTAAAGTAGAAAGAAGATGCGAATGGTATACTGGATAGAGAGCTATGCTTGATACACTAAATTTTTATGCAAAATAACGGCTCTTCAGGCAAGGAGCTACAGCTTAACATATAACTGTGACATGCTGTCTGACAGATCACGAGCCATTTTTTTTTGGAATGCTTCCACCCCCTAAGATATTTCATCTTTGACTTTTACATTAATTTATCTGATACTATGTTTCTTAAACTTTAAACTGATGTTCACCTATTTGTTTGGTGCAGTATGACTTGTTGCAATTGCTCCAAAAACATCAAACCACCCAACCACAGCAATTAAAGGTTAACTTGGATTCCGAGACACAATGAACATCCATGCCTAACCCAGGATTCAAACCAGGCACCTTTGGTACGCGAGGCCAGAGCGCTAGCCCCACAGTCATTAGAAGGGCATAGACAACTATGGTTGGTTGGTTGAAACTTATCGGCGCCAGGGCAACACATGGGTCGTATTGCGTCAAATAGTTATGGAATTTTAAATGCACACTGCTTTGCTAAATAATAGATAAAAGTAAATTTGATCGAGAGCCTTCCATTGTTTACTGATTGAGGTCCATTTTTAATTGGGCGGATTTAACAATAATCAACACTGGTGAATATTGTGTACTGAAACCCCATTTGTGTGTCTTGTAAAGCACCGCATTCTCTAAAAATTACCGTTTAGCAGTATTATCCAGTAAAAAAAATTACATGGCTCATTTTTACTTAAGAAACCATAAATTCATTCCCCTATATTTAGATTTTATTCTATATTTAGATTTGTTGCCGCATTGCAATATTGTAACAAATTTTTCAAACCAATATACTGCCCAAGTCCCATTTCTGTATTCAACATACCACCATCGATATAGATAAAAATAGACTGCTTAACGCTGGGAAAAGGAAGCTGTTGCCAGATACTTGGGTGGACAAAAAAAATACGGATTGCCGAGGATTGAAAATAAAACCCAGGGTTGCACACAGAAGAACTATCAATAGTAGATCTTAATTAGTAATAAAGTTTAAAAAAATATCTACTCTAGTACTTCACAAGTTTTCTCGCGTTCCTACCCAACTATAAAAGTGATCTGTGATTGGTTAATCATCCATCCATCATCATCAACCACCGACGCGTTTTTTTCCCTTGTATTGCTATTGGAGAAGTCCATCCAGTTGTTTATCTATACCAATGCTTACCACTTGTGTATGTCTTCTGCTATGTCATTTCAAAAGGTCTTTTCTGAAAAACTCTTTATTATAAAACATAATGCTGTACTATCACCAATCCAGGTGATCATGACCCTTCCGAACGCCATGAAACTCAGAGGTGACTGGCAGGCGGTTCTGAAAGGCACTACTAAGACCCACTACATCCGGTCCATCCAGTATGGAGGAGATCTGATCGCCTCCGTTCGATTCACCACTACCAACGAGGCGGACAAGGAGATCATAAAAGCGGAGGTGCAAGGGGAGCTGAATTCGAAATCAGGGTCATTCGGCATGGGACTTAAGGGTGAGGAACTGACTTTCAATAAATTTATTAAATATTGTTAATTTAACGTAATAATACGGTTAAAAAATGTCTACTTAATAGGAAATGAAAATCAATTTAAGAAACATAAAATTCATCAAAGGTCTTAGAATATAAGTGCAGACTACACATGACACAAAACATGTTGGACTGTGACAGTAAAAGTCGTGTTAAAAACTATTATTGAATCTGTCATTAATAGTTATATCATTCCGTTCATTATTTAAACTGTCCATTATATCTGTCCAACTATGTCGCCAATAAATCACTGTATAAATCGTTAAATCCATCATTAATAGTTATATCAATCTGTCTATTATCAATCCGTCTATTAATGTATTAATTACTAATTTAATCTAGCTATCTCTCTGTTATAACATCGATCAATCAATTAATTATTCACTCAATATATCCAGCACTCAAAAAAGGTATTCATCAAACAGTAGATAGATCATTTAATCAATAAATGATCAATAAAAATCAATCAATGAATTAATATATCAATCCAAAAAACAATATAACAATCAATCGATTAATCAATAAAATAATAAATGCGTCACTCCTTTCAATCAATGATCAGTATATCAATAACTCAATCAATGAAAAATTATCAATATGTCACTCATTCAATCAATAATCAATCTTTAAATCAATGATCATTCAACCAATATATCAATCAATCACTCTATGATAAATCAATGAAACTATATATCACTAACTCATTCAATGATCCAACTATCAAACGATTTAACAATCACTCAATCACTGACTATTATACATGAATCATTTCATCATTGATAGACCTATTTACCAATCACTCAATAATCAATCAACCAATCTTTACATCAATTCCTTACTCAATGATCCATCAATTGACTTAAATATAAAGTAGTCAATCAATAATCGACTTATATATCAATCACTCAGTGGTCAATCAACCAAACTATGCATTAAACCCTTACTCAATGATCCAACAATCAACTTATGTATCAATCAATACATGAGCCAATAAACAATCTAAACAAACCAAATCAATTTTTAAATAACCATCAATCAAAAATCAACCACTCAATCCTTCCTTAAGGTAACCTCGAGAAGATCCAAAACAAGATAGGCGACACTGCCTCCATGGACATCAACTACTACGCCACCGTTCCTTTGGAAGACATTCCTCGTACCATTGACGGACTAACGGAGTTGGTGGACAAGTTCCCCGAGCAGACTAAGAAGGTCAACGACGGATACGGAGTGCCTCTCAGCATGGAGGTCTTCTCGCTCGAGGCACTGCAGAAGGATGCCAGGACATACTACCAGACACTGTGAGTAGTAGTATTTAAGAAAAACAGCTAATAAGGACATTTCCTTGTATTCGGTATGTTACAATCTTCTCAACCAGTTAATTTAGAAATTACTTTGTACAAAAACTTGAAATTTGGTGAGTAGGAACGAATTACCACTTAATGAAATGGCATCAATTAAACACATAGAAATAGCGTCTAATATAATTAATTTTATAAATGAAATTAAAAAAAAAAAAAAAAGGACTATTGCAGGTAGAGCCACTGGATAGACTTTGACTTAAGGATTTCAAATTTGAAATAAAATATATTACAAATAAACAAATAACATCAACGCATCAGTTTGGTCATCGTTTTATTGTCAGTTGATGTTGAAGCATAATTTACTAAATGGAATAGTGCCTCGAATAATTACTAATGGAATAGTGCCTCGAATAATTACTAATGGAATAGTGCCTCGAATAATTAATAATGGAATAGTACCTCACATAGCAGGTTCCTGGAATATATAGGAGTTAGCGCTAAATTGCTACATTCCCTGTCAAATTGTAGCGATGTGCGCTAACCCGGAGTCGTACCAGGGACTCCTAGATCAATAGACAGGCGTGTTAACTACTAGACAAAAGAGATATCTGGTGTCTAGGTGTTGTATCTGTTATTTGTACACAAGTGCACCACATAGTCACTTCCCAGTGAGTCGCGAAGGGGACGAACGATTGATTTACTTGAGTGCGTTGAGTCCTGTGAGTCGCAGGAAGTTGCTTGCTGAGTTCGTAGTGTGAAGGTTGTGCTCATTTTCAGAAGGCGCCGATAGATGGCAGCACGATTCAGTAGTCGAGTAGTCACCAATGTAGCGATGTGCGCTGACCGGGAGTCGAACCAGGGACTCCTAGATCAATAGACAGGCGTGTTCACTACTACACAAGAGATCTCTGGTGTCTGGGTTTGATATTTGTACACAAGACCACCACAAAATTAACAACATGCTTCATCTTTAATACTTTGTTGGGGAACATTATGGTTCATTTTCGTTGGTGACAAAAAATTCGAACAGCCTGTCCTCTTCGGATGTCCAGGCTAGGTCCAGCACCAGAGACTTTCCGTGGAATGCCTCAGCTGCGCGGTGGTAGACCGGACATCCGTCTCCATCGACCTTTTCGACGAACAAAAGGGATCAGTTTAAGGAACTTTTTGTCTCGCAAACGGTTGACGGTATAGTAAGTAAGAACCAATTTAAAAAATTATTATCCGTTTCTTAGCGCGCTTGCTGACCAGATGGTGATACTGGACGAACAGTTCAGTGATATCCGTCAATCAAAGCAACGACTATCTGATTGGTTGAAAACCGTTCCACCGGTGCTGCCAAAGGAAGAAGATGTTAAGGTAGGGATATTTATTCCCATAAGACATAGCAAATAGAGTTTCAGGGATATTAATGTGTAACTATAGATATCTATGACATTAGCTTAGGTAACAAAGATTTTTTTTTCCGTCTATTGTAGAACGTGAAAATGAAAAACTTTTCTATTGTTCTTAATTATTTGTGTTGAAACTTTTACTTTATTACACTTCCGTTAGACGGGTACCAGTAAGCGCAGTTGTCGCCAAGCCTAATTGTGTACGATTTGAAATAGGGTTGCTATGACGGTTTGTTGTAGCACGGATACACTCGATCACGTTCTCACAAGTTCACTTATACGGCTATCACAATTTTTTTTTTTAACACAGTCTGGATGGAATCTTCTCTGCAATGTGCATTCAGTGCCACCTGCCGATTCATTCCGAGTTTTTAAGAGATTGCAGCAGCCGTATTAGTGAGCTCGTGAGTGTACTTGTGTGAACGAGTGTAAACGTGATTGTAGGAACTCTAAATGATTTGAAGATAGTTAGTTTGGATGAGTTATCGCTACAATTTGGAGGTCTTTATCTGGTGCCTATTTAACGAAAGCGTACCATTACAATATATGGGGTCTTTATAATTATTTAACTTCTAAAAAGCTGCAAAAAACTACTTAGAATAATTTGAAATTTGGTCTGTATTCTTAGGGAAATGATATGGCATAAGCAGAAAAACTATTTAAAACAACTTTTTTTCTTACACCTTCCACTTTCCCCATTTTTTGCGTACATTTAGATCAAACTTTAAATAATTCAGATGAGTGTTTCTTTTTTTATAGCTTTTTCGAAACTTTAACTTCAATGATAATTTCACTGGGGAAATTATAAGTAAAGTTCAACTTTTGAAAAGCATTATTTCAAAAGCATGGCAATATTTCTTATTCTAAATCATAGCTTTTAAAAATTAATGTTAAGATATTAAGAAGAAAAAAATCAATTTTGTTTCCCTTATGCCATATCGTTTCCCTCTTTTTCGAGTATATACAGGTCAAATTTCAGGTCATTCAGGCCAGTGGTTTTCTTACACTGCTTTTTGAAAGTTGAATTTTAATTATGAGACACCTTGAACTTCTAGATGGTTTGCGTTCTAAACTGCTTGTTATTCACCTATATAGTGTTGCACAAATTGTCTGTATATATTGTAAATAGTGACGTATTATTTCAAAATTCTATTGTAATTTATTTTTATCCAATTTTATTTAGTAATTAATAGTGATTATACAAGTTAGAAAAAGGTGGCAACACCTAAAGTAATCGAGAAGTTTCGAGATATTTCTATTCCGATGAATTGGCTGGAAATTTCGAGAATGTCTCACGCGCTTGTATATAAAAGACTGGAGAACGGGAAAGTTTTCAGATGGACTTCGGATTTCGTTGAAAGCTGATCGCTTTGTTTACCTATTGGAGTGAGCTTGTATAATCGCTGAATTCGAAGTTATTTTTGTTGAAGCTTGTGTTGAAGCTTGAGAGAAATTAAACTGTTGCCTGTGAATAAATTTTGTGAGTTTTCTGAAGAGAGAATAAATATTTTTATACCGTGAAAACTGTACCATCATTGCCTCAGCGGAAAAATTCGTAACAGTGGTGTCAGAAGTGGGGTCAAGTCATCTTGAATGCCGACTACTAGAGGAATGATGGAAGACCAAATGAAGCAGTTGATGGAAATGATTGCTGGAATGAAAGCCTGCCAAGAAACAGCCACAGCCGAAATGAAATAAATAAAAGCCGGCCAAGAGTCCACCGCCGCCGCAATTGCCGCTACATCATCGGAGATTAAAGCTTTAGCATCCAAGCAAGAATCATCTTCTGCGTCCGTTGATAGATTTATGGAGCGCACAGAGAGTGTTCTTCAATCAATGAAGGCGGATATTTTGGATGTCAGAGAAGATCTTAAGACAGTGAGAAATGAAGTTGAAGAAAAAGTTTCCACCGTGCAAGAAAAAGTTTCCACCATGCAAGAAAAAGTTTCCACCTTAAAGGAAGAGCAAGACAAATTCATTGATGTTGTAGAAGAAAGGCTGCGAAAAATGGAAACGCGTAAAGCTCTGGCCATAGCGTCACCTAATTGGGATAACGCTTCCATCCCCTTTATGGCGCCGCGCTCTAACATCAAAGTGGCCCCTTTTGATGAGAAGTCGTCTTGGCGCGTTTATCAAACGCAATTTGAAATGATTGCTTCTGTGAATGGTTGGGACGATACTTCGAAAGCATTCCATCTCGCAGCATCTCTTCGAGGTGAAGCTGCTGACATTTTACAGACGCTACCAGAAGAGAAGCGGGGAGAATTCGTGGCGCTGGCAAGTGCGTTGGAGTTAAGGTTTGGGGAGCAGCATCTAAAGGATTACAACAGACTGCAATTGAAAGTGAGACAGCAGAAGGCCAATGAAACTCTTCAAGAATTGGCATCAGATATAGAAAGACTGTCGCTCCTCGCTTTCCCAGACTGTCCCTCGGACGTACGAGATAACCTGTCTCTTCAGTATTTCGTGGATGCCATCAAAGATCCCGACATACAGCAAGCTACCAGGATATCAGACAGCAAAGATCTGAAGTCCACCCTCGTCTATGCCATGAGAGTAGAAGCCGCACAGCAAGCTTCTAGAAAAGACCGGCGTTTCGTACGTGGAACATTGGCAGACGATTCCTCTGAACTTTTCACAAAGAAGTTTCAAGAACTGGAAAACAAGATGGAGCGAATTATGAGAAATATTCCTGGCTCAAGAGATCGAAAAACTAGAGTGGTTTGTTGGCTCTGCAACCGGGAAGGACATTTCAGACGTGATTGCCCTGAATTGGACAGGAGAGGGGACAGACCCTCGTCTGAGCCTCAGCAGTTAAACTAAAGAGCGGCTATCTCGCGAGGCGGAGGTCGCCATGTAGAGCAGGTGGTGCCCCACTCAGCCTCTATCACATCTCATCCCTTCAAGGAGGAAACCATGGTTTATTCGTGGAGGGCAAGATCAATGCAACTCCCTGTCGTCTAATAGTTGACTCGGGGGCAAATGTAACCATCTTACGGACGGATGTAGCCCGGCGCCTGGACAGCCAACCTCTTTACACGGCGCCTTCAGTTTCACTACAGACTGTGACTGGTGACAAAATTTCTGTGCATGGGAAATTAAATGTCAACATCTCTTTTGGATTTCACACCGTTTACGTCGCTGAAATTATTGACCCATGTATTCTTGGATTGGACTTTTTAAAGAGAAATGGAATTACTTTGAATTTCCAGAAAGGCGAGCTTCAAACGGGGAAAGAAGTTCCATTGTTCGGTTTGGACTCGGAAGAGCCGTGTGAATATCGAATAGTAGCTCTTGAAGACATCACCATCCCCTCCATGACAGATTTGGTTGTAAAAGGTTCAACAGAGGTCCCGAAGGCCTTCCGGTTTGGAGTAACGGACTTCCCATCATCGAATAGCGTCCCGAAAGGAGTGCTTGTAGGAGCGACGCTTGTGGATCTCTCTCAAGAGGTGGTGCATGTGAGAATGGCCAACATCGGTGATTCTAAGAGAGTTATCAAGAAAGGAGAAGAAATTGCCACTTGCACACCCGTTACAAGCATCGAACGAGGATCGAAGGAGCTTCCGACCGCACCACCCGTGGATTTAGTGGACCAGCTTCTCGAGGACTCTCGGTTGGAAAGAAGGCAAGAGAAAATTGTCGGAAACCTTATAAAAGAATTTCAGGACGTTTTCTCCATGTCATCGAAAGATGTAGGAAGAACGAAGCTTACACAACATCGAATTGACACCGGGACCCATTTACCGATTAAACAACATCCTCGAAGACTTCCATTTGCAAAACAAGAGGAGGTCGGGAGATTGTTACATGAAATGGAAGATAATAGAGTTATCGAACCCTCCTCAAGTCCATGGGCCTCTCCAATCGTACTCGTTCGAAAGAAGGATGGTTCCACCAGGTTTTGTGTGGATTACCGGAAGCTGAACGAAATTACGAAAAAGGACAGCTACCCTCTGCCAAGAATCGATGACACTTTGGACACTCTATCGGGGAACCAGTGGTTTTCGACTTTGGATTTGAAGAGTGGATACTGGCAAGTGGAGATACATCCCGACGATCGTGAGAAGACTGCCTTCACTACCGGCCAAGGATTATGGCAGTTTCAAGTTATGCCGTTTGGCTTGTGTAATGCACCGGCTACGTTCGAGCGACTAATGGAGACTGTGCTTAGAGGACTTTCCTACGAGACCTGTCTGGTATATTTGGACGATATCATTATCACCGGGCGGAGTTTTGATCAACACTTGCAAAATGTGAAGAACGTGTTCTTGAAGCTTAAGGAAGCCCACTTGAAACTTAGCCCATCATAATGTAAGCTCTTTAGGCGGAAAGTCAGTTATCTCGGACACATCATCTCATCCGATGGAGTAAGCACAGATCCAGCCAAGATCCATGCTGTGCAAATTTGGTCTCGACCGCAAGACGTTCATCAATTGCGAAGCTTCCTAGGCTTGTGCACGTATTACCGTAAATTCGTGAAAGGTTTCTCCAAGATCGCCAGACCCTTGCATCGACTAACAAAGAGCAAGCAGAAGTTCCTATGGACTGCCGACTGTGACGACTCCTTCAATCAACTGAAGAACGCTTTAACATCCGCGCCTGTTTTGGCTTTTCCCGATGTTAACAAGGACTTTATTTTGGATACAGATGCCAGCAATGAGAGAGTGGGCGCCGTTCTTTCCCAGGAAATTGAAGGACAGGAGAAAGTCATCGCTTATTTTAGTAAGAGCCTGTCAAGATCCGAGCGGAACTACTGCGTCACAAGAAAGGAGTTACTGGCAATAGTAAAAGCCGTTGAGCACTTTCATCATTACTTGTACGGCCGAAAATTCCTTTTAAGAACTTATCATGCGTCTCTGACTTGGTTGCTGAATTTCAAGAATACAGAGGGACAAATAGCAAGGTGGATTCACCGCCTGCAGGAATACGACATGGATATCCATCACAGAAAAGGAACGTTCCATGGGAATGCAGACGCTCTTTCTAGAAGACCATGTCCGGAGAACTGTCGATTTTGTTCCAATGCCGAGTCTAAGTTCGGGGTTAACACATCGGCCGTTCGGAAAATAACTACCAACTCAACTACTTCAGACTTGGACCCTTGGAGTGACCAGAATGTTCGAAAAAGTCAGGTTGAAGATCAGGACTTGAAACCTCTAATAGAATTCATGGAAGCAGCTACCGGAAAACCCAGTTGGCAGGAAATTGCATGCTATAGCCCAACAATGAAGAGATATTGGGCTATGTGGGACTCTTTGCACTTGAAGAATGGAGTACTCTACCGTCGATGGGAGTCCGATGATGGCAAAAGCTTCCGGTGGCAATTAATCCTTCCAAGTTCTAGAGTTACGAACGTTCTAGAAGAACTTCACAGCAGTTCTACTGGAGGACATTTTGGTGTCACGAAAACTCTTCAGAAAGTCAGGGAGAGATTCTTCTGGGACAAAGCAAAATCCGACGTGGAGAAGTGGTGCAAGTCCTGTGATGCATGCAATTCGCGGAAGGGACCGAAGACCCGAACTCGTGGAAAGTTGCAACGTTACAACGTAGGAGCACCATTCGAAAGAATTGCTTTGGACGTCTTAGGCCCCCTACCTCACACAACTAATGGCAACAAATACATCCTAGTTGTCATGGACTACTTTAGCAAGTGGCCAGAAGCATACGCGATTCCGGACCAGGAAGCCACAACCGTAGCAGAAGTCCTCGTACGGAATTGGATCTCCCGATTTGGCGTACCCCTGCTGATACATTCCGATCAGGGGACGAACTTCAACTCTGCCGTCTTCACTGGGCTGTGTGACTTGCTCGACATGGAAAAGACTCGTACAACTCCCCTGCACCCACAATCCGATGGAATGGTTGAACGATTTAATAAAACGATTCTGAATCATCTCTCCTTGTTTGTTTCCAAGAACCAGCAAGATTGGGATCAGAAACTTCCATTGTTCCTTTTGGCCTACAGAAGTGCTACTCACGAGACCACCGGATATACACCATCTCAAATGATTTTCGGAAGAGACCTTAGACTACCCTGCGACCTCCTCTTTGGACGACCACCGGACACCCCTTCCTCGCCTGTCCAGTATCGAGATGATCTCCAGGCACGTTTAGAAGCCGTACATCGGTTCGCCAGAGAAAGAATCAACATCATGACAGAGCGCATGAAGGTCCGCTACGATGCCAAGGCCACGGAACGTTCATTCCAGGAAGGTGACAAGGTGTGGTTATGGAATCCTAAACGTCGAAAAGGACTCTCCCCTAAGCTCCAGACGAACTGGGAAGGGCCGTATGTGGTCCTTAAGAAGATCAACGACGTCGTGGTAAGGATTCAACGGACACCCTCCTGTAAACCTAGAGTTGTACATAACAATAGACTAGCCCCATATTATAGTAGAAGTGAATGAATTGCCTTTCCTCTTAAGGACTTCACTGCCCGGGACGTGCAGTCTTTAAGAAGGGGGAAATGTTGCACAAATTGTCTGTATATATTGTAAATAGTGACGTATTATTTCAAAATTCTATTGTAATTTATTTTTATCCAATTTTATTTAGTAATTAATAGCGATTATACAAGTTAGAAAAAGGTGGCAACACCTAAAGTAATCGAGAAGTTTCGAGATATTTCTATTCCGATGAATTGGCTGGAAATTTCGAGAATGTCTCACTCGCTTGTATATAAAAGACTGGAGAACGGGAAAGTTTTCAGATGGACTTCGGATTTCGTTGAAAGCTGATCGCTTTGTTTACCTATTGGAGTGAGCTTGTATAATCGCTGAATTCGAAGTTATTTTTGTTGAAGCTTGTGTTGAAGCTTGAGAGAAATTAAACTGTTGCCTGTGAATAAATTTTGTGAGTTTTCTGAAGAGAGAATAAATATTTTTATACCGTGAAAACTGTACCATCATTGCCTCAGCGGAAAAATTCGTAACAATAGTAACCTAACCGATGAATGATTACAAGAAATAGAAACAAATATTTATTGCTGTACTGTAATTCTGAATCACATTGATGCAAAAAGAATTCTTGTGCAAAATTGTTTTCAAAATACCTGTGCATAGCCGTACTATAGCAATTTCACTAGGGACATTTTTTTTAGATAATAGTTTACATTAAATACTACAATATTCATACATCACTACTTCTGATTTTAAACAAATGAATTGTTACATGCCAAGGTCGTATAATTAACTGCAATAATCGTTAAACACATTACCTGGCCATGCATAATTTTTTTTTTATTCAATGCCACTTGCCCTAAAAATGCTCAAAGAAGAATGAAACAGCTAAACACAAATCAAGTTTAAATGCATATATATATATATATATATACATACATAGTTAGATAAGTCTATGATGACAATTAATCGCTGGTTCGTTCCTGTATTTCCAGATTGGTCAGTTTGCGACTAACCTCGACAGACTGGACAAAATCTTCAGCGAGACCATCGCCCATCTGAACTTGTCGGCCGAAGCCAGCTCTGACCAGTTTAAACCGGCTTTCGCTGCATATCTAGGAGACAGGGAAGAGGCATTGCCCAACATGTACGTGAAGGATCTCTCAAAACTGAAGAAAGAAGTGGTGAGAATCATTATACTTATACTCGGTTACTGTACATGGTTATAGCTGACTCATCGTCATGGTTATAGTTGAAAATTTATTCGAAATTAATATATAATGGAATCAATTTCAGACCAGCTTTCATATAATTGTGTAATGGCCACATTTTCTTTTGATGGACAAAAATGTAACTATTATTAACTTGTTAATTCTTAGTCTCAATACCATGCATTACGTTTTATTATTAATTAACACAGGGACCATTCAGTTATAATCAAGTGCAAATTGTACCTGTAGATCAGATTTGTATTTACATAGCATTGCGTGCCATCTGTTGATCTCAAGAGAAAAAAAAGAAATTTGCATTTCGTTTTCAATGAATACATATATTCTTTTTCGTAAGACAAAAAATAAATTAGTCTAATTTTTTTTTTATCTCTTCTATTTGATAAATATTGTCTAATACTAATCTTAACTTAATCATTTAAATACGTTTATCGAACTGATGGATCAGTAGTAGAAGAAGCATATAGTAGACAAGGGGCCATGGGATCGAGTTCCATTGTTAGCGTTCTGTATCTGATTTTGAAATTAGATACATCGGTGATTGTGATTGTCATATACATATACATGACGTCACAGTAAAATGCCTATTTAATTCCCCATAGTTTACATACTCTTGTTAACGCACCAAGCCCGTGACCTGTATATAATAGCTCGTGTTGTTATGAGTTTTGAATAAAGATCTTGTTCTGTTCCTTGCCGTGTCGTTACATGGTGCCGAATAATATAAGTATTTTTTAAATTAATTTAGCAGCTGGCATACGTTTAACTTTGTATTAGAAAGTTTTAAAGGTTTTCAAAAGTATTTTAGCGCAAAACAATGGCTGTCGCGAATGCTCGGTTACCGCCCCCGCTAATGCTTGGTGCAACAGCGACAAACTGTTCTAGGTAGTGGAAAGACTGGTTGCAGCATTTCGAGTGGTATGCTCTAGTTTCGGAGCTGGAGAAAAAGGCTGCTAATGTTCAAGTAGCTGTATTTATGTCTGCTATAGGGCAAGTTGCCCTGAATATTTTCAATACCTTTCCTAAGTGTAAGCAGGAAGACTTGAATTTGCTGAAAGAGGAGTTCAACAACTATTTTACTCCCAAGGTCAACGTCACCTATGAAAGATTTTTATTCAACCAGGTCGTCCAAGATGCTAACCAGAAATTTGATAATTTTTATACAGATTTGATGAGCAAAAGCCAATCTTGTGACTTTAATACCTTGCGTGACAGTTTAGTCATGGACAGGATTGTTATTGGTGTTTTTCATGACGGTGACCGAGCTCATCTGCTATCTGTTACTGATTTGACATTGGATAAAGCTGTTCAGTTTTGTCGTGCTGCTGAGCAAGCTAGAGCACAGTTTACATCTTTGAAATCAGATTCGGTGCAGGTTGATGTGGTGAAGAAGAAAATTCATAATACTTCTTCTAATAAACCGTGTTACCGTTGTGGTACTAAACATGCCTGGAAAAAGTGCCCAGCATTTCAGAAGGTATGTCACACTTGTACAAAAAACAGGACATTTTTCAAGATATTGTAAGGCGAAGCAGGTGTCGACATTAGATTCTGTTAGTAATGTTGGAAGAGCTGGTGATTTCGTTGTGCATGAAATGTCAAATAGTATATCGGCTGAATTGTCTTGGTTTGAAGACTTGCGTTTTGACAACGGCTGTGTTGTGAAGGCAAAATTGGACTCTGGAGCCCAGTGTAATGTGTTGTCACTGTATCATACAAAGCAGGCGGGTTTGAAAGTTAGACCGTCCAATGTTATAACATTATCACTTACAGCAATAGTTCATTGAAGGTTGCTGGTGAGTGTTCTGGTCAAGTGCACGTAAAAAGTGAGAGATATGTGTTGAAATTTTTGGTTGTAAATTGAGACTTTCAGACAATTATCAGTAAAGATGCCTGTGTGACATTGAAACTTATTAAGAGAATTGAAAGTTTGGGTTTAATAGATAATTTGATGAAGCAGGAAGATGGGTTAGGATGTATAAAAATTTTTATTTATGACATCGACCTTATTGAGAACCCTGTACTGGAAATTTTCCCTGCTCGTAGAATTCCTCATTCTCTAAGAGATGTTGTGAAAATTGAGTTAGATAGAATGCAGGAACTAGGTATTATTGTGCCGGTTAGAGAGCCTACCCCTGCAGTGTCACCTATGGTAGTAGTACGTCAAAAGGGTAAAATTAGAGTATGCATTGACCCATATAGTATTAATAAAAATTTAAAAAGGCGTCATCACCCATTGAATACATTGGAGGAAATAGCTGCTCGGATTGGTAATTCCAAGTGGTTTTCTTTGCTTGACTGTAAGAAAGGCTTCTGGCAGTTACCGGTAACAAAAAGATCAAGTGAGTACCTCACAATGGCTACTCCCTGGGGTCGTTACTCTTACCTGAGGATGCCAATGAGTCTAGCCTCGGCTCCTGAGGTGTTTCAACAAGTGATGGAACAGCTTTTGGCTGGTATTCAGGGTGTCGAGGTAGCCATGGATGATTCTTATTCACGCTCCAACTAAAGTGGCTGTTGATGAACTGACGAGTAAAGTCATGGCTATTTTTAAAGAAGTCGGATTGACCCTTAATGCTGAAAAGTGTGTATTTTCAGTTAATAGTGTCAAGTTCCTTGGTCATTTGGTTACATCTGAAGGACTAAAGGCTGACCCAGCAAAAATTGAAGCCATTAGAGATCTAAAAGAGCCTACTGATGTCAAAAGTTTGCAAAGATTCTTGGGTATGATTACTTATTTAGCTAAATTTCTACCAAATTTGTCAAATAGCACTACTATTTTAAGAGAATTAGGTAAAAAAGATGTTCCTTGGAGTTGGCAACCAGAGCACAAAGATGCATTTGATTACTTAAAATCACAACTGATGAATTTACCTGTTTTGAAATATTTTGATATAAATGCACCCATTGTTTTATCAGTAGATGCTAGCAGATATGATGTTGGTGCTGTGCTCATGCAAGAAGGTAGACCAGTGGCTTATGCTACTAAGGCTTTAGATAAAACCCAGCAAAATTCTGCACAAATTGAAAAGAAGGCATTTGCTATTAAGTTTGGATGTGTAAGATTTCATCAGTATGTCTATGGATGCAAAAGTCTAACTGTAGAGACAGACCATAAACCTTTGGTCTCAATTGCCAAAAAACCTCTACATTGTGCTCCACCTAGACTACAAAGAATCATGTATGACCTGATGCCTTACAGACCTTTGATAGTTTATAAAAAGAGTTCTGAACTTTTTATTGCTGATACTCTAAGCCGAGGTTGTCACCTTCAGGAAACGCAGACATCTGATGTGGAACGAATGGAAATTCTCATTTGTGTACATATGACCGCTGTTAAGGTAGAAGAATTGAAAACTGCAACTGTTGAAGACGTTGAATTGTCTCAGTTAAAATCTCAAATTTTAGAAGGTTGGCCTTCCACTGTAGAGAAAGTGCCCAAGTGTTTAAAGAAGTATTGGACTTTCCGGGATGAGTTTGCAGTTTATGAAGATATCATTTTCAGAAGTGATAGGATCGTTATTCCATCAAAATTGAAGGATTCAACTTTAAAGGAAATTCACAGAGGACATTTGGGGATACAACATTCCTTGAGTAGAGCTCGAGAGAATGTATATTGGCATAAAATGAATGCTGATATTGTTCAATATGTTCAAGCTTGCAGGTCTTGCCAGTATCACCAAAAAGACAAGCCGGAGGAGCCTGTTTTGACACATAAGATTCCTGAGAGACCCTGGCAAATTGTTGGTGCTGATATTTATCAGTTAGAAGGAGTCAACTACCTTGTAATTGCTGATAGTTACTCAGGGTTCTTTGATTTTTCTGTACTTCCAAGTATAACGTCATGTAGTGTCATACAGTGCCTGAAAAAATGGTTTGCTGGCTACGGAGTTCCGGAGACCTTGAGATGTGATGAGGGTACTCAGCTAGTGTCCAGAGAGATGCAGAAATTTGCAGAAGAATGGAATTTTTCTGTTGAGACCTCAAGTCCCTATCACAAACACTCAAATAGATTAGCTGAAAGATATGACCAGGAAGCGAAACTTCTTGTGAAGTGTGCGGCTGATAAATCTGACATGTATCTTGCCCTTCTCAATCAACGGAATACGCCTAATGGTAACTTGGGATCACCAGTGCAAAGGCTAATGGGCCGAAGAACTAGAGGAACTCTGTTGATCAATGAAAAATTGCTGAAACCTCAACTAATTCAAAATGTTAGTCGTAAACTTCAGGAAAAAAGAAGCAAGTATAAAGAATATCATGACAGAGGAACCAAAACTCAACAACCTCTTTCGGTGGGACAAAAAGTTTTGTTACGCCTAAAACGGAGAAATTGGAAGCCATTTGTGATAGTATCTCCAGGACCTACTTCTCGATCTTATATGGTTAAGACATGTGATGGCCGAGTATTTCGAAGAAATTCTTGGTTCTTACGAACTCTGCATGGTCAAGATTCTACTCAACCGACTTCTACACAACAACCTACCACGTCCGTTACTCCTACTGATACTAATGATTTGCCTCGCGATCAGAATGATGTACCGCATTCTACTGATCAGTCTATTCCCCGTGTTTCATCTCCTGCTGCCGAGACTGAAAGCTGTGTTACGACAAGATCGGGTAGAGTAGTAAGAAAGCCGGAAAGATATGGATGTTGTTAACATTGGATTTAGAATTTTAGAATTAAATTTTAAAGCCTTTTTTAAATTTAACTTTTTAAAGAGGGGGATGTCATATACATATATATGACGTCACAGTAAAATGCCTATTTAATTCCCCATTGTTTACATACTCTTGTTAACGCACCAAGCCTGTGACCTGTATATAATAGCTTGTGTTATGTATATAATAGCTCACGTTGTTATGAGTTTTGAATAAAGATCTTGTTCTGTTCCTTGCCGTGTCGTTACAGTGATGGATTGTCTCGCATCGATTATCGGATCTCACTGAAGTCATCCGTCCTATAAAATCTAGAATTATGCTTTAATCACGTACAGCGTAAGATTACCTTCATGTGCCAAGATTATTCCAATGCATACAACTAAATTAATATTACTTAAATTATACACGAAGTGCATAATTATGAAGTGAACGTTTTTCTTGCGTGGAAATGACACATTGTCATGAAGTCAGTTCGGGTGAAATTCGAAAATATGACTGGTCCAACTAAAATTAAACGTGGTGGTAAGTTTACTTCCGTATTTTCTTCCGTTCGATTCAGAGGTATGGTTTATATATGGATATTCTATTTGTAAAATTTATGATGCCGTTTGTTTATATGTTGCTTTTTTATATAAAATAGCAAAACAAATTAACCTTGTTTCTATCTTTTTCAGCTGGAGAAAACACCAAGTAAGTGAAATTTAACTTGTATATACAATGCAAATATCATCTACAGGCTCACTAAAAATGAAACCCCTTAATTCAAATTTTAAAATAATTAACTGATAATAACATTTCTTCCGTATCTTGTTCAAAGTTGCTTCTCTTTGTTCTTTTTTTTTTAAATGCTTGCACTCCTAAATTTGTGTAAAATCAAGACACACTGTTCTAGAAAATTTCGGATTTTTTTTACTATCATAGTTGTAAAACTTCCTGTTAGAGGCTTTAAAACCGGTCTACTAGTATACACAGGCAGGGCATAAAATACTTCTCCAACAGGTTTGTTTAAAATGAAACCTTCTAAATCAAATTTTAAAAACAATTGTCTTTTATTGACATTGCTTCCATGTCGTGTCCTAAGTCGCTTCTCGTTTAAATGCTTTTTCACCTACATTTGTCGCAGAACCAAGATGCACTGTACATTGTTATAGAATATTTGGCATTTTGTTGGCAATTGTAAATTCATTGCATAACTTCATGTTGCAGGCTTTGAAGCCGACTTCGGCGGCGCCCACTACAACTACTGGGGCTCCAGCGCCTGTCCGAGCCAGTCCAAACTGGTTTTCTCCGGCTTGATGTCGACCACCGACAGAACTTCCATCGGCTCGTCCCAGTTCACTTGCATGCCCGAGAGCAAGCAGTACCCAGGTGGTGGTAATGACGAGGACATTGAAGATCTGCCACAGATCCAACCGGTGGCCTTCATCAGCAGGAAAGCGGGAACTCCTCAAGGAAAGGTGCTCATCAGTTGTGCAATCTGTAGAGTGCCTGGTAAGTTATATTAAGAAATTAAGGCTGATTTACAAGCTACCAGGTTCCGAATGCCAGCTGTTAAGTCGATTCAAAGGTCAGGTACCATTTGAGATCGCCAGTCTCTGACATCATGTAACGTCACATGGCTACTGGTAAATCAAACATTTTCTATTTACTGGCGAGGTGACTCCCTTCATCCAAACGCCGACCAAACGGTATAGGGGTTAGCGTGCTAGTCTCTAGACCGCGAGGTTGCGGGTTCGAGTCCTGTGTTAGGCATGGGTGTTTGTAAATGTATGTTGGCTTGTCTAATGACGAATGTTTCGCCGCATTATAGCCCTCGTGTTGCTGACGGTGCCAGATAATCTGAATACAACCAACCCTTCATCCAATCACATGTGCTCTTCTGTACCACCGACAACGGTTGCTTAGCTGACGTCACAGAACTGGCGGATCCCCGACTGGTAGAGTGTAGATCCGGATTTGATCAGTATACCAGCTTGAGTTTACACGGTACCAGCAGCTTGTAGAAAACGAACGTAGTGTCTTAATGCAGTTTTATTGCTCTATACTTACTATCTACTTGATAATGTCTTATTTTATAGCTGAGAGTAAACTTGCTTGCTTTTTGCATGAGGAGCAAAGACCTTGTCCTGTTGTTGGTATCATCATCAACATCAGTTGAAACGTTTACTACGTATTTGTTGATCTGAATAGAAATTGCTTTATAGATTGAAGAGCAAAGTCCTGGGCAAAGGCCCTGTCTTCTAGACGATGATCGGAAATGTTGTATTGTATCTAACACTTGTTTTTAAATGAGTTATTCTATGGTTGTAAACGTGGAAGAAGACGAAGATATTGAAAAGCTGACAATGACCCAACTAGTGGCCATCGTCATCAGGAAGGTTGTTGCTGAACCATCGATATAAATAAACAACTGGATAGACTGCATAACGCTGGGAAAATGAAGCCGTTGCCAGATGCCGTTGGTGGGATAAAAAATACGGATTGCCGAGGATTAAAAATAAAATTTTGGGTTGTACACAGCAGAAATGTCAAAAGTAGACCTTAATTAGTAATAATGTGCAAAAAAATATATACTCTAGCATTTTAAAGGGTTTTTCTTATTTCCATCCAACTATAAAAGTGAACTGTGATTGGTTAATCTTCCCACCAGCTTCGCAATCCCCGGCGCGTTTTTCTCTTTGCACTGACAATGGAGCAGTCTATCCATTTGTTTATCTATATCGATGTGCTGAACAAGAACACGTGCTTATTAGTTACGCATGCGAAATTCCTGGTGGATTAGTTTATCTATGTTTCTCCAATTGGGACAAATTTCTTGTTGTATGTCCCAAGTTTCCTAGATGAAAAATATGTCTGTTCACAAGAGTCATGTAGCTGATGACTAACTTGCCATGTGGCTGATGATGAAATGTCTTGTCCTTGATGAACAAAAATCTTTTTGATTAAATGCATTGATCAAATATTTTGTATGTTACGTTTCAATGTCTTGTAGGTAATGATCAAACTTCTCCTAGAATATTATCAGATGTCTTGTAATGGGTTAGCAAAGGTCTTGTAGTTTTTGTTCGAAACTCTTATTTCGTAACTGACTTGTCTTACAGTAAATTATTAAAGTTCTTATATTGGGACTAACGACCATAGGACTTGTTAGATTTTGGCAGTGAGGATATTCCCTTGTGTGTCAAACATATCTTTAGAACTTATGATGTATAATATTTTTTCATTCATAGCTTGAGAAAAGGACCAATATTAATAAGAAATTCTCACTACGCTTTGTCTAAAATGCATAAAATTTAGTTATTTTTCTATCTTGTTTTAGACTGTTCTGCTTCATATCTAGAAACACCATTAAAAGCAACTTCTATTTCTTCTCTGGTGTCTTCATCAATAGCAGTTTCTATCAGACAATTCATAAAAAAAACCTTTTCTATCTTCATAGGCAAGAGCACCACAACGACACTAGTGGCTACAACCGACTGTCCGGCAGGTTGGACTGAACAATACAAGGGAACCCTCATCTCGACCGACTACCAGCATGTGAGAGGTGAACTGGTCTGCCTGGATACGTCCAAGTCCTTCCACGACGTGCCTAGCTCACTGACTGACTTGACAGTGATCACCGAAGTGTCGCCAAAGTGTGGAAACTTCCCCTGCACTGGAGGACTCTCCGCCAAGACTGCCATACCATGCATAGTATGCAGCACAACAAAGAAGTCAACGTCCAAGATGGAAATGCTGCGTTTGTAATTGACTTTAGATGGAAAGATATTGTACCGATAGAATGGCTCTTCGTAAATAGGTTGTTAATTGATTCTAAAGAAATGTTATTTAATTGAAGTTTGAATTAAAAGTAATAGCTGAAATGTGGTGTCTGGTGAAGTGAAAAGAAAGACTGAAAGTGATAATAAATGTGTGTGCTGATGGTAAATTGAGTTTTATGATCATGAAAGAATGTAATGCATTTGATGACGCTCGTTCATTTTCAGTTATAAATATCACACAAATATTATCAATAACTTGAAATGTCATTTTAATATATTTAATAAGTAATACACGCCTTTTCTTTTAACACCGTCAGTCAAAGAAAGAAAATACAAACATTTATCGCAAAGTATTAACTCAAAAATATAACACCAATTACATTTTAAATCCAATTCTTCAAACGAGTTATACAATTGAATAAAAAAGATCTTGCTGGCAGAAACATAACTCAAAAACAGCTAAAGTAATTATTATCTATAAGATCGCAAAGCTTAAAAAAGGGCTAAAAAATTACCAAAGAGATGTAGCTATTTGAAATACATGTGAGAAGGGTCTTTCTGAGTTCTCATCACTACAATCCTTATTGAAATTATTATTCTCTGCAATAATCACTATGACCTGTGCAGCTAGAAAGGTTCCACTAGTAACAATTGTAATACTATACATTTAATAAATCTTCGAGCGGTGGCGAGAGTTATTGATAAAAATCAGAAAATGGAGCTTAACTATCTATAACCCTGGAATGAATTGAAACAAATCCTCAAAGTTGCCCTTAATTGTGGGTAATGGAGGAAAGTTGCCAAAGAAATATTTGAAACCAACCTGGCGCAGAATGTGGTGAAAGAAACGAAGACAGATGGGCGAGGTAGGAAAAAGTACCGATAGCTGTGGATAATGGGGGGGGACCTTATGTGGCCTTGGACATTAATATATCCCCTTAAAAAATTACTTGTTAAAAATTATAATTTCTCGAAGTGTTCTCTCCGTACCAGACCTATCGCTCCGAGCAAACATTATCTTCGGGAAGGTGGCAATAATCCTCACAGGAGCGCCACTTGCGTTGCCTATCTTCATGGGCAGAACATACAGCGTAGCCCCATAAATAGGAATGTCCTCCATGTTGGCCACGTTCTCCAAACCGAAAATGTTATTTCCCAGCAGGATTCTGTGGGCCATCAGGTCTTTCGACTGACCATTGTCCAGAGACAGCGATTCAGTGCCGAGTCCGTAGATGTTCCTTTTGTCCACTAGCCACTGGGCAGCCTCTTTCGACACCCCTGGATAGTGGTGTTGGGTGGTGTCGTTGCCCTCAGTGCCTGTGAAGGCCTCTTTATCTGGCCATCGGCGACCCCACCTGCAACAAATAAAGGCGTTTCCTTTATTAAACCCTCCGACTTTGAAACTGCAACTTCTGCATGCTGACTTGAAACCTGGGGAGATCTTATTAATCACCATAGTGATCTAAAGCGGCAACTCGCATCTAAACTAGTTAAGGCCCTATCAGACGACCAAATATCTCTGACTGGTTCGCAGACCTGATCCTAGCCGTGACTACTTCGGTGACTAGGGTTGCTAAAATTGACAGAAGTTTCCACTAATTCTTTTGTCACAAAACAAGTTTATCGGTATTGGCGCTTCTCTGTAATCGGAAAAATTGCTTCCCCCGCTTTAGAAATAGAAAATTCGTAAAAGAAAAATCTATCGCTTTGGCATTAATAATATTTTAAAATACATTGGTTTCTGTAACCACTGATATAAAAAAAATTCTTACTTGATATTTAAAGATGCTTCACACATTATTTTTTTTTTTTTAATTTTAATATTTATTGTACAGTAAAATGTAAAATTATACAGTAAAGTATCTAGTCTTTAAAAATTATTTTAAATCAATAGGTAATTTTCATTTATATAAGATTTAAATTATGACTTTCTTCTACATATAAATATGTTATATTTATTTACGTAAAAGCAGGCTGAGCAATTTATATTTAAACAATATTTTCGTGTAGCAATTGGGTGTTAATTATACAATTTCTTTTTTCTTTTTTTTTAATTGGTTTTTTATTAACATTACTATTTTGGTACTCATAATATTGTTGTGCTTCAAATAGACATTTCGGTCATCTACATTAGACGAATATTCTGGTGTTCAAAAGATTATATATATATATATATTTTTAGATGTATTAATTATTTGTAAAAAAAAAATCAATAAAATAACGATAATCAAGGGAAATAATAAATAAATTCCAGTATCCTTCCCCAAAAAAAATATTAATAAAATAGCTATAATCAAGTAAAATAATAAATTATAGTTCTAGTTTCAAGTTCTTATGCATAATGGGGAATCGAACCCGGGACTCAAGCATGACAAAAAGTACGCTAACCACTATACGGCATTAACTTTGCGACAGTGGTAAAAAATAAGTTATTTAAAAAATTTTACATGACTTTTTGGTATTTTCGTTATTTTTTGATAACTTCTTTCTTTTAAATTTTGAAAGCACCTAAACAAAAAACAAATATTTCTATTCGTTTGATAAGGCGAAATCTTTAGATATTTTTGCAGTGGCACTAAATACGATGCACAATTTTTGTACGATACATTGTAACTAAATAAACATTTTGGAGGTTGGATTACAAATGTTATGTCCAAAATATTATAAAAGGAAATCTTGTAATAATATTTTCACATTATTGAGTACGAAATAGTTTTGGTGAATCATAGACTAAGATGATTTTAAACAAATGCAGCAGTGATTCTATGCAGTCTAGACGTAATTGTTCATCAGACACTGTGATGCCTTCTCCACAAAAATATTACTTTTATCTTATTGCTTAGGTTTTTCACTAATCACATGCCTACTTTCCTTGAAGTTTTTTTAACTTTTAAATTTCCTATCTATTTTTCGCTAAAATGTCCATTAACTTGCTTGGTGCGATGAACAAAATTCATGCCAATGGTTGGCGAAAACAGAAGGCATCTGATTGGTTCCTAACTACGTTGGCTGAAATTATCCTCAACTGCTTCGTTCACCATCGAAGCAGTCATGGATCGGGCAAATACAGGTTTTGCCCCTGGAAATGGGCTTTTCGAGTCAACGATAGAGCTGAGTCAGAATCAGGGTTGAGGATAATATGCCGTCTGATAGCGCCTTTAGCGTCCGTCGATAACCAAAGGCAATGTATCACAGTACATGACATGGAGTACACTAACGACCATTTAATTGACTTTATTTTGTAATTTCTGGACAGCTCAAACGCATTCTACTCTTTCAGGAGATGGCGCCAATTGAATAGCCTTCTGCCCTATCCCATTTAATACTGTGTAATAGGTTGCCTTTGATTGGGAACAGAGAGTTGTGGCTAGTGATAATGATGAATATGAAAATAGGATGGTCTTGTTAATGTTATACCTCAGTACGTGATCATTTGATATCGATCGAAGTACAAAAACAGGTCCAATGATTTGGTTATTGACGGATTAAAAAAGGCTTTGAAAGGTTGTGAAAATATGTCTGTCCATTTCGGAGAATTGAGGACTAAAAATGGAAAACGACCTAAGTACTAAAAAATTCGAAAATCTTTTCTTTTCTTTTTTTTACGGAAAAATGTCCTAAAGACCAAGCTAAACAAAGTGGAGAATGCGTAAAGTGCGAACAATAGTTACAGTACTTCAAATTCAATGTGAAGTACGTACTTAATCATTGCTCTTATAGTACCAGGGGCGATCAATTTTCGGCTCTCCTGAAAAAAATTATTTTTTGGACTTTAGGTCGTTTTCCATTTCTAGTCCTTAATTGTTTCGGCCAGATAGAATGAGGACGACCGCTATCAAAACAAGGATCCTTGATAAATTAAAGGGATGAGGCATGCATAAATTGGTTTCCAAAAAGATTACAATATGGAAAAAAATGTAGATGTATTTCTCCTGAAATCCCCCGTGGAAAATGGGGCTAGAATTATTTCCACGGAAACAGAAATCGCTAGACATTGTTTCGGGAGGCTGTCTTGTGGCATTGCGGGTGTCAAGGGATCTTGGACATACAGTAGTCTAACCAATAGAGAGCGCTTATTAAGTTTTTTTTTTTTTTCACTTCTACCAAATCTGATTTTTTCGTGTAATGGACAGTGATCAAACTCACCCAGAACGGATCATGACGATGGTCCCATTCAGGCTCTGCCCGGACAATCTCTCCCACTCCTCCAGATCCCGGACTCGAACCAGGGCGTCCGGGTCCTCTTCCGCTTGCTGAGTAATGTCCACAACAGCTGCCGGGGCTACGAAGTGTGTAACGGGAATCGAGTCCATGCACCACCTGCCTTCAGCAAAGTGGCACGGGGCGTCCATGTGTGTGCCCACGTGGATCCCCGAGAAGTATGTCTCTATCTGGAACCTTAAAAGAAGGACAAATGTTGTATATCAAATACAATGTGTTTCAGAAAGGAGTCCCTAACCTTGAAGGGACATAACTCCTAAACAGTGGCTTGGCGCAGTATAGAGCATGTGTTGCGCTTGCGCCATTAAACTCTAACCAACCACCCCAAACAGTGGTAGACACTTGCAGACGATAAAAGAGACAAGTGGACAGATAGGTATGCATGTAATAGGTCTAAATATACCAGTTTGCAAAATTGTTTGATGAGAGTAGATTTTTTGACGTCTGCATATGGTTTACCGATGAGGCTGCCAACCTGATGGTTGTGGGGGTTAGAGCGCCCTCGCATGACAAAGGGGCCTTGTTCGAATCCTGGGTTAGGCATGGATGTTCGTTGTGGTTCGGAATTCATGTTAAGCTGTAGGTCCTGGCCTGATTAGCCATTATTGTGCACAAAAATAGGTCGTTGTGCGTACAAACGAACCAAAACCGATGAGGGCCATTTTCATTTGCAAGGGTTTGTTGGTCTATAAAACTGGTGATTGTGGAGCACTGAAAACGCGTTTTCGTATCTTTGTTCTGCATTCTGATAAAATCCTGCACTATCCAGTAAGTGGATCACAAGTCCCTTTATCATGCGGGAAACGATGAACTATCCGCTATATTCATATTTTAGAACTATTTGTTGCAGCATTTCAATTTTGCAAACCAGTATACTTAAAATTTCATACCTCTTTATTCAACATACATCAACTTGTCTTTTGTGTGTGTGTGTGTCACTGTTTGGCAGTTTTGTGATTTTAAAGTTAGGTAGCCGACCAAACGGTATAGTGGTTAGCGAGCTAGCTTCTAGACCGCGAGGTTGAGTTCCGTGTAAGGCATGGGTGTTTGTAAATGTATGTTAGCTTGTCAAATGACGAATGTTTCGGCGCATTGTAGCCCTCGTGTTGCTGACGGCGCCAGATAATCTGAAAACAACCAATCAAAGTTAGGTAGTCCTTTATAAAAGACCCCGTATACTGCATTGGAGTTTTAATACGAAAGATCTATACTAGGACTGTTCTTTCTGTTTAACAGAAAAAGAGTTCCCTTCAAAACTTAAAAGTTTCTATAGAATCAAGCCTCGTCGATTTAGAAGAGGGTTAATGCAACCAGAGAACTGATATCCAAAACTATATTTAGTTAAAAAAAAATGATGACTGTCACGGCTAAATGAACTATAAAATAATTATGTGATATTATGTATTAATAGAAGAAATATGTTTTGGAGACCTATGGAAGATTTCCAATATACCTTCAGGGCGTTACAAAAGGTGGTCATATGACACGTTGGTTGGTTGAACTCCCGGCTGGGAGTGGAAAGGAAGGACTTTGTGAACTAGCACCTGCCTCCGCGTACATATGTGAGAGAACCACCTCTCTGGAACAGATTGAAGTAAAAAAAAAGAACTAATAAAAAAAAAGGGGGGGGGGGATATCAAATCATTTCGGTGCAGAAGGAATTTTGTGAAGTTGACATTTCAATGCTTTCTCCGGGTGAGGAAGTGGACACACACGTCGAGCTTCCAATCTCACATGACACGTGTCTGTTGTTTTGTTGGGACGACATCTACCAAACTTTAACTGTTGTGTATTTACTTTTGAAACTAATATCCAAAGATCGAAACTATTGAACATCATCTGACTTAACTGAATATAAACTTGTACCGGACGGCGAGATTAGATCAATCCGTTATTCCCAGAGAATCTCACCTACTAAGTTCTGAGAGAAGACATTAATGTGAGAATGGCCCTGTAGGATGTTGTACTTGCCATATCAAACCAAACCTAGACGTTCGGGGAAATTATTGAAATAAAAATTATAAAAAAAATGATGCACCGTTGGGATATTTTGTGGTTTTGTTTTACTTAAGTTTTCCTCGTTTTTATCTTGTTAGTCCTTTATTTGCTTAATCCAGGTTTTATAATCGATGCTTTTGTCAACTGGCTAAATTATGATCAATTGTTAAAATACCAACTAGGTTGGTATTAGGGATGGAACGGATATCCGGCAAATATCCGATATCCGGCATATCCGGCTGATTTTTCAATATCCGAAACCCCGTCGGATATCCGATTTGAAATACCGGACATCCGATAATTTCATTCGGATATCCGGCTGTATATCCGACCACCAGGTATCCACAAGAAATAATTTTTTGAAAAAAATAATGATTTTTTTCGGACAAAGGGAACACCGATCCTACACTTTTTTTTGTAATTTTTTTTTCTTGGAAATAAATTGCAGTCAAATTAGAAAACGAAAACAGAAAGAGGCGCCGTATTATTGACGCCGAGTTGATAAGCATAAACCATTCCTCCAATATTTTTCCATACACATCCTTCATACATGTTTTGCAATATGTTCTTTTCATTCCAAGTTTATGATCTGATTAATTCCAGATGTTATATTTGAATGCTTCTCCGTAAAACTCGAACCGAAATACTAATAAATAGTACTTTTTTTTCCATAACATAAGTGACTTAAGAGTTTTAGTTATTCTCACTTCCTCCTTTTTTTCTGACATTTGCTAGCGAGTAAAAAGCAATAAATAGCCAATGCGCAATCCTCAATGTTTTTTTTTTTGTTCTATCGACGATAATACCCTACCCCTTTATGCTGTGAATGGTATGGTCTAATTTCTGATTTTTCATTGGCAGAAGTTGAAAACTGGTATATTTTTTCTGACGTAGAATGAAGTATTGTAATTTTTAGGTCTTTAAAGCAGCGCCACAATGTGGAATTATATTTAGCTCTCTAGAATGCCTTGAATTTTAGTTTTCTCCAATTACAATCCAATTTATAATTTTTAATAATGGCTTATTTAAAATCACCCATTTGGAAGTATTTTAAAATAAATGGGAAATGACGAAAGCAAAGCCCCATGTGTTACTTGCTCCACAGAATCGTTTAAAAAATGTGCGCGGCAAAAGCCCAAAATCCTTTTCCACAAAACCCTGGAAGCATTTAATGAGTGTGCATAAGGAAATTCACCGAAGCTTAAAAGACTCACTAAATGCATCAAATATTGATGAACAAGAAAAAACAATTCATCAAAACAAGAAATGCACGCAGACAACATTGGAATCGACATTATTTGTACCAAAATTATGGAGTTTAGATGATCCTAAAGCAAAAGCCTTAACCTCAAAAATATGTAAGTACTAATTTTGCTTGTTTATATTAAATATATATTTTAAATATGGTATAACATAATGTTGATGAATTTTGGGTTCGAAATTTTTAAAGTTTACATTTAAAGACGGAATATTCCGATAGATCCAATTTAAGTTTTCTACGAGATTTCTTTAAATCCGTAATGTTTTAGGTTCATTACAAAAAAAAAAATAGACTCCAATTTCATTAAATATTTAAAATAAATCTTTTGTTACTAACAAATGCCTCCGGTATAATTTTGTAATCATTTATCAATTATAAACAATGCATGAAGTAAATTGAAAGTAGCTATATTTTGCACCTCAACATTGTAAAAAAAAATTTTAATATAATTTTAGGTGAGTTAATGGCTCTTGATGCTGAACCATTATCTATTGTGAATAGAGAAGGCTTTGGTCAGTTAATAAAATACCTAGCTCCTCGTTATCCGCTTCCAAATAGAAATTATTTTCGTGATAAAGCCTTGCCAGAACTATATGAAAAACTAAAAGTATCAATATTACAAGATATAAAATCAGCAACAAAGATCTCTTTCACTCATCAACTAAAGTTTAAATAAAAAAAATTAACTCAGTGGCGCGACAGCCCGTGTGGACTAAGGCCTGCTCTGCCCAGCTCAGCTTTCTCGACTGTGGCATTTGTGTGTCACATAGCAGATGTTTCAGTCAGATGGTCATTCTGACGCCGAACCCCAGTGTTTAGTTCCCAAGCATGCATGGTCCTCCTCAGTTTATTTCTTTCAGGTATAAACAGTTAAGTCAACCTTGCCCAGTCCGCGAATCAAACCATAGACCTGTGGCACGCAGTGCGGTGCGCTAACCACTAATTATAATTTACTTAATACTTCATATCATGACAATCTTTTTCGTATAGCATATCGTATAACTATCGTTTTTAGTATATAGACAGAATATCCGGCCGGATATCCGGTGAAATCCTTTTCGGATATCCGTATCCGATAGACATGGTACCCCGGATATCCGAAATCCGGTATCCGGCAAAACTCACATCCGTTCCATCCCTAGTTGGTATCACGGCAAATTTTAAGTCAAATTCTTTAACCGTAACCGAAACCCTAACCAAACAACTACCTGTAATTAGTGATACATATAAAATAACTGTAACCGTATTCGATACACTCTTAATGAGAGATCTCTGATGTAATAGTTGAAACCTTCTGTCTCGTAAACTAAACATGATTGAGCCAAAATGGATTTATCCTTGTCTCAAAATACCGTATCACGCTACTCGACTTCAGGATTAAGACATAGCAGAAGACTCATCGAATTTGTAAGTAATTGATTATACCATTTTCCATTGATTTGTTATGATTTTTGAAATTTAAATGTATAAATTTTTTCTTCCGAAATGGAAGCAATGCGTTACTCTACGTTTATCACTTTCACGATCGGTTAAATATAAACATTGCGTTACTCTACTTTTATAACTTTCGTGATCGAATAAATATAAAGCAGTAATATTAGAGGTTCACTTAGGATTTCATGCAAATTATTGACATTTATATTATGACAAAAAAAAAAAACTTTGTGGAGCTTCTACTACCAATCCAACTTCGAAGCCAGAAATGTCTGGCTGATTACCAACAATAAGTAAATTCTTATTTTGCCTCCATCTTTTTGTTTTAATTTGAGCAATCATGTCTAAAAATACTACATTTTCAATCTTGTAATTTAGAAATGTTAATACTTATCAAAAACAAATTATAGTGTTTCCTGTAAAAGTTTAAAATAGGGTATCCCTTGTTTTTGGTTGGTTGTATCAGATTATCTGGCGCCGTCAGCAACACGAGGGCTATAATGCGCCGAAACATTTCGTCATTAGACAAGCCAACATACATTTACAAACACCCATGCCAACGCGGGACTCGAACCCGCAACCTCGCGGTCTAGAAGCTAGCACGCTAACCACTATACCGTTTGGTCGGCCCCTTGTTTTTGATGCCGACCAAACGGTATAGTGGTTAGCGTGCTAGCTTCTAGACTGCGAGGTTGCGGGTTCGAGTCCCGTGTTAGGCATGGGTGTTTGTAAGTGTATGTTGGCTTGTCTAATGACGAATGTTTCGTCAACCAACCAGCTGTAATGTAAACAGAACCTTATTTCCGCTTGATTTGAAGTGGCACCTTCCGGAACTGACGTTCAGTTATTAACTGAAATCTTAAAAACTGTATTAAATGTCATTTGTGCTACAAACACTTCCATTGCAGTTAAACTACTTAATTTCCTTCAGTTAAATAATACAACCCATGAAAACAAAGTTTTTGATATAAATCCTTTATATGCCTTGTCAATTTTTATATTCGTTAACACAGCGCAGATTCTGTAAACAGAGTGTGCTTGGTGTTTGCATCTTAATTTTAAAAATCAGCAAAATGTGCGACAAACTGCGTTTTAAAATTTATTTATTAAAATTGAACAAACACTCGTATCCACATCCAAATATCTTTAATTTATTCTGATTAAAGCAATTTTATTATTTATTAAAAAAAAATTTGGCAACAGGAAATAGTTTCAACAATGGTCAGTTCAATGCTATTTTAACACGATTGGATGACGGCAAGTTGGTTTATAAAATTTCCGTGAAAGCGACATTTTAGTGACAGTAAGAGCCTCAAAATTTTATAGAATGCATTGGCATCGAATCTATCTTCCAAGTTTCAGCCCAATTGGATGACGGCAAGGGGGTTAATTAGGCGTCCGCAGATTTGCCTCCCATCGACACACATACACACAAAATCGAAGTTAATATAAAGGATTTAAAAACGGGAAGATATAAATATAATTCAGTTGCCTTGTGAAATATTTGACCACGTAGAGTCTGAATGCAATTTTGAGCATCTAGAAGATTTCGATCTCGTATTCTTCCTGCCGACCAAACGGTATAGTGGTTAACGTGCTAGCTTCTAGACCGCGAGGTTGCGGGTTCGAGTCCCGTGTTGGCATGGGTATTTATAAATGTATGTTGGCTTGTCTAATGACGAATGTTTCGGCGCATTATAGCCCTCGTGTTGCTGACGGCGCCAGATAATCTGAATACAACCAACTCGTATTCTTCTAGATCAGCGTCAGCCACTACGCGGCCCGCGAGAGCTTTTACTCCGGCCCACCGACAGTAGAGCAAAAATTAAATTTTGCTGGCCGACCAAACGGTATAGTAGTTAGCTTCTAGACCTTGGTTGCGAGTTCGAGTCTCGTGTAAGGCATGGGTATTTGTAAATGTATGTTGGCTTGTCTAATGACGAATGTTTCTGCGCATTATAGCCCTCGTGTTGATGACGGCGCCAGATAATCTGAATACAACCAACCAAACCAAATTTTGACAAAATAGTAGACACATTTTAATTTGTAGTATGTGTTTACTACCAAAAACCGCGTTTTTCCATTAGGTGGCTCGCGTCAGTGTGTCTGAAAATCCTTTTTTTCTTTTACTTTTTTTCTTTCTGAGACTGTCAACGAGAAAAAATAAAAAAAAGCAATAGTTTGAATTATTCCCAATGACGCATACTTAGTTTTACTTAGTTTGTACTTATGATGCCCTACCCCCTGGATTCGTGAATGGCACACTTCGATTCCTGCTTTTCTGAATGTGATGGGCAGGAGTTGAGTGTTAGTCTGGGCGCTAATGTCGAAAAAAGTTGTCCCGTGGGCCACTTCATGATGCAAACATGTGGGTGGTGTCATTCTCTTCGTATGCATGCGTAGAAAATGAAATCCGATGGTGGGTACCTGGCATCCCGGTACGAGTGGCGCTACAGTCGAAAATCAAAAATGCCCCCCCCCCCCCCCCCCCGTACCACCTAACGTGAATTTTTGTCGAATAATGACTTCCCAACTCATTTTACCAACCAGTTGACTATAAGAAAACTTGTAGGAAATAAAATTTCCTTTTCAATGGTATATAACACATGCATGTTAGGTTAAATTACAAATTTCAAAATGGCTGCCGTTTCGCGATCTTAAGTACGTTTTTCAGGTTGGTTGGTGGCCGACCAAACGGTATAGTGGTTAGCGTGCTAGCTTCTAGACCGCGAGGTTGCGGGTTCGAGTCCCGTGTTGGCATGGGTGTTTGTAAATGTATGTTGGCTTGTCTAATGACGAATGTTTCGGCGCATTATAGCCCTCGTGTTGCTGACGGCGCCAGATAATCTGAAAACAACCAGGTTGGTTGGTTTGTACGCTCAGCGATCTATACTTGTGCACAATATCGGCTAATCAGGCCGAGAACTGCAGCTGAACGTGGATTCCGAACCACAAAGAACATCTATGCCCAACCCGGGATTCGAACCTGGCACCTTTAGCACGCGAATCCAGAAAGCTAACTACACAGCTATCGGGTTAGTTAGAAATACAGACTTGGATTTGCACCTGGCAGCTACACAGGGACAAAGGACTTCATATAGTATTTCTATGCTTTTGATCGACTAAACTATGCAAGAATGATTCCACTGTACTTGATGGATATGGAAAAACTTAATAAAATGCATACAACTATATGGCAAGAATTACAGCAAGGAAAGTGTGTTGTTAATGAAACCAAAATACCATTTTGCGCTTTAGGAGCCAATGAAGCTCTGGAACACCAGAACAGAAGACTTGAAGACCAAGGTGGATTTAAGGCATCACTCTAAACAAGACTGCTCGGACAAGATTCTTTCTGCCAGATCCTAGCTTACAAGAATTGATGCATTAACCAATGTAATGATTAAAAATGCCACCCCCAATGCAAAATGTCATCATGAATATTGTCTATCGGTTCGCAAGCGTCAGGATCACAAAGTTGAAAAGTTTATAGAGGGTTTATACCAACCTTTTTTAATGCAAATATAGAACATCTTGTACATCTGATGTGTAAGAAAGTTCTTCCCGATGACGTTCACATAGACATGTGTACAGTTGCCAATATTGGTGAGTCTTCTTTCCAAATTCATTGAGGAACGCATTAAAATGATCAGCAGTATCAACAGAAAAATCGGTACCATCAAAGCCCTCAGTACAGTTAAGGGAACCAATGAAAAAGATGAAAATTATGCCTGCAAATCAGCATTCCAAAATTTTAAAGTAACAATGTAGGAAAAATTGTTAGAGTTAAAAGATGATTCTTCAATATTTTCTAGACTGATGATTGGAACAAGAAGTCGGGTGATATAGATTTGAAAGCAACTTTTTGTCGTTATGAATTCTCATTATTGCCACCTGCTTTTTTTCCTTACATGGATGTTTGTATTACTGCTCGGAAAAAAAAGCAAGCTTATGGGTATCCTGGAGGAGCTACCTCAAAATCTATACCCTTCATCCAATGAGAAAAGCGAATTCTAACACAATTTCCAGTAGATGAGACAGCACAAACTGTTGGAACAGCTGCATTCCATTGATAAACCTATGACTATTAAGACTTGTGAAGAACTTGCAGATCACTTTATCAGACAAAAATCAAAGAAGTTTGGTATTACAAAGAGGTTCACATAATATTTGATACCTACAAACAGAATTCGCTGAAGACATCGACAAGGGTGAAACGTCAGGGTAAATCGGCCCCTATTCAATACAAAGTGCACCCATCAACAAACATCCTTAAATTAACCATGCACCAGTTACTTTTGCACGAAATGACTAAGGATGAACTGACAGAATACTTGGCATCCAAGATTATGGACTATGCAGTCAAGAATAATAAAAAATTTGTTTGTGTTGGAGAAATCATGCGAATACCAGCCATATGGACGTGTCGTGTCTTGAAACCATGCAGGAGGAAGCAGATGCTAAAATAATTTTGCACAGTATATATGTTGCTTCCAGAGACCATTAACAAGATTAACAAATACTCTGCAGACACAGATGTATTAGTACTTGCTCTTCGGAGATATCTTATATGCTTCCAAGAGAATCCAGCATTATAGTGGGTACTAGCAGAAACAACTACAAACAATTCATCTTCAGTCAATCTATGACATGCTATTAGGGCCCAATAAGTCTTCAGCACTACCAGGACTCCACGCCCTTTCTGGTGCTGGTAACACTGAATCATTTACTGGAAAAGGAAAGATTATATGGTGGAAAGTTTTTTCTGTGGCTAGTGATGACATTATAGCTGCACATGGCCTTATGGGTCATTTTAAAACCCTTTCCACAGAAAGGTTACAAAAATTAGAGGCATTCGTTTGTTAGTTGTGTATGTACCTCGAACCAAAATGACAGACATTGGGGAGGTAAGATGGTGGCTCTTCACTAAAAAACCAAAGACTGGGGAACATCTTGCACCAGCAAAGGTATCTCTTTATCCAGGTCTTTTGCATGCACGCTACCAAGCAATGATTTGGGAATAAGATATTCGACAGCATCCTGACATACCTCAACCGACTGATTTTGGCTGGTCGCTTGTGGATGGGAAATTTGTGCCTATTACATGTACAGAAAATTGTGCTCCACAGGGGCTCTTAGGGTTGACTAAGTGCTCCTGTCTGAAGCGTCGGTGTGGCCTTCTCTGTCGATGCGATATCAGCAATCTGCCTTGCACAGAGATGTGCTCATGTGGTAGAGATGATGACTATGTGACAACACTGCAATTGTTGACCTGATGATGAATGATAATGAGGAGGATGAAGATGTTAATTTAACTTAATGATAACGAAAAATCTTAGTATTGTTTACACCATTTGTTATATAGGTATAACAAAAACTATTACACTTACGCTCTTCTGTGATATTCACATTCCAAATGTTAAAAAACTTTGTCGTATCAATATTGAGCGGCCTTAGTTTGTTTACTTGTGAAAAGTGCCAAGGCTTTATTTTACTGTCCAATCTGTAAATATTAGCTCTCTGTGATGCTCATTTATCTTATAATATAATGTGGAAACTATTATTAGAGTCCCAAACAGATGCCCAGTAATCGTGTCCTTTTTGAATTTTAAATCTTGGAGTGACAATGTAAAGGTGATATAATGGTCAGAAAGCTTTTTTTAATTCCAAATTTTTTTCTAATAACCAACATGTTTATATAGAGCACCGGAAAGCTAATACTCTGAAAAGACATTCCAGCAACGATAATGCAGCGGCCATCTTAAATTTTGACTAGGTAGATATTCCATTACAAAAGTTATTTTATTTCCTTCAGTTTCCCAATAGCCAACAAGTGAATAAAGCACACTGAGAAGCTATTACTTTGAAAAACGCACTGCCCACTTGATGGCTGTGTGGTTAGTACTCTAACTTTTCACGCTAAGGGTGCCGGGTTCGAATCCCGGATTGGGCATGGAGGTTCTTTGTGGTTCGAAATCCACTTTCAGCTGCAGTTCTCGGCCTGGTTAGCCGTTATTGTGCACATGTATAGATCGCTGAGAGTACAAACCAACCAACCTGACAAACGCATTTAAGATCGAGACGCGGCGGCCATTTTGAAATGTGTAATTTAACCTAGCATGCATGTGTTATATACCATTGGAAAGGAAATTTTATTTCCTACAAGTTTTCTTGTAGTCAACTAGTTGGTAAAATGAGTTGGGAAGCCATTATTCGACAAAAATGTACGTTAGGTGGTACGGTGGCGGCCATTTTGGATTTTCGACTGTAGCGCCACTCGTACCGGGATGCCAGGTACCCACCATCGGATTTCATTTTCTACGCATTCATACGAAGTGAATGACACCACCCACATGTTTGCATCATGAAGTGGCCCACGGGATTACATTTGCTCCCGCAATATATTTTAACGCATAGAGAAGTACCACGATCTTTATGACTCCAGTGCAATAATTACGTCGAAGACTAGTTTTAAACGCTAAGTAGATAGTGAAAAGCGGACCGGCCGTCATCGTCTCTCAATTAATATCGATTAAAATGTAAGATTTAGGATATGGTTTAAATATCTTTATTGATTATGAGTTTATGTCAAGTCACGTCACATGGTAATTTTGTCACAAAAGATTAACTTCTTTTATGACTTTGATTTACGATGTAAAGAATTTTTTTTTTTTTTTTTAAATATTTGAAACAAGAATCTAATATCAATTGTTATTTTATTAATATAAAAAAGTTAAATTATTGTTTCAGTTTTCAAAATTGTTTTATATTGTTTAATCTTTAGTAATTATCACATTTCTAACATTGAACGTATATAGTAAAGCAATATATTAACTGGCCTATTCGGTAAAATCTGCGGCCCGCGGAAAGTTCCAACATAAGTCATGCGGCCCGTCTCTAAAAGTTAGTGATGAACGCTGTTCTAGATGCTCGAAATTACGAGACGTATCGCTGTCTTAAGAATGTTATGTGGCAGAAATAGACATTCGGAACTTACAAACTAAGATTAGCTTTTTAAAAAAAACAGGGATTTTTAATGACGTTTTTTTTTTTTTTTAATTCGGGTATCGTTAAAGCCTACACGATGGTTGGTTGGAATTTTATGGCACAAGGGCTACACCAGGGCTATACTGCACCCCTACACGAATATTAAAGGCTCAAAGACCCCTCAATATAATATGAACAATTATCTACAACACACACAAATATAATTAGAGCATGCATATTTAAAAAAAAAAAAAAAACAGTTTTACTTTCTTAAATTTATTTATTAGCAGCGATAATAATGCGTGTTTAACAATGTTGACAACGGATAGGAGTTAATCAAGAATTTTCGCGATTGCTCGTGCGCGTGCTGGTTTCCTGATGGATTTTTCGTGTCCTTTCGGGAAATTTAGTATGTAAAGATATATAAGCCACCGGGAAGTGACATTCTGTTCAATTAGATATCTATACTAAACTGCAACTTAACTTGACATCACTAGACGGTAGATCGTCACAGTACTCATAGGTAATTAATCCATTTTGGCGACGTGAAAGCATAATGCTCGACAAACCACAACCTTATAGAGAACAAAAGGCTATAAGATTTGGTGGGAATTATGTCTTCACTCCGCTTAAATGGATTAATTGCCTATGAGCACGGGGAAGATCTATCGTCTAGTGATGTCAAGTTAAGTTGGAGTTTAGTATAGAGCTTTTTCGATATAAGCCCTGAGCTTATTTTTCCGGTGTCTGAATTATCACTGTGTCTGAAATTGCACGCTCTGAAGCTTTTGTTAAAGCTCGATAAGGAATACACAGATGTTTACAGAAGTTTTGTAAGCTTCTGAAATGGAGATCACCATTATTTTTTTTATTTTGGGACCTAATTTTGCCTTCTCATTTTCCCCAAACCCATAAAATTTAAATATAAATTATATCTCACCAGTATCCTCCTTCCTGAGTTCCATTCTGTTTGACAACCATCTCGAACTTCGGTTGCGACGGCCAGTGTAGAGTTGAGTTGTCAAAGACATACGTCATGTCGATAATTTCAAGTGGGACTGGAGCGCATCTGGCAACAGCGATGAAACCGGACAGTACGAAGAAGATGAAGGGAAACGTCATTTTTCGATAAAATGCCTAAAAGAAAGTAAAATTCATTGAATGTTATTAAACTTCTCAATGAGCGTAACCATTTTTAATTGTAGATTATCATTCCCCATTTAAAGGGTTAAAAAGGGAGGAGAGGAGGTTTTTTGGAAATTATGAGTAATCAGGAACTTTCATCCTGTTTTGCATGTAAATTGTGAAATTTTTTATCAATATTGAGATAAAAATAAAAACAAAACAAAAAACGTAAAAGACTTCCTTTTTTATAAATTGATAAAAATTGAGCAATTTAACTAGTAAAGATATTTCACATTGGTTTTCTTGTATAATACATTTCTAATCTGGAATTTTATCTTTTATGAAAACATCATTTTTTTTATTAAGATTTGTTATTTCTATTTTATGCATATTAAAAAGAGAGCGATGTATAGTTAGTCAATCATGAGAGTCACTATACTTTTTATAATATAACTACATTTTAGTTTATATTTAACTTTTTAACTCAGAATAAAAAAAAATGGGGAATTGTTTTAAGTTATTACGTTTGTATTTTTCTTAAGCTTAATACGCCGATAAAACGGTATATTGGTTAGCGTGCTAGCTTCTAGACCTCGAGGTTGCGGGTTCGAGTCCCGTGTAAGGCATGGGTGTTTGTAAATGTATGTTGTCTTGTCTAATGACGAATGTTTCGGCGCATTATAGCCCTGGTGTTGCTGACGGCGCCAGATAATCTGAAAACAACCAACCAACCTAAGCTTAATACAGAGTATTTAAGAGTTTTAAATACGTATATTACATCAAATAACATATTCTATCATTAAACCTAGCTTAAGCAAACATTTATCAATTAAAAGTAATTAATTTATAGTTTATTCGAATAATTTTGATATCAATAGTTTCTTTTCTAATACCTGTCCAAAAAAAAATATTAAGCAAAGCAATTGGCAACTGGAGAAACTAGGAATTTTCTCAACCGAAGAGAAAACAATAGAAAATTGAAGCAAACTTGCTAATTATTCAAATTTGGCGATATTTTGCTTGTAATAAAGTATAAGTAGCAATGACAAATCAAGGAACATTTTTGTTCGCAAAAGTAATTGTAAATTTCAAGTTTTGGCCAAGAATCTTGACTTGATCATTCGAATAAACTTATCACTAAATTGATGTAAATTCTAAACCCGAAACAAATTAGTTTTAAATTAAATAATTAAGTTTATTGGAAGTGTAAATATTCTGTGGAAACAGAAAATAAACTTAAAACAAAGAGCTTTTGCATTTTGGATGAAATTGTTTTTGGAAATTTTCGACCATATTCTAAAAATATAGCTTAAAATCTACGTATATAAAGACAAAGGCAATAGTAGAAGTGGGGGGGGGGGTGCCCAAAAGTTAATGATAAGTGCAACCACCCCCCACCCACCGAACAATAAATTTTATAATATCCTTTCTTAGAATATATCAAATTAATACCAATATTAAATAAGTAAGGAAATAATTTAAACTTCCTAACTTTAACATTGAACAAGGGTAAAAAATTTTGTTGTTTATTTTAATGAATATTCTGCAGCTTTGTTTTTTTTTATTTTGAAATAAGAGATTAAATGAAGTAATAATTTAACATTATATACATAACTGTATATTTAGATTCAAATAGTGCTTCTAAATGTGCAAACTTTCATAAAACTAAATTAATAGAGAATTTTTTTTTTTTTTTTAATAGCTTGTCTACATGAAACAAGAATGGAAATTTAGTTTAAAAGAAAGTTCCCCCAAAATTAAAAGTTTACCAAGCGCAACAGTATTTGTTAACTCTTTAATAAGACTGTGGGAAGTATAATTCTCACCAATGAGGCACTTGCACAAGTGAGGAAAAAGAATTTTTTTATTTTTATTTTCTAGTGTTATCCAACGAATATATTTGAGCAGTGCAATTATTTTTTATCTTTATGCTTTCAATTAATCAAAAATCGAGTTTGAAATTAGCCGAAATCAAAGCAAAAGTCACTTGACCAAAAACGCATAAAAAAACCGTGACGTGGTTACGCAGAGAAAAAGTCGCAAAACGAAGGAGAAACCAGACTCATTCCTCGCCTAAAACAGGTTTTGAACTGGTTCATTATCGGCGCGTTGACGTTTCACGCAAAAGTGGCTTTTCCCGCCAAATCGCAAAGTGAAAAACTAAATATTTTTTTAACTATCTATCCGAGCTCAAATTTTTGAAAGAATGGTATTGTTTTTCATGGTTTTTTCTCTACTTTTATTTAAAAATAAAACCAAAAAACGTGAAAGTTCCTAATTCTGAAATTTCCCTGGACAGTGTAAATTCTTAAATTTTGGAATACAAAACATATCTAATTTAGAATTCCTTTTGCAGATTTTAGTACTTGCAAGTTACATTTCATAAATATCATGTAATGCAATGTAAAAAGAAATCTAAAAACTAAGATGTCTTACCTTTGAATAGCTTCGCAGTGGAAAGCATACTTCCCATCAAAAATTTAAAAAAAATGGTTTTAAAAATCAAATTAATCTGAGGTAATAAGCTAAATTAATTTATTTTTACAAATCAATCTCAATCCCAAAAATATTTTTACACAACATTACTAGAAAAAATGGGCCTGTTAAGGGTTAACACGTTGAGTGCCTCGTCAACCACCTGTGGCTGACAGTACGCTGTTGTTTTTCCCACACCTATAATTTGACATAGTGCCTATCTTAATACTTTTTAAAAGAGCAGGAAGTCTTAGTTTTTTAAATACTATTGATATTTCAATAGATAAAAATATTATTAAATATACTACATTAAAAAAACTACTACTAACATAAAATATGTTACTACTAAACTAACTAACATAAAATATACTACATTCATTCTGGTGAAAAATTGCTTACTTAAGAATTTTAAGTCCGAGGTCTGGAAACGCTGCTTAAAAGTGTGAATTCAATGTCTATAAGCATTTAATTCTAAAATTAAATATATTCCACTGCGATAAAAAAAAAAATGACCCTAATATATTTACACAGTTGTATCAAGTAAATTTCAATATGATAGTAGGGCGCCTCGCATCTCTATACCAGCGCTTCTAGGAAGCACGTGGCGAGAAGGGGAATCTTAAGAATTCGTGTGGCGCTCAACGTGTTAAGCAAGTTATCTATAATAATAGAACAAGCTGTGTGTCTGTCTGTGGCTCTATAGAAACCTACTTAAAATTGGAGTAGAGCTCTGAAATTTTCAGCAATAGTAGTTTTGAACTTCTAATTGTATACATCACAAACAGAACGTTAAATTTTTATTTTTTTCTTCTTTAATTAATTAATAAACATTTTAAAAAATGACTACTGATAGGGCTACAGCTCTGAAATTTTATACATAAGCAGTTTTGGCCTTCTAATTGGACTTAAGAAAAAAAGAATTTAAAATTTTTGGTTTAGTTCGTTATTAATTAAATTTTTTAATTAATTAATATTTATATTACAAAACGATTTCAAATAGGGCTACAGCTTTGAAATTTTCAGCATAAATAAGTGTGGCCTTCTAACTAAATTTTCGAAAAACAGAATAATTTTTTTTTTTTTTTAAATTAACAAATATTTTACAAAACGATTTGTAAATGAGCTACATTTCTGAAATTTTCAACACAAGTAGTTTAGGCCTTCTAAATGAACTGACGAAAAAAAATTTAAATTTTTTTTTTTTTAATTATTTTTTTACAAAAAGCGACTTCTAATAGGCATAGAGCTCTGAAAGTTGTAACATAAGTAGTTTTGGCCTCTAATTTTGCTTTCCACAAACACGTGTCAAAATAATCTTAAAGGGGTGTTGTATTATTGTATTAACGGGGATTTTTTTTTTTTTGACAAGGGAGAGGCCTCTAATATTAAGGCTTTACGTAGCAATTAGATTTTAGTGAGTGAAACGAGCTTATGCTTACGCAGCAATGAACCTTTCAGCGAGCGAAGCGAGCCTATTCTTGCATAGCAATGAACCTTTCAACGAGTGAAGTAAGCCTGTGTTTATGTGTCCATGAAATTTTCAGCGAACGAAGCGAGCCCGATTTTGAGTAGCGATAAACCTTCCTGCGAGCGAAGTACCAAAAACTGGGTCCTATACACGAATGACAGATTTCCGTAACGCGAGGCCTCGCATCTAGCTAAAATATTGCACATATTAAAATTTCGTAGCGAAGCATGGGTATTCAGCTAGTATAAAATATTGCAACAAACTTAGATCCTCCAAAACTAGATTTGATTTGCATGGTATTAATTTTACTAATTACCCTTTCCAAAATAGTTGTCATTGTTTCTTTGATAAGTATGTACTTACTTCGTTTTGCTACTGAAAGAGTTGTCCACTAACTTCCACCTGTAGCAGTTTTATCAATATTCTACCGACAACCACAAATGTTCACTTGTTAAAGAGTCATTTCTAACTGACGCGTCATCATTCTCATTAATAGGTTCAAATTTCGTCCAATCATTCTGGCGTGCCAAAGATAAACTGCAATTAAAATAGTGTCCCTTTCGTAAAATCAAAGCTCAGAATTTTTCTATTCTGTTCGTTGTTTCATTGGATTAGCGATATGTTCGGGGGAAAATATTTTATTCTGCGGGACTTGATTTGATTCGCTTTCTACCGTGGCGCAGTGTGTCGCTTAATGCTAGCTAGGTGGACAAAAGTTAGTTAAAAGAATCGATTAATTGATGATCCCTTGAGAAGACAAAAGTTAGTTAAAAGAATCGATTAATTGATGATCCCTTGAGAAGACAAAAGTTAGTTAAAAGAATCGATTAATTGATGATCCCTTGAGAAGACAAAAGTTAGTTAAAAGAATCGATTAATTGATGATCCCTTGAGAAGACAAAAGTTAGTTAAAAGAATCGATTAATTGATGATCCCTTGAGAAGACAAAAGTTAGTTAAAAGAATCGATTAATTGATGATCCCTTGAGAAGACAAAAGTTAGTTAAAAGAATCGATTAATTGATGATCCCTTGAGAAGACAAAAGTTAGTTAAAAGAATCGATTAATTGATGATCCCTAGAGAAGACAAAAGTTAGTTAAAAGAATCGATTAATTGATGATCCCTTGAGAAGACAAAAGTTAGTTAAAAGAATCGATTAATTGATGATCCCTTGAGAAGACAAAAGTTAGTTAAAAGAATCGATTAATTGATGATCCCTTGAGAATAACAACTCCCCCATAGGTCACAATTTCAAATAATACTTAATGGCAAATAATCCTTATTCGAAGAGTAGTAAGCGATGGAAGTAAAGGGAAGAGGTAATTTCATTTCTGTAAACAATTCAGTTGCAATTTTGCAGCGATTTCAAAAACGTCTTACACGATTTGAAGAAAAGAATTTTACTGTTTCTGTGATTGATTTTGCTTTAGAAGGTTAGTAGTGTTTTATCTTATTCAAAATTTGTTTTAAATTAGAGGCAATATGGGTTATAATTGGCTTCGAAAAAACTTCGTAAAATTGTAACAAAAAAAAAATCGTTTTTAAATTTTCAAAGAGTGAAGTTTTTTATTCCCAGATATCCCCAGGCTAATTTTTTAATATTGTAAAAGTACAATTCTAAGCTGTACAATGGTATAAAATTGAACTGCCCGTTTTTTAACGTGTTTTTTTTTTAATGTTTTTCACAGCGAGTGTGTTCTCTTTCCAAAATGAAGTTATTTGAATAATGGCGGAAATATAAAAAAGAACAAAATTATCACGTAATAGATTTTATTCTGCAAAAATTTAGCATTACAGATATGACTCTTGATTCAGAGAAGTTTTTACAGTTAAAAATTTAGCGATATTCGTCAAAACTATCGGAAAAGTGAAATGTAGCAAATAGGATGATAGACCGTTTTTTAAATAAAAAAAGAAGTTGGTTAGAGGGGCGAATATGAAATTTATAATAAGTATACATCAGCTCTGTGCTTAATTATCATCTGAAAAATATTCGTCACAAGGTCAACCCAAAAAGAACTTTGAAATCGCTTCCTTCAAAACCAAGAAATCCACGGTTGTTGATTTAGTGCGATCACGAAGTGCCATTGAGTTGACCACATGGCTCAGGTAAGACATAGTTTGCCAGGTCACAGAAACGAGTCTGAGAGGCAACTGCAGTTTTTGGATCCCATCGAACATCATTATGAATTTTTTATAGAAATTGGAGAAAAGTGAGTAGATTACGAATCCACTGGTCTGCCGTGGCAAAAAATGGCCGAAACTGATCAAAAATCGACTTGGAATAAGGTGAACTAAAATCTGATTTGCCAGATATGTCATAACTTGCCAGAAAGAGAGCAAACTTTTTCGTCTGGCAACCCACTGTATTTTGATTTTCAATGAGAAAAAGCGCAAACGATTTCCGATCTCTGGCTCGGAAAACTTGTATCTTTAAAAAGTAAGCCAAGTTGGTGACATCAGTTACGTCATCAGTGACGTAATGTTTATTGCCGATTTGGCTCATTTGTGAAAGATGTAAGTAAGCCATAGCCGCACATCCGAATCGTCTGCAATCTTCTTAATTGAAAATTAAAGAGTGAGGGTTACCAAATAAAAAAAAAATGCTCATTGTTTGGCAAGTTATGGCGCATTTGGCAATTGGATTTAGTTCAACTTATTAAAAGTCGATTTTTGACCAGTTTTGGCCATTTTTGCCACGTCAGATCAGTGGAATCGCAATCTACTCACTTTTCTCCAATTTCTATACAAAATTCAGAATGATGTTCGATGGAGTCCAAAAATTGCAGTCGCCTCTCAGTCTATTAGAAAAAACTTGGAACCTTCAGAAAAAAGGAAATATGGGGATGTCATTTGTTGTGACAGGCAGTTGAAAAGTGACGAGGTATTAACTTATTACGTAGACTAAAACTGCACCAGTCACTCTTCGTCATATGTGGAAATGGTCATTGAAGGCGGGACATAAGGGGTTTCCTTCTTATCATAGTCTATGAAAGTCCAAAAAGCTGTATTATTCTTCAGATGAACATATTTCTGTCACATAAATGCGAGCGGGTTGAAATTAAACTTCGAGCCACACTGGATAAATTTCTAAGCGTTTAACTGAAGCTCAAAGTGAAGTTCTAAAAAATGTATGTTCTAATTAACGAATTTGAAAAACTTTGTTTTGGAATCAATTCCTGTATTTTAATCTGTATTTGTGGTGCTATATGCCTGTTACTGTATATAAAAGAGGGCCGAAATAAAAATTATCGTAAATTCCATGAGCACCATTAAAAAGACAGTCGTGTGTTTCTACGAATATAGATTTACTGAATATGCTTCTGATAAAGTCTGATCCTGTAAAAAGATCTAGTAAGAGAACCGAGAAATTATCGGTGAAAGTTCTGAACTCAATTGCTCAGTCTTCAATACCAATAAATCAGCAAGTAATGTTCATCTGTATGAAGATTCGTCTGATTGGAAGATTGAGTCATGTGATAATTATGATTTTTGACGATTATTTGCTCATTTAATTTTATGTCGTATTTTTCTATAATTAAAATTATAAGTAGTATAAGTAAATTGTATTGCATAATTTATGCTGTGTATTAAATAGCGTGCATAATTTTCTTTTTATAATTACATCGATTTGTTTAAGTCTATTTTTTTTTTATTCCGTACTTGTATTTTATATAAATATTCCCCAAGCTTCTAAATTATCAAAAAATGCGTGATTATTCAATAAAACTGTAAAATATTATTCGGCACAACCAGATCAATCGAATTGTAGAATAAAATGTTTTTGTGCACCTAAGCTTGTAATAGGCGACTCACTGTACGCGGGTTCACAAATGCAGTCAAAACTCCGTTAACACAAAATTGCGTTTAACACGAAATAAAGCAATGGACAATTCCCGCATTTTTAAATTTTTTTTTATTCAATTCTAAATGTTTCGAAAAGGTCATAAACATAAAAATTTCTGCTAAATGCGCTTTTTCTTTTTTTTTAAATTTGCGACCTTGTTGGAGGTTGACGAGAAAACGACTCATTTCGTTGGCATTGAACGTGACGTAAAGAGATCCCAAGCATCTTGACTTGAAATGCAGCAGCGGAAACCAGATTTGCAAGTTTCTCGCAAATCACGCCAACCTGTACGGAATGTGACAATGGTCTACCAACGTCAACTTTTTTAACGCTAACTATTTGGCAGAAACCTCACGATAACCATAGAAAAGGTGGGGTCTCCTTACGTCACTTATTTTGTTGACTGTTTTGATCGGACTGGTTTTGGCACGGTTTTGGTGAATTTTCTTTTCTCAATATTTCAATAACTAATTTTTTTAAAGAACTTTTGTTTGAATATTTGTAATCAGAAAGAAATTCTTCATAAATATGTACTAATTTCGATCGTTTTTAAAAATTGAGGGAATTGTCCATTCTCCGTACGATGAAGCTTATATTAAACGTTAATTTATTCGTTTAAAACGAAATCTCACATAATGAAATACCGCTTAAGACGATAAAAAATTTGCTCTTTACAGCTTTTTTTGTATACGAAACATTTAACGTTTACTAAAATACAGACCGAAAAATACATGTGATTTCAATAATTTAGAAGAGGTGGATATATCTACATGAGTGGTAAGAAATTAAGTTAAAAAAAAAAAAAAAAATACAATGCTCATTTTGAAATTTTTGGGTTAGCCATTAAATAATCTTTTTACTTCTTTGTATGGTTCAAATTCCTACGTCATACAGATTTACACAATGATATAGAGCACCAGTGTCCTGGTGAGAAAAGACACGGAGCTTATGTGCGGGTTCGGTCTTGCCTCGCCGAATACTGGTGTGTACGATAAGGGAGGATGTTGCATATTTAAGTTGGTGGTGGCCTCAATGTCCTCTCTTTGTGATGGAGAGAGGTATGCGCGATAAGGTTTCGACCCCCTATTTTTATCCTAGTTCGAAATTTGGCTGGGATAAACGCTTCTTAGTGGCATTAATAGACAACCTGAACCGTGCAAACTAAATAATGATATGAAAAAATGTATTTTCTAATGAGGAATGTGAAAGGGTAAAATTATGTATTTTTAAAAACTTCTAGCTAGGACTTTTTAACTTATGATGACTGAATTATAGTCTTCAGTTCATTTATCCAATTGCATTCTAATAATTGTATTGTCGACGTTAGAAATGTAATAATTATTAACATAAATAAATGTAATGCATTTTTAGCATAACAAACCAAATACAATATTACACAATGCATAATTTAAAAATAATACAGAATGCAGTTTAATATCTTAGACCAAATGTAATATAAGTATAATAGATCTATTGCAATATTAGTATAATATACCTAATTTAATATTAGTATCGAATACCTAAGGAAATATTTGTTTTATATTTATAATGCAGTAATAGTATAATACTTATAGTGCAGTATTAATATAGTTTATGCTAATGCAATATTGGTATAATATAGTTGATGCATTATTAGTACAATATCTATTGCAGTAGCATTATATATCTAATGCAGTCTTAGTATAATAAACTTTATGCAAAACTTTATAATATACTTTATGGAATTATTGTTTAATATACAAAATGCAATATTAGTAAATTAGACTCGATACAGTACGAGTAAATTAGACTCAATGCAGTTTCAGTAAAATAGACTCAATGCAATATTAGTAAAATAAACTTAATGCAATATTAGTAATATAGTTACAATTCAAAAATTTGTATAATATATCTAGATTAATATTACTAAAATAAACCTCATGTATATATTTATCGAACAACAGACACTTTGCAATATTAGTGCAATAGATCTAAATTATTTTTAGTGAAATAAACCTAATACATTTATAGAATAGACCCAATACAGTATTACAAAAATAGACCTAATTCAATATTAAAAAATAATAATATCACAATAATAGTATAATAGATCTAAAGCATTAGTAGTAAAAGAAATCCTATACGATGTTACGTTACTATAAAAAAAAAAGTACCGTATAAATAAACATACATATTACAATATTAGTAAAAATGCATAATGCAATATTAGTAAACATTCATAATGCAATATTAGTAAACATTCATAATGCAATATTAGTAAAAATACATAATGTAATATTAAAAAAAATATGGTGGATGCATTAAGAGTATTTAAAACATAATTCATACCTAAAATCTAAATTGTAAAAACAAGTGAATATTTCTGCTTGAAAATCCTGAAAGTTCGAAAGTAACTACTCGCCTTATACAAGTTTTCAAAAAGGCGATCGTTGAATACAATTAACAACAAAAAAAAACACGTGTAGCCCGTCTTCAAACGCAATTAATGGCAGGTGACCTTCGCAATGAAGTTATATAATGAGAAAAGCCTGTTTGGAATGCTTTCGATCATCTGAAAAGAGGCACTTCCCAAGGCGAAGTGAATGTAAAAAAAGAAATATATAATTGCACGCTTGTGATTTTAGATAAAGAAGAATTTCAGTTGCGTTGTCTTAGGATTATGTACAATTAGATGCGAAATAAAGTTTCGTGTGCAAATGTAATTTTCAAATATTTGAAGTCTGATGGCTGTCCAGAGGATTATGCTCAAATACAAATTCAGGGAATTGTTCATTTTTCTTAATTTGAAGCATTAGTTAGTGCCCACTTGATGGTTAAGAGCTCCAGTGGCAGCCCCTGGACAATAATGTTAGTGCAGCTGGAAGACTGACTCCCTCCTCACTTCCCCTATTCATTCATCAAAAGAAATTCTATAATCTTAATTACTCAAGTTCAAAGTTTATTTGACCGCGAGGTTGAGGGTTCGAGTCCCGTGTTAGGCATGGGTGTTTGTAAATGTATGTTGGCTTGTCTAATGACGAATGTTTCGGCGCATTATAGCCCTCGTGTTGCTGACGGCGCCAGATAATCTGAAAACAAACAACCAACCAATCAATCAAAGTTTCCTTTCAATACTTACAAAATGATACGAGAAGGAAAATAGACAAAAATAACTAATTGTAACTTACTTATAACGGGATCCATGTTTCAAACTGGTTCAATTAGAAGTTTTAGTATTAACTTAAGAGGTATAACAAGAAAACGCTTGTGTAAACCTTTCAAATGAGCTATTTCCGTTTAGAAAAAGAAAATTCTAAGAAATGCTTTCTCTCCCACCCACCCACACATCCCGATTCACTCACACACGAGCCAATCAGTGCATCGAATTTACAAGTACAGCCCAAGTCACGAAATTCGTAAGGGCTGCATTTAGCACCACGCCACATACATTACAGCGGAGGGAGATTCCATACTAGCAGTTGTTTCCATGGCAACAATGCAGCCCTTTTGGGATTTTCATTTTCTGGCTGTGCCGACCAAACGGTATAGTAGTTAGCGTGCTAGCTTCTAGACCGCGAGGTTGCGGGTTCGAGTCCCGTGTAGGCATGGGTGCTTGTAAACGTATGTTGGTTTGTTAACCTTTAACTGCTGTAAGCGGTCTGACAGACCGCGAGTCATTTTTTATGGAATGCTTTCACCCCCTAAAATATAGCATCTTTGACTTTTATATTAATTTTTCTGATACTATGTTTCTTAAACTTTAAACTGGTGTTCATCAATTTGTTTGGTGCAGATTGAACCATGTGTAGCTCTTGCTCCAAAAACCTCAAACCATCCAACCACAGCAGTTAAAGGTTAAAGGACGAAATGTTTCGACGCATTATAGCCCTCGTGTTGCTGACGGCGCCAGATAATCTGAATACAACCAACCAACCATTTTCTGGCTGTAGTCACTTGACGATCACCAAATTTAGTTGATTTGAGCGGGGTTTTTTCCCCCTTCAGTTATGCATGGCGCAACAGGTTTGCTAATTATTAGAGATTTTTTTTACTTACCAAAGAAATTTTATCTTCATTTGAGATTCTAATCTTCATTTAGGAAAATTAGTAAGAAAATCAAAATTAACTAGCAATTAGTAAATTTGAATTTTAAACTAATAATTAAGATGTAGCCCTGCTATAATTTGCTGTATCCCACGAGCAGCAACTGTTGGGGTCTGACCTCGAAATGATTCACGTTCAAATCCTGGGTTTGGCACTGGTGTTAGCCATGGTTTGGAATCCACGTTAAGCTGTAGGTCCCGGCCTGATTAGTTGTTTTTGTGTGTAAAAATAGGTCGTGGAGCGTAAAAACCAATCAAATAAAATTATTTTGGCAAGGACAATGATTGATAGTTAATTTGCCATGAAGTTAATTAACTAAAAATCTAATAAAAAGCTTTGACATAAGTACTCAACCATAAATATTAGAAAACTATTTTTCAAACTTGGATTGAAAGTGTAATTTTTGAAAATTTAAATTAGTTATAATTGAACAATGTTTGCTTATCACGAGTGTTATTTCTGGACGATGTCTTTTTGTGTGGATCCCTTTTTCTCCCTTTCATACAAGACCTTAGTTTGTGTAGCCGACCAAACGGTATAGTGGTTAGCGTGCAAGCTTCTAAACCGCGAGGTTGCGGGTTCGAGTCCCGTGTTAGGCATGGGTGTTTGTAAATGTATGTTGGCTTGTCAAATGACGAATGTTTCGGCGCATTATAACCTTCGTGTTGCTGACGGCGCCAGATAATCTGAAAACAACCAACCAACCTTAATTTGTAAATGACATGCCAATTTGAAGAATACGAATTTAACTTCAGACGAACAGTTTATTTAAAATTTCACATTGTTTTATAATCCAATTTAAAAAAAAAAAAAAAAACTATATACATTTTACAAAACTTTGTTAGTATACAGTAGATGGTAGCAGGACAGGAAATTCCTTCTAGCCCAGCGCATTAGTATAAAACCTTGAAATTTGGTGAGTAGGTACGAAAAAGATCACTTAATTACAATGACAAAAATTAAAATCTCAAAAATAACGTTTAATATATTTTATTTTATATTTGAATTCCTTACCAGAATACATATACAGTGACTGCACCTGGGTTTGTCTTTTACTATTTTATTTTTCATTTATAATAGACAGACATTAAACGAAAACAATTTTTGTCATTTCATTAAGGGATCATTTTCGTACACACTCTCCAAATTTCCAAGTTTAATACAAAGTAGTTTCTAAATGCTCTGGGCTATAAGATTGTAACACAGCGAGTATAGAGAATGATCCTTACTAGGACTTACTCTTTAGCGATTTTGACCTCGGATCTAATTTTCATTAGTGTTTGACCACTACGAAGGAAACCGTAAAATCTGTGTCATGAATCCCCCCCCCCCCCACCATCACCTCCCCTAAAACATGGTAAGATGAAAACTGTACCAAATATCAACTATACCAAGGGTAAGTTTCAGTCATAAAATATTACTGATAATTATTAATATTATTTATTACAGCAATTTTGGCATGAATTCATGAAAAGTAGAAATTTACCCCGAAAAAACTGGCAAAATTGAAACTAGCAAAATTGAAAATTAAATTAAAAAAAAAATCATGTATCGATATATCGATATTTTTTTCTATGCAACTATATAGTATCGATATTTATTTTGATCAATATTTCCGACTTCTATTGTACTGACAATCTTTCACTGAGGTTAGTAAACAAACAAAATATTTTCAAGAATAAATTTTAAAAATAAACTTCATACTGCAAAATTTTATTTCATATCCCCTGCTAAAAAAACTGACTATGTCCTTGGTAAATCCCATTTCCTCCTAGGCAGTTTTGAAATGTTTGCAAATACATTCGTATAGTAAAACACGAAAAAAAGCTCTCTTCAGAAATAAATGTCTGGCTACATACCTGTCTGCACTATTCGATATTAAGATTATATGCTTAAAATATACACAATTTCTTACAGAATCTTTATACTTATTATTGCCACTTACTAAAGCTTTTTTTATCGATAGGAACCATTAAAAGTAATTGGCATTTGTATCCCTAAATTTACCTGAAATCACTTGGTGCCTGGGGTTTTGTAATGGTTAGTAGGTTTTGTTACAGGCCCGTAACCAGACAAAGTTTGTAGGATGGGCAAAAAATTTCCCAGGAGGGGCAGAAATATAAATTATTTAATTGGTTTTCAATTAATTTTTACAATTGATTACACGTAAAAGAGTATTTATCAGAGCACTTTATGGAGTACATATACAAAAAAAAAATATTTAAAAAAAAAAAAGAAACATTGTTAATGTATTTTTTATGTAATGTTATTTTTTTTTTAATTCTTTTAAAGACTCTACACCAGAATTTTTTTTATAAAAACAAAACTTTCAATTTAAAATTTTTTAAAGTATATTTAATACAATTCTATTCCTTTAAAATATTCTATGCTTGTCCATATCTTAATATTTCACACATTTCAACTTAAGAATATCTACTTTAAAAATAATTACAACTATAAAAATTAGTACAAGTTACTTTTACATATAAAGTTTTTTCGAAGTTCTGTTCTTACATTTCTATTTAAAAATATATATTGTTAAACAAATTACATTTTCCTATCATTGGTCTTGTGGAACAGCTACATAACTCTTTAACAAACTTGTCATTTAAGAAATTCTTTCGGCATTAAAAAGTTATTTACATTTTTATATAAAAACTATATATATATATACACATTACTAATAGAATCGCATTTTCCTTTATTTTCTCCTATCATTTTCAATACTCTGAAAAATTTATCAGAAACTATTATAAAATAAAAACCCTTTTTCTATTTCTTTGCATATATTATTATTTATAATATAAAATAATAGAAATTCATTTTCCTATTCTTGGTCTTATATTAAACATTTTGAAACTTTTTAAAATACATAGCATAAAAAAATCTAAAATAAAATGATAAATGTTAGTATAATTGCAATTTCCTATCTTTACACATATTAAACAATTTCAAAACTCTATCTCTACTTCAAAAGCCAAAAACACTAGATTTGCCATCCTTTCGTGGCCCATTGACATTCTTTGGGGATGATTTATGGCCGTCAAAGTGGAAAAGGTAGATTCGCAAGTTGCTGTGCTACAACCGAAGGTATATACAGCAGCAAAAAGTTCGTTTCTATTCAATCATAGATATAAAGGTTTACAAGTAAAAACAAATTATTGGGATAAAATTTTCCAGGACGGGCGAAGATTTTTCCAGGTCGGGCAATGTCCGACCTCGCCCCCCCTCTGGCTACAGGCTTGTTTTGTTACTGTATTTGTATAAAATTGATGCCTCATTATAAATTAAAATTATGACGTTTTTATTTTAATTATAGGATATGGAAGGTAATCGCCGGTGGATTCGGATGGACACTAGTTCATTCGAATGTCTTTTGGAGCTAATCAAGCTAGTGATATCCCATTCCAGGACCAATATGAGGGTACCGATTTCAGCCGGGGAGCTCCTTGCCATCACACTAAGATATTTAGCTACAGGTAAGAGCTATCTTTTATTAGATATTAACAAAGAGACCAATTTACAAAAGACCGATTTACCACATAATACTGGTAAAATAAGACATTAAAGATCCGTTCATAAAATTTTGCAAAAATGTTTTTTTTTATTTTTATTTTATTTCTCTGCGTGGTAAATTACCTTTCCTCGATTTTTACATGTGTTTTCGTTAATAAAAATAATTGTTATTTAGCAAGCGACCAAACGAGCTTCCGCGGAAGCGCGTTTCAGACAGCCAAATAGGCAAAACATGCTCTTTCTCCTAGTTGCCTAGAGTGCCGACCAAACGGTATAGTGGTTAGCGTGCTAGCTTCTTAACCGCGAGGTTGCGGGTTCGAGTCCAGTGTTAGGCATGGGTGTTTGTAAATGTATGTTGGCTTGTCTAATGACGAATGTTTCGGCGCATTATAGCCTTCGTGTTACTGAAGGCACCAGATAATCTGAAAACAACCAGCCTAGTTGCCTAGCACTTTATAGTAAAACATTCTGAAGTTTTCCGCATTTCAAGCTATGCAACTAAATTCATATTTTTTTTTCCCCCTTTTTTTTCTTTTTTTTTTTCTTCTTAATTTTAGATTGGTAATTTCTTGTTGAGCATTTAATTGCAGATACAGATGGGGGAAAACTGTTAGAGGATGGATCGGAACTTCAATTTCATATCTTAAAGTTTAAGCACATAGCGTGAGCTTTAGTCTTTTTTATATACATTCTGGATATTAAAACTAACTTGTAAGGAATAGGTATTTTTTTGTAGTGATTTGATTAAATTATCATTCATTGTAGTACAGGAGATATAGGCAAAAAATAGGCTATAGGTGGAACTAATTCCCATAGAAGCGGCGATTGAATATTTTAGCTCGTGGATGATATCTTTTTGACCTATTAAAAGTCTAGAAAAATCTTAGAGTGCAAAATGCGTTTTTGGCCGCCATCTTGGATTTTTTTGGAAAAAATCATAAAAAGTCAGGTGTGGTACCAAATTACAGAAAATTTTATGCTGAAAAATATTATCAATTTGGTTTTAAAAAGTAAAAATAATTAGCAAAATAGTGACCAAAAAACTAAATGATTGTTAAAATTCAAGTTCTTATAAAACGCAGTAACTGACACAGAGCCATTAGAATTTTAGACAAACTTTATCAAGACATCACGAAACACACAAACACACGACTTCATCAAAGGAAGTTAACCACGCATCTCCACATTCTTCAAACTGAAACTAAAATCAAAACTCGAAATGCGAACTAAAAGTACAAAAACACTACAGTTAACAGTTAATTACATTTTCGATATGCTCTAAGAGCATGACGTAATAGTTTCTTGTTCCGCGACCGAAAACTCTTGTTAATGCACAACAATGATTATGCAGTGTTAAAAATCCTTTTTATTAATAAATAATAAAATAGTTTTATAATACGAATGCATCATGTATTTCGCCAATATCTTTCGTCTTACATAAGAGAAAAACTATATTAGTATTCTTCAGAAATGCTTTCTTTCAGTGCACTATTTGTGCAATCTCTAGCAGAACATTTACAGCCTATCTGGGTACATTCCACTCCACAATGTCGACACGTACATTTACCACAGGACTCATTTGTATCCATTTTCCAGGTGCACTTTTCACCGTACAATGATATCAATACTTTGGTACCAATATCTGTAAGTTCTTTCCTGTCAGCATTTTCTGATCCAAACAGAGTAGTACAAATGTAAAATTCCTTACATTTCTAAAAATGTCTATGTGGTGCTGATTTACTTTTACTAAATAAAGAGCTTGTGATATCGCATCCGGTTAAAAAAGAGAATAATTTTGCATCCCTTACCCCAAGCACATGTTGCACCTTTAATATTACGTTTTTTTATCGCCGGAAGTAGGAGGCAAACAAATTATTTGTGTATTATGGTAAATCAAGAGTGCAAAGATATTGGTGTCCTCAGCAATAACTGTTACATGCATTTTTTCTGCTAAGGTCAGTGCTGTTTTCACTATAACTGTATCAGCATCAGCTGTAGAATGAATCACAGAGTGGCCATTCTCTTCCAAGTGTTTTCCAAGCATTGTTATAAAGGATTTTTTTTTTTTTTTTTTTTTTTAGAAAAAAAAAAAGGGTCCTTTGCGAAATAGAAGATAGCCTCAGTAAATTTCACTGTTACTGATGACTGTTTTGTGTATATCTGATGCACTACATCTTTTTTACTGGAGATAGTATAGACACCAGATACTATTGTCACAACTTGATATTGCTTATAGTAATATGACTGCTATATAGTTGTAATACATCTGAAATTTTCCCAGTTTTTGCCATGTTTCAGTGAAACTAAGAGCTCTCCACTCTTTATTGGCAAATGACCCTTTCTTTCTAATAAAAAAATATATAGTCCTTTATAACCACAATTGGAAAACACTTGGACCACACAAACACAAGAATGGCCACATTGTGATTCATGCTAGAGATGATACTGTCGCAGTTGTAGTGAAAATAGCAATGACCTCAACAGAAAAAATACATGTAACAGTTGTTGCTGAGGACACGGATATCTTTGTACTTTGGGTTTATCATAATACACAAAATACTTGTTTGCAGTCTTCTACTTCCAGCGATAAAAAACGTAATTTTAAATCGGTGCAACATATGCTTGGCGATAAGGGATGCAAAATTATTCTCTTTTCACATGCTTTAACCGGATGCGATACCACAAGGTCTTTATTTAGTAAAAGTAAATCAGCAGCATATAGATATTTTTGGAAATGTAAGGAATTTAATATTTGTGCTACTCTGTTTGGATCAGAAAATGCTAACAGAAAAGAACTCACAGATATTGGTATCATTGTACGGTGGAAATCCAAAGACTGAGAATCTAAACCTAGTACGATAAAATCTCTACTTGAAAAAAATCACAACTGCCAAAAGTGAATTTAATATTGCAAGATTGCCACCTACAGAAGATGCGGTTGTTCATCATCTTCACTGCGTACATTTATAATGTTTTTGTTGGAAAACTATAAACACTAATATTGCCAAGAGTGGGGTCGGAAAAAAGTAAGAAACCAACTACTGCCCATAACATGTGAAATGAGCCCTACACCAGAGTTATTGTTGAACAAGATCCGTTGCACATGAAAAACGGATACAAATGAGCCGTGTGGTAGTGGTAGATGTACGCGTCGACGTTATGGCGTGGAATGTACCAAAATAGGTTGTAACTCTTCTGGTAGAAATTCCACAAATAGTGCACTGGAAGAAAGTATTTCAGAAGAATACTAATAGATATAGCTTTTCTCTTATGTAAGATAAAAGATATAGATGAAATACATGATGCGTTCATATTATAAAACTATTTTATTATTTATTAATAAAAATAATTTTTAACACTGCATAAGCTTTTCGTTTTTTGCTCACTATTTTGCTAGTTATTTTTACTTTTTAAAACCAAAATGATAATCTTTTTCAGTATTAAATTTTCTGTAATTTAATACCACACATGACTTTTTACGATTTTTCCAAACAAAATCCAAGATGGCGGCCAAAAAACGCATTTTGCACGCTCAGATTTTTCTAGACTTTTAGTATGTCAAAAAGATATCATCCACGAGCTAAAAAATTCAATCGCCGCTTCTGTGGGAATTAGTTCCACCCAAAAACCTATATCTCCTGTACTATTGTTTCAAACTGATTTATAGTTCAAATACTTTTAATGACTGGTTAAATACATGAATACTTCTTTTATGCATTCGTTTTTTCGGTAAATCGAATGCTAAATATAATTAAGAAACCGCATTCTACCATTTAGATATGAATATTTTCAACAAAAATATGTTTCGCAAAAAAATATGCTGTAATATTGGAACAGAAAATCAATCGCCGAAATACTATGCGCTTAAGCTTTTATGTTCAACTATTTTGAATTTCAACAGCGGGGTGAATCGAAACGGAACTTCATGAAATTACAAAGAAATTATTATTTTAAACAAATAAAGCAGTTTTATTAATTATATATATTTTTTTATTTGGCTAACATGTTTGAAATCTTGAAACATATATTTTGTGTGGTTTTCAACACTGTCCTTTTTTTTTTTAATTCTGAAACAGCGTACATACAATTCAACGAGTTTTAACCTCTCTAAAACTTATCTTGTAATTACTAACATGTACCTGTTATAGACTTAAATTATCCGTCATATTAAATGATTTTTTTATGATAATTTTGTGTTCCTATTCACCGCATTGCATTATTATTTGTTTTTTGTCACCCTGTAAACGTTTAAATAAGATCAGACATAAATTGTAACGAGTGTTCCGATTCACCCCTTTCTGCGGGGTAAATCGAAACACCATGAAAAAATTCAAAATTAATTTAAGTCCTAGTTTTTTCAACATTTTTTGGGTTGATCCTCAAAGAAGAAGGTAAGACTCAAGTTTCAATGCCAAAAATATGTTCGTTAACGATCTTATTACACCCGATTTTTACTTTGAGAGTTGAAAAGTGTTTCGATTCACCCCATTTTACGGTACTATAAATATCAATTTTAAATTAAGAATTATAATAAATGAATTTCTATTAACTGAAAAAATTAAATTTTATCATCAAATTGAAAACCAAGTGTGTTTTGAAGATCTTCACGAGTCACAGATGACGAAGCAAATTATAGATCGATATCTTAGATTGCAAAAATGATCTAACTTAAAGACAGAAGTTGACAAATTCTCTCTGGTGTAGTTGCTTTTCAATTAGACCACATGAAATATAAATATTTCAGATATGACACATTGTAGGGATAATCAGGATTTTGATGAAATGAATGTGTGAAGTTCTGGATGTTTTATTTAATTATTTTGTAAGAATTAAATATACAAATTTCAAAAGCATGTCTTCCAAATTAGCTATTTTCAAACTTCTCTAGCTAAAAGAATTATAAAAACACCATGATTGAATTGCAATTGCTATCCGTTTTAGAATTTAAAATATTTTTCACAACCAGGGGGATAACGTTACATGTCTTACAGCATACATACTACAGTACTAATACAATTATGTTTTTCTCTTATATAAATTGCCTCACTATTTCAAGACGCTTTTATACATAATATACTTAATAACATTACTTAAATAGGTACTTAGGAAGATATCACTGACTATACTCTTAATTTACAACGCTACGTTTCTTATTTAAAAAAATCATTTAAATTAAAAGAAATATAAACGTTTGAACTTGAAATTTCATAAATATTGAAAAGTAATTCAACTTTGGTTTTCCTTCATGGACATAAGACGCGAAGAAAATTTTCCCCTCTTTTGCCTATTTGCACTCACACACTTCGGTTGGTTGATTGTTTTCCGATTATTTGGCGCCGTCAGCAACACGAGGGCTATAATGCGCCGAAACATTCGTCATTGGACAAGCCAACATACATTCACAAACACCCATGCCTAACACGGGACTCGAACCAGCAACCTCGCGCGTGGTCTAGAAGCTAGCACGCTGACCACTATACCGTTTGGTCGGCCTCACACACTTCGGTTGTTGGTTGTTTTCAGATTATCTGGCGCCGTCAGCAACACGAGGGCTATAATGCGCCGAAACATTCGTCATTAGACAAGCCAACATACATTCACAAACACCCATGCCTAACACGGGACTCGAACCCGCAACCTCGCGGTCTAGAAGCTAGCACGCTAACCACCATACCGTCACACACTTCGGAATGGGGTGTGATGAGATATGCTCGCGGAGTCCGCACTCCAAGTCTTAGTTCTTTAGCTCAGTGCCTGTAAGTGATCTTTAGCCCCCTGACATATAATCCTATCAGCGCCCATAAAAGTTACCATCACAATCAGACTTGTTTCTGTTTGTGGTAAATTATGGGTATTATTTTTACAAATACTCTATTCTGAAGATATCAACGCATATTTCCTTTAGATAAATTATTGAAACTGCATCTATATAATAGGTATGAGAACCGGACTACTAATAATACAATGCATAATAAAAGTGAAAAACGAGCTTTTACAAGATATCGAATTTCTTATTATTTTCCGGTATGATTTAAGTAATTCGCACTCATTCTTCCCTCTTTAATCTCTGAAACTCTTTAACAATTCAAAACATTCATTATGGTTCAAAACATTGACTCCTCAAAGTGATTTCAAACCAGCTCGAAACAATAGGAAATGCGAAGGTCACAAGGAACACTTATGTCTAACCTGCATTATTTATTCATAAATTTGTCAGGATCCATAAATGCATATTGACGTGGATTTGCTGACCATTATTACCGAGCGATGCAAAGTTACTTTCTTGTTTTAGGGTAATAACTTTCCTGGTTATTTTTCGCTTGACTAACCTCAAAAGTAATAACATCTCAGAGCAGGGATCGCTTTGTCATAGCGAGAGTGAAATAAAACACTGTTATATTATTTAGAGTGACTATTGAAATTATTTACGTTATAGTATACATATAATCATCCTGTGTCTTGATTATAAAGCTACTTCAAAAATCGGACTCATTAAAAGACCAAGCATGTGATGATCAAATTGGAATTTAATTAGAATTTCAATTTTCATATTGCACAGTACTCAAACTGTGCCCATGTATGAATGGATTTGACTGATACATTTTATACTAAGTGTTCAACGAAGTTGCTCAATTTATCTTCAAAGAATACTTATACAATGGGTATGTGGATGATTTACTATTGTTGAATTCGGAAGTATATCGTACAAGGCACCATCAAATGCTCGAGTGGTTGTTTCAAAGTGTTAATTAAAATTTTGATGTGTGAGTTATTGGAACAAGTATTAATTACCTCATCATATTGGAAACATGTTGTTTGCTTGTGCGATGTGTACAATCATCATATAACAGTCTTAGTATTTGTACAACTTTCTTATGAGGAGTTCTTCAAACATCTCGACAGATATTGATTTCTTGTTGCCGATCATTAGATCATCGTCTGTTACTTTTTATAAAGCTGCCTTGAATATCACAAGGGACATTGTTTCAAGTGTTAAATTAATAGATCATACCAGAAAAACAATTGTTAAACATAGGATACGGTCATTATACAGACATCTTAATTGATCTATAACCATCTAATAATTAATGCCTCAAACTTGTGGTTAGGTTTTTAAGAAAACACTGCATTGAATTTCAATTAAAACAAAAGGTACAATCATCACGCAATCAATATATATTTATCCAACTATCTTACGATTGGATTTTTCGAAAATGAGGCTTATTATATACTCAATGCTGCTGGTGATTGGATCTGCATCCAGTGCACCGTCAAATACTTCAGAGACTTCTTCAAGTGTTCAATTGCCAGTGGACAGTACTGGAAAGTCGAGCGCGGCCCAGAAATGGCTGGCAGCTGATAAAGCATTGAGGGAAGGGTCAGCCATGGCAGTGAAAAGTATTCTGCCGCATGCATTAAAGGCTTCCGAGAGTTTGAACTTAACTGCTGGTTGTTCAAGAGAACTGTTCAAGTTTCTGATGGGCATCAAGCAGACGAAACTGTGGGCTTTTAGAAGTAAGCTTGTTTTTTTAATAGAAAAGTTAATTTGTTTTATAAAAGTTTATAAAAGTAAGGTGAAATGATTTTTACATCGTTTATATTAACTTCGATTTTGTTTGTGTTTGTAATGGGCAAATCTTTGGAGGACCAGTTAACTCACTTGCCATCAACCAATTGAACTGAAACTTGGCAGATAGACTCATTGCCTATATCAACAATTCTATCATCTTTTGAGGGTTAATTTTTTATATTGCAATTATTAGTTTTTCCCCAATAGTAAGACAGGCTTATATTTTATAAATGATAAAATTAATTAATTTAAAATAGTACATATAATAATAATCATTTATTAACTTCGATTTCGTTAGTTTGTGACGAGCTAATCTTAAAAGTTCAAATTAACTAACTTGCTGTCAGCAAATTGAGCTAAAGCTTTGCAGATAGACTAGTTGTCGATGACAATGCATTCTATCAGATTTTATAGGTTAGTTTTTCATAATAGTGAGATTAAAATTTTCAATAACAGTAGGATTTATTTATTTTTTACAATAAAATTATTTGACTTGAAACAGTAATTTTAACTCATTTTATAATAGTAGAACTAATTGTTTTTTTTAACAGTCGTGGTGCTTTTCAGTTAGCCGGTTACCAGTTGTCGCAGTTGTCGCCAAGCCTAAATGTTTACATGTTTAAATGATGCGTAAATAAATCTCCAAACCTAAATGTTTACGATCTGTTACAGACTTGATGCATTAAAGCTATAATGATTTATTTTAGGAATTATAAATAATTTGATGGTTTTTAGGTTGCAATTTGGTAATCTTTAATCTGATACCCGGTTATAACGGAATAGAAACATGGCTATTTCATAGAAGTGTTGTCACATAATAGTCAATCGTATTCCTTTTTCTGCAATGGAAAATTCATGTATTGTATATTTTATTTTTATATAATTTTATTTCTTTAAATTATCATCAAGTAGGAAGAACTTCTTGTTATACTTTTACCAGCTTTAATTGCAAAGGCATGCCGGTGTAGTATGGTCCAGGTGCCAGGAACCAACAACCAACCAAACCATCTAGTTACTCAATGCAAAATTTATAAAAAAGTGCAAGAATCACCATAAGTATCGTATAATGCAAAAAATAGTAATAAAACACGACAAGTGTCCTCAGTAGTAAAATTGATGGTTTTAATTAAAAAAAAAAAAGTGTTTACAGTTTAAGTTTTGAAAACATTCCGTTATTTAGAAACATCAAACCTGCCCTCCGAATATGTCCCACTTGGCGACATTTGTTTCGATAAACATTACATTATATTTTCTTGTAAGTGAAACAGAGGATAAACAGTCGTTGATAGGCGATGCTCAAGGAAATAAAACTGTCGTTCGTTTTTTAACTTTGTACGCCTTCTTTGCAATTTTATGGGAATTTCGGAAGTGCTGATGTTTAGACTACATTAACACATTCGCTGCCACTAAAATTTATATATCCATCCTCAGAAGCCGAATTTAAAAAAAGTGTTTTAATGATTAAAAACGTTCCTTATATTTTAATAGTAAAACCAGAAAAAAGGAAAAACCTTTTATTTCCTAAAAATATAAAAATAATGGTTCACTAACGTGCCTCAAAAACCTCATCGTTCAGCCTCCAAATCCGAACTAAAAATAAAGCAGTTTACTTATCATACTCGATCGTCGTCCAAGAGCGTCGCCGGCATGGGAGGTAGCGCCATGCTGACGTGCCAGCGCGTCAGTGGCAGCGAACGTGTTAAAAGGCATTATCCCAGCTATTTTGATTAAAATAGTTTGAGCCGTTTCTTGGCAACTGCTAAAAAACATAAATTTTTCAGTAGAAGTTGCCCTATACACATGCGTCAATTTTGACGAAAACCTTTATGGCAAGTCACATTGCCACCATTGCCCTTAATACCAAAGTTGAACATCGTAGATCAATTCATTCGGGAGTTATGCTGACTACGGACAGATATTTTTTCTACACCACTTGTTTTGAAATCGTAACGTTCCAAAATGTGCAAATATTTAAACAAAAAGGATTTTTTTTTTACCTAATGCAATATCTTTATAACCCTATGTTAGCATGTGGGTAATTCAAAGTAAAACTGTATGGTGAAACTAGACATATTATAAAATATACTAAAAATATCCAAAAATATGTATATCAAGCAGAAAGAATATAAAAATGTTTTATACCATGTGAATAGAGTACCAATAAACATCAAAATGAAATGGCAACAACAAAAAATTTCGACATTAACACGTACAATATTAAACCATACTTGTCATGTTGCTATGGCACTGTGTATAGTCATATAACTATCTTTTTCCATATTGCAGTAAGTTTTTTTTTTTTTTTTTACATTTAAATTTTTCATGGATTATGGATCATGTTCCTGAAAAATCCTGAATCATGCTTTTCAGTGCTGGATTCCTTCGGCAAGATACCGAATGGACTCCTCGGTGGAAATATCAACTCGTTCGGGGATTACGACCTGTGTATCAACACCGACATTCCGGGTGGACTGTCGAGGGGACAGTACTGCACTGTTGACGTTGCACCTCCCCTTCCACCGAGAGAGCGATTTATTCCCTTTCATTTCCCCATTCCTGAGTTTGTGAACATCACACCACCGGATTCAGTAAGTGTAAAGCAATCAACAAACTTTTATTACAAAAAAACCCCACGAAATATTAAAAAAAAAAATTAGAATAAATTGTAGTCAATTTTAGTTTCAACGTATCCCATCCTTGAAAAAAGACAGAACTAAAACATCTTAATTTAAAATAACAGATATTAAATATCGAATCACAGACAGTATTCAAAGCTGGTCGAATGGTAGTTGAATTCTAGTTGAAACCTGACTCAAGGCGTTCTTTCAGATTCAATTCCATGTATTATGTAACTGTACACACAGGGGTCGCAGACGTCCTATATGTCCTATAAATCCTATATTTTTTTAAAAATCGGTAAACACGTCCTATATTGTCCTATATTTTACAATTGTCCTATATATCCTATATTTCTACATTGATTCGATCTATATTTTCTTCGAATTCATAATAACGGCGCCGTTTGTTGTCATTTTTTAATATTTCGGATTCTTTGGCGCGATCGTAGGTGAAAAAGACCTGACAAAAACGATGTTTCTAACGGCGGCGCGGCGTTTTATCTCTTGTGAGGTCACGTGCTGCATAACCTACAACTCAACTCTACTGGACCGGCGGGAGTTGTAAACATGTGAACATTTCCATAACAATCGATCTTGAATTTCTGATCTGATTTCTCCTCCAACGTAATAAATTAATTGGCCATAATGCAGGTTGAGATACTACAACAGAACTCTGCCTCGGGAAAAACGGATAAAAACAACTTGGGATTAACTTGCAGGACTACTAAAGAACATTTTGAGTGTTCAGTCAATAATTGATGAAGGAAACAAAAGGGTTAAGATTTACTGTATGATGTCGGATGGCGATTTTTTTATTCCGAATCCTGTACGGATTCTGCGCCACGAATTGTTTACATCAAACCGCTCCAAATTATGGCAACCATAGGCAGTTAGTTATCTTGGCAGGGCTTGAAAATGGCAGGGCTGCCATTTTTTTTGCGAAAATCGCCTTGGCGCAGAATTTGTACCGGATTCGGAATATTAGCCACGATTTTTTCATAAAAGTCGCCAAAATTGAAAATTACGTCAATACGTTGTGTTGTCAAATCCAAACGAACACTAGAGTTTCTTTAAAACCAAGTGCCAGGTTCGCCACATTCGGCGATAAATCTCCGACTTTTCGCCGCCAATCCAGCCGATACTGAACAGTAAATCTGAATCAACAAAAGACTGCAAACAGGGATAAAAAGAAAATACTTAAAGAAATTGGAACAGTTAAAAATGCTGGAAGCAAAAGACTCATGATTGCAAATAATGTAATTAATAAAACTTGATTTAAGGATGGAATATTGAGGCAATAACGGATCACGTATTCAGGATCAGACGATTTCTTTTTTTTTAAAGGTGTGTTTTTTATTCTGTTAAATTCAATATAACGAGTATATAAATGTATAACGAGTTAATTTTGAAGTTCAGTAGCAACTGTGTGCACTTATTTGATGTTTTATATTGTCCTATATTTTTTTTGAAAAAATCCTATATATTCTTATTTTGTCACTTTGACCCCTGTACACACATTATTTAAAAAATTAAGAATATCGAGATGTGTTATTATTGTAACGAGGGGGTGGTAATGAAGTTCTTTATCTAAAATAAAATAGTAAGGATTTCGATTGTCTCTTTACGAAACGACAACTGAAATCTTTCCCCCCCCCCCCCCTTCGAAAATAAAACTTTGCACCCTGACAGGTTTTGAGTCTGTTCCAACAGATGGCGCTTCTTGAAGAAAAACAAATTAAAATATATTTTAAAATCAATTATATAGTTTCAGGAGAAATGGGATTTTTTTTATCTGATTTGGAATAAAAGTAGTAATTCACTCACGTAATGACTATTGATTTTTTTTTTCTCCCCCCGGACTATAAAATTTTATATCACGACCGGTTTTAAGTTTTTCCCAACAGATGGCGCATATAAAAGGACAAAACCAAACTTTGAACTTTCTTTCTACAACTATGCATAAATATTTCCTGCTGTATCTATGTTAAAGAGAAGTTTTGAAATCGGGACAAGCATTTTGAACTACCATATAGCTGCATAAAATTAAATACTCATGCAACTGACCTAAATGATTAATGATCTGTAAACAAGCTTAAAGAATACATTTATTAGTTCAAATTTTGAGTTTTAAAGAATTGTGTTCTGTCTACTTCTTGATTAATATTAACGCAATAAAACATAAATAAATGTTAAAGATTATATTTAGATTCACTATTAGAGGATTAAATAGCCTAGCATTTAAGATAATGTTTAGCCCTTTATTTACTGACGGAACTTAGTTTCGTCAGTTTTCACATAGTATGTGGTAAATTAAACTTTTTGAGACGCACTTGATATTTTGAAATCCGCTTCTATGAAGTTTGTTCTTCAATTGTTGGATGAAAGCACAAGATTATTTCTCTTTAGAAGCTTGCTATAAGCAAGTATGTAAAACTATGTAAACCAAGATAGATGGTAGAAGATTGAAAATCGGCCATGTGTTTGCATATATAGAGAAACTAGCTGAATACCCGTGCTGCGCTACGAAATTTTACCATTAGCATTTTAGCGATCAAAAGACATTCACGTATTCTACATTTCAGACGTTTGCACCCATTTCGATCCCGACAAATTGATTTATCAAAATAGAAACTTTCCTTTTTTTGACAATTTTAACGAAATTTATAATTGTGAATACTATATTGGAAAGAGGCATTTGAATATCCCTCGTTTAGAACGTTTAATTCCCTTCGGACCCTTTTAATTACGTAATCGAGATTGAAATAGTTTATTGTGTTTATGTTTGCTCTTTGTTTTAAATTTCGAAGTAGCAGCTGTATTGGAATTGAGACATTAAAATAATCCTCGTATAGTTTCAATGTTGCGTCGACTTTTCATCCCTTAAAAATTCATTAATCGATATTGGAATAACTTTTTTTTTTTTTAAATTTGTCCTTTTAACATTTGCACCAAATATCAGAATTATGACTACATTGGAAGAGGAACATTCGGATATCCCTCGTTTGGAACATTTAACCCCTTTTCGACTCCATAAAGTAGGTTAATGAAGCTCGGAATAGCTTAATTTTTCTATGTTTGTCTTTGTTGACATTTGTGCCTATTTTCAGAGTTGTGACCAAATGGGAAGTGGTACAGTCGAATATCCCTCCTTTGGAAAGTTTAAACCCTTTTCCACCCCTTAAAATGGGTTAACCTAGGACGGAATAGAATACTTTTTCTATTTTTACCATTGTTGATATTTGTGCCGATTTTCAGAGTTGTGACCAAATGGGAGGTGGGATATTCGAATGTCTCCCGTTTGGAACGTTTAACCCCTTTTCGACCCCTTAAAGTGGGTTAATCGAGATCGGAGTAGCTTACTTTTTCTATTTTTACCATTGTTGATATTTGTGCCGATTTTCAGAGTTGTGACCAAATGGAAAGTGGTATATTCGAATGTCCCCCGTTTGGAACGTTTAACCCCTTTTCGACCCCTTAAAGTGGGTTAATCGAGATCGGAGTAGCTTACTTTTTCTATTTTTACCATTGTTGATATTTGTGCCGATTTTCAGAGTTGTGACCAAATGGGAAGTGGGATATTCGAATGTCCCCCTTTTGGAACGTTTAACCCATTTTGACCCCTTAAAATGGGTTAATCGAGATCGGAGTAGCTTACTTTTTCTATTATTACCATTGTTGATATTTGTGCCGATTTTAAGAGTTGTGACCAAATGGGAAGTGGGATATTCGAATGTCCCCCTTTTGGAACGTTTAACCCCTTTTTCGACCCCTTAAAATGGGTTAATCGAGATCGGAGTAGCTTACTTTTTCTATTATTACCATTGTTGATATTTGTGCCGATTTTAAGAGTTGTGACCAAATGGGAAGTGGGATATTCGAATGTCCCCCGTTTGGAACGTTTAACCCCTTTTCGACCCCTTAAAGTGGGTTAATCGAGGTCGGAGTAGCTTACTTTTTCTATTTTTACCATTGTTGATATTTGTGCCGATTTTCAGAGTTGTGACCAAATGGGAAGTGGGATATTCGAATGTCCCCGTTTGGAACGTTTAACCCCTTTTCGACCCCTTAAAGTGTGTTAATCGAGATCGGAGTAGCTTACTTTTTCTATTTTTACCATTGTTGATATTTGTGCCGATTTTCAGAGTTGTGACCAAATGGGAAGTGGGATATTCGAATGTCCCCCGTTTGGAGCGTTTAACCCCTTTTCGACCCCTTAAAGTGGGTTAATCGAGATCGGAATAGCTTACTTTTTATATTTTTACCATTGTTGATATTTGTGCCGATTTTCAAAGTTGTGACTATGTGGGAAGTGGGAGAATTAGTGATGAGTGAGTGAGTGAGGGCTTTGCCTTATATATATAGAGATAAGAACGTGCTGCCATCTAACACTTGAAGAACGAACTACATAGTAGTGGATTTCAAAGACCCGATGGATGTCAAAGTGTGTAAATCAATACAGTACTCAAGAGAAAACTGACGGGACTTGAATTGGACTGCTAGTAAATAAAAGGTTAAATAATAACTGGTGTATGAAAGTTACTTTGAAGAGTATGTCTACAAATGTCTATTCGGATTGGAAGTGCATACTTCTAGTATCATGATATTTTGTCCAGATTTCCCCCAATTCTTGGTAAAATAACTCGCTTTAGTTGAGTACAGTTGATCTTGCAGCGCCATCTAAGTGGTAGTTTTGGAAACCGTTTGTCTGCTATTAACAAACTTGTAATTTTAACCCACTGACGGTCATGCACGTATATATACGCCCTTTGATCCCCAGTTTTTCCAGCAGTACACAACATTTTCAAATTTATAAATAAAATTTAAAATAAAATATTTTTAATATATTTTTATTAGGATGATAGTTAATAACTTATCTAAAACAAAATAAATAAAAAATAATTTAAAAAAATTATATATTTGAATAAGAAATATAGTTTGAAAATTATTGCAGGGAAAACAACTGTAGAATTTAGCCCATTCCCATGACCGTCAGTGGGAACTGCTTTTTTTTCCCTTCCCCCCTCCCCCCCTTCTTTTAACTAAAACTTCTCTTACTGCCTTCCGAAAAATTAAGGCCATCTGATGTAGGAGTGTTTTAAGCACCAGGTTTCCGTATGATCAGTATCTATATAATATGTTATGTTGACATGGAATAAAATCAGGCTTTAGACTGTTTTAAGCAGGTTGCAGTTTAATTCTAACCACCCTTTATTGTGTATGTCAGGAGATTAGCTCCCATCAGATAGTCTGGATGATGGAGAAGTGGGGGGGGGGGGTGATATAGAAACAAGACTTGCCGATTTAGAATAGTGGTTATGCATACAGGTAATTGGAGGCCTAACTGGTTACAATACGACATTCACCTTGATAATGAGAAATTGTTTACTTGAATAAATTTCTTTTGATGATCTATGGAATAGCGCTAATGCGCCATTAGGGCGTTCATCAAGCCAATGTTGATGTCTCCGTCCTGTAATCCCAAGTGTAAAATGTGACTAATAATATATGTGACAAAACTAATAATATATGTAACTAATAAATGTGACATGGTTGTTTCCATGGCAACAGATATACTGAGGAAAGTTATCCTTGTGATAGACATCATCTATATAGATAAACAACTGGATAGACTGCTTAACGCTGGGAAAATGAAGCCGTTGGGTGGATAAAAAATACGGATTCTCGAGGATTGAAAATTAATTCTTGAGTTGTACACAGCAGAACTGTCAATAGTAGACCTTAATTAGTAATAATGTGAAAAATAATATCTACTCTAACACTATACAAGGTTTCTCTTCTTCCCACCCATCAGAATCAACCACCGGCACGTTTTTTCCCTTGGATTGCCATCGGTCCAGTCTATCCAGTTGTTTATATATGATAGAGTAATTACCGACCTCCTCTAGGTGACAACAGAAATGCTGAAGATGGCCAGGAGCTTCTATCACTTACGACTACGAACTGCGGTGTGCGTCCCTTCCTCTTGCAGTGGCAATGATATTAAAAATATTGCTGGCAAAGGTATGTTTAATTTTTTTATTTTATTTTAAATTCGTTATATTAACTTCGATTATGTTTGTCGATGGAAAGTAAATTTGCGGATGCCTAATTAGCCCCTTGTCATCCAATCGGGCTGAAACTTGGCAGATAGGTTCTATGTCCATGACAATGCATTCTATCAAATTTTAGGGCTGTTACCGTCACTAAAAGGTCGCTTTTACGGAATATTATTTCTATTATAGTAATAGAACATGGTGGAGCATGAACAATGTAGTGAAATTTAATGACTATACTAAACTTCAACTTAACTAGACATCACATAGACGGTAGATCGTCACAGTGCTCATAGGTATTTAATCCATTTTGGCGGCATGAAAGCATAATGTTCGCCAAACCACAACCCTATAGAGAACAAAAGGCTCTAAGGTTTGGCGAGAATTATGTCTTCACTCCGCCAAAATGGATTAAATACCTATGAGCACTGTGACGATCTATCGTCTAAGTGATGTCTAGTTAAGTTGAAGCTTAGTATAGAACCTTCCTGTGTTGATAAGACACGATAAAAAAACCCTGCCATTTTGATGTTTAAATCATTTAACTTTTCTTTTTAGAGTGACATTTTTAGGAAATCTAGTTAACTCGCCAGTCTTCATTGAATCGAGCTGGAACTTAGTAGATAGATTGCATTCGATGACAATGTATTCTATCAAGTTTTAAGGCAAAAAAAATAATAATTAATCAATAGCAAGGCTTAGATGTTTTCTTTGGGGTCAAACACTATGAACATTCGATCAGAGCTCAAAATCGATTGATTAAATTATTATTGCAATTAAAAGTAGCAATGCATATACAAGATTTATTGTAAAAACTGTGGGTTAAAATTTACTGTACGAGACACCTTGGCGACTTTAAAAAAAAAATCGCCAAATTGAAAATGAAGTCAAATGGCTGTACCGCCAAATCCGAAATGGCGTCAAAATCGCCTTCAAATCCTTTGCTCCAATAGGGTTGCCAAAAAGGGGATTTGCCGTAGGGTTGTCATTTTCGAACTGTTATCGTCAAATGTGAAAAACCGCGCCGAGGTATCTCTAACGGTAAATCTGAGCCAAACTTTATTTTATAGATTAGACCTTTTTTTTTTTTTTTCCAAATATGAAAATTAATGATTTTAATAGTTAAGTTTCCCCACTTAATGATTATGGCAGATTATTTTACACAAATTTCTAAACACACAATTTACTAAAAACAGAATACCAGATAAAGAACAGAAAATAAACATCGAAATTTTGCTGTATTAACCATCAATTTATTTAAAAATTGTTAATAATGTCTGTTGCCGTATCAAATATATAGCTTCTTTGTTATCTGACTTTTATTCATTTAACAAATAAGATAAGAAATATCAAGAAAACTGTAAAATAATCTTCCATTTTATTCTTTTAGTTCTGGAGTCAATGAAATTGGAATTTCAGGTCTTTATTCCCAACTGCGAATCTAAGGTTGATCAGTTAATTTTCAACTCAACTGAAATATTCATAATGTAAGTATCTGTAAAAATAATCCGTATAAAAAATGGTATTTATTATGGTATTAAGCAGCGAGCCACTTTTTACTTTCAATTACCCATATGTATACATTGGGTAAAGAAAGTATAGCATTCGGTCAAAGAAAAAAAGAAAAAATCGATTTTTTTTTTTTTGCCGTTTTTTTTCTCTACGTTTCGGAACATTCTGATTTCAAAAAAGTGATCTAGAAAAAAATGTATGTGTTTAGTCAACATAACTCCCGAACAAATTGACTTACGATGTTCAAATTTAGTAGGAGGGTTAGTGGCGGTCATGGGATCTACCGTCAAAATCGCGCATGCGCATAAGGTAGCTGTTATTGAATAAATCATGTTTTTCTGTAATTGCTAAAAAGCGTCTCTAAGGATTTTGTTCAAAATCACTGTGGCAATGCCTCTTAAGCGGTTCTAAACATCCCCACCTCCGAAATTTCCGTAAAAATGCTTTAACGGCGTAAAAAGTTGAAAAATGGATGTCTTCAACAGTCTTTTTTCTTGAGCATACCTCATTATTGATCGTTTTTTCTTATCTAGCCAGTTTCATTCATAATAAAGGATAATATAAGGGTTATCATGAAGTATATCACCAAAAAATATCGTCAAACCGTCCATTTTTTCTAAATGAATGTTGAAAATATAATGATGTTAAATGACATAATTCACCGTCAGTATTATAGGTTATAGGGAGGATAATTGAAAGTTGTGCGATGTTCCACACCCCTAGTTTTTGTCAAAATGTACTAGCAGCAGTTCTACAGTACTCCGACAATTATTCGAATGCATAGCAAAGTTGGCTGTACTGCATAAAAGTCACAATGGCGTACAGGGTTTTTTTTTTTTTTTTTTTATTTTTTTTTTTTTTTTTTTATTATCTTGCAATTCTTTTCTCAAATTATAACTATCATCAGAATATTCTCAATCTTAATGTATGTATTAAAAATGATTGGTAGTAGTTGGTAAGAAAAAAAAGTGCAATCTGGTAATAACAGCCAGTTGAATTTAAATTCAAGAACTCGTCTTCAGACTTTTCATTTAACGTATTGCAATTAACAATAGTAGTTTTGTCAAAGAATGCTGATGTTACCGTTAAAGTATATAATGCAGTTATTTCATAGAATATCTAGTTATTCCATGAAATAACTGATCGTGTCCGTTAAAGTGTAAAACTCTCTGGTATTTCATGGTTTAACTATAGTTATTTCATAGAATAACGATCTGCAGCCCGTTAAAGTGTAAAATAATCTATATCATATATCGCGCACGACTGTAGAAATATCGCTCCGGTCAGTTGCTACAGCTCAAAGTTTAGGTACTGGTCAGGGATTTAAAAAATGTTCGTGTAAAACCTAGTGTGTCAACAAAAAATGTTTTTGTTTTAGAAATAATGTTCTTTATAATTCCAAGTGTCATTTTAGTAATCCTTGTTGTAACAAATGATTGTATGGTACGTTTCCATAAATACCATTTATACGCTGCATAAATTAGATAAACTGCTTCTTTTTCATTTTAATTGTCTATCCTTAGTTTAATTTCATTTTACATAAATTGTTTATTTTACACTTTAACTGTCTCTCATTAGTTAATTTATAGAATACCTAGTTATTTCATAGAATAACTCGTTAAAGTGTCAAATTAATAACATATTACACACTTTAACGGACACGATCAGTTATTTCATGGAATAACTAGGTATTCTATGAAATAACTGCATTATATACTTTAACGGTAACACTGACATCACAAAGACGAAGAAAACCTTCGTTTAACCTTCTCTCCACATTAACGTTAGTTTAAAAAAAAAAACGTAGAAACGCAAGTAAAGTAGAAGCTACAGAATTAGAAAAAGTGTTACAATAGGGTATTTGACAAATTTTCAAAATATGTTTTAAATAAAGCATATGCCCAAAATAAAAGACACGTATTTTTTCTTTTTCCAAAATAATGCCGCAAAGCGCCAAAAATCGCATTTTAAAATGCAAGCAGAAGCCCCGCCCCTAAAACGCTGCTCAAAAATCCATCTGATTGTGTGACGTCAACATTGCATAAACAGCATCGCGAATGAGTTTCAAGCGAGATTGTGTAGCCGTAATGGGTTATTTTAATTTTGATTTTGTTCGAGGAAATTTCTTACCGATACTGTGTTGTACACCACTGTACAAGTACTTCAATTAACAGCTGAACACTAATTTGGGTAAAACTTCCAATTTTTGACATATAGAGGATTTTGCGCCAAGAATTGTCTGCATAACACCGCTCCAAGTTATGACGGATTTTTACTATAGCATTTTTTTATGGTAATCTTGTGTTCCTATTCACTTGAATGCATTAATTCTTGTTTTGTTTTTTACCCTGTAAATGTTTAAATAAGATCAGACATAAATTATAACGAGTGTTCCGATTCACCTCTTTCTGCTAGGTGATGTGGTACACCATGAATAAATTCAAAATAAATTGAAGTAATGTTTTTTTCAACATTTTTGGGTTTGATCATCATATGAGAAGGTATGATCCAAGTTTCAAAGTCAAAAATTAGTTCGTTAACAAGATTATTACACCGGATTTTTACTTTGAAAGTTGAAAAGGTTTCCGATTCAGTGTTCAGCCGATTATTTTAATCGCTATAATTTTGCTTATGTTTTTATAATTATTATAACTGTGATAGTGTGTATTTCTTGTTCTACAAATTATAATAACAGGGCAATTTATTTATCTACACAGATGTTTTAACATTTCTAAACACAGTAGGAAAGAAAAAACTCTGCACTGGATTTGAAAAAGAACCCACCATCAATGCGTCTATTTTGGATACATTTAAACTGTTTGCCTTTACGAAACTGTCATACATTTTTCCAATAAAGTTTCTTTAAATAAATATTTCCTAAAATTCACCTTTAATGGTCATAATTAATCATAAAGTAGGAAGAAAGACGAACCAAGCTTAAAAATAAACGTATGAAGTTGTTTGTTCACAAACTTCCACTCCACAATATTGACGTCACATTCTGGGAGGAGCTTAAGCGATCGTTTCTGGTCACATGACGAAGCGCTCAGAAAACCATTTTTTAGAATTCGATTTATAAAAATTTGAGCAATTATTTCGAGTAAAAAATGCTTGCATTATTATTACCTCGTTAAATACTATTCATAGGCCGCATTTGGTAATTATTTGTTGATGGTGTCAAATACCCTATTGTAAAGGTAGAGATGTTTATTTACTTTAGGGGTATGTTATATTGACCATTTGATTATTCGCCATTGGTATACTAAACTTCAACTTAACTAGACATCACTTAGACGGTAGATCGTGACAGTGCTCATAGGTATTTAATCCATTTTGGCGGCGTGAAAGCATAATGTTCGCCAAACCACAACCCTGTAGAGAACAAAAGACTATAAGGTTTGGCGAGAATTATGTCTTCACTCCGCCAAAATGGATTAAATACCTATGAGCACTGTCACGATCTACCGTCTAAGTGATGTCTAGTTAAGTTGAAGTTTAGTATAGTTCAGAGACTACGAATCAAATGACTAACCAAGCGTGTTATTCATAGTTTATTGCCGTAATCTAGAAATTATTATTATTAACTACTTTCAAATACCCATCTGTATACATTTTATTTTTGCATTTCTCCACGTTTTGGAACATCCTGATATCAAAAAAGTGATCAAGGAAAAGCGTGTATGTGTGTGGTCAGCATAACTCCCGAACATACTGACCTACGATGTTCAAATTTTGTGTGCGGGTTGGTGATGACACAAGGACCTACCATTAAAGGTTTTCATCAAAATTGCGCATGCGCATAGGGTAGCTGCCATTGAAAAAATATCGTGTTTTTCAGGAATTGCTAAAAAACGGCTCTAATGATTTTGTTCAAAGTCACTGTGGTAATGCTTCTTAAAGTGTTTTAAACATCACCCCCTCCGAAATTCCCGTAAAAATGCTCTAATAGAGTAAAAAGCTGAAATGTCTTTAACACAGAGTTCTCTTTCCTTGAGCATACTTCATCAACGATCGTTTTTTCTTCTCTGCTCAGTTTCACTTATCGATAATTCTTTTATTATCCTTACTTATAAGTATATCGCCAAAATTATCATTTTGGCGGATGCTTTTTTTTAAATTGGCCATTTTTGCTAAATGAATGATGAAAATATAAATACGATAAAGGACACAAATCCACGTCAGTATTATAGTGTAATTGAAAGTTGTGCGATGTTCCACACCCTCTTATTTTTTTTTTGCGATTCATGTGTTTTTAAGATCATTGTGTTTCTGTACTGATCTCTAACTATAACTTCTGGATAGATTGTAAGCGGTTTCTGCTCTACAAGCAGATGAAGCCAATTGAATGCTTACCCCCATCTATGCTACGTAATAGGTAGCTCATGGTTACCAACACATTCTAACAAGTTTGGGAGGAAGTTGCTAATATATATTTCTATGGTGATCGCTTGCGCTTCTTCTGCTTCAAATCAATGACCAAGCATGCTCTATTCAGAAGTTGTAATTACATTTCTGCGGTTTGAGGATCTTTCCTGATGTGATATTTCTATTTTTGTAGAGCGGTGCTTTCTACTCTGTTGTTAGTGGCGATAACCGCTACTCTCATGGACATTTTATTCGCATTGAGATCAAGTGGAGGCGTTTGGGAAGAAAATATAAGTGAGTAGTTTATTTTTTTTTTTCAATTTGAGAAATATGATCTAGATTACTTTGTAAAATAAAATTTAATATTTGTTAAATACTGTTGCACAAATTGTATGTATATAGTGTAAATAGCGACGTATTATTTTAAAACTCTATTGTAATTTATTTCATTTATTAACAGCGATTATATAGGTTAAGATAAAGGTGGCAACACCTAAAGCAATCGAGAAATTTCGAGATGTTTCTTTTCCGACGAATTGGCTGGAAATTTCGAGAATATTCTCACGCGCCTGGTATAAATAAGACTGGAGATCGGGAAAGTTTTCAGATTGACTTCGGTTGGTTGGTTGGTTGTATTCAGATTATCTGGCGCCGTCAGCAACACGAGGGCTATAATGCGCCGAAACATTTCGTCATTTGACAAACCAACATACATTTACAAACACCCATGCCAACACGGGACTCGAACCCGCAACCTCGTGGTCTAGAAGCCAGCACGCTAACCACTATACCGTTTGGTCGGCCAGATTGACTTCGGACTTCGATGAAAGCTGTTCGCTTTGTTTACCTATTGTAGTGAGCTAGTATAATCGCTCTATTCGAAGTTGTTGTTGTTGAAGCTTAAGAGTGATTACACTGTCGCCTTTGAATAAATTCTGAGTTTTCTGAAGTGAATAAATAGTAGTTTTCATCTTATAAACTGTGCCATCATTGCCTCAGTTGAAAAATTCATAACAATACACTTTTGTATAGAGGTTGGAAATATCGATCAAATTAAATATCGATACTATATCGTTGCATAGAAAAAAATATCGATATATCGATACGTGATTTTTTTTTTTTTATTTGATTTTCAATTTTGTTAGAAACAAAGTTTTTCGGGGCAAATTTCTACTTTTCATGAATTCATGCCCAAATTGTTTGAATAAATTATAATAATTTTAATAAATAAATTATAAAAATTGATGTTATAAATAAATCCATAAAAATTGTTTTAATAAATAAATTATATTACCAATCAGAGTTAATAAATTATATTATCAATCAAAATAAATAAAATACATTTGGATGTCAATGCATAAATTCACATTTATTTTTAAAGAAATTTTGAAAAGTAGTTTATCGCATATTTTGCTGATAGAGATGTTTTTAATATTTAAAATTAGATGCAAATTCCAGGCACACGTTAATGACTACTAATAAATGATCTTATCTTTCTATTAAATCATGTTTTCTTTTTTGTTAGGGTGCCATTTTAACTGTCTCTCAGTCAAATCCAAACCTTAGTTTAGAAGTTTTTGGAAAGGGAATAAAGAAAATCGAAAAAACACATGGAACTACAAAACGATCATCAAAAAACTAAAAACATTTGAAAATATCGATATATCGGTGACTTGCATCTATATTTTTACTATCGATATATATTTTAAAATATCGATAAAAATATCGTCGTATCGATATATCGCCGACTTCTACTTGTGTATCAAGGAATATTAGTTTTTTGCTTACAAGTTTTCTGTGGAGCAGCTTTAACGTATGGAATTCACACCTAAGAGAATTAGATAAAGACTAGCTGAGTACCCATACTTCGCTACGAAATTTCACCATGTGAATTTTAGTAGTCAAAAGGCATTCCAGATCTTGCATGTTCGATCTTGTTTCGACCCCTGAAAATTGGTTTTATTAAAATCGGAATACCTTACTTTATCTATGTTTGCCCTTGTTCACATTTGTTTCAAATTTTATAATGGTAATTAAAAATCGAGATGCCTCTTTCATTATAATTTCATGTGTCTGAGCAGTTGTACAAAAAAGTTATAAGCGAAACACTGATATTCCTTTAATATTATGCAAAATAGTGCAGTTTAAAGAAATGTTTTACTTTGTGTTGTATCTCAAAATTTATATAATCTTAAGCCTCGATATATTACAGGATGATGTAGTAACGTGTTATTATAAACGAATAAAAGACTATTTCAACATGAAATCTATAGTCAATATATTTCTAAGTCATTTATTTTTTAGATGAAAAGTTTCTTACAAAAGAAATGTTTCTTGTTTTACTGCGCAGTTGCAGACTTTATCACCAAGATTCTTATTTATCGCAACTTGGAATAAAATTGTTAGAAATGTTCCTTATGTTACTGTGCTAATACATGCTTCCCTTAAAGTTACTTATTAATCGCAGCTTGGAATAAAATTGATAGAAATGTTATTTATGTTACTGCAGAATTACCGCCAAGTTCCTTATTTATCACAGCTCGGTATGAAATTGGTTGAAATGTTCGTTATGTTACTGCGCAATTGCAAACCTTCCCTCCAAGTTCCTTATGTATCGCAGCTCGGAATAAAATTGGTAGAAATGTTTGATATGTTACTGCGCAATTGCAAATCTTCCCTCCAAATTCCTTATTTATCGCAGCTCGGTATAAAATTGGTGGAAATGTTCTTTATGTTACTGCGAAATTGCAAATTTTCCCTCGAAGTTCCTTATGTATCGCAGCTCGGAATAAAATTGGTAGAAATGTTCGATATGTTACTGCGCAATTGCAAACCTTCCCTCCAAGTTCCTTATGTATCGCAGCTCGGAACAAAATTGGTAGAAATGTTCGTTATGTTACTGCGCAATTACAAACCTTCCCTCCAAGTTCCTTATTTATCGCAGCTCGGAATAAAATTGGTAGAAATGTTCGATATGTTACTGCGCAATTGCAAACCTTCCCTCCAAGCTCCTTATGTATCGCAGCTCGGAATAAAATTGGTAGAAATGTTTGATATGTTACTGCGCAATTGCAAATCTTCCCTCCAAGTTCCTTATTTATCGCAGCTCGGTATAAAATTGGTGGAAATGTTCTTTATGTTACTGCGAAATTGCAAATCTTCCCTCGAAGTTCCTTATGTATCGCAGCTCGGAATAAAATTGGTAGAAATGTTCGTTATGTTACTGGGCAATTACAAACCTTCCCTCCAAGTTCCTTATTTATCGCAGCTCGGAACAAAATTGGTAGAAATGTTCGTGTCTGAGTACCGTTACTGCAGTCCAAGTTCCTTATTTATTGCTGCTTTGCATAAAATCGGCAGAAATCTTCCTTATGTTACTGTGCTATTGCAGGCCTTCCATGCAAGTGCCTCTTGTGCTTCTCTTTGTCGAGGAACCTGCGTCGACTTCTCAAGAAGGACGATTCCAAAGATTCGATCAAGATCTTCCACGGGATGAAAGTTCTGGCAGTTATGGGTGTGATACTATGTCACACCTACGTGTTCGTCAACTTCCAAGCCATGAGTGAGTGAGCACTATTCTTAATATACTAAAAATGGTAGAGTTTGGTCCATCTACGATTGCCCATAGCATGATAGAGTAATAGCTTATTGGATTTCACCCTTTCGTAACTCTTTTTTGCAAAAATTATATTTTTCCTCCTATTACGTATGTTCTCTAATTTAACTGTTTTAAGCAGTGTAGAGAGACGGTATTTTTAATACCACGCTGTTGTTTTTACCACATCAATATTTTGACATAGTGGACCCACCTGATGACAGTGGGGTTAGCGCTCTGGTTTCGCATGCCAAAGCAGGGCCGTAGACAGGGGGGAGGACCTCCCGGGACAACCCCCTCCCTCCCTGAAACACTGTGAAATCTTGTTTTACCACTTCCCTTTTTTGTTTAACTTGTTATATGTATTTAATTAAATTTTCGACACTATCCCTCCCTCCCCCCATCGCCGAAATAAATCCTGGCTACCGGCTTGTGCCAAACGTGCCGGGATCGAATCCCGGGATCGGCATGGATGTTCGTAGTGGTTAGGAATCCACGTTAAGCTGTAGGTCCTGGCCTAATTAGCCGTTACTGTGCATAAAAATAAGTCTTTGAGCGTACAAACCAACCAATTTGACATAGTGCTTTTATTAATATGTTTTAAAATGCAGGATGTCTTAAATTTTGAAGCACCATTGACATTACAATGAGTAAAAATATTATTGAATATGCTACTTCCAAAATACATAGTAAAAAAACTTCTTGCTTAAGAATTTAAAATCTGCTAATACTGTAGGAAATTAACAACTTTTGAGTTTAACAAGTGCAAACATTATAAGAGAGCTGCTTCAGTGTACCCCAAAATGTGGCTTCCTATGGTAAATCTTTTATATTAATTTCGATGTGTTCTGTTCCAAAGCAAAGAGGGCTAATTAGTCCACTAATAAGGAAAAAAGTCTCCCCGATCCTCTACCAATCGCGTTTAAAGAAATATTTGCATGAAATCTCATTTGTGCATAAACTTTTATGACATCAAAAAAAAATAAAAAAAATTGTAATTTCTGATTTTCGTTACAATGAATATTTTCCTAACTTGAGGCATACATTTATGATAATAATATCCATCTGCAGTCAATATTTGAAAGCGTCCCGTTGTACAATTTCCTTTTTATTAAAGTGTTTGCATTATGCTTAAACTTTTGCTCCGCACTATATGACCTGGCTTTGAATCGGCTATTGTTAACACATTCGTTGTCAATCGCATGTCTCGGAATGTCTTGTTACTCCCCAGTAGTCTGTCCTAATCAGTCTGCACCCGATCTGAGTTTCCGTTCACGCTGGAATTAACTGAAGAAACAAAATAATATTTGTGATGTCACATAAATATCAGATACATCTTATCTTCCTCCACAATATTAGCTTGTGTTTTTAAAACGCAGTTTCATGTCATTCCAGCAAAGAATGGCAACTCCGATCTGGTGCAGTCTGTTCAGGACAGACTACTGGGGAGTAACAAGACATTCCACGCTGATACGTGATCGGCTGCGACTATGTTAAGTTCGTTTCTTTTCTGTGTTTAAGGAGGGTCGGAAGGCTCTATCTAGTCCATGTTATTAAGGCCTTTTTTATGCACCTTTTTCTCAGAAACTACTCATAGCATTGGTTTAAAATTTTGAACAGTCAATATTAAAACACTTTTACATAGACTAACATATGCTTTTGTAAAAATAAAATTTTGTTTAGGATATGCGATGTATTGAATTTTTTTTTTATAAAATTAAAAAAAAAAAAAGCTAGGAATTTAAAAAAATATATATATAATGAACACTTCTGTAAAAGTATAAGTATGTTTGTGTAAAAATACAATGCGTAAAAGGAAAAAAAATTCAAAGCAATATATTGAGTAGATCCTTAGAAAAAGGTACATCTGTATGAATAAACAGCATTTTGAGAAAACAGTGTTTAAAGACAAAGCTGACGGTCTTTTTCAGTGATGTTAATTTTTCGAAAAGTATTTCAAAGTTCTCCGGATGAGCGCATTACCCACCAAGTTAAACCATTTTGCATGTAACATGTTATTTTTCTTGTTCTGTAGGTGGTCTCTTAGAAGTGAAATCCATGATTGCTGATCCTTTATTCCAGGTTATTGCCAATGGTACTCATGGGGTGCAAATATTTTTCTACATAAGGTATGTATTATCATTCCTATTACAATAGTTCGAGATCGGGTATTTGTGAATTCTACACATCACCGAAATAGTGAGAAACTTTTACAAAGTCTCTGAACGTCGTACTGTCTGTTGGTCCATCTGAGTTCCGGGCAGAGATACAAATGGTATAGTTAAGTGCGATATGTCAAATGAAAGGTCACGTCGATACAGACATATTTCCGTGCCAAAACCCAACTGAAAATACCAGAAAAGGCGTCGGAAATGGGAAGTTCACTTCTTGGATGTAAATGGAGGTATTGAAATAAAACTTCGATATTTGTTGAAGATTTTTTTCGCCGTGTTAGTTGCCAAACTCGCCAACTTGGTGACAATATTTGTTAAAGCAAAACTTCCTTTTAGCATTTTTATTATTACATGACGTCAAGCTCAATAAGATTGGATTTTGGGCTTTAAATTATGCAAATTGCTCATGCTGAGTATCTTTACCTAACTTAACTCAATTGAAACGTGTATAAAAGCTCTCTTTTAGTGACAGTTACTTTCTCAATCCAACTCTTTAATATCTGTAAGAGGAATGGTACAATTTCGTTTATTACCATTTATATGTTAACGGAATTATAAATTGAAGATCTGGAACATGGATATAGGTCAGAACTTGGAAGTTAGTCTTGGAAGATTGGATGAAAAAAGTTAAGATATACTAAAAGGTAACTTTATAGCTCGAATTGTAAGCAGGAAGTAATTTTTTTTTTTTTTTTTTCGTTTTTTTTTTTTTTTTTTTTTTTTTTCTTTCTTGCATAGAAAAATGCATCCTTGAACTCTTTGAACAAGAGTTCAAGGATGAACAAAGAGTCAAAGTTCATCCTTTGTCATGTTCATCCTTTGTCATGTTCATCCTTTGAACAAAGTTCAAGGATGAACTTTTTCTCATCCTTGAACACCCTTTTTGGTTATAAGCTCAAAAATTCGATTAGGCATTCTTTCGACTAAGCGTTTGAGTATATCTGCATTCAGATTTTCCCATTCTGTAATAATGGAGACTTTCAATTCTTGAACCGTTGAATACTGTTTGCCGTTGGCGTATACGGCCCTGCTTAGAATACCCCAGACGTTTTCCATGGGGTTCATGTCAGGAGAACAAGCAGGCCATTCGATTACCTGCACTCCGTTGTCCAGGAACCATTCCCAAGACGAGTTTGCAACATGAATGCTAGCATTGTCCTGTTGGAACTTCCAAAATGGACCTCCAATTTCTACTCCAAAAGGCAACAAATTTTCTTCCAACAGGTCTTGATAGTCTATTGCTCTCATTCGACCAGTAGGGAAGGCAATATTAGTCCGCTCAGCATTGCCAAACCAGCCCAAACCATTAACGATCCTCCCCCACACTGTCTCTTAAAAAAAATGTGTGGCTCATTTCGGAGATCCCTCCAATAGAATGCCCACCCGTCAGGACCATCTAGATTGAATTTTTTTTCGTCGCTGAACACTACTTGAGTCTTCCCAAGTCATGTGTTCTTTAGCCCATTGCATCCTTTTTCGTTTGTGAAGATCTGTAAGTCTCGGTTGCGTTTTCATTTTCACTCAAGATGTTCGTTCCGCCGAGCTATTCTGGATAAAGTTGACTTGTGAACTTTGATGGTGGGGTCTCGGGATAGTCTGTTTAATGTTTCACCAGCTTTTAACTTCTTTACAACTAACCTTTCTTGCCGCTTTGTTAGCTTTCGAGGTCTTCCAGTGGATTTCTTTGTCCCATATTTGGATCCAAGATGTAGAAAATAATTGACCACGTGTGGTGAACGCCCAATATGTCTTGCTATATTCCGTGAAGACAATCCTGCTTGGTTCAAAGCCGCAATTTGTCCTTTTTCAAAATCAGATAACGGTTTTTTCCTACCCATACTTAGTGGCACCTTTTCAAATCAATAAACTATGCGTGCTCAAAATAAATGCAAGTAAGGTTACGTTAGTTCATCAAACGAAGCTTTTATATACCTGTTTGTTGAAACCCATCTGCGCATGCTTCTCTGGGATCGATTATTCCACTAAAAAGTAGGGGTGATACTATCATTTTGCAACCTAAAATTTGTATTTTTTAATTCATTACATGAAATATAAACATGAATAATGTTTTTACTTTGTTATTGTCATTCTTATTTTGTATATTTTCAATAAAAATATGTATTTCAATCATTTATTCCAATTACTGTATGCTAGGCTGAAAATACATGGTGGTTCTATCATTATGCAACGCGGTGTATAACCTGTGAATTTATTGTTTCAAGCCTTGGTTGTTTATTTATATTATTTCTATAAGTGTATTACCGCATTTTTTCAAAACCCATAAAAAATCTAGCACTTCTTACAGTCTTAAATTCTTTCCATTTTCTTATGCATAAATTCATGGGTTAAAACGTTCAATACTACCTAGTTAATAGATTTGCAAAGTTTTAGAATGAGTAGTTTTCAAGAAAATTTTCCTTTTTGAAAAAAAAAAGCAGGTTTCAAGAAGACAAGACTGTAAAGAAATACCTACATATTTTAAATGCGTAAGAAAACAATATTTAAAAAATAAATCGAAATACACGGTGGTCATAAAATAACTTTGTCAATATATGGACCTCTAGCAGTTCAACAGATCGAGATGAAATTTCATATATAGTTATTCAGAGGCATAAGCCCGGGATTCTGTGAATGGCAACAAATTGGCGCTCATGGTTACGGTTATAAAAAAGAAACTCGGAATTTTCGAATGGAAACACCTACTTCAAAATGCTCAGCGCATGCGAAAACCTTATAGAGCGTTGGAACTGTACTAGTAGAGCGGCTAGAGGGAAAAAAACTGCACTTCGTGAAACAAGTCTGTAATTTTGCACATTGATAGATAATGTCATTCTAATCATTTTCAGAAGTGGGGCCACTCGGATTTCACTTCCGGTCGAGGTTTAATACTACTTCAAAGTTGAGCCTAAAATATGGCTTTATTTTCAATATAAACCGTAAATTGTAGGCTCACGGTCGAAAATATGAACTCTATTAACACGTATAATATGTTAAATAGTTAGGCTTGCATTAAAGAATAAAAAAAAAAAATTTCAACCGGAAGTCGTTAAGATTCCGATCGGAAGTCTATCCCTAATCGACACCAACAGCTTGAAATACACACATAAAACACATTCTGTTTATGAAAGGGTTGATTTCGATAACGTACCAAATGGAAATATTCCACGCGGATATTACTTCCGGTTGAGGGGAGTGGGGACACGGAAGTTGAAGTTTTTTTTATTGATCATATTTTCAGATATTTAATTGTATTTTAGACTCAGACTTGGCTATCTAAGATGATATTACTGTGATACTTACATGTATTGGTATATGGGCAGTATCAGTTCCTTATAAATAGACACTCACTTCAGATTGAAAATTTCCATTTTACATCCAGCAATCCATCCTTATAATTTGATGTAACAACATGTAATATCAATAATTTTTAATTGTGACCCTTTTTATGGAGGTGGTAAAATTTAAAGAAGCGCATTTTTTAAGTCTAACTTTAAAGAAGTCTAAAACTTCGACCAGAAGTCGTTTTTTAATTTTAGTTTATCATAAAACATCACTAAAATTCTCTTTTTAATGATAACATATGTTTCATAGATGAAGTTTGAGCTGTTGGAGGCTGTTTTAGTTGTTATATACTTCCGGTTGAATTTTTTACTACTTTTTTTAATCTTTCATCTATACCTAGAAATTTAACATATTACACATGTCTATAAAACTCATGATTTGGCTGCAACCCCACATATATTTATTTTTATTGATAAAAACGAACATTTTACGCCTAACTTTGAACTAGTATAAAAACTCGACCGGAAGTGAAATTCGAGTGTCTCCACTTCTTAAAATGATCAGAATGGCATATTCTATCAGTGTGCAAAATTACAGACTTGTTTCACGAAGTGCAGTTTTCAGCTATTTTTTGGCGTCAAGCCGCTCTACTAATACGTATATAGATATTTTACGAACTTCCGGTCGTAACTTGCTTTCTAATTTTGGTATATATTTAATATATTATAATATATTTATTTGATAAGTTTTATAATATATTGAATTAACCTTTTTATAAGTGGAATATGTTTTATATATATATAGTTCAAGTTGTTGGGAGTTGAATAGGGATGCACTTCCGGTCGAAATATTAATAGCTTCCGGTTGAATTTTTTTTTATTCTCTAATAAAAGCCTAACTATTTAACATATTATACTGTTAATACAGTTCTAATTTTTGGCTGTGAACCTATAATTTACTCTTTTTATTGAAAAAAACCCGCATATTTTATGCCTAACTTTAAAGTAGTATAAAACCTCGACCGGAAGTGAAATCCGAGTGGCCCCACTTCTTAGAATGATTAGAATGACATTTTCTATCGATGTGCAAAATTACAGACTTGTTTCACAAAGTGCAGTTTTCGGCTATTTTTTGGCGCCTAGCCGCTCTACTATACGTGTATCACAAAAAAAAAAGGGAGGCGTTATATACGAACAAAATGCAGTTCTGCGAACGTCCAACAAAAACGCAATCGAGGCGTACGGTGGAAATTGGCATTTGACAGAGGCCAAAGTTCACATAGGTGCTATAAACAGGCAATTTTATCAGATTTTTATGTGCAATTTCCTCCATGTGCGCCGATCGTGTTTGTTGGAAGTTCACAGAACTGTTTTTTGTGAGTGCATAACGCATTTTTTGTGATATACTTACCGTTCTAAAGCTCTTTAGGGTTTTAGCATGCACTGAGCATTTTGCGACAAGAAAAAATGGGTGTTGCCATTCAAAATTTTTGAATTGTGGTAACTATAACCGTGAGAGCCATTTTGTTGCCATTCACAGAATCTCGAGCTCATACCTCTGAATAACTATATATCTGAAATTTCATCCCTATATGTTAAACGGTAAGGCTGCTAGAGGTCCATATATTGGCAAAGTTTTTTTTATGACCACCCTGTACTTTTAGTATAGGTAGTCTAAAAAAATTTAACACTACTGAATGCAGAAATGTTCTTGTTTTTGAAAATACAAATATGAGGGGAAAAAATTTTTTCATTAAATGTGTGCATCTAACCCTTTGCATAACCATTTACAAATGCTACTAAAACTATAATAAGTTATGATCAAATATTTAAAGAAAATTATGTTTAGTCAAGACTAAACTCGATTCAAGGGGGAATAAGGCTTTGACAATGGCTGATTTAGCGACGACCAACCTACGAGATAAATTTTCTACTAGGACAGCGCCAATCCGGGGTAGTGGCGAAAATCGTAACCATCAACCAAAACAAACAAATCGTAAAACGAAATATAGCATATTTACATAGCATTATGCAAATAGAAAAATGATTTAATTCATTAGTTTGTTAATACTAGGGTGAACCAACCAGTAATTGACCATTTAGTGCAAGTTTCTACACATTTAATTTTTTTTCTTGAAAAATTATTAACGGAAAAGTACTATGAAAACTTCCCAAAATATCAATTGATTAATGAAGCTCAATAATAAATTAACATGATGTTCCAGTCTTTTTTACAATTTAATATATCATCAGAATTTCTTACCAAAAGCAATTTTGCCAGTGATTGACCAAGTAGACATTACTAATTGACTACAGCCATGCTAATAATTGACCATTTCTTTTCCAGAATAAAACCAAAAGTTAATTGTTAAATTCTGTTATAAAATACTCTAATATTCATAAATTAACTATAAAATGAATTAAAAAAAGGAAGTAAAAATAAATATAATCAATTTTAATTAATGAAAATATTGGAACATCATAAAATATAGTATGATGATATAGATATCTTACTCAAAAAATTAAAACAAGAAAATCAAAATAATATAGTAAAGACTATCTAATCCTATATTTTCAATTCTGAATAAATTTAGATGAAAAGAATTGAATTTAGTGGATATTATTTCTTGAACAGTTTCAAAAAGCATCCGTTTATCTAATGGAACACGTTTTAGTTCTAAATCAGCTGGGAATCCGTGAAAAGATATTTTATAGACCGCACTATTTGACTTACATAAAGGTACACAGCAATAGACCGGCATTTTGTAGTGTTTTGGGAATTAAAAGAGTAAATAATTACAAAAAACACTTACAAAACGGTAGCAACAACCATGAAAGTTCCAACCAAGAAAGCGAAATGATTCAAAACAATCCTACTAGACCAGTGCCATCTAGTGGTGAACGGTCAAACTAAGGTGGTATTTGATATCCTTTGATCTTTACCGCACTGTCATAGCCGCGATGAATCAAGTTTAGCCGTGGTTTAGTTTCATTAAGCTTGGCGTCCACTATCGCTAAGCAGAGCTGAGTGAATTAGAGCCAATTACAAGACTGTCAACGTCCATTGTAGCTCGAGGCTCGTGCTATAGTAGACGCTGGCAGCCTTGTAATTGGCTCTAATCCACTCCGCTCTGATCTGATCTGCTCTGCTTAGCGATAGTGGACGCCAAGCTTTACTATTAGTAGACTCAGTTTCCGTGTCAAAATTGTGACGTCATCTCTTGGACAAAACTGTGACTATTTCAATTATGCAATTTACTTTCGAACTAAGCTCTCTCATTGACCTCTAACCATTTTTGTTGTATATGGCACATATTTTTTATATTTTTTTTTTAGTACGTCTTTGGTATGCAATATTGCATTAGGCCAATGACGGTTGGAAAATATTATTGATCACTTTTAACAGCAATGCTGACAGTGTCAATCTGATAAATGACGTTATTTACTGTCGCCAAGTTGCAACGTTCCATCGAAAGATTGTCTTTTGACTCAACATAACGTTCTACCGTCAAAACAACGACTAAGGCTACTTTTCACTCAATTTTACAAATTATAATAGATCTGGGTAGCGGTTTTTTGCAATTTAACACTTTTGATCTAGCTTCCCCACTGGCACAAGAACCGTACACCCACCAAATAAGACTTAATTATATTACCAAATAAGACGAAATAAGACGCACGTTTGGGCGTGCTTTAAATATTTATTCAAAAATAGTTATCCACACAATAATATAAAATTTAGTCCATAAACATTTTTAAGAAGGTAATTTGAAGCGTTCTTAAATTTCGTACAATCTAGCTCTTCAACAGCTATCGAACAACGAATCGAACACATGACAAACGGTTTGAAGTTATTTAGCCGGACATGTCCCAAAAACTAGATCGAAACTGTTTTATTGTAAATCACTAATCAAAGCTTACAAAATTTGCCATATTTATTAAAAAAATATATATATTTTCCTTTCGAGTATTGGCGAACTTTTTGTCTCGCCAATGGTTGACGAGCTAATACGTAACTACCAAAAAATAATAAGCTATTTCATTGAGTATTTATGAAAATGCAATATCATTGCAAGCAGCCTTTGTCGCATACATGCGTCCTTAACTCGCATGATGACTGATGTATGACGTATATAATTGCTGCCAAATTAGCTCCAATTTAATCGTCTGTTGAATTTACCTTGACGACCTGTCTTACTAGCTCAAAGTGAAAGGTTATAATAGAAAAAACAATATGACAATTTTGGATTGTGTTATTAGCATTTCAAACAATTCAATTCTATTTTTGCGTGGATGGGTTCGAAAACTTGAAGCCAAAGCAGATCGAATCTTGCAGAAATTTATTCCGATATAACTCCAGAACTTCTCGTTCTATTAGACTCAATACAGCTCTTTACACAACAATAGAGCACAAAACAGCAGTTAAAAACTTGATACACAACTGTTAAAATTGCCGCTTAAGACAATTCAATACAGTTCACTTTCGGAACTCTCTGAATGCTCGCTGAGAGACAACTAACTCAGCAACTCAATTCACTCAACTCACGGCAGGCCTTATATAGGAAAGTCAATCTTCGCGAAACTTCCAGAGATAGAAATTTAGAGAACTTTCCAGATCGTAGTCGAAAAGCCCTATACAGATACATGGGAACCGAAAATGTCGCCAAATTTGGCGACCAAAATTAGTCGCCAAAACCTTCGCCAACAAGGCTCTATCTCGCCAATTTGGCGAGATTGCCATTAACCATAATGTTAAATTGCCTTCTCTTTGTAAGACTCGCTTCCCAGCATTATCTCTGTAAAACTCGTTTTCAAGCATTAAGAGACACATTACAAGAAAGCGAGGTAAGACAAACTATTGCACTGCCTTATGCGAAATGTACATAAATTTATCTTTTTACATAATTAATGCTACGACATATTTACAAAATTCGTAACACTATTTTCGTAACAGTATCTGTCTGGCAAATAACAGTAATCGATCAGTCAAGTCATGAATTGGTTGTTCAGTTGAGGTGGAAGTACTGTTGTACGAAATTTGCTAGTGTCTCAAATACTCTATAGCTCTAAAATGACCACTATGTCATAAGAATTGCTGTTTAATGTAGTAATTGACATGAAGTTGAATTTTTCAGCGCCGTATTGTCTGCCTATGGAGTCATGAAGATGAAACAGAACCTAAACATTTTCAAGTTCATTTTCAGGAGAATTTGGAGGTAATTAAACACGTGATTCAGACTTACTGTACGTATTGGCGACTTTTTGAAAGTTGAAGATACGACACCGAATGTCTCAACCCGTCGGCAAGGTTTTCCGACAACCCTAGTGACCGTTTGGATTTGTCAACACGGGGTTTTGACGCCATTTTGGAATTGGCGGCACAGCCTTTTGGCGTCATTTTCAATTTAGCGACTCTTTTGAAAAGTCGCCAAGAGGCATTGTACTTATATAATCATAACCATCATCACCACCAATCATAACCATCAAACACGTTATTTTCTTGAAACTATTAGACTTCTGCGCATTTAAGATTGATTTGAGAAATATCTTTTTTTCCCCTCAACTTCATTAGAGTTAAATATTGCATAAAGAGATAAAAGATTCCCCGTTTATTTTTAGCCATCGATTTTAAATTGCGATTTTCTTTTTCCTACTGTGCTGCCATCTATTTTATGCAGTCACAACTTTCCAAAATTGTTAAGCAACTAACTAAAATTTTCAAAAAATAACACAATATACAAATTTAAATTGACTATTTGTCAGAAATAGAGGCATTAGTCTTGAAATCGGTACTTCCTTTATCAGTTTTGGCTTTGTATAAAGGAAGAAAATTGTACACCCCCCAAAAAACACCTTCCAGAACTAGTATTTATAATTGCAAATATTTAACTGATTGCAACTATTTCGTATATCACCATTTACGAATCATTATCAAATAATTCAAATATCACTAATAACAATCCTTATCACTAAAATGAAATTCATACTTTGCTTTTTTCTTTGTTTATTGCAAGACATCATAACAAAATATACATGATAAAATATTGATTAAGCCTTTTAGCACCAGATGCTCATTCTAGGTTTGAGCGCCCTCTACTTTATATAAGAATTACTACACTGATATACAGTGTCTTGCTTATTCCAAGATATTTAATTTATCTGTTCATATTTCATGACTCAACTTTGCAATTACAATAAATTCTAGGATTTAACTTTTTGTAAGCCAAGCTATACTCCAACTTAACTCTACATCACTAGACGGTAGATCTTCATCGTGTTCATGGGCAATTCACTCCTTTTGGTGGCGTGAAGACATAATAATGCACGCCAAACCTTAGAGCTTTTTGTTTTCTACAGGGTTGCTGGGCTGAGCTTCCCAGCGTGACATTTTTCTTGTAAATGGGAGAAGAATGAGGAGAAGGGAATCGGGTGATACAATATACCTGTCCTTCCCTTTTGTCGAACAAAAGGCTAATATGGTTTGGCGAGCATTATGCCTTCACGCAGCCAAAATGGATGAATTGCCTATGAGCACGGTGGAGATCTACCGTCTAGTGATGTCAAATTAAGTTGGAGTTTAGTACATAACTTCCAAACATTTTGAAGTCATGAAAAATTAGTGTTGGAATTATTTTTTCTTCTGCAACTGTTTGCTCTCCATTTATGACTGAGAATTTTAAGTATTTTTTATTTATTTTTTATTTTTTGTATTTAAAAATAATAAAAAAAATCCATTCCACTCCATTACAAAAATTTGCTGCCATGCCTCAATCCGTTTTTCACACAGTCTTTCAGATAAGACTCCGTAACTTATTCCGTTAAGAGAATAACAGCGAAACAGTGAGAGACAGAGAAAAAAAGAGACAAGTGGCATGTTGCCAGACAGGTATGGAATTTTTATACACGCCGGGTTCGCTATATTAGTCACGATATTGTAATGTGTTGCAATGCATTGTTGTAAAATCTGAATGTATTTATCGTTTCAGTCATGATAAAAGGGCTCTTGTGACCCCTTGACTGGATATTGCAGCCCAAAGGGCCACTTTTGGGGAATGCAGTGATTTTACAAGAAACACATACGAGTCTTCATTATTCCATATATTCACAGGTTTTCCTTATTAAATCCGTCAAATTAGAAAGGGCTCTGTATGTCATATGCAGCCGTCTCATTGGTCTATATGCACCGGCTATATGCTGCAGCCGTCTCATTGGTCTATGTGCAGATGTCTAATTGGGTCGATATGCATATTGATCTATGTGCAGCCATCTCATTGGTCTTATGCACTATGCAGCCGGCTATATGAATTGGTCTACATGCACTATGCAGCCGACTATATGAAATGGTCTATATTTAGCCATCTCATTGATCTACATGTGACCGTCCGTATTCGGATGTACTGCCATCAATCTTGCTTTGCCAATTATGTCATTTCAAAGTCAAAGTGTCCATTCTGTAAAACCCTGAATATTGCTTTTTTAATATATCATAGACTTTCTTTCCCTTCTGTGTGTTATTTACGATTTTATGCTACATTTACGTGATTTCCTTTCCGCAGATTAGCTCCTCCCCTCATGTTAGTGATAGCCTGCGTATTCCTCATACCCCACTTAGGTTCGGGTCCTGTGTGGAAAGAGACGGTTGTCGATCGGCTGACAGAAAAATGCAGGCAATACTGGTGGACCAATCTCATCTTCGTCAACAACTTTGTCCCTCTAAAGAATATGGTAATTGCGTTTAAACACTCATTTAAGATTTTTTCATTAGACTGTAATATGTATAAATTGTATGAATAAGTGCAGAGATGTTAACTTTCCTACGGATTTCTCATCGTTTTCATTGGTTTTTACGGTTTACCATGCCCAATACTCATATATTACGATGAATGAATACGAGATACAATAGCGACTACATACATCAAGGTAACATTCAGCGAAAACAACTTGGATATCGACAATAGTAAAAGCAGGCGCGGATTTAGGGGGGGGGGTGCGGGGGGTGCGACCGTACCCCCCATGATGTATCTCGTCAAAATAATTTTTGAATGGCCGTTTCCTCCAAATTCAAAAAAAAAAAAAAAAAAAAAATTACATTTCTTTAATATTTGTAAGATCTATTTTTTATTTAATATCAATATCGATGGATTTAGAGGGGGTAAACAAAATTAAGCTTTTTCTGACATTTTTCATGTTTCATTAATACATATTCTTAAGCCACCTAACCGAGCTCCTTATTTCACAATCCGTAGAAGGAATAGGCTTGAGAGGGGACGAGTAGATCGCGATTGTGATGACATGCAATGTACCGGTCAACGAATCTTTATCCCTTGTGTGATTCTCAAATTAAAAAATTTCTCACAATACCATTAAAAAATTTCTCAATTTCAGCACGATTTTCTCATTTGTGAGTAGGAGATGGGACCAATAACTGGCAAGTTTTTTATTCCAATTAGCATTCTGCAGGTATACTTCTTGTCTTCTTGATCAGAGGGCAATTAATTATACAGGTTTAATATCGGGGTGCCATCGCACCCCCTAAACGTACAAAAAATCATGCACTAAAAATATTAAAAAAAAACAAAAAAAAAACAAGAACCTTTAATTATAATTGGAAAATAAAATGCCTAATTCCTAATTAAAAAAAAGCTTTGATTAAATCAGTACAATAGCATTACTGCAATTCTACAGAGGTTGTAAGAAGATCCGATGAAGAAGCTATCGCTAAATTAGGACCAAGAAAAGTTTCCCTTCGTTCTCTCCAGAAGATCAACAAAAACGACCCCTTCTTTCTTGACCTTGAATTTGAAACTAAGGACACAAAGCAATAAATCTTGTGGGGCATACTGTCCCCTCCCATGCACGTGACATTGCACCATTGTGAGTTGCAAATTACTAAAATGCCTTTACTCTGGGTGGAAGTGACAAGTGAATGGAATGGTCATTTTTGCTTGAGTTGGAGTGTGCGTGCGATGTCTTTGTTTCTTCAATTGGTATGGCAGTGCAAGATAATTGACAGTAATATATAAGCATGATAAGATTTTTTAAATGTTACTATTTATTTTACAAAATGTAATATTTCATTAACAATTTGTTTCAGTTTAGACGTTTGCTTTTTTTTTCTAAATATGTTTGAATATTTCGTTTTTTACAGAATAATCAGAAGTAGTGATTTATACTATACACTCATATTTGGCATTTTATGCAATTATCAACGTAACTCTCAATTCAATACCACCAGTATATGAATAGATTATAATAAAATATGTAATTCTTGTAAAAATAAACTGGTTTTACTGGATTAACCCCTTGTATCTGCACCCTTTCATATGCAAAATCATAAAAGCCCTTTGATAATGTCAAACAAAATTGCTTTCGTAAATTATAAAATTTAATTTATCCTTAACAGTATAAAGTGAGTTCCATATTACCTTTTAACTTCTTTTCAAAATATTCAGGATCATAGCCAAACACGTTTTTAAATATTGCTATATGCTCCAATCTCACACCTCGCGAAAATTCACCGGATCGAGCAATATTTGGCTCTCTGTAGTCTGTTTTCAAATTGAGTAAACACTTTACAAATTTTGACTAGTAATCTCGCGTCGATTGTTGAGCTACTTCCTGATAGTTTTCTGAGGTTTCTCTTATTTAAGATGAAGTCCATTTTTCCCTTGAAAGACCATCTGGTAGATGTTCTCTGCTTGATAAACAAACTAATCAGAATTTAACGTTGTTCCGGTGCAATATCTGGAAATATCCGTACAGCGACATTTATTGCTACTAGAATATCAAGTAACTAGCTGAATACCCGTGCTGCGCTACGAAATTTTACCATTAGCATTTTAGCGATCAAAAGACATTCATGTATTCTACACTTCAGACGTTTGCTCCCATTTCGATCCCGACAAATTGATTTATCAAAATAGGAACTTTCCTTTGTTGACATTTTAAACGAAATTTATAATTGTGAATAGTAAACTGGAATAGTTTATTGTGTTTATGTTTGCTCTTAGTTCTAAATTTCAAAGTAGTAGCTGTGTTGGAATTAAGTTAATTAGACATTAAGTTAATCCTCGTATAGTTTTAATGTTGCGTCGTCTTTTCATCCCTTAAAAATTCGTTAATCGATATTGGAATGACTTATTTTTTTAACATTTGCAAAAAAATATCAGAAAAATGACTACATTGGAAGAGGAACATTCGGATATCCATCGTTTGGAACATTTAACCCCTTCTCGACCCCTTAAAGTTGGTTAATCGAGAACAGAATAGCTTACTTTTTCTATGTTTAATCTTTTTTGACATTTGTACCAAATTTCCGAGTTGTGACCATATGGGAAGTGGTACATTCGAATATTCCTCGTTTGGAACGTTTAACCCCTTTTCCACCCCTTGATCCACCCGAGATCGGAATAGTTTACTTTTTCTGCGTTTGTCTTTATTGATATTCACACCAGTTTTCAGAATTGTGTAAATATGAGAAGTAGGACATTCGAATATATCGCTCGTTTGGAACGTTTAACCCCTTTTTGACCTCTTAAAGTGTGTTCATCGAGATCGGAATAGCTAACTTTTTCTATGTTTACCATTGTTGACATTTGTACCAATTTTTAGAGTTGTGACCATATGGGAAGTGGTACATTCGAATATCCCTCGTTTGGAACGTTTAACCCCTTTTTGACCTCTTAGAGTGGGTAAATAGAGATCGGAATAGCTTACTTTTTATACGTTTGTTTTTGTTGATACTTGCACCAGATTTCAGAGTTGTGACGAAAGGGGAAGTAGGACATTCGAATATCCCTCGTTTGGAACGTTTAACCCCTGTTCCACCCCTTAAAGTGGGTTAATCGAGATCGGAATAACTTACTTTTTCTTCGTTTGTCTTTATTGATATTCTCACCAATTTTTAGAGTTGTGACGAAATGAGAAGTAGGACATTCGAATATTCCTTGTTTGGAACTTTTAACCCCTTTTCGAGCCCTTAAAGTGAGTTAATCGAGATCGGAATAGCTTACTTTTTCTATGTTTACTATTGTTAATATTTGTACCAATATTTAGAGTTGTGACCAAATGGGAAGTAGGATATTCGAATGTCCCTCGTTTGGAACGTTTAACCCCTTTTCGACCCCTTAAAGTGGGTTAATCGAGATCGGAATAGTTTACTTTGTCTATTTTTACCATTGTTGATATTTGTGCCAATTTTCAGAGTTGTGACTATGTGGGAAGTAGGATTTTCGAATGTCCCCCGTTTGGAACGTTTAACCCCTTTTCGACCCCTTAAAGTGGGTTAATCGAGATCGGAATAGTTTACTTTTTCTATTTTTACCATTGTTGATATTTGTGCCGATTTTCAGAGTTGTGACTATGTGAGAAGTAGGATATTCGAATGTCCCTCGTTTGGAACGTTTAACCCCTTTTCGACCCCTTAAAGTGGGTTAATCGAGATCGGAATAGTTTACTTTTTCTATTTTTACCATTGTTGATATTTGTGCCGATTTTCAGAGTTGTGACTATGTGGGAAGTGGGAGAATTAGTGATGAGTGAGTCAGCGAGTGAGTCAGTGAGTGAGGGCTTTGCCTTATATATATAGAGATTTAACATATTGTAATTTCAAAACTGGTCAGCTTAGATTGCAAATTTGTAAATATTGCGCATTCGCAGCTTTTGACAGTTTTTATTTGCTTTGTTAAATAAAAGCCAAAATTGTTTTGTGCGAGTTGATTATTTAAGTATAAATTACTGAAATATTGAGAACAATACCGATGACTTACAAATCATTTAATGTTAAAATCTTTTTAAATGTTCTTTTTTTTTTTTTTTAAATTTTAATTTTAAATGTGTTTTTGTGTTTGTGACTCAAAATTGATGGTAATATGACTACTAATATATCTAATATGAGACACAATATGTAACCGATTAGAGATGCTACTTGTGATGAAAAAGCAGGTCCTATGGTTATATGAAAATTATTATTATTACAATTTCACCTGCTGTAACTAATTTAGTTTGGAATTTTATTTGAATAAAACGCAGAGAGTTAAAACAAACTAATTTTCAGATAATGTTAAGTTTATTGTTTGAAAAACCTGCTGCTTTTTTTTTATTTTTTTATTATGGTGATTTGTGTGTTGACGGTTTAAGATGGGCTTTGAGTACATTTTCCTAATTTAAGTTCTTTTTAAATCATATTTATAAGAGAAAATATACAGTTATGTTAAACCAATCTCAAAATTTATATTAAAGTACAGGTTGGGTACAATAAAAATCCGTCTTTTTAGAGAATTTTTGCAACTAAAGGAAAATATAAAACTTTAAGATGAAAAGGGCTTATATGGCTTATCAATATCAACTTATATCAATAAAGTGGTCTAGATAAAATGTCTATGCGTACATGGTCAGCATAGCTCCTAAACGAATTGACGTACGATATTCAAATTTGGTGTGCGGGCTAGTGGTAGCCATGGGACCTACGATTAGGTTTGAGCATTCACATAAGGGTGAAATCATGAATCTAATGCCTCTTAAGGTGTTTTAATCGCCCCCACCTCCGAATTTCCCGTAGAAATCTGATAAAAGCGTAAAAAGTTGAAAAATGTGTGTCTTTAACGCAGAGCTCTCTGCCCTTGTGCATCGCCCATCAACTATTGATATCTTTCTGCTTTTCGTTCAAAAAAGGACAGTGTAATGTCTATTGAATATCATCACCAATTTCGTCGGTTATGCGTTTTTTTTTTTTTTATTATTATTATTACTATTTTTCTTGTCCCACGTAAAAATTATTGCCAAAAATATCGCCAAACTCTCCATTTTCATTTAAATGAAGGAAAATTTGGAAACGGTAAATAATACCATATCAAATTTGAATGCAGTGACCAATATTATAGTGTGTAGTCTCAAGTTTATGTAACTTATATTTTAATTTACTAATGTGATGTCAAACAGAGTTGAGCCGACCAAACGGTATAGTGGTTAGCGTGCTGGCTTCTAGACCGCGAGGTTGCGGGTTCGAGTCCCGCGTAGGCATGGGTGTTTGTAAATGTATGTTGGCTTGTCTAATGACGAAAGTTTCGGCGCATTATAGCCCTCGTGTTGCTGACGGCGCCAGATAATCTGAATACAACCAACAAACAGAGTTGAAAAGAATTGTTTAACTTTGGAAATTATTAAAACCTTATGAATATAGAGTTTTACGTACCTGCAATGTTGTCTAAAGTTGTTAAAAGATCTATCGCCTTTTTCTGCAACAATTGATTTATGATGTTGAATGTATTGGTAAATTAACTTGTATAAAAAAGTTGAATTTTCATGGTTGCTGAGCTTTTTACACTTCACCTAATCTGCATGAGATATTTTTTTGTGCTCTTAAATATTTTTTGTTTAATAAAAAATACTAAATATTTAAAATTTAATTTTTTATTACATTTTCGGGGTAATTTGTTACATGGGGTGCAAAAGAGGATTGTCAAACCCTCTAATTTTTATTTTTCATTGAACCCTGATAGTATCATACTAATTGATGATACCCCTCCCCCCCCCCTCTTCCCCAAGTTGACAAACTATCACCGCCACTGTAAACACTCCCGTTCAAAATCGCACCCCCCTTGATTGACCTCTAAATCCGCCCCTGAGTAAAAGTATTCGCACGTTTCCAAGAGTATTGGCAAAAGATTGAAATAAGATATTTCACGTTAGTCTTCTCCGTAGGTTTCAAAGAAGACTACAGAAAATCCATAAAAACTACGGAAAATCCATAAAAACTACGGAAAATCCATAAAAACTACAGAAAATCCATAAAGACTACGGGAAATCAGATAAGACTTCGGAAAATTTGTAGAGACGACTGAAACTAAGTAAAATCTACGGAAAATCCTTAGAACAATTGGCATCTTTACATAGTGAAATATTTTACCATATTTTATAATTCTTAAGGCCTCAATTGGTGGAATATGTGAAGGAAGAGGTTACGTAACAAAACACACTATTGAGATATGAACTCTTAAATATCTACATTTAAACTTCCTTGAAGTATTCACTTCATTTTTTTCCCCCCCATTTTTTTTATTAGACTATAAAAAGTGAATGTGAAAATTAATGAAATTTTTCTACCAAATTGCAGCTTGAATTAAAGGACTAGTTAGGTAAATAGCAAAAAGTTGCTATTGGTATATGAACTCCCAATTAAAGATCATTCCCTATACTCGCTATGTTACAATTTTCAAGTTCAGTTAATTTAGAGACTACTTTGTAAAAAACGTTGAAAATTGGCGAGTAGGTCTGAAAATGATCACTTAATGAAATGGCATAAGTTAAAAACTCGAAAATAGCGTAAATTTTATTTTAATAATGGGGATAAAGCGTATCGGAAGGTTGCGTGTTCAAATCACGTTCGGGGCCACAATAAAGCGTAGCTGGCTTTCTGGGGGAACCGGGTCTCGATCGGAGGACCTTTGGTTCTCGAGCCGCTTACTTAACCTCTGTGCAAAAGAGTACTCCAGTGCACTGAAGCTTTATCTGTTATTTAAACACGAGACCGCCACAAGGATTTAAAAAAGCAAAAGACTACCGCAAGTGGAGCCACAGCATAAGCATTGACGTAAGGATTCCGACGTAAGGACTTCAAATACAAAATATGATAAATTAGACGCTATATTTTCGAGTTTTTAATTTATGGCATTTCATTAAGGTGGTCATTTTCGAACCTACTCGTGAGTATAGTCTCTAAATGAACTGGGGCTGGAAGATTGTAACAGAGCGAGTGTTAACGCGCGTCAGTAAACTGTCTATTTAACTGTCAGTAAACTGTCTATTTAACTGTCAGTAAACTGTAAACTTTTAACTGTCACCGTCGTTGATCGTAGAGACGGCCCTTTTTGTTATATAGTCAATTGACAGAATTGTGAGAGGGTTTTTTGCTAGTCTTTTACATCAATGATTTTACACCGGTAATAAAGGTTTTAACAGCAAGATTGGTTTTGAGTTGATTTTAAATACAGTCCACTTCAGAGAGAAAGTCAATGTTCCAGCTACAACAGCGAGTAAAGGGAACGTTACTAGAGATCCTCTTGAGAGAAATTTAGAAGTTACTATTGAAAGAAAGATTTTCATGCACAGTTTGTTTTGAACCTTAAATTTAAAGGATATTGATTTGTCTTCTTGACAATACGCTTCAAATATTTTGAAAGCATTAAGAAATGCTTATTGTGGATCCTTTTTTTATAAAATAGATAAAGCAAGGCACCTAGTGCAAATAAAATACGTTTTTATTAAAGGAAACTCATGGCTTCGAAGCCGGTGAATTAGAGGTCGGCGATATATCAATACGACGATATTTTTGAAAAAATATCGATGGTAAAAATATCGATACAAGTCACCGATATATCGATATTTTAAAACATTTTTAGTTTTTTGAAGATCGTTTTGAAGTTCCATGTGTTTTTTCGATTTTCTTTATTCCCTTTTCAAAAACTTCAAAACTAAAATTTGAACTTGATTGAAAAACGGTTCAAAGGGCCCCCTAAACAAAAAGAAAACGTGATGTAATGGAAAGATAAGATCATTTATTAGTAGTCATTCACATAGCACCGTTTCTGTTGCTAACGTGTGCCTGGAATTTATATATAATTTTAAATATTAAAAACATCTCTATCAGCAAAATATGCGGTTAACTACTTTTAAAAATTTCTTCTTTAAAAATAAATGTGAATTTATGCATTGACATCCAAATGTATTTTATTTATTCTGATTGATAATATAATTTATTTATTAAAATAATGTTCATTATTTATTAAAACGATTTTTATAATTTATTTATTAAAACGATTTTGGCATGAATTCCTGAAAAGTAGAAATTTGCCCCGAAGAACTTCGTTTCGGGCCAAATTAAAAATCAAATTTAAAAAAATCATGTATCGATATATTTTAATTGTATCGATATAAAACGATTCTATGCAACGATATAGTATCGATATTTATTTTGATCGATATTTCCGACCTCTACGGTGAATCCATACATGTCCAAAAATATGCTTTGCTTTTTCTGGCTGAGACTTTAACGTTTCTGTTTGGAGAAGAACCTATTTCTTTTTTAATTGTAGGTTTTTTGTTGTCTTATATTTTTAACAAATTGCTTACATTTATTTTGAGGTATGATTTATTTCCTTCTATAGTGTTTGATATGGACGTGGTACATTCCGGTGGATACTCAACTTTACATACTTAGCCTTGTGGTTCTTATTCCCTTAAAAAGGAATCCGCGATGGGGTCTGATGATGAATGGAGCTCTGTTCTGCACCGCAATCATTGCAACAGCTGTTTTCCATATTTATTACAAGCTACCTCCAACACTCATCACGGTTTTCGACCATCCTGAGTATGTGCGACTGCTTTTTGAAATAATACTAATAATGAGTTAACTTTTTGGGTGCTTACGTATTATGCCGTCGACCGTTTGCGAGACAAAATATTCTCCAAACGGACTCCATTATTCCGCCGAAATGGATTGTCTGGGCCCCGTTTCATCATGCTGCTGAGACCCCAGCGCTGACCCGAGTCGAACCAAACCTCTGAGGAGGTCAGAAGGTTCGATATTTTGATTATCAAAAGAGTTCACCAACTGTCGACGGGACAATACGCAAGTAACAGTTTTTAAGTGCTGTTTTTTTTTAGTTGTATCACTTATTATGTATGTTGTTTCTGTACGTTAAATCTGTCTTTATTTAACCCGTGAGAATGCACGCTGGGTCCAATAGACCCGGTCGTAATATAAATTCCCACAGCAACACACCAGCGCGCGCTCTCGCGGGTTAAATGTCCAAGTTGGCATGGTGTGGATATGCAGTGTGAAGTTCTAGCTCGAGTTCCGACTTTCTTAGCCCATCTGATGGCTGTATGGTTTGCACTCTGGCCAGCCACGCATGCCAAAGATGGCAGGTTTTAACCCCGGATTAGTCATGGATGTTCTTCGTCGTTAGGGATCCACGTTAAGCTGTAGGTACTGGCCTGATTAGTCGTCATTGTGCATGAAAATAGATCGTTGAGCGTATAAACCAACCAAATGACTTTCTCATCGATAACAAATAAAAATTATGACGTTTGAGTCATTAGAAGTGCATACACAATCCAGAAGTTGCAGTTAGTGATCAGTGGAAAAAGAGTAAGATCTTGAGATCTTGGACAAAAATTCAGAGATGTGACTGCATTAAAAGTGAGGCACGGGAATATTCCTCTTTCGGAACGTTTCACCCCTCTTCAACCCCTTAAAATGTGTTTATGGAGATCGGAGCAGACTTACTATGTTTGTCCTTTTTGACATTTGTATGAACATATCAGGGTTGTGGTTAAAAGGGAAATAGAAGAATTAGTGATGAGTCAATGAGAGATTTGACTTTAATATATAGAAATAAGGATAGATGTTGTGTATTTACGTCTAACTGTAACCGATACTGAACATATTCTCTAGACAGTCAGTCAATCAATAACTTTAAAGGTATTAGACATTATAACTGTAACAGATCGAGGAATATTGCAAATAATGAAATCTGCAGGCTAATTAATTAAACAGAATTACACCCTAATGGACTGCTATATCCTTGTCTCACACGCTTTACTCACCCCATGCTACATCGAGGTATAAAGCATAATCTCTGCTCTGCTTTTGCGTCTTGAATAACTCACAGCCCTAATAACTATTTGTATTCAACCAATATTGTACTCAACAGTGAACTACACTTTCTAAACGTCTAAAACATTTTCTTTAGAATCATTTAAGGCATGGATATACTATAACACATCCGAATCAAATATTAATTAATTCTTTGTTTTGCAGTGACATAGCTTATGCTACTGATTATGGTTATCACAGAACATATGCGCACGCTGGAGCTTATTGTGTCGGTCTTACCGTTGGATATGTTTTGGCTACGAAAAAAAAGTTTCGAATTCCACTGGTAAGTCAAATACAAATATATTTTAACTAAATATTATCACTTGCCTTTTATAATTCAAACAAACCTAGACTAGAGGGTGGGGACATTGATTAACCAAGTTGTTTATACAATAGGTTAATGTTTTAAATTGAAACAGGGGAACTTTAAACGTTTTTAGAACATTTTTTAATTTTTTGTTACGAAACGGAAACGCAGCTTTACTTTGAAATAATCTTGCACATTATTTCAGTAAGCTGATGTCGTGGTTCAGATTTTTGATGAACGACGTTGTCATTAAACATTGCTTTAGAGGAGTGGGTAATAAGGTTACAGCTCTGAATACCCAATAGGGTAACAGCTCTGAAATTTTTAACATAAGTAGTTTTGGCCTTCTAATTGGACTTTTGACAAAAAGAATGCTAAAATTTTAAATTTGTTTTAATTAAATTTTTTAATTAATATTTTCACAAAAAGCGACTTCTAAAAGGTCAAGAGCTCTGGGAATTTCAACATAAGTAGTTTTGGCCTTCTAATTTTACTTTTCACAAACACGTGTTAAAATATTCTCAAAGGGGTGTTGCTTTATTGTATTAACGGGGAATTTTTATTTTGTTTCCCGACAGGAGAGGGGTTTTTAATATTAAGTGTTTACGCAGCAATTAGTTTTTAGTGAGTGAAGCGAGCTTATTCTTACTCAGCTATGAAACTTTAAGAGGATGAAACGAGCTCATATTTGCATAGCAATGGACCTTTCAACGAGTGAAATAAGCACGCGCTTATTATGAACTTTTCAGCAAGCGAAGCGATCTGCCACGCAACTAACGAAAAAATTGCACATAGTAAAATTTCGTAGCGAAGAACGAGTATTCAGCTCGCATATAAATAATTGATTTTTACCTATTGGGTTAATTTTCTTGTTTGAAATATTGATAAAGAAAGTTACTTAACAAATGTTGCCAAACATTTAAGATTTTGTTGCGTTTGATGCGTAATAACTTAACCCTGTTCTAACTGTATCCATTCTTCATTTCCAGTTGGCTCATATTCTTGGTTGGATTGTGGCAATCACGTTGTCTCTGGCAATCTTGTTTGGAGCATATGACTGGAACCAGGGCAATCTCCCGAGTTCTCTGCTCTCAACAGTGTACGGAACGACCAGTAAATTTGCCCTTGCTCTAGTGTTTGGTTGGATTACAATATCATGCATGGCTGGTAGTGGAGGTATGGATAATGTAACATCTGGGACATCTTAGTTTTAAAAATTGAGAGTTTCTGATTTTCTTAAAGAAATTTACTACAATGGCCATGCTGAGCAATCAATGGCCGATGAATTAGAAACTTGGTATAATTTTTTTATTCGACATCTTTCTTATTTTCAACTACCCATATGTTAACATAGGGGAGTGAAAGTATTGTTTTCGGTCAAAAATAAATTCAATTTGTTTGTTTTTTACCATTTCTTGACGTTTTGGAATAACCTGACTTCACAAAAGTTTATGTACTATGTGTGACGTAGTCAGAATAACTCCCGAACCAAATGACCTACGATGTTCAAGTTTGATGTACGGGGTAGTGTTGGTCATAGAACCTACCATCAAGGTTTTTTGTCAAGAATGCGCATGCGTATACGGTAGCTACTATTAAAAAATCATGTTTTTCAGCAATCACTAAAAAACGGCTCTAACGAATTTGCTCAAAATCCCTGTGGTAATTCCTCTTAAGATGTTCTAAACATCCCCACCTCTGAAATTCCCATAGAAATACTGTAGAGGTGTAGAAAGTTGATGGAAAAAACGAATGTCATTAACTCAAAGTTCTCTTCCCTTGAGCATCTCTCATCAATAAGCAATTTCTCCTCTCCTCTGTTTCACTTACAAGAAACGATCAAGTAAGAATTATCGGAAAGTATAATGCCAAATGCGCCATTTCGGCAGAAAGTGTGTGTGTGTGTGTGTGTGTGTGTGTGTGTGTGTGTGTGTGTGTGTGTGTGTGTGTGTGTGTGTGTGTGTGTGTGTGTGTGTGTGTGTGTGTGTGTGTGTGTGTGTGTGTGTGTGTGTGTGTGTGTGTGTGTGTGTGTGTGTGTGTGTGTGTGTGTGTGTTATAGCTAAAAAATAAATGCAAACTGACCATTTTTTAAAATGAAGGAAAATTGTAATAACAATATTATTTAATGTCAACTTTGAATGCAGCCACCAGTAATATGGTGTAATTGAAAGTTGTGCGATGTTCTACATTCCCAGTTTCTAAGGATATCGGCGTCGGTTTGGATAAAATTTATATTTAGGAATTCTGCAACTTTTCACGTCTCCAATTAAACAACCATTATTGTTCTTTCTAAAGTATATACGCCAACCTGATGGCTGTGGGGTTAGCTCTATGGCCTCGCATGTCAAAGGTCGAATCTTAGGTAAGGCATGGAAAATCTCTGTGGTTCGGAATCCACGTCAAGCTGTAGGTCCCGACCTAATTAGCCATTATTGTGCCAAAAAATATGTCATTGAGTGTACAAATAAACCAAACCAACCAAATCAAAATATGAACTACCTATTAGAAGATTGGAAGGTATACTTTTCATGTTGAGTGTTCCTTTTTCCTCTCAAAATACTCAGAGAATTATTCCAAACATGGGGGGGAAAAAATCAATGCATGGAAAACTTTTCAAACGCGTTTTTCTGACAACCACCTTTTGTTTGACTTTACCCTTCAGTGGTGACAACGAACGTGAGTCTTCGGAATCCTGTACATCCTGTACAGAATGGATTGAAGCAGATTAGCGACAAGCGGACAACCGCGGCGGTTTTACTTAATGCTACCTCCGGTGAGTGAGGTTTGAGTGGCTAACTTTCTAGGTATTGTAGGGCATTTCTTAATGATGTGAGATGTGTTTCTTGTAGGCCTCGTAGCGTCGATTCTTAGCTGGGAGGTGTTGGTTCCACTCGGCCGTCTCACCTATGTCACCTATCTCATCCACCCCATTGTGATGTTTATGTACGTTGGTAGCACGAGGACACTTATTCGTCAGGATCACAGGACACTGGTAAGTACAACATTTGCGTTCATTACTGCACATGTAAAGCACACTGTAAACCCTGATACCACAGGCTAAGCACAAAGGTCGCAACTGCATTTTGTGAACAAACTGAATAATTGTTACCAGGTGGTTCTCTGTAATTTGTTCTACATAATGATAAGGTGTTTAATAGTTGTATCTACTCGGGAATTGTTAATAAGTTAGTCAACTGTATGAAGTTTATAAACTTTAAACCGCCACATATTCCGATTCCCAACACCAAAGCGTGTGAGTACTTGCACTATCTGCAGAGCTAAGCGCAAAGGTCGCAAATGCATTTTTTTGTCCGAACTGTATTATTGTTACCAGGTCGTTCTCTGTAATTTGTTCTACATAATGATAAGGTGTTTAATAATTGTATCTACTCGGGAATTGTTAATAAGTTAGTCAACTGTATGAAGTTTATAAACTTTAAACCGCCACATATTCCGATTCCCAACACCAAAGCGTGTGAGTACTTGCACTATCTGCAGAGCTAAGCGCAAAGGTCGCAAATGCATTTTTTTGTCCGAACTGTATTATTGTTACCAGGTCGTTCTCTGTAATTTGTTCTACATAATGATAAGGTGTTTAATAATTGTATCTACTCGGGAATTGTTAATAAGTTAGTCAACTGTATGAAGTTTATAAACTTTAAACCGCCACATATTCCGATTCCCAACACCAAAGCGTGTGAGTACTTGCACTATCTGCAGAGCTAAGCGCAAAGGTCGCAAATGCATTTTTTGTCCGAACTGAATTATTGTTACCAGGTCGTTCTCTGTAATTTGTTCTACATAATGATAAGGTGTTTAATAGTCGTGTCCGCATGGGACATATTTTTAAAAAATAATAAGTTAGCATCAACTACATGAAGTTGTTAAAGTTTAAGCCGCTATTTCTGATTTTGAGTTCACCTGCAGACCGACCTTGTGTGTTAAGTGCTTCAGCCTCGCATGCCAAAGGAACCAGGTTCAAATCTTAAGTTAGAATTAGAGGTCGGCTATATATCGATACGACGATATTTTTATCGATATTTCTAAAAAAATATCGATGTCAAATATCGATAAAAGTCACCTATATATCGATATTTTCAAACATTTTTAGTTTTTTGATGATCGTTTTGTAATTTCATGTGTTTTTTCGATTTTTTTTTATTCACTTTTCAAAAACTTCAAAACTAAAGTTTGATCTGGGCTGAGAGGCAGTTAAAATGGCACCAATATTCAATATTTTCCACACACTTAAAAGCTATTGAAAATTATCTAAATTTTTCTTGAAATTACTGCACCAATTAAACGAAAATATATATATATATATATATTTTTTTTTTGTAATAGATTCATTTCATTTGAAAAAGTAGTCACCTTACAAAAAAGCAATCATGAAAAATAGAAATTTTCCCCGAAAAACTTTGTTTCTGGCAAAATTGAAAATCAAATTAAAAAATCACGTATCGATATATCGATATTTTATCGATATTTTTTTCTATGCAACGATATAGTATCGATATTTATTGTGATCGATATTTCCGACCTCTAGTTAGAATGTATGTTCGTCATTGTTCGGAAACCATGTTAAGCTATAGATACCAACCTGACTAGTCGTTATAGGGCGAAAAATTAAGTCGTTGAGCGTGCAATCAACCAACCAGCGTTTAAGTTCTGGGATATGATTTGAATCCGGTACATAAATGGTTGTCAAACTGAGTCATGTTCACAACCAAAAGAGAGTTAACCCTTTCACGCTCAAGGGAAATATTTTCCCCTTCTACAAAAATCGTTATCGATTGTTCAATTATTATTAAATCGATATTTTTTTCACTGAATGTCAAAATAAAACGTTTGTCCAAGGCGGCAAATGTGTTTCTGAACGAATAAAAAAAAAAAAACGTATAGAAAATAGGACACATAATAAATGTGTTATGTGCAATGTCCACTTGTGCTTCACAAGTAAACGAAATTGTTTCGTAGAATATCATAACTAATTATTTATTTTACTTTTCTGATAATTTTTATTATGTTTTTTGTATTACAAAGCAATAAATAAAATACTGATATAATAAACCTAACTCTTCGTTTATTTACTTTTATGGTCCATAGGGAAAAATATTTCCCATGAAATTATACAAAACCTATACACCCTGCTATGTTTTTCTGGTGATATTCTCTTACTTTACACCCACAATAGCTAAAATATTGGGTTGTATTGGCATATTTAGTCTTGGACATCTTATGGTCCTGTAAGGGCTAATAGACGGATTGATCATTACAACCAGCTCAAATATAAAACAGATAATTTATTTATTTCAAACTAAAGTATCGTAATGAACCAAAATAATTTTCTAAGGATCTCTTCGTGATTTTAACCCATGAGTACTCGCGCTGGTGTGTTACTAAGTTACTGTGATATGTTTTTCTGGTGATATTCTCTTACTTTACACCCACAATAGCTAAAATATTGGGTTGTATTGGCATATTTAGTCTTGGACATCTTATGGTCCTGTAAGGGCTAATAGACGGATTGATCATTACAACCAGCTCAAATATAAAACAGATAATTTATTTATTTCAAACTAAAGTATCGTAATGAACCAAAATAATTTTCTAAGGATCTCTTCGTGATTTTAACCCATGAGTACTCGCGCTGGTGTGTTACTAAGTTACTGTGATATGTTTTTCTGGTGATATTCTCTTACTTTACACCCACAATAGCTAAAATATTGGGTTGTATTGGCATATTTAGTCTTGGACATCTTATGGTCCTGTAAGGGCTAATAGACGGATTGATCATTACAACCAGCTCAAATATAAAACAGATAATTTATTTATTTCAAACTAAAGTATCGTAATGAACCAAAATAATTTTCTAAGGATCTCTTCGTGATTTTAACCCATGAGTACTCGCGCTGGTGTGTTACTAAGTTACTATTACTGTGTAGACCATATCGTGATAGATAAGTTATAATATGAACATTGAATATTTTTAAAGACATGAACCAATTTTCACAAACCTGGCCATTGCAATAATATAACCCATAAAACCAGAGTTTTTAAAAAATCCTTTATATACATTGTCGATTTTTATATTCATTAACACAGCGCCGATATCAAAAGCATTTCTAACAGCAAAATGTGTGGCAAACTACGTTTTAAATTTTATTTATTAAAAATGAACGTAAATGTATGCTCTCGCATCGAAATATCAGTTATTTATTCTGATTAAAGTAATTTTATTATTTATTTATTAAAAAAAAATGTTGGCAACAAGAAAGAGTTTTAACAGGAGTCGGTTCAATGATTTTTTAACACGATTAGATGGCGGCAAGTTGGTTTATTAGTATTCGGTAAAAAAGCGACCTTTTAGTGACAGTAACAGCCACAAAATTTGAGAGAAGGTATTGTCGTCGACATTGAGTCTATCTGCCAAGTTTCAGCCCGATTAGATGAGGGTAAGGGGATTAATTGGGCGCCCAGAGATTTGCCTTCTATCGATACGCATAATCGAAGTTAATATAAAGAATTTGAAAATGGAAGACATTTTTCTGAAAAAAGATGTAAAGTAGAACAACGTGTTTTGCTTCTTCTTGAATATCAGGATATGCGAAATTATGGAAAAATATTTTTAGATTACTATTCATTGAGAGAGTTTTTCATAACGTAGCTGTTTCTGATAATTTAAAAAAAGGAAACTTATATTTTTTTGCTCATGTAATGGATCTTTTAACGGATAAAGGGATCTTTGCTATAAACCATAAATTTGCGTATTTTTATACGTTTTTTGACGAGTCCACACTGAACGTTTTTAATATAAAAGTTCTCATCCCAAGAAATGGAGATGAAAAAGCCGAGGACAAAGCAAGACAACAAAACAAATTATATAGTTTGAAAATGTTCAATGTGTATATGTATCCGTTGTTAGATTGTTATGTTTATCATATTTAACAATAATTTTTCCTGAATCAAGTAGTTGTAGACAACTCTAATTTATTGTCGTAAATTCACACGTAGCTAACCATTATGTCGCCTTTATGCTATTGAAACTTTTCCCTCTTTGTAACATATTCTGTATAAACAAAATTAAATTATCGCATGGGATAGTATAGTAACGTAACTTATGAGCAACAAAATCTAGGCTTTTCAACAGTCACCGTTCTCTCCGTAATAAAAATCTGGATCTGCCCTTTACAACTGGTTATAACTCCTTGTGGGAGATGTTCCAGACTTTTTCAAGATAACCTCTTTTTAATTTCAATGACCTTATATGTAATATTGAGTAATGAAAGTATGGCATTCGGTAAAAATCGATGATTTTTTTTTTTTTGCTTTTTTTTTTTTTTTTTTGCATATCTGCACGTTTTGGAACATACTGAGCTCAAAACAGGGGTCTACAAAAAATGTGTGTCTGTGGTCAGCATAACTACCGAATGTATTGTCCTACGATGTTCTACTTTTGCGTACAGGTTAGTGGTGGCCATGGGACATGTCATTAAAGAATTCGCATAAGGTATAAGTGCCATTGAAAAATTTGTTTTTCAGCAATTGTTGATTTTGGAAACAAAAAAAAAAGCCTTTGAAAAAAGCTGTGAAAAACCCTTTTAAACATCCCCCATCTCCGAAATTTCTTCAAAAATACGATAGAAGAGTAAAAAGTTAAAAAACGAATGTCTTTAACGAATAGATATATTTCCTTGAGCTCATCAACAAATGTTTCTCCTTTGTTTTATTTATAAGAAATGATAAGGTAGTCTTTTTCGAAAAACATATCGCAATTGCACAATTTTTGCCGAAGTCCCCCCCCCCCCCCATTGCAAAACAGTCATATTGCAAAACAGTTTTTTTAATTAATTAAAATATGAAAACGAATACGGTAAATTACACGAATACATGGCAAATTTTTAAATACAATGACAAGTAAAGTTGAAAGCTGTGCAATGTCCCACACACTTAATTTCTTACTTTCAATTAACCATATGTTAATATAGAGTAATGAAAGTATTGTATTCGGGGGGAAAAAAAAGGAAGGAAAAATAACCGTTTTTTTTTTTTTTTTTTCTTTCTTCTTTTCCCTCCCCCCCCCCCCCCCACGTTTTGGAATATCCTGGTTTCCAAAAAGTGATCTAGAAAAAAAATATATGTCTGTGTGTACGTGGTCAGCATAACTCCCGAACGAATTAATCTACGAGGTTCAAATTTGGTGTGCTGGTTACTGGTGGTCATGGGACCTATCATTATGGTTTTGCAAAAAAAATGCGTATTAGGTTCAAATCATGAAAAAAGAACACGCTTCTCAGCAATTACTAAAAAATAGCTCTAATGATTTTAATTAAAATCTCTGTGAGAAAGCTTCTTAAGGTATTATAAACGTCTCCACCTCCAAAATCTCCTTAGAAACACGATAAATGCACAAAAAGTTTAAAAACAAGTGCTTCTCTCTTAAAGTGGTGCTGCTTTAACACAGAGTTCTCTGCCCTTAAGCCTCGTCCATTAACGATTGATTTTCCTCTTTTTCACGCACAAGAAATTATAAAGTAGTGATTATCGAATAACAACGCCACTATCGCCGTTTTTTTTTTTTTTTTTTTTTTGGCTTAATAATGTAAAGATTGTAACCAAAAATATCGCCAAACTGGCCATTTTTATTTAAATGAGTTAAAACTTGAAAACGGTAAATAACACCATATCAAATTTTAATGCAATGACCAGTTGTGCGTTGTCCCATATCTCTCATTTGTTTTTCTTCACGGATATTTTTATGTTAGCAAAGAAAGCAGTTGAGTAATAATCATTTCATGGAGATGATCTAGAGAATTACTTAATCTTGGTACGTGATAATTGCCGGTTCTAAAGATTCAGCTTTTGGTTGCGTACGTTTCCGTTTACAGCCTCATTTATTTCGCCTTCGTAAAATGGTCGTGTCTTGAGGAACCGGGAAACTTCGTTAAGTCCATTGTTTCGAACAAATCCGCAGTAAATGAGACGGAAGAACTCGAGATCATTTCATTTCAGTATCGAGTACGTCGTCAGACGAAAACAATTTGTTGATTAAAAGAGATTAGATCAATATTGTTAAGAATTTTCTCGGAGGGAATTTGCAAAATAAAAACTGATAATTTATTCTTTGTCTCATTTGTTTACAAAACTTCTTTAAACAACACTAAATTCGTCATCAAGATTTAACAAAAGCTCCAGTGAGTGAAACTTAAGATATAGTGATAATTCAGACTCACGAAAAATAACTTGTGAAAACGCAGAACATCTTCGAAAACGGCTATAAACCTCCAACTGACTCAAATTCCAAACCTTGGTGGTCTTTACATTCTCGCTTTTAATTCATATTTTAACTTTCTTCTATGAATCATCGCTGCAATTCGTTAAACAGCAGACACTTGGTACATGTGAGTAAAATATCTATTTCCAAGCTCTATGTGGTAAAACGCATAAAATATCATCTTGTAATTTGATCACTGATGGAAAATACTGTCCCCCCATTAAATGCAATTGGGATAATATATTCCACAAAAATTCTTATATTACTTATTTGGGTCGAAAGAGTTAAAGTGAAACGCCTGAAATGTGTTCAGATAAAAAAAAAATCGACCTACTCTCAGGTGTATTATGTAATATTAACTACAAAGAATTTCTGAAAGTTTTATTCATTCAAAAACAAAACTACATGAAAAATTGCAATTTCTCATTTATATTTTAGATATTCCAGTATCTGGCGAACATCATGACGTCATACATGGTCGCTCTTCCTCTGACTCTTCTCTTCGAGTCTCCGTTTTTGGCCTTGGAGAAATTGTTCCTGACCCCGAAAGGAGTCGTTAAGAATGATAATGAAAACAACGACATGAGAAAAAGAGAAAAAAATGACAATTTTGCTTTGTATACCAATCCAGTAGAAGAAAATAACGGAAATTTTGTCATAGGGATGCAACAAATAAAAACTGATATTTAATATTTTCAGGATATCTTTAATATCTCCTTCATATCTACATATTTCCTTCATGTCATAAATATTCTTGATATTTTTACCAGAAAGTATTTTCAGCACTGTAGAGTATTTTTTTCAGACTGGAGTCCTCTAAACTGGATAGAACTTATTCTCTTCAGACTGGAGAGACTGGAAAGCCTAAATAATAACAAAAAATATATTACGTACATTTGTGGTGTCCTTTTTTGAAAAAATGTTTTAATATTGAAAAGTTGTCTGTTTCGGAAGAATTATCCACCTACTCTCTTTCGACTTAAGAGTTCATACTCTCTTTAAACTGGATATTAATCTTATCTTGTTGGGTATTTAGAAATCGAAAAGTAAAGTCAAACTGAAGTTGTTGGTTGATTTTTTTTTTTTTTTTTTTTGATTTATTCTCATCAGATAAGTGAAATTTTTATCTATTCAGATGAGATCAGTTCCAAAGCTTTAAAATTGTCAGAATTTCTTCATGTTCGATTCAATTACATCGCTTCGGAGCTTTGCAATCTCTGATTTTAAAACTCAACTGACATAAAAGCTATTGTAAAAATCTCTCAATATATAGCTGGAAGGTTTTTTTTTTTAATATTTATTCCCATTGAAAAGGCAAAAGTGAGGCAATTTTCTCTTGAAAGAAGTACTTAAAAAGAGTCTTGCTATAACATTCGACGCAGAAACCTATTTATTGAAGTTCCAAATAATGTTGTTTGGCTGTTTCCGCGTAGAATACGCAGTTTTTAGCTCTTACGTTATTAAAAGTCTGATATAACCATCATTTCTGACTAGGTTTTCAACTAACTAGTTCTTTGTGTTATAACTATCAGGGGAACAATAAGACATTTCTTTTATTTTCGAATTAGAAAAACAAAAGATTTTCATAAACGACTTTTGTTGTAGTCTAACAGGAAGTATAACTATAGATAATATTTAATAAAGGAATACTTCATTGTTAACTTAGAGGTATCACTTTAATAGTTCAATTACAAAATCCTTTAGTCAAAGAGCATTGCTATAAGTGTTTTTTTATGAACAATAGGCAAAGTGAAGGTCGAATGTTTAAGAAAGAAAGATTATTCTCTAGATTATTTTTCCATAAATTAAGATAAGACCTGAAAAAAGTATATACTTGAAAGAAATTTCCTCTTTTTGAAATTCTATTCACGTTTTTTTTTTTTTTTTTTTTTTTTAAGTTACTTAACCGAAATGTCATTATTGTCAACAATCATGTAATACTCACTTAAATGAAATAAGAAATGTCAAGTCAGATGTAAAGTGCTTCAACAGGACTTTAAGTATACACGAGTTTCTGACCGTGACCAACTGAATATTTTGTTGTAAACCTCTTTTTTGACCAGTGGCGTATCTTTAGCTTCAAATCAAGCTGTACAGTTACTCGATTATTATACAATTTAACGACCAACAATTTTCAAACTGTTTATCGCAGTATGTTATTAACAGACTGTTCATGATTGTGCATGGTTACCAGATTACCCAGCAACGGGCAGGATTACCGAACAATTCGCCGTTAGTGCAGGATTACAAGACTGTTCGACGTTTATACAGAACTGCCAGGCTGTTCAGCGACGTTTAGGATTACCAGATTGTTCGAGGTTAGCTATTGTTTACCAGACTGTTCGACGCTAGTGCATGATTGCCAGACTACTCAGCGACGTGCAAGATTATCAAACTGTTTGACGTCATTGCAGGGTTACAAGAGTATTCAACGTTAGTGCAGGATTACAAGAGTGTTCGGTATTAGAATAGGATTACCAGATTGCTCGACGTTTCTACAGAATTGCCAGACTACTCAGCGACGTGCAAGACTATCAAACTGTTTGATGTCATTGCAGGATTACAAGAGCATTCAACATTAGTGCAGGATTACAAGAGTATTCAACGTTAGTGCAGGATTACAAGAGTGTTCGGTATTAGTATAGGATTACCAGATTGGCTCGACGTTTCTGCAGAATTTCCAGACTACTCAGCATCGTGCAGGAATACCAAACCGTTCGATTACTTGCAATATTATTATATTTTTCAAAGATCTGCAATATTACCTGGTTGTAAACAAACGAATCATACGGAGTTAATCAGCAGCGAACAAATTCCAGTTGAAATCTTGAGGTGACATTGAAGAATCGACATTCTTTTGAAAAAAAAAAGAAAAATCCAAAGCATCATGTCGATTAAGTTTATCTTGCTGCTGCTCATAGTAAGATTAGCATCAAGCTCTTACAACAAAGCACCTTCCAGTGCTTCAGAGAGCGTTAATTCAAGTGTCAGGGCACCAGTTTCAGATATAGGGCATTCGAGTGCTGCTCAAAAGTGGTTAGTAGCCGACAAAGCACTGAGAGAAGCGTCCTCTTTGGCTGTGAAAAGTATTCTGCCTCATGCGTTAAAAGCTTCCGAGAGTTTGAATCTAACTTCTGGTTGCTCCAGAGGATTGTTCAAGTTCCTAATGGGCATCAAGAAAACGAAACTATGGGCTTTTCAAAGTAAGTGCTGAGATTTTTTTTATTATTAATTTTACCATACGGTAACTTGATGGAACAATATTCTTTTGTGACATTCAACCAAATCTTAAGAAATGGTATTGTTTAGATTGAAATAACTGGAAAAAAATGCATATATTATGTACTAAATAACGTGTATCGCTAGCATAATTGTGTTCAGATGCTTATCAAGCACTGTGTCACAAACATCGATGTAGATAAACACCTGGATTGACTGCTAGGATGTCAATGCAAGGAGAAAAACGCGTCGGTAATTGATGATAATGGGTGGATGATTAACCAATCACAGTTCACTTTTATAGTTTGATGGGAATGAGAGAAATTTTGTAAAGTGGTAGAGTATATATATTTTTTGCACATTATTACTAATTAAGGTCTACTATTGACATTTCTGCTGTGTACAACCCAAAATTTTATTTTCAATCCTCGGCAATCCGCATTTTTTGTTCACCCAACGGCTTCATTTTCCCAGCGTTATTAAGCAGTCTATCCAGTTGTTTATCGATATCGACAACAAACTGTTGTGCAGTCAATTATCTTCTGGAAATCGCAAAGCTATGGAAACTCTTTTAAGAAAGCCCAACGAATTTTGAATCGGAAATTTATTCGACATTCACAAGTTATTTTTAATCGTAATCAATAATTTATTTCTGTATTGGACATCAGCAGAAATATTGCAGGAGGAAGGAGTGCAAATCGGATATAGAAAGGTGCAAGGAGGCTAAAAATTCTGTTTTAACCATGATTTTTCAAAAATTCTCATTGGATTTTCTACTGAAATATTATTTTAGTTCTGAATTCATCTTCTGTTTAAATGACATTGTAATTTTTTAATTTGTAAATTTTAATTTTGCCTCTTTTCTATTTACTTTTCAAACACCGGGAGTGGATTATCCTTGATCCCATGCCCTTGCTTCTAATCGATTTTATGTTGCGATTAAGCTTAATAAATTAACAGAAACGACAAGTTGCATAGTTACCAATTCAAATTGTTGGCAAAGCAGGACTTCGAACTAAGAGACGGACACTATCAGGCGCACATATTATTATACAAAGTGATAATAATGAAAGTTCAACTTTAAAAAAATATCTGTCAAAGAAGAAAAGATAAAATGGTCAATTTGATCTGAAATTTTACCTGAATGTACGCAAAGAAGGGGAAATTGATACTGCATAAGAAAAAAAAATAGAGTTGCACAGACGAAGTCAATTTCCATCTTTAAGAGAATGTCAGTGTTCAGAATTGCAGAATATGGTCAACAGAAAATCCATTCTCTCTTAAACCAATACATTTTCATCCTGCAAAAATAAACGTGCGATACGGATTACAGTATCGTTTATAGTAGGGCCATTCTTTTTCGAAGAGATAGATCTCGTTACACCGTCAGTGGTAAACGCTGAGACTTTTGCGCAGCCACGTCATTCCATCGATTGTTAAAATTTCTAATTACCTTTTTCATTGCATATCATTTCTCCCTTCTTTGTATATATGGCATTCAAATTGTAGGACATTCTTTTTCGAAGAGACAGATCTCGTTACACCGTCAATGGTAAACACTATGAGACTTTTGCGCAATCTTATTTCCACCGATTGTTAAAATTTCGAACTACTTTTTATGCAATACACCATTTCCCTCTTCTTCGCGTTTATGCCAGTCAAATTGTTGGTCATTCTTTTTCAAAGAGATAAATCTTGTTACACCATCAACGCTATGAGACTTTAGCGCAACAACATCATTCCACCGATTATTAAAATATCGAACTACTTTTTTTAATAATAATCCATTTCCCTCTTCACGTTTATGCCGGTCCAATTGTAAGTCATTCTGTCCAGAGCTTCTTTTTATTCATTTTGAAAGTTATTATTACTTATAATCAACATCTATTAGTATTAAATAATAATAATAACTATAAATGTACAGATCTTTTTCAACTGTTTTCCTAGCTTTGAATCAGTTCTTAGATAAAACCAAATATGAATAAGTTAAAAATACAAAAATTGTAAAATAAACTGAAAAGTTGAGGAGATCAGATCAACTCGATATGATCCTTTAGCAAAGCGGCTAAACTTTAGACTACAACTGCAAAGGGTACTTACTGTACTCAGGGTAAATTTTTTCAACTTCATTTCAGTGCTGGATTCTTTCGGAAAAATACCCAATGGCATCTTGAATGGAAATCCCAACTCCCTCGGGGACTACGATTTGTGCATCAACACCGACATTCCGGGAGGAAATTCACGAGGACAGTATTGCACTGTGGACATCGCCCCTCCACTCCCTCCGAGAGAACCATTCGTCCCCTATGACGTCATCATTCCGGAGTTTATCAACATCACACCATCAGATTCAGTAAGTGACGTATACACTGGCCATCAAAATTAAAGGATACTGACAGAAATAAAACGTAACTGATATTTAATTAAAAATTATTAATAAAAAAATATTTGTACAAAAGCATTAGCTAACATAAATTACAAGGTTTGGCAGTTAATTATTCTCAAAATATTAAATTAAAACCAAATGAAAGGAAATTGTAAAATGAGGGGAAAATTAAATCAGCTCTTGTGCATTTTTTTCTTCCCCCCCCCCCCCCCCTCTTCAATACGGTGTAAGGTCACCTCAAACAGATACAGTGTTACCAAAAGTCTTCGTACACTTTTCAAATTTGTAGAAAAAGTGTTAGTTTAGAATTGATTTCAAATATTAACTTTCATTTTTTTTTTAAATATGAATTCATAGAACAAGAGAAAAAATGACACAAAAGTGTTCGAACACCATAAAATTTTCTGAAAATTTCATTAATAAAATTATTTTTTACACTTTTTTTTTTTAATGTTTGCATTGTGGCGACATTTAGATAAAATCGATTTCCTGTAATATTTGCCTTTTCTATTGATTATAATCTATTTATTCTTTAAAATGGTTCGTGGCCGTAAAAAAATAGTAATCGTAGTAAATGTATTCTATGTACAGCTAATATATAAAATTTATTCCATTCAACTGCTTAGTATGTAATGAAACGTTTTAAAAAAGAAAATAGAATCCAAAACCAGCCAAGATGAGATTACCCAACAGAATTATCTGAACGTGAAAAGGGATTTATTGTAAGAAAATTTGAGAAAAATCCACGTTTGTGCGCTGTAAAAGTTTTTTCAGAATGTAGGGAAACAAATTTGACTTCAATTTCAATTGAAACTGTATGAAAGATTGTCAGATCAGCCGAAATACACGGGTGTTCTGCCCGAAGAAAAAATTTCGTAAATGCTCAAAATAGAAAGTTTTGCCTTTTTTATTTTCAAATGTAATGATAAATAAGCCAGAAACATATAGGAACCATGTCTTCTTTGAAGATAAAAAAAAAAAATTTAACGTTTTTATTTCGATGGTAGCATACTTGTGTGAAGAAAAATTATAAACTTAATCCCAAGAACTTAGTTACAAAACTAAAACTTGGCAGTGGAAGTGTCCTTGTGTATGGGTGCATGTCTGCATTAGGACTTAATAAATTGGTGTTTAATTATGGAATAAGGAATCGTGAACTTTATTTGAAAATTTTGAATGATAAATTAAATTTGCCAGCCTAAAATTTGGGTACTACAAATAACTTCATTTTTCATCAAGATAATGATCCGAGCACACAGCATTCAATGATCTCCTCTGTGGCCTCTGTAATTGCCCATAAAATCTAAAAGCACTATCTCAGTCAACAGATTTGTACCCTAAAGAACAGATTTAGAAAGAATTGGAGGCCAAAGTAAGAAGACATGACATTAAAACGAAAAAGCCATCTAAAAACAGCAATGATCGAAGAATGGAGGAACATATTGATGCAGAAATTGCCAAACAAATTAGTCCAATTTATGTCCAGACGCATATCAGTTGTTGTGAATGCTAAAAGATATCCTACGAACTACTAATTTACCAAAATATAACAATAAATATTAATACTATGTAAAAAAAAAAAAAAAAAAGTGTACGAAGACTTTTGGGAGATTTTTTTTTGTGTTACTTTTAAGTATTTTTCTAAAAAAAAGTTTTAAAATGAATTAAACATATTTTATGTAGTTTGGATGAAATTAGAGATATTATTTAAAAAAATTCTGTTCTGAAATATTATTTTTTGAAATGGAGAATATAGCATTTGGTTGAAATTTGTAAGTGTGCTTTTGAGAGCCACTGTGTGCATACCTCACATTTTGATTTCATAGACTTTACGGAAGAGGTGATCAAGTCTTGAGAAATTGTACGCCGCTCTCCTAAAAGTGCAGTTTTCTGTTCCTGGAAAGTCCGGGGATGAATTTAGGGGGTGCTGAAGTTCGGCGCCCTCAAGTAGCGTGAGTGAGCTGGCCAATCCTCTCGAATGATATCTTCTGTTTGCAACAATTTTGACACAGCATATGCTCTATGTGGCCGAAAATTGTAATTTTATCGTCTTGTCGAACATAGCAAAACATCTGGGCCAATAGAACCCTTAAAAAAACCTGCGGTTCGAATACCTTGTCCTCAAATCTCCGAGCGGTTACAGAACCTCCTTGAAAGACATGCAGCTAGATGTCACGGCCATTCGTCACGATTCCTAGCCAAACCATTAAACCGAGACTATAGAAAATAGAATGTTTCACGGACAAGAGAGAAGGCAAGTTATGTGATTCTGACTCTCTCCGGATCAAAATACGCCAAGAATTAGTGTTCAGACTCTATCTGGACTCGTTAGTAAACAATTCTCGGGCCCAGTCTTCTTGGCTCCATTGAACATGACGATGGCGCCAGTTTAAACGAGCCCCTTTGTAAGCTGGTATGAGGGGGACACAAACCATTGATTTTTTCGCATACAGTCCAACCTTGTAAAGCCTTCGTGCAGCAGTAGAACGGCTATTTCGAGTTCCTGTGGCAGCCTGTAGGTCTAAAACGAAATCTCTTGTAGTTGCTTCGCATTGAAATATGAGATTTGCAATAAAATATTTCCAGAAATCTCTATGCGCGATTTTCTCTCACGTTCTGAAATCTTTCGAAAACTCTATGTAATGTAACTCTCTATGTAATGCTTGAAATATTTCAGTAACTCTATATGTGATATACTCTCTCACGCTCTGAAATATTTCAAGAACTTTCTACAAGAGATTTTCTCGAACGTTTTGAAATATTTGTACAACTCTCAACACTGGTATATTTCTGGAATTCGGTGATATTTTCTCTCACGCCAAGAACTTGCTAAAAATATGATCTTCTCACATTCTAAAACTTTTAAACTCACTTTTTTTTCTTTTTTTCTTTTTTTCAAAGACTATATATCGATTTCGTACTAGCAAAAATGACTTTACAAGCGAGTTTGTACGTAGCTGTTAACAAGTTCTTCCAGGCTAAAGACGATGCAGATATTGAACTTTCTGGAGAACTTTCACAAAACTTGCACATTTTTTTTAGGCAACAACGCATATGTTGAAGATGGCAAGAAATTTTTACCATTTACGACTTCGAACTTCTATCTGCATCCCGTCCACATGCACCCGAAACGACGTGGAGAAGATTGCTGCTAATGGTGAATATATTGTTACAAATTTCTGTATGTAAATACTTCGTAGTATTAATTATGTAAAAAGAAAAATGTATGTACATTTCGGATAAGGCAGTGCAAGAGTTTGTTTTTACTTCGCTTTCCTGCAATGCGTCTCTTAATGCCGGAAAACGAGTTCTACAGGGATAATGCTGGAAAACGAGTTTACAGGGAGAAGGTCATTTAACATTATGGTAAATGGCAATCTCGGTCCCTTGGCTAGATAGAGCCAAGTTAGTGACGGTTTTGGCGACTAATTTTAATCGCCAAACTTGGCGACACTTTAGGTCTCCATGTACATGTATAGGGTTTTTGACTGCGATCTGGAAAATTCTCCAAATTTCTCTCTTTAGAAGATTCGCGAAGGATTGGCTTTCCTATATAACGCCAAGAGAGCAAGTGATCTAATTAGTTGTCTCTCAACGAGCATTCAGAGTAGTTCCGAAAGTGAACTGCACTACATTGTCTTTTGCGTCGATTTTAGCAGTTGTGTGTCTCGTTTTTAACTGCTGTTTGTGCTCCATTGTTGTGTAAAGAGCTGTATTGAATCTATTAGAATGGAAAGTTCTGGAGTTGTAAAAGAATCTGCGAAGAGTTATATCGAAATAAATGTCTTCAAGTTTTGATCTGCTTTGGCTTCAAGTCTTTCGAACACATCCACGCAACAATATCATTGATAATGGACATCTTTCATAATCTCTATATATATAAGGCAAAGCCCTCACTCACTGACTCACTCATCACTAATTCTCCCACTTCCCACATAGTCACAACTCTGAAAATCGGCACAAATATCAACAATGGTAAAAATAGAAAAAGTAAGCTATTCCGAGTCGATTAACCCACTTTAAGGGGTCGGAAAAGGGGTTAAAAGTTCCAAACGGGGGACATTCGAATATCCTACTTCCCACATAGTCACAACTCTGAAAATCGGCACAAATATCAACAATGGTAAAAATAGAAAAAGTAAACTATTCTGATCTCGATTAACTCACTTTAAGGGGTCGAAAAGGGGTTAAACGTTCCAAACGGAGGACATTCGAAAATCCTACTTCCCACATAGTCACAACTCTGAAAATTGGCACAAATATCAACAATGGTAAAAATAGAAAAAGTAAATTATTCCGATCTCGATTAACCCACTTTAAGGGGTCGAAAAGGGGTTAAACGTTCCAAACGAGGAATATTCGAATGTCCTGCTTCTCATTTCGTCACAACTCTAAAAATTGGTGAGAATATCAATAAAGACAAACGAAGAAAAAGTAAGTTATTCCGATCTCGATTAACCCACTTTAAGGGGTGGAACAGGGGTTAAACGTTCCAAACGACGGATATTCGAATGTCCTACTTCCCCTTTCGTCACAACTCTGAAATCTGGTGCAAGTATCAACAAAAACAAACGTATAAAAAGTAAGCTATTCCGATCTCTATTTACCCACTCTAAGAGGTCAAAAAGGGGTTAAACGTTCCAAACGAGGGATATTCGAATGTACCACTTCCCATATGGTCACAACTCTAAAAATTGGTACAAATGTCAACAATGGTAAACATGGAAAAAGTAAGCTATTCCGATCTCGATTAACCCACTTTAAGAGGTCAAAAAGGGGTTAAACGTTCCAAACGAGCGATATATTCGAATGTCCTTCTCATATTTTCACAATTCTGAAAACTGGTGTGAATATCAATAAAGACAAACACAGAAAAAGTAAACTATTCCGATCTCGGGTGGATCAAGGGGTGGAAAAGGGGTTAAATGTTCCAAACGAGGGATATCCGAATATTCCTCTTCCAATGTAGTCATTTTTCTGATATTTTTTGTAAATGTTAAAAAAATAAGTCATTCCAATATCGATTAACGAATTTTTAAGGGATGAAAAGACGACGCAACATTGAAACTATACGAGGATACACTAATGTCTAATTAACTTAATTCCAATACAGCTACTACTTTGAAATTTAGAACTAAGAGCAAACATAAACACAATAAACTATTCCAGTTTACTATTCACAATTATAAATTTCGTTTAAAATGTCAACAAAGGAAAGTTCCTATTATGATAATCAATTTGTCGGGATCGGAATGGGAGCAAACGTCTGAAGTGTAGAATACATGAATGTCTTTTGATCGCTAAAATGCTAATGGTAAAATTTCGTAGCGCAGCACGGGTATTCAGCTAGTCTTCTATAATTGATAAAACACTCTATTGTTAATTCTGAGTGCTTACGATCGAATGCTCCCGCTGAGTCCCGCAACACACGTCCAGGAGATAGTTGATTTCATTTCACTCATTTTGTAGCTCCAATCTATTATTTTAATAAGAACTCTTAGTACAGAACGTTTCCTATACTCACTATATTTCAATCTTCTAGCCCAGTTCATTTAGAAACTACTTTGTATAAAACTTTGATATTTGGTGAGTAAGTACGAAAGTGATCGCTTAATTGAAATTACATGAATTAATAACTCGAAAATAGTGTTGAATAGCCGACCAAACGGTATAGTGGTTAGCGTGCTAACTTCTAGACCACGAGGTTGCCGGTTCGAGTCCCGTATTAGGCATGGGCATTGTAATGTATGTTGGCTTGTCTAATGACGAATGTTTCGGTGCATTATAGCCCTCGTGTTGCTGATGGTGCAGATAATCTGAAAACAACCAACCAACCATAGAGTTGAATATATTTTATTTCATATTTGAAATCCTTATGTCAATGCCTGTGTAGTGGCACGCCTGCAATAGTCTTTTTGCTTTTTTTAATGTTCACTTATAAAATATTATATATTAGACTCTATTTTCGAGTTTTTAATTTATGTAATTTCATTAAGTGATCATTTTCGTCAATAAATGTCATGGTTTTATATAAAGTAGTTTCTAAATGAACTGGGCTGGAAGATTGTAACATAGCGAGTATAGGGAATGATCCTTACTATGGGACTTCCTCATAACTATCTTTGTGACTTTCACCTTTTAAGTTACTACTCAAAAGAAAGAAGTTTTTTAATCGTTAAGGGCATTGTAGTCGTTAAGGGCAAAAGTTTTCCAGTCGTTAAGGACATTGTTGCCTGAAGTAAATTCTTCTGCTGCATTGTAGTTTTCTGCAGGATTTCCCATTTCAGGCACAAATACAAGTCAAATTGAAAGCAACAATATATAAAATGAGGATATAGGTAAATTCAGAGAATAAGGGTGGTCTTTGGCGACAATCCAATCCAAAGTGTGTGCCGACCAAACAGTATAGTGGTTAGCGTGCTAGCTTCTAGACCGCGAGGTTGCAGGTTCGAGTCCCGTGTAAAGCATGGGTGTTTGTAAATGTATGTTGGCTTGTCAAATGACGAATGTTTCGGCGCATTATCTGGCGCCGTCAGCAACACGTGGGCTATAATCTGTAAACAACCAACCAATCCTAAGTGTCTCGATTTGTTGGCAAAAATCGGCACTGCTACTGGTTTTCTAGGCAGGACTTCTATGAATATTTTAGTTTTAATCTGATTAGATCTTCTTGATTTAGCGTGGGTGATTTTTTTTATACAGAAAACATATGTACTGCAGTTTCCTGACACTGCCGATGAAGTGTAGCCGCGAACTCACGACTTTTGTTTACTTTTTCGACGTTGTTTTGGACATCAGCCATCTTGGAAATATTTCTTCTTGGCGCCTGTTTTGGCGTCAACAAAATTCGCCAATGAATTAAAGAGGCGCTCTATGCAGTCTTTTTACCAATATATCCTCTCATTTTAGATCTTGTGGCCATGAACAATCAAATTCAACCAACCAACGTACTTCTGCTGTAGTTTACAATTTTTTTTTTTTTTTTCCTAGTTTTGACAGGGAAACTCATCTTTTAACATGGCAAATTTTACTCTGTTTTTTTACAAAATAATAGATAACTTACAAATATTATTGAATTTCCAGTGCTTGAAATGCTGAAATTGGAGTTTGAAGTCTCTATACCAAACTGTGAAACCAAAACTGATAAAGTTGTTTTTGATTCAAGCGAGATTGTTATAATGTAAGTATCAACAAATATGCATTAAAAATTTAAAAACCATAATCAATGGACTAATGCATGTTAGTTTCTTGGGAATTAAGACAATAATTGTTCATTGATAGGAAAAAGGCCAATATTCACAATTGGTTGGAAATCAGCATTTATAAAATTAGAATGCATAATAATAAAACAAACATGTGTATGACCCTCTATAGAAATTAATTTTCAATTGGCGTAGGGCGGGATATAAGTAGTTTTGACCATCTAATTTTTCTTTTCGTAAACTTTTTAGCAAATAGCAAAACTCATGTATGTTCTAATTCCAAAAATTTTGAAGTAATTAGACATACATTCTATCTGATTATTCCTTCAAAACTAATTAATAACTGCTCAAATTGTTAATTTGTGTAATTATTTAATTAAACATCAATTATTTTTAAGCCTGGATATTATGTCAATGTTACCTTTTACATTCAAGATTTTAGTTTAATTGCCATTATGATTAATTAAACAAAAGTTGCAATTAGTATATTTTTTTGCTATTCAATCAAAACTACTGTTATTGAAATTGGACTTTTGTTTAATTTTTTTAATTAAAACTTATTCCCAACTTTCTTGATAAGGTTTAGTCTGTGAGGTTAGCCTACATTAATAAGATCTTGTAGTGCCATGTATTGGTGAAAATTTGAACCGATGCTTATGTTTCGATTCATTTATTAAGTTCCTATTGTTTCAAGGGCGTTTGCACTAAGTTTTATAAAGTCTTTAGAAGGCTGTAACTTATACGCAGTTCAATTATTCTTAACCTATGAATCTTCTTTTATAAGTCTCTTCCCTCTTTTAAACGCAAGCTTTTCTTTTCTAGAATAGTATTGTCAACTCTTTTGCTGGTGGCCATTGTGGCGACTGTAACTGACATTACTTGGAATATGCGAAAAAGCGAGGAAGCTTTAGACAAAACTGGTAAGTCTTTTATAGGAAAGTCTTACTAAATTCCTTGTGATAATCTTCAAGATCCAACCTATTTAAATATAGGATACATTATAAATAATTATTATCGAAATAAAAACATAGCAAACACAATATCTCTAATTTTAGGAATTTGCACTTGTTTTCTCAATATACACTCATGTCCAAATTTATCTTAACATACTCAAAAATAATATTTAATGAAATACTCAATCAATGGGATCCATGTTTACAGTGAATGTGTAAAAAGTAAGCCTCATTAACATTATCCAGACAAAAGTAATCAAACGGGCATTTTATATGCAAATCTAGGCTTACGTTATCCGACTTTGAATCAAGCGCTTTGCGCAAAGTGAATATCTGAGTGAATTTCTGCAACACATAATTTGATTTCAGAGTGTATGGACTTAAGGGGACTTGGTACCCCTTGCTTTCACAAAATATTATAAAAATATAAATTTTCTATTTTCTTGCTTGTTTATAAACCTTTGAAATCTTCTCCTTATTCTGGAAAGCTTTTGAGCTGATCTGATAACTGCATTGCAGAAAAAGTATATTTTTCTGGTGAATTTAGCATTGCTGCAGAAGCTCATTTGATGTTTATAAAGCATTTTTCTCAGTCCGTGATTTTTGAAATTGCCACCTTACTCAAAATGCTAAAACTTCAGCAAATATGAATGAAATGACTTGAAATTTATTTTTTTTGTGCTATTCTAAATATCTATTTGACAAAAATAGGCATGGATTTTTTCATAAAGTATAAACTTTTTTTTTACAAAGTTAAATGTTGAAAAATACCCATGTTTTACGCTTTTTTTTTTTACCCATAGGTACAGTAATTATCGTTTTTCTCGAAAACTATTTTACTTATTATAAATCCGATGCCTAAAAAGTTAGAATATATTACTAGGAACATTTTTTTTAAAAATCGGGGGAAAATATTGAAAAATAAAAAAGATTGAATTTGAAATTTTATTAATTTTTGAAGGGTACCTAGTCCCCGTAAATCTTTTTGTTATGACTTCAAAGTATAATTTGAAAGAATCTGTGAAGTGGGGACCTATCGGCCGCTTAGAAGCAGGACAACCAATCACGAAAGCAACTAGATGCTAGGATATTTCAAGACAGACAGTCTCTACGTCATGAAAATAATTTCAAAACAATGGAACTGTTGTTAGAAGGCCTTTACACGATTGTAAATGAATAACAACTGGTTCTGAAGATCGATATCTTGCAATCACTGCCCGTCGTAACAGGAAGTCTACTACTCGCCAGTAAAGTTCAGAGCTTGCAGCCGCCACTGGAACTGCTGTATCATGGCAAACGGTATTCAGAATAGAAGTCGGCGATATATCGATACGATAATATTTTTATCGATATTTCTAAAAATATATCAATATTAAAAATATCGATAAAAGTCACCGATATATCGATATTTTCAAACATTTTTAGTTTTTTGTTGATGGTTTTGTAGTTCCATGTGTTTTTTAGATTTTATTTATTCCCTTTTCAAAAACTTCAAAACTTAAGTTTGAACTTAGCTGACAGACAGTTAAAATGTCACCAATATTCAATATTTTGCCATACACTTAAAAGCTATTGAAAATTATCTAAATTTTTCTTAAAATCACTTCACCAATTAGGCGAAAATATAACTTTTTTTTTTTTTTTAATAGATCCATTCCAGTTGAAAAAGTAGTCACTTTACAAAAAAAGCAATTATGAAAAGTAGAAATTTATCCCTAAAAACTTTGTTTCTGGCAAAATTGAAAATCAAATTTATAAAAATAATGTATCGATATTTTATCGATATTTTTTCCTATGCAACGATATAGTATCGATATTTATTTTGATCCATATTTCCGACCTCTAATTCAGAAAGCTTAATGATAAAGTTCTTTATGCCAGAAAGCCACGAGTATGCGTTTCACTGTCTTCACTTAAAAAGAGGGATCGCTTTTAATTGGTGCAAATGATATCAAAAATGGAGTGAATACCCATGGTCCCATATTCTCTTTACTGATGAGTCGAGGTTTAGTTTTACAGATGATTCTAAACGTGTTTACAACTGAAAAGTGTCAGGAACAAAAGAAATTATCCCCTGAACATAGTAGCCTAAGTAGTAGATTGGGCATGGATGTTCGTTGTGGTTTGGAATCCACGTTAAGCAGCAAGTCCCGTCCTGATTAGCCGTCATTGTGCATAAAAATAGGTCATTTAGCGTATAAACCAACCAGAATTACGGTGTTTTGTTGCAGTTTAGCTAGCTTATCCGTTTAGTGCATGATTTTTTTCTTGTTAAAAAAGATAACTTTTAAAAAAATTGTCTTTTCATCTCTGTACCATTGAAAATATGTATAAGAAATCCTAAAGGCCTATTTAATTAAATAAAAATTAAAACCATTACGCAACATTTGTTAGCAAAGCCTCTTTTGTGTCTAAGATTTTTCTCCGATAAGTTGTGCAGCATATATGCAACACTGTGCACCGGAAAGTCAAGAAAAAGCAAGCATACCAATATTCATTTGTTGTGTTTCAGGAATTCCCTTCAAGTGCCTGCTGTGCTTCTCTTTATCCAGGAACTTGCAGCGACTTCTGAAGAAAGATGATTCAAAGGAATCGATCAAAATATTTCATGGGATGAAAGTGATGGCGATTCTTTGGATCATGGTGAACCACACTTACTTGTTCCTCGATCACCAATCCATGAGTAAGTGCTTTCTGAAAAGTTTCATAAATAATTAGTGACGACAACGATAATAATTTCCCAATGAACCCGTTGTAGCTTACGGAGTTTAATGTTTGCCATAATGCTCAATAGATGGAAGTGCGGTGTGTGGGATGCTATCGATTTCGATACAGAAAAAGTATAAGTAAAAAATGAATTCATAAAAAACAATTTTAAAGTAAATTCTTTTTCATGTCTTGCCAACTTTCATGTTCAATTGCAACTAATTCTAAGATATTTTAAACTCCGAATGACTTTTCATAGTATTCGACCGCTACGAAGAAAACTGTATATTTCGTGTCCTTGACTAACTTTTTATTGACCTCTAAAACTAAAAATTGACAAAGGTCGAAGTAACAATAGAAGCATGAGTAAAAGTTAGAGGTCGGAAATATCGATCAAAATAAATATCGATTCTATATCGTTGCATAGAAAAAATATCGATGTATCGATACATGACTTTTTTTTAAATTTTATTTTCAATTTTGCCTGAAACAAAGTTTTTCGCTTCGAATTTCTTCTTTCCATGATTGCTTTTTTGTAAGGTGATTACTTTTTCAACTGAAATGGATCTATTACAAAAACAAAAGTTATATTTTCTCTTAATTGGCGTAGTGATTTTAAGAAAAATTTAGATAATTTTCAATAGCTTTTAAGTGGATGGCAAAATATTGAATATTGGTGCCGTTTTAACTGTCTCTCAGCTAAGTTCAAACTTTAGTTTTGAAGTTTTTGAAAAGGGAAGAAGGAAAATTGAAAAAACACATGAAACTACAAAACGATCATCAAAAAACTAAAAATGTTTAAAAATATCGATATATCGGTGATTTTTATCGATATTTTTATAGAAATATAGATGAAAATATCGTCGTATCGATATATTGCCGACTTCTAGTAAAAGTGGCATTTTAGGACAACACCAAAGCTTGATAGAAGACCTTGTCAACGAGCCTATCTGTATATCAAGTTTCAGGACCACATCGTAAATTGTACCAGAGTCAACAAATTTAAAGGACAACTGGATATACACGGTGGTTGTAAATTTGCCTATTTGTAGTAATGAATATTCCAAAGAGTAAACAACCTATCGCAGTTTTATTTCCACTGAATTCATTATTAAGGTGTACCATTTGGTTATTAAGTTACATTTCAAAGTATGCTCCCGCATTTTCTACACATATCTAGAATCTTTTTGCAACAGAATCCACAGCTCTTCTTAGCATCTCAATTGAAACATTTGCAAACACTTCCCGGATACTTTGTTCAATGTTGTTAATATCCCTTGTTTTTAACTTGTTCCTTAGCCCAAAGGGTACAAGTTAAAAACAAGGGATATTAACAGCCTTGAACAAAGTATCCGGGAAGTAAAGTGTAAATGTTCCTGTTGATATGCTATGAAGAGCTGTGGATTATGTTCCAAAAAGATTCTAGAAATATGTGGAAAATGCGAACGCATGCATTGAAATATAACTTAACTAGCTGAATAACCGTGCTGCGCTACGAAATGTTCCCATTAGCATTTTAGCGATCAAAAGACATTCATGTATTCTACACTTCAGACGTTACGCCAAATTGATTTATGAAAATAGGAACTTTTGCGGACATTTTTAACAAAATTTATAATTGTGAATAGTATATTGGAAAGAGACATTTGAATATCTCTCGTTTAGAACGTTTAACTCCCTTCGGACCCTTTTTTAATTATGTAATCGAGATTGCAATAGTTTATTGTTTTTATGTTTGTTCTTAGTTCTAAATTTCAAAGTAGTAGCTGTATTGGAATTGAGACATTAAGATAATCCTCGTATAGTTTCAATCTTGCGTCGACTTTTCATCCCTTAAAAATTCGTAAATCGATATAGGATTAATTTATTTTTTTTACATTTGCCCTTTTAACATTTGCACCAAATATCAGAATTATGACTACATTGTAAGAGGAACTTTCGGATATCCCTCGTTTGGATCATTTAACCCCTTTTCGACCCCTTAAAGTTGGTTAATCGAGAACGGAATAGCTTACTTTTTCTATGCTTATCTTTTTTGACATTTGCACCAATTTTAGAGTTGTGACCAAATGGGAAGTGGGGCATTCGAATATCCCTCGTTTGGAACGTTTAAGGCCTTTCAACCCTTTAAAGTGGGTTAATCGAGATCGGAATGGCTTACTTTTTATATGTTTATCTTTATTAACATTCATACCAATTTTCAGAGTTGTGACCATATGGGAAGTGGTATATTCGAATATCCCTCGTTTGGAACGTTTAACCCCTTTTCGACCCTTTAAAGTGGGTTAATCGAGATCGGAATAGCTTACTTTTTCTGTGTTTACCATTGTTGATATTTGTACCAATTTTAAGAGTTGTGGACATGTGGGAAGTGGGAGAATTAGTGATGTGTGAGTCAGTATATAATTGAGTCAGTCAGTTAGTGAGTCAGTCAGTCAGTCAGTGAGTGAGTGAGGGCTTTGCCTTATATATATATAGAGAGAGAGAGATAACCACATAGAACACCTTAATAAATGTATACAGTGGAAATAAAACTGTGATAGGTTGTTTATTCTTTGGAATATTCATTACGACAAATAGGTACTGACTTTACAACTACCCTGTATACTGGGATATTGTTCAGAAAAGTTAAATAGAAAAGTTAAATACGATGGGCCTTGAGCCTGTAGTTGGTCGTCTTTTTTGTATTTGCACTTGAAACAAGACTCGTTGGTTTAGAATAATTATACTGCATGTAGAAAGTTTACTGTAATTCCACGGGTCCATTTTCTGTCTGCAGGTCAAATCTACAAGTGTTTTTCTCAAATTCGAACCTCAAACACAGGGCAACATCCTTTCCGAACAGAATTTTTGGGGGGGGTTTTATGCCATTTTGCTGCTGAACATTGGTCTTGCTGTTTAAAAAAATTGAAGTTAAATGTTTTAAAAATCTATTCTGGGGATAGAAGTTGATCCCAAAGTAACTGGAAATAGTAACTCGTGAACTATATGCACTCCGAGCCACATTGTCTTAACTGTATATATTTATTGAATCCAGTTTTCCAATGTTGTTATTTGAGTCGTTGAGTGTCAGGACAAACCTTCCCACATTATTAGACATTGGGTATGGAGCTTCGCACAACTTTCAGTTACACTATAATACTGGTTACCACATTTAAATTTAATGTGGCATAGTGTTATTATCATTTTTAAATTTCATTCAATTGAAAAATTGGCCAGTTTGGCGATATTTTTGGCAATAATTTTTAAATGGACCAAAAAAAAAACCTTTACGATAATTCTTATAATATCCTTTCTTGTAAGTGAAACAGAAGAGAGGAGAAGACGGTCGTTGATGAGCGATGCTCAAGAGAAGAGAACTCTGTGTTAAGATGCTCGGTTTTTCAATTTTTTACACCTTAACATCATCTTTACGGGAATTTTGGAATTGAGAATGTTTAGAACTCCTTAAGAGGCATTACCATAGTGATTTTGATCAAAATCGTTATAGAACCACTTTTTAACAATTACTGAAAAAACATTATTTTTCATGTTTGGCGCATGCGCAGTATAGACGGCAACCTTGATAACAAGTCCCCTGGACACCACGAACCTGTTCACCAAATTTGAAGATCGTAAGTAAATTCATTCGGGCGTTACACGCAGACACACACAGACATTTTTTCTAGACAACTTTTGCAAGTCGGGATGTTCCAAAACGTGGAGAAATACAAAAAAAAAAAAAAAAAAAAAAAAAAAAAAATCGATTTTTTTTTTTTCTTACTGAAAACTAAACTTCTTTACCCTTTGTTAACATATGGTAATTTAAAGTAATAAACCACATTTGGCGTGAATGGTTTTAACAAAACGGGTACAAACAGTCTTCAACTAGAAAAGTTAGCATTGTGGGATGGTCGGTTTAAACGTTCAGCTCCTCTTTTAAGAGTAAGTCCTAGTAAGGATCATTACCTAAACTCGCTATGTTACAATCTTCTAGCCCAGTGCATTTAGAAACTACTTTCTGTAAAACCTTGAAATTTGGGGAGTGTAGGTAAGAAAATGATCACTTAATGAAATGACATAAACTAAAAACTCGAAAATGGCGTCTAATATACATTTTATTTCATATTTTAAATCCTTACGTCAATGTCTATTATACAGTGGCTCCACCTGTATTAGTCTTTTGCTTTTTTTTTAATTTTCACTTCTAAAATAAAATATATCAGACGCTATTTTCGAGTTTTTAATTTATAGCATTTCATTAAGTGACCATTATCGTACCTACCACACCAAGGGTGGATCCAGAGTTTTATTACGGATGGAGGCGGTGACTGTAGAATAGCTTAAGGTAAATTTTGTGTTGCTCTTAAGTTATATTACTACACCATGGGATAACTTAACTTTGAATATACAGAATATGTTACAATAGGTAAAAAGTCTCAATAACATAAAGGCGACACTGTGGTTGGCTACTAGAGGTCTGCGATATATCGATACAACGATATTTTGTATCGATATTTCTAAAAAAATATCGATATAAGTCACCGATATATCGATATTTTCAAACATTTTTAGTTTTTTGATGATCGTTTGGTAGTTCCATGTGTTTTTTCGATTTTCTTTATTCCCTTTTCAAAAACTTCAAAACTAAAGTTTGAACTTGGCTGCGAGACAGTCAAAATTTCACCAATATTCATAATTTTGCCATACACTTAAAAGTTATTGAAAATCATCTAATTTTTCTTTAAATCACTGCACCAATTAAGCTAAAATATAGCTTTTTTTCTGTAATAGATCCATTTCAGTTGAAAAAGTAGTCACCTTGCAAAAAAGCAATCAGGAAAAGTTGAAATCCTCGAATAACTTTGTTTCTGGCAAAATTGAAAATCAAATAAAAAAAATCATGTATCGATATTTTTTTCTATGGAACGATATAGTATCGATATTTATTTAGATCGATGTTTCCGACCTCTATTGGCTACGTGTGAATTTACGACAGTAAATTAGAGTTGTCTACAACTATTTGATTCAGGATAAGTTATTGTTAAATACGATAGACAGCTAATACTATCTAACAACGAATACATTTACACATTGAACATTTTCAAACTACAATTTGCTTTGTTGTCTTGCTTCGTCCTCGGCTTTTTCACCTCCATTTTTTTAGGATGAAAACATTTTTTTTTTTTTTTTTTTTTTTAATGTTTAGAGCGGTTTCGTCAAATCTTGATTGATTTCATCCTAAACCTGAAAACATGAGCGGTCCATTAATAACTCCGCCCCTCGCTGAATCCGCCAATGAATCCCTCGAAATTTTAAGATCATATACAAAGTAGTTTTTAAATGAAGTAGTCTAGAAGTTTGTAACATAGCGAGTATAGGAAATGATCCTTACTATACTAAACTCCAATTTAACTTGACATCACAAGACGATAGATCTTCACCGTGCTCATAGGCATTTAATCCATTTTAGCGGAGTGAAGACATAATTATCGCCAAACCATATAGCCTTTTGTTCTGTACAGGGTTGTGGTTTGGCGAACATTATGCTTTCACGCCGCCAAAATGGTTTAAATACCTATGAGCACTGTGACGATCTACCGTCTAGTGATGTCAAGTTAATTTGAAGTTTGGTATAGGACATCTTCTTAAGTAAATTATTGAGCTCTCTTCTATCGAAGTATAATTCAGTTGTACATGTTTTCTTTTTCTTTGCAGGTAATCTACTAGTGCATAAAGTCATGGCCGGAACCTTTCTATTGCAAGTTCTGGTCAATGGTTTCTTAGCTGTGCAGCCGTTTTTCTTCATCAGGTACTTTGAAGCGCACCTGTTTAGCTTCAAATCAGGCGATTCTTATTTCTAAGATGAATAATCTTAATTTTTATATTATTGAAATACGTAGTTAACTTAATTTTTAATTTTTTATTCATCAGATAAAATAAAGCATGGTTAAAGAAAATCAATTTTTTTTTTAAATTTATTTTCTTATCAGGGGGACGGGGATTTGGTACCCTTTATTTTCACAAAAAATAATAAAAATATCAATTTTCTATTTTTTGCGTGTTTATAATCTTTGAAACCATCCTTATTCTGGCAAGTTTTGGAGCTGATCCGATAGTTGCAATTGCAGAAAAATTATGTTTATATGGAGAATTTAGCATTGGAGCAATAGCTCCTATGATGTTTCGAACGCATTTTTCTCTTAGTTCGTGATTTTGGAATTTCCCACCTTACTCAAAATGCTAAAACTTCAGCAAATATGTATGAAATGACTTGAATTTTTTGTGTGTTATTTTTAATACCTATTTGACGAAAATAGGCATGGATTTTTGAATAAAATAAAAACTTTTTTTTTTTTTTTTTTTTACGAATTTAAATGTTGAAAAATAACCGATTGTTACGCTTTTTTTACACAGAAGTACAGTAAAAATCTTTTTTCTAGATAACTATTTTACCTAAATAAACATAACCTAAAAAGTTATACTAAACTTCAACTTAACTAGACATCACTTAAACAGTAGATCGTGACAGTGCTCATAGGTATTTAATCCATTTTGGCGGAGTTAAGACATAATTCTCGCCAAACCTTATAGCCTTTTGTTCTCTATAGGGTTGTGGTTTGACGAACATTATGCTTTCACGCCGCCAAAATGGATTAAATACCTATGAGCACTGTGACGATCTACCGTCTAAGTGATGTCTAGTTAAGTTGTAATTTAGTATAGATTATATTACTAGGAATTTTTTTTTTTTTTTTTTTTTTTTTTTTTTTAATCAATAGAAAATATTGAAAAATGAAAAAGAACATAACATTTGAAATTTTATAAATTTCTTTAAAAAAATTTGAAAATTTAGTGCACTATGTGAACTTTTTTTTAATAAAATTTAGTTTTTACTTAGTAATACTCCAAATATGTAAAAAAATATAATTTTAAAGGCCTTGTATAAAAAAAAAAGTTTGAAGGTCCCCTTAAAAGAGGAAGACCTAATAAGGATAATTCCCTATGCTCGCTATGTTACAATCTTCTAGCCCAGTGCATTTAGAAACTACTTGATATCAAACCTTGACATTTGTTGAATGGGTACAAAAGAGATCACTTAATAAAATGACATAAATTAAAAACTCGAAAATAGCGTCTAATATATTGTTACGAATTTCTGTATATTTGTAAATATTTCGTAGCATCAATTATGTAAAAAGATAAATTTATGTAAATTTCGCATAAGGCAGTGCAAGGGTTTGCTTTCCAGCAATGTGTATCTTTTAATGCTTGATAATGAGTTTTACAGAGATAACGCTGAGAAGCGAGTTTTACAAGTAGCAGGACATTTAACATTATGGTAATGGCAATCTCGCCAAATTGGCGTGATAGAGCCAAGTTGGCGACGGTTTTGGCGACTAATTTTTGTCGCCAAATTTGGCGACATTTTCGGTCCCCATGTACATGTATAGGACTTTTCGACTAAGATCTGGAAAGTTCTCCAAATATCTACCTCTAGAAGTTCCAAGAAGGTTTGACTCCTATATAAGGCCTGCAGTGAGTTGAATTAGTTGAGTCACTGAGTTAGTTGAGTCCGTTAGTCAGTTGACTGGAGTGACAGACTAAGTGGAGTTAGCTGTCTCTCAGAGAGCATTCAGAGAGTTCCGAAAGTGAACTGTATTGCATTGTCTTTTGCAGCGATTTTAGCAATTGTGTTGTCAAGTTTTTAACTGCTGTTTTGTGCTCTATTGTTGTGAAAAGAGCTGTATTGAGTCTACTAGAACTAGAAGTTCTGGAGTTGTAAGAGAATCTGCGAAGAGTTATATCGGAATAAATTTCTGCAAGTGTTAGTCTGCTTTGGCTTCAAATCTTTCGAACCCATCCACGCGACAATATTTTATTTTATATCTGAAATTCTTACGCCAATGTGTATGCAATGGCTGCACCTGGTTTTGTCTTTTGCTATTTTAATTTTCATTTATAATAGACAGACATTAAACGAAAACAATTTATGTCATTTGATTAAGTGATCATTTTCGTATCTTCTCACCAAATTTCAAGGTATCCTACTAAGTAGCCTCTAAATGCACTGGGCTAGAAGGTTGTAACATAGCGAGTATATTGAATGATGCTTACAATGACTTCCTCTTTTGATTTCAAATTTGTGATCATAAAAGTTGTATTTTCACATCTAAACAAGCAATCGAATGATTATAAGTGGTAAATTGTAATTTTGTTTAGTGCCACAACTTTCATAATTCTCTGATTTAAAAAAATAATAATTTCTTTGCGTTTGAATGAATGATACATTTGTCTCCAGAAAGGGTCCAAAAATGTCTAGGATTCACCTAAAGTGTTTGGATTTGCAATGCACGTGCCCAAAGGTTAAAAGTTAAAACACTAAAATTTAACGAAAATGAGGGAGGCAACTGCTACCCCCGCCCCCTCCCTAATCTCCACCACTATACTAAACTCCAACTTAACTTGACATCACTAGACGATAGATCTTCACCGGGCTCATAGGCAATTAATCCATTTTAGCGGAGTGAAGACATAATTCTCGACAAACCTTATAGCCTTTTGTTCTCTACAGGGTTGTGGTTTGGCGAACATTATGCTTTCACGCCGCAAAAATGGATTAATTGCCTATGATCACTGTGACGATCTACCGTCTAGTGATGTCAAGTTAAGTTGAAGTTTAGTATGGTAATCTTCCCCATCCATCTCAAAATATTCTTTACAATGGACGAACTATTTATTGTAAACTTTTGTAGTAGACTAGCAGGGCGGACACGCGCTAAAAGGGATCTGTTGAAAGACAGAAAAGTTTGCATTTAAGAAAAGTGAAAAATCTAAAACACGGTATCGCAAATACTAAAATAAAATTAAACCAAAAATAACTAGGGTTGTGGATCATCGGACAGCATTCATTTACACTATAATACTGACATGGATTTGAGTCATTTACCATTTTTATATTTTCATTATTCATTTTGAAAAAATTTGCCAGTTCGGTGATATTGTTTGCGATTATTCTTATACGGCTCTTTTTAAAAAAAAACTCTGATTTCGGTAATTCTTATATTATCCTTTCTTATAAGTGAAACTGAAGAGAGGAGAAAAAACGATCGTTGATGAGTTATGCTCTAGGAAAGAGAACTCTGTTGAAGGCATTCATTTTTCAACTTTTTACGCCATTAAAGCATTTTTACAGGATTTTCAAATATCGGATTAATTAGAACCCATTAAGAGGCATTACCACAGCGATTTTGATAAAAATCATTGGATCCATTTTTGAGCAATCGTTGAAAAACAGGATTTTTTCAAAGGCGCAGCTACCTCATGCGCGATTTTGGCGAAAAACTAAATTGTAGGTCTCATGGTCACGACTAACTCGCACACCAAATTTGAACATCTTTGGTCAATTTTTTCTAGAATTATGCTGACCACAGTAACGAGGACAGATATTTTTTTAAGACAACTTTTTTGAAATCGGATGTTCCAAAATGTGGAGGAATACGAAAAAAAAAAAAAAATCGAATTTTTTTTTTTACCGAATGCTATACTTTAATTACCCTATGAATTCATAATGGGTAATTGAGAGTAAAAATAAAATTAAACTTAAATATTATTAATAAATCAAATTAAAATATAACTTAAAACAAAACCCGTGGTTAGAAACCGCATTTATCCGAAAAAACACCAAATAAAATCGCATCAAAGAAATATTCTATCCTACATATATATTGAAAAAATCTTGGTATTTTTCGAGGGGGGAAAAAAAAAAAAAAAAAAAAAAAATAGTCAACAGAGCGGAAAAAAGTAACCTGATGTTCCCTTACCAACTTCATCATCACGATCAAAATAAAGCACTAGGGAAATAATGAATGAAATACTACGCTTCTGATATAAATAGCAAAACAATCTGGTGTGAATAGTAAAACATGTAGTGTAATAGAAAAATTCCATTAAAATCAAGATTAAATAATATATGGAACTTGAAACTCGAGTCAAAAACATTAGACAAATACAAACAATCAAAAGAAGGAATCCGATATTCAGGGTCAAAAAATGAATGAAATGAATATATATTTACATGGATGAATGTAAATGAATAAAAAATGATGAAACATCGAAATGATTTGAAAGTTTTTGGTCAATTTCAATAATCTTCACCATTATATTTACATTCAGCATTCCTAATCATTACACGATTTTACACTTTCAAACCGCGCTTGTGCAAAATTTGTTTTACGGACAAAAAATATATGGAAATATTACAATAATATTCGAACCACATATCGGGCAAATGAATATAATACGCAAAAATAATCAGAAAAATAAGGGGGACACAATAAAATAACTTTTTTTTTATTCAAATGAAACAAAAGTATCGTTCCCAACCCAAGAATATTTTGATGTCATTAAATTTGAATAAAAGTAACTTTTAATCGATTTTAAAAGTTGCCATCTCTATAATCTCGGTGTACTAAAGCTTGTTTGTAGCAACTTCCGTACCTATATTAGGTGCAAAACTGAGGATTTGGATGCAGTTCAGACATAGAAACACTCAGTTTTATATACATACAGGGTGGTCATAAAAAAAAAACTTTTCTGATGTATAGACTTCTAGCTTCCTTTCCGTTCAACAGATCGAGATGAGATTTCATGGTATACTTATTCAAAGATATGAGCTCAGGATTCTGTAAATGGCAACTAAATGGCGCTCATGGTTTTAGTTACAGAAATTCGAAATTTTCGAACGACAACACCTACTTTTTCCTTTCGCAAAATGCTCAGCGCATGCGAAAACCCTAGAGAGCGTTGAAACGGTACATGTATCACAAAAAATTTACGCTTTACGGACACACAAAAATCATGTCTACGAACGGTGTGCCATTAAATGGGTGCCATCACAAGCAATTTTATAAGTTTTCTACCCTGAATATCTATCTAGCGGCGTTTTGTGATTCATGTTTTACCTCTGTCATGAGCGAATTTCCGCCGCGTGCCCCGATTGTGTTTCTGTTGGCAGTTCACAGAGCTGGGTTTTTTTTCTCTTTTGTGTGTGAATAACGAGTTCGTTTTTTGTGATACACTGGCCGTTCCAACGCTCTTTAGGGTTTTCGCATGCGCTAAGCATTTTGCGATAGGAAAAAATAGGTGTTGCTATTCGAAAATTTCGAGTTTCTGTAACTATAAGAGTAAAACCGTTAGCGCAATTTTGTTGCTCATCACAGAATCCCGATCTCATACCTCTGAATAACTATATCTGAAATCTCATCTCAATCTGTTGAACGGAAAGGCCGCTAGAGGTCCATATATCGGCAAAGTTTTTTTTTATGACTACCCTGTATATTGGGTGCACCAGAAAATTCTGTCCATTCCGGCTACAACAGGTTTCAACAAATAAGCGCAAATTCATTTGATCCATATTTGTCTCCCTTTCTGTCACTGAATTTATACATACTGACCTAGCAAATGACCTAAAACGAAGATAATTCATGTTAGTATTAAATGAGAAGCGATTGTGTACCCATGGCTACTGATAAAGTTCACTTACACCACTGTATATTTTGTACGAATTCCAACAAGGAATAAATGCTGCAGAAGCGTGAAGATATTTATTGAAAGTGTTTGGTGAAGGTACAGTTTCTGATATTACATGCAGAGGAGGGTTCAAAAAATTTCAAGTAGGCGCTTTCGACCTTTCTGGTAAGCCATATGCCCTGGGCGACCATTTAGAGCAAAATCCTTTTTTGACAATGTTACGGAAAGGCTTGATTCAGCTCAACAAACCATTTCTGACCACTTTTGGAAACTAGGATTAGTGTGGAAGTTTTTGAGATGGGTGCCACGTGAGTTGAATGAGAATTTGAATGATAGAGCCATCATGCACATCTCAACCTTGTGAACAATTTTGAATAAAATCTCTGTGCTAATGCCTCTTAAGGTATTCTAAACACATCCACTTCTGTAAGTACCATGGAAATGCAATAAAAAGCGTAAAAAGTAGGAAAACAAATGTCTCTAACAGAGTTCTCCTCCTTTAACCAATGACTATCATTGGTTCCTTGATTTTTCTGTTTCATGCTCATGAAAGAATAATGTAATGTGTGTCGGAATAACTTATATCGCCAATTTAGCCGTTTTGGCTCCGTTTTTTTCTTTACCTGCCCGTATAAAAATCACTGCCTAAAATATTACCTAACTAGACATTTCTATTAAGTGAAAATATGGAAACGATAACACCATTCCATATGATATTTGACTTCAGTGACAAAATACTACAGCGTAATTGAAAGTTGTGCGATGTTCCACACCCCTAGTTATATGTAAATTGATTCAATATGAACCGAGTACGAAAGTTGTTTTTACCTACATTCATTAAAATCACATTGTGAAGTGAATTTTAATTTTAGCGCTGTTCTATCCGCTTATGGAGTCTTGAAGATGAAAGGGAACCTTAATGTGTTCATGTTTATTTTCAGAAGAATCTGGAGGTAATACTTTATTTGTTTTATAAAAATTCCTTAAATATATGAATTAACGCTATTATAGCGAGTTTTGATCAATAAATACACTCATGTCCATAAATTAAGGATTATTCAGTTTTTCAATAATAACTTCTCAGTGGAGCAGCATAGACACTTGAAATTCACTTCAAAGAGACATCTTTATGCAACATAACGATAATTAAAATAACTCAGTCGCAAATTGAAATGCAAAGTGTACAGTGGGGGCATATGCAAAAGAATGGAGTACCATTAGGGTGCAGTTGTACAGATGCATTTACATTAAAAATCACTCAACTCATGGAGTGGACTTCTACTGTGAGGTATGATCTCCCCTGTCATCAGTGTTTACTTAGCATTGTATTCTCATACTTAACATGAGTTACTTTATGAATTGTAGTGGCAAAATTGCTCGCCCACCTTTTGAACTGTTTGTAAGTGATGAAAAGTTCCTAATACATAAAGTCTTAACACAATTCATATCGTAGAAGCGTCTCACACATGCTTGAAGAAATTTGGATTAGAGGAGTGACCTGGTTTACTTATAGGGGGCGATATTCATATTTTTTAATCGCTTATCCAAGGCAAAAGTGGAATAAAATTTGCCATAAGTATCAATAAATACGATTTAGAAACCGATATATCACCATTAAAAACTTGTCTAGATCAAGTTAACATAATTACAGGGAAAAAGTGGAATTTAATTATCTTTTGGTCTCTTGGGGAGATTATGTAACCAAGTCAACATACTGCCCCCAAAGACCAAATCTTTTTAACATCAGATACTATTTACTGAAAATAATTTTGTCAGTCTCATGAGTAATATTGGATATCAGAGGATCTGTAGAAAGGTGGACACATGATATTTCATGGTAAATACCAGTTCAAGATAATGGTTTGGTGGGAAAAGAGTTTTGGTCTTTATGTTCAATTTGTTGAATTTGTTTAATAAGATCCCCAAGAGCGCAAAAAATAATTAAATTCCACTTTCTTACTGTAATTAAGTTAATTTAATTTAGACCCTTCTTAATTGTGAAATATCAGTTTCAAAATGGCGTTTATTGATAGTTATGGTTTATTTTATTCCACTTTTGTTTTGGATAAAGGATTAAAAATATGAGTATCACCCCTATAAGTAAGCCATACCACTCCTCTTATCCAAATTTCATCAAACATGTGTGGGACGCTTCTACGATATGCATTGTGTAAAGATTTAATGCATTGGGAACTTTCCCTCACTTGCAAACATTTCAAAAAGAGGGACGAGCAATTTAGCCGCTAGAATTCATCAAGTAACTCATGTTAAGTATGAGAATACTGTGCCAAGTAAATATTGATGACAGGGTAGATCATATCTCACATTAAAAGTCAACTCCATGTGTTGAGTGATTTTTAATGTAAATGCATCAGTACAACTGCACACTAATGATACTCCATTCTTCTGCATATGCCCCGCTGTACACTTTGCATTTCATTCTGCGACTGAGTTGTTTTAATTATCGTTTTGTTGTATAAAGATGTGTCTTTGAAGTAAATTTCAAGTGTCTATGCTACTCCACTGAGAAGTTATTATGGAAAAACTGAACTATCCTTAATTTATGGACATGAGTGTAGATAAAGAGCCTATTCCAATCGCTTATCAGATAAAACGTGTAATCGATTCTAACCCAAGTCACATGATCGAATTACTATTTAGGATTATTACATTTGACGTTAAAACATTGTTGTCTTATTGCCTGTATAGATGAAAGTTATACTTTGTATAGAAGAAAATTATAGAGGAATTTTAAAATGATATAGATTAATTATAGATGAAATGAAGGATTATGACAAATAGTCGACTAATTCTACAAATTATTAATCTATAAAAATTAAACCGAGTACAACACTAGGGATTGACAATTTCTATAGAAAGTCACTTCCAGTATTCGTAGAACTCTGAAATTTTAAACATTAGCAGTTTTTCCCCTCTAATTTCCATCTCAACCAGAATGTTAAAATTTTAATTATTTTATTTTAATTAATTTTTAAAGTTTTAACATTAATTAATAAGAAGGTAGTTCCCAAAACTCCCACCAGATGGCAGGTTTTAATGACTTTGCTGTTTTTATTCTAATATTGATTATTTCATTTTTCTTGTTTATTATTATTAGATTTTATGTTTATGGCAAATTTTAACTTAAGTTGGTGACTTAGTAAAATAAGCTTCTCGTAGGTTGTTACCTGCGTTCATGTTGGTGATAGCATGCTCATTCCTCATTCCTCACTTGGGTTCGGGTCCAATATGGAAAGAGATGGTAATAGACAAGATGACAGATAAATGCAGGCAAAACTGGTGGACCAATCTTATCTTCATAAACAACTTCGTTTCTCTTGATGAAATGGTATTTATTGTTTCTGTTAATAATCCTTAAGTAAACTTCTATGCGCTTTTAGGATCTGTAACTGAAATAATGGCGACTCAAGGTCTCAGAGCCCCGCTCCTGTATCCATAAGATAGAAAGCTAGGTATCAATTGTGTTACGATGAACTATCAGTTTCCACTGTAGTTTAGGGGTGTGCATGTCCGATTTCGAAATGTAAATAGTGTCGTGAAGTAATAATATCAGCCTGAACTAATGTGATCAAAAAGTAGTTAGCTAATTGAGGAGGTGTCATGCAAAAACAAAAATGTTCAATATGAAAAATGCTAAAAACTGTTTACTTTATTTTGCACCTCATAACTTTTTTTTTTTAATTTGTATTCAGCATCAATATTTAAAGGTAGGTTTTGATAGGAATAAAGTTAATATTTAATTATTTATCATTAAAATATGAACTTTCTTTTTGCTTGGAATGGCTATATATGTTTTGTTTTTTTTGTACGATAATTATGTTGGGATGTATGTTTTCTCTTGCCTGGTCTCTATATTCTTTTCCACTTTGTCATACAGGATATTACTTTGAATTATCAATGGCATATTACAAAATAGGGATGAACAACAAACTCTGAAAATTAAAAAACATACTTCTTATCTTACAAGAATGATAATCAACTCTATTCTTTTATCAGAGAGCTTAGAGATAGACTCACTAGGTGGCGTTACTGCAGATCGCTTGCCAACCTGGGTTAATTTTAAGTTGTTGCTTTTTTTAGAGGCAACAGGTTTGCTATATATTGAAGTTTTGTTCACTTACAGTAGAAATTCTATCTTCGTTTTCAATTCTAATCTTTATTTTTAAAAATTAAGTATAATTAATAATTTTACTTTTAAGCTAATAAATTTAGATGCAGCCCGGTTGTACCACTTGATTCACCACTGAAGAAATTACGCAACAAAATCAAAATCGCATATGGAATTCTGATTGTCACATGAGACAGCTGTAGATTGAGCCGTATGATTCAATCGTAGCTCATCATTGGCTGCAATGGATAAGTTTTTTATAGGAACACATGCAACGTGTTCTTTTTTGCAAAGAAAGCTGTTTTTCAAAGTTCAAAAACTGTTGCATGTGTATTTTTTTTTTTAATGAAATTGACTACAACAGTAAATTAGAGTGAGGCTAAAAAAATAATCAATTCGTAACTCAATTTTGAATTTTTGTGAATTTGTTTGCTTTTGTATGGCACATTCTCAGTTGTCAAGGGTGCTTCCTTTGTTACGGTAGCTAGTGGAAAGGAAATTGACCTTGAGCCACCACTACCTCATACAACACAGAATAAAAATGATTACGCAATAAGTTCTACTAGTTCCATCAAAACTTCTGTAAAACTCTTCCACAATAAAACGTTTAACAGTGGGTATAAAATTCTACTTCTGCCATTCTTTCTATAGATGGTTTTAGCGGTAAGTAGTGGTCGTAATAAATGGATTATTTACGTCATCCAACAAACTTTGGCACTTGACAACATAACACCACAGAAACTGTAGCCGATTTGTATCTGCATCATAAAGTTATTCTCGATTAAAAATGTCGCTTTACAAGCCGAATTTTCGTCATTTTGCGGGAGGTTTTAATTTTCTGCTTCAAAATCAAGAAATATGCTGCTGAGGCCCATCGAATGCTCTCAAATACTTATGGTGAGGCCGCTATTAGAGAAAGAACGTGTCGTGTGTGGTTTCAACGCTTCAAGAAGGGTGACTTTGACGTCGAAGACCGATTAAGCGGTGGAAGAAGGATGGGTTATGCTGCTGAGGCCCATCGAATGCTCTCAAATACTTATGGTGAGGCCGCTATTAGAGAAAGAACGTGTCGTGGTGTGGTTTCAACGCTTCAAGAAGGGTGACTTTGACGTCAAAGACCGATTAAGCGGTGGAAGAAGGATGGGTTATGCTGCTGAGGCCCATCGAATGCTCTCAAATACTTATGGTGAGGCCGCTATTAGAGAAAGAACGTGTCGTGGTGTGGTTTCAACGCTTCAAGAAGGGTGACTTTGACGTCGAAGACCGATTAAGCGGTGGAAGAAGGATGGGTTATGCTGCTGAGGCCCATCGAATGCTCTCAAATACTTATGGTGAGGCCGCTATTAGAGAAAGAACGTGTCGTGGTGTGGTTTCAACGCTTCAAGAAGGGTGACTTTGACGTCAAAGACCGATTAAGCGGTGGAAGAAGGATGGGTTATGCTGCTGAGGCCCATCGAATGCTCTCAAATACTTATGGTGAGGCCGCTATTAGAGAAAGAACGTGTCGTGGTGTGGTTTCAACGCTTCAAGAAGGGTGACTTTGACGTCAAAGACCGATTAAGCGGTGGAAGAAGGATGGGTTATGCTGCTGAGGCCCATCGAATGCTCTCAAATACTTATGGTGAGGCCGCTATTAGAGAAAGAACGTGTCGTGGTGTGGTTTCAACGCTTCAAGAAGGGTGACTTTGACGTCGAAGACCGATTAAGCGGTGGAAGAAGGATGGGTTATGCTGCTGAGGCCCATCGAATGCTCTCAAATACTTATGGTGAGGCCGCTATTAGAGAAAGAACGTGTCGTGGTGTGGTTTCAACGCTTCAAGAAGGGTGACTTTGACGTCAAAGACCGATTAAGCGGTGGAAGAAGGATGGGTTATGCTGCTGAGGCCCATCGAATGCTCTCAAATACTTATGGTGAGGCCGCTATTAGAGAAAGAACGTTTCGTGTGTGGTTTCAACGCTTCAAGAAGGGTGACTTTGACGTCGAAGACCGATTAAGCGGTGGAAGAAGGATGGGTTTCGAAGATGCAGAATTGGTGGCATTACTTGATCGAAATAAATGGATTATTTATTATTAAATAATGAGATTATCTCTTGTCAAAGTCGAGAAGAATTGGCCCGACCATTTGGAGTGATTCAACAAGCAATTTCAAAGCGAAGTTCATTGATGAATGGTGCATTGATGAATTGGATGATTGGGATCATGTTAAGAATTGGGAATGATTCAGGAGCAAGCAAATTGGGTGCCGTACGAGTTGAAACCGAGAGATATAGAACGGTCTTTGCTTGCTTGTGAGCAGTTGCTTGAAAGACAAAGACGGGAGGGATTTCTGCATCGCATTTTGACCGAGGACGAAAAATTAGTTTATTACGATAATCCCAAGCGTATAAAATCATGAGGATTTCACTGCCATGGTTCCCCGTTAACGGCCAAACCAAATATTCGCGGCTCCAAGATCGTGCTCTGTATTTGGTGAGATCAACTCGGCTATCGTATTAAGAGGTATTAAAACCGACTGAAAAAAAAAACAATCGCAGGTGCTCGTTATCAAACGCAATTAATGCGTATGAGCCGAGCATACATTAAAAGACAAACAGCCTCAATACAACAAGACACACAATAAAGTGCTTTTGCATCTTGACAATGCTTGACCCCATTTTATGAAAGTAATCAAAACATACTTGAAAACGTTGAAATGGGAAGTCCTACCCCACTCTCCGTATTTTCCAGACGTTGCTCCCTCTGACTATCACTGGTTTCGATCAATGACAGACCAGAGCTTCCGGTCTTATGGAGAAGCAAACAATTTGATCGATTCGTGAATCGTTTCATAAGATGGCCAGTTTTCTCAACGCGGGATTCGTAAGTTGCCCGAAAGCTGGGAAAAAGTAGCGCCCAGCGATGAACAATATTTTGAATCATTAAACGTATAACCAATTTTTAACAATAAAGCCTCGAATTTTGGAGGAGGGAAAAAAGGCAGAAGAGAAGTTGTACACCCTAAGTATAACAATAAAAAAACGCAACCGTTATAAAATATAACCATTAATAAAAACACAACGATTATTTTTTTTCTAACACGAATATTTTTTTATTTTTTTTTAAGTGCTTGCGATGGACGTGGTATATTGCAGTGGACACTCAATTGTACATAATAGGACTGATCGTTCTTATTCCCCTCAAAAAGTAAGCATAACCATGATTATCAGTGTTTACAATTAAAACTGAACTTTCAAATATCTGTTAAATAACGCTTGTCAAAATTACCTGAAATTTTACCTGAATGCCGTAGAAGGGGGTTAAAGGGTATGGTATAAGAAAAAAACAATTTCAGGCTTTTTTTTTTTTTTTTTTTTTTTTTTTCTCTTTACCCGCGTGTATTTAGGTCAAATTTCAGGTCATTCTGTCGAGTATTTCTATTTATTCCTTCTTCGTATATATACAGGTCAAATTTAAGGTGTGTGTAATCCATCCAGTGTTTTTTTTTTTTTTTTTTTTCTTTTTCGATCAGCTTAATTCGAATGATCCTGTTCTTTACCAGATGTGATTGTAGAAGTTTGCGTCACTAAAACTTCGCTTCTACTCAGGTGCATCATTTAGTGCACATTTGCCCGAATTATCTTAATTTACTTTAAAGCCAGACACATAAATACTGATCTTGAGAAAAGTTATTGAAGTGTTGCTGCTTTGCAAATTTGTTAATTGAAAGTTTCAATAGATTCCCAGAAGTCAATAAGATTTTATGGTTTGGTGCAGTTTAGTGCAATTACAACATGCCAACAAACAGTCGTCCTTGTTAGGCGACTGCTTGCCTTGAAGACACCTGTAGTCAGTTTAATTTTTGGTTTGTACTCTCCAACAACTTATTTTTGTGCACAATAGCGACTAATCAGATACAGATTGAAGTGGATTCTGAGCCACAACAGACATCCATCCGTAACCCAGGATCGAAACTCGCCACCTTTGACATTCGTGGTCAGAGTGCTAACCACACAGCCATCAGGTGGGTTATAGGACTCATCTCTAAAAACAACTTCTGGATAATGCATGCTTATTTATTGACTTAAAACGTTAGCAATTCCCCCCCCCCCCAACTAGATAGAATCTGTTTGTTACCGTGGGCAACCAATTACATAGTATTATGGGGTGAAGTATTCAATCGACTTCATCTGATTGAAGAGCAGAAAACACTTATAAGCTATTCAGAAGTAGTAATTGTAGTGACCTCAAATAATAGACAAAACTTCTGGACACTAGAGATCTCTTTTGTCTAGCGGTAGAATCGCAAAAAGCTACTACGCTTCATTGGTGACCACCGGACAACCAAATCATGCTGCCATCTATCGGCGCCTTCTGAAAAGGAGAAACTTCATCGCAACAAGCGATCAGAAACTCATATTGCGTATAACACTCACAACAAGCGGGCACAGCGAAGCAACTAGAATCCCAAATCTCGGACTCCGATCAGACGTTAATCAACAGTATTTCTCCTTCGTCGCTGGGAGGAGGCTGTGTAGTGACCTCAAATAATAGATACAACTTCTAGACACCAAAGATCTCGTTTGTCTAGCGGTAGAGTATCTGACTGGGAAAACAAAGGTCGTATAATCAGTCCCCAGCGACTGCAAAAAACTACAACGCTTCAGTAATTAGACTAAAGTGGGCTACAAAAATGATCACTTAATTGAAATGACATAATTTAAAAACTTGAAAATAGCTTTAAATATATTTATATATTGCCCATTGGTATTTTCATTATAATAGGTAGACATTAAATGAAAACTATTTATGTTATTTCATTAGGTGATCTCTTTCGTACTACCCACTCAACAAATTTCGAAGTATTATAGAAAGTAGTTTCTAAATGCACTGAGCTAAAAGATTTTAACATTGCGAGTATAAGAATGATCCTTACTAGAGCTTCCTCTTAAACATAAATCTCCGTAATGAATTATGGAACCCGTTTCCAGTTTACTCTCTACTAATTAGAATTGTCGCCAATTTGGCCGCCATTACATGTATGACAAATATTGATATGGTCTGTGTGCTGCCAAATGAAGCCAATACAAATAGCGAAAGTACCTTAGCTTACTAATTAACAGTTTCACACGCATCAAACACAACAAATGGAATCTTTCAAAATCATCAGAGTATATTTTTGTAGTAACCCTGTTCAATAGGAAATACCAGCTGGATTGTTAGCTTGCATTCAAAATAATAATTATTATCTCTATGAAAGTAGTTAGCCTGAGTGTTGGCTGTCGCTTTAGAAACAATACTCGTCGATTTAATATTGGAAATTGACGTCCAAATGATTATTATATGGCAACTGGAAGAGCCTTTTCTTCTGGAATCCCCCGTAGAAAATGTGGCTAGTCTTGTTTCCATGGCAACAAACAAAGCTAGACAAAGTGGAGAGAACTATCATTGTGATAGACAGTAAAAGCTTTTGTTATTGAGTGTTTGAAATTTTAACTTCGAAGCAGTCATAAATATGAAAATTCACGCTTTTGATTCCATTTAACGATTTCACAAGCATCTAACATCACAAATTTTTTATAAAGTTGCCAGAATATTCCTGGTGTCAATGAGAAGTGCTAAATAACAGATTTTCCCTTAAATTAAGCATGTGTAGAAGTTGTTTTTTAGTGCCAGTGACTGACACAAACCTACATGTTCTACATGGTTAATTTTGAATCCGAATGAATACATTTTTTTAATCCAACTTCTTTGTTTATTTAAAACAGAAATCCACGGTTGGGTCTAACACTGAATTTCGCCTTATTCTGTGTTGCCATTACAGCTTCGGCAGTGTTGCATATTCATTACAAGCTCCCGCCTACATTCATTCATCTCTTCGACCATCCTGAGTAAGTCCTTCATTTTTAAATAATTATTGATCATTTTCTGCTCCATAGACATTTCTGAATCGCAATGTCAGCCAAAATATTGCTTCCTTTCCTTTTTAGCTCGTCTTCTTTTAGTTTTGGCATATCAAAATTGGATTCATGATTTTTTTGTTTCAGTACCGCCATCTTTTGGTTAAAACACAAAGTAAATGTCATCCTTTCAATTTCGAAATCAAAACTTCAACTGCCATTACATTAGAGTTAAATTAAATTCTCGACTCTTTGCCAGAAAAAATCTCAGTTATTTGGATTTATATTTCATCTATGTAAACAACCTAGTTTAGAGTATTGGTAAATTTTCTTCAAAACAACTGTTGATTTGTCCCAAACAAAAATATATTCACAAACTTTAAAAAAATATTGTCTATTTATACTAAAAAGTAACAAATATATAATTTATTATTTCAGTAAAAACTAAGTAGTTTGCACTGTTTTTATATACAAGTTGATTCTTAAAGTCCTTTCCAGTCCTTTACATTTGAAACAACGTTTCGTATAACTGGTATAACCATCAGGGTAATAACGTATACCTATAGTAAAGAAGCTATGCCGAATATTTTGAGACACCTCATAGCGCCCCTACCGACGATTTATGGAAGTTACAAAAGCCAACTAAACATTTAAGAGATCAGCAATAGTCCAATAACAAAAACTTTCACAATAATATGACAACACCAAAGGAAAATGTTTCATGATGTTTATCTGTAAAATTGGCGGAGATATTTGAGGCTGAAATTATAGACTCTTCGTGACTTAAAAAAAAGGGGGTAATCCCCAAATTAAGAAACATGCTCTTCGGTGTTATCATACAGATTCTTCTTGATAGACAGAGAAGACATTTGTTAAAGTGCTTGGCTAAACTTGGAAACTGACTGGTTACTTTTCTGTTTTGCAGCGACGTATCTTATACTTCCGATTACGGCTACCACAGAACGTATTTACACTGCGGGACGTATTGTATCGGCCTGGCTGTTGGCTACATTTTGGCTACGAAACCGAAGATTCGCATACCATTGGTAAGTCTCAAGGAAAATCATAAGCAAAAACGAAATATCATTTTCTGAATGACTTTCATTTTTAAATCCTTTATATTAACTTCGATTTTGTATGTCAATGGCTGCGGAATCTGAGGAGGCCAAACTAGCCCCCTTGCCGTCATCCAATCGGGCTGAAACTTGCAGATAGATTCGATGTCGATGACTATACATTCTATTAAATTTTACGGCTGTAACTGTCACTAAAAGGTCTGTTTTATGGACTGCTAATAAATCAACTTACAATCAATCGCGCTTAACCAACCATTAAAGAAACTCTTTTCTGTTGCCAAAATTTTTTTAACAAATAATAACTTTGTTTTAATCAGAATAAATTAAAGATATGTGGATGTGAGTGCATAAATTCACATTCACCTTTAAATAAATTTTGAAGCTTAGTTTTGCCGCACATTTTGCATTGATAGAAATGTTTTTGATACTTAAAATTAGTTGCAAACACCAAGCGCACGCTGTTTATAGAATCGGCGCTATGTCAACGAATATAAAAAAATTTCAATGCATATAAAGGATTTATATTAAAAACTTTGTTTTTATGGATTGTGTTATTATTGCTGTACATGAATATAGATATTCGGATAAAAGAGTGAATTTTAAAAAAGTAAAATACAAATGTAAATCGCTTGTTAATAACACTAGAACATATAAATTATAAGCCATTCGTTTATAAAATGTCAACAGGAAAAATGGCCAACAAAATGCAATAAATAAACACTAGTAAAACTAAAGTAGTTCAACATCGCACAACGCATACATTCAAAAGACATACACCAATTTCGAGAGTTTGACAGCATTTTTTGGCAATAGTTGTTATTTTGGCCTAACCGAACCGAAATCGCCAAATTGGTAATATATTTGGCTATAATTGTTACATTAAGAAAGAACAGTTGTTGATGGGCGGTTTAACAATTTTTACGTCGATATCGAATTTCTGAGGTGAGAATGTTTAAAATATACCTACCTTAAAAGGCAACATAACGATAATTTTGATCAAATCATTCGAGAGCGCTTTTATGGCAATGCGGAACTTTCACGATCATTTGTTTTATTTTTAAATATTCGAACAACCCAAATATATATATATGAGAAATAATTGTCGTAATATTAAAAAATAATAATAATTTAATTCTTAATAAATACTTTGCGTATATTAACCCCTTGGGTACAGATTTATTTGGGAAAATTCTTGCGTTTTGAACGTTTGGTTCAAAACAATAAAGGAACTTTAAAGGAACACAGCCAAACAAATTATTTTTTTAAAGTATAGGTAAACCAACCCATGTTTGACTTAACCAATCATGGCTCTTGTGACATTAAAATCCATTCAATCAACCTAGTTTGAATGACGAAATAGGTTCGCCATTATTAACAAGCAAAACAAGTGCATGACGAATCTCAGCCGTCAAATGTACCCAAAGGGTTAAATTAAAAACATTTGTTGCATTCATAATTTTTCAACTGGCGCGTTCTAACTTTCTAGTTTAGTATAATAAGTAACAATCTGTTCTGTCCAACAGTGGATCAATACTGTAGGTTGGATCACCGCCTTCGCCCTGGCTGTCTCCCTGGTGTACGGTGCTCGCGACTGGAACACGGGCAACCTACCGAGTCTTCTGGTATCCACTCTGTACGCTACCACACATAGGTTCATGTTCGCGCTGGTGATAGCGTGGATCACTGTATCGTGCATGGCTGGTTACGGAGGTAAAGGAACATCTAATGTATTGGAGGACATACAAAATGGACAATTCCCGCATTTTTTAAAAACGAGTGAAATTAGTATTTATTTATGAAGAATTTCTTTCTGCTTCCAAATATTTAAACCAAAGTTCTTTAAAGAAAAATATTAGTTATTTAAATATTAAGAAAAGAAAATGCCCCAAATCCGAGCCAAAAATAGTCCGATCAAAACAGTCAACTATAAGTCCGTGACGTAAAGTGACCCTATCGTTTCTCTGGTTATCCTGAGGTTTCTGCCAAATAGTTGGCGTTGGTAGATTATTTCCGCAATCCGTACAGATTGGCGTGATTTGCGAGAAACTTGCAAATCTGGTTTCCGCTGCTGCATTTCAAGCCAAGATGTTGGCGAAGCCGTGACGTCACATTCAATGCCAGCGAAATGAGTCGTTTTTTCGCCAACGTTTAACAAGGTAATTTTGATCGCAAATTAAAAAAAAAAAAAAAGCGCATTGAGAAGAAATTTTTGTGTATATGGAATTTTTGAAACATTTAGAACTGAATAAAAAAAAAAAAAAAAAAAAAAATATTAAATTCGGGAATTGTCCATTACGTTATTAGGATTGTTAAAAGAGCTTTATTTTATTGGGGAGCATGCGCAATTACATTGTTAGCGTTGTTGAAAGAAAGAATTGTTTGTTTTAATGGGGGACATACATAATTACAATATTAGGATTGTTGAAAAATAGATTTATTTGTTTTATTTTGGGACAAACATAATTACATTATTTAAGATTGTTGAAAGAGTTTTGTTTTATTGGGGGACATGATTACATGATTAGAATTGTTGAAACAGCATTTTTTTATTAGGGACAATCGTAATTACATTGTTAAGATTGTTGAAAAAGAGCTTTATTTCTTTTATTGGGGGACAGACATAATTACATTATTAGGATTGTTGAAAGAGCTTTATTTCTTTTATTGGGGGACATGATTGCATTATTAGAATTGTTGAAAAAGAGATTTATTTGTTTTATTTTGGGACATACATAATTACATTATTAGGATTGTTGAAAGAGCTTTGTTTTATTGGGGCACATACGTAATAACATTATTAGAATTGTTGAAAGAGCTTTATTTCATTGGGGGACATACCCACCCATACAGCACGCGGACATCCCACGGAAGTCCCTCGGACCTCGTGCTATAGGCCTTCCACCCCAGGAGCGCCCAAATTCCTCCCGCGGCGATCCTAGGGAGGACCTCAGGAGGGTAAAAAGCCCGCTTTTGAGGCTCCCATAGTCCATTTGGTAAATTTTTATAATTATAAATAGTAGCTTTGAATCGAAATTTTAAAACGATGGTGAAAAGGGATCTGTGTCAACAGTCGTCTATAATTAAAATTAAAAAAAATCTCAAAAAATGCAACGTTAAAATTTTGAATTATGACTGAAATTTTTAAAATATTTTTTTTTTATATATTTTCATCAAAACAAAAAAATTTCGAACACATGCTAACTCTTAGAGTTCGTACATTCTATTTCAATCAAAAGAATATTTTAAAAAAATATGCTGATAAAATTGTTTTTAAATAAATCCCTTGGTTATTATACTTACCGAATTTTAACTCAAAAAGGTATAAGAAAAAGTTTGCCATTTGTCCAATTAAATAATTATAGCGGAGTCATGAGCTAAAATTATAGAACAAGAGCAAAATTGGATTTGCGTCAAAAGGTGTCATTATGTAAAAAAATTTTAAAAAATCAAACAAAGTGTGCCAAATTTTAACTTATAAAGTTACAATACGAAAATATTAAATTTGGCCAATTTAATACTCATACATTGCAAAGTCATGAGCCGTACCTAAAAAAAATTGATCTGTGTCAAAAGCGGTCATTATATAAAATTTAAAAAAAAAATGTAACCCAAAAAGTTACAATAGGATAATATCACAATTTAGCCAATTTAATACTTATACATTGTATTAACCGAACCTAAATAACGATGGTGAATTTGGATCTGGGTCAAAAGCGGTCATGTTTTTAATATTATTATTAATTGAAGGCAAAGTTTGCCAAATTTTTTAACACAATAAGCTACCATACGAAAATTTTACCATTTGGTCAATTTAATACTTTGTGTAGTTTTGAGTTAAAAAGGACGCTAAATTAAAAAAAAAAAATGACAGTAAAATTGGGTCTGGGTCAAAATTGATTAAATTGTTAAAAAAATTTTTAATTTTAAGCAAAGCTTGGCGAATTTTAACATGAAAAGTGACTAAAGAAAAATGTTATTGATTGTCCAAGTTAATAGATATTAATTTTTTTTTTTTTTATTTTTTTTTATAGCAAGTTAACCGAATTTTAACAGAAGTTACTAAATGAAAATACTGCCGTTTGGCCAATTTAATACTTAATGTATAGTGCATTCTTGAAACGAAATTTAAAAACGGTGGCAAAATTTTATCTGGGTCAAGCTGTCAGATTTTTAAAATTTTAAACAAAGTTTGCCGAATTTTAACTCAAATGTTAGGAAAATGTTATGGATTGCCCAAGTTAATTCTCATATGTATGGAGTTTTGATCTAAAATTATAAAACACCGGTAAAATTGTAATTTTTATTTTTTTAATTTAAGCAAAGTTGCCGAATTTTACCACAAAAAGTTACTGGAGGAAAATGTTGAAGTTTTAACCAATGTAATACGGTAAGGTGGGGTAAAATAGGTAGTCAAAATATATTGTTTAAAATTTTAGAAGTTTCTAATATATTCATAGTTTTTGAAACTGTAAAACGTGTAGTATGATGCCTAAACTTTATTTCCCCACTTTATTTTTGTTTCAATAATTTGTTTTATATAAGTGCCCACAGCAAAAGCACTTGTGTACAACTCCATGCCATATATGTTGTCTAAAACTTCTGTCTGTAGTTCAGAATATTTGATAAAATTACATTCCAATGACTTAAATGTGTCCAATGTTTTTATTGCTTATTCAAACTGCAGGTTCATTGAGTTTTCTGGTTTTTTTTTTTTTTTTTTTTTATCCAAATTTTGTGAATGGGGTAAAATGGGTATAGAGTTAGGCTTAACATACATGTAGGTAGAGCTAAAACTATCAAAAAATGGGGAAATTGAATCTGGATCAAAAGTGGTCCTATTGCAAAATTAAAAAAAAAAAAAAAAAAAATTAAGCTAAGTGTGGCGAATTTTAACCCATGTACAGTCTATCGAGACAAACTGGCAATTATTATTGTGATAGGCAGACATTTCAGCAGTGAAAGATTCAGTTATTTGAGTACATGTTATTTATGTAATGAATTCATTTATCAGTGTTTACAGGTTAATTATTGTTTAATTTCTCCTTAAGGCATCGTGACTTCCTTCTTAAGGTGGAATTTCTTTGTCCCCCTCGCCAGACTCACCTACATAACTTACCTGGTTCACCCTCTGATCATCTTCATGTACGTAGGAAGCGCGAGGACTGTGAGAAGACACGACCACAGGACACTGGTACATCACTTCAACCACTTATTTTTTAGATTTAGATATAGAATTTTTCATGGTACCAACCTTCTCGGTGTTTTACCGCTTTATCTGAAGTAAGCCAATGGACATTTCCCTCATTTTTTTAAAAACGAGTGAAATTAGTTTATATTTATGAAGAATTTCTTTCCGATTCCAAGTATTCCAAAAAAAGTTCTTTTAAAAAAATTAGTTATTTAAATATTAAGAAAAGAAAATGCCCCAAAACCTCGTGCGATCGCAGTTCGATCAAAACTCTACGTTATAGCTTTGACGTCACGAAATCCTTCCGTTCTTTATGGTTATCTTGAGGTTTCTTCCAAATAGTTAGTGTGTGTTTGGTAGACAATTATCGGTACCATAGAAATATATCCCGTACCGGTTGGCGCGATTTGCGAGAAACTTTCAAAACTGATTTCCGCTCCTGCGTTTCAAGCCAAATTGTTCCAGATGAAGTGACGTCACACTCAATTCGACCCGAATTTGTAGTTTACTCGACAAAATCTAATAAGCGAACTTAGGTTGCAAATTAAAAAAAAAAAATCTTAATGGGCAGAAATTTTTGTCTGTGTCCTTTTCGAAACATTAAGAATTGATTTAAAAAAAAATTTAAATGCGGGAATTGTCCATTGGCAAAAAATCTCGGCTACAAAATCTAGATTAACTATAAAAACAAACAAAATAACAACAAAGGCAACACAAGTAAAGTTAAACGAACTGTACCATAACGGTACAACCTTCTTTTTTTGCGCCAAAATGTTCCCCGGACGTCTAGTCTTAGTTTGATATGGCAAGTATGGCATCAGATAGAACAAATTCTGTTTACTGTCTATTATTAAAGTCCTACCTCAGAACTTATTCCAGTAGCACCAAATCCGCTGGCCAATAACGGTTCGACACTAGCCAATCTCGATGTAGACTGGTCGTTGCTAGGGAACTTGGCCAATCTCGGATGCAAGTCAATAATCAAGCATGCGCTATCCAGAACTTGTAGTAAGAGATAAATGGATACATCCCTCCTTTTTGATCAAATGTTCCCCGGACATCTAGTTTTGGTTTGGTATGGCTACAGCATCCAAAAGGGCAAATTTTGCGTACGATCTAATATTAATGTCTTTTCCCAGAAAAGTGTACGAGAAGTTTTCAGGAATAACTTAGTAATCTAATCTGGATTTCCGGTAATAGTTTAAATTGAGTATAGTCAGATAGATGTTCAATAGTGTTTATGTGTTAGATTGGGATACAAGGGGTTACTTGACCGGGTTAAGAAGAACTCTTAGCAATGATTATTCTATGCTATGTTACAATTTTCTAGCCATTTATAAAACCTTGAAATTGGGTGAGTAGGTACGAAAATCATGGCTTAATTGAAATTACATAAATTAAAATGAAATTGCGAAAGTAGCATCTAATATATTTTATATTTGAAATCCTTACAGCATTACCTTTGCAATGGCTCCACCGGCAATAGTCTTTTGCTTTTTTAATTTTCATTTATAAAATATATTAGATTGTTCGAGCTATTTTCAAGCTATTATAATTTATGCTATTTCTCCAAATGATTCTTTTAGTACCAACTCACCAAATTTCAAGCTTTTATAAAAAGTAGTTTCTAAATGAATTGGGCGAGAAAATTGTAACATAGCGAATATAGGGAATGATTATTACTAGGACCAACTCTTAACCTGGCCAAACAACTCCTTGTACCCCAATCTAACAGAAAAACACTACTGAACATCCATCTGACAGAACTGAATTTAAACTATTAGCGGAAAGCTAGACCAGATTACTAAATTATTCATGAAAACTTATCATACTGTTACGAATTTCTGTATATTTGTAAATATTACGTAGTATTAATTATGTAAAAAGGAAAATGTATGTACAATTTGCATAAGGCAGTGCAAGAGTTTACTTTGCTTTCCTGCAATGTGTCTCTTAACGCTTGAAAACGAGTTCTACAGGGATCATGCTGGAAAACGAGTTTTACAAGGGGCAGTCTATTTAACATTATGGTTAATGGCAATCTCTCCAAGTTGGCGACGGTTTTGGAGACTAATTTTGGTCGCCAAATTCGGCGAGAAATCGCCAAATGTTACCAAACTTGGCGACCATTTGGCGACATTTTCGGTCTCCATGTACATGTATAGGGCTTTTCGACTACGAACTGGAAAATCCTCCAAATTTCTATCTCTAGAAGATTCACGAAGGATTGACTTTCCTATATAAGGCCAGTCGTGAGTTGAGTGAGTGAGTTATCTAGTTAGTTGTCTCTCAGCGAGCATTCAGAGAGCTGTATTGCGAAAGTGAACTGTATTGCATTGTCTTTTGCGTTGATTTTAGCAATTGCTTATCTAGTTTTTAACTGCTGTTTGCTCTATTGTTGTGTAATAGCTGTATTGAGTCTATTAAAACGAGAAATTCTGTAGTTGTAAAAGAATCTGCAAGTTTTGATCTGCTTTGGCTTCAAATCTTTCGAACCCATCCACGCAACAATACTATTTTCTGAGAGAAGACACATTAATATTAAACAGCAAGCAAAATTTACCCTCTTAGATGCCGTAACCATATCATAAGTCGAAGTTCCTCTCTAAGAGGAAGACCTAGTAAGGATCATTCCCTATACTTGCTATGTTACAATCTTCTAGAACAGTGCATTTAGAAACTATTTTGTAAAAAAAACTTTGAAATTTGATAAGTACGAAAATGATCACTTAACGAAATATCGTGAATTAAAAACTCACTCGAAAATAGCGTCTTAATATATTTTATTTTATATTTGAAAACCTTACGTCAATGCATATGCAGTGGCTCCACCTGGTTTTGTCTTTTGCTATTTTAATTTTTATTTATGATAGATAAACATTAAATGAAAACAATTTATATCATTTCATGAAGGGACCTTTTTGGAACCTACTGATCAAATTTCAAGATTTTAGAAAAAGTAGTTTCTAAATCCACCGGGCTTAGAAGATTGTAACATAGCTAGTATAGGAAATGATCCTTACTATACTAAACTTCAACTTAACTAGACATCACTTAGACGGTAGATCGTCACAGTGCTCATAGGTATTTAATCCACTTTGGCGGAGTGAAGACATAATTCTCGCCAAACCTTATAGCCTTTTGTTCTCTATAGGGTTGTGGTTTGGCGAACATTATGCTTTCACGCCGCCAAAATGGATTAAATACCTATGAGCACTGTGACGATCTACCGTCTAAGTGATGTCTAGTTAAGTTGAAGTTTAGTATAGGACTTCCTAAGTTTTTTCGTGAGAAAAAAAAATAGCAAATAGCAAATCTTATTTCTTCATTATAGGTATTCCAGTATTTGGGTACTGTACTGATGTCCTACATGGTGGCACTTCCACTGGGACTTCTGTTTGAATCTCCTTGTTTAGCACTGGAAAAAGTCTTAATATCCAAGAGAGGATTCAATGAAAGCAAGACGGAAGAAGGTTGTCCGACAGTAAACGGGAAAATAAACGATTCCAAAGAGCAGGACAGCAGTCTGAATGACAGCGGAGATTGTGCCATCAGCATGACGATTAAATAACAAAGCATTCATTTTTGCACTATGCGCGTACAGGGTGTTTCAGAAAGAAGTGCCTAACTTTGAAAGGACATAGCTGCGAAACAATGAGAGACAGAAAGAAGAGACAAGTGGTATATTGGCTAGACAGGTATGGAATTTTTAATACACCAGTTTGCAAAATTGAGGACTCTTCCGTTAGACGGGTATCAGATAAAAACAGCCGAACTGAAGCGGTAACCCGGTAACTCACCCAAACTAGCAATCTTCAAATCATTTATAATTCCTATAACAAACCATTATAGGGTTGCTATAGCAACCCTATTACAAACCATAAACATTTAGGCTTGGCGGTCGTTCAAACGCGTAAGCATTTAGGCTTGGCGACAATTGGCATCCGTCTAACGGAAGAGTACTCAAAATTGATTGACTGAGGTAGTTTGATGACGCAGTTACATATACCTTACCGATGACTCATTTTTATTTGGGCGGATTCGTTAATGGACAAAACTGGGGATTGTGGATTATTAAATAAAACCCTTCTGTGTCTCTTGCAAAACTGTCTTTTGCAAAAGCGACCATTTGGGCTGCTCTATACGGTGAAGGGATCATTGGATCTTCTTCATGAGGCAAACGATAAACTTATTCCTCTATATTAAGATATACAGTCAACTAGCGATAACTCGAAGTTCAAGGGACTGGCCAAATTCTTCGAGTTATCCGAAATTCGAGTTATCGAAAATCCCTCGGGAGTTATTTTCTATTCAATGCACATTTCATTAGATAGCTTTTGTTTGTTCATGTGGAGTCCGGAAGACAATATAGTGTCTTGCTTTAAACTTTTCTAGCCATCCGGCACTTGCTATAAACCCTTCAACTTTTTGTAAACGAGTAAAGACCTTTTCTTTTAACATCATCCCAATAAAAGGGATTTTGGAATTCTGTTTTCGATATGTCTCAAACCATTCTAATGCAGCTGCTTCGACACCAAAAAAGGTCTTCACTCATTTACACGATGGATCGAGTTTCAAATGCATGTCTTCCCAAAATCGTCTTTTTTCCCCAAAATGGTTGAAAGAGTATTCGGAGGAATTATGTTCTTTAAAGCAACGTCTTTCTTCTTACATCGCAAATTTTGTTCAGTTTCTTTGATCAATTTAACTTTTTGAGTTGGACTAAGCATATTCAATTTAAGTTTCAACATTATTCAAAGCCAACGTAAACCAACACCATTGACTCACACTTTAAATATGGAATGGAATGTAAAGGCAAAAGCCTGTTTACTTACTATACGCGTCGATGCAAATGGGTTTTTCCCAGCAACAAATTAAATTGAAAAACACGATGTAAAGAGAAAAAAATAATCTTTTATTTTTAATTATTTATTTTTATATTAGTATTTTGAGATATGGAGATAACTTAGTGTTGAAAAACATTAAATTGTCTTTGGACCTAATGAAAATTTCGAGGTAAACGAATATTCGACTTATGAGACTTAGAGTTATCGCGAATTGACTGTAACAATACTTTGGTGCAATATTTCATTATTGCAACTAATTATATAAACTGGTATATTTAAAATTCCATACTTGTCTTTACAACGTACCACTCATCTCTTCTTTCTGTCTCCCACTGTTTCATCGATATATCGTTTAAAAGTGAAAGAGTCCTTTATGAAACACACTGTGCAATTATTTAGGTCATGGGAAAGTAATATCCGATGAAGAAAAAGCTTAACATCCGTACAAATTTCAGCCTTATGATTGTGATATGGTACCTAGGACTTAAATGCATAGATGTTATTTTTGCAAGCTTGTAACTTTACCGTCGAGAAAGTTACGAATGGTGTGTTGGACCAGAAAGGAAATGATCCAATAAAGTTTTGGAGAATCTGTCTCATATTGTTCTTGATGAATCTTTGCATGATTTTTTTTAAATATGTTTTAAGTTGGTTGGTTTGTACACTCAACGACCTATTCTTGTACACAATTCTGACTAATAAAGCCATGAATTACAGCTTAACGAGAATACCAAATATTCATGCCTAACCCAGGATTCGCACATTTGGCATACGAGGCCAAAGTGCTAACAACATAGCCATCAGGTGGCAATATATTTTAGGGATTATTTTGCATGATCTTAGTAATAAAGGAACTTAGGGCGTAATGGAATAGTTGGGTAATAAGGAATATCAAAGCTTATCCTCCTCCAATGACTTCTACCAAGTGAAAATACTATAAACTGCTTTCAAATACTGCTGTAATGGTCTTAAGTCAGCGTCATTTGCCTGTCAGGATACTTTCTCTAATTTGTGTTTTTGATGTTCATGAAATTTCTGCTGACAATTTTTAAAAAATCTGTATTAATTTTTAACAGTGTACCTTACACTTTGGGAATAGCAGTCAGAGAGGTTGTTTGTTATTGAATGTTTCATTTCCGAGACTGCTGACTGTTCACTCAACCGTTTTTCTGTTATTAATTTTTGAAAACTGTCAGTCTATTGCACGATATGTTGTATATACTTTCTACATCATGAAGTCCCTTTTCGTAGAATATTAAAATAGCCTCTACAAAGTTCCCTTTCATAGAGTATTCAAATATCCTCTACAGAGCACCAAAATAAAAATAATTCATTGGATTTTCAAAGATAGCACTATGTGGAATTGTAAATCAATTGTTCGTCAGAAACGAAGGTCTTAACCTTTAAATTAGCGTAACATTTAGCAATATTGGTTTTGTATAAAGGGTGACGAAAAGAAAAAAAAAAGACTTCATCGTCCAGAAAAAAATATACAAAATAGCTCTAACAAATATTGTTTTTTACTTACTAGTACAATTAATAAGTACTTTCTTCGCGAAATTGCTTTTTAGTGTGCGCGTGTATGTCTTCTAGACAACCTGGTATATTCATTCAATTAGACCAGTTATTTAGTTGTTTCGATGTTCAATTTAGCAAGCCTATTTAAAGTAAAATGAAAATGAGGCGCCACTTCATTCAACTTCTGATATTAGAACGTTCATCCCCAAAGACATCACAAATCACTCAGCGGAAAACACAATCACATTGACTTTCAACACACAAGACACTTACCTATCTATCTCATATGGCTTGACAAATGCAGCTGGCTGAGTTTTCAAACTAGATGACAGCATCCTAAAAAAAAAATCTAACAATGGCCCAGGTGGTCCGCACACGGTGCTGAATTATTGAGGCAGTGCGAAGGCAATTCTTAGGTTCATATGTGAGATTGCAGTTGCTGAATTGTGACCGCAATAAATGGGCATGATGATTAAATTAAAGAGAATCGTGCACATTTTGCCGTTCACAAACCGGCAATCCTTGCTTTTGCAACTAAAAGTGACACCCTCTTCAACCAGAACGGGAGAACGGCTTTTAGAGTAAGTTTTCTGGAACTCTGATACTTAATTTCATTAAAGAACTTTAGCTTGAACATAAATTTCATGAGAATTGTATATTATCAGCAAATCTTGCTTTTGCAACGACATAGTTGAACCCGCTCCAAGGAGAACGACTTTTTGAGTAAGTTTCCTGGAACTCCAATACTTAATTTCACGAGTAGAAATTTAACAAGAATGTAAATTTCATTTTCGAATAAGTATCATGCAACATTAATATTTAATTCCATTATAGAGCTTAAGGATGAACGTAAAATGCGTGAAAATTGTACACAACCAGCAATCATTGTTTTTGCAACGAAATGGTTGAACACACTTCAAGCAGAACAGTATTTTCAGGTCGACCGGCTTTTCGAAAAAGTTTCATGCAGGATTAATATTTAATTTCATAATAGAACTTTAGCAAGAGCATAAATTTCATGAAAACTGAGCCCTACCGGCAAATCTTGCTATCGCAACAAAATGGTTGAACCCACTTCAAGCAGAACGACTTTTCAAATTTCCCGGAACTCCAGTACTTAATTTCATTATAGAACTTTAAAAAGAATATAAATTTCCTTTTCGAATAAGATTCATGCATCATTAATATTTAATTTCATTATATAACTAAAGCATGAACATAAATTAGATGAGACTTGTACACTACCGGCAATCAAAAGCTTTCTGGAACTCTAATTACTTAATTTCATTGTAGAATTTTAGCATGAATGTAAATTTCATGTGAGAATTGTACACTACCGGCAATTCTTACTTTTACAAAGAAATTATTGAACTCACTCCAAGCAGAACGGGATGCCAGAGGCCGGCTTTTCAAGTAAGTTTCCTGGAACTCTAATACTTAATTTCATTGTAGAACTTTAGCATGAATGTAAATTTCATGAGAATTACACACTACCAGCAATCCTTGTTTTTGCAACTAAATGTGAGACTCAGTTCAAGCAGAAGGGGAGATAGGCTTTTCGAATAAATTTCATACAACATTAAAATTCCATTTCATAATAAATCTTAAGCATGAAGATAAATTTTGTGAGAATTGAAAATCCATTTTGAAGAACAAAAAAAAAAAATCCAGCTTCTCGAGTAAGTTTTATGTAGTTTGGTAATTTAATTTTCATTATAGAAATTTAGCATGAAAATAAATTTCATAAGAATTGCACACTACCGTCAATCCTTGCATCTTTTGCAACAAAATAGTTGAACCCACTTCAAGCAGAACAGGAGACCGGCTATTTGAGTAAGTTTCATACAGTATTAATATTTAATTTCATTTTAGAACTTAAGCATGAATGCAAATTTCATGAGAATTGTACACAACTGACAATCCAGCTTTTGTAACTAAATGATTGAACCAAAGTTGAACCCACTTCAAAACAGAACAGGAGACCGGCTGTTTGAGTAAGTTTAATGCAGCATCGATATTTTAGTTTCATTATAGAAGTTTGTCAAAATGATCATTGTAAGAAGTTTGTCATGCAACACTGGTAACCCTCACCTTTACAACTATATAGTGGAGTTCACATTTTTAACTTACTGAAAACCGGCATTTTACCGAAAGAGTAAAATAGTTTTAATTAATTAGTTCAGGGTGGCGACAACATTCAGAAAAAAAATTTCCCTGATAATTCCCTGATTTCCCTGATAGATTTCTAAAAAATTCCCTGATTTTAGGGCAAACTTTTTTTCAAATTTTCCCAATTTTCTTAGGTTTTCCAGATATCTAGACACCCTGATCAATGATCAAATAGAACATGTATGCTTAGGAGAAAATATGCAATTTTTAAAAAAAAATAGTTTTGCTGGTAAAGAAAAGTTTAAATTATTTTGTAACATTAAACTTCTAATGGCTTACAACTACAAATCTCCATGTAAATAGCACCAAAATATGGATGAGCAACACAAACAATAACAATTCAAATTATTAAACAATACAAAATTCACTGATTTTCATGAAATTTTAAAATTTTCCTTGACATTTCCCTGATTTCCCGGTCCTGAGGCCACTCTGTAGTTTCATTGCAGTAGCATATGATTTTAATAATTTTTTTATTTTTTTAAGAATACTGCATCAAAGTATAAAAACAAAACAAAAAGTGTTCAAATACATGTTTTTAGAAAACATTCAGGAGTATTCACGATATATTTTTAACCTCTCACTCAAAGACGCAGTTTTTTAAAAAAAAATCGTTATGCAGGCAGTCTTAGCTAAATCTAATGGCAGTATTTCTTAACTAAATGCGCCAATTTCTTAACTATTTCTAAACTTAACTAGAGTAAAGTCATGATTAGTAAAGAAAAGAACAAATGCATTAAAGTATAATTAATATAACAATATGTAGATAATTAAACACGAAGATTCAAGATGCAGATAATTTATAATAAAACAAATATATAATATATCCTCCTGTTTCCTTCAACACAAATAGGAGAGAGAGTAATACATTTTTGAAATAAAATTCTCCATAAAAAGAAAATCCCACAATTTACAAAAGGGAATGGATAAAAGCTATTATTATTTTTTTAATTCTGGATTTTAGTGTCATCTTTATTCAACACCTGCTTTCATAGCAATTTAATCACAAATTATTTGTCATATTTCTAGTTTCTTTAAAAATATTAGTCATATCTTCGCGTTTAGTTGTGCCTTCTTCAATTGCACTCCTAACATTTGAATTTCACCAGATTTTTATTCTCACTACATTTTTTTTAATTTACAACAAAATTTATCAAATTGTATTTCACTTTTGTAAAGCATTTTACTTACTTCACGTCATATAAAGATATTTATTTTTTTTATTTTTTAAATAGGTTTGAAGAACGGTTATCTATTTAAAGACCAAAAGCTGTATTGAGTGTAGATAAGATAAACTAAATAAATATTTTTAATGTATACAATTTAAAATGTACACTTTTGAATAAAAAATTAAGCACTTAACAATGCATATACTTGGAAGTGCATTCAAGAGAAAGGATTTTCAGAAAAAAGACACATTCTGTCAACCAAAAGAACCAGATAGTACAAAAAAAAAGTGAAATATTTTACATTTTTTTCAACAAGTGTGAAGTGCTATTTTTCAAAAGAATTACAAATGTGTTTAAATGATATTTTATCCACAATCTTGTAATTAAAAAAAATTACATTTGATCAAAAAAAATATTTTATTAATCGGGCTAAAATGATAAAAAAAAAAAAACCATTTTCAAGAGATTATACTATAAATAGACGATAAGATACACTAAAAGAAAATGTATTTCTTCAAAATTTTGTTAGTAAGCTTCTATTACTGTTGTTAAAACTGGATAAAATTTGAATATACTGTTTTATAATGTGGTGAAATTTCATCAACTCATTACAGCTGAATGCCCGACTCACAAAACCTAGAGATAGGTGGAGTTTTTAAAACTAAATTTCAACTTTAAATGTTTTAGATGATCAGACGCACAAACTACATAAAAGTGGTTAAAGTTAGCATTGGTACAACTTAAAAGTTGGCTTATGGAACTATGTTAAAAATTAGCTTTAGCTCAATGTTAAATGTTAGCTTGAGCACACTGTATCTTTTCATACAACGTTAGAAGGAAGTCCTAGTAAAGATTATTCCCTATAATAGCTATGTTACAACCTTCTAGCCCAGTTCATTTGGAAACAAAGAACGAAAATGATCACTTGATGAAATGGCACAGTTTAAAAACTCGAAAATAGTATTTAGTATATTTTATTTTATATTTTAAATCCTTATGTCATTGCCTATGCAGTGGTACCACTTGCAATATTCATTTGCTTTTTTATTTTTCATTTATAATAGATATAAACTAAATCAGCGTTCGCCACTAACTTTTAGAGAAGAGCCGCATGACCTATGTTGGAACTTTCAACGGGCCGTAGATTTATACCGAATATGCCAATAAATATATTGCTTTACTACATATGTTCAATGTTAGAAATGTGATAATTACTAAAGATTCAACAATATAAAACAATTTTGAAAACTGAACAATAATTTAACTTTTTTATATTTATAAAATAACAATTGATATTTGATTTTTGTTTCAAATAATTAAAAAAATAATTTTCTTGACATCGTAAATCAAAATCATAAAAGTTAATCTTTTGTGACAATATTACAATGTGACTTGACATAAACTCATAATCAATAAAGATATTTAAACCATGCCTCCTAAATCTTCAATTGCGAGTCGATGACCGCCGGTCCGCTTTTCACCATCTACTTTGCGTTAAAAACTAATCTTCGACGCCTTTATTGCACTGGAGTCATAGAGATCGCGATACTTTTTGTTACGTCAAAACAAAAGAGGTATGCATTGAAACACCCAACTCCTGCCCATTACATTCAGAAAAGCAGATATCAAATTGTGCCATTCACGAATCGAGAGGGTTGAGTATCACAAGTACAAAACAAAGAAATGCAAAGGAATGCGTCATTGATAATTATTCAAACTATTGCTTTTTTTATTCTTTCTGGCAGTCTCAGAAAAAAAAAGGATTTTTCAGACTTACTAACTCTGGCCACTTAATGGAAAATGCAGTTTTTGGTAGTAAACACGTACTATTGTAGACATATTAAAATTATTTCCAGAAATTTTTATTTTTGCTCTTCCGTACTGCCGGCGGGCCGGAGAAAAAGCTGTTGTGGGCCTGATCCGGCCCGCGGGCAGCCTAGTGGCTGACGCTGCACTAAATGAAAGCAATGTATGTCGTTTTATAAAGTGATCCTTTTAGTACCTACACGATGAATTTTAAAGTTTTACACAAAGTAGTTTCTAAATGCACTAGGCTAGAAGACAGTAACATAACAAGTATAGGGAATGATCCTTACTAGAATTCCTCTTTTAAATGTTAGCTTTAGCACAATGTTAAATGTTAGTTTGAGCACACTGTTAAAATATATATTTCATACAATACAGAATTGAAAAGGTTCTGCAAAAAACCTTTCTGTCCTCCTGGAGTCTACATTATCCAAAACTATAAAAATTACAAACATATGCTATATGCCAAATAAGAGGTCTCATTGAAAGGGACACCAGACAGGAATAGAGTTTCTAATGTTCATCAAAGATGATGAGTTTGTCGTATAATTTATACTTCAAAATAATAATTTTAGTTTAACGGTTAATGATTTAAACTTCTAGAAACAGAGCATAACCTTTAAATAGGCAACAAAACTTACTGTTTAACAACTTTTCTGCAAAAATAAAATACTTTACATGTACTCCTTTCACAAAAATATTGTTTCTAATGTCTTCTTTATACATTTTACTTTAAATATATAGGAATAAAATTATTGTGCGTTATTCAGTTTTAAGGATTAATGAAGATTCCAATAATGACTCCTGTTTTACCTAGTTAAATTTACAGGGAAAGATGTCAGTACACCTTTGGTGGTCAATTTTTGTTTTCAATCAAACACTTATTTCTTCAGTGTAAGCAGTAACTCTTTATAAAGTTTGATATAGAAACATTAAACCATAAATGTGTTGCTATAGAAAGTATGGATACAGTGCTCCAAAAATAACTGGCACATTGAAAAAAGTAATAAATAAAAAATAGTAATGTACCGTTTGCTGCATTCTTCTTGGTAAACTAAGGAAATTTTCAAAAATAGTTACTAAGTTTGTCACCAAATGGTGCTGTTGAATGAAAAACTTTTTTAAAAAAAAGTCAGAACAAGTTGCAAAAATATCAAAACAATTTTTTTTAAATAACCACCATTTTCAGCAACAAAACAACACAATTGACACATTGTTTTGTAAAATTTTCATTTTTTTTTTTTTTAATTTTTTTTTTAACACTTTTATTCAGCATTGCAATCTTTTGATGTACTTTGTAACTATTTTTTAAAGTTGATGGAATAAAATTCTAGTTTGCTAGTTGAATGTAGCTAATAGTACATTTGTGTCAGTCATTTTTTAGACTTCCTGAATATTATGCCTTAATATTATACCAGATTGAAGCTTTAATCACAAAATTCAGTACTAGACACTTAATTTCACAGCTTGGCAACAATTTTACAATCTCCAGATTGGCAAAATCTTAGCTAAAATTTTTTTCCAAAACAACAGGCTTTAAATCTCCTAATTAAAAAATCATGTGCAAGGAAAAGAAAATTGCAATTATTTGTACAGTAATCATCATGCACCAAATACCTCAGTCATAAAGTACAGTACAAATAATATAGTAAAACAACTGTAGAAGCAGCTTTTTAGAGATAGTTACTGATATTCCCCATTTTCAATAAATTTGAAATATGTATACAAAATTGTGATTTATTAGTACAATAGAAAAATTAAAAGCACAGTGTATGTACATATTTAAATATATAATTGAAAAGATATTCATTAAAATCAAACTAAATTTGATGGGTTAAAAGTATGTACAATTTGTATAAGTCAAATAAAAGAAGTTCAACTTAAGAGTTCATTAAAACCTCATGCCTGCTAAAGCTGACTTTTCCTTTTAAAATTTCACTCTTCAGTCTCTAAAAGAGAATATAATGCAATTAAAAAATATCTAAAGATCCCTACATCAAATGTTAACTAAATCTGAAAGTCTCTGTTTCAAATGTTAACTATATCTGAAGATTACCATAAAAAATATTAACAGTATCTAAAGATCACTTATTTCCCTGTGTCAAATGTAAACTTAACCTAAAAATTAACATAACAAATGTTAATTTAACCAGAAAATTATCATAACAACTATTAATTGAATGTGAAAATCACTGTCAAATATTAAATGATTCTGAAAATCGCCATTACAAATGTTAGCTGAATCTGAAAATAACCTTAACAAATGTTATGCTATTTTGTCGATTACTATAAGAAATGTTAACTTGTAGATCACTATATCAAATGTTAACTGAATCTGAAAGTAACTCTAAAATGTTAACAGAATCTGAAAGTAACTCTAAAACGTTAACTGAAAGTAACACTCAAATGCACCCTGAAGTGAAGGCTATGACCTTCTAAATATATTGGATATATTAGAGTCAAAAAATAAGTTACTATATGATGTGCCTAGTAATTCACTTGCTTTTGTAAACTCAATCAAAGCAAAGTTCAAAAGAAAAATATAAGATTTCCCAATTGATGCTTTAATATTTAATAAGCATGATAATAAAACATAAAAAAATATTTTGTCTGTTTCATTTAGTTTCTATATCCAATAACTATTTTGTGTACAATAGTAGTCAAAGAAGCCTGTAAATGTGAATTCTGAAGTTAACCAAACATTCAAGCCTACAAGAGATTCAAACTCAGCTCTTTTTAATAGAAGAAAAGATCATTAGCTCAAAGCCAAAAAATGAGAGCATTTTATTAATGTAAAAACACAACAATGTAAAAAGATTCATTTTACTGAATACGGAAACTTGAGATTATATTATATGTAACTAATTATATTAACGAGTTTATATTATATGTATATTATATGTAACGAATACTAATAAAATATTTTAATGATTCAAAAAGCAATAAGAAATATGTTTAATGAAAAAAATATTTTTAAAAAAAATAAGCATTGCTACCACTAGCACTGCTCACAGCACCTTATGAGTCTGGTGTATAATATGAAAATAAATAAGCAATAAATTCTGGATATAAATATGATTAAAGATTTTAAAAAATGCAAAAAAATACTATTTATGAAATAGTTACTTATTTTATATTTTGCAAGTTTGTAACAATTTCGGAACACTGTGAAATATGGAGCAATACTTTAAGAACAATTACACATAAGTTGGTTAATTGATATTATGTTAAATGAATACTCTCACAACAACAATTATTCTCTTTAAAAATTGTTGTGTAACATAACTTTTCATAAAAAATCTTTTTTTAGAGAATATTTAGGGATCTTGAAGCGATGGAAAACAGGAACCAATTTTGAATTATCTTTATACCTAAACTAATGAACCTAAAAATTGTACTCCTAGAAAAAAAAGTGTCCCTTTGCTAAAAATTTCCTAATATGGGCCACTTTGTAGACCTTATATTAAAGATTAGACTCAAGATAATTATTTCATTAATAGAAAAATAAATTCAATATTATCTAATATCTCTCTTGCAAAAACTATCAACTATCTAGAGAAAAAAATTTTTAAATGTATATTCAAATAAATTTTTTTGTTAAAATTATATCCAAGAAAAATACAACAAAACCATCATTTCTTTCGCCCAATTACAGTTGACTGAATTATTAAGCTATTGAACCAAAAATAGAACTTAAAAAAAAAAAAAAAAAAATCTACCCTAATGTGCAACCTTTTATACTAAAGATAAGACTCCAATTAAAGGCTTCATAATTTGAAAAATAGGAAGCCTTTAATTTAATTCTGAATTAGAAATGAAATATCTCTCTTAGAAAACTATATAGAGAACAATTTTCTTCAAATGTATATGCAAGGAACACTCTATTATGGTAAAGTTATAGCCAAGTAAAATACAGCAAAAAATAATTTCTTTTGATTTTAGACAAATTTACAAATAGTTAATATACTTATTAACTACTAGTGTAACATTATTAAACACTAAGGACTTTTGAAAAGTTGTGACTCATTAAAAATTCAGTTTTATTCATTAAAAATTATCCAATAATGATTCTTACAACAATTTTAAATTTTAGTTTAACTAAATTAAGAATCTAAAAATCATAAAATTATATATTCCAAGTATACTTACTTGAGAGTATATTTTTGACATGACTCTGTTATACTTGCTGAGGGTTTTTTGATGACCCTTTGGTTTGGAACTATTTAAAGGCATCAAATGATTCCTAAAAACAAAGAAAAGTCATAAAATGTCTGTGGTTACATTAAATCGAGAGTTGAATCTTAGAAGAGTGAATAGAATTATTTTATTAAATTCCAAAGAATATTAATCAATCTTAATGTCCCAAAACACAATACGAGCCAAGATATTTATTATAAAAATACAACAACAAAAAATTTGGCAAATATAATATAGGAAATTTTTTTTTAAATTTGGGAAAAAAATGTCTTTTTTATAATTATTATTTTAATTATTATTATCTTACTATGAGAACAAAAATTGATTTCATTTCATAGCCCTATCTATAAGAAAGGAATACAACTGTAAAATAATTTTACTTTTGAAATCAAAATTTTAAATAGTACCATTAATTTAGTGTTGAAAAGTTTAGTGTTTTATATTTTTTTAAAGAGGTCTGGGACTATCTTTGGAAATTTCTAATTTATGAAACATGTTACTGAAATATTTTTTAAAGGTATTCTTGAGGTGAAATTAGAATAATTTTCAGCAATTTCAATGATGAACATTTAAAAATTGCCAAGATTTTGACTCTTCTAATTTTTAATACAAATCTCCAAAAAAAATTATTCAAATTATTTATATTTTTTAATTAAATAACTCATAATTTCTAATGAATAATTGTATGTAATTTTTTGCTGTTATAACTACTTTTTTTAATACTAAAACACATTAAATAAAACAGTTCATGAATATCTTGGAAAAATTCTAGAATATTTCAAATAATTCCTCAATCAATGAGTCAAGAAAACTAATTATAGAATACTTGTAGACAATTTTGAGTATTTACACCAAGCTGAGTTAGATCAATTCAAAGCTTAAAGAAAAAAAATGTAAAAATTTCAATACAGACAAAAAGATCTAAAGTTTTGAATATCATTAGACATGTTGTTTAACATTTTTAAATTACAAGTTCTGCTTAAAGTGAATCACTAAATCTAAAAAGTTGTAAGTCCAACTAAAAACCTAATGACATGTTCCCATTTCACAACTAACAATTCAAAGAGAAGCTGAAATTTTTGTGTCATACAATTCAAAATGATCAAAGTAAATTTTTTAAAAAGTAATAATAAATAATAATTGGGAAAATATAGCATTAACTGTATAAGAAATGAAAAGAGTGCTGACCACTCTAAACACTTGGAGGTTGATGATAAACCTTTAAACTTAAAAACATATGAATAAATTAGGGTTAGTTCAGTGGTGTTAACTATTCAATTGGATCCATGGTGGCTACAGAATTTGAGAAACAAAATTCCCTGACATTTCCCTGATTTCCAGAAAATTCTCTTAAAAATTCCCTAATGTGCATTTCTGCCAATGTTATCGTTAAAAAAAAAACGAAAAATATAATGATGGCAATAGATCAATTTAATAAGTAAATAAAATTCTGAATAGTCAAAGTATAATTGCATCATTATATAAATTTATGCTAAAAAACAAAACATGCATCTCTAGAGCATGAAAAAGAATGGAAAATATTAATTAAAAAATACAAATTCACAAACTACACCCCTAGCTTTAAGGAAAAACAAAGATAGTATGACAATACTTTTCTTTTTAATTTTAAAAATGACACAAATAAAACATGTTATTTTCGTTAATATAGGTCATAGGCCGTATCTTATTCATAGCATAAATTTAAAACACTGTCCTAAATATTTACTAAACTTGGGCATGCAAGAGCATGAAATTTGAATTATCAGCATTTTGCTATTCGGTCACAAATTTCATTTGGTACATATCTTTCATGAAACATGTCTTTTGGATTTTATAGTTGACAAAAGATAAACAACATATATTATACGAAAGAAAAGGCCCAAAATTAACAGCTTTTAAAATAACAAAAAAATAATCATGTCCGTAAAGGATGCAGTCAGATTGAAGTTGGGAGATTTTTTTTTTTAACACTAAGGATGCCAGTGGCCGCACTTCTAAATTATAGGATAACTAAAAATTTAACAGAAATAATACGTAAATAATAAGGTTTCTAATCTATTCTGTTCTGGTGACAAAAAACGCAAGGTAAGAAGAAAAATAATAATGTCTGTATAGAATGCAGTCAGATTGAAGTTTGAGGATTTGTTTTAACAATAAAGCGCCGGCATCCACGATTCTAATTTAGAGGATAACTAAAAATCTAACAGAAATATTACGCAAATAATTATTCCAGGCATAACAATGATCCCAGATAATAAAAAAATAAAAAGCGGAACATCAACTGGCGGGAGGGAGAGGATTAGACGGTTAGGTTTAGTGCTGAGAATAGAAAAAGTTTGGAATCGTAGTACTCCCAAATTGGCCAACTAATCAGATATAAAGGGACATTTGCAAAAGCACATGACATTTTTTTTTGTTCAATGGCATCTGCACCGGGAATGCGAAAATGGAAAAAAAAATTCAATATTCCCTGATTAAAGAGTTATTTTACGAAATTCCCTGACATTCCTGGAAACATACAATCTTTTAGTTTTCTTTGCTATCTACAGGGTTTCTGCCAAAATAAAAAGTCACAAATCCGGGACTTTTCAAGACTTTCGAAGACTGAGGCAAATAATTTTCCACGACTCAAAAAATCAAATCACAAAAAAAAAAAAAAAAAAAAAAAAAAAAAAAAAAAACCTATATGAATTTTATTAACACGAGCATAGTAAGTAAATCAATATATCATGATATGATTTTTATAAAGTTTTATTTTAAATTAAGTAAAAAAAATCCTTGTTTCAGTAACTTCCAAATCAGAAGAAAAAGAGGAAAATAATTTTCCATTCTTTCAATGTTAAAAAAGCTAATCAATCTTAAATAATAAAGAAATATTTGAAAAGAATAAGTCAATAATAATAAATTATGTCATTAAAAATCAAATGTTTTGATATCGACAATGCAAAACAGAAAACGGGAAAAAAATGTAAACACAAGCTTATCAAAACTACTCATTTCAGTTCTCATATTATGAAATTTTTTTCACTGACAATACCTAACTCAAGTGATGTCACAAATTTGGAGTTCAGAAATGTTTTCATTGGCTGTGGTTTTTAACTGTGACCATTGTTTCCATTAAAAAGTAAATAAAAACATAGATGAATTTTCAATGAGCTTAATAGCGATCATGAATGTTTTCGTCATGAATGTTTATGACGTCACAGTTACACGATTTTACTTAAAATGTTCAGAAATTCATGAAATTCACTGAATTTCCATGATTTACGACCATTTTTTTGCTCGAAATCATGACTTTCCATGACAAAATTTACCCAATGTCCAAATTCATGACTTTCCATATGCTCGAAAATTCTGAATCTAAGTGGTAAGTACCCCTAAATATGGTATACAAAACAGAGCCGAAAATTTAGCATTTTATTTGAAGATGCAAAATGAGAGGACAGGGAGAGGGAAGAATATCTATGTTGTTAATTAATAGTTAACATAATTGCAGTTTTTTTTTCCCAAGTTATTTTAATGACACTGTCATTAGTGAGCTTCAGAATGACTTGAATAATGTTGTTTTTTTTTAACTCCTGTATAATAACTGAATTTTTATTGATTACATTCTTCAATCTAATTAAATAACATTTCTGCAGTAACCACATCGCTCCATTCTCGATAGCTTAGGAAAATATTTCAAATTTTCTTCTGCTTTAGAATCAGCTAATTATTCGAGGAATAGTAGATATTGACATTTAAAATTTGATTTGTATAATTATAACACTAACTACCGAAAGATTCTTACTAAAGGCAATTAAATTGAGCCAAAGGAAAAATGAAAAACTTAAATAAAAATAAATAGTTTAGATTGTAAATATGAAAAACTGTTTATTGCAACAAAAAAATTTGGGGCACTACATTTTGACGCCTATGAAACAAATAATTCTTGTATATTAAGTTTGGGTACATACAGAAATAATAAACACTTCCAATAAAAAGAAAAACATTTACTTTTTTGTCTTTCTAATGTTTTCCTTATTAGATAGAGGTTGACTAGTTGTAGACTTGACAGGCACTTGTTTCAGCCCTAGATATTAAACACAACTTATAATTAAAATCAAAGTAACATTTTAAAATTATATTCTCAGCACATGATAATATAATATCCAACAAAGTTGGTTAAACAAAACAAAAAATATTTTTGTATAAAATCATGATTTTTTTTTTTTTTCTGTTTTATTTCTAGCAGTGTTTGTTTTATATAGTAGCACAAATTCATTGTACAACTATATAAAACAAACACTGCTAGAACATCACTTTGCTTAGAACTCTCTTGCTACCAAAAAACTTTCACTTTTGGGTTAAAATGCATACAAAATCACAGACTGTGCATTCTTGAAGCAGGTTGAACCGTACAAGATTGTTTACACATTGAAACTGACTTATGCCATTTTTCCAGCTTCAAGTCCACACAGTCTTCGATTCTATACACTCTTTAATTCAAAAATGAAGAATTTTAAGCTGTGTCACTTTTGTATAGTAAGAATGTAATTTATCAGAAAATATATTAACATTCCAAACATATTTGTTTCATCATATATAAGATTTCAAAATGTGAGAGCCTTATAATTTATTTAAATAATCTAATGCATAACGTATAACAAATCAAGAGCATCATACAGATAGTTTTATATTTATTAAGCTCAAGACTTCTATGAGAATTGAGCAACTTAAATAGAAATACAAGTTTTAAATTATATATAACAATAAACCAAATTTTGATTCCATCTAGAATAGAAAAATATTTTTAAAAATTTAAAAGAGATACAACTTATTTACTTGGTTTATTTTTTTGTTGATAAAGTGGTGGAGCAAGGTTTGAAAACAACCCTCGTCCAGTCTTGGTTTCAACTTCTTTTTGCCTAGCTTCGATCCGCTCTACAATCTCGGCTCTATGAATATTAAATTTGTCCTGTAAGAGAGGATTAAAAGATGAACCCAATTCACATAATCAACAATATAAGATATATGGACTACTGAGATGGTACCAGTCGATAACTTACAAAGAACAAGTAATAAAATTTGTCATTTTCATTATTTTTAACGCCGTCCAAACAACCGATATGTATTTAAGAGAAAGTCTTAGTAAGGATAATTCTCTATACTCGCAGTTATAATTTTCTAGCCCAGTGCATTTAGAAACTACTTCGTATAAAACCTTGACATTTAGCGAGTAGGTACGAAAATGATCACTTAAGGGGGTGCGGTACCGAAAATAAAAAAACTTTATTTATGTACATTTTTATGTCAAAAATTTATTTTATGTATGAGATACTATTTATATATCTTTGAGAAAATGTTTTTTTAAATATTGTGTTTTGTTATTTGAAAAAAATTTAAAAACCAAGAAAAATCCATAATAATTGATGTTTGCGTATTTTGATATAAGTCAAGAAAAAATAAAAACAATTTCAAAGTGAAAGCTTTCTGTAATACATAATTATATAAAGAAAATTTTGTCTTCACAGAATTTTGATAGGTGAACTAAAAAAAATTTTAAAAATTCTCAAAGTTAAAATATTGAAATTTTTGCTTTTTTTATGTTATCTTTTACGCTAAAAATTATATTTTAAAACAGAATTAAAAAAATAAAATTCTGTGAAGACAAAATATTTAAAACTATATAAATTAAATGCTCCAAAAATTTGAATAGCCAATTGTTAATGGTTCTGGAGATATATCGATTTGAATATGCAACATCTGTGAAAAACACTAGTGTTCGAAAAACGCACTTTAAGCAGACGCTCAAGGTGTTACGCCCATTAGTGATGTTTAAATCACAGGTAATTTTGTGGCGTTCTAATCACCGGAGGAATAAGATAAAAACATCATTCTCTTCAGGAATGTATGAACTATTTTTTAAAATCAGAAAAAAAAATTGGGATTTTTGAAGAAATTTCGGTACCATACCCCCTTAATGAAATGACATACATTAAAAATTCGAAAATGCAGGGCAGCCACTGACTATATAAGCCTTGAAAATAGCTGCTTTAGTAGCCTCAGATGTTAAAAATAGTAGCCAAAATAGTAGTCTTGGACGTTGAAAATAGTAGCCAAAATAGTAGTCTCCGACATTGATAATTGTACCCTCCCTTTTCATAACTTAATAACGATTTCTTCTTTCAAAATGTTTAATGTTTAAACATTTATACTAAATTGATAATGACAAGAGAATTTAATTAAGCTCAGTTTTCCAATATTTTAAGCAACATTCAAAGCAATTAAATAAATTGCTTCAAAATTTAAGTTATTAGTAGTTATAAATTTAGCTTCAATATTGAAATTTTAGTCATTCTGCATAGATTGACCTACACAGGGAAATCAATCATCACACCGGCACAAATCATGGACATGATGTCTTATAACACCAATGGAGGCCTTGGCAAAAACACCCATTACAACAATGCAAATCTCAGAGATGGCAGTTATAACATCAGAACAAAAACAGTCAATATCGAAAATACAGCTATTAAACCGTCAAATCAGCTTAGCCTTAGGTGAAAATGACTATCATTCCAATGTAAATATTGGTGATGGTGCCTTCCATACCGACTCAAATCTCAGCAATAGAGTCTACTACATCAACGTAATACTTGATCAAAATGATCATCAAAAGAATGTAAATATTAGCGATAGCGTCCATCAAACCGGGGCAAATCTTGCAATAGTCTATTACATCAGCGTAATACTCGGAGAAAATAACCGTCCCAAAAACGCAATTCGCCCAGCATACAAGCTGAAAAAACGCAATAACTGCCATTACATAGGTATAACACTAAATAAAATTAGCAATCACACACTAACATACATATTGATGATCGAGACAAACGTTAGAGGAAGAAGCGATAAAAGTGGTCATTCCACTGGAGATTTTGGAATTCTGATTGCAAGCAAGGGTCTGTGGTGAACAGACTTTTAAGCAAGTACACACATACACCTCCTTGAAATTTTAATGTGGATTTGCATCGAACTCGGGAAATTTTGTCCATAAAAAGCTGAAATCAGCACATCCTCAGACTGTACCATGTGTGATTTTTAGAGTGGATTTCATGTATTTATCTGTATGTTAAGAAACAAAAGCTTGTGTTTCACTTTCACATACAATAAATAACTTCCACTTTGGAGCATTGCTTACATTTAGTGATGTGTAATTCCAAAATGTCATACACTTTGCTCTTTTGATTGATTTAGGAAAATAACAAAGGTTTTTTATACTTTAATACTAATGCAATTACCTTGGCAAAGTTAGGCGACTTTTTTAACAAGAGAAGAAAGATGACTTACGATGATATTATCAAGCCATTTAAGTTGCGCAAAAATAGATGCCCCACTAGTTACGTGGCAACCCTCAATTGCTAAATGTACATTTCAATTGGTATTGTTAAGCAGATATAAGATTTCAATTAAAAAAGAACAGGTTAAGGAAGCTGTCCATACTGAAGGTATTTTCTTCAGGCATTCAAGGCAAATTTCTAAAATTCATTCTTGTCAAGTAAAGTAAATAAAGGCAAAGTAATTTCATATTTGAGAATATAATAGTGCATGTTGTTGAGCCTCGCACTGTGAAAGATAAAACATTGGAACCTAACAGGTAGGCGAAAATAATAATTGTGCGAGTGTAATTACAAGGGAGATACTATCGTCAGACTAACGTGGTTACCACTTGACCCACGAACATGAATTAAAATTAACATCTATTTCGGTAGAGTTCATTTCCCACCTAAAAATATCGCTATTTTGACAAAACTGCGTCAGTACTTTTAGCAGATTTTTTCCCGTCCTACAATCCGACAGTATCTACTTAGAAAAAAAAAAAAAGAAAAAAAAAATAGTAGCCTTAGCCCAAATATATAATAAGGTTTTGCTTAATAAATGCCCCTGTTTTGGGCCCTTTTTTCACTAAAATAGTCGCCTGGCCACTAAAATAGTCGCTTTAGTAGCCTTTATAGTCGCCAGTGGCAGCCCTGAAAATGGCATCCAATATATTTTATTTTATATTTGAAATCTATAGGTCAATGCTTATGCAGAGTTCGTCCTAGGCATTTTTCGAGAGGAGGCGCGCCCTGCCTGCCCTTTTTTTATAAAAATAGCGCCTTACTTGCCCTTTTTCTATAAAAATAGCGCCCTTCCTGCCCTTTTTCAGAAAAAATTTCATCTTGAAAGAAATCGAAAAACTTTCGTTTTTTCCCCTCCCAACAGTACGCAATATGTGGATCACCCCTACTGAAATCGGCTGTCGCGCATGCGCATTCATGTTCAAACGCGCAACGTATATATCGGGGACTGAAACCATTGAGTAGATGTCTATATAACGTGCTTCATTAGTAGGTGGATTGTAGGGCGCAGTCTTACAATTTCCCAAGTGCACATTAGTAAACTCCGATGGCCATTTCGTACGTGTTTTGATTAAGTGTATTTCGCTGGATTTTTACCATGCCTCCTTCAAAATAGTGAAGAAAGGAATTTGAAAGACTTGAATAACTTAGTTAAAGGTTTATAACTATCAAATGTTTACACTAAGAATTTAAAAAGAATATTGCCGTTTGGACACGAGTAATCGCGATGTCCTCCTGTTAAATTTAGGGGGTGTTTTTGGTAATTTGCCTGTTACCAATTAATTTCTAAACATCCGTTTCATATTTAAAATTAAACATAACAGGAATGCAACCAAAATCCCAGATTACTTCCGATTTTTAAAAAAATAAAACTTCTATTATAGCTTACATAATAGCGGCATGCACGGCAAAAAAATCGCCGTTTTGACGCTAAATTTGATCCGATTTTGAAAATAAAAAAATGCGAAAATTTCAGGACATAGTCCAAGTTCTTTAGTCGGAATACTCCTTGTGATATCCCACAATGAATAATGTTAAATTTGGAGAAACTCTATTCTCTATCTACAATAGCAAAACTAAGAGATGAAGTTTAAGGTTGATTCATTCAAACTTTAGAAAATTTTGAAAGAGTGAAAAGTTCTTATCTCAACACATTTTCATTATACTAAAATATTTTTATCTTAATTTTACTGTATTATAAATTGATAATTTTATAAAAATTACTATTTGATGAAAATTTTACGTTGTATATTGCACTTTAATTTTAATAATTTTCTCAGTCTCATTCCAGCAGAAATAGGACTGAAGCATTTTATCAGTATTTTGATATCTTTTAAGTTTCTGAGCAAGTTTTTGATTCACGGATTTTTGCATTATAATGGGGTTTTTTTTTCAGAATATTGAAAATTATTTATCATGGTAGAAAAGTATAACAATATTGAAATTGTGGCAGAAAACGCATATTTCTGCAATTTGCCATAAAAGTGCCCTCGTAAACAGAAAGTGCCCTTTTTTTGGAAAATAGCACCCTGCCCTTTTTCATTTCTAGGATGAACTCATGCTTATGCAGTAGCTCCACCTGGTTTTGTCTTTTGCTATTTTAATTTTCATTTATAATAGATAAACATAAAATGAAAACAATTTATGTCATTTCATTAAGTGATCATTTTCGTACCTACTCACCAAATGTTAAGGTTTTCTACTAAGTAGTTTCTAAATGCACTGGGCTAGAAGATTGTAACATAGGTATATGGTATAATCTTTACTACTACTTCCTCTTAAAAAACACAAAGTATCAACACATTTTTTTAAATCATTAACTCAATTTTTAAAGGACTTGAGATATCACAAAAGTAGTTTGAAGAGGTTCAAGCTGGGTGAAGCTAACCACATTAACACTGAAACTGTTTTTGTCTGCTGCAGTTTTCATTTAATTTGAACACAATTAAAAACTATGATAATAATAAGTCAATATACATTTCAGAAAGTATAAAATGTCTTTTTATTGAATTGTGGAAGAGAAACTTATTTATTCAGCAATTAAATGAAACAGTCGCACATTCACAGTAACTTTAGAGCTTTGCTATCAAACTGCCTAAACTGGTATTAACTCATTTGTGATCTACCCAGAAATATCCCTGTCATACATGGTCGACAGGGAAAAAGACAAGTTTGTAAGTCTTGCATTATAAGAGGTCAGCAGTAAAAATTAAGAGCCCAACACAGTCACCAATGTGTTAATAATTACGACTATTCCAATAATAACCCTATCACAAATGAAGATGGCAACATAATCACTAAAAAAATTCTGATTTTCCAGAAAATCTTTCCTGATTTAGCAAATAATTTATGTTTTCTAAAATTAAAATATCAGGCTGTGGAAAAGTTCGATGAATTTTAATTACAGTGATAACGGTGAAAAAATGTGGGACTTGCGTATTATTCCTTCGATCATTGGCAGAAACAAATAGTTTGCCAAACACACTGCTTTAGTCCGTCGAAACAGTTGGTCTGGATAGATGTCTGGTCTTCCTGAGGCATTAGAATCCATGGGAAGACCATGTTACTGGATAGAACCTTCAAGGAGGCTAGCCAGTTCAAATTTGTTTGTTGCAAACAAAAGGTTTGTCAATGGTCGAATGAATAATATGCAAGTACCAAACATTTTCTGACTGTTTTTAGTTCTTTTATTTTTAAAAATTCCTTGAGAAATCCTTGATTTTTCAAGTTGCGTTCCTATTTTGCAAATTTTCTGGTAAAAAAATATGCTATATTGAAGTGTTGTCAGTAATTTTATTACATAACACTAAAGAAAAAACATACCTGTAAAGACTTGTTGATGCAGCAGGGGCAAACTTTAGAAAATATGAAGAAGGATGTCCCTGACTGTTTATACAGCTTCCTCCTCTCTAACAACCCTTTCTCCAGAGTTTGATTTAAGATGTTCTTAAATCTGTCTTTCATAGGACAGCGACTGAAATGTGAGTTCCTAAGATGGCAGAAAGAACATCTATCTGCTTCAAGTAGTGACCCAGAGGCCTGAATCCCAACAGAACAAAAATTACTGTTGGTGGCTAGAGGATCCCTTTTGGCAGATTCAATCTTTGGTCTTTGTTCATCAAAACTGTCATGGGAAACACTTAGTGGCCTGTTGTCATTAGATCCAGCTTGTGTCTTCACATTGATCTCCCTAGAAGGACCTATTTTGTTGGTACAAATGTCTGCTATCTCTTGTATATCAGACCAATCCTGAGAATCTCTTGGTGGTCTAACATTGTTAGTTCTAGCTTGTGTTCCCACACTGATCTTCCTGGAAGAGCCTATTTTATTGGTGCAAATGTCTGATATCTCTTGTTTGCCAGAAATGTCCCTAGAATCTCTTGGTAGTGTGACATTGTTAGTTCCAGCTTGTATCCCCACATTGATCTTCCCGGAAGGGCCTATTTTGTTGGTGAAAATGTTTGTTATGTCCTGTTTGTCAGAACAGTTCTGAGAATCTCTAGATGGCCTGACATTGTAAATTCCAGCTTGCGTTTCAATGCTGATCTTTCTAGAAGGGCCAATTTTGTTGGTGTAAATGTCCATCATCACTGGTCTTGTAACATTTTGGTTACTGAAACTACCCTGGGCAGCTTTTGTCATTGTAGATTTATCATTTTTAATTACAACTTGTGATTGCAACTTATAACTTTCACTTGCAGAAGAGTTTCTTCTATTTGCATACATATCTCCCTGTCTCTTTTCATTTTGTATACCAAAAAGTTGAGAAGTGCTTGTTGATTTATCACAGTTAATCCCAACAGGTGTGTGAGCATTAATAACTGAATTCACAGAAGAGTTATCGGCATAAATATCCCTTATGCAAGTCGGTGTGTCAATTAATGGCTGTCTTGCTTGGCTACCAGTGTTATAGACCACCTTGCTTTGTGATGGGCTTCTATAAGAGTCATTTAAAGTATGCAAATTTATTTTATCTTTACTACTATCATGTGACATAGTATAAAGATATCTGCAAGATTTTCTACCATCTCTGTCACCCATTTTATTGTGCTCATTAAAATTGTCCTGGAATTGCAAATTATCGGCCTTTGAAGAGATACCAATATCAGTTCCAGTTTGCACATATGGTACTCTCCTTGTAGGGTTCATGGATTTTGTATAGTTACTAAATACACTGGAACTTTCTTGCGACTGAGGAGTATTGTGATTCTCATTTTCAGCTCGGACTTTTGCATTTATATAATTGCGTGCCCTGGTTGTGGCAGATTTACTTCCCAATTTTGCTCCTGTATTACTGGGTTTGTTGAAATCATCCTGAAATTGTGAGAGATTTGTTGAAAGTCTTCCAATGCTAGCCTCAGTTTGCACCTGTACTTCTTTTCTAGATGGATTTACAGGATTTGTATAGTTGTCCCTTTCAGATAATCCTTTTTGCAGAACAGAAGTTTTAGAAGCATATATTTCAGCATGGCCATTGCTCACTTTACCTATATAAGTGTTGCCAAAATTGCTCAATGGATCCAACAAAGGACTCCTTTCAAAATACAACCCAGATTGTTCAGGCAAACTTTGATTTCCCTCTCTAGAAAGCATCGTAGTTTTAGTTAAGTCGGCAATTTCAGAAGTAGAGTGACTCAATGGAAAATCCAAAACCCTGTCAAACTTGGAGGAAAGCAACTTTTTCTGTTCCAATAAGAGGTTCTGTTCAAATATGTGATCTTCCCTCAAAGCTAAATATACATTTTGATTTGAAGCATTATCTCCAAAACCAAATTCTATCTTTTTTGGTGGGCTTGTGATGTGTTTCTCCTGATGAAAACTGTCAGGTCTATGCTTTTCCTTATACATTCCATCCCCAGACGCTAACTCAGAATCATCGAATGTGCCGTAATCATGAGATTGGAATGTGACCAAATCCCCATCCTCTTCAGAATTCAATTCTTGATCAGTCAAATCTTGACCCTGACCTGTCATATCCTGGCTGTGAACAGTTGAGACTTGATCATGACCAGTCCAATCTTGATCATGACTACTCAAATCTTGTTCATGACAATGCTCATTCCAATCTTGATCTTGAGAAGTCAAACACTGGGCACAACTAGTCCAATCCTGACCATAACCACTACAATCTTGATCATGACCAATCAAATCTTGGTCATGACCAGATAGAAGAGGGTCAGAGTAGGATTTGGGAATCCCTTCATTATGCTCCAAATACTTGGAATCAGAAAGAGGCTTATTACGGGAGAAGAATTCGAGCAGGTTTGATGAAGTAGAGACAAAACGGTTTTGTGTATTTGAAGGAATAGTGAGCCCATCATTATCATGATTGCCAAAAGTCTTAACGTGGCGTGTTGTTGGCATTGCATTATTTTCTGTTGTTTTGATCTCTGAGGCAGATTCTTGAAGCTTGTTCCATGTTGGTGTAGTCGCTTCGACATTGTTGTGGTTACTAATTGCAATATTTTTGGAGTTCTGCTGTTGGCTTGCATCACCATGGTATTGATTGGGAGTGACCAAATTTTGTACATAGCTTGATGTGCCTGTAGAGGCATTTTCATGATGAGGGATATTTTTTCTAATGTTTAATACAGAGAATTGAGGAGCTGAAAAGTAAAAAAAATCTTTGAGAGAAGAAATTGAATATTAGTGGAGAAGTTTTGTTTAAAATAAGTAATAAAATTACATATATATATATATTATTTCTGGACAGTTTTTTTTTTTTTTTTTTTTTTCTTTTTAACCATTCCATTTACCTACCATCACTGTTCCATGTACTCCAAACTAATGACCATAATGTAAACATCTCTTTAAAAAAAGCACCAAATTCATCATGCAATAGCTATGACCATGAAAAGTATTGAGATCCAAAGTAGAACCAAGTTTAACGTTGTTGTAAATTACGGACAATGAAAATTAGTAAGATTTTCTTCTCAAAGTCAAAATTTCCTTCCATAGGCCTCAATATCCAGTTACAAAAATGTTTATTGATATATGTAGTGATTATTATTCCAAAGCAATTTTACTGGAATTGTGTAAAATTGTATCCACCTAGAGGCATCGCCAGTTGAAAAAACTATACATTATTTTGGATTTAGAATTTTTCAATGACCAAAAAGCAGTGAGACTATTACGACAAATAAAACAAATTTTTTAGCTCTGTGGTTTATTCAAAGCATTCAAATAAACAAATGACAGAAAGCTCATCACGATTTTTTTATTTCTCAGACCTGAAATTTAATTTATTTACCAAGAGGCTAAACACTAAGCCCAAGTTCTGAGAACCTTACATTTATATAAACTTCTCACTACATTAGTGAAATTTAGTAATACACTGAAAATTAACATATATGGTGATTTGAAATTAACCTATAGTTTAAAAACTTGGTTATTGATTTTACAATATCATAGTTTAAAAATAAATATTTGCAATTATTTAAAAATAAGATAATGAACAAACATTCCCTTCAAAGAAAATTAAAAACTGAAAAATGTCAAGCCAAATGCCAGACAAAAACATAAGAATATATTTGTAGTAAACCAGTTTTAATAGTTGAAAATTGACATACCTGAAACTTTGCTTGAATTCTTCTCTGGACTGTTGACTTTGAGCTCCGTAGTCGAAGACATTGATTCATTAAGAAGAGTTTTTGGTATAGTTTGGCATTCACCAACTCCAAGCATTCTTTCTTCTCTTAGTGCATTAGGATTTCTAGTACAAAAAAAACCAAAGGGTTAATATAACAACAAATAGCTATTATGTATAACTATACAATAAAAAATAGCCATGCGGGCATTCAATGCCCAAAGAGAAACTATTGGGAATATTTTAAAAACATTAAAAAAAACTATTTTGCACAATTCCGAGACCTTAACTAGCCCTTGTGAAATTTGTTCTAAGAAATAATTTTATTTATTAAATTAATTTGAATTTTTGATTTTAATGAAAAATAAATTCAGCTATTTCTATAAAGAATAAACTGGAACGAAAAAAGAATGTATATTTTACATGTCATTCCTTTCAATCAAACACAAATTAACTTGATAAATTAAATAATATAAATTTATAAAAAATACTTTAGAAAGACAAAGTCAGTAACAAATAGCAACTTACTGCAACAAAACACTGGCTTCAGATAAAGTTTCATTTGACGAGCAGTAAGCTACGTCACTCGAACCACTTCTTGAGTAATTAGCAAGTTCAGTGTCCAAGCGTCTAAAAGTACCAGAAGTTGAAATTTGGCCATCCTTATTCAAAGACAAAGAATCAGCATTTAGATCTCCTTGACAAGATTGGCACGTTTGTGACTTACCTCCGTCATACAGAGGAAGAACATTATTTTTCAGGGATTCCTGTTGGTTCCAACTGGTTTGTGCCGATTCTGACTTCAGGACATCTGGATATGCCTCAGAGTCATTCTGTCTCGAAGGATGTAAATGCAAAGGTGAGACTCTTTGTAAATCACCATCATCCCTTGTGAAACTTTGCATTTGGGAAAGACTAAGGTGACCAGGAATCCATTCCAGAACAATATCTTCAAGACTTGACGTATGTTGCTCGAAAACGGCTCGAACAGATGTATCATTTGAAGCTTGAGGGCCAAACAATACAACATTCTTTGATGTTTGTGTGCTGAGTGACGATCCATTTTTAGACGTTTGAGCAACATTTGATGATTTTGTGACTTGGGTCATTAAGGACACAGTATCCTTCGATGGTTGGCCAACAAATGAAGCAGCATCCTTCGATTGTTGAGCGACAAATGACACAGCCGTTTGTGTTGATACGTCCTTGATGTCTTGCACTGTTGCTGTAGGAGAGAAAGGGTACCACCTGATATGCGGTTTTACCTCAGAGCTACCAGCAGTTTGGTCAGAAGCACTGGAATTTTGGAAGAAATTGCTCACAATTTTCGAAAAGTTTCTACCGTCTAGTTCAGATAAGTTGTTGCTTACAACAAGAACGGGTCTGGAGTGTGGGTTATCGCTGGAAATGTCTGGTATTTCCGTTACATACTGCAAATCGTTGGTTGTTCGGTCCATGCATACATGCTGCTGGGCAATGCCATAAACAGAGTCTACAACTTTCTCAATCTCAAAGCTCACTTCACTGTCTCTGCATGTATTTTGAAGGTTTGAATAGTGTATATCAGAATTCACTTGGTGATTTTCAATATTTAAAGGCATTTGACAAGTTCTACAAGTCTGTGGATTGTTTCTGCCGCAATCTTCCAATGTATCCTGTATAGAAAACAACACATTTTTTCTGTTACAGTCAACTATGCCACTATAAGATGATTGTTTTTCAACTGTACTGCTATCAATGGCTTCATTTAAATAAGAGCTTTGTAAATTGGAAGTATTATGATTTATATTGTGGAAACCAGAAGAAAGAAATGCTTTTATCGTTGATGACTTCACTTCTTTGCTGGTGCCGACTTGCTCTTCAGATTTTGATAAGCTCCAGTCATGCATCTCAAGAGGATTTTTTAAGTTCGTCAAATTAGGACAACTTGTGTTTTTAAACGGCTGTAGGAAATGCGTCATCTCAATTTTTGAGTCAGCTTGGTGACGCATGTCTCTGACAGAATTATAAATGACAGATCTTTTAGAATCACTCCTGGAGAGGGAACCTGGAGACGAACTTCTCTCTAGCAAATCCTCAGTAACACTGGAAGCTTCACAAAAATCATAATTCAGATTAGCAACACTTGATGAGTGACAAAAATCATGAAAATTGGCGATTTTGAAAGCTTGAAAAAAGTTTTCATTCATATTAGTGAGATTCGAATCTTTTAGAAAATCCTCATCAGGATTGGTGGTATTTGAAGCTTGTAGAAACTCATCAGGATTGGTGATATTTAAAGCTTGGCAAAAATCGTGATCAAGATTAGTGGCATTCAAAGCTTGTAGAAACTCATCATCAGGATTGGTGACATTTGAAGCTTGAAGAAACTCATCATCCAGATTAGGGATACTCGAATCTGGGCTACTCATTCCCGGATTGGGAGGAATGCTTACACTGGAAGTCCCAGAATTCAACTGGAAATATGGAAATACAGTTTGTGAAGGACCCAGACTAACATTTATTGTCTCATTCATTAATGATATCCCTTCTGGATCACTTCTTGCCATTTCTGGAATAGTTCTCGAATTTGAAATCAGTGTGGTTGTACTGTTAGGCCAATCCATACTAGAAAAAAAGTAGACAACTTTAGAAAAACAAAGAAAATATTTTATAAAATATTCTGCTAAGTCAGTTATATTACCATGGCACTTAAAACATAAATGAAACAAAGTATAAAAAAAAGAGGTAAGCTGTTTTAGTTTTCTCTTTAAAGTATAGTTAAATAAGTAAAAACATATGTATAAAAGCAACAAACTATGTAAAAATTCAAATAGTTTAGCTTTTCCGTCACAGATTAGTTGCATCAACTAAGCATTTATCACCCTGCCACTTACGACATAAAAAAATAGAAGCAAACTTTTTCAAAGTAAAATGTATGATAGTTAAGCTTTTTCAAGAGTTACGGTGACAAAAAAGAATGACTGTCAGTTAATCATCACACGATGTAGCATCTTAAATAGTGCTTAAATTTTTTTTCAATTTTTAACAACAATAATAAAAGCTAATGAACAAAAGTTGAAGAGAAAATGAAGTGTTGTATACGAAATATCTGCATCATCTTTAAAAAACAAAATATAGAGATAAATTTTGATAGCAAAAAAAATTGCATTGTTGGGGAGTAGAAGAGACGGTGCTCACCAACATTTTCCATATTTACGCAATTGGTGCTCTTTCGTTAGACGGGTACCAGATAAAAATCGATAAATTGCAACTATACTAACTAATTCAAACTTGCAACCTTTCAATCCGTGATAAGGTTGCAATAGCCATCTCCACACTAATGAATTAAAACAAAAGTCCAAGAAGTAAATTATTATTTTCATGTAAACATTTCAGGTAGGTAATAACTGCGTCCACTTTCAGATTTCGGTACCCATCTAACGGAAGAGTACAATGTAATCTTACATAAAGTCTTTGGAGAGGAGCCTGACTGGTGACCACTTGTAATGCGCAAAAGAATAAGTCAACAACACTCAACTAGACATAAATAGCTATATTAATGCAAATTACCAAGGAACAGTCCTGTAGCCGATGTCAGCACCGTTGTCCCATTCCAGACGCCGACTGGACGCGACACTAGAAGCCGACAATGGCGGTGTATCTCTCCCAATCGGATCAAAGTCACTGCGACTGGGTTCAAAAAGACTAAGCCTCCAGTCATCCATGGATGCCCTGCTCATGGATCGAGAGCAGCTCGTCAAACTTGTAGTATTGGAGCAGTCCACTGCACAGCTGTTATCAACGCCGCTTAGCCTGGATGTGTTTGTTACTCTTGAATTGTAATCCACCGCATTCTGGGACTTGTTGCTGTTATCAACACCACTTGGTCTGAATGCATTTGTAAGTCTTGTATTGTAATCCACCACATTCTGTGACCTGTTGCTGTTATCAACACCACTTTGCCTGGATGTGCTTGTAAATCTGGAACTGGAAGTCACCATGTTCATAGGCATGTTGCGGTTGTCATTGCCACTCAATCGGGAAGTACTTGTAAGTCTTCTATTGTAGTCCACCGCATCTTGAGATGTGTTTTTGTTAGCAACATCACTAACATTGGACGAGTTAGCAAGTCTTGTATCGTTGTCCACATTCAGAATGCTGTTATCAATGCTACCTAATCTGGTTATGTTTTCGGGTCTTGTATTGTAGTCCAACACATTTTGAAGCATGTTATTGTTATCAGTACCACTGAGTTTGGATGAATTTGTAAGTCTGGCATTCGAACCTACTATGTTCCGAGACACGTTTTTGTTATTAATGTTACCTAGTTGAGAAGTATTCCTCAGACTGTTCCTTGGCCTAACAGAGGAATCCACCAAATTCAGAGATGCATTGTTGTTACCAACAGCACTTAGCCTGGATACATTTGCATCACTATTCCTAGCTTTAGAATTAGAATAGTCCACAAAATTCTGAGACATGTTGCTATTATCAATGGCACTTAACTTGGATTTGTTGGCAAAACTACTCTTGGGTCTTGCACTCAAATTTAACTTGTCAGTAGTGGCATCAACACCCGGGATTTGTGTAAAGATATCATTGCGCGTGGTGCTAGCTTCAGTAGAACATGAGGCTTTAGAAAACGACAACCGACTGTTTCGTTCTGAATTTTCTCTTGTTCGTGTTTGATATTCTCGAGGTTGATTGAAGGATTCTGCTTTCACTGTTATTTCTGACCAACTACGTTCAGCTTCTTTTTCCAGAGACTCGTGTCTCGCATCAGAATCTGAATGAAGTGAAATGCGACTTTGGTTTACAGAATTATTATCAGCGTTACAAGATCTAGTTTGTTCAGCACCTCCAGAAAAAAGGTACAATTTTAATGAAAGTTGGTATCGGCCATTATGCGATTCTTCGCATTCTGGAGTTTTGCTATGCCCAGCTCTGCTACTTACATTCTGTAATGTGTTTGTAAATACTTTGTAGGATGCACAAGCATCAATTTTTGATGATCTATTGGAACTCCCTTGTAGCGCATCCAAACCCCGACGATTAATATCCTTTTCATTGACTAAAATTTTTGGAAGCTGAAAACTTTTATTAATACTGCTTTGTGAGGAGGACTCTTCTATCTTTAGATCAACAGACTTTCTTTGACGATCATAAGATTTATTAGAACTTTGCGACGAGCCAAATTTTTCAGAACAAGAACCTTTAGAAACAGGAGTCAATATTGCTTGATTGGAAAATAAAACATCACGACCATCATGTGTTACAATGCTGGGCTCATTTGATTTGTGCTCAAAATTATTCGGGTGCTGCAACGTTCTAAAATCTAAATCTTGCATGGACCGAGCTATTGATTGAACAGATGAATTTTGTGGGTTCTCAATGAAGGAAGGTTCATTTTCCTCCAAGTTTAGCAATAAGGACCTTACTTTCAGCGCCAAGTCATCAACAAACTGATCGCTGTTAATAGAACCAAATGTTATGCTGCTGGTGTTGGCAGCCTCTATGCAATTGGCCTGACCTGAACCAATCATGCAGTCATTGGTCCAGTCTAAACCAATCACTTGGTCACTATCCACTTCCCCACCCATTGGTTCACGTCTGTGTTCCATATTTGGAGTCGAGGCACTGGTGAAATGACTGAATAGTGATTACATCCCAAGTCTAACCGAGTGCTGTGAGTTTATCGCAAGTGGATGAGAGAGAAATACTTCAATACTTGTTTTCACCATTTCCATCCTTACTCCACTGTTAGGAAGAATTTCATCTTTGAAACAACTAAAATGAAGAAAAAACACCAGCGTTATAAAGAGATTTTGTAAACCATTACATTTTTTAAAAAACATTAAACAAAATATCAGTAAAAAAATCACTCAACTAGAAAAGATACATGATGTCCCAGAAGCAGATTAATATATAATGTTCTGCAACGAGACTTTTGACAGTTACAAATGTTCTGCAGACATTTTTTCAAAATTTCCATTATGAAGTAAAAGAAAAAAAACATAAAATTAATACTACACATTTATTGCAAAATGACAATGACGAAAAAAATTATTTTTCAAACCAAGGCATACATTCAAAATTTGTAACTTGATCAATGACTTTCAGCAAGAAAAGCGCTCCAGAATGGGAAACGGACACATGATTGATCCCCCTATGAACGTGGGGAGTTTTTCTGTAAGAAACTGAAGCTCGGGGAAATGTTGTTCCGAGAAAATTGAGGGGGGGGGGGGGGGAGGGGGGACAATAAAGTCGTTTTGTTCTGCAGAACATGTCATCCTGTAGGTGAAATTCTTTTTCTCACTCGCGGGCATTTGTTCCAAACTTAAAATTGTTCTGCAAGGACTCTGATTGTTCTGCGACGTACGTCGCAGTTTTAGGCACTTTCTGCTTTTGGGCATGATGCAATAATTGGCGATATTCAGTAATTACTGAAATACCAGGTAGTAATTTGCCTCACGCTGTCGGGTACGATGCATAAAACATTAATGTCGACTTTCATAGAAGTTGAATGCAATTTTTTTTTTGCGAAATATTTTGCTTAAAACAACAACAAATTGTGGGAATCAAGGTAATTGGGAGAAATAATAAGGACCAAAGGTAGGTCTACCAAACATTAAATATATCTTAGTTAATATGAAAGTGATTTTTCATCAACTATACAAATACCGTACAGAAACTTTTGTTCCACGTTAGTGACATTTCAAGTTTTTTTTTAATTTATTATAATAAATTTATCCTATTATTTAAATTTATCAAAAAGAAATTATTTCGATATATTTTCTTTATTATACACCTAAATCCTAATATATGCAATTGTGCTGAACGAATTTGTTATCATTTTTTTCACAGGATTTTGTGGGACAAATAAAACATTTATAATCATAAGCTGTGTTCAAAAACTTATTTTACACATAATGCAGACACCTAAACTTTATTTAAAACTAAAATAAAACAGCTGATCATCATTTATGGTTGTCATAAACAGTTTAAAGAGTGAGATCAGTAAGTTACAATTTCAAGATATTTATTTTTTAAATAAAGGCATTGTAAAGTAATCAAAAATTGACAGGTTCGTTTCTTGTATAATTTTATTCAAAACAGTAACCCTTTTAATTTCAATATTTTCACAGTTTTGGAGGAATCCAACTCGTCATTATTTATATTTCGGATGAAACCAAATAAAGCTATCAAAACCATCGATAGTCAAAACTCACAAGGTGCGTATGGGGTAAAAGTAACAAAACAATCAAAGAGTAGTATAAAAGAGTTAAACATTTGCACAGCACTATTAAGAAATACATACGTAAGAAAACTGATACTTCAACTTAACAAGCAGATATTCCCTCGCGCGTTTATGTACGAATATTTCCTTGAAACAAATAAAATAGAATTTTAAAAATGCAACGGACAAAATTTTCTAACACCCAAACAAACTTTCTCTCAGAACATAACTATAAACAAATACCTAGTTTGAAGTTGAAGTTCTTTCAATGAAATAACTAATGAGGTTTTTATTTTTGACGTCATAGTCAACTACTATCTGATACACACACATATTGTTTATATTGTTAACTGCAATGAGAATCTTTCTAGCAATTTTATTTAGAATTTATTTTTATGACTTATCTTTCTCTCTGCAGTGCTCATGGCGCAATTCTTTAAATATATCTCTATATTGATCAGAAAAACCTCTTTTCAAAAACTCCGGATCGAGAAAATAAACTTTGTTCATTAAGTGGAACAATAGAGTAACTAGACTTTTGTTTCGGAGATGGGGGTGAAAAAAATATTTTTACTATTCTACACAAAAATGAAAAACCCAACAATCAACTCACATTGTTTTATTAAAAAATTCAGAATTCTATTTCTGTAGTTTAAGATATAGTATATAATGGAAGATATTTTCGACGTGGGAGAGGAACCTTTAACATTCCCTCCCCCTTTATTACGGCCCTGTGGATGGTTAACAGCAAGTTTAGGACGAAAGTAATCATTTTTGAAGCACACAAGCAAGCTAAACTTTGTCCACCACATTTTGAAGTTCGTCTTTTTAATAAAAAAAACTTAGGAAAAGACATAAAATAAGAAGCTTTGCCTTTAGTATGTTTAATTTTTTTTTTCTATCTTTTTTCTTATGAAAACGGACTAAGATGGATGTAAGGGAATTACAATTCAAGATTTCTAAGTTCAGCTCAAGTTGGCACAATCTCGATAAATTCTTGTGTATAAATAAAATTTTCTATATCATTATTTTAATGAGATCTTGTTTTTTTTTGTTTTTTTTTGGGGGGGGGGTTCAATAATTTACTGACAAAAGCTTCAAAAGCCTATACACCTTAGATTTTATTAAACATACAACAATTAACAGTTTAAGAAAGGTCATTCAGTTAATTCCTCCTTCTTATATAAGTAATTTAGTCTTTTTTTTTTTAAACCAATTGGAAAATCTTTCACAAAACAGTGCAGTTATTTTCTTGGTCGGTTGATTAAATTTTAATGGCACAAGGTTAACTCATAGACCTTACTACAACAAACCAATAAAAAAAATGTTAGCCGAATCAAACTTTATTAATTAAAAATTGAGTAATTATTTACTTAAAAAAGAACTATTTAAATAAAATTACAAAACCCAATTTCAAACAAAAATTTTTAAATTTTTTTTTTTGCAGAAGTGAACCTAAATTAAAATCAATGATAACAAAAAATTATTCATGCTAAAAGATCGCAATCTAATGGCATTAAAACATAGACATTGATTTAAAATGTGAAAAACCAAAAAATAACTTTGCAGGAATTACATGTGGGATCATTCCACATCACTTTTAAAAGAACATATAACCCACCTAATCGAATTTTCATGAAATTTGTTACAACGTTTCTTTTGAGTGAAAAAACTACTCCCTTAGGTTCATATCTTGAGTAATTTTTTTTAATCAGCCCATTCAAGTTTGTCGCTTATATTAGTTTGAAAATACAGTTGCAAAACAATGTTAATGAATATGTTGTTTTCTTTTTAGTTCCTCTATAGGTTAGTTATGACAATATAAAACTAAAATGTTCCTTATTTATTGGAAATTTCCTGGAAAATCAAAATTTATCATAAAATTAAATGTCAGATAATTAGAAATGTCTTGTGACATTTTGAAGTACAAAAAAATTACAAACGTAGATACTTTTATAATTAAGACTATATCTTCTATAGCAGTTAAGTTACAGCATTCTGATTTATGCTATTGGAAAGATGAGAAAATTTCCTGTAAGAATATGGAAAAAATCAGTGGAGTTTAAGGTAGTGGAAAAAATATAATGAATTACGCATTTAGCTTTTAACAGGTGACAAAAAGGGTTAAAACAAAAATAGTAAAAACTAATATAAAATATAGACAACATTAAACTTTAATTCGTTTGCATATTTTATAATCTAAGAGTTTTAAAATGAAACATTGCGGCTGAGCGCAGTTAACATTTTCCATCTGAAAGATACACAAAATGACTTTTAAGCTTCATTGTTGTAATCTAGCCTAAGTCTTGCAATCTGTTCTTAGCATTTTGGTGATAACTGATATTGTCTTCCAGATAGTGTTGTTGGAATATCTACAACACATAAAACATGTGGAAAAGGCACCCAACATTTATCAATTCTGGTAGGCCAGTGGAATGCTCTTGATGGACCCTCAGGATACATGAATTTTATTCTGGAATCTCCTTCATTTTTATCTATCTCCTCAACTTATCTAATATACCATTAAAGTCATAATTGCCGCAAACATAACATTTAAATTTTTTTTATCAGATATAACAAAGGACAATAAATTAAATGAAATGCCAAAAAAATAGAATCGTCTGCACTAATTTTCTTTGTAGGGATCCATGTAATTAACAATGATGGGGGGAGGGAATGAAACTTCTTGTCCTGATGATAGTATGTGTGTGTTCAAAGAAGTCGCTTATTGTTTACCACCATCATTTTAGATTTACTAATGAAATTGAATGTAATTTTTTACAACAGTTCAAAACAAAAAAAAAATTCTGCTAACAAAATTAAATTTTCATATGCTTTTGAAGTTATTCATGTAACTGCTCCACTTATTCCATTGCAAGGACATTTACCTTGGCTTGTGGTAAAAATGACCAAGAAGCAGCATGACCAAAATCACTTTCATGATAACACAGATTCAACATATTCTTACAATTCTTGTATTGCGCTGCACAGCCACCAGAGAAATACTCGATTTTAGTTAACATTATTGTATTTTTTTTCTTTAAATAATATCAACAGTTATTTTCTGAACCTGATATACCAGTGGCTCATTGTGCTATAAATTGCCCGAAATTAAACAAATTGAAAGCTTACAATGATTGTCAAGCTTATAAAATATTACAACTGTATGCAAAGTTAAGGAAGAATGAGACCAGGGATGGCTCTGTATTTCCTCTTGCATTATAAAAGTGTAATTTTCAGCGTGATCCATCAAAATAAAGAATATGTCCTCAGCAAATGCTCTTTTCATCTTTCAAGTACTTTACTTGAACTGTGGAAATGTAGGAAATAGGTATTAATTTGTGAAGTTTATTCATAGTCAATTCTATAAATTTCATCAAGTAGTAAACACATCGTAATAAGTTGTGCAAGATCTGTAGTTATGACATTGTCGCCTCCTTGTTTTCTGAAAAATAATTACCTATACAGTAAAAAATCATTTTGAGCAGCCAAAAAAAAAGTAATAATCAAAACATAAGTAAGGCAACAAAATCTCATTAACCATATGGATATGGCAATTAATAATACAGTAATACGTCCCAAGCGACTTCACGCTCGATTGCAAAAGATTTCTCCATTGATATTCATTTGAGGTTTATCTTACAGGTTTCTAAACAAGTCTTTCATAAATTAATTTTTCCAAAAACATCATACACATATTAAAAGTGACAAGTACTTTTTCTCTCAATATAACGCGGTAAAATAAAAATTCGAATTCAACGTAATTCCCTATTTAAAGACATTTATTCAAAACATTGAACCAAGTAAATGATTGTAAATAAAGTGAAATACTGTCACAATTTGGAAGAGAACATTTCACCTTACAAACGCAAAAAAGGAGATCTATCTTTCAAGTAATTGTTTTAATCAGGGTTCCCACTCTTATTAAAGAAAAAAATTCAAGGACTTTCAAGTACCTTTTTAAGAAAATTCAAGGACCTTTTTAGAAAAATTTAAGGACCATAATTTTAAATACTACATCAGATGTAAAATTACCAAACGGAGATTTTCGGTGGTCAGGGATGTAGTGGAGTGGAAACACGAGGCAACGGCAATCCTTTACATTTATAGTAGGCGGAATGACGTTCCCTCGTCTAATTTTTTTTCTCCCCCAAAAAGAAAAAAAATTAGATGAGGGAACGTCATTCCGCCTACTATAAATGTAAAGGATCGCTGTTGCCTCGTGTTTCCACTCCACTACATCCCTGACCACCGAAAATCTCCGTTTGGTAATTTTACATCTGATGTAGTATTTAAAATTATGGTCCTTAAATTTTTCTAAAAAGGTCCTTGAATTTTCTTAAAAAGGTCCTTGAAAGTCCTTGAATTTTTTTCTTTTGGGGGTTACAGCATTCTGATTTATGCTATTGGAAAGATGAGAAAATTTCCTGTAAGAATATGGAAAAAATCAGTGGAGTTTAAGGTAGTGAAAAAAATATAATGAATTATGCATTCAGCTTTAAACAGGTGACAAAAAGGGTTAAAACAAAAATAGTAAAAACTAATATAAAATATAGACAACATTAAACTTTAATTCGTTTGCATATTTTATAATCTAACAGTTTTAAAATGAAACATTGCGGCTGAGCGCAGTTAACATTTTCCATCTGAAAAATACACAAAATGACTTTTAAGCTTCATTGTTGTAATCTAGCCTAAGTCTTGCAATCTGTTCTTAGCATTTTGGTGATAACTGATATTGTCTTCCAGATAGTGTTGTTGGAATATCTACAACACATAAAACATGTGGAAAAGGCACCCAACATTTATCAATTCTGGTAGGCCAGTGGAATGGCTCTTGATGGACCCTCAGGATACATGAATTTTATTCTGGAATTTCCTTCATTTTTATCTATCTCCTCAACTTATCTAATATACCAATTAAAGTCATAATTGCCGCAAACATAACATTTAAATTTTTTTTTATCAGATATAACAAAGGACAATAAATTAAATGAAATGCCAAAAAAATAGAATCGTCTGCACTAATTTTCTTTGTAGGGATCCATGTAATTAACAATGATGGGGGGAGGGAATGAAACTTCTTGTCCTGATGATAGTATGTGTGTGTTCAAAGAAGTCGCTTATTGTTTACCACCATCATTTTAGATTTACTAATGAAATTGAATGTAATTTTTTACAACAGTTCAAAACAAAAAAAAATTTCTGCTAACAAAATTAAATTTTCATATGCTTTTGAAGTTATTCATGTAACTGCTCCACCTATTCCATTGCAAGGACATTTACCTTGGCTTGTGATAAAAATGACCAAGAAGCAGCATGACCAAAATCACTTTCATGATAACACAGATTCACCATATTCTTACAATTCTTGTATTGCGCTGCACAGCCACCAGAGAAATACTCGATTTTAGTTAACATTATTGTATTTTTTTTCTTTAAATAATATCAACAGTTATTTTCTGAACCTGATATACCAGTGGCACATTGTGCTATAAATTGCCCGAAATTAAACAAATTGAAAGCTTAAATTGATTGTCAAGCTTATAAAATATTACAACTGTATGCAAAGTTACGGAAGAATGAGACCAGGGATGGCTCTGTATTTCCTCTTGCATTATAAAAGTGTAATTTTCAGCGTGATCCATCAAAATAAAGAATATGTCCTCAGCAAATGCTCTTTTCATCTTTCAAGTACTTTACTTGAACTGTGGAAATGTAGGAAATAGGTATTAATTTGTGAAGTTTATTCATAGTCAATTCTATAAATTTCATCAAGTAGTAAACACATCGTAATAAGTTGTGCAAGATCTGTAGTTATGACATTGTCGCCTCCTTGTTTTCTGAAAAATAATTACCTATACAGTAAAAAATCATTTTGAGCAGCCAAAAAAAAAGTAATAATCAAAACATAAGTAAGGCAACAAAATCTCATTAACCATATGGATATGGCAATTAATAATACAGTAATACGTCCCAAGCGACTTCACGCTCGATTGCAAAAGATTTCTCCATTGATATTCATTTGAGGTTTATCTTACAGGTTTCTAAACAAGTCTTTCATAAATTAATTTTTCCAAAAACATCATACACATATTAAAAGTGACAAGTACTTTTTCTCTCAATATAACGCGGTAAAATAAAAATTCGAATTCAACGTAATTCCCTATTTAAAGACATTTATTCAAAACATTGAACCAAGTAAATGATTGTAAATAAAGTGAAATACTGTCACAATTTGGAAGAGAACATTTCACCTTACAAACGCAAAAAAGGAGATCTATCTTTCAAGTAATTGTTTTAATCAGGGTTCCCACTCTTATTAAAGAAAAAAATTCAAGGACTTTCAAGGACCTTTTTAAGAAAATTCAAGGACCTTTTTAGAAAAATTTAAGGACCATAATTTTAAATACTACATCAGATGTAATATTACCAAACGGAGATTTTCGGTGGTCAGGGATGTAGTGGAGTGGAAACACGAGGCAACGGCGATCCTTTACATTTATAGTAGGCGGAATGACGTTCCCTCGTCTAATTTTTTTTCTCCACCAAAAAGAAAAAAAATTAGATGAGGGAACGTCATTCCGCCTACTATAAATGTAAAGGATCGCTGTTGCCTCGTGTTTCCACTCCACTACATCCCTGACCACCGAAAATCTCCGTTTGGTAATTTTACATCTGATGTAGTATTTAAAATTATGGTCCTTAAATTTTTCTAAAAAGGTCCTTGAATTTTCTTAAAAAGGTCCTTGAAAGTCCTTGAATTTTTTTCTTTTGGGGGTTACAGCATTCTGATTTATGCTATTGGAAAGATGAGAAAATTTCCTGTAAGAATATGGAAAAAATCAGTGGAGTTTAAGGTAGTGAAAAAAATATAATGAATTATGCATTCAGCTTTAAACAGGTGACAAAAAGGGTTAAAACAAAAATAGTAAAAACTAATATAAAATATAGACAACATTAAACTTTAATTCGTTTGCATATTTTATAATCTAACAGTTTTAAAATGAAACATTGCGGCTGAGCGCAGTTAACATTTTCCATCTGAAAAATACACAAAATGACTTTTAAGCTTCATTGTTGTAATCTAGCCTAAGTCTTGCAATCTGTTCTTAGCATTTTGGTGATAACTGATATTGTCTTCCAGATAGTGTTGTTGGAATATCTACAACACATAAAACATGTGGAAAAGGCACCCAACATTTATCAATTCTGGTAGGCCAGTGGAATGGCTCTTGATGGACCCTCAGGATACATGAATTTTATTCTGGAATTTCCTTCATTTTTATCTATCTCCTCAACTTATCTAATATACCAATTAAAGTCATAATTGCCGCAAACATAACATTTAAATTTTTTTTTATCAGATATAACAAAGGACAATAAATTAAATGAAATGCCAAAAAAATAGAATCGTCTGCACTAATTTTCTTTGTAGGGATCCATGTAATTAACAATGATGGGGGGAGGGAATGAAACTTCTTGTCCTGATGATAGTATGTGTGTGTTCAAAGAAGTCGCTTATTGTTTACCACCATCATTTTAGATTTACTAATGAAATTGAATGTAATTTTTTACAACAGTTCAAAACAAAAAAAAATTTCTGCTAACAAAATTAAATTTTCATATGCTTTTGAAGTTATTCATGTAACTGCTCCACCTATTCCATTGCAAGGACATTTACCTTGGCTTGTGATAAAAATGACCAAGAAGCAGCATGACCAAAATCACTTTCATGATAACACAGATTCACCATATTCTTACAATTCTTGTATTGCGCTGCACAGCCACCAGAGAAATACTCGATTTTAGTTAACATTATTGTATTTTTTTTTCTTTAAATAATATCAACAGTTATTTTCTGAACCTGATATACCAGTGGCACATTGTGCTATAAATTGCCCGAAATTAAACAAATTGAAATCTTAAATTGATTGTCAAGCTTATAAAATATTACAACTGTATGCAAAGTTACGGAAGAATGAGACCAGGGATGGCTCTGTATTTCCTCTTGCATTATAAAAGTGTAATTTTCAGCGTGATCCATCAAAATAAAGAATATGTCCTCAGCAAATGCTCTTTTCATCTTTCAAGTACTTTACTTGAACTGTGGAAATGTAGGAAATAGGTATTAATTTGTGAAGTTTATTCATAGTCAATTCTATAAATTTCATCAAGTAGTAAACACATCGTAATAAGTTGTGCAAGATCTGTAGTTATGACATTGTCGCCTCCTTGTTTTCTGAAAAATAATTACCTATACAGTAAAAAATCATTTTGAGCAGCCAAAAAAAAAGTAATAATCAAAACATAAGTAAGGCAACAAAATCTCATTAACCATATGGATATGGCAATTAATAATACAGTAATACGTCCCAAGCGACTTCACGCTCGATTGCAAAAGATTTCTCCATTGATATTCATTTGAGGTTTATCTTACAGGTTTCTAAACAAGTCTTTCATAAATTAATTTTTCCAAAAACATCATACACATATTAAAAGTGACAAGTACTTTTTCTCTCAATATAACGCGGTAAAATAAAAATTCGAATTCAACGTAATTCCCTATTTAAAGACATTTATTCAAAACATTGAACCAAGTAAATGATTGTAAATAAAGTGAAATACTGTCACAATTTGGAAGAGAACATTTCACCTTACAAACGCAAAAAAGGAGATCTATCTTTCAAGTAATTGTTTTAATCAGGGTTCCCACTCTTATTAAAGAAAAAAATTCAAGGACTTTCAAGGACCTTTTTAAGAAAATTCAAGGACCTTTTTAGAAAAATTTAAGGACCATAATTTTAAATACTACATCAGATGTAAAATTACCAAACGGAGATTTTCGGTGGTCAGGGATGTAGTGGAGTGGAAACACGAGGCAACGGCGATCCTTTACATTTATAGTAGGCGGAATGACGTTCCCTCATCTAATTTTGCAGAGGTAAGTACAAAGATCTACCTTTCGAGTAATTGTTTTAAAATACACATGTGAGGCTTTTCTCCAGAGTGAATGCGGAGGTGTTGTTGGAGATTTTGCTTTTGATTGAATTTTTTGTTGCACACTTCACACACAAATGGCTTTTCTCCAGTGTGGATGCGAAGGTGCCTAAGTAGATCTCCCTTTCGAGAAAACTGTTTGTTGCACACTTCGCACATGTGCGACTTTTCTCCAGTATGAACGAGGAGGTGTTGTTGGAGATTTTGATTTCGACTAAATTTCTTGTTGCACACTTCACACACAAATGGCTTTTCTTCAGTGTGTATGCTGAAGTGTTTAAAGAGATCCGCCTTTCGAGAAAACTGTCTGCTGCACACTTCACATCCATGGGGCTTTTCTCCAGTGTGAACAAGTTGGTGTTTTTTGAGATTCCGCTTTCTGGTAAATTGTTTGTTGCACACTTCACAAGCATATAGCTTTTCTCCAGTGTGGACATGGAAGTGTAAAAGAAGATCTGCCTTTCGAGTAAATTGTTTGTTACACACTTGACATTCATGAGGCTTTTCTAAAGTGTGCATAAGGAGGTGTTGTTGAAAGTTTTTCTTTAAATTAAATTGTTTGTTGCACACTTGGCACACATATGGTTTTTCTCTAGTATGGGTGCGGTTGTGCCTCACGAGATCTGCCTTTTGAGTAAACTGTTTGTCGCATACTTCACATCTATAAGGCTTTTCACCCGTGTGGATGAGGCAGTGTTTTTGGAGATTTTGTTTTTGATTAAATTGTTTGTTGCACACTTGGCACTCATATGGCTTTTCTCCAGTGTGGATGCGGTTGTGCACAAAAAGTTTCGTCTTATTAGTAAACTGTTTATTGCACATTTCACACATATATGGCTTTTCTCCAGTGTGGATGCGGACATGCCTAAGGAGATCTGACTTTCGAGTAAACTGTTTGTTGCACACTTCACATCTATGGGGACTTTCCCCGGTATGAATGAAGAGGTGTTGTTGGAGATTTTGCTTTCGATTAAATGTTTTTTTGCACATGTCACACTCAAATGTATTTTCTTTAGTTTGAATAAGAAGGTCATGGACAGAATTATTTTGAACAGACATGTTGTTAGACGTTTCACAATTAGGAAATTTGTACAGCTGCAGTACAGCGTACTTTCTCACATAATGCCGTGCCGTATCTCAAAGAGTTAAATAGACTTTGTTTCTTAAGTATATACAAATTACTTAAATTAGCTATTACGTATAAACAGATTTTCCTAGTGGAATCACACTATAGTCATTCAATAGAGTAGTGTTATTTCAAAACCATTTTCAATCGACAGCGAAAGTAAATTGATAGTAGCCATTAGGAAAATGGGTCTCAATAGAAAATAAATACTATGACCCCTCCCGAAAATAAATACTAGACAACACAGCCCGGACGAAGGACTCTTAATGTTATTTTAGTTTGTATGATTACCGTCTATTTCTGCTGCTATAAATTGCTTATCACAGCAAAATACCTCTCGTAATTTGAAACCACAAAAAGATTACAAAAACTAACTAAACCACGAAGTAGATAAAACACTTTGTTTATTTACTATCTACAATTCTACAAACACAAGATATGAAGTCGAAGTTCTTTCAAAATGCAACTTGTGAGAATATTGTAAGTGACGTCACATTCAACTACTCTCTGAAATTCATACGATTAAAGCTGATCTGTAATGGTGGTTGTTATGTAATGGAACACTAATTTGGTTTCTTTAAAATTGTTTTGGGAGGAGGGTGAGTTATGGTAATTTTGTATTCCTATTCATATCAATGCATTATTGTCTATTTTATTCGCTGTTTTTTTATCTTTTTTTTTTTATAATTATTATAACTGGGAAAGTGTGTAGTTCTTGTTTTACTAATTATAATAACTATGAGATTTATATATATTTACACCGTTGTTGTAACGTTTCTAAATTCTGCAGAATAAAATTCTGGGCTTGATTTGAAAAAGAATCGCACCATCAAATGCACCTATTTTGGGAAAATATTTTAGCTGTCCGCCTTAACGAAACAGCCTTCCATTGTTCAACTAAAATCCCTTTAAATAAATATTTCCTAAAAGTCACCTACAATCGTCATAATTAATCCTAATGTAGAAAAAAAAAACAATCTAAAAAATAAACGTACTAAATTGTTTGTTTGCAAACTGCAACAATAGGGGCGTCACATTCTGCCGAGGAGAGTTTCTGATTACGTGACGATGCCCTCAGAATTTTAATTTTTTTAAAATTTGAGCAATTATTTCGAGTAAAAAACGCTTGTATTATTATTATTTTGTTGAATACTACATATGTTTCACATTAGATAATTATTTATTGATAGTGTCAAATACCGTATGGTTTGTGGGCCATGTCTAAAGCACTCAAAAGATACAAATCTATAAAAAAGGCCAATGCATGGCAAAAGAGGTTTACATATACTGATATGGATATAAAGCTGCATCCCAGACTACCTAGAATTACAATCCTAGGAGAACAGGCAGCCATGCAACAACGACTTTGAAGAAACCATTTAATACAGAGTTGAAAAATTCAATCGCACTTAGAACTTATCCCAAACAATGGCAGATAGCAAGTCTAAGGAAACTATGCATTTAATAAAAAAGAAAACTCAAAGGCTCTAAGAGGAAATAAATTCACCAACAGAATAAAAAAAAAAATCTCATAAATGAAACAGTACCGGACATCCCCAATATTTTCAATTTTTGGCTAAACACACTTTCTTTCCCTTCCTATAAAACTGTCAATTGTTATTTTAATACAAATATCAGGAATAGACACTGTTATGGCTGCTAGCCACAGATCTATAAGCCTGTTGCCCTCCATAGCAAAAATCTTTGAGAGAGTAATCTTGAATACCCCATTTAGGTAAAATCCCCAAGGAACAGTTTTGTTTCATGGCTGGGAGATCTACCCCTTAGCTCAATACGAAATCAGCAGTGTTTCAAGTAATCATACATTTGAGTGTTACTTACACACCTCGAGCAAAAGGTGCTTCAGGTGAATTTAAAGATTTCAAGTACATTCGGACTCATTATTTCTCATATAAAAAGTCCAAAGAGGATATGTTACAGCTAAAGCGCAATGATTTATTTTACAGATTATCTAGATAATATGCAGATTAACAAGGGCGATCCGTTAAAGTATCGAAAATCGTTTAATATCTTACTATCTAGGCAATTTACAAATTATCTAGATAATCTGCACATTACCTAATAGGCATTCGTTAAAATGAAAATAAGATCTTTGCTGGAACAATAATGTTTCTGTATGCTTAAATTAACATGTTATTTATTTATCGATATCTAAAGGATCAAGTTAATACTATTAAACAATCAACAAATTAGTTGATAGAATCAAGCAATCGATTCTTCCGAACTTTAATGATAAGGAAGCGGTTAATGTGCACATTACCTAAGAAAAATACGGAAAACTCCCAATTCTGTACAATAATGGAGCAAACTAGTAGATCTGCAGATTAGCTAGGTAAGGTGCACATTAACCGTTTTCGAGCTTTAGCGAAAACTGATATATGAAATTCGATGGAAATAACTTGAAATATTAGTTGACTTTGATACAAAATTTATTCCTTTAATAAAACCTCATATTAACCTAAAAAAAAGAGAGGAATTTAGCAAGATGTGAGTAAATAAAGTATGCAGATAAAGAAACTTCCCTAGTGAGATTCCTGTCAGGGATTGTAAAGACCACCCAAATTGTTTGTTGTGACACAAATAAATTTTCTCTTGTGGTGGATGAGATGACTCCAAATTTTGCCTTCTAAAGTACCTTTTGTCTTTACACTTTATACTCGGGTAGTTTTTCTATTAGGAAATGGCTATTCAGATCTGCTTTTCGAGTTAAGAGAAAGTCCTAGTAATGATTATTCCTTATACACGCTTTGTTACAACCTTCTAACCCAGTGCCTTTAGAAAATACTTTTTATAAAACCTTGACATTTGGTGAGTAGGTACAAAAAATATCACTTAATGAAATGACATAAATTGTTTTCATTTGATGTCTATCTATTATAAATGAAAATTAAAATGACAAAACCAGATGGAGCCACTGTATGTGCATTGACATAAGGTTTTCAAATATAAAATAAGATATATTAGATGCCATTTTTGAGATTTTAATTTATGTCATTTCATTCAGTGATCAGTTTCGTATCTAATGGCCGAATTTCAAGGTTTTATACGAAGTAGTTTCTAAATGTATTGGGTTATAAGCAAGCAACATAGTGAGTGTAGGGAATGATCCTTACTACAATAGAATAGTCCGAGAGGCGACTGTAATTTTTGGACCCCATCGAACATCATTCTGAATTTTCTATAGAAATTGAAGAAAAGTTAGTAGATTATGAATCCATTGGTCTGCCGTGGAAAAAATGGTCGAAACTGATCAAAAATCAACTTGGAATGAGTTGAACTAAAATCTGATTGCCAAATATGTAATAACTTGCCAAAAAGAGAACAAACTTTTTCGTCTGGCAACCCACTGCATTTTGATTTTCAATGAGAAAAAGCGCAAACGATTTCTGATCTCTGGCTCGGAAAACTTGTATATTTCAAAAGTAAGCCAAATTGGTGACATCAGTGACGTAATGTTTATTGCCAATTTAGCTCATTTGTGAAAGATGCAAGTAAGCCACAGCCACACGTCCGAATAGTCTGCAACCTTCTTAATTGAAAATTAAAGAGTGAGGGTTACCAAATAAAAAAAATGCTCATTATTTGGCAAGTTATGGCACATTTGGCAATTGGATTTAGTTCAACTTATTGAAAGTCGATTTTTGACCTGTTTCAGCCAATTCGGCCAAGGCAGACCAGTGGATTCGTAATGTACTCACTTTTCTCTAATTTCTATAAAAAATTCAGAATGATGTTCGATGGGGTCCAAAAATTGCAGTCGCCTCTCTGTCTATAAACAAACAACTAACAGTAACACCAGATTTGAAGTTAAAGTTCTTTCAACACAGATGAAGAGGTGAGTAAAGAGATATCTTTTGAGTAAACTGTTTACATTTTGCACATGAGCGGCTTTTCTTCAGTATGAGTGCGGATGTGAAACAGGAGATGTGCTTTTTGAGTATATTGTTTTTTGCACACTTCACACATATGTGGCTTTTTTCCAGTATGAATGAGGAGATGCTGTTGGAGATTTTGTTTTTGAGTAAACTTTTTGTTGCACACTTCACACATGTATGGCTTTTCTCCAGTGTGGATGCGAAGATGAATAAGTAGATCTGCTTTCCGAATAAATTGTTTTTTGCACACTTCGCACATGTGTGGCTTTTCTCCTGTGTGAATGTAGATGTGCTTAAGGAGATGTTCCTTTCGATTAAATTGTTTGTTGCACATTTCGCACACATGTGGCTTTTCGCCAGTGTGGATGCGGAGATGAATAAGGAGATCTGCTTTTCGAGTAAATTGTTTCTTGCACACTTCACACACATGGGACTTTTCACCAGTGTGAGTGGGGAGGTGTTTAAGGAGTCCTGCTTTTTGAGTGAATTGTTTGTTGCACAACTCGCATGCATTTGTTTTTTCTCCAGTGTGAACGACAAAGTGTTGTTGGAGATGTTGCTTTCGATTAAATTGTTTGTTACACACTTCGCATATGTGTGGCTTTTCTCCAGTGTGGATGCGGAAGTGAATAAGGAGATCTCTCTTTCGAGTGAACTGTTTGTTACACACTTCACATCCATAGGGCTTTTCTCCAGTGTGAATGAGGATATGTGTTTGGAGAGCGTGCTTTCGATTAAATTGTTTTTTGCACACTTCACACACAAATGTATTTTCTTGAGTTTGAATACAGAGCTGCTGAACAGATTTCATTTTAACGGACATTTTGTTGGACTTTTCACAAGTATGAAATTTTTACAGTTATATTACAAAGTACTGTCTTAGATAATGCGATATTGTATACCAGAGAGGTAAATAAGGGTATTTTGGTATACATTTATGTTTACAGTTTCCATTATACTAGCGGAATCACGTGATTTGCATTCCATTGGAGTGAAGTACGTTAAAAACAATTGGAATCAGCAACGAAAGTAAATACTAGATAACAACTATTTGGCAAACGATTATTATAAATGGAAATAAAATATGATCCTACTCATTATACAAGTAGTGGCTTGTCAATGTCGTATTGGATTGGCGAAGAACATATAGAGAGAGTTTTCGTATTCCTGTCAATTTGGCGCGATTTGCGATCAAAATGCAAAGGATACTTCTTGGGATAATATTTTCTCAAATTGTAAACAAACAACAAACGGTAACACCAGAATTGAAGTTAAAGTTCTTTCAATTCAATGACTATTGAGAATTATGAATAAACGTCATAGTCGACTACTGCCTGAGATAAACAAGATTAGCTGTGAGTTGGCATATCGATGTCTCTATGGGGATCTTTCATGCAATTTTGTTTTGAATTTGTATATGTAAACTAATTTCTTTTTGTATTGTTTCACGGCTGCAATAATTATGTAAAATATACTAAATAAAAGTTTCCTTTCAAAATGTTCTGATGGAAAAACCAACTTTGTTTATAAAATGTACGATTAACGCCAAATTTAAAACGGAAGTCATCAATGTTGAAGAACAAAGGCAATGCAAACTTTGTTCAGCGCATTTCGTAGACATTTGTTGTTTTTATAAAAATGAAAGTAAAGACATAAAATGTGACACTTTTCCTTTGAAAATGTCTAACTTTTTTAGATAAAGGACTTATATCGGCAAATGAGTGCATATATTTATACTCGGAACTTTTCCAGGTTCTACTCAATTTTGAATTTCAAAAAATTCTTCTGTATGAATATGTTTTCCCGTGTCATTATTTTATTGTTCTTTATTTTTTGAGAATTTAAATCGAGGTAGGTTTTCGAAAAAAAAAAATCCTGACTTATATTCGATTTTTTTATTTTTTTATTTTCTGCATTTCGCACTTAAAAGAAAGTATAATAAGGTTTGTGACAAATTAAATTACAGTTTTTTATACTCTAATGGGGCCTGTACGGCGTACCAGTGCTTTTTTGGAAGCTGGTATGGCGTACCGCCACTTTTTTTTATCTAATTAATAATTATTAAAAAAATCTTTATACATGTATTGTGATATAAAATAGTGAAAAAATAAATACATAAATTAAGAGCATTTAGCTTCTTCTTGTATGGTAAATTACGTAAATTATTGTGACTTTGCATTTTATAATTAAAAAATCACAGCTACTGTTGGGGTAGTCACCATGATCGGGGAGGACCTTTAATTCAGTTTTGAAATTCGGTCTTAATGCAAGTTCTATATGGGAGTATCGTGAGTGTGTGTCTCACCTTTTGGCTCTTTGCTCTATAGAAAATGACTTCCAATAAAAACGTATAGCTCGGAAATTTTAAATATAAGTAGTTTTGTCCTTCTATACTTGTGAAAACTACAGCCAGAGTATTAAAAAATTATAGTTTTTTTTTTTTTTTTAAACAATTTTTTTAAATTGAAAATTTCCGTTTTTCCACATTGGCGTAATGTTATTTCTATGGGACCAACAGTTAAAGATTAAACTGATATCTCTGAAATTTTTAATATAAGAAGTTTAATTTACCATCGGTCAGCCAGAATATTAAAATTTTAATTATTTTATCATTCATTTATTATAAAAAAAAAGATAAAAAATATCGTTAATGCTATACCAATGAAAAAATTTGACACTGCTAGGAAATGCTATAAATAAACTGTAAATATACATTTCTGTACATTAAAAACAATGTGATCATATTACCTGAGTTCTGCTCTTTCCGATGATGTGAAAATAATCAATGGATGATTAGCTTTGGTTTCGATTTACCGTTAACACAAAAATAATTGTAATGCTACTTTAATATAATTGAAGTATTTATTTACCGCTTGTTGCTATTTTTTTTTTTTTTTTTTTTTTTTTTTTTTTTTAAGTGGAAGTCCTAGTGAAGAAGTGGTAGAAAACCTTCAAAATTGGTGAGAAGATACGAAAACGATCCTTTAATTAAATGACAAATTGTTTTCATTTCATGTCTAACTATTATAAATGAAAATTAAAATAGCAAAAGGCAAAACCAGGTGGAGCCATTGCATATACAATTGGCGTAAGAATTTCAAATATGAAACAAAATATATTACACACTATTTTCGAGTTTCTTATGTCATTTCATTAAGTGATTGTTTTCGTACCTACTCACCGAATTTAAAGTTTTTCTGCAAAGTAGTTTCTAAATGCACTGGGCTAGAAGATTGCAACATAGCGAGTATAGGAAATGATCCTTACTATACTAAACTTCAACTTAACTAGACATCACTTAGACGGTAGATCGTCACAGTGCTCATAGGTATTTAATCCATTTTGGCGGCATGAAAGCATAATGTTCGCCAAACCACAACCCTATAGAGAACAAAAGGCTCCAAGGTTTGGCGAGAATTATGTCTTCACTCCGCCAAAATGGATTAAATACCTATGAGCACTGTGACGATCTATCGTCTAAGTGATGTCTAGTTAAGTTGAAGTTTAGTATAGGACTTCCTCTCAAATATACATTGATGTTTACTTGTAATTCAGCGGTTGGATGGATAAATTTCTAATTTATATATTTTATATATATCGTTTACTTATATAAACTTTCATCTTTCACAGGTTAAAATTTAATTTGGATTAGTATTTTAGGATGCTTAATATTGTAGCGGTTGGAGTGGGGGAATAGAAATCCACCCTTCATTCCAGCAGTTGCAAATAATCGTGTTCAGATGATTTTGCTATTGCTACTTTATAGTTATTAAGATATTTACAGGGTGTCCCACAAATGACCGACGATTTGAAAAATAAATTATAAAAATACGGAAGGCGATAGAAATATGCGGTTTGCTGCATTATGCTTAAATTACCAGGGAATTTCTTCTCGCCAATTTTCAAAAATAGTTACGAAAGTTGCCAACAGATGGCGCTGATGACTAAGAAAAACTACAAAACATTGTTTTCAAAATAACCACCGTTTGCAGCAGCAACAACGTGGCGTAGTCTGAGGACTAAATTCGCAGAAGTCCGTGCGAACATTTCAGTTGGAATGTTCTGACAAGTGGCAGAAATGCAGTGTAGAGAATAGAAGCGCCATCTGCTGGCAAATTTTGTAACTAATTTTGAAAATTGGTGAGAAGAAATTCCCTGGTAATTTAAGCATAATACAGCAAACCGCATATTTCTATCGCCTTCCGTTTTTTTAATTGATTTTTCAAATCGTCGGTCATTAGTGGGACACTATATGACACTTGTTTCTAATTTGTTATACGTTGTTCGCGCCACTATTGCAGCAGTATGGTGGTGTTCAAGTGCATAATCATGACACAAACTATAAAACCATGACGCAAAATTCGGACAAAGTATGAAGTCATGACACAAATTTTGGACAAACTATTTTATTCCCACGAGGTTATCACAGATCACTACCCTAAGAGACACCATAATAAACAACTGCCACAAAGAGCAATTCACAAAAGAATTTTATAAATCACCTTTTTTTTTTTTAATAAAGATTTCATCTTGTGTAACAATACATAATAGCACTCTTTCTCCCTGTTATCAGAGAGGTGTTTTTTTTTTCATCTCAAGGTAACATACAAACATACAACAATGAAGGCGCCAGCAAAAGTAGTTGAAAAGTTATAGGGCAATGCCCACAGTGTATATAGTTAAACAAAACAAAAAATGTCAATGTCTTCATATGTCTATAAATTTTATCCGTTATAAGAACCAAATTTCATACTGTCTATCAGCAGAATAAATTCCATCAGATGGCGGTTGCTATGGAAACAAGAGTTAAAAAAAAAAATGGATGATCCATGCGGGAAAGAGTGTGCAATACAGAAAATGCAGATGTCTTCCTTCTGGAAACCTGCGTTAAAAATGGGGATAACCTTGTTTCCACGCCAACAGACAATGCTAGACAACTTAGTGGGAGCTGTTCTTGAGGTAGATAGACAGTATTATGACCTTCCCTCAGGGTGCCAGTTAGTCAGAACCACTTAAAAGACTGCTTTTCATTGTCAACTAAAACGAACCAGTATCAAGTCTTACTGGAAGGATAGCATTATTAAAACGTAATTGCACAATGGTTCAGTGCTGTGTGGCTGAACTTTACAAGAATGAATAGTTTTTTTTTTTTTTTTTTTTTTTTTTTTTATTAAGTATAACTATTCACCGGTAAGTACACAGAAAAGACTCTTACATGTTTAATGATACTTTTCCGTTAGACACCTGCACGCTCTTAGGCGTATTTAGGGTTTCCACTATTTTTCAAAAGAAAAAAAAATAAGGAGTTTCTAATGATTTTTAAAGGACCCAAAAAATTATATAAGGACCTCTCTAAAACACGTTAAAAGTCATAACGCAAATATATACCACTGAGGATGATTGGAGATTTTCTTGCGCAAGGGCCATACTTTGCCGGAACATCGCTTGATGAAGGAGCAAATGCCTTCCAGAAGGTCTCATAAAGGGAAACTGTCCAGCACTTGCGTCTTCAATGGTTTTAAATGAAAAGGCAAGAGTTTTTAAGGACCCGATATATAAAAAGAATGAATTCATGACCACTTAAAACTGAAATTAAGGAGCTTTAAGAACGGACCCTGAAAGAGATCCTTAACCCGAAGAAGCTATTTCGACGCATATTTTGAAGTCGTATATAATAAGAAGTTTTTATCCAATGAGAATAATGCAGCAATAGCCCCTTCTGAAAATTAGCGCCTAGTGGTATGTATATAACGGACAAGTACCTTAATTTCTCCAAGCTTCATTTGAAGGTGGATCCGTCTTTCTTTTGAATTCTTGGTGTGATTGGATGGCGGAATATCAAATCTCAAACAAATTCACAATAATGGTTGACGAAACTTATCAACGCCAATCCACAATTTTTTACATCCAAAGATCTGGAACCGATTCGTTTTAGCAAGAAGTCAATCCAATTATTGCAGTATTATACTTCACTCGCAAAATCAGAAATTTCTCAAGTGAAAAAACACCACAACTTGTCTTTAAATAACCAAAATGCTTTGAGGTATTATTATTTTTTTTTTTTTAAATATATAAATATTTCCCGCGTTCAATAAGTGATTCAGTGTTGAGTAGCAATATTTTATCAGACAATCTCTTAGAAAAAATATCAAGTATATGCTGCTGACAAAAACTGACACTCTGAAATAAAATAGCAAAAAGGAAAGGGGTAAAAAAAAATGGCGCCCAAGGCAAAATAGGATTTTTTTGATATTCAATGCTTCGAAACAATTCTGGATCTCAGTAGTACGCCACTGTAAACCCTAATAAATTACGAAATTTACACAAAGCGGGACTAGCATAGGAGAAGTGATTCACTCCACAGTTATGATCCTCATCGTGTTGGTGGCGCCGGCACCTTGTCTCCATCCTGTCACGATCACGATGGCGTCACCACTCTTGATGTACGACCGCTTCTTGCCGAAATCCACGGCGTACTGAATGCGCGCATCCACGTCCTGCGTCCAGTCGGCCAGCCTCTCAGCTGAAACAGAAAACAAGAAAGAAAATTGACAAATGCTGCTTTTCTATCGTGCAACTAAACCTAACATCACAGCTATGGTGGAACAAATGACGCAACAGCAAACTTTATCGAAACGGAGTAAAGCAGTTAAGGTTTATATCAGTGGCGGCTAAAGGTCAAAAAAGCTGGAACAGCAACTCCCCTCTCCCTACAATTATTATTGAATTCTTTAATCTTAATTACTAAAACTCAAAGTTTCTTTTCAGTATCTACAAAATAATATAAGAAAGAAAATAGGAAAAAAAAAATGATAACTTATTTTAACTTACTTATAACGAGGCTCCATGTTTCAAAATTGTTCATTCATAAATTTGCGTATTAACTTAAGAAGTAACAAGAAAACACGAGCGTAAGCTTATCACGAAAACTATTTTCGTTTGGTGGAGAAAATTCTACGAATTTCTCGCTTTTCTCCAACTCACACATTCCGATTCGAGTACACACCAGCCAATCAATGCATCGAATTCATAAGTACTGCCGAAATGGCAAAATTCGTCAAGGGCTGCATATCGCCACAACGCGTCATGCATTAGCATGGAGGGAAGATTTCATACTAGCAGCTAGTACCATGGCAACGGTGCAGCATATTTGGAACTTCCCTCTGTAGCTGTACATCGCTGTACGATCGTCAGATTTAAGTTGATTTGAGCGTTTTTACCTCAATTTGCATTGCGCAACATGTTTGCTATTTACCGGAGACTTCTTTTTACTTACCAATGAAATTCCACCTTCATTTGCAATTCTAATCTACATTTAAGAAAACTATTAAAATAAATAATCAAAGTTGACTAGTAATTAGTAAATTTTAATTCCAAACTAATAATTTAGATGCCTGTACTTGCTATACTCCACGATCCACCACTGGTATGCACTATGTCAAGGAATTCCAGGCACATCGATGAGGACAAAGACGGATTTGTAACACTTGTTGCAATAATATTACGCCAATTCCAAGTTGATAGGCGTCACAAGGGTTTTACTGCAATCAATTTGGATTTTCGAGTTTCCTGAAAATTCCGATTTTTGCAGTTGCGTTTTTGTTCCACCATAGCGGCGAAATGGTCTATAGTTGCGGTCATTACTTGTTACCTTACAGAGACCGTATGTAAGCCACTGATCTCAACTGCAACTACTGAATAGCTCATAAGCGGATTCTGCTCTGCAAGCACATATGAAGCCAATTGAATTGCCACCATACTGTCACCAATCTGGAAACGTGTAATAGGTTGCCCATGCTTACCTACAAAAACTAATTAGTTTGGAAGATAGATGTTAATATGGATCTATATGGGGATTGTTAAGCGTTTTTCGGCTTCAAGTCAACAAAAAAGCATACACTCAGCAGAAGTTACAGTTAGATATATCAGTAATGTAAGCACTCGGATAGTTGCTTATATAGATCTCTATGGGGATTGTTAAGCCTTTCTCAGTTTCAAATCAATAATAAAGCAAACACTATCCAGAAATTACAGCTAGAGATTGGTAATGGTACGGATAGTTGCCAATTTTGATCTTTAAAGGGATTATTAAGCTTTCTTCAGTTTCAAGTGAATAACAAAGCATACTCTATCCAGAAGTTACAGCTAGAGATCAGTAAGCACACGGAATAGAGGCTTCAATTGGCTGTCAAGAATTCACTTTTAAGCAGATTGTTAAATTAGTGTATTTGAGCAGGGACTACCAAGTAAGGGTGTCCGCAACTATAGAGCAATTAGATGTGTACCCGTGCAAGTAATTCAATTGGTACTTATTAAAAAAATAACTTTGAAGAAAGTGACATGCAAAATATAGCATATTTGAAGTACTGCAAAAAGTTATTTAGCGTTGTAAGATTATAAAAGCAGTAAGATCTATTCTATATCAATTAGTGAATCAAAAGTTTCATTCAATTTTAAATCTATTATCAGTCCTAAAGAAACGTTGCTTGTACGGCACACTAGCATACATCAGTCAAAACCTCACTGGCAATAGCTTTAACGTTCCATACATAATCAATACATGGTTAATGAAGGGAAAATTTTACAGCATATTTTTAAATCATTTACCCATTTCAACCAACAAAATATCACCTACCAAAGGTGGCAAATAGGTATTGTTCATACAATACCGAAATTTGTTTAAAAATGTATTAAGTCTCAATACTAAACAAAATCGTGAAATACCGAATCAGTTACAGATATATGGCTATTATTAAAGAATAAAGTATATCAACTGTTAGATAGCTGTTTTTAAATTTACTTATAATTTATTTTGCAAAAGCAAAAAGTAAGAAAAGAAACGTAAAAGGAAAAAGCCTGGTATAAAGTAAAAGAGAAATTAGTGTTTTAAAATCATTTACCTTCAGCTGAAATTCCTGTAATTGAAAATAGAGTATGAGAATTAATGTGCTATTGTATCATAAGTGTTATACATGAGGCAATTTACAAAATAACAGATACTTTATAAATAATTAATTTGTTGAAACATAACAAGAGTTTTACTTCAAGGAAAATGCACTTAAAAATGCAAAAAGGTCATATCATAATGACTAAGAATTTATAAAATATTTATTTTTTATGTTGAAATATTAATAGAAAATATAGTATTTAGGCATATTTGATCATTTAACTGTGTCATGGGAAAGTAATATTAATTTTTGTTAAAAATTATCTTGAAGCCGACAATTTTAGTTTCGATTAACAGAAGGAAGCAAATAGGTTTTATATAGTAAATGTTGATTATTAAAAAAATTCAAATCAATTAAAAAATTTAGGAAATATAACGAGTCCTTTAATCGCATAGGTTTTCTAAAGCTTTTTATGTCTATTCAACGTTACTTTTATGTTTTTCGGGAATTCAAAAATGACATCCGTTTTGTGTAAGTATGTCACGTTTTCGAACAAGTTCGATTAGTGAATTAAAGTGAGATCCCTACTGAATTGAAAATAGACTCATGTAAATGAATTTTTTTATTGAAAAATTTGCTCAAACTCAAAACTCAAATTACATAAAATCTCAAATGCATTTTAAACTGGTTTTAAAAGTTAAACACTACACAAAAGTAAAAAAGAAGCTTGTGCAAAGACTCGTCCTAAACATAAACTAAATGTTTCAGCATGTATCATGTGTCAATTAGACCAAAAGTGCTTTAAAATTTCGCAGAAAAAGAGTAATCCCAAAGTAAATCACTGAGTTATTTAATGAATCCTTATGAGTTATAAAAAAATGTAAATTGAATAATAAGTTTTGGACTTTTATCAAAAATAAAAATAGTAAAAATTTTACACAAATTTAAATTTAAAAAAAGTGTTATTTTAACACAGTTTATCCAATTGTAATAATTAAAATACACCAACTAAAAAAAAATTCAGAAGAATAATTTTTAAAACTGCATATTTTGATTGTTTAGTGTCCCCCCCTAAAATACTTCATAACTTCCTTGGGAATTTCAGTAATTTTAATTTTCCCCACAGTTATCCTTACCTGTAAAGTGAATTGTGGCAATGCCTCGGAACAAGTGTGCTTGTCTGGTCGTCAGTCCAACTCTTGACACAGCGATGATAGGACATCTGGGTCTGTACTTGGAAATCATGTGTGCTGTCCTGCAACCGTGAAAGTACAGGGGTGAGTGTACCAATAGAAGCAATGCCTACTATCTAGGCAGTATACTAATTTTTGTAGAGCTGAATAGAGGCTATAGTACAGATCTAGGCCCGAATGGAAAGTATGAATTTTTTTTTTTAAACTTAAAATGTTTTACGCCCTATCCATCCTTATCAAGCACTCTTAGGGATAATAATGATATTTAGGATACTGCTTATTATAATCTATGACTGCCAATTTTAATACATTACGCTACAAATACAAGTGCTTCAATTTTGCCAATTTGCGGCATACCGGCTTTATTGGAAGTAGAACTTTAGAATATTTCACGTTTGTAATGTAGGTTAACATTTGGAAAATCGTGATGGATTTGTTTTAAACTATATAACTTGGAGATTGCGTGTCTAATACTCGGCGTCCTAACATTATTCGAAGTACGAGATTGGAAAATTTCGCATTTATAATGTAGGATAACATTTGGAAAATCATGACTGATTTATTTTAAACTGCATAGCTTGGTGATTATGAGTCTTAACGTTCAACGTCCTGGCTTTATTGGAAATAAGACAGAGTTCTTTCTTCATTTGGCAACCTTTAACCTGTTTTCGACCCAGGATATGAGAATAGCTTACTTTTAAGTGAATTGTTATTAACATTTGTACAAAACATTAAAGTCTTGGATATATGGAAAGTAGGAGAATTAGGGGTGAGTTAGGGCTTTCGGTTTCACATATACAGGATTATCCAGATTCCCTGCCGGGTTTTAAAGCAAGGACTGGACTTTTCGGCAGGAACTGGACTGTCGCATTGATGTATACCGTGTGACCAAGGGTTCACACATAGAACACCTGTAAGCTATGTATATAAAACTTAAATTGTTTCAGTATTGTTGCACAAATTGTCTGTATATAGTGTAAATAGTGACGTATTATTTTAAAATTCTATTGTAATTTATTTTTTGTCTTATTTTATTTTTTTAACAGCGATTATACAGGTTATAAAAAGGTGGCAACACCTAAAGCAATCGAGAAATTTCGAGACGTTTCTTTCTCGATGAATTGGCTGGAAATTTCGGGAATGTTCTCACGTGCCTGCTATAAAAAGACCGGCGATCGGGAAAGTTTTCAGATTGACTTCGGACTCTTCGTTGAAAGCTGATCGCTTTGTTTACCTATTGGAGTGAGCTTGTATAATCGCTGAATTCGAAGTTATTTTTGTTGAAGCTTGTGTTGAAGCTTGAGAGTAATTAAACTGTTGCCTGCGAATAAATTTTGTGAGTTTTCTGAAGAGAGAATAAATATTTTTATACCGTGAAAACTGTGCCATCATTGCCTCAGTGGAAAAATTCATAACAGTGGTGTCAGAAGTGGGGTCAAATCATCTTGCATGCCGACTACTAGAGGAATGATGGAAGACCAAATGAAGCAGTTGATGGAAATGCTTGCTGGAATGAAAGCCTGCCAAGAAACCACCGCAGCCCAAATGAAAGCCGAACTTTCCGCTACAATCGCCGCCGGTCAAGCCCGTCAAGAATCTACCAATGCTAAATTCGCTACCGCGATTACGGGTGACATAAGCTTTAGCCGCCAAGTGTGAAACAACATCTGCAGCAGTGAATGAAATCAAAGAAGAAATAAAGATAGAGCTAGCCTCAATGGTGGAATCAACCATAATAGAAACTACCTCAAACGTTCTGCAATCCGTGAAAGAAGAAGTATTCAATGCAGTAAGAATAGGAAGTTGATGAAAAGTTTGAGGAGTTTAACGGAAAAGTTTCCATCGTGCAAGAAAAAGTTTCCACCATGCAAGAAAAAGTTTCCACCGTGCAAGAAAAAGTTTCCACCATGCAAGAAAAAGTTTCCACCTTAAAGGAAGAGCAAGACAAATTTATTGACGTAGTAGAAAAAAGGCTGCGAAAAATGGAAACGCGTGAAGCTGTGGCCATAGCGTCACCTAATTGGGATAACGCTTCCATCCCCTTTATGGCGCCGCGCTCTAACATCAAAGTGGCCACTTTTGATGGGAGGTCGTCTTGGCGCGTTTATCAAACGCAATTTGAAATTATTGCTTCTGCGAATGGTTGGGACGATACTTCGAAAGCATTCCATCTCGCAGCATCTCTTCGAGGTGAAGCTGCTGACATTTTACAGACACTACCTGAAGAGAAGCGGGGAGAATTCGTGGCGCTGGCAAGTGCGTTGGAGTTAAGGTTTGGGGAGCAGCATCTAAAGGATTACAACAGACTGCAATTGAAAGTGAGACAGCAGAAGGCCAATGAAACTCTTCAAGAATTGGCGTCAGATATAGAAAGACTGTCGCTCCTCGCTTTCCCTGACTGTCCCCCGGATGTACGAGACGATCTTTCTCTGCAGTATTTCATAGACGCTATTCAAGATCCCGATGTGCAGCAGGCAGTAAGGTTATCCCAAAACAAAAACCTGAAGTCGGCCCTCGTGTACGCCATGAGAGAGGAAGCCGCGCAGCTAGCTTCTGGAAAAGACCGACGATATGTGTGTGGTGCATTAACCGAGGATTCTTCTGACTTTGTCACCAGTAAGCTTCGAGAACTGGAAAGCAAAATTGATAGAATGATGAGAAGCTATCCCGGAGCCAGGGATCGAAGGACCAGAGTCATTTGCTGGCACTGTAAACGGGAAGGGCATCTACGACGTAACTGCCTTGATTTGAAAAAGAGAAGGGATAACACTACCACAGAATCTCAACAACTGAATCTAAGAAGATGCCATCTCGCAGGGCAGAAGCTGCAATGTAGAACAGGTGAAGCCACGACCAGTCGTTTCCACGTTTCATCCCGACAAGGAGCAAACCAGGGTTTATTCGTGAAGGGGGAGATCAACGGAACTCCATGTCGTCTAATCGTCGATTCAGGAGCGAACGTAACGATCGTAAGGACGGACGTGGCTCGTCGCCTGAACAGCCGACTCCTCTACACAGCGCCCTCTGTTTCGCTACAAACTGTGTCCGGTGGTAATATCTCTGTGCATGGGAAATTGGAAGTGGACATTGCCCTTGGATTTAACACCTACAAGCACACCGTTTATGTTGCCGAAATTGTAGATCCGTGCATTCTCGGACTAGACTTTATGAAGAAAAATGGAATTACGCTGAATTTTGAGAAAAGCAAGCTGCAAATATGGAGAGGCGAAGTTCCTTTGCACGATCTAGACATGAAAGAGCTGTGTGTATATCGGATTATGGCTTATGAAGACAATGTCGTAGAGAATACTGAAGAGTCCACATCTATGAAAAGTACCTCTCCAACCCCGGAAAGAGAACCGAAGAAAGCAACGTTGATGAAAACCTCCCAGGAAGTGGTTCGTGTGGGAATGGACAAAGTTAGTGAAGAGGGAAACGACATCCGTGCTCCTGTTACAAGTATCGAACGGAGTGCCAGGGATCTATCAGCTGCACCCGCGGATGATTCAGACGCAATCACAGAAAATCTTACTGAAGATGATGTTCGGTTGAATGAGAATGGGAACTCTCTTTTCGGAAGTTCATGTCCAGAGAGCAGACGACGTTCATCTAAAACGGTGTTCAAATCTGGAACACCGGTGTTCTCTTATCAACAACCAATCTCAAAATCATGTAACCAGCAAGATGGGGATCAGAAACTTTCACCGCATCTGTTGGCATACGAGAGTGCAACTCACGAGACCCCCGGATTTTCTCCATCTCTAAAGATGTTTGGAAGAGACCTTAGGCTCCCCTGCAACCTCCTCTTTGGACAACCACCGGACACTCCTTCCTCGCCTGTCCAGTATCTAGATGATCTGCAGGCACGTTTGGAAGCCGTACATCGGTTCGCCAGAGAGAGAAACAACATCATGACGGAGCGCATGAAGATCCGGTACGATGCCAAGGCCACGAACCGTTCATTCCAGGAAGGTGACAAGGTGTGGTTATGGAACCCTAAACGTCGGAAAGGACTCTCCCCTAAGCTCCAGACTAACTGGGAAGGGCCGTATGGGGTCCTTAAGAAGATCAACGACGTCGTGGTGAGGATTCAACGGACACCTTCCTGTAAACCTAGAGTTGTACACTACAATAGGCTAGCCCCATATTATGGTAGAAGTCATTGAATGGCTTAAGGACTTCACTGCCCGGGACGTGCAGTCTTTAAGAAGGGGGAATGTTGCACAAATTGTCTGTATATAGTGTAAATAGTGACGTATTATTTTAAAATTCTATTGTAATTTATTTTTATCTTATTTTATTTTTTTAACAGCGATTATACAGGTTAGAAAAAGGTGGCAACACCTAAAGCAATCGAGAAATTTCGAGACGTTTCTTTCTCGATGAATTGGCTGGAAATTTCGGGAATGTTCTCACGTGCCTGCTATAAAAAGACCGGCGATGGGGAAAGTTTTCAGATTGACTTCGGACTTCGTTGAAAGCTGATCGCTTTGTTTACCTATTGGAGTGAGCTTGTATAATCGCTGAATTCGAAGTTATTTTTGTTGAAGCTTGTGTTGAAGCTTGAGAGTAATTAAACTGTTGCCTGCGAATAAATTTTGTGAGTTTTCTGAAGAGAGAATAAATATTTTTATACCGTGAAAACTGTGCCATCATTACCTCAGTGGAAAAATTCATAACAGTATTCTTTCAAATTTTCTTATTTGCTGTATTAGTCTTAGTTTTTTTACTATACCGCTTCGAAATACGGGAGGGAATTCTGAATAACCCTGTATAGATAGCCCCACTATCAATCAACAACTACTTATTCTCAGTCTGCCATTACTCATTTTCTATCTACTACTACTGAATTTCAAACTACGACTGCACATTTGCAAGCAACACGGTTTCTAGGTTTCATTACCATCGAAATCCTATTCTAAGCAAAAACTTCTAATTTAAATTTCGTTACAATTCTTAACAGTTTTTTGCATAAATTAATAAGTACAGGAAAGAAGTTGATTAAAATAGATTCCTCCCGTGGTTCTTGTAAAGTGCTATTGCCAGCTTTCATTTTCTTTTGCCCCTTTTTACCCGCATCTCAGACTAATGAACCTTATTTTGAATCTTCGATGGCCATTCTCAATCCACGACTGTTCGCATTCAATCTACGACTGTTCATTCCAATTTAAAAATGCCCGTTTCTATCTACTTCTTACTATTTTTAATCTAATGGCTATTCATTTTCAAACTACAACATCCCACTTCCCTTTACGGATGTTAATTTTAATCTATGGTTGTCCCTTTTCAAAACGCGCCTATTTATTTTCAATCTTCCGCTCCCTATTTTCAATTCATAACTGCATATTTCAATTGACGATGGTCCATTTTCTATCAACTGCTTGTCATTTATAGTCTTTAACTATCTTTTTTAAATCACCGAAAACAAATTTTCAATCTACGATTGCTCTTTATGACTTCCTATTTTAATTTACTGCTCTGTTTTCACCCATACTGACCATTTTTTTTTCCTTTCTTTTCTTCTATAAATGACTACATTTTTAATCTACGGCGCTTCCCTTCACTTTACGAGAGAGAGAGGGGGGGGGGGGGGAGACGACCGATAATAATATAATTCTCCTCATTTTTCATTCATGACAACTTTATTTCTCAATAAACGACTGCATATCTTCAAACTTCTGTACATTTTCAATCAATGACTGCACGTTTCTCTTCATGTCAAATAATTCTCTTTCACATACTATTCCTTTTCAATCAATTACTAACAAATGTTTAACCCATGAGAATCTATTTATATCTAAAATAATCCATTTTTAAATAAAACCTATTTATTTTCAATCAATAAATAATAACTAATACTAAATCTATGATTCCTCATTTTCAAGCAATGAAGCAAGTAATTATTGTTAAGAATTTCTGTATATTTGTAAATATTTCGTAGTATTAATTATGTAAAAAGGAAATTTATGTACACTTCGCATAAGGCAGTGCAAGAGTTCTTTACTTCGCTTTCCTGCAATGCGTCTCTTAGTGCTTGAAAACGAGTTCTACAGGGATCATGCTGGAAAACGTGTTTTACAAGGAGCAGGTCATTTAACATTATGGTTAATGGCAATCTCGCCAAGTTGGCGGCGGTTTTGGCGACCATTTGGCTACATTTTCGGTCCCCATGTACATGTATAGGGCTTTTCGACTACGATCTGGAAAATCCTCCAAATTTCTATCTCTAGAAGATTCACGAAGGATTGACTTTCCTATATAAGGTCGGCCGTGAGTTGAGTGAGTGAGTTATCTAGTTAGTTGTCTCTCAGCGAGCATTCAGAGAGTTCCGAAAGTGAACTGTATTGCATTGTCTTTTGCGTCGATCTCAGCAGTTGTGTATCTAGTTTTAACTGCTGTTTGAGCTCTATTGTTGTGTAAAGAGCTGTATCGAGTCTACTAGAACGAGAAGTTCTGGAGTTGTAAAAGGAGCTGCGAAGAGTTATATCGGAATAAATTTCTGCAAGTTTTGATCTGCTTTGGCTTCAAGTCTTTCGAATCCATCCACGAAACATTATTATTTCATCTATGACTCTTTGCTTTCAACATACTCCTGATCATTTGTCTTTAAAAATCAATGACTGACCATTTCCAATTTACAGTTGCCCGCATTTCCAATTCACCCCTCCTCCCCAAAAAAAAGCCTCGCCGACTCTTTACTCACCTTCCGGTGGTGGTGAGCACAATGATGGCGGCCGCCAGCGACTTCATGGCTGCATTGACGGCCGCTATCGCCACCGACGTTGTCTGGTCGGTGGGTATCGGCGTCTTCAACATCAGATCGGAGAAGACGTTGCGGTGAAACACGGCAGCTTCCGCTTCGCAGCATATGGCGTGCATCACTTGGACGGCCGCCACCGGGTAGTCGCCTTTGGCCGTCTCCCCCGACAGCATTACACAGTCGGCGCCGTCCAACACCGCGTTGGCCACGTCAGAGCTCTCCGCTCGTGTAGGGCGGGGTTTCTTTACCATGCTTTCCAGCATCTGAAAAAGGTATTGCGATTTTTCATTGCATGACTGTGATTGGCAGTCTTGCTATCAGCAGATAGACTCGTTATCGATCGGTCTATCTGCTGATGACCACAATGGTAAACCGCAAATTTGAACCGTCACAAACAAAATAAATATTAATATAAAGTGATTCTTTACCCTTTAAAGTATAGATGCATGGTGTTTGAAATCACTGATCTCTAAAGAGATAAAAGGTTTTTTTTGTAAACATTCTCACTATATTTTAGTTTTATTTCCAGTGATTAAAAACGAAATCGTGGAAGATGTTTTTGAAATACGCTAAAAGGGGTTTGCGGAGAATATAGGGCTAGGCGGGAATCGAACTCGAGGCTCCAGCATTATGATAAGCCGAAACCATAACTGTTGACAAAAGCTATCACCCTTTGCTGAAGGGAATAATCAGGATTTTGAAATGACCATCCCAGTACTCAACCGTAGTGAGTCGGACAGGAGTATGATGGAAAGAAAACCCGTGACGGAAAGGAACTGCATACGTCACTTGGGTACAGATGAAGTTATTGAAGTGGAGTGCGTCGTGTGGTGGCAGACGGGTTTTTATGTGCGTGCTCAGTCCAGGTTCACCCTTTCGAAGAATTTGAGGATTAGGCGGGAATCGAACTTGAAACATCCAGCATGCTAGACCGGAACTGTAACAGTTAGATAAAAGCAATCGCCCCGTGTCGAAGGGAAGTTTCGGGATTTTGAAATGACCACCAAAAGGTTTAATATGAAAATTATACAGGTTCTTTATATTACTCTATTGTACAGTACGCAAAAAAAAATAAAAAATAATAATAATCCGAACGATGGCTGTATCCTCGGTTCTAATTATCGTAGAATCTTGCGGTTTGCACGAAAATGTTTTATTTACGATTTCCTATATGATGCTCGATGCAATTTTTTCTTTCTTATAGTACTGTATACTAAGTAAATTGAACTCTATCTTTAAAAATTTCAATACGAACCCCTATTTTTTTATGTTTCATTCAATTCAGAATACCTCGTTTACCCTCGATACCAAATTTCAGTTCATTATGTTGAGAAACACATCACTTATGAGCGAAAATATTTTGGACAATATTGAGGGCATATTTCTTTTTCGCGGGGGTGAATCGAACCTTATGACTTCAAGACATAATCTATTACGTGTACATAAAGTGAGCTTTCTTACATTTTTGTTAAAATATCGAGAAACAAAAGTCAAGACATAATCTATTACGTGCTCCCATAAAGTGAGCTTTCTTACATTTTTGCTAAAATATCGAGAACCAAAAGTCAAAAGGGAATGAAAAAAATTCTGGAGGGGTTTTCGACCATGATAATTCTAACGAAAGAAAAAAAAATATGCTTCTATTTAAAAAATTTAAAACTTGTTTTATTAAATAATAATTAATTATTGAAAAACTTTTTAATACAAAAGTTGCATGTTATTTATGTTTGGCCTTAAGCAAACCATCCTTTGAAATAAAAATTCATAAAATATATTAACTATATAAGAATTTGTGGCCAAAAAAAAAAAAAATATTTTTAACATTAATTTATCATTGTTTTGACATCATTTTAATTACTAACCACTCATTGAAAAATTGAATTTGAAATTTGGTATTTAGACGTCTTTTTGGATTCTAAATCAAAATATGGTATAATATTATGAGGTTGCCATTGAACTATTTAAAGTTAGGTTTAGTTTTAATCAGGGCCTATTCTAACGGGCAGTCGTGGCCTATTTGGGCAGTCGTAAATTGTATTTGGGCAGTCGTAAATCAGATATTGGGCAGTCGTAAAAAATAGAAAAACAAGGAAATTAAAAATATGATTTTATTAAAGGAGTGCAATTATTATTCATCTTTTTGAATTTGAGTATAATAAAATTTAAAACGACTTTTTTATTTGTTTATGCAACCCTTCCTTCTTTGAAGTTTCAGCTTCAAGAAAAACTCTTACCAGGCAACCCAATAATTGGCATATTTGACATAATCGAAGCTATTCTGGCGGTTATTCGTTCCCTTAACTCCTCGAATTTAGTAGTGTCTTAAATTAAATAATTAGGTTTAAATTTTAACAACTTTGTGTTAAATTTAAAAACTAGGAAGACCTGAAATTATAAACGTATAAATGGGGACTTATGGATCGACAACATGACGAATCACAATTTTAAATTCCATACATAGGAGGCGAAAATATCATTATGAGACTGCTTAATAGGCCTATTTTTTTAATTTTTTATTCTCTGTTTAGCGTAATAATGTTTGTAATGTCGGGGGGGGGGGGGGACGGAAGTTTGGGCAGTCGTAAAAATTCCTTAGAATAGGCCTTGGTTTTAATATGTTGATGACCCTTCATTATAAAAAAAAATTATATACAATTAATAAAGACCTTCCACAATTTACAACGGTTCTTGACTTTTGTTATTTCATCAATTAGAATACAATATATAGCTATCGTTCGAATTTAATTTTTAATTTTTTTTTGCGTACTTTACCATCCTGCAAACCTAGTACAAATACACTAAAAACCACGAAAATGGCTCTCGGCAGATAATCTGGATGGCGGTGGAAACTGAACTCGTAGATTAAGAATAGTGGTGATGGATGTACGCATGAGATTATCGTCGAAGAAAGTTACAATACGGCAAATGTAGATATTTTACACATGGAATACCTATTGGAAAACGGGCTAGTAACAGACAACGTGGCGGGAACTAATTTTGTGATAGATACAAACTAGTTAAGTCAAATTTCCACGCATATATAATATTTAAATAAAACTTTCACATAAATATTCAAACGTTGCTAATCGCATGGCAATCGAGTTTCAAGTAATTAATAGAGGAACATATTGTTACCTGTGTAGCACAAATGACTGGCTTTCCTGCTATGTTGCACTTGGCAATCATCATCTTTTGTGCTAAAAATACTTTTTCGGTGGGAATTTCGATTCCTAAGTCTCCTCTGGCAACCATTATACCATCCGAGACCTCTATGATTTCATCGATTCTAAAAAAAAATAATAGAACACAAATGAAAACTTTAAAAATTAGAAAAAAGGTCAATTTTTAAAAATTGAAACTTTTGAGGGAGAAGGGGGGGGGGGGTCTTAATAATTTGTTATAAGGGGTAAATTAAGGAAGCTACAAACTCAAAAATCAGTAAGTTTTTAATTATTGCAATTCAATCACACTAGGTTTGTCAAACATCGAAAAATTTTCAATTACACTATAATACTAGTCCCTATATAGAGAGATTTTAAATTGATTGCCATGATATACCGTTTGTGTTTTTATATTTTTATTCGAAAAAAAATTGATCATTTTTGAAATTGGCAATTTTAACATTTACAAATCTCACCAAGAGGAAAACTTGGCGAAAAATAAAATTGCCAATTTTTTAGTTTTAACTGAAAAAATTAATCCCATTCAAACAGAAGAACATTGCCCTTGTATAAACTTATGAATAAATATAATGCATAAACTATATTTAAAATAATACATTTTTAGGATATATCTAAGGCTAAGATCTTGTCTCCAGACAAATATTTAATTTAAAATCTTTAAAATCGCCATTTGTTTTAAAATCGAAGTTAAAAGAAATCAGCAATAACAAAAAAATTTTAGGAAGTTGTGATAGTTTACGGCAATATAGAAAAGGGGGGAAAAATCACATTATTCGTAAGTTAAGGAAAACAAAAAGAAAGGAATCTTACCCCCCATTTCTCAACCATAGAATATAATATCAAACCTGTGATGATTAACTCCAACTCTAATAAACACACAAAAACGATATACATAAGACAATTTTTTTTCCCAAAAATATTCTATAACTTTTCCAAGAACGATTCCAAGAGTATTTTCTTTAACAAACAAAAATCATCATAAAATGTTCGACGCATTTGAGCATTTTTTAGCGCAATTTCATGGGAATTTTCAGAGGTAAGTACGTTTAAAAACACAAGAAAATAAATAAACTACGAGAGAGAGATTTACAGGGCATGGAACACGTTTCTTGTCAATCAATCGAAAATCAAAAAATTTCAAAGGCAAGTACTTTTTTGCGCATGCGTTATTTTGGCGAGAACCTTGTCATATTTGATAGGACAGACAGAAAAAGCTCGTATAATATGATTTAATCTATTTTTTTTTTTTTTTTTTAAGTAGCACACGAAAAACTTTAAAATTTAGAAAAATAACCAATTTTTAAACTAAAATTAAAACCTTTGAGAGAAAGGACAAATTATTATTAATTAGTAAGTACCTTTTATTGAAGACTAATTTTGAAGAAACCCATATTGAAAGTAAAAATTAGGGGTGTGGAACATCGCACAACTTTCAATTACTCTATATTACTGATGTGAATTTGTGTCTTTTACCGTTTTTTTGTTTCCATCATTCGCTTAGAAAAAAAGTCTGATATTTTTTGCGATAATTGTAATATGGGTATTTATGGAAATTTTGGCGATACTTTTATTCTTTCCTTATATTATCTTCTTACTTTTATCCGATGATCCTTATATTATCATTTCTTATAAGTCAAACTGAGAAGAGGAGAAAAAAACGATCGTTTATAAACTATGTTCAAGTAAAGAGAAATCTGTGTTACAGGCATTCATTTTTCAACTTTTTACGCCATTAAAACATTTTTACTGGAATTTCGGTGGTGGGGATGTTTAGAACAACTTAAGAGGCATTACCACAGCGATTTTTATCAAAATCATGAGAGCCGTTTTTTATCAATCATTGAAAAACATGTTTTCAATGGCAGCTACCTTATGCGCATGCGCGATTTTGATGAAAACCTCCATGGTAGTTCCCATGGCCGCCACCAACCCTCATATCAAATTTGAACTCGTAGGTCAATTTGTTCGCGAGTTATGCTGACCACATACACACACACACATAAATTTTTTCTAGATCACTTTTTTGAAATCGGGATGTTCCAAAGCGTGGAGAAATACAAAAAAAAAAAAAAAAAAAAAAAAAAAAAAAAAAAAATTTTTTTACTTACTTTTTTTTTTTTACTATACTTTCATTACCCTATGTACATCTGTGGGTAATTGAAAATAAAAAGAGCCTATACAAGTAATCTCATCGTTACAAAATAACTTACTCCAATATCATACAATACCTTACAATATACATACAGAATTGCACAAAAACGATGCAACACTTATTTGATTCTCATTTGGGTTGAGGGATGGATTGTATCAGTGTGCTTACCAAATATTGTGTTGACTTTATATTTTTATGGGATTATTCTCTTTCTTTGGAACATTACAAAATGTTCTTTTTACACAATATTTTATATTAAAAAAAAAAAAAAAACTGCATTGTTAGAGATTTTTGGAGCGGGAGTGAAATGATACCTTTGCCCCCTCTGTGGGGGGACGACGGGAGCAATCGCTCCCTTTGCCCTCCTGTAGTTGGCGCCTATGCTTCCAATTACCCTTTAATACTTACTGGTCAAGGCATTTAGATTCGGCAGGGATTGGCGTAGTTTACAGTTTCAGTTTTCATAAAAAGGGCTAATTTGGCGATATTACTTTGGGGGAAAAAAGATTAAAAAATGACAAAATTGTTTCATAATTAATAAATTATCCTTTCTTGTAAATAAAATTGAGGGGAAACAGTCGTTGATGGCCAAATCTCAAGATAAAGTTATGATAAAGACATTCGTTTTTCAAATGTTTATACTTTTATAGCATTTCTACGGAAATTTTAAAGGTGGAGATGTTTAGAGCACCTTAAAAGACATTACCACAACAATTACAATCAAAATCGTTCGAGCCTTTTTTTATTCTGGTCAAATGCTGAAAAACGTGAAGTTTTCAATGACAGCTACCTTATGAGCATGCCCAATTTTGACGAAAACTTTAATGACAGGACCCATGGCCACCACTAACCCGTACACCAATATTGAACTTCGTAGGTCAATCAGTTCTTGAGTTATGCTGACCAACAGACACGCAGACATTTTTTCTGTTTTGAATTTAGTCCAAAACGTGTAGAAATAATAAAAAAATATATATATAAAAAAAAGGGGGGGGGGGGAAATTGATTTTTTTTTTGACCGAATGCAATACTTTCATTATCCTATGTTAAACAGTGTTCGCCAGTTAAATATTTCCAAAGGGTATTTTCACCCCCTCTCTAAATTTTAAGGGGAATTTTTAAAATTCAAAAGGTATTTTTAAAACTAAAGCAAAATAAGTTTTTTGACAAAATTAACAACAATAACAGTGATACACGATCGCGATTTCGTGTATCAGAGCGGAAATAAGCTTTTTAAAAACATTTTATGGTTATGAACCTTTAACTATGAACACTATGCCGTTCGGTGACACCAAAACTATCGGGAAAATGCAGGAAATACTACAAAAACTATCGCGAAAATGACGGAGAAGTAAAACTTGACAATTTACGATATCCCGAAAATCTCGTAAAAACGCCGGCGAGAGACATAGGCGAAATGATCTGAACTTCTAAACCAGACCTACCGGAGCCAAAAAAAAAAAAAAAAAAAAAATCCCGATTATACGTGCGGACGACACATGGTTGATTTACGTTATCCACGATATCACACATGAGGTTACCTTTTTTTCTATTAGTTTGTGCAAGAAGGCATGGTAAAAAGCCGGTGAAATATACTTAATTAAGAAACGTACAAAATTACATTTGGTAATTGTGGGACGGCCCACTACAGACCACCTAGAAATGTGGCATGTGGTATCAGCAGCCATTCAATGACTTCAGTCAGTCAATGGTCGGTACGAGACACGTTTGCACATGAATTCGTATGCGTAACTGGCGATTTCGGAGGGGTGATCCGCATATTACATTCCGTTCGAAAATAAACGAAAATTTTGAATTTTGTTAGAAATGGAGGCTATTTTTAAAGAAAAAGGGCACGGAGGTAGCGCCACCTTTCGAAAAACGCCTAGGATGATCTCTGATTTCATAAAATGGAGGATAATTTTTAAAAATTTAACCATGATCTGCGTGATGATCGGGAATTCAAACATGAAGTTAATTTCTAAGGGGTGAAATTGATTTTCAATGCATGTTCACGCAGACTTCACGAATTTCGGCGAACTCTCTGTTAACATATTTGTAATTGAAAATGAAACAATTACATGAAACATATATAGGTACATTTTATTGAATAAAGTAGCATTCGCAAAGGAAAGTTTAGCAACTCAGTTGGAAGCGAATTACATTGATGTCGAATATTTATGTACCACGAGCTAAGTTAAAGAATAAAACTTCGAACTGCTTACTTCTTCACACCTTCGTGGTTCTCGATCTTTGGTATAATTTTGATGTGCTTTCCTTTTTCTCCTAATATGTCACGAATTTCTTTGACGCCTTTCGCATTTCTAATGAAGGAAGCAAATACCATGTCGACCTAAAGAAATTTCATAACTTAATGAGAACTAGAGGTTAATTTTCTAATATATAGCAAGTGGCTGATCAAGACATTTTTTTTACCATTTTATTATTACAATTAATATTTAAACAAATTTAAATAAAAATTAAATTTTAATGTGACTTCTTTTAAAGGACTGATTATCATTATTTTAAAAATTTATTATTGAATTTAAAAGCAGGAACACTCTTTAGTTAGCAAATAAATGAAATGTATTGCTATTGTTGCAATTAATGTAAATAATATTGTAGCAGCTAGTGTAAACAATCTAATTGTATGTTAAAAAAGATTAAACAATGCATTCTAACATAAAAGTTTTATGGTTAATGAAACAATGGTATGGTAATTAATGTAACAATGATATGGTAACTAATATGACAATGACATGGTAACTAATATGAAAATAACATGGTAACTAATATAACAATGATACAGGAAGTAATATAGCAATGTTATGGTAACTAATATAACAATGGTAAGGTGACTAACACAACAGTGATATGGTAGCTAATATAACAGTGAAATAGTAACAAATATAATAATAATATGATGACTAATATAACAATAATATGGTAACTAATATGTCAATAATATGGTAAGCATTTAAGACTAAAATTATGTAAAACAATGATAATGTTAATTGAGCTAATATAAAGCGCCATTTTGTTAAGTAAATCTAAACAATGACAATGTTAATTGCATTCCAATAATGATTCCGTTGATTGAACTAATATAAATAACTTATGTTGTTAATTAGAGTAAAACAAGGAAAGTGTTAATTAACGTAAAACGATATTTGTAGTAAGTAAGCTAGTAAAACCCTCATTTTGTTAATTAAAGTAAAACCATGTCCATGTCAGTTACTGAAAACAATAATTGGGCTAACTGAACTAATGGTTGGTTGCTCGCTTTACTGGTGTAAGGGCAACTCCTGGGCCGTACTGCGCCAAAGATATTATTAAATATCAACCAAGTTAAAAATGATTAAAAAAAATATCTATTGATCTATAAAAGTAAAAAGATTAAAAACGAAATAATCAAATCAAGTGATAAAAGCCAATTTCAAGTAAAAAGTGAAAAAAGATTTTTAGGAGGAGGTGAACTCAGAAGATGATTCATATTAAAATGCCTATACTATCTGATTAGATTAAAAGATAGACACTCATTTAAGATACGAAAAACTGTAAAAACAACCCCACAGACGTTGCACGTGGGGACAACTTCTGCATGCAGAAGAACTGAACAATTGTAAATCTTAAATGATTTTGTTAACAAGAGTAAAACAAGGACTGTGTAAATGAGGACTAACATCGTTCTCCAGTCCAAACAGAAGATCCTGCTTGTCCTTCTCGGAGACGGCGGGCAAGTCCACTTCTGCACCGGGCAAGTTGCAGCCCTTCTTGCTGCCAAGCATTCCACCATTCTCAATCTCGCACTCCAGGTCATTGCCTGCAAAACAACACCAATCACAGTTAAAGATACTGTGGCGACCTCAAATAACAGATAAAACTTCTGCGCAATGGAGTACTCTTCTTTTGCACAGCGGTAAAGTATCTCTCTCGAGTTTCAATGGTCTTGGGATCGAGACCCGTCGCCCACAGCGAAAGCTGCATACGCTTTATTGGTGACCCGGACTAAAACGAATCATGCTGCCATCTATCGGCACTTTCTGAAAGGAGAAACTTCATCGCAACAAGCGATCAGATACGCAACATCCGCAACAAGCGGACACAACGATGCAACAAGCATCCCAAACCTCCAACTCCGATCAGACGTTGATCAACAGCATCGCTTCTTCGTCGCTAGTGGAGGAGGCTGTGTGGCGACCTCAAATAACAGATAAAACTTCTGTGCAATGGAGTACTCTTTTGCACAGCGGTAAAGTATCTCTCTCGAGTTTCAATGGTCTTGGGATCGAGACCCGTCGCCCACAGCGAAAGCTGCATACGCTTTAATAATATTCAAGCTAAATGGGAGCTCTTAGAAGATTGTATTCTGAAACAGAAGGCAACTAGAAACTCTTTTATTTAAAAAAAAAAGTACCCTGTCCTTAAGAGTAAGTCCTAGTAAGGATCACTCCTTATACTCCGCTATGTTACAATCTCCTAATCCAGTTCATTTAGAAAACTACTTTGTATAAAACCTTGGAATTTGGTGAGTAAATACGAAAATGATCACTTAATGAAATGACAATATAAATTAAAAAACACGCCATTCTCAATCTCGCACTCCGGGTCACTGCCTGCAAAACAACACCAATCACAGTTAAAGATACTATTCAAGCCATATGGGAGTTCTTAGAAGATTGTATTCTGAAGCAGAAGGCAACTAGAAACCCTTTTATTTCAAAAAATGACCCTGTCCTTAAGAGTAAGTCCTAGTAAGGATCATTCCCTATACTCCGCTATGTTACAATCTTCTAGACCAATGCATTAGAAAACTACTTTGTATAAAACCTTGGAATTTGGTGAGTAAATCCGAAAATGATCACTTAATGAAATGACATAAATTAAAAACAGCTTCTAATATATTTTATTTTATGTTTGGAATTCTTAAGTCAATGCATATGCAGTGGCTGCACCTGTAATAGTATTTTGCTCTTGATAATTTTCATTTTATAAAATAAAAAAGATTCTACGTTATTTTAGAATTTTTAATTTACGTCATTTCATTAAGGGATCATTTTCGTCGCCAAATTTCAAGGTTTTATACAAAGTAGTTTCTAAATGAACTGGGCTAGAAGATTGTAACATGGCGAATACAAATAATGATCCCTGCAACGACTTCTATCTTAAATACAGCAGGGAAAACGGCGCACATGAATATAGAAATTTTCTAGGAGAAACAGATACTTTGCTGTAAAATGGTAGCAGAATTTACTGATATTTTTTATAATAATTTCTTTTAAATTTTCAAAAAGCTAACTTATAAAACACTTTTCAAGCCGTAATAAATAAGCACCTGAAGCGTTGTTGCTTACAGGAGTCGAATCAGGGACTCCTAAATCCGTAAACAGATACTCTACCGCTATGCAAAAGAGTGTCGTAAAATAAAGGGGTTGGTGCAATATTCCCTAGTGGAATCAGCACCTAGGCTCTGTTTACCTCCCCCATTCACTATGACTATATGCACAAGAGTACTCCAGTGCATGGATGAATTATCTGTTATTTGTAAACGAGACCACCACATAGCCCTTCCCAGTGAGTCGCGAAAGATTGAGTTGCTTGCGTGTGAGTTGAGTGCGTCGCGTGAGAGTTGAGTGTGTTGCATGAGAGAGTTGAGTGCATTGCGTTTTAACAATGAGTCGCCAGCGGCTACTTGCTGAGTTAGTAATGTGAAGGTCGTGCAGTAATTTCAGAAGGCGCCGATAGATGGCAGCATGATTCAGTTGTCCGGTAGTCACCAATAGAGCGATGTGCGGAAGTCGAACCATGGACTCCTAGATCCGTAGACGGATACTCTACCGCTATGCAAAAGAATACTCCAGTGCATAGAAGCTTTATCTGTTATTTGTACATAAGACCACCAAACAACCACTTATTTTCCCTTCATATTTTAAGCTTTTACTACTGCTTTTATACCTGGTGTAAATATTCACAAGTTTTAAAACAATATTTCGCCAGATATTGCGGTAAAAAATACAAAGCATTAGGTCAATAGTGCAGGATCAATTACCTATTAAATAAACATGTGTATTTACCATTAATTTTCTTCACTTTGAGGGAAATGAGACCGTCGTCGACATAAATATGGCTGCCTTCCTTCACAACTTTCGTGATGTTCTTGTAGTCCATGTACAGCAGGTCTGCAGAACACTTGGCGAAATTGGCCTCATCGGTTGTCACTTTCACGGTCTTGCCCCTCACCATCTCCACTTCGCCACCCTCGTTCTATACAAATAAAAGACACTGTCGCTTAAAAGCCACTTCTACACACACTTTCAATTATGGTTCATCAACGTTATGGTACATCATGCTCACTATTAAAACTACAAGTATGACCACTGTTCATTAGTGATCTTACAAATGGTTGCCGATGTGGCTTTTGTAGCATGTGATATTGTAAATAGAAGTAGTGAGACAGAACTGTAGGGTTGGCGATAGTTGGTAACAAAATACTCGTCAATTTGGTGATAAGTAGTAACAAATAGAGGTGTTGATTATAATTAAAATTTATCTTTTAAAAAGCTGTAAAAATAACACTGGTCGGAATGACCCGAAATTTGAACTGTTTTAGGAGAATAGGGATATGTTATGCCATATGAATATTTCAATACGAAATATTTCAATACGATGATATTTTTATCGATATTTCTAAAAAAATATCGATAATAAAAATATCGATAAAAGTCCCCGATATATCGATATTTTCTAACATTTTTAGTTTTTTGATGATCGTTTTGTAATTCCATGCGTTTTTTCAATTTCTTTTATTCCCTTTTCAAACACTTCAAAACTAAAGTTTGAACTTGGTGGCTGAGAGACTGTTAAAATAGCACCAATATTCAATATTTTAACATACACTAAATAGCTATTGAAAATTATCTAAATTTTTCTTAAAATCACTCCACCAATCAAGCGAAAATATAACTTTTTTTTTGTAATAGATCCATTTTAGTTGAAAAAGTAATCACGTTACAAAAAAGCAATCATGAAAAGTAGAAATTCGCTCCGAAAAACTTTGTTTCCGGCAAAATTGAAAATCAAATATCAAAAATCATGTATGGATATTTTTTTTCGATACAACGATATAGTATCGATATTTATTTTGGTCGATATTTCCGACCTCTAATATCAAAGCTAAAAAAAATTAAGACATTTTGAACTATAATAATTTTTTTCTGACATACCATTTCCCCTTTCTTGGTGTACTATCTTCAGGGCATTTTGATCATTTTTTTTCTATAGAATTTTGAAAGTTGAACTTTAATCATAAACACTCTGTATAGGTGTATATGGGCATTTACTCGGGGTTTTTGCAGCTTAAGGTGTGTAAGTTGACTTTAGTTTAATGATTTTTCAAGTCGTAATTTCCTGCTGAATTTCATCATGAGAATAGACTATACCGTTTATTAAGATCATTTGAAGTTTCAGCTATGAATACTTCATAATTCACAGACAGACAGAGATTCTGTCCAAGCTTCTAACTGCAGTTTAGTACAGAAACATTTTGACCAAAGATAAAGCTACATTTCAATACTTCCATAAAGAGTAACAAATGGGTTCATAATCAAATAACTTGATCCCTTTTCAAATTGAAATTCCATGAATGAAATTCCCATGATCAAATGGGGGGGGGGGGATGGGACTGCAACAAGAGTACTCGCACTTACAAGCAGTTCTGCACTTATAGCCCGAATGAGGAAAAAACTGCCAAACATATTTCACAGCATACTCAGCAGTTCCATATCAGATAATCATGACAAGAGTACTCGTACTTGCAAACAGTCTTCCCCTTATTGCCCAAATGGGGGGGGGGGGGAAGCAATCAAACATATTTCATATAATCATGACAAGAGTACTCACACTTGCAAGCAGTTCTGCACTTATTGCCCAAATGGGGAAAAAACTATCAAGCATATTTCAGATAATCATGACAAGAGTACTCTCACTCTCAAGTAGTTCTGCACTTATTGCCCAAATGGGGGGGAAAAAAATATCAAGCATATTTCAGATAATCATGACAAGAGTCTCGTACTTGTAAGCAGTTCTGCACTTATTGCCCAAATGGGGGAAAAACTGCTAATCATATTTCATAGGATACTCAACAGTTCCATATCTGATAATCATGACAAGAGTACTCGCACTTGTAAGCAGTCCTCCCCTTAATGCCAAAATGGGGGGGAAAAACGGCAAGCATATTTCAAATAATCATGACAAGAGTACTTGCACTTGCAAGCAGTCCTGCACTTATTGCCCAAATGATGAAAGAAGAAAAAAAAAAAACGGCAAGCATATTTAATAGTATATTCAACTGCTCCATATCCGATAATCCTGAGTACTCACACTTGCAAGCAGTCCTGCACTTATTGCCCAAAGTGGGAAAAAACTGTCAAGCATGTTCCATAGCATATTCAACAGCTCTGTACCCGATAATCATAACAAAAGTATTCGTATTTGCAAGCAGTCATACACTTTTGATATTGGGGGGGGGGGGGGGAAAGGAAAAAAAAAAAAGGAATAGCAATAATGGTGAAAGAATAAGAAATAATTTGTCTATGGGATCAAATAGTTCAAATATTCTGTACAGATACGTACCCCTTCTAATGTACCAGTACGTATTTCTGGACCTTTGGTGTCCAGGGCTATAGCTACAGGACAGGACGCCAAACCTTCTTCTTCCGCAACCTTCTTTATAGCTTCTCTGGCATTCTTAATGGTCCCAGAATGGTACTAAAAGGAGAGGAATACGTCAACATTTTAAATTAAATAATATGTTGCAATGTAAATTGCATACACACAGCCTTCCATGCTGTCTTCCTACCAGGATAATAGCTCCCGCCAGATAGTCTGGATGGTGTCGGTTGCTATGGAAACACGACTCGTCAATTAAGAATAAGATAATTCATTCAGGAGATTGGCGTTCAAAAGTGTTATGATTCGGCGTATAGATGTCTTTCTCCTAGAATTTTCCATTGGAAATGGCGCTAGTCTTGTTTCCGCGGCAACCGACAACGCTAGACATCGTGACGGGAGATATTCTTGTGATAGACAGACAGTATATATCTCGCTTGCTTCATTTATATTTCTCGGTAATAAAGCTTGTCTAAAGCCTGTTTGATAACTCTTTTAGCAAACTAGAAAATTATAAAGCGTCTATAATATCGGATTTAGTTCAAGTCATTCAAAGTAGATTTTTGACCAGTTTCGGCCATTTTTGCCACGGCAGACCAGTGGATTCGTAATCGACCAACTTTTCTCCACATTCCATAAAAAATTTGGAATGATGTTCGATGAGGGACCTAAACATGCAGTCGCCTCTCAGTCGCAAAATGTAATTGACTTCCATTAGGAAAAGTACAAACTCATTTTTTTTTCTTCATTCAAAATTTTTCAATTTAACTGTCAAATGAATGGTCACCGCAGACCACATATTATATTTTATAACAGGTATATAGTAATAATTAAAGTTTTCGAAGTTTAATAACCTTATTGTTCTTTTATGAAGAGCCTATAAAATTAGGCGCGTTTCAATTGTTTCTTTTTTTAATTTTTAAAGAGAAGTCCTTGTCAGGATCATTCCTTATGTTCGCTTTGTTACAATCCTCAAGCCCAGTGCATTTAGAAACTACTTTCTATAAAACCTTTCAATTTGGTGAGTAGGTATGAAAAATATCACTTAACCACGGCAGGCATATGCATTGACGAAAAGATTTCTATAAAATAAAATATATTCGACGCCATTTTTGAATTTTGAATATATGTAATTTCCTTTACTGATCATTTTCGTACCTACTCACCAAATCTCAAGATTTTATGCCAAGTAGTTTCTGAATACTTTGGGCTGGAAAATTGTAACATAGCGAGTATAGGAAATAAACCTTACTAGGACTTAATCATAAATACACCATCTTATTATTATAATTATTATAACAGACGTTTTAAAGTATGAATAAAGATGGAGCCACCTCCTTCACACCCTCAACTTTATAAGTGGATAATTAAGTTTTTACTTTTAACCAGAGAGAGAGGATTCATTTATCAGTAAAGACGTGTTGTCTATCTTTCCACGATTTCATTATGATTCAGGTATTTCCCTATTAAATTCAATGTTTCCTTTTGTATTGTACCCTAATGTACTGTTTGTATCAATTGTTTAAATCTAAATGTTTGTTTGTTTCTCCTTTAGTACCTGCAATTAAAAGCAAGTTTAAAATTTACCCCGAGATCTTTTGTTCACGTTGGTTACACACCATATATTTATTTAATAAGGAGTTACATTATTATTATTATTATTTTTTTTTTTTTTTTTTTTTTTTTTTTAAGACTCATACAAGAATTACCACAAAAAATATCGCCAAACTGGGAATTTTTTTCTAAGTGACTCAGGAAAATATAAAAATGATAAATTACGAAAATCTACATCAACAATATAGTGTAAATGAAAGTTGTGCGATGTTTCACACCCCTAGTTAGGAAATTGGTTTAAAAAATCAGAACTAGCTCAATAATTTTGGGGAAAGAGTTGTGATAATATACAGGGAGGGACACACGACCTTGAGCCGCCACTACTAATCTAACATGGTTATGTTCTTACCTCGTAGCTGCCGTGAGAGAAATTCAACCTCACGATGTTCATGCCAGCTTTGATCATCTCGACAAGAGTACCAACTTCACGGGATGCGGGCCCTGAAAAACATAGATGCTTAAACATTAGAACCCATTTATAATGTAAACAGCAGAAGATCATACAATGCGAAACAACGCCTTGTATGTTTGTGCATTTATGGGCTTTCTGCGTAATGAATTCCGTTTATATTATTGCCCCCCAGGTTCTGCATTATTTAACTTTTAATGTTTAAGAGACAAGCATCGATGTGTTATTCTATTAATTGTTTCCTTTTTATATCTTTAGGTTACGGTAAATAACACATTCTTTTTTTTTTCTTTCTTTTTTCTTCTTTTTTTTAGAAGGTTATACTTTAATGAGACTCGGTGTAAAAGTTCTTGAAAGAAATTTCGCAAGGTTGCTTTAAGAAGTTACTGAAAAAAGTAATTAGTAACTTATTAAATAATGCATAGCTTTTCTCCCCAAAATCAAACCTCGAACTTACTCTATTAATTTATCTTTGGGTTATGGTAAATAACAAATGTTTTCGTAGAAGGTTAAACTTTAAAGAGACTAGGTGAAAGTTATTGAGAAGAATTTCACAAGGGAACTTTAATAGAAGTTACTGAAAAAGGCAATTATAAACTTATTAATTAATGCATAGCTTTTCTCCCCAAAATCACACCTCGAACTTACTCTATTAATTTTTTCATCTTTGGCTTATGGTAGATAACACATGTTTTCTTAGAAGGTTAAACTTTAATGAGACTAAGTGAAAGTTATTGAAAAGAATTTCACAAGGGAACTTTAATAGAAGTTACTGAAAAAGGTAATTATTAACTTATTAAATAATGCATAGCATTTCTCTTCAAAATCCCACCTCAAACTTACACTATTAATTTTTTTTTTTTTAAATCTTTGGGTTACAGTAGATAACACATGTTCTTGTAGAAGGTTATACTTTAATGAGACTAAGTAAAAAAAATTCCCACACCTAAAAGAGTAATGTGTTGAACTGAACCAATTTCAATCTGTTTATTTTTACCATATATATCATGACCAATTCAGTTTATTGAAAACACAATTTCACTCGGTGTCTCATGGTTAAAATGAACCCGAAAGTCGTCGATTGTGGATGGTCTGCTACGGTCTGTTTGTATTCTCAATCTCCGTTTGTCAGAACCACCATCGTGTCTAACTCATTTTCTGACGATCAGGGATTCTAAGCTTACCTATCGTGCAGACGATGCCAGTCAGCCTTGGGTAAATAGGCGGGGAATCGATGTCCAGAGCGCTGAGGTGGTCAAGCAGACAATACTCCTCAGCTGCCCCCATTTGGTGGGATTTTGCCAGAGGCATCTGAAAGATAAGAAATCCAGCTTATACAAGACATTGTGTAACATCGCACAATTTCAATTACATTATAATACTGGTCACTGCATTTAAATGTGACATGGGTTGGTGTAATTTGCCGTTTTGATATTTTTTATTGCTTTAAAACAAAATAGATAGTTCAGGGGAGCTACAAAATTCAGGAAAAAAAGTTCCCTGATAATTCCCTGATTTCCCTGACAGATTTCTAAAAAATTCCCTGATTTTCTAACTTTTTTTCAAATTTCCCCAATTTTCTTAGGTTTTCCAGATGTCTGGACACCCTGATTAAATAGAACATGCATGCCAAAGAGGTATAATGCAATTTTTTTAAAAATAGTTTTGCTGGTAATGAAAAGTTTAAATTATTCCGTAACATTAAACTTCTAATGGCTTACCACTACAAATCTCCATGTAAACAGCGCCAAAATATGGATGAACGTGCCTTAAACAATACAAAATTTCCCTGATTTTCATGAAATTTTAAAAAGTTCCCTGACATTTCCTTGATATTTTCCAGAATCAGAAAGCTCCCTGACATTTCCCTGATTTCCAGCTTTTCCCGGTTCTGTAGCCACTCTGTAGTTGTGCGATGTTTTTTAGGTTGGCCAAAAAAATTTCTTCGAATTGGCGACAATTATTCGGAATAAGTGAAACCTAATAGTAATTGTCGTTGATGGGCATCAATGATCATGGGAAGATAACTCTAAGTTAAGATGACTGTTTTTTTTTGTTTGTTTTTTAACTTTTTAATTCTTATCGAATTTTCATGAGAATTTCGTTGGTGGGGATATTTATAACCCTTTAAAAACCATTTCCACAATGATTTTAATTAAAATCGTTAGAGTTGTTTTTTGGAAGTTGATGGAAATCCCAATTTTCAAAGGCATCTACCTTATGCGCATGCGCTACTTTGACGAAAACCTTAATGACAGTCATCACTAACCTTTAAACAAAATTTGAGTATTGTAGATCAATCCTTTCGCGAGTAATGTTGACCACAGATGGACAGACACATAATTTTTCAAAGACCTATTTTTTTTAAAAAAAACTCGGAACGCTGCTAAACGTTTATAAAAAAAAAAAAAAAATAATAAAAAAAAAAAAAAAAAAAAAAAAAAAAAACACCCAGGGATGAGAGTGATCAGAGAGCAAAAAGGAGGAAATCCAAAGATTCGCTAAAAAAGCTCGCGGAAGGAACACACAAAAATTCAACAACAAAAAATATCAGTAAGGATGATTCAATAATTTCAAAGACACAATGAAATTTCACATATTATATAATAATTACATTTCAAACATTAGGAGTTAGTGAAGTAATCTTAGAGGAAAGGGGATCTAAGAGGGAAAATCTTTCGTTTAGACATGAGGAAATGTATACTTTTCGCAGGAAAAACTGGTTCAGATCAGAAAAATGCGGATCCTCAAAACAGAGACAAAAAGAAGGAAAATGTTACATAAAAACCAAAAAGGAGAAAAACTGTCATCCCTGAAAAAATGCACATATGACTTTCATGTTTAGCATGGCAATATAACATGCACCCGCTGAAGTAGATTTTTATTTTTGTAATTTCAGTGTTTTTTCAAGTGGTTTCCAGACCAGTAAACACGCTCGCATTCGCCTGTAAATTATGAAAAACAGTCTTAAAAAAAAAAAACGGACTTACTTTACGCTCACGTGGAAAGTTAAAGGAGCCAACTCTTCTCCTCACTAGATAGTCCTTCTCGTAAAACCTCAAAGCACAGTATTCTAATAAGACTGGAAATTTTTGAAGTCTGACCAGTCCCAACATCAAAAAGTAATATCACCCCCTCTCCAAATGCATTTAGTGCTTAAATACCAGGGGTAGAAACAATGCGATAATAGTGCTTAAAAGCCACCGACTTAAAAAAGAAACGGTTCTGGAGAGAGCGTTGGACAGAACTGTTGAATCTAGGCATGCAGCCAGAATAACTATGGGGAGGGCTTCTTTATTTAGAAACTTTTAACGAGCGGTATGGGCGCTTTAAATCAAGAATTGCTCATAACTTAATAAATAATTGTTGATTGATATCGAGCTCGGATTGTCGATTTTATGATCACGTGGACTAAAGAAATGCCCCTCTTCAGTTATTGCACGGTTTTCCAAGTAAAAACGAGCTGAACTTAACGTAAAAGTGGCGAAAACCGGCAAAGAAAAGTTCATTCATAAAAAGAAATAAAAACAAATTTTAAAATTAAATATTTTTTTTTATATCTATATTATAATTGATTTACAATTGACTCTAATTAATCTCACAATTTCTCGGACAACATCATTTCTAAAAAGTGCAAAAAAAAAAAAAAAAAACTCTTCTCCCCAAACATAACTATAATTTCATACAAAACTGTTTACGGAGTTTATCAACAAAAACACAATTGCAGCAACGTTTAAAACTTTTCTTTAATTTTCTTCTTATGTGTTAAATTAAACCAAATACGCGGATGTCAATTAAAAACAAGCATTCCAAAACTCAAAAGAAGTAAAGAACTTTCGGGGTTCGGGGTGATGGGGGGGGGGGGATCAGGGGTTCAGTGCTTTCAGGGTAAGACTCGGCGAAAGCGATCTTTACATCGGTGGAAATCACCGATGTAAACATCGGTACAACTGACCAGCGGAAGATATCTCGGAGATTCCCCCAATCCCTTAAATAGGGTACTCAGAAAAATACGATCATCGTATTGACAAAAATCTTGTAAATTGAAGGTATTACTTTAGCGGATGCACCGGCACAAGTGATCATTACTCCGTGGGCGTGAGGGTTAGATTTGCCCGCGCAATATCCGCTTCCTAATCCCTTCTCTTCTACACATAGAAATTATATTATGGATTTGCCCATCGACGGATAATCAACAACTTCAAACTCACTTCGTGAGGTACACACGAACTACTATGCTATTTCCATATCTCGTTGGTATTTATTGACGAGAAATCACAAGACGGTTAGATACAATGATGTCATAGATGTCCCCTGTACTACTCAACGCGAGTGGATCTCTTGTTATAGCTAGATTGAATGCTCCAAAACATTCATTCAACAGTTCTGCTAGAACAAGAAATGAATGGAAATTAAGAATTATTAAAAGTTGGTACCAGTAGATACCACTGGACCATAACGTCTAATACTTATAGGTAACAAAATTCGGCAATATCATTAATGATGGAAATTTTGATAAGAAAAACGAAAATCTACGTTTAATCAGAATGTTACCATACTTAGCCCTTTAAATTACAAGTAAAAAAAAAATTAGACAAAATTTATGTTAGTTTTTAGAGTAACTTTTCAAATCCAGCACACAAAATCATTTATCTTAAAAATGGAAAGTTGAAATGCATAACTTGAAGTAGAATAACGATTCTCGCACCAATAATTACTTAAATTACACTGAAATTCTATTTTAAACAAAAAATAAATTAGCACTTCAAAAAAAAAAAAAAAAAAAAAAAACACCTCACTGATATCAATTTTTAAAGAACAAGTTAGGGGAAAACGTAATTTTCCTTTGCTTCCCCTGATAGTATTGAAAGATATTGTACGTTATTTCTAAATGACAAGCTTTTTTGTGACGATCATTTTCTCCTTTTATACACAATCAAAATTGATAATTAATATATCGATGATACCCCCCCCCCTCCCCCCAGAAAAAAACTGATAGAATGCATCAGATAGAGCCAGCCTTAGCAGACGAAGGTTTCAGTAATTAAATATCGTCAAATGGACAATTCCCGCATTTTTTAAAAACGCGTGGAATTAGTTTATGTCTACGAACAATTTCTTTCCGATTCCAAATATTTAAACAAAAGTTTTTTTTTTTTAAAAATTAGTTATTTAAATATTAAGAAAAGAAAATGCCCTCAAACCGAGTCAAAACCAGTCCGATGTTAACACTCAACAAAATCTGTGACGTCAAGAAATCCTTTCGTTCCTATGGTTATCGTGTGGTTTCTGCCAAATAGTTGGCGTTGATTTGGTAGAACATTGCCGTATCCCTTTCAGGTTGACGAGATTTGCGAGAAACTAGCAAAACTGGTTTCCGCTGCTGCATTTCAAGCCAAGATGTTTAGGACCTCTTGACGTCACATTCATTTCGAGCCGAATGAATCGTTTTCTCGGCAACGTCTAACAGGGGAACTTTGAACTTTGATTGGAAATTTAAAAAAATGGAAAAGCGCAACCATGAGAAATTTTTGTGTTTATTGCCTTTTCGAAACATTTAGAATTGAATAAAATAATAATAATAATAAAAAAAAAATAATAAAAAATACGGGAATTGTCCATTGTGCAAGCTTGAAAATGGCTTGGAATTTGGATTTGACTTAACGAAATAGAAACGTGTCAATTGTGTAAAAACGGTCTTTTAGTCACAAACTCGAAACTTGATAGAACTTGAACTTGTCATCGATAACAAGTTTCAGATCGATTGAATGACAAATAACCAAAATTGTAGTAAAAATATCAAGGAGCCGAATGAATCGTTTTCTCGGCAACGTCTAACAAGGGAACTTTGATTGCAAATTTAAAAAAATGAAAAAGCGCAATGATGACAAATTTTTTGTGTTTATGGCCTTTTCGAAACATTTAGAATTGAATAAAATAATAATAATAATAAAAAATAAAAAAAAATACGGGAATCGTCCCTTGTGCATGCTTGAAAATGGCTTGGAATTTGTATTTGACTTTCCGCAATAGAAACGTGTAAATTGTGCAAAAACGGTCTTTTAGTCGCAAATTCGAAACTTGATTGAACTTGAACTTGTCATCAATAACAAGTTTCAGATCGATTGGATGGCAAATAATCAAAATGGAAGTACAAATATTAAGGATGAAAAAAATGTATTATTTTTTACCTTCCTCCTCTATAAAATCCTGCTTACGGTCCAAAACTGCGCCACCCTTACTAATGAAACAAATTGGCTCCTCTTGGAATTAGTAAGAGTTATGACACTGTGGTTTTGTCAGACAAGGGGCATGGAATGATCCCTTTCAAGAAAGAAGCTGGCTCAAAGAGATAACACTCGAAGAATGTGGTCAACTGTTGAATTTAGCGATTTCAGTTGGTGTGCAAATATTCCAGTAAATAATCCATAAAAGTTTAGCAGCCACATCTTTAAGGCGTCTTCTCACTTTAGGCACCTCGAAAATAGGCTATTTTCGCGATTTTTTTTCGAGGATTTTTGCAAACAATTATGGGATAAAATGGATCCTATATAATAAACACATCTTTCAAGTATCTAATACCCGCCTAACGAAAGAATATCCTTAGATTTAAAAAAAATGTGTCCACAGAAAGTGCTTTTGAAGTTCGACCGAAAAAAACATTTCATTCCAACTTTATCGCCAAATTCGGCGACATTTTTTTAATTTTTATTAGATGTTATCAACATCAACAAGGGGTGATTTCGGTTGATAAATGTAGCCAAATTGTGCACGCTCGGTATCTGAAAAGGAGGTAAAGGAAAATGAAACATTTATAAAAGAGGAAAGAGATAGTGATAATCCGACAAGTGAACGAACTGAACACGTGGAAATAAAATGTTAAAACTGGATCTGAACCAGAGAGAAGCGATGTTGTAGAGAAGCAGTGTATAACGATTGTTTAAAGCTAAAAGGCCATACGATTTTAATTTTCAATTACCCATATGTATACCATCGGGTAACATAAGCATAGTATTCACTAAAAAAAAAAAATAAAAAAAAAAAATTGATTTTTAATTTTTTGCATTTTTCCACGTTTTGGAAGAATTCTAATTTCAAAAAAGTGATCTAGAAAAAATGTCTGTCTGTGTCTGTGGTCAGCATAACTCCCGAACAAATTGACCTGTGATGTTCAAATTTGATGTGCGGGTTGGTGATGGCACAGGGACCAACCATTAAAGTGTACGTCAAAATCGCGCATGCGCATAAGGCAGCCGCCACTGAAAAAAAAAATTCTATAAATGTTAAAAAACGGCTCTAACGATTTTGTTCAAAATCACTGTCGCAATGCCTCTTGCGGTGTTTTAAACGTCACCACCTCCGAATTTCCCGTGAAGATGCTTTAATGGCATAAGAGAATTAAAAAAAAAAAAAAAAAAAAAAAAAAATGATTATATCAGGTTGCGCCACAACAATATATTTATTGAAGTAAGGATTTCATATATGAAATAAAGTATACGTCACTATTTTCGAATTTTAAATTTATGTCATTTCATTAAGTGATCATTTTCGTACCTAACTCACCAAATATCAAGGTTTTATTCAAAGTAGTTTCTAAATGAACTGGGCTAGAAAATTGAAACATAGCGAGTATACGATATGATACTTAATAGAAGTTCCTCATAATGAGTTTGCTAATTTATCTGGAAGCGGAAAACATTTCTGGGTGACACATCACTCCTTAACGATATGTGGCAAGGTGGAAGTGGAAACTCATTTTTTTTCTACTTAATGCAGTCTAATTAAGGCGTCTTCTCACTTGAGGCACCTCGAAAATAGGATATTTTCGCGATTTTTTTTTTCGAGGATTTTTGCAAACAATTATGGGATAAAATGGATCCTATATAATAAACACATCTTTCAAGTACAAGAAAATTTTTATTTTTTTATTTTTTTGAACAATTATTATAATAAAACAGTAGCATCGAAAAACCCGTGTAGAAATGGCTTGTTGATGAAATTTCGGAAACTATCCGGCCGATTGTCATGAAATTTGAATGACATATTCTCCATAGTTATGGCTATAGCGCATATCATCAGATTTTTGAAATTTTGATTTGAAGTATTTTTTTTTACCAAAAACTGCAAAAAAACGCGTTTTTTTTTTACTTTTTCGAAAAACGTGCGCCATTTTGTTATTTTCGCGAATATCAAAAATCTGATGATATGCGCTATAGCCATAACTATGAAGAATATGTCATTCAAATTTCATGACAATCGGCCGGATAGTTTCCGAAATTTCATCAACAAGCCACGAACATTACATTTCTACACGGGTTTTTCGATGCTACTGTTTTATTATAATAATTGTTCAAAAAAATAAAAAAATAAAAAATTTCTTGTACTTGAAAGATGTGTTTATTATATAGGATCCATTTTATCCCATAATTGTTTGCAAAAATCCTCGAAAAAAAATCGCGAAAATAGCCTATTTTCGAGGTGCCTAAAGTGAGAAGACGCCTTAACAAGGTAAGTTCGATAGCGATATACAGTGTCACTTACCTGCCGTTTCTACACTAATATTTTTTGGGGAACATATGGTCGTAACTTCATAATGATGAATTGTCGTTTAGAAAAGGAATCCCTAACTATAAAAATTACACAAATAAACAATTCCCGCATTTTTATTTTTATTTTTTTATTTATTCAATTCTAAATGTTTCGAGGTTAGCTTGGTAGCTTTTAGATCGCTAGGTTGCAGATTCGAGTCCCGTGTCAGGCATGGGTGTTTGTAAGTGTATGTTGGCTTGTCTAATAACGAATAATTCGGCGCATTATAGCTCTCGTGTTACTGACGGCGCCAGATAATCTGAATACAACCAACCAACTAAATGTTCCGAAAAGGCCATAAACAGAAAAAAATTTGGCGCTTTTTTTTTTTCTCTTCCTTCTTTTTTTTAATTTGCAATCAATGTTCCTGTTACACGTTGTCGAGAAAACGGTTCATTCGGCTCGAATTGAATGTGACGTCAAGGCTTCCCAAACATCTTGGTTTGAAATGCGGCAGCGGAAACCAGTTTTGCAATTTTCTCGCAAATCGCGCCAACCTGTACGGGATATGGCAATGGTCTACCAACGCCAAGTATTTCAATGCCAACTATTTGGCAGAAATTTGACGATAACCATAGAAATGGAAGGAAGCTTTAACGTCACAGATTTTGTTGAGTGTTTTGATCGGACTGCGTTTGGCTCGGTTTTGTGGCATTTTTTTTTTTTTCTTAATATTTAAATAACTAATTTTTTTTAAAGAACTTTTGTTTAAATATTTGGAATCAGAAAGAAATTCTTTATAAATATAAACTAATTTTATTTGTTTTAAAAAAAAATGCGGGAATTATCCATTGTGAAACAGTGGGAGACAGAAAGAGGAGACATGTGATATATTGGATATACATCAGGTATAGAATTTTAAATATACCGGATTTCAAAATTGCTTGATGGGAGTCAATTTATGTCTTATTATATACATGTGATTTATCGATGAGTCCCATTTTCATTTGCACGAATATGTCATTAAACAAAACTGGTGACTTTGGGGTACTGAAAACACGTCTGACAAGGAGACCTTACGGTCTCGGAAATTCAGATCGGGATGAAATTCGGCAGATTGATAGTATACCTTAAGGATATCCACACTGTAAAGCAATAAAGCGCACTAGCCAGAAGATTCCGAGAAAACAGGCTCTAAAGTATTATGAGCAGCTTATATACTAGTAGAGATTTTTGCTCTGCAACTGCCCGGTGGCTAAGTGGTCAGCGTGCTGGGTTCCTGTACGGGCGATCCGGGATCGATACCTCGTGAGGCAATTTTTTTTTTTTTTCTATTTATAAAGTGACTGTTACAGCTAATTAAAATTTGAATTAAAGATAGTACTTTATTTTTAAATACGTAATGTATTTTTAATAGAGAAAATAGAGATAAATTAAATAGATATAAATTAAAATTCTAATTACCACGGCAACAAAATTAGGGTAGGACTTAATTTATCTATGGATTTTGACGTATAGTTTTTATTTGTCAATTATTTATTTATATACATACACCAGAATGACACTTATCATAAAAACATGGAAAACAAAAACTGTTTTGACATCTTGCACAATTTATAAAGGAAGATTGTTTACAGGAACAACCTTTTTGTAAAAGATTCGTTGGAAAACATACTTCATTAACATTCATGAAAATATATCTTTCGACTGAAAACTTGGAAGCATACCAGGCATATCGGATCATTTTATTAAAAACTGATGATGGACTATTGATTGTATTTTTATGTAGTCTTCACAGGTATTTATTTCTCTATTATTTTCAACCAGATACGCGCAATTTTGCATACGCTTCAGTAGATTCTTTACCTATCTATAAAAATAGACTTCGCAAAGTGCCGTTAGGGTTTTGAAAATTTCTGACTACCTGCTTGTGTACAATAGGACAACATTCTTACCCTTCCATATAGAAACTGGTTCTTCGTGTTTTTTGGGAAAATCATTTACTTCTCAACATCTTATAATATTTCAAAATTTATAATCACTTGTCTGTGCAAATAGTAAATAGAGTTTTAATGTACCTTCATTAAAAATACATTACGTATTTAAAAATAAAGTATTATCTTTAATTCAAATTTCAATTAGCTGGAACAGTCACTTTATAAATTGAAAAAAAAAATTACCTCACGAGGTATCGAACGCGGATCACCCGTACGGGAACCCAGCACCCTGACCACTTAGCCACCGGGCAGTTGCAGAGCAAAAATCTCTACTAGTATATAAGCTGCGCGTAATACTTTAGAGCCTGTTTTCTCGGAATCTTCTGGCTAGTGCGCTTTATTACTTTACTGTGCGGATACCCTTAAAGTATACTATCAATCTGCCGAGTTTCATCCCGATCTGAATTTCCGAGACCGTAAGGTCTCCTTGTGAGTGACTATAGCAAAAATGACCGTTTGGGCTGCATTATAAAATAAAGGGATCATAGAGCCATTTTTTTTTTCTTTCCCCCCACGAGAGAAACAATAAACTCATTCCTTTATATCCAGACTTCACAGCATTTCGATGTAATTTTGCAAACCGGTATATTCAAAATTCCAAACCTGTCTATCCACATCATACAACTTGTCTCTTCTTCCTCTCTATCACTGTTTCGCTGTTACGTCATTTCAAAGCTGCGGACTCACATTTCTGATGGATCCTGTATAACCCTGTAGAAATACTCATTAGAAGCGGAGCGGGGAAGCATTTAAAAATTTGAATTTGTGAACGATGATAAAATTCGTTTGTATAGTTTGGCGAAATGTGTGTGGCGAAAAATTCGGCCAAATTGGCGTTCTTTTAATAAATAAAAAAAAAAATTCATCGAGTTGAGTTTATGAAACTCTGTTCTTTTGGTGGAATTTTTATTCTAGTTCATTTGTCATAACGAACGTGTGTTTAGAAGTCATAGTTTTATCTTAAAATGCTGATAGCAGATGGAAGGAGCATTTGTAAATGCTTATTATTTTATAATGGCACACATAGTAATGGTTAATCCTATAAAAAGTTCTAATAAAAAAATAAAGCATGCATCTACTCATGTTAAGAGGAATGGCGGCCCGTGGTCAGAAATTTTAGTGCAGCCGGAAACATGCCACTTCACAAAAAACCCTACCCTCCCTTAAAACTACACACACACACTATAAGGTTTTCGTCAAAATCGCGCATGCGCATAAGGTAGCTGCCATTGAAAAAATCATGTTTTTCAGAAATTGCTAAAAAACGGCTCGAACGATTTCGTGCAAAATCGCTGTGATAATGCCTCTGAAAGTGTTGCCACCTCCGAAATTCTCTTAAAAATGCGATTCGGAGGCGAGAATGTTAAAACACCTTCAGATGCATTACCACAGCGATTTATCAAAATCATTCGAGACGTTTTTTAGCAATCACTGAAAAACATGATTTTTTTCAATGGCAGCTACCTTATGCGCATGCACGATTTTGACGAAAACCTTATTGGTAGGTCCATGTGCCACCACCAACCCACACACCAAATTTGAACATCGTTGGTCAATTTGTCCGGGAGTTATGCTGACCACGTACACACAGACATACCTTTATGTCAGGATGTTTCAAAGCGTGGAAAAATGGCACAAGAAAAAAAAAATTTAAAAAAAAATCGATACATTTTGTTGAACGGAAAACAATACTTTCACTACCCTATCTTAATATACGAGTAATTGAAAGTATTAATGAATAAAATGTTTTCGGATCTAAGATAAGTAACCAATTTACTTAATACTAAGTACATTCTACGCAGTCCCAAATACCCAATTACATAAACGTACAGCTAAAAATAAAGTTTTAAATTTTTTTTTTTCCAACAAAATAAATGATTACACATCTTTCCTGCACACACCAGAGCCGAGCCAGCCAACCCTACAAATACACATTCTCCATTGTATGTACAACAATCAGTTCCGAGATAAAAAGCACAATTCTGTCCTTCACCATAACAAAGCAATGATATTAACGCTTAAGGTCTTTGACGGTGCAATATACTTTCAATTCAACCCAACTATTCTTGCACGTGATTCTAGCGAGTACCTCTACGTTCTTCCGGCTGAACAAAGATAGAGAAAGGAAAAAAATCACTTCGAAATAGTACATTACAAAAACAAAACACGGCGAAGACTAAAATTGTTTTCATAAGAAACATTGTATTCTTAGGAGGAAGTCCTAGAAAGGATCATTCCCTATTAGAGGTCGACGATATATCGATACGACGGTATTTTTTATCGATATTTAAAAAAAATGGATACAAGTCGCCGATATATCGATATTTACAAACATGTTTAGTTTTTTAATGATCATATTTCCCTTTGACTTTAGGGTTCATCGTATTAAGCTTAAATTCATTTTAGTGATTGGAAATTAGAGGTGGGCAATATATCGATACGACCATATTTTTATCGATATTTTAAAAAAAATAGATACAAGTCACTGATATTTTCAATCAGGGTTCATCGTATTAAGCTTAAATTCATTTTAGTGATTGGAAATTAGAGGTCGGCAATATATCGATAAGACGATATTTTTTTTTAAATATTGATAGTAAAAATATCGATACAAGTCACCGATATATCGATATTTTCAAACATGTTTAGTTTTTTGATGATCGTTTTGTAGTTCCATGTGTTTTTTTTTTCGATTTTCTTTATTCCCTTTTCAAAAACTTCAAAACTAAAGTTTGGACTTGGCTGAGAGGCAATTAAAATGACACCCTAACCAAAAAGAAAACATAATGTAATGGAAAGAAATGATCATTTATTAGTAGTCATTAACATAGCGCCGTTTCTGTTGCCAGCGTGTGCCTGGAATTTGCATCTAATTTTAAATATTAAAAACATCTCTAGCAGCAAAATATGCGGTAAACTACTTTTCAAAATTTCTTCTTTAAAAATAAATGTGAATTTATGCATTGACATCCAAATGTATTTTATTTATTATGATTGATAATATCATTTATTTATTAAAACAATTTTTTTAATTTATTTATTAAAACAATTTTGTAATGAATTTATGAAAAGTAGAAATTTGCCCCGAAAAACTTCGTTTCTGGCAAAATTGAAAATCAAATAACAAAAAAATCATGTATCGATATATCGATATTTTGTTCTATGCAACGATATAGTATCGATATTTATTTTGATCGATATTTCCGACCTCTATTCCCTGTACTCGCTCTGTTACAATCTTCTAGCCCAGTTCATTTAGAAACTACTTTGTTTAAAAACCTTGAAATTTAGTGAGTTAGGTACAAAAAGGATCATTTAATGACATTAATTAAAAACTCGAAAATAGAGTTTAATGTATATTTTATAAATTAAAATTTTAAAAAAAAGCAAACGACTATTGCAGATGGCGCCACTGCATAGGCATTGACGTAACTATTTCAAGAACAAAATTAGTCGCTATTTTTAGTGTATGTCATTTTATTAAGTGATCAATTTCGTCGCCAAATTTCAAGGTTTTGTACAAAGTAGTTTCTAAATCAGCGTTCACCACTAACATTTAGGGCGGGCCGTATGACTTATGTTTAAGCTTTTCGAGGGCCGGATACACCAGTATATGTATCTTTGATTATCATCGATTTAACAATATATAGCATTTCTGAAAACTAGAAAAAATATTAATTTTTTTTATCTTAATAAAATTATAATTGATATTTGATTTTTTATTGTTTTTTGTTTCAAATATTAAAAAAAAAAAAAAATAGCTTTCATTATTAGTAAACCAAAGTCTAAAAAAGAAGGGAATCTTGTTTCGACGTAACAATACGACTTGACCTAACTTTTATTAAAAGTATAATAAACAGTACTTCCAAATTACTCAGTTTCAGTCAATATCTATTGTTAGATGATGGCGGCCGAAATTGATCAGTTTGTTTTATGATAGAGTCCATGTTTTTCGGAGTATTTGTTGCAGTCAATTTTAATAAATTTTCAAAATGAGATTCAGTCAAGTTATTCCTGTATTTATTCTTGATGAAAATCTCCTTGCTGAAAGCTTATTCATATAGTCTCTTCGGACACGTTGTAGAGCACTCTGTTCTACATAGTTAACACATATTTTTTGGGATAAATTATAATTATGTAAAAAACTAGGGGTGTGGAACTTCGCGCATCTTTCAATTACAATATATTACTGATGAGGATTTGTGCCATTTTTGTTTTTATATTTCCATCATTCGTTTAGTAAAAATGGCCAGTTTGGCTGTATATTTTGCGATAATTCTTATATAAATATTTTTTAAGAAAAAAAAAACTTTGCCAAAAAGGGAGTTTTGGCGATATACTTATCGATAATTTTTATATTATCCTTTCTTGTCAGTGAAACTGAGCAGAGATGAAAAAACGATCGCTAATGAGGTATGCTCAAGGAAAGAGAACTCTGTGTTAAAGGCATTCGTTTTTCAATTTTTTACGCCGTTAAAGCATTTTTACGGGAATTTCGGTGGTGGGGATGTTTAGAACACCTTAAGAGCGATTTTGAACAAATACGTTAGAGCGGTTTTTTTAGCAATTACTGAAAAACGTGATTTTTTCATTGGCAGCTAACTTATGCGCATGCGCGATTTTGATGAAAACCCTAATGGTAGGTCTTTGGGCCACCATCAACCTGCACACCAAATTTGAACATCGTAGTTCAATTTGTTCGGGAGTTATGCTGACCACGTACACACAGACAGATATCTTTTCTATATCACTTTTTTGAGATCAGAATGTTCCAAAACGTGGAGAAATGCAAAAAAAAAAAAAAAAAAAATCGATTTTTTTTTTTTTTTTTTGGACCGAATCCTATGCTTTCATTACTCTATGTATTACATATGGGTAATTGAAAGTAAAAAAGTCCATATCGTGAAATTTAAATCTCTGGTGGGCGCAAAAAAATCTGTCAAGGGGCCGCATAGTGGCTAATGCTGTTCTAAATGAACTGGGCTAGAAGATTGTAACACAACGAGTATAGGGAATGATCCTTACTAGGGGGGGGGCCCTTAAACTACAATAATTAATTAAATATATTACTGTTGTAAAGATGTAGTTCTCCACTGTAAACTAATCCTTTCATCATTTGTTGACAAATCGAACTGTCAAAAAATTTCAATTAGATTCTCTATGATGGGTGTACGGAATACGATTTAACACCAGACAGGACCGACCAACTACACGAGCCGTGGTATGCCGAGTTCTGCCTCCCAAATCAAGTTTCAATTTATAATATCTCTCTGACTGCAACAGAATACAGTGTTGAACTCTGATAAGCTTCTAAAAAAGTCACTCTTCTAAACAATCTTAGGGGGCAACAAGCGCAGGTCCACAAGTAAGCCATTTATTATTTTCTGCTGATATACTAGGTATATAAAACTGGGCAGTCTGCTTAGAGACTGGGTTTATAATAGACTTGGTTGTCTACAAAAAAAAAAAAAAAAATCAGTACAGAACGTTCTGAGTTTGAATTCACACACCAATAAATCCCCACAACATGATATTGAAGTTACCTCAATTATTTAAGATTTTTGCTTTCTGTGTTTGCGGATGCGTTTTTTAAAAAGTTGACCGCTTTTTTCCCCAAGACTAACACAGAAAGATGCTATTTATACCTTCGCTAGACAGCAGTAAATACCACTTAACATTTCTAGTTCGGTTCTTCCCCCCCCCCCTCTCCCCCCATTTTGGGTATCGAATGTCTACGTTTAAATGATTTGCTGAAAGAATAAGTTACTTTTTTTTAAAACCATTTCCGGCATGGCATTGAAGAAAGGAGAAATTTTCGTAATTTTACAGAGAGAGATTCTTTGGACGAGAAAGAGTTCTTGTAGTTAATATCGTTGTTATATTAATAGTGAGCTTGTGCTTGACCTGCCCATTTACGTTACTGTTTAGGAAGTTTATCAGAGTTAAATATTGTATTCTATTGTTGAGAGATACAAGATCTCCTAAGTTTCCCTAACGTGCTTAAATTGCGAATTTCTCTTATATAGTGCTGCTATCTACATTATATACTATCAAATATTCACAAAATTGTTGAACTATTTCTATATTTTAACTTCAGTTTTAAAACAAATGTTATAAATATTGTTAAAAAAAACTGTATTGTAATACAAATATTGTATAAACAAAATTGTATTGTAATATAAATATTGTAATAACAACATTGTAAAGTAATACAAATATTGTAATAGCAATAGTATATAATAATTCAATTTGTTATTTTTCTATTGCAATTTCTGTGTTACAGTTTCAATAGAATGTAATGTAATATAAATATTGTAATACAATTTGTAATACCAATATTATATTGTAATAACTATATTATATTGTAATACATTTTGTAATACAAATATTGTAATAACAATATTATATTGTAATAACTATATTATATTGTAATACATTTTGTAATACAAATATTGTAATAACAATATTATATTGTAATAACAATATTGTATTGTAATAACAAAAATATGCAATTGTAAATAACCTACTTAATCCAGTCATTTTAGTGCCAAAAATGGCCGAACCTCAAACAAATTGCAACAAAAGGTTTTTTCGTGTTTTTCGATTCATACAAATGTCCCCCCCCCCCCCCTACCTGAAAACATATCAAAAGTATAGAAAAATCTAGGTGGCGGAATGCCGCCATATTGGCCGCCATCTTGAATTTCCGTCGTAATAGTAAAATGCCCTTAAATGGCATTATTATGGTATGAAAATAGATTTTCTTTGTTACATATTTTGGTTATAAATTGCATCAAACTACTATTTTTAAATATCAAAGAATTTTGTGGTATGAGTAGTTTTTGGCTTCCATGATTAAACTTTTTATAAAATGTAATATATTTTTTTTTTTTATTCAAATTGTTTTTAAAAGAAATTTTATATTTATGATAACAGAAAAAGAAAACTTTAAATTTATAATAACAGAAAAAGAAAACTTTAAATTTATAATTTAAAAAGCAATCAAAACAAACAAATAAAAATACTTTTTCATTCTATTACAGTGAAATAGTTGTTTAAACAGTGAGTATTTCTAGTTGATAAGGTTAAGCATTAAAAACCCTTTCGTTTGGTACATATTTGAAGGAAATTGGAGCCCTGCAGCATTAATTTTAGACATTTTACTATTACCTATTACAAGAGAAATTCAAGTTGGCGGCCAATGGCCAATATGGCGGGTTTCCGTAACTTATATTTTTCTAGATATTTGGTATGTTGTTCAGGACATTTTTATGAGTCTAAAAAACCTTTTGTTGAAATTTGTTTGATGTTTTCATCTAAAATGACTGGACTAATTCGTCAGACGTAGCCTTCAAATTGGTATATATATATATATATATATATATATATATATATATATATATATATATATATATATATATATATATATATATATATATATATATATATATATATATATATATATATATATATATATATATATATATATATATATATATATAATTATCTTGCGTAACGTCCAAATTCGGCTGTATTTCTGTGAGCAGAATGGCAATGACTTCAAACAAATCTTCTAAATGTACTTTATGCACGAATTTAAAAATTCAGCAATCCAGCCAATCACAATATATATTTTGAAATTTGACTAATACATTTGGCAACAGCAACAACTTGGATTAGCTATATTTTGTTTTCTTATTACAGTCTACAGATAGAAATTATTGCCTATTTAAAACATATTGATTTAATAGTTACGATGATGCAAGAATAAATAGATCCAATAAGATGTGTATATTTCTTTTGGATTGGAATTTCGGATAAACCAGACTTTTTGGAAAGTTATCTGCTGGAACATGTTCCGGAGGTCGCCGGGTTGCATTCAGAGCTAAATCGACAACTTTCAAAAAGTCGCTAAGAAGCATTGTGCAGTAAATCTGAACCTATATTCATTTCTAATAAGTGCAAATTCAGCTATTACGAATAGAAAACTATCAAAATAACGAATAAAAAAAACCACTCAACTTCAAAATCTCATATGAAATAAAAAAAATAAAAAATAATAATAAAAATAAAAAAATAACTCTTGGAGGAAATAGGGCTAATTTTCTCGCCAAATTTGATTTTCAAAAAATTTCTGTTGATTGAATGACGGATGATCGTCCTTTCTCTGTTTTATTTTATTTTTTAAGAATCGCAAAAAAGATTATGTGAACATATAATTGCTTTGTTAAGAAATTTCGATAAACGTCGTTAATTATTTTAGCGCTTCATACGATACCAGCCCGTAAATTTTAATTGTTCAAGGAAATAGTCGATCTTTTTTAAATATATGTACGATACTATTTGTTTGGTTGAACACCCGGCTGGGAGTGGAAAGGAAGGTACTGTTAATTTTTGTTGTTTTCCAAAAACGTTTTACTACGTTGCAACACTGTCCCGGCTTAACGTGTCTCGACATCAGTAGGATAATGACGTGGCAAGTATTCTGACTCTTCATAAATAACAAAACGTTTTCAATTTCATGGCATTATGCAGCTGAAATAGCTTTTTGCTAGGGCATATTTTAAATGCTTCAGTTTAAGGCGAGCAAAGCGAGCCAATGGGATTGCATAGTAATCCAGGGGGTTGGTGAGCGTCAGCGAGCAGGGGGCGGAGCCCCCTAGTATATATATATATATATATATATATATATATCAATTTGGGGAAAAAAGGTATTGCAAAAAAAAAAAAATTCAATGCAAAAATAATATATAAGAGCGATTGTTTCAATTTCAGTTATACTATTGAAGTACTAGCTTACGATATAAATGTGAGAAAACCGCAAATATTTTCCTAATTTTTGGCTTTGGGTGATTTAACGCTTTTACCGTGATTAATTATTTCTGGCAAAAACAATTTTTATAAGGAAAAAATATAATCCATAAAAACAAAGTTTTTAATATAAATCCTTTATATGCATCGCCAATTTTTATATTCATTAACACAGCGCTGATTCTGTAAACAACGTGTGCTTGGTGTTTGCATCTAATTTAAATTGTAAAAAAAAATTTAAAAAATAAAAACATTTTTATCGGCAAAATGTGCGGCAAACTACGTTTCAAAATTTATTTATTAAAATGAACGCGAATTTATCACTCACATCATAATATCTTTTATCTATTCTGATTAAAGTATTTTTATTATGTATTTATTAACAAAAAATATGGCAACAGGAAAAAGTTTCAACAATGATCGGTTAAAGGCTATTTTACGCGATTGAGGAGGACGGCAAGTTGGTTTATTAGTATTTCGTAAAAGCGTCCCAACATTTAATAGAATGCAATGTCATCGACATCTAACCTATCTGTCAAATTTCAGACCGATTGGAGCCCATCTGATGGCTGTGAGGTTAGCGCTCTAGCCTCGCTTACCAAAAGTACCGGGTTCGTATCCCGCGTTTGGTATGGATGTACGTTGTGGTTCGGAATCCACGTTAAGTTGTCGGTCCCGGACTGATTAGCGGTCACTGTGCATAAAAATAGGTCGTTAAGCGTACAAACCAACCAATCAGACTGACTGAATAACGGTAAGATGGTTAATTAGGCTTCAGCAAATTCCGCTCCAATCGACAAATAAAATCGAAGTTCGAAAATCAAGGATTTAAAAAGGTATCTTTTGATTAATATTGTTACGAATTTTTGTATATTTGTAAATGTTTCGTAGTGTTAATTTTGTAAATAGGAAAATTTATGTACATTTCGCATAAGGCAGTGCAATAGTTCGTCTTAACTTGGCTTCACTGCAATATGGGTCTTAATGCTTGATAACGAGTTTTACAGAGATAACGCTGGGAAGCGAGTTTTACAAGGAGCAGGGTATTTAACATTATGGTAATGGCAATCTCACCAAATTGGCGAGATATAGCCAAGTTGGCGACGGTTTTGACGACTAATTTTTGTCGCCAAATTTGGGGAGAAATAACCAAATGCCGCCAAGCTTGGCGACATTTTCGGACCCCATGTACATGTATAGGACTTTTCGACTACGATCTGGAAAGTTCTTCAAATGTCTATCTCTGGAAGATTCACGAAAGTTCCCATCCCCTATATAAGACCGAGAGAGAGTGGGATCGAGTTAGTTCAGTCATTGACTGAGTTGAGTCCATTAGTTGACTTGAGTTACTGAGTTGAGAGACTGAGTCTCAGTGAGCATTCAGAGTAGTTCTAAAGCGAACTGTATAGCATTGCCTTTTGCAGCGATTTTAGCAGTTGTGTTGTCAAGTTTTTAACTGCTGTTTTGTGCTCTATTGTTGTGAAAAGAGCTGTATTGAGTCTACCAGAATGAGAAGTTTTGGAGTTGTAAGAGAATTTGTGAAGAGTTATATTGGAATAAATTTCTGCAAGTTTTGATCTGCTTTGGCTTCGAATAAATTTCTGCAAGTTTTGATCTGCTTTGGCTTCAAGTCTTTCGAACCCATCCACGCAACAATATCTTCTTTTTTTTTAGATCATTTAAAAATCATTTCTTTCTTTATTTATTTTTTTAATTTTTCCTGTGTTGCGAACCTTTGTACTTAGAGTGAGAAACATAAATTCTTCAACTTAGACATCCATCTTAGAAATACTTGTTGGCGTCAAAAAAATCCCAAATTCCCTCATTCTACACATTTACCGACATTTGAATCAAATGCTCCCTCTGAAATAGTCACGGTCTCAAGGATTGCTACTCAAATAACCGAAGCGTGGTTTTTTTTTTCGTGAGAGCGGAAGTTAAAATCAGGATGCTTGCACTGAAACTTAACTGAAGCATGCTCAGCTCAACCGTATCTACTAAGAGAGGAGCACTGCCTTACATATTTTACTTCTTTCATTATTGGTCAGGCAGTGGGCAATTTTTCACATCGACGTCATTCGCTTCAGCAGGTTGATTGTATTGAATTTTTCATTGTGCGAGGGCTGTAATTTACTGCACAAAAGTTCGTGCTCTTTCTTAGAAAGTAAAAATTAATGAAGATTTTCATGGACTTTTAATTGATCTAAAATAAAATATTTTTTAAGAGCCTTAAAATGTATAAACAATTAGGGGTGTGTGGAACATCGCACAGTTTTCAATTGCACTTCATACTGGTCACTGTATTTATATTTGGTGGATTGGTGTAGTTTACCATTTTTTATATTTTCCTTAATTTTAAAAATGATGACCAGTTTGGCAATAAATTTGGCGATATTTATTACATTGGCAAAAGAAAAACCATGCCAAAAGAGCGACATTGGCGATGCGTTTTTCGAGAATTATTACATTATACTTTCTTGTAAGTGCGACAGAAAATAAACATTCGTTGGTGGGTGATGCTCAAGTGAAGAGAACTCAGTGTTAAAGACATTCGACTTTCAACTTGTCGCATTTCTAAGGAAATTTCGGAGGGGAGGATATTTAGAGCACCTTAAAGGGCAATTTTGGTCAAAATCGTTAGAATCGTTTTTTGCAATTGCTGAAACACATAAATCTTTTAATGGGGACCTAATGCGCATGGTCAATTTTGACCAAATCCTTAATTACAGGTCCCATGGCCACCTCTTATCTGTATGCAAAAGTTGCGCACCATAAGTTAATACGTTCGGGAGTTATACCTGAAAAACATTTTTCCTAGACCACTTTTTGAATTCAGGTTGCTCTAAAACGTGTAGAAATGTTTAAAAAAAAAAAAAAAATCGATATTTTTATTTTTGACTGAATTGAATACTACTTTCATTACCCAATATTAAATTTAGAGTAACTGAACGTTATAATTTAATGCTTCTTTTTTGGGACACAAAAATTTATGTTTGACTAGCTAAATACCCGTGCTTCGCTACTAAATTTTAACATGTGCAATATTTTAGCTAGCTGTGAGGCCTCGCGTTGCGGAAATATGTAATTCGTGTATAGGACCCAATCTTTGGCGCTTCGCTCGCAGGAAGGTTCATCGCTACGCAAAATCGAGCTCGCTTCCTTCATGGACACATAAACACAGGCTTATTTCACTCGTTGAAAGGTTCATTGCTATGCAAGCATAGGCTCGCTACTCTCGCTGAAAGGTTCATTGCTGAGTAAGCATAAGTTCGCTTCACTCACTATAATCTAATTGCTACGTAAAGCCTTAATATTAAAAGCCTCTCCCTTTGTCAAGAAAAAAAATTCCCCTCTAATACAATAATACAGCATCCCTTTAAGATTATTTTAACACGTGTTAGTGGAAAGCAAAATTAGAAGGCCAAAACGGCCTATGTTGAAACTTTCAGAGCTCTAGGCCAATTAGAAGTTGCTTTTTGTGAAAATATTAATAAAAAAATCAATTAAAAAAAATTAAAATTGTAACATTCTTTTTATCAAAAGTCCAATTAGATGGCCAAAACTTCTTGTGAAATCTCAGAAATGTAGCCCAATTACAAATCGTTTTGTAAAATATTTGTTAATTAATTAAAAAAATTAATTAAAAAAGAACTAAAAAAAAAATTAAAATTCTGCTTTTCAAAAGTCCAATTAGAAGGCCAAAACTACTTAAGTTGAAATTTTCGGAGCTGTAACCCTATTAGAAATCGTTTTGTAAAATATGTATTAATTAATTAAAAAAATTAATTAAAAAAGAACAAAACATTTTTTTCTCAAAGTTGAGAGTGCTATACCCATTCACGCCTTTCCCCTCTCCCCCCCCCCCTCCTCCCCTCCTGAGAAGCGGAAGATTACGAGGACTAATACTTCACCGAAACTTTACCATGACATCATTTGAAGTATTGTAAAGGTGGATCTGAATTTTAAAAAGGGCAGCCTTCTAGGAGGTCTTTCGAAGGGAAACTGACCTATATTCGCATCATCACTAATAAGGGGAATTAAATCCTGAATACTTGCATAGAGTAGATGGAAAAATTAACTGCCTACCAATCACAACAGCCTTAATGTAGTTCATGAAGAGATTTAGGGACGTTTAAGAGAGAAGATGAACAATAGTTGCACTGCATGCTACAGGTGGGAGTTCCGAATTCGAAGAATGAGTTCGAATGAAATTTGAGAATTATTCCAAAATAAAGATCTCGAAAGTTATTTGATCGAACGAAGTCAAACTGCATGGTGAGAATCTGTATGAAATAATAATAAAAAATAATAATAAATAATAATAAACCACTAGGTACGAAATTGTCAAATTATTTGAATTGGTTATTTTTTTGGAAGAACATAAAGCACAATCTACTTTTCTAAAATTACTTCAAACATCAAAAAGTTGTATGCCTTCCTGATGATCTTTCAAAGGGAAACTACTCTACCTTCTGAGAAATCACGAAAAAATCATCCCAAATTACATCAGACTGCTATTCCTTATTATGCGACTACATAAAATACGCTCACACACACAAAAATCCAGCGAATTTTGTTTAACAATAATATACATTGTTGTTTAACAACGATCCTGACAAATCAAAAAAGTATTATTTTTTACTAAACTGACAGATCAAGACATATATTAAAAAAAAAAAAAAAAAAATACTGACGAATCTTGAAAAACTAATGCAAAATTACATTAACACCGAATCTAAAAAAAAAACTATTAACCCATAACTCAGAAAACTATTAAACGTTTAGAAGCAGGGGGAAAAATCTCGCCTCTAAGCACCACAAAATATGTTATCGCGTGATCAAAAATAAATTATTCACAGATCTGACAAATCGGGAAAATGAATAATTCTGAGCAACACCTGATTCGATCTTAAGAAAAAGAAAGGGCTTGAGGTGTGGGTGGTTACTTAATGTCAACACTTACCTTAAGTAAATAAGTTTAGGTGGGTTAATACAAGGATGAATTGACCGGCTTCGATGATTCCCAAACGAAAAATCGTCTGCTGTTTAGTGTTCGAATGACGAAGATAGGACAAACCGAAGTCTGATCTGACCTTGCTGTGTTCGTCCTTTCGGCTTGTCAGTCGCCGCGTGTGGCGCTAGTGATGCGCCAGTTTTTCGGTCACGTGTCTGGCGTGCGCACATTGTGGGCTGCATGCCGAAAAGTTGCGATGGATGTTTTTTTTTTTTTTGTTTTTTACTTTATCATTGCTCAGTCTTGGGGAACGTTAAAGATTAGAATAAGAGTGAATTTGTAGTAAAAATATTGCTGCGCTTTCGTTATGGAACCGAGTCAAAAAAAGTTCCACGACTATTCTTAATGCAACTTTGTTCCGTAAAAAATTTTGATTTCACTTTTTTGTCGCTTGTCGGTGAAAGTCGAAAAGAGTGGGGAAAAAAATTGGTTCTCTACAAAAAGACTGATGCTGCTTAGCTATTATATAACAAATTATTTTTAAAAAAACTACTACAATGTGTTCATGTAACTTTTTTTTTTCAGCGAATGTGTCACTTTTTTTTATCGTTTGGAAAGTCTATGTAGGCTTAAAAGAATAAAGAATAGAGTATACTAGTGTTCCTTAAACATCGATAGACTATCGATACTATCTAAAACAATCGATACTATTGTTTTCCAAAACAATCGAGTGAAAAAATCGATAGTATCGAAAATGCTCGATAGTATCGATACTATCGATTGTTTTAAGCAAAGCAATACTATCGATTGTTTTAAGGAAAGTTGAAATATGATAACAAACTTATGTAAATGTCTATTTTTTTTTTCTCGGAACAGTATTATCGGACAATACCTGATTTATTCGGGTAAAAAATTTTGTTTTTATACTCTACATTACCGTAAGAAGCTTTTACAGAGGCAATGCCTTTTTTTATGTATATAATATTGCTTGTACTACATGAAGCTATTACATGCAAAGTGTGCAATGCACATATACTAGTTCGAGAGGTCACTGCTAGTACCGCATACAACATCGCTCTGAAATTCATGTGGAATGTAGAAATATGCTAGCTGACCACCAAACACTTGGTCTGCCGAAATGCATTTGACCGGAATTGTAAGAAAAGCCCTACGGGGAAGTGCAATTATTAGGTACCTAAATATACCATCGAACATCACTCTGATATTCACAGAGGTTTAAGAGGATTATCAATCGAATAAGAATTAATTGGTCTGCCGAACCGCATTTGGCCGAAAATGTCCGGTAGACAATTCCGAATGTGCATTTTTTAGGGAAATACGTCCTCGAACATGACTCAGAAACTCACATTGAATGAAGTGGATTACCTTTAGAATTATTTGGTCTGCAGAACCGCATTTGGCCGGACCTGTCTTACTCGATAGGTTATCCACTTCATTCTCTGTGAATTTCTGAGTCATGTTCGATTACGTGTTTAGAAACCTAAAAAGTGCCCTTTCGGATTGATCATCCGGACAGGTCCGGGCCAAATACGGTTCGGCAGACCAAATGATTCTTACTGTAAGAATCATTTGGTCTGCCGAACCGCGTTTGGCCGAAACTGTCCGCAGCCGAATCCTAAAGTTGATCTGACCAAATATCGTATCGTATCGAATTGTACTGTATCGCATCATACAGAATATCGTATCGTATCGAGTATCGTATGGTGTGGAATATCGTATCGTATCGTAAGGAATATCGTATCGTATGGAATACCGTATCGTATCGTATCATATAAAATATCGTATCGTATGAAAGATCGTATCGTATCGTATAAAATATCGTATCGTATTGTTTCGTATCGTATAAAATATCGTATCGTATCGTATAAAATATCGTATCGTTTAAAATATCGTATCGTATCGTATAAAATATCGTATCGTATGAAAGATCGTATCGTATCGTATAAAATATCGTATCGTATTGTTTCGTATCGTATGAAATATCGTATCGTATCGTATAAAATATCGTATCGTTTCGTATCGTATAAAATATCGTATCGTATCGTAAAAATATCGTATCGTTTAAAATATCATATCGTATCGTATAAAATATTGTATCGTTTCGTATCGTATAAAATATCGTATCGTATCGTATAAAATATCGTATCGTATCGTTTTATTTCGTATAAAATATCGTATCGTATCGTTTCGTATCGTATAAAATATCGTATCGTATCGTTTCGTATCGTATAAAATATCGTATTATATCTTTTCGTATCGTATAAAATATCGTATCGTATCGTTTCGTATCGTATAAAATATCGTATTATATCTTTTTGTATCGTATAAAATATTGTATCGTAACATAAAAATATCGTATCGTATAAAATATCGTATCGTATCGTTTTGTATCGTATAAAATATCGTATCGTATCTTTTCGTATCGTATAAAATATCGTATCGTATCGTTTCGTACCGTATAAAATATCGTATCGTATCGTTTCGTATCGTATAAAATATTGTATCGTAACGTAAAAATATGGTATCGTATAAGATATCGTATCGTATAAAATATCGTATCGTTTCGTATCGTATAAAATATCGTATCGTTTCGTATCGTATAAAATATCGTATCGTTTCGTATCGTATAAAATATCGTATCGTATCGTTTCGTATCGTATAAAATATCGTATCGTTTCGTATCGTATAAAATATCGTATCGTTTCGTATCGTATAAAATATTGTATCGTATCGTTTCGTATCATATAAAATATCGTATCGTATCGTATAAAATATCGTATCGTATTGTTTCGTATAGTATAAAATATCGTATCGTATCGTATAAAATATTGTATAGTATCGTATCGCATAAAATATCGTATCGTATAAAATATCGTATCATATAAAATATCGTATCATATAAAATATCGTACCATATAAAATATCGTATCGTATCGTATGAAATATCGTATCGTATCGTATGGAATATCGAATCTAATTGCAGTACATATATCTGCAATACGTATTTGCCACATTGGAAATATCTATTTGCAATACTCAAATGCAATACCTAACTAGAATACGCATCTTCAATATATATTTGCAATACATTTATATTCGCTAGATATTCATAAAATACATATACATGCAATACTGATGGGTGTGCGTTGATTACCTGTAAAACACCTGCAACACCTGCGCACTATTCCTATTTGTAATTCCTACGTGCTATGCCTATATTTTAAATACACACGTGCAATACATGCACGCAAGGAATACATGCAACTTATATGTACTTTATATAAGCTATTCTTTATATCGCAATGGACCTTATAACGAGCGAAGCGAGCATTGTTCACTATACATGAAAAGTTAGGAGTTTTTACAAAAACGTGTCACAGCAACGCGGGGCCACACAGCTAGTACATATAATACTCAAAAAGGTTTTAAAAATAAATGACCTCCTCAATAGATTTAATTAAATATCGACAATCAATGGTATTGCCTTGCACAAAACCATCGATACTATCGCCCAATATAAAACAATCGATACTATCGATTGTTTCGATACTATCGATTGTTTCGATACTATCGATTGTTTCGATACTATCGATTGTTTCGATACTATCGACTGTCTCGATACTATCGATTGTTTTATGACGGGCGATAGTATCGATTGTTTTGTACAAGGCAATACTATCGATTGCCGTCATTTAATTAAAATCTATTGAGGGGTCCGATAATTTTTGAAATCTTTTTTGTGGATTTGTAAGTACCAGCTGTCTGGCCCAGCGTTGCTGTGGCCCGTCATTGTGAAAAGATAAGCTTTAAAGTTTTGTGAACGAGGCTCCTCTTGCTTGTTATACAGTCCACTGCGAAATAAAAATTGCATAAATGAAATATAATTATGTTGCATGTATGCCTTGCTAGCATGTTTTTCTAGTGTGCATTTTACACAGGTAGCGTAAATAAGTATCGCATGTAAGTAATGCAAATAAATATTAAACATGTGTAATACATATAGGAATTGCACTTAGGTAATAACAGCACGCCAATTAGACATAACTTTGGTATTGCAAATCAGTATTGCATGTATATGTATTGTATGAATGTATGGTGAATACATGTGTATTGCAAACAGATATTGCAGATGCGAATTGTAGTTAGATCTTGCATTTGAGTATTGCAAATATGTATTGCAGATATATGTATTGCAATTTTTAGGTACCTAAGTACGCCATCGAACATCACTCTAAAATTCATAGGGAATGAAGTGGTTTACCTATCGAATAAGAATCACTTGGTCTGCCGAACCGCATGTGGCCGAAAATACCGGCAGATCAATTCGAAAGTGTAATTTTTAGGTGAAAAAATATCATGTTGAATCGAATATTGTATTGAATATAATATCCTATCGAAAACTGCCATGCAATTTCTATTCGCAATGTTGCAATACGCACGTGTTGTACCTACTACCTACGTACTTTTCAGATTTGTAATTCCTAAGTATTATGTTTATGCGCAATACACATGTTCAATACACATATTCAAAACCCATGTCTTATACAAACAATAGCACTGAGGTATTCGGTGTATGTTTTAATCCTTTCTCTAGAGCTGTAACTATATTTTATTTGCATTCGAAATATATGTGTGTTATACCTATATACGATACGCAAAAAGAAGAATGCGAATGATGGCTATTTCTAGTATTCTCTATTTAGGTACTTAAAAATTGCAATACATATATCTGCAATACATATTTGCAATACTCAAATGCAAGATCTAACTACAATTCGCATCTGCAATATCTGTTTGCAATACACATATATTCACTATACATTCATACAATACATATACATGCAATACTGATTTGCAATACCAAAGTTATGTCTAATTGGCGTGCTGTTATTACCTAAGTGCAATTCCTATATGTATTACACATGTTTAATATTTATTTGCATTACTTACATGCTTATTTACGCTACCTGTGTAAAATGCTCACTAGAAAAACATGCTAGCAAGGCATACATGCAACATAATTATATTTCATTTATGCAATTTTTATTTCGCAGTGGACTGTATAACAAGCAAGAGGAGCCTCGTTCACAAAACTTTAAAGCTTATCTTTTCACAATGACGGGCCACAGAAACGCTGGGCCAGACAGTTGGTACTTACAAATCCACAAAAAAGATTTCAAAAATTATCGGACCCCTCAATAGATTTTAATTAAATGACGGCAATCGATAGTATTGCCTTGTACAAAACAATCGATACTATCGCCCATCATAAAACAATCGATAGTATCGAGACAGTCGATAGTATCGAAACAATCGATAGTATCGATTGTTTTATATTGGGCGATAGTATCGATGGTTTTGTGCAAGGCAATACCATTGATTGTCGATATTTAATTAAATCTATTGAGGAGGTCATTTATTTTTAAAACCTTTTTGAGTATTATATGTACTAGCTGTGTGGCCCCGCGTTGCTGTGACACGTTTTTGTAAAAACTCCTAACTTTTCATGTATAGTGAACAATGCTCGCTTCGCTCGTTATAAGGTCCATTGCGATATAAAGAATAGCTTATATAAAGTACATATAAGTTGCATGTATTCCTTGCGTGCATGTATTGCACGTGTGTATTTAAAATATAGGCATAGCACGTAGGAATTACAAATAGGAATAGTGCGCAGGTGTTGCAGGTGTTTTACAGGTTATCAACGCACACCAATCAGCATGTATATGTATTTTATGAATATCTAGCGAATATAAATGTATTGCAAATATATATTGAAGATGCGTATTGTAGTTAGGTATTGCATTTGAGTATTGCAAATAGACATTTCCAATGTGGCAAATACGTATTGCAGATATATGTACTGCAATTAGATTCGATATTCCATACGATACGATACTATATTTCATACGATACGATACTATATTTCATACGATACGATACGATATTTTATATGATACGATATTTTATATGATACGATATTTTATACGATACGATACGATATTTCATACGATACGATATTTTATACGATATGATATTTCATACGATACGATATTTTTACGATACGATACGGTATTTTATACGATACGAAACGATACGATACGATATTTTATACGATACGAAACGATACGATACGATATTTTATACGATACGATACAATATTTTATACGATACGATACGATATTTTATACGATACGATACGATATTTTATACGATACGATACGATATTTTATACGTACAGTAAGAATCATTTGGTCTGCCGAACCGCATTTGGCCCGGACCTGTCCGGATGACCTATTCGAATGGGCACTTTTTAGGTTTCTAAACACGTAATTGAACATGACTCAGAAATTCACAGAGAATGAAGTGGATAACCTATCGAGTAAGACAGGTCCGGCCAAATAAAGTTCTGCAGACCAAATAATTCTAAAGGTAATCCACTTCATTCAATGTGAGTTTCTGAGTCATGTTCGAGGACGTATTTCCCTAAAAACTGCACTTTCGGAATTGTCTACCGGACATTTCCGGCCAAATGCGGTTCGGCAGACCAATTAATTCTTATTCGATTGATAATCCTCTTAAACCTCTGTGAATATCAGAGTGATGTTCGATGGTATATTTAGGTACCTAATAATTGCACTTCCCCGTAGGGCTTTTCTTACAATTCCGGTCAAATGCATTTCGACAGACCAAGTGTTTTGTGGTCAGCTAGCATATTTCTACATTCCACATGAGTTTCAGAGCGATGTTGTATGCGGTACTAGCAGTGACCTCTCGGACTAGTATATGTGCATTGCACACTTTGCATGTAATAGCTTCATGTAGTACACGCAATATTATATACATAAAAAAAGGCATAGCCTCTGTAAAAGCTTCTTTCTGTAATGTAGAGCATAATAACAAAATTTTTTACCTGAATAAATCAGGTATTGTCCGATAATAGTGTTCCGAGAAAAAAAAATAGACACACAAGTTTGTTATCATATTTCAACTTTCCTTAAAACAATCGATAGTATTGCTTTGCTTAAAACAATCGATAGTATCGATACTATCGATAGTATCGAGTGTCTTCGATACTATCGATTTTTCACTCGATTGTTCCCCTGAACAATCGATTGTTCACTCGATAGTAAAACAATCGATGTTTAAGGAACACTAGAGTATACCTTTCCTAGAAAAAATATCTAATGCTGCTTTCTAGTGTGTAACAAAGTCGAACTTTTTACGCAACAATATTTACGTAAAACTATGTTCCAGAACAAATTTAGAACGCTTAATGACAGTTAATAGTGTTCCGCAACAAATTTCATTGATATCTCTTGCACAAAAAAAATGAAAGTTTTCCTGCTAGAATTTTAGAAAATTGTAATTAAAAATATTGAAAAACACTTTTACTACATGGTAAAAATGTTTAAAAAAATTCAAATAATTATTTTGATCTACACGATTTAGAATAGAAAACAGGCTACAGAGTTGTACTATAAAAAAATTTTAATACTACAAAATTCTGTTCAACAAAAAAAAAAAAAAAAAAAAAATTATGTCTGCTATCAGTAGAAAAGAAATATGTGCCGCTGATTCATCATAACAACAATATTAGTGTTTATTAAGACATAACATTAATTTTTTATTAAAAAAAAATTATACGTTTTGCGTTTTGACCTTAAGTCAACTATAATATAAACTAGGGGTGTGGAACACGGCACAACTTTCAATTACACTATAATTTTGGTCATTTCATTCAAATTTGATATGGAATGTTGTTATTTACCGTTTTCATATTTTCACTGCAATAGTTTTTACATGGGCCAAAATAAAAACCCGCCAAAATAGAGAAATTGACGATGTTATTCGATAAACATTACATTAGTTTCTTGAGCGTAAAACAGAGGAAAATAAATTATTGATGGGCGATGCTCAAGGACAGAGAACTCTGTGTTAAAGGTATTCGTTTTTCAACTTTTTACGCTTTTATCACATTTATACGGAGGGGAAGATGTTTAGAACACTTTAACCGTTTATAAGGCAGTGGGAAGTATAAAGTATACTGTTATGAATTTTTCTGCTGAGGCAATGACGGCACAGTTTCTCAGATAAAAACTAGTATTTATTCTCTTTAGAAAACTCACAAAATTTATTCACAGATAACAGTGCAATCACTATTAATCTTCAATACAAGCTTCAACAAGAACAGCTTCAAATATAGCGATTATACAAGCTCACTCCAATAGGTCAACAAAGCGATCGCGATCAGCTTTCAACGAAAACCGAAGTCAATCTGAAAACTTTCCCGTTCTCCTGTCTTTTATATACAAGCGCGTGAGACATTCTCGAAATTTCCAGCCAATTCATCGGAACAGAAATATCTCGAAACTTCTCGATCGCTTTAGGTGTTGCCACCTTTTTCTAACTTGTATAATCGCTATTAATTAATAAATAAAATAAGATAAAAATAAATTACAATAGAATTTTGAAATAATACGTCACTATTTACAATATATACAGACAATTTGTGCAACAATACTGTTATGAATTTTCCCACTGAGGCAATGATGGCACAGTTTTCACGGTTTAAAAATATTTATTCTCTCTTCCGAAAACTCACAGAATTTATTCACAGGTAACAGTTTAATTACTCTCAAGCTTCAACACAAGCTTCAACAAAAATAACTTCGAATTCAGCGATTATACAAGCTCACTCCAATAGGTAAATAAAGCGATCAGCTTTCAACGAACTCCGAAGTCAATCTGAAAACTTTCCCGTTCTCCAATCTCTTATATACAAGCGCGTGAGACATTCTCGAAATTTCTAGCCAATTCATCGGAAACGAAATATCTCGAACCTTCTCGATTGCTTTAGGTGTTGCCACCTTTATCTAACTTGTATAATCGCTATTAATTAATAAATAAAATAGGATAAAAATAAATTACAATAGAATTTTGAAATAATACGTCACTATTTACAATATATACAGACAATTTGTGCAACATTTCCCCCTTCTTAAAGACTGCACGTCCCGGGCAGTGAAGTCCTTAAGCCATTCAATGACTTCTACCATAATATGGGGCTAGCCTATTGTAGTGTACAACTCTAGGTTTACACGAAGGTGTCCGTTGAATTCTTACCACGACGTCGTTGATCTTCTTAAGGACCACATACGGCCCTTCCCAGTTCGTCTGGAGCTTAGGGGAGAGTCCTTTCCGACGTTTAGGATTCCATAACCACACCTTGTCACCTTCCTGGAATGAACGTTCCGTGGCCTTGGCATCGTAGCGGACCTTCATGCGCTCTGTCATGATGTTGATTCTATCTCTGGCGAACCGATGTACGGCTTCCAAACGTGCCTGGAGATCATCTAGATACTGGACAGGCGAGGAAGGGGTGTCCGGTGGTCGTCCAAAGAGGAGGTCGCAGGGTAGTCTAAGGTCTCTTCCGAAAATCATTTGAGATGGTGTATATCCGGTGGTCTCGTGAGTAGCACTTCTGTAGGCCAAAAGGAACAATGGAAGTTTCTGATCCCAATCTTGCTGGTTCTTGGAAACAAACAAGGAGAGATGATTCAGAATCGTTCTATTAAATCGTTCAACCATTCCATCGGATTGTGGGTGCAGGGGAGTTGTACGAGTCTTTTCCATGTCGAGCAAGTCACACAGCCCAGTGAAGACGGCAGAGTTGAAGTTCGTCCCCTGATCGGAATGTATCAGCAGGGGTACGCCAAATCGGGAGATCCAATTCCGCACGAGGACTTCTGCTACGGTTGTGGCTTCCTGGTCCGGAATCGCGTATGCTTCTGGCCACTTGCTAAAGTAGTCCATGACAACTAGGATGTATTTGTTGCCATTAGTTGTGTGAGGTAGGGGGCCTAAGACGTCCAAAGCAATTCTTTCGAATGGTGCTCCTACGTTGTAACGTTGCAACTTTCCACGAGTTCGGGTCTTCGGTCCCTTCCGCGAATTGCATGCATCACAGGACTTGCACCACTTCTCCACGTCGGATTTTGCTTTGTCCCAGAAGAATCTCTCCCTGACTTTCTGAAGAGTTTTCGTGACACCAAAATGTCCTCCAGTAGAACTGCTGTGAAGTTCTTCTAGAACGTTCGTAACTCTAGAACTTGGAAGGATTAATTGCCACCGGAAGCTTTTGCCGTCATCGGACTCCCATCGACGGTAGAGTACTCCATTCTTCAAGTGCAAAGAGTCCCACATAGCCCAATATCTCTTCATTGTTGGGCTATAGCATGCAATTTCCTGCCAACTGGGTTTTCCGGTAGCCGCTTCCATGAATTCAATTAGAGGTTTCAAGTCCTGATCTTCGACTTGACTTTTCCGGACATTCTGGTCACTCCAAGGGTCCACGTTTGAAGTAGTTGACTTGGTAGTTATTTTCCGAACGGCCAATGTGTTAACCCCAAACTTAGACTCGGCATTGGAACAAAATCGACAGTTCTCCGGACATGGTCTTCTAGAAAGAGCGTCTGCATTCCCATGGAACGTTCCTTTTCTGTGATGGATATCCATGTCGTATTCCTGCAGGCGCTGAATCCACCTTGCTATTTGTCCCTCTGTATTCTTGAAATTCAGCAACCAAGTCAGAGACGCATGATCAGTTCTTAAAAGGAATTTTCGGCCGTACAAGTAATGATGAAAGTGCTCAACGGCTTTTACTATTGCCAGTAACTCCTTTCTTGTGACGCAGTAGTTCCGCTCGGATCTTGACAGGCTCTTACTAAAATAAGCGATGACTTTCTCCTGTCCTTCAATTTCCTGGGAAAGAACGGCGCCCACTCCCTCATTGCTGGCATCTGTATCCAAAATGAAGTCCTTGTTAACATCGGGAAAAGCCAAAACAGGTGCGGATGTTAAAGCGTTCTTCAGTTGATTGAAGGAGTCGTCACAGTCGGCAGTCCATAGAAACTTCTGCTTGCTCTCTGTTAGTCGATGCAAGGGTCTGGCGATCTTGGAGAAACCTTTAACGAATTTACGGTAATACGTGCACAGGCCTAGGAAGCTTCGCAATTGATGAACGTCTTGCGGTCGAGACCAAATTTGCACAGCATGGATCTTGGCTGGATCTGTGCTTACTCCATCGGATGAGATGATGTGTCCGAGATAACTGACTTTCCGCCTAAAGAGCTTACATTTTGATGGGCTAAGCTTCAAGTGGGCTTCCCTAAGCTTCAAGAACACGTTCTTCACATTTTGCAAGTGTTGATCAAAACTCCGCCCGGTGATAATGATATCGTCCAAATATACCAGACAGGTCTCGTAGGAAAGTCCTCTAAGCACAGTCTCCATTAGTCGCTCGAACGTAGCCGGTGCATTACACAAGCCAAACGGCATAACTTGAAACTGCCATAATCCTTGGCCGGTAGTGAAGGCAGTCTTCTCACGATCGTCGGGATGTATCTCCACTTGCCAGTATCCACTTTTCAAATCCAAAGTCGAAAACCACTGGTTCCCCGATAGAGTGTCCAAAGTGTCATCGATTCTTGGCAGAGGGTAGCTGTCCTTTTTCGTAATTTCGTTCAGCTTCCGGTAATCCACACAAAACCTGGTGGAACCATCCTTCTTTCGAACGAGTACGATTGGAGAGGCCCATGGACTTGAGGAGGGTTCGATAACTCTATTATCTTCCATTTCCTGTAACAGTTTCCCGACCTCCTCTTGTTTTGCGAAAGGAAGTCTTCGAGGATGTTGTTTAATAGGTAAATGGGTCCCAGTATCGATTCGATGTTGAGTAAGCTCTGTTCTTCCTACATCTTTCGATGACATGGAGAAAATGTCTTGAAATTCTTTTATAAGGTTTCCGACAATCTTCTCTTGCCTTCTTTCCAACCGAGAGTCTTCGAGAAGCTGGTCCACTAAATCCGCGGGTGGTGCGGTCGGAAGCTCCTTAGATCCTCGTTCGATGCTTGTAACAGGTGTGCAGGTGGCAATTTCTTCTCCTTTCTTGATAACTCTCTTAGAATCACCGATGTTGGCCATCCTCACATGCACCACCTCTTGAGAGAGATCCACAAGCGTCGCTCCTACAAGCACTCCTTTCGGGACGCTATTCGATGATGGGAAGTCCGTTACTCCAAATCGGAAGGCCTTCGGGAGCTCTGTTGAACCTTTTACAACCAAATCTGTCATGGAGGGGATGGTGATGTCTTCAAGAGCTACTATTCGATATGCACACGGCTCTTCCGAGTCCAAACCGAACAATGGAACTTCTTCTTTCCCCGTTTGAAGCTCGCCTTTCTCGAAATTCAAAGTAATTCCATTTCTCTTTAAAAAGTCCAATCCAAGAATACATGGGTCAATAATTTCAGCGACGTAAACGGTGTGAGTGTAGGTGTGAAATCCAAAAGATATGTTGACATTTAATTTCCCCTGCACAGAAATTTTGTCACCAGTCACAGTCTGTAGTGAAACTGAAGGCGCCGTGTAAAGAGGTTGGCTGTCCAGGCGCCGGGCTACATCCGTCCGTAAGATGGTTACATTTGCCCCTGAGTCAACTATTAGACGACAGGGAGTTCCATTGATCTTGCCCTCCACGAATAAACCATGGTTTCCTCCTTGAAGGGATGAGATGTGATAGAGGCTGAGTGGGGCACCACCTGCTCTACACGGCGACCTCCGCCTCGCGAGATAGCCGCTCTTTAGTTTAACTGCTGAGGCTCGGACGAGGGTCTGTCCCCTCTCCTGTCCAATTCAGGGCAATCACGTCTGAAATGTCCTTCCCGGTTGCAGAGCCAACAAACCACTCTAGTTTTTCGATCCTTCGAGCCAGGAATATTTCTCATAATTCGCTCCATCTTGTTTTCCAGTTCTTGAAACTTCTTCGTGAAAAGTTCAGAGGAATCGTCTGCCAATGCTCCACGTACGAAACGCCGATCTTTTCTAGAAGCTTGTTGTGCCGCCTCTACTCTCATGGCATAGACGAGGGTGGATTTCAGATCTTTGCTGTCGGACATCCTGGTAGCTTGCTGTATGTCGGGATCTTTGATGGCATCCACGAAATACTGAAGAGACAGGTTATCTCGTACGTCCGAGGGACAGTCTGGGAATGCGAGGAGCGACAGTCTTTCTATATCCGACGCCAATTCTTGAAGAGTTTCATTGGCCTTCTGCTGTCTCACTTTCAGTTGCAGTCTGTTGTAATCCTTAAGATGCTGCTCACCAAACCTTAGCTCCAACGCACTCGCCAGCGCCACGAATTCTCCCCGCTTCTCTTCAGGTAGTGTTTGTAAAATGTCAGCAGCTTCACCTCGAAGAGATGCTGCGAGATGGAATGCTTTCGAAGTATCGTCCCAACCATTCGCAGAAGCAATCATTTCAAATTGCGTTTGATAAACGCGCCAAGACGACTTCCCATCAAAAGGGGCCACTTTGATGTTAGAGCGCGGCGCCATAAAGGGGATGGAAGCGTTATCCCAATTAGGTGACGCTATGGCCAGAGCTTCACGCGTTTCCATTTTTCGCAGCCTTTCTTCTACAACGTCAATGAATTTGTCTTGCTCTTCCTTTAAGGTGGAAACTTTTTCTTGCATGGTGGAAATTTTTTCTTGCACGGTGGAAACTTTTTCTTGCACGGTGGAAACTTTTTCTTGCACGGTGGAAACTTTTTCTTGCACGGTGGAAACTTTTTCCTGCACGGTGGAAACTTTTCCTTCAACTTCATTTCTCACTGTCTTAAGATCTTCTCTGACATCCAAAATATCCGCCTTCATTGATTGAAGAACACTCTCTGTGCGCTCCATAAATCTATCAACGGACGCAGAAGATGATTCTTGCTTGGATGCTAAAGCTTTAATATCCGATGATGTCGCTTCTTGACTGGCGGCAATGGCGGCGGCGAGTTCGGCATTCGTCGTTTCTTGGCGGGCTTGACCGGCGGCAATCGTAGCGGAAAGTTCGGCTGCGGTGGTTTCTTGGCAGGCTTTCATTCCAGCAATCATTTCCATCAACTGCTTCATTTGGTCTTCCATCATTCCTCTAGTTGTCGGCATTCAAAATTACGAGATCCCACTTCTGACACCACTGTTATGAATTTTCCCACTGAGGCAATGATGGCACAGTTTTCACGGTTTAAAAATATTTATTCTCTCTTCCGAAAACTCACAGAATTTATTCACAGGTAACAGTTTAATTACTCTCAAGCTTCAACACAAGCTTCAACAAAAATAACTTCGAATTCAGCGATTATACAAGCTCACTCCAATAGGTAAATAAAGCGATCAGCTTTCAACGAACTCCGAAGTCAATCTGAAAACTTTCCCGTTCTCCAATCTCTTATATACAAGCGCGTGAGACATTCTCGAAATTTCTAGCCAATTCATCGGAAACGAAATATCTCGAACCTTCTCGATTGCTTTAGGTGTTGCCACCTTTATCTAACTTGTATAATCGCTATTAATTAATAAATAAAATAGGATAAAAATAAATTACAATAGAATTTTGAAATAATACGTCACTATTTACAATATATACAGACAATTTGTGCAACACCAATTCTCACCAATTCTGAAATTTCAAGGAAAGTGGTAGGTATAAATTCTTAAATTTTTTTAATACAAAATCTATCTAATTTACAATTCCTTTTATATATTTTAGTACTTGCACATTATACTTCATAAATATCATGTAATGCGATATAAATAGAAATGCAAAATATGAGATGTCCTACCTTTAAAAAGCTTCCCTACAAGCAAAAAAATTATTTTAGAAATCATTTTAAATTTAGGTAATAAGCTATATTAATTTCTTTTTAAAAATCAATCTCAAACCCAAAAATATTTTAACATAACATTGCTAGAAAAAAAAATGGCCCTATAAAAGGCACAAGGATTTTAATCAAAATCGTTCGAGCTTTTACTAACAATTGGTGAAAAACATGATTTTTCATGATTTCAATCTCAGGCGCATGCGCGATTTCGACGAAAACTTTTAATGATAGGTGCCATGGCCACCTCTAACTCGTACGCCAAATTTGAACATCGTAGGTTAATTCGTTCGGGAGTTATGCTGACGACATACACACAGACAGACATTTTTTACATACCACATTTTTGAAATCACTATGTTCTGAAACGTGGGGATAGCAAAAAATCGAAAAAGGAAAAATTGACAGAAAACTATGCTTTCATCAAACTATGTTAACGTACGGGCATTTGAAAGTAAAAATACTAATAATAAAACATTTAAATTTTGATGACACTAAAGTAATTCCTAAGACACAATATTTCATAAAATATTTATTAAAAAACAGATATGTAACTTGCTTGAAAAAACTCAATGTACAATTAAAAAAAGAAGAAAAAAAAAGAAAAGTTGAACAAAAACTATTTCGAATAAAAAAAAAAATTTAGAATATTTTTGTCAGCACTTAAAACTATTTCTTCAAAATAATTTTTTTTTTTATCATATTACAAATTAGATTAAAAAAGTTGTAATCATAGTCTGCATTTAAAATTTTAAAACACTTCTTTAATAACTTTTCAAACGATGGAAATCTGAGGACACTCTCAGAATTCGCCGGAAGAACTTTTTCTCCTTGACCGTAACTGGAACAGCTTGATCCTAAAAGTTGTTTCACTGCGATATTTCATACACTACCGGAAAACTACTGATACACATCAGCAGAGGATGTAACGAATAATTCATAACGAAATAAAATTATCAATGGTGTGTTGTAAAATTATCAATCTTTATTTAATGTTTTACAACATTGTTTTTATGACACATAGTTTATCAAATTTTCTCTCGAATAAATTTAAAGTAGATTCAATTTAAAAAGATTTCCGAATCATATCTCTTTACGTCAGCGTTCGGATCTAAATTTTCGAAAAGGGCCGCAGCATGTTATTTGGATGTTACTCGCGGGCCGCAGATTTTTTTTTTTTGTCCAGATACTTTTACTTTTAATTACCCATATGTTAACATAAGCTAATACAAGCATTAGATTCCATAAAAAAAAAAATTCACGTGCTGAGTTAAAAAAAGTGGTCTAGAAAAAATTTCCGTGTTTTGATCTGTGGTCAACATGACTCCTTAACGGATTGACCAAATTTTGAAGCAGATGTGTTTAAATTTTGTGTACATGTTGGTGTTGGCCATAGGACCTGGCATTAAAGTTTTCGTCAAAATTGCGCATGCGCATAAAGGAGCAACGTTGAAAAATTTATGTTTTTCAACTATTGCCATGAAACGTCTTTAACGATTTTGATCGAAATTACTATGGTGATACCTTTAAGGTGCTCTTAACATCCCAATTCCAAAATTTCTGCTCCAACCAAACGGTATAGTGGTTAGCGTGCTATCTTCTAGACCGCGAGGTTGCGGATTCAAGTCCCGTGTTAGGCATGGGTGTTTGTAAATGTATGTTGGCTTGTCTAATGACAAATTTTTCGGCGCATTATAGCCCTCGTGTTGATGACGGCGCCAGATAATCTGAAAACAACCAACCAATAACCAACCAAAATTTCTGCAGAAATACGATAAGGCCGAAAAAAAAGGTGAACCAAGGGTGTGGAACATGGCGCAACTTTCAATTGCACTATAATATTGGTCATTGCATTAAAATTTATGGTGTTATTTACCATTTTCATATTTTTTCTCATTTAAATAATAATATAAACCATAAAAAAAGTTTTTTTTTATGTAAATCCTTTATATGCATTGCCAATTTTTATATGCAATTGCAACTTCTTGAACTCAGATCGAGTTTTCAAAGCGTTAGACCACTAAGAACAAAAGATCCATTTCGAACTATTTACTAACTCGTTTTTTCCTCCAAAACTTGACTGAATAATTACCACTAGGGGACTTCGCCCCCTGCTCGCTAACGCTCGCCAACCCCCAAACACCTCGCTGCGCTCGGATTGAGCGGCTTTGCCGCTCGAATTTGTGGTTAAAACATCTTGCTGCGCTCGAATAGGTTTGCCAGCCATAAAAAATTTAACCAAATTTTTATAAATTCAATGTAAGGCCTAATAGAGAAAACACCCAAATTGCAAGTTTCATAATAGAAAGTTAAATATACTATCTGCCAACATTCCGACTTAAAACTTCATTAGTTATGCCCTTACATTGAAGTCCCAATATCTTTTATTTATTCTGATAAGTCGCCCCGTTAGAGAACGACGTCCAACGCGAGGCATTTTCTGGATAGAAATACTTCAAAATAATAATTACTCTAATACAAAAATGCTTCAGAAAAACAGAAAAAATCAACTTTGAAACGAAGAGTTTAAAATTAGCAATGGGTTTGTTGTTTACATACGTAAGGATAGCTTTAAAATTAGCAACGGTTGGTTGGTTGGTTGAACCCCCGAGCAGCGGGTTTGTTTACTTAAGGATGTTGCCATTCTTATATTCAAAATCATTGAGGCTTTGTAGTAGCTTAATGATGAAAAATATTGAAATTTAACTAATTAATAAAGTGTTAATAAATTATTTTGGCACGTTTTGGCAAATCTACAGCTTATTTCCTTTAAAATGACACCTTGATCATTGAAATTGGTTGAGTAGTTTAGGCGGACGGACTAACCCCAAAAAACGTATTGCCTATTAAATATATAGATTTACAACGAGTTAACGATCTACGATAGTTGATGAGTCTGACGCAAGGCAATAAAAACACATATCTTTTTATTTATTTTGATTTAAAAAATTTGGCAACAGGAAAAAGTTTCAACAATGATCGGTTAAAATTATTTCACTTATAGCGTTGTTAAACGATGCAAATTTTAATTGACTGGACTTCACTCCATAATGAATTTATGCCTTCACGTTCAATTATCTTTTATTTATTTTGATTAAAACAATTTTGGCAAGAGGAAAGAGTTTCAACAAATGATCAGTTAAATTGGATTTATTATTATTCGGAAGCGAATTTAGAAGAGTGTGTAAAAGCGACCTTTTATTTGCAAGTTGTAGTCTCAAATTTTGATAGAATGCATTGTCATCGACATCGAATCTATCTGCCAAGTTTCAGTCCGTTTGTATGAAGGCAAGGGGGTAAACTAAACCTCCACAAATTTGTTCTCCATCGACTTACACGCAAAATCGAAGTTAGTATAAAATATTTAAAAATGGACAGTTTGGCTATATTTTTGGCAATAATTTTTACATGGGCAAAAAAAAAAGGGGGGGGGGGCAAAATGGCGAAATTAGTGATGTTATTATTCAATAGACATTACATTGTCCTTTCTTATACGAAAATCAGAAGGAAAAAAAATCAATTGTTGTTGGGCGATACTCAAGGACAGAGAGCTCTGTGTTAAAGCACACGTTTTTCAACTTTTAATGCTCTTATCGTATTTTTACGGGAATTTCGAATCTGGGGACGATTAGACACCTTAAAAGGCCTAGAGATTTTAATCAAAAGCTTTAGAGTCGTTTTTTAGCAATTGCTTAAAAACATGATTTTTCATGATTTCAACCTGATGCGTATGCGCGATTTCGAAGAAAACATTAATGGTGGGTCCCATAGCCATGGCTAACCCGCACACAAAATTTGAACGTCGTAGGTCAATTTGTTTGGAAGCTATGCTGACCATGTACACACAAACATACAGACAGATAAAATGCGGAAAAAAAATCTTTTTTTTTATACACCGAATGCTATACTTTCATTACCCTATATCAGCGTCAGCCACTAGGCGGCCCGCGGGCCGGATCCGGCCCGCGATAGCTTTTCCTCCGGCCCGCCGGCAGTACAGAAGAGAAAAAAATCTAATTTTACGGAAATAATTTTAATTTGTCTACAATAGTATGTGTTTACTACCAAAAATCGCGTATTCCATTAAGTGGCCCGAGTCAGTAAGTCTGAAAAATCCTTTTTTTTTCCTGAGATTGCCATAAAAAAAAAAAAAAAAAAGCAATAGTTTAAATTATTACCAATGAAGCATTCTTTCGCATTGCTTAGTTTTGTACTTATGATACCCTACCCCCTCGACTCGTGAATGGCACATATTCAATTTCTGCTTTTCTGAATGTGATGTGCAGGATTTGGGGGTTTTAATGCATACTGGCCTCTTTTGTTTTGATGTGAAAAGAAGTATCGCGATCTCTATGACTCCAGTGCAATAATGGCTTCGAAGACTAGTTTTAAAAGCAAAGTAGATAGTAAAAAGAGGAGCGGCCGTCATCGTCTCACAATTAACAACGATTAAAATGAAATATTTAGGAATATGGTTTAAATACCTTTATTGATTATGAGTTTATGTCAAGTCACATTGTAATATTGTCACTAAAGATTAACTTCTTTTATGACTTTGATTTACGATGTAAGGAACATTATTTTTTTAATTATTTGAAACAAGAATCAAATATCAATTGTTATTTTATTAATATAAAAAAAGTTAAATTATTGTTTCTTTTTTCAAAATTGTTTTATATAGTTGAATCTTTAGTAATTATCACATTTATATCATTGAACATATGTAATAAAGCAATATATTCAATGGCGTATTCGGTATACATCTGCGGCCCGCGGAAAGTTCCAACATAAGTCATGCGGCCCGTCTCTATAAGTTAGTGGCGAACGCTGCCCTATATAAACATATGGGTAATGAACAATTCCCGCATTTTTTAAAAAAAGAGTGAAATTAGTTTATATTTATGAGGAATCTCTTTCTGATTCCAACTATTTGAACAAAAGTTCTTTAAAAAAAATTAGTTATTTAAATATAAAGAAAAGAAAATTCCCCAAAACCAGTCCGATCAAAACACACAACAAAATCTGTGACGTCAAAGGTTCCTACTGTTTCTATGGTTATCGTGAGGTTTCTGCCAAATAGTTGGCGTTGGTAGACCATTGCCATATTCCTTACAGGTTGGGGCGATATGCGAGAAACTTGCAAAACTGGTTTCCGCTGTCGCATTTCAAACCAAGCTGTTTGGGAAGTCTTGACGTCACATTCAATTCGTGCCGAATGAATCGTTTTCTCGCCAACGTGCAACAGTGGAACTTTGATTGCAAATTTAAAAAATAAAAATAAAAAAACGCATGGAGCAGAAATTTTTCTGTTTTTGGCCTTTTCGAAACTTTTAGAATCGAATAAAAAAAATAAAAAAATGCAGGAATCGAGCATTGAAAGTATAATAAAAACGAATGTCTTTAACTCGGAGCTCTCTTCCAAATTAGAATAAAATAGTTCAAGGGTACCAAGTCTAAAATTAGTAGTGAATAAAGTAAGCAAAAATCAATAACAGACTTTTTAAAAAGTCAAATAAATATAAAGTAACTGGTAAATACATTTACTTTTTTTTCTTAATGAATACCTTATTAACTAATGTACTAAATATAAGCCTTGCAATGTAAATGTTCTGTGGTCGTCTAGTGTACAAATGACAGATACAACACACTAGTGATCACTTTTGCCTAGTGGTTAGCGCACCTGTCTTCTGATCTAGGAGTCCCGGATGCGACTCCCCGTTAGCGCTCACTGCTGCAGTTCTAAAAACACAAGTATTAAATACACATATTGATAATAGTTGTAAATCTGCGTAAATAATAATAATAATAATAATAATATATAAATTAGATGCTTAACACGAAATTCCGTTAAGGAGAAAAATTTCGGCTGCCTTATACAATTGGCTTTAACGGGGCTTAACTTAATTGGAATTTACAAGGTTGAAATATAAGGCGGTAAAAGACTTTTAAGACTTTGAAATTTAGTGGTTTAGTTTTAAACTTTTTTTTAACTCTAAATGCCATAGGGTAATGAAAGTAATGCATTTGGAAAAAAAAAAAATCTTCGATTTTTTGTCATTTCTACACGTTTTGGATTGTGCTGGGGGAAAAAAGTGGTATAGAAAAAATGTGTGTGTGTCTGTCTGTTCTTTGTCAGCATAACTCTCGAACGGATTGGCCTATGATGTTCAACTTTTGTATACGAGTTAGGCCATGGGACCAGTCATTAAGGTTTTCGTCAAAATTGAAATTTGAAAAATTTATATATTTCTACGATTGTCAAAAAAAAATGACTGTAATGATTTTAATAAAAATCGTGGTGAGCTCTAAATATTCCCACCTCCGAAATTTTCGTAGAAGTTCGATAAAAGCTTAAAAGGTTTTTTTTTTAAATATCTTCAGCACAGAGTTTTTCCCCCTTAAACATTGCCCATTAGCACAACTATTCCTGCTCTATATCACTTACTCGAAAGGAAAATGTAATAATTATCAAAAAACATATCACTGATTCGCCCCCCCCCCCCTTTTTTTTTTTTTTTTTTTTTTTTTTTTTTTTTTGCTTATGTAGTAATTATTGCAAAAATTATCGTCAAATTGGCATTTTTTTAATATCGGGTTTAATGAAAAGATTAAAACAATAAATGACATCCATCCATGTCAAATTTAAATGATGCAGTGACCAATATTATAGTGTAATTGGAAGTTATGCGTTATGCGATGTTCCACACATATAGTTTTTATACATTTTACATTTTTATCAAGTTTTATCTATCAAGCACTATCGGTCCAATCAGCTTTTATCTGTTTTCTATGAATAACCATAGAAACGATGCGTCAAACAATTCATACGACACCCACCGTTAACCAATCACTCATTTTCAAACCTTGTTTTTTTTTTTATCAAACAAACCTATTTTTAGACTTATGTATCGTTTTATTTTTCACAATCACATTATTTGACTTTTTTTTTTATTTTATTTTTAAAGATTGTTTCCATTACCACTCACGTGATCAGTGGTAGAAGTGTGGGTAGACGCTGGGTGACGCGTCTCCCCACTTTTCAAGAAAATACCCATGCGTCTCCCCACTTTTAAAAACACTGAAATCCATCCCCCCACTTTCAAAAACACTCAATCCACCTAAAAACTACTAATGAAAAATAACATTAACCTTTAAATGTAGTGACACTGTGAAAAAGTTGTTTATTTTTACACTTGAAAACTTTAAAACTATTTATGGTATGTATATCATATTATTATAAAAATATATTGTACTACTTTGTATACAGATATTATTATTTTTACTAACAAATACAGTTACACTTGGTCAACTTTTTACTTTGGAGGAACTTTCTTTTAAGTTAAGTTTCTATTCTTGTTTCATATAAAGACAAGGTATTTAAAAAAAATATATAAAAAAAAAGTTTAAAAAAAAAAAAAAAAAAATCTTTTTAGAATTCTCTATTAATTTAATTTCATGAAAGTACGCACGTTTATAAGTATTATTTAAATCTAAATAAACAGTTATGTATTTAACATTGAATTATTACTTCACTTTTTCTCTTCCAAGTAAAAAAACTAAGTCACCGAATAGTCATTAAAATAACAATAAATTTTGGACCCTCTTTTAATGTTAATGTTAGGAAGTATATATTATTTTTTTACTAGTTAAAAGTGTTATTATAAGTTACGAATTTATAAAATTTATGGTTGAAGATGGGAGAAGGGAAGTGGGGGGGGGGGGGTGCACTTGTCACCAAATTTTGGGCGTCCCCCTACCTTTTTTTCACCACTTCTACCACTGCACGTGATTGTTTCTTTACTATTATTATTATTTTCTTCTTCACTACAGTTAATAAGAAGCTTATACAAATGCTCTGTATGTCTGTCTGTGAAATGGGTATGAAACTCTTTAGGTGAAAATATCGACTAACACTTTTTATTTCTAAGCATTTGCAACGAATTCAATAATATGAGATTCAAAAAAATATAAAATGGTTTGAAGTTATTCAATACCCACATTCATCATTTTTTTTCCCCCAGCTATTTTCATTTATCATTTTTCAATTGTGAAAGTGTGTTCCCAGTTTTATTTTATGTTCGATATACATTCGGAATTCGTATCATTTTCAACCCATCCTTTTTATTAAATCCTCTGCATTAACTTCGATCTTCTATGTGGCGGGAAAACTAATCTTCTGAGGGTTAATCATCCATCGTTAAGATTAACGTATACAGTAGAACCTCGATTAACCGTCCCTCCTTTATCCGGAACTCTCTGTTAACAGGCAATCATTTAGTCGACTTCAAAAATCTCCCAAATGAGTAATAAATCATTTGTTCCTTTTTAAACCGTAATCTTTTCCCTTGCTCTACAGTAACATAAGTAGTGGTAAGGCTTTTTGACTGTTTTTCTAAAGAACTGACATGGTTAGAGCAACCTTCGGATATCAGCAGATCAAACTGAACTATTGCCTTCAAAAAGACTCCGGGATAGAGCAGCGAAACAAAGATCATCAAGATTATTGCAACAAAAACTCATTTCCAACAATTATGTTATAAAAAAACATTAAAAGTCATGTATTCAATAAACGAAAATCATTTACTTTTTATTGTTTTTTACAACTCTCTTTTATCCGGAATTTTCGCTTAACCGACCTACCTTTGGTCCGAATTAGGTCGGTTAATCGAGATTCTACTGTATATAAAAAAAACCTGCCAATTCGGAATTTTCTTTCAATTACCCATTTGTTAACAAAGAGAAATGAAAGCATTACAATTGGTCAAAAAAAAAAAAAAAATGTTTTGTTTTTTAATGCATTTCTACATGTTTTGGAACGCGCTATGTTCAATACATACACAAACATTTTTTCTAGATCACATTATTGAACTATATACTATAACGATGTCAAAATTGTGCATGAGGTATAGCTGCTATTGAAAAATGTATGTTTTTCAGTTATTGCCGAAAAACTGCTCCAACGTTTTAATCAAAATCGGACTTTTGAGGTGCTCTAAACACCCCCATCTCCAAAATTTCTTTAGAAATGTGATACAGGCGTGAAAAGTTGAAAAACGAGTGTCTTTAACGCAGAGTTCTCTACTCTTTTTGATGATGGCTCACCAACGACTCTTTTTCTGCTCTGTTTCCCTTACAAGAAAGGATAATGTAATATTTTTCGAAGAATGTGTATCGCCAAATTGGCGATGGTTATTTTGCTAATGTAATAATTATCGCAAAAAAATCGTAGTGCTGGACATTTTTTTTTTTTAAAAATTAAAAGCCCAATCCATGTCAAATTTAAAGACACTGACCAGTTTTAAGTGTAATTGAAAAAAAGTACGATGTTCCACAGACATAGTTTTTATATTTGACATGTCTTTACGGGTTCCTTTTAATCTATATATATAATTCTCTTGCGTGCCGCCCAAATTCGGCTGTATTTCTGTGAGCAGAATGGCAACGACTTCAAACAAGCTATCACAAATCTTCTAAATGTATTTTATGCACGAATTTCCAAATTCAGCAATTCAGCCAATCACAATATATCTTTCGAAATTTGACTAATACAAATGGCAGCAGAAAACAACTTGGATTCGCAATATTTTGTTTTTCTTATTACAGTCTACAGAAACAAATTATTGCCTATTTGAAACGTATTGATTTAATATTTACAATGATGCAAGATGTGTACATTTCTTCTGGATTAGAATTCCGCGAACTCTTTTTCTTGCACAATTGAAACAAGCCAGATTTGTTTCGATTTGGCTTATAATCACAACATATTTATTATGAACGTTTTCCGGATACATGGCTATAAAAACTGAGCACGGAATTTCCTGTAAGAATATTAAGGTTTTCATGCTCACATTCACATCGATTGAATAAATACTTCAGCATTGCGGATAAACAATTTGACTGTGTTATGTATTAAGCTAAAAGGATTATGCAAACATATGATTGCTAATATTGCTTCGTTAAGATATTTCGATGGGCAACTTTAATTATTTTGGCGCTTCATACAAACCAGTCCATAAATTTAAATTACTTTCTGAAATAATTTATCTTTTTTAAATATATCATGGCACAATATCACTTTTCAAGAATTTTATTGATTATGCAGGTGATATAGCTTTTTCTAGGGTATATTTTAAATGCCTCACTTTGAAGCGAGCGGAACGAGCCTGGTTCGTGTCGCGAACCAAGGGGATTGCATTGCAATCCAGGGGGTTGGCGAGCGTTAGCGAGCAGGGGGCGTACCCCCCCTAGTAATTATAATTTAGTTCATTATGTGATAAGCACTCCAGAGAAATGAAACGTGTCGGTTTTGGCGTCAACCATTAAACTTCATAACTTTTTCTGGCTGAGCATTTCACTTGGCAATTTTTTTTTTTCTTTAGGAACATAGTTGTTTCTTGGGTATATAATCCTTGCTTTGATCCAAGATATGATGAACTTATCATAGACGTATTTCGAAATATTCTTCCGGTTGAATCTCGAAGCACTTCTGGTTGTAATTTCGTATTGAATTTTATGTAATCCGACCAATCTTATCGAGACGTTTAAACTAATAGGTATATAATTAACGTTCCTATCTTATAAAGATAAATCTAATTCAAAATGATTTCCGGTCGTCATTTCCATTACTTCCGGCTGTCCTGTTTGAATTTTGGCATCGAAACTCCATTCAGGCTTGACCTTTTACTTGGTATATCGCTCGTGTCCACAGCAGTTTTTTCTGAGATTGTTGACTTCTGACATACAGACGGCAATACATAGCTTCTGTACTGGGAGTCCGATATATGACTGACCCATGTTGAACTTAAACAATAAACATGTGATTTTAAACTAAAAACTAATTGGAAAACCTTTGTATTTTTCAAAAATTACCGTATTTTAAATCCTTCATATTAACTTCGATTTTGTATGTTTGTTGATGGCGGCGGAACCTGCGGAGCCCCCTTGCCGTCATCCAATCGAGCTGAAACTTGGCAGATAGGTTCGATATCGATGAAAATGCATTCTATCAAATTTTGGGGCTGTAACTGTCACTAAAAGGTCGCTTTTACGAAATATTAATAAACCAACTTGCCGTCATCCAATCGCGATAAAATAGCATTTAACCAACCACATTAAAGAAACTCTTTCCTGTTGCCAACATTTTTTCAACAAATAAATAATAAAATTGTCTTAATCAGAATAAATCAAAGATGTTTGGGTGTTATGGATAAATTCAAATTCGTTTTTAATAAATAAATTTTGGAACGTGGTTTGCAGCACATTTTGCTGATACAAATGTTTTTGATATCGGCGCTGTGCTAATGAATATAAAAACTGATAATGCGTATAAAGGATTTTTTAAAAACTATGTTTACTAATTCAGAAAACATTATTCCTAACTCCAATCATATTTTAATTATTCACGTTTAAAAATTAAAAAAAAAAAAAAAAAATATTAGATACTCTTTACATGCTTTTTTAGTGCATTATTAGAAAGTAGAAACAAAAAATATTTGCGCTGAAGAAAAATAAATGCTCAATTTCAACTTTTAGAAATTACCGCCGCCTTAGTGATTCAATTGTATGCTTGCTCCACTGGGAAAGAGTGGAGATATAACTTGAACAATAAGTTGTGCTCATTTCCAAGTAATCCATGTAAGTTACATAATCCCAGGCACATGTTTGACAAACGTGAAATAACGTTTCCGCGAAAAGCGTCGCATACATACACATGAATAGTACTTTTTGTTATTGCAAAATTTTATTTAATGACTCAAAGTTGTTAAATCAACAAAATCATTGCTTTTCTTTCATTTTCAAAGTCATGGCATAGTTTTTTTTTTACTTTCAATTACCCATATGTATACATAGGGTAACGGAAGTATAGCATTCTGGCAAAAAAAAATTGATTTTTTTTTTCTTTTCATTTCTCCACGTTTCGGAACATCCTAATTTAAAAAAGTGATCTAAAAAAAATGTCTGTTTGTGTGTGTGTGTATGTGTATGTGGTCAGCATAACTCCCGAACAAATTGACCTACGATATTCAAATTTGGTGTGCGAGTTGGTGGTAGCCATGGGACCTACTGTTAAGGTTTTAGTCAAAATCACGCATGCGCGAAATGTAGCTGCCATTGAAAAAATTATGCTTTTCAGTAATTCCTAAAAAACGGCTTGATAACGATTTTGTTCAAAATCAATGTGGTATTGCCTCTTAAGGTGCTCTAAACATCCCTTCCACCGAAATTCCTGTAAAAATGCTTTGATGGCGTAAAAAGTTGAAAAACGAATGCCTTTAACACAGAGTTCTCTTTCCTTGAGCATACCCCACCAACAATCTCTTTTTTTCTCTGATCAGTTTCATTTACAAGAAAGGATAATATAAGAATTATCGATAAGTATATCGCCAAAATTCCCTTCTTTTTTTTTCTTTTTTTTTTCTTCTAAAGACCCATTAAGAATTATCACAAAAAATATCGCCAAACTGGCAATTTTTCTGAGCGACTGATGAAAATATAAAAATGATAAATAACACAAATCTACATCAGCAATATAATATAATTGAAAGTTGTGCGATGTTCCACACCCCTAGTTTCCTTTAAAAAAAAAAAAAAAAAAAAAAAAAAAAAAAAAAAAAAAACTTTTTCTTATAATTATCTGCTGGTGACTGATCCGATATGTTATATATGTTATTACATCAAAGAAATAAACAAAATAACAAATAAAATAACAAAAGGAAAAGGTATATTAGTCGAATATAAAGTAACTTCGTCAGAGAGCTTCGTCCAAAATTCTCGTTTTTTGGCGTTGATTATAGTAGTCACCCCCTGACGAAGTTACTACATAAGGACTTCTTGGTCAACGACAACATCAATTTTCAATTGCCTTACAGATTAGAAGGACCTATTCGTAGTGGCAATTGTAATAGACAATGACGCCGATTACAACCATTTACTATCTGTTTTTTAGATGAGAAGGGTATGTGCATTAAGAATAGGTAGAACTAAATAATTAAATATACTCATTCATAATCAGAGTGTGTACTTAGAGTTTGCGAGGACCAGGGTAATCTTATCTTTGACCAAAAACTAGGTCGAGTTTACACAATGCAACAAAACCTGTTGTACAAGTTCATGCATACTTTAAAAAAGAGCTGTGAAAAAATTGAAGCCGCAAAAGGTGTATAAAATAATTTCTTATATTGAACAAATATTAGTTCCGTTTTCTTTTCCAATAAGCTAACTTAAAGTTGATATTTAATTCTATTTTCCCAGTACTTACAAACAATATTTAAACAGTGCTGACATTGCTTAGTATTTACTAATCGATGGTGCATACTTTAAATGGATCATTATATATATATATATATATATACAGGGCCGCTGACAGGATTTTCGGGCCCCTGTGCAACTGCACCTCAGGCCCCCACACCTAGCCAGTAGCTAGGAAATTTTTCGGGGGGGGGGGGGGTATGGTCGAAGATTTCACTAAATGCACAAAATAATTTTCACAAAAAAAAAGAGAAGGGAAAGTGGTAAAACATGATTTCATACAATTTGGGGGGGGGGGGGTCCCTCCCTGACTACGGCCCTGCACCGTGTCCCTCCCCCACTACTTGCTCATATACACATACTACCGTCCCTACTAAATCTCCACAGTTATTATTTTTGAAATGTTGTAGTATTTGTAATTAGAGAAGCGGTTGTTAGACAGCAGCTCTGGAGCAGTTTGAAGGATATTTGTGGCTCTTAAATTTCTGATTCATTTAACCTAGTAATAAACTGAAGCAATAATGATAATAAATTTATTCTTTGTCGGGGTAAACTCATTATAAGCTTACTGCGTAATTTCAAACCAGAAAAATCGAGAAAACGCAAAGAAACTAGTAGGATTGACTGGTAACACTGTTCTTAAATACCAACTTAAAGTCAGCACACCCTGGTACCTTTTCTCAGTCGAAATATAGAACAATCAGAATGCGCTTATTTTGAACCATAAGTTATATTTAAATTCTACGTGAAAAAATAGTTTCACTAAATACAAAATTCGATAAGTTTAATGTAAAAAATTATAAGCAGTATATTTTAACACACTGCACTACAAAAATAAATGGAATTTAAAAGCATTTCAAGGTTATAATTTGTCTTGATATTGCAATATTTGTACCAAACATTCAAATTACCGTAAAAAACAAATTTGTTCGTCAGTTCATTGGACTATTAAAGAGTAATTAAAAAAACTGTTTTTAAAAACCAGTTTTGCTATTCTATCATGCAAGACCTCTACATAGTTAATACTATTTCTAGAGTGTTTAAGTTTATACCATGAAAAAAATTGGCATAGCTTTTTACTGTGTGATTGCACTAAAGCAAAGGCTGGACGTGGTTCTTTCGTATCGTGTAATGTCAGTGACAGTCCAGCAGAAGAAAAGGGGACGGCATTTCCTGGGGTCATCGTCATCCTACACATTTGTCATTCTTTCAATCCTCCTCTCCCCATCTCGACACACACACAACACATCCCCCCCCCCCCTCCAAATTTTATGGCTTCTTAGCAGATAAGAACTGGGGGTCAGAAGGGAATTCTGTACACGAAACTGTCAAGTAGGAATCTTGTAACTAAAAGTGTTTTCAAGGTCATCTACAATGAGACATTTGAGGCGTCACTGGATGGAGTTGAATTGGAGGGCAATAAATCAAAAAACTTGACCCATAAAGAAAAATAAACTTAAAAGGGGAGTCTTCACTACGTATTTCAACACTGTCTGAAGATCCTTGTTAAAAATTATGTCAGTCTGTATTCATTCTGCTGTTCGATTACCATTTGTGTCGGAGTTTGTTCGAGATTGATGTTTTAATAATTTTGTTTCCATTTATCACTTTTAAAATACTGAAAAAGAGTTTGTACAACTCTAATTTAACTAACTAATTTAGATTTAAAAAAACCAGCCGTAAGACCTGCTATTGAAAGTGCTCTATGTGAATGATTTGGACAAAAAATAAAGATAAGCTATTGTTGAAATATAAACACCAAATAACTCAAACTATATAGTGTTATACAAAATAAATTAACCGTAGGCCCCTTTTAAAAAAAAAAAAAGTTTTTCTTTTAATTAGTTTTTCGTGATCTCTTTGACACTTTTAATTGTTCCTTACTCTAAATTTTCAGAAAGTGGAAAATTTAGAAAACCATGATTACTGCTAATTTATTAATAGTTGAAAATTATTTCTAACTACTCCAATCTAGATCAAAAGTTGTACTAGGACAGTTTTTATTTGTTAAAGAGAATGTGTGGGAAATATAAACTTAAACATCTTCAAATTAATAATGAAAATTGTAAACTACTATTTTAATACAATATATATATCACTTTATAGATGAAACAAACACTAAAATTTCACTATACTTAATTAGCCAAATGTAAAAAAAAAATACACAAATTGATAACCTGTGATATAGTATAAAATGACAGTTCTTTAAAGTTTTTGTTACATAAACCGATTAAAAAGTCATTTTAGATTGCACAAAACTCATTCCTCATTCAAGAGGAAATAATTTTTAGTTTTTCTGTAGTGCACATACACTTGTACAAATGAATAGCGACAGAATCCTCAGTTGTCAGAGAAGACGTTTTGGCACCAAAAAATATATATATATATATATTTATTATATTATTATTATTATTTAGACTGAAATGTAGTTTCTTCAATAAACATTGATGTTTGCCTTTGAGGTCGCAGCTTGTTAGGGGCCCCAAAGAGGTTTATCGCTCTTCGCTCGAAACAAAAAGATTACTTACTGAGTTTTAAAATGGCAACAAAAACTAAAAATCAGATAGTTCTCACTCTGAGGGAGCAAATATCCATCAGACGCATACATATGACTGATATAAAAAGTTGCCTTAGGATATAAACTGCTGGTGGTTAAAGGTTCTCTTGACCAATCCCCCCTTCTCATTCCTATAGTCCCTTCCTCCACTTGTGGTTTGCGTTCCGGGGACAAGGTTTTAAAAAAAAAATTTCGGTATCTTTTGTCTTTCTGTTTCGTTATATGAGTCCTATATATTTTTTTTTTTTTTTTTTTTTTTTGTAAAATTTATATTTTCAAGATTGTATTAACAAGAAATCGCGGGCCCTTCTTGAAAAGACAGGGCCCTTATACTGTGCACTGTTTTGCCCCCCCTTGTCGGCGGCCCTGTATATATATATATATATATATATATATATATATATATATATATATATATATATATATATATATATATATATATATATATATATATATATATATATATATATATATATATATATATATATATATATATATATATATAAAGTATTTAACTAACACAGTGTCGTGTTCTTTTTTAGAATAAAAAAAATGGTACTTACTTTAAATTTTAAGAATATAGCAAGTTTTCCAAGCAAAGCCTCGAGTGCAATGCAACACGTTACACAACTCGCAGTACTGCACTTTCTGTAAGGAAATATGCAACTGTCGTCCAGGAACTTTCTGAATCGGGTCAGAGGTCAATATGGTGTCAAGTGTCAAACTCAGGTAGAAACGATATTGTACCACTAATAACCTGTAGGCAACAGACAGAGGGGAGGGGGGGGGGGAAGACAACGGGTAGGAAGGGATAGTATTGTCCGCAAAAAGAAGAAGGGGGGGGGGGGGTGAGAGGATTTTCAGCTCCAATTGCTGGAGAGTCTCCCAGAAAATGAGGATTCTCAACATAGAAGCGGACAATTTCACTACATTTTAGTATGGGGGGGGGGGGGGGGAATTGGTTAATTTTAATTTTGGTTTTTAATTTTCTATTGCTTTTTCTACGATCTAAAAATTTCGGGGGGGGGGGGGGGGGTATCCTTCCCTGGCTACGCGCATGATAGCAATATTGATATATATGGCTACAAATTGTTGCAAGATATCTCAATAGTTTGGATTGAGACCATCGTTTCTCCAATGAAAAAAGTGTCCGATGTTCTCTTTATAGGATAGTGCAGCCCAAAGGGTACCTTTAGCACTATTCAGTGGTTTTGTTAGACACGCAGACGGGTTTTCAGTACCCCATATATCACCAGTTTTGTGTATCGATAAATCCATGGAAATAAAAGGGGGCCTCATCTATAAATCAAATGTAGCCGTTATCAAATTTACATCTTATCAATAAATTTTGGCAACCAGTGTATTTAAAATTCCATACCTTTCGATTCCACAAACTACTTGTCGCTTTTTTTCGGTCTCTCACTCTTTTGAAGTTATGTCCTTTCAAAGTTAGAGGGAAGTTTCGGACATCTCTAAAAGACCTAGTAGATTAGAGAAAGTACATCAGTAGGCTATGGGCCATAATATGGATATCTTTAGTAAATGCATTTAAAATTCCAAAAGCATGTGAAACTTGTTTTGATTTTTGTTTTAAAAGAAAATTTTCTATATATATATTCAGGAGGGAGAAGGAAAAAAGAGGCTACAAAAGTTGTTATTTAACAAAACAAAAAAAAAATTCCTTTCTGAGTTACAACGTATTGGATCATGACAAATTAATCGAAATTCAAATTGAAAAATAAGAAATAAAAAAATATGACCTCTATAAACAAATTTTAGTTAAAACCAACTGACTAAGTTATCGGAGCAAAAGCCACACGAAAACATTAATAGTTATTGAAATTACAGCGAAGAAATAAACAACTAATGGTAAAAGCAACTGGAAAAGCCATATATTTATCGATTAATTAACTTTCCAAAAAGTCTCGACAGTTAGGTTTCCTATTATAAATTACGAGACAAAATATGTGCTTAAATTAATTTTCTGCTAATTTTGTGCGTGGAGTGAATTTGCTAGAAGTTATATGTTGCTCAATAGTACCGAAGATTTAATTGCCTAATTAATTAATTAACTAAGAAATTAAAGGTATTTAATTAATTTAAAACTGCTATCTTCTAGTTTTATATATATACCACTATTGAAAGCAATTCTTCAATAAGAGTGAGCATACCCCCCCCCCCCCTCTCGCCGAAAAAAAAATCCTGGCTACGCCCCTGATTATTATTAATTTTATAAACCGGTGCTCCGTCAGAATTATTTTTAGACGGTGCAAATGACATCCAAACGGAGGTTCAAAAGGCTGCTAATTTTTTGTTTTAACCTCGATTTAAATTCGGTCTCAATGAAATTTGAATTAGATTTTTTGAAGATATGAAATTCTAGAAATGTATGCTTCATTTAAAAAACGAAGTGCCTTTTGTTTGATAAAAAAAAAATTCAGCATTAATTTATACAAATCCTGCTAACAGATGGCGCCTTATCACGGGTCTTTTTTCCCATAGTGAGCAAACACGATCCAAATAGATTTTACGCGCTTTGGTCGAAACCGGCGAAACAAATTGATAAGGCGTCCTGCCGGTTGCTATGGTGAGCTCAATACGTTTCAAGGGTAGGCAGAGGCAGGGCTTGCAATTGGCTATTGAAATTAAACAAATCTAAACCAGCTGAACACACATCTCCCTGCACTGTGATCTTTCTTTTGCTCTGTTGCAGCTCTCTGTCGCACTACGTCTAGTTTTAATCGGTCCGGTCATTTTAAAATTTAACCTATTCCTTCGGAATATGTCTGCAAAAAAAGTTCTAAACTTTGCTCCAGGGCCGGCAAAAGTGCCTGAGGAAGTGAGTGTGATTCTTGTTGATATCGTCTGCTAATTATTGATTATGTGTTGATTTGCGTATTTGTGCATGTATAGTTTCTTTCTGGAAAGGACCCTTGTTTCTCCTCTACTATCGCGATTTTTTTTCTTCTGCTGCTTAATCCTTGAATTTTTTTGGGTAACTTTAATCCCGATAATTAAGTTTGTATTTATAATCTGGTAAGAATGTTTTTTGAAGATGGTTCGTTTATGGTTCGTCTCCTCTTGGTTATTTTTTTATCAAATTTGTCGGTACGAAATTTCACATTTTCTTTGGGCGTGGCTAGCGTAGTTTAAAGAAAACTATAGAAATTTATTTATAAACTAAATGACATCTGAACTCGATAAGTCTCAGATTTGTACGGCAGGACCTACTCTAACGGATAGTCGTAGCTTATTTATGGGCAGCCGTAAATTTAAAATGGGCAGTCATAAGTTCAAAATTGGGCAGTCGTAAAAAAACACAAAACCAAATAAAATAAAGAAAAATAATTGCTCATTCTTATTTTGTAACAATAGTGCATATGGTACTTTAAAATATTTTACACTGAAATCATATTTTCGAAGACATATAACAAGGCATATGTCTAAATTCAAAACTGAGAAATCCAAGCCAATACGAGCTGGTTCGGTCCAAGCTTAAAATTTTATTGAGTAGAAAGATTTGGAGAAAGCACTGGATGTCTTTTTTCCTTGACCTTGCATAGGGTGTGGATGTGGAATGTTATCCAAGTTAAGTGTCCAGTATCAGCTGATCAGCTACCCCTACAAGCCAAAGCCTTGGGATATCTTATCTCATCCACTTCAACAGTCGCGTGTGAAAACCCCTTTTTCCCTTTGTCAACAAATCTTCAGTTCGGCTGTTTGCGGTCAACACTCCCACTATGTGTCCTGTCCTCCTCTGGAATTTTCTTGGGAGATGACCACCGTATTGTTAGGGGGTGGGTGACAACAGTTGTAAAATAAAAGCAGTAATGAATAGTTGACAAGAAGAAAGCTGACTTTAAATACAATATATTTTCTTTCCGAAGAAGGTGGATGATAGCTATTGAATGTTCTCCTTGTAGGTGTAAATAATCTTTTAATGTTTGGTATCAAAAACATTGAATTTGTATTCACGATTGTTTAGTTGTCTTTTGAGACTTCACAGTGAAAGGTACTTCAAATTCTTTCATAAGAAAAATATTGTAGAAATATATACATACATAAATATTAACCAATTAACCTCATTAAGTAGGATAACAGAAACCTGGTTTTGAAATTTAAGTGTTAATCTTATATTTAAAGATAAACTATCGAATTTATTGTTTCAAATTAGTTTGCTATACGGGTTGAAAGGAGGGAGAAATTGGACTTTTGGGCAGTCATAAATTTACCTTAGAATAGGCCTTGTTGTATTGATTATATAACATAGCTGGCATTCAATTCTCACTCTACTCTAAGAGTTCCTTATAGACTGAGAGGAGACTGCAATTTTTGGACCCCATTGAACATCATTCTGAATTTTTTTGGAGAAAAGTGAGTAGATTACGAATCCACTGGTCTGCCATGGCAAAAATGGCCGAAACTGGTCAAAAATCGACTTTTAATAAGTTGAACTAAATCCAATTGCTAAATGAGCCATAACTTGCCAAATAATGAGCCTTTTTTTTATTTGGTAACCCTCACTCATTAATTTTCAATTAAGAAGGTTGCAGACAATTCAGATGTGTGGATGTGGCTTACTTGCATCTTTCACAAATGAGCCAAATTGGCAATAAATATTACGTCACTGATGACTTAACTGATGTCGCCAATTTGACTTACTTTTAAAAGATACAAGTTTTCCGAGCCAGAGATCAGAAATCGTTTATGCTTTTTCTCATTGAAAATCAAAATGCAGGGGGTTGCCAGACGAAAAAGTTTATTCTCTTTTTGGCAAGTTATGATGTATTTGGTAATCGGATTTTAGTTCAACTCATTCCAAGTCGATATTTGACCAGTTTCGGCCATTTTTGCCACGGCAGACCAGTGGATTCGTAATCGACTCACTTTTCTCCATTTTCTGTAAAAAATTCAGAATAATGTTCGATGGGGTCCAAAAATTGCAGTCTCCTCTCGGACTATTAACAAACATTAATCGGAGCTTGACTTTACTTTTTAGCTTCCAACAAAGTTACGCTACAGGTGTACTACAAGGACCCTGAAATTTTTGGCAATTTACTATTTCTTTATTTAGAAGTTCCATATTTTCAAACTATTTCCTTTGAACTCGCTCTATAAACATATTGATAGCAATTGAAAATGCTGTTTAGCTGATTGATTATTACCAGTTAGTCCATTTATTTATCTTGCCGGTAAATTCCTAGTTCACGTTTATGGGTTGGCGCACTTTTGAAAAATTGGCAACAAAGCCAGAATGTCGCCAATTCGGAATTCCAATATTAAAAATTGAGAAACGAACCAGCTCCATGATTTGTGGTATAGAAAGGTTGAAGCCAAAATTTGTCAATAAAAAAAATGAGGTTGCCAAATTTAGAACTGTATCGCTACGAAACAGCGCCAAATCGGCTTGGCAATATTTTAACGTCAACTAGGAATAGACCATCTTGCCATCTAACAAAGTTGTCTGGAATCTCTGTAATGTATTTGTACCCTTTTGTATTTATCCCTAGATTACTAATCCTGATTAAATTTTACTCAACTCAATTTTGTTTATGTACTAGTGGTAAGAAAAAGTAGGTTAGTACTCTAGAACTAATACCATTGTAAAAATTCTTCGTATCTAAATCCACAAGATGCGTAAAAGAATTTACAAGATGCGTACTGTATGAAAAAAGCGGCTTTGATGTAGTATAGGGCATTTCTGTTACACGATTTTATTTGGCATTTTTTTCTGGATAAATGTGATTTCTGGCTAAGGGTCTTATTTTAATATATATTGCATTAATTTTATTATTATTTACGTGTTAACTTAATTTTATTATCATTTATGTTTTGTTTTAGTTACCGAGTTTGTTACTTTGGTGACTTTTTTCTGATCGCCTAGTAAAATAAAATCACCCAATGTCTTATACTAAATCTGTTCCAAAAAAGCATATTATTATCTGGTCAATCATCAAAGTGGCCACAGAATCTGGAAATCAGAGAAATGTCAGGAAGCTTTCTGATTCTGGAAAAAATCAAGGAAATGTTAGGGAACTTTTTAAAATTTCGTGAAAATCAGGGAAATTTTCTTTCTTTTGAAGGCACGTTAACATGCATGGGGAGAGTTTACTAATATACACTAAACTCCAACTTAACTTGACATCACTAGACGATAGATCTTCACCGTGCTCATAGACAATCCACTTTAATGGAGTGAAGACATAATTCTTGCCAAACCTTATAGCCTTTTGTTCTCTACAGAGTTGTGGTTTGGCGAACATTATGCTTTCACGCCGCCAAAATGGATTAAATACCTATGAGCACTGTAACAATCTACCGTCTAGTTATGTCAACTTAAGTTGAAGTTTAGTATGGTCACCGGCAAGTTGGTGAGTGCGCTAGTTGAGGATGACACTTAGAGCTTCCCACAAGCTCAGTAGCCAACTAGCTGGTGTGTAGAAACAACATGTTTTTGTTCTATGGCTGCAAATTTGACAGTTTCTTGGTTGTGTAATTGTGTTGGTTTTGTGAAAATGAAGTGGAACGCGACAAGTATTTGCAACCACCGTCTTGCCGCTTTTGCCCAAGCAACTCTGATGACACACTTCTAAAGTACTTGCTAGCTCGCTCAAACACCTGCGAGTAAAGTAGCCCGGCTTTCAACTTTCCCCCCAGATTTTTTACTAGCAGTTAGCCCTTCTCGTGATTGGATGACACTGAGCTAGTTTACTATCAACTAGTAAACTATACTAAACTTCAACTTAACTTGACATCACTAGACGGTAGATCGTCACAGTGCTCATAGGCAAATTATCCATTTTGGCGGCGTGAAAGTATAATGCTCGCCAAACCACAACCCTGTAGAGAACAAAAGGCTCTAAGGTTTGGCGAGAATTATGTCTTCACTCCTCTAAAATGGATTAATTGCCCATGACCACGGTGAAGATCTATCGTCTAGTGATGTTAAGTTAAGTTGGAGTTTAGTATAGTTGGCTAGTAGCTAGTAAACTAGCCCTGTGCAATTGACCCTTAACCCGACCATTGTTAAAACTCTTTCATATTGCCAAATAAAAAATTAATAAATCAATAATTAAATTACTTCAATCAGAATGAATAATGATGAGTATAAATTCAAGTTAATTTTTAATAAATGAATTTTGAAACATAGTTGGCGTATATTTTGAATAAACAATTTGACAATAGTAATGTTTTTTAAATCGCTGCTGTGTTAATAGATTTAAAAATTGACAGTGCAAATAAAGGATTTTTTTAAAAACTCTGTTTTTATGGGTTATATTATTAAATCTTTATTTTTAAATTCCTTTCTGCTCCAAACTGTTTTTTATTTTCTTTGACTATGTGTTATTGTCATTGGAGGTTGCTGCTATAAGGTTATTATATATAATTTAAACAAAAAAATATTTAAATTATTTGTTTGATACAATAGTTCTTAATTCATTCTAGGTTATTCAAAAAGCATATTCAGAATTTTTGAATTATAATAATGGAGGATTGAGTGTTGTAGGTAAGCATGAATCTGTGTTCCTATACTTTTACATTAATTTTTTTTTAATTATTTGTAGACATAAAATTCAAATTGTATGCCATATCTTATGTATAATGCAAACTTAAAGTAGACTATAGCTACTATAATTTTTTCAGACTTGAACCAATTTTATGTTACTTTTATGTCCAATTTTATGTTGATATTCATTGTATTTTGTTGTTTAATATTCTCAAAATACCAAAGTTGCAAAATTAATTATTTTTTTTTAATTTGTAACAAATTCATTTTCTATTATCCACATATCGGAATGAAACAGTATAGACAACGAAGTCAGTTATTTTAAGTGCCATAGTGACATGAAATACTAGGGGTGTAGGACATCATGCAACTTTCAATAACATTTAACCCACTGACGGTCATGCACGTATATAAGTCATTTGACCCCCAGTTTTTCCAGCAATGCACAACATTTTTAAGTTTATAAATAAAATTTAAAATAAGATATTTTTGAAATAGTTTTATTAGGATGATAGTTTATAACCTATCTAAAATAAAATAAATTAAAGTAATTTAAAAAAATTATGTATTTGAATTAGAAATATAATTTAAAAATTATTACAGGGAAAACAACTGTAGAATTTCACCCATTCCCATGACCGTCAGTGGGTTAATACTGGTCACTGCATTTAATTTTGCCATGGAATGGTCTAATTTACCACTTCGTGTTTATATTTATTATATTCATTTAAAAAAAATAGCCGGTTTGGCAATAATTATTAAATAGAAAAAAAAGTATCTTCAAAATAACAGTGTTTTTCGATAAATATTACATTACCTTTTTTTTTTTTTTTTGTAAGTGAAACAGGAAAAACGGTTGTTGATGGGGGGGACAAGGGTAGGAAACTCAGACATTTGTTGTTCAACTTTTTACGTATATGGTGAACTAAACAAAAATGGGAATGATAGAGCTGTAACTGAAGATCAGAAATATTTATTTAAAATATTTTATAATGTGAAAAAAAATCATTTCTACTTTACTCCATTACTTTTTTTAAAGTCCCATATAAGAATTATCCAAAAGAATATCGCCAAACTGACAATTTTTTCTAAGCAACTGATGAAAATATAAAAATGATAAATTAGACAAATCTACATCAGCAATGTAGTGTAATTGAAACTTGTGCGATGTTCCACACCCCTAGTTTCTTTCCATTTGTTAACCTTCTTGGTAACTTTTCTCTCCAACCAAATTTTAGCTCAGTCTGAAATTTGGATGGTTGTATTAAATGATTTTCTGGTGCAACATTTCCATGAGGTTTAGTGTGGCGCAAAAATCAATAGATTATCTGTGAAATGGGAACTGCTTTACATTTGTGTCTCAAATCGGAGAATACCTGGAAAACTAAAACAGAGTGGCCTCAAAACCTGGAAATTTTAAGGCATGTTTTCCCGTTCTTACGTATTTTGACGCCACTTCCCAAAGATTCGACGTAGTAATCGTTAGAAGTTTAAAGTTGCAGAATAATTTAAACTTATCATTACCACCAAAGCTATTTTTTAAAAATTGGCATGTTATCTCTTTAGCATGCATGTTCTATTTGGTCAGGGTGTCTAGAGATCTGGAAAAATTGGGGAAATTTGAAAAAAAAATTTACTTTAAATTCAGGGAATTTTTAGAAATCTGTCTAGGAATTACGCTGAACAAACGATATAGTGGTTAGCATACTAGCTTCTAGACAGCGAGGTTGCGGGTTCGAGTCCCGTCTAAGGCATTGGTGTTTGTAAATGTATGTTGGCTTGCCAAATGACGAATGTTTCGGCGCATTATAGCCCTCGTGTTTCTGACGGCGCCAGATAATCTGAAAACAACCAACCAACTGTCTGGGAATCATCAGGGAACTTTTTTTCCTGAGTTTTGTGGCCATCCTGCTAACACCAGGCCGCCTGACAACAGAATAAGGCTGTTTGTCGTATCTACTCTACTCACTTTGAAAAGAGACGGCAGAACATAAGGGATGCTCGATCCTGAGACCTGTTTTATGTTACACGAGTATTCTGATTTCAGTAACGAGTCCAATTGGCACAGTATGAGGGATGCTTATTCACTAAATTAAAAAAAGAACACTTTTCAAATGATTTTTATTGAAATAGATATAGTTTACTAAAATTGTGTTTACTATCTTAACAAATCGAATGGGAAGCATTTCACAAAGATGTAAAACATAAAATGTTTTTGTAGCCGCATAAATTTCTTTACCGAACTCGTTTCTCAGTGGTTTAATGCTGGCTTAGTATGGAAAAGAACTCTTGTTTGATTTTCTGCATAGATGTTCTATTGTCTGATTTCAAAAATGAGTAAATACCGAGATATTAGTGAGTCTTGCATATAAGACATAAATTTCTTTTCCAAACTCGTTGCTCTGTAGTTTAAAACTGGCCTAGTATAGGAAAGGACTCGCGTTTGGTTTTCTTCATAAGTATTTTGTTATCTGTTGTCAAAATAAGTACTAAATACAAAGACATTTGTGAGTTTCTCGCATTTATTGTTGGTTTGTCTATAGACAAAAATTTGGAATGCAAAACAGTTTCCTTTTAAAAGATTTCCATGAAGGCGTTTGCCACTTCACATTTGAACTATCTCATAGTAGATCTTTTAACAATGTTTTAATATGTTGTGTAACCTTCATACAATGAGAAATTCAATGCAATTGTAGCGACAACTTTGTTTAAGTTTGGCTATTAAGTGTTTATAATACAACTAACTTTGTTGTGTTTTTTTAATACGGAATGATAAGATTGTTTCTTTTTAAAAAATTAATCATTATTTGGTCTTGATTTTTTTCTGTCTGTTCTATACAATTTACAATTAATACAATGAATCACATTGAAAAATGGTTTTATTCTTAGAATTTATGGGTTTCAAATTTTCCTTGCCTAATACTGATTTATTTATAATGCAAGTTGTCTATATTCACAAATTATGGACTTCATCAGAAGTTTTTGAGAAACATCTTAAAATCTGGTCACTATATTTTTTTTATTCAAGTCAATTAAAAATTCAAATAAATTTTTCTTTGGACACACTATCGTTATGATTATAACTAGGGGTGTGGAACATCGCACAACTTTCACTTACAGTAAAATATTGATGTCAATTTGTGTCATTTGGCATTTTTATATTTTCATCGTTCATTTAGAAAAAATGGCCAGTTTGACAATATTTTTTACCATAACTTTTGTATGGGTCTTTAAAAAAAAAACTTCGTCAAATAGATGATTTTGGCGTTATACTTTTCGATAATTCTTATATTATCCTTTCTTATAAATGGAGCTGAGGAGAGGAGAAAAAATTATTGTTGATGAGGTGCGCTCTAGGAAATAGAACTCTGTGTAAAGGCCTTCGTTTTTCAAGTTTTTACGCCACTAGAGCATTTTTACTGGAATTTCGGAGGTGGTGATGTTTGAAACACCTTAAGAAACATTACCACAGCAATTTTGGACAAAATCGTTTGAGCCGGTTTTTAGAAATTACTGAAAAACATGATTTTATCAATGGCAGCTACCTTATGCGCATGCACGATTTTGACAAAGACCTTAATGGTTGGTCCCTGTGCCCGCACACCAAATTTGAATATAGTAGGACAATTTGTTCGGGAGTTATGCTGACCACAGACATATTTTTTCTAGGTCCCTTTTTTGAAATAAAGGTGTTTCAAAACGTGAAGGTATGAAAAAAAAAATCGAAATTTTTATTTTTGACCAAATGCTATACTATCATTACCGTATGTATACATTTCATTACCCTATACATATGGGTAATTGAAAGTAAAAAATGCTTCTCAATAATCGAAAAGACATAAGATAACTTGAAGAGATATGAGGTCTTGATATGAAGAACTGCAAGTTTTATCTAATTGATAAGGAGGTAGAATATCTTACTAAAATTGATAAGGAGGCAGTATCTTACTAAATCAGATTAAAAGTTTATCTGAAGTGTGTTGAAATTCTTTATTGAATCCAATGGATCTTACACTTTTTTTAAACTTTCAGTTACCCATTTGTTAACATAGGATAATGAAAATATTGGAATAGGTGATTTTTCTTTCGATTTTTTTTCCCCCTTTTTTTTTTTTTTTTTTCTGCATTTCTCTACCTTTTGGAACATTCTGACTTCAAAAAAGCGGCTTAGAAAAAGAAAAATGTGGGTATGTGGTCAGCATAACTCCGGAACGGATTGACCGACGATGTTAAAATTTTGTGGACAGGTTAGTGGTGGCCATATGACCTGGCGCTAAAGTTTCTCCGTCCAAATTTTGCATGCGCCTAACATAGCTGCCATTGAAAAATTTGTTTTGCAGCAATTGCCAAAAAACGCTCTGACGATTGCTGTGGTGTTGTCTGTTAAGGTGCTCTAAACATCTCCAGCTCTGAAATTTCCGTATAGAAATGAGATAAAGGGGTAAAAAACGAAAGTCTTTAACACAAGAGTTTCCTTGAGCAAAAAAGGATAATGTAATATTTATCGAAACACTTTTCGCCGTTTTTTTTTCTTTCTTGTGTGATAATTAACGCCAAAAAGATCATTTTTTAAAAATGATCAAAATTAAAAAAAAAAAAAAAAAAAATCCGGAAATGGTAAATTACACCATTTCATGAAAAATTTAAATGCAGTTACCAGCGTATTTTAAGTCTAATGGACAGTTCCCGCTTTTTTTTCCCCTCATTTTTTTTATTCAATTCTAAATGTTTTGAAAAGGCCATAAACATAAAAATATTTGCTCAATGCGCTTTTTCTTTTTTGTAATTTGCGATCAAAATTACCTTGATAGAGGTTGGCGAGAAAACGACTCATTTTGTTGGTATTGAACGTGACGTAAAGAGATCTCAAACATCTTGGCTTGAAATGCAGCAGCGGAAACCAGATTTGCAAGTTTCTCGCAAATCACGCCAACCTGTACGGAATGTGGCAATGGTCTAACAATGCCAACTTTTTTAACGATAACTATTCGGCAAAAATCTCACGATAACCATAGAAACGCAGAGCTCTCTTTACGTCACGAATTTTTTTGACTGTTTTGATCGGACTGGTTTTAGCTCGGTTTGGGACATTTTCTTTTCTTAGTATTTAAATAACTAATTTTTTTAACGAACTTTTGTTTAAATATTTGGAATCAGAAAGAAATTCTTCATAAATATAAACTAATTTCACTCGTTTTAAAAAAATGCGGGAATTGTCCATTGAAAGTTGTGTGATTGTGTGTGTGACAGCGATCTATTAGCAAATTTTTTCTTATCTTTATATTTTGTGAGAATATAAATGCAATCCTAAATGAGGTTGACACCTCCTTCTGCAAGGCTATTAACAACAACAGTATATCTTCTCAAGTTTTTCAATTCCACTTTTGTAACCGCCGACCAAACGGTATAGTGGTTAGCGTACTAGCTTCTAGACCTCAAGGTTGCGGGTTCGAGTCCCGTGTTAGGCATGGGTGTTTGTAAATGTATGTTGGCTTGTTTAATGACGAATGTTTCGGCGCATTATAGCCCTCGTGTTGCTGACGGTGCCAGATAATCTGAATACAACCAACCACTTTTGTAACCATGATAATTTTTTTCATGTTGAATGGTACTCGTCGTAAAAATGTGCGCTAATAGAAAATATTGTGAAAAAGGTTTTTGTGCCAGGAGTTACATAAAGCGAAAACTCGATATGTTTTTAAAGGGGAAAATTAATTTCGGTGAAGAATGTACCTTTGTACCCTTTTAGTTGATTTTTTCTTCTCATTTTTCTGCTCCCAGCATAATTTGAGCCATATTTGTTTTAACATCTGATGGAAGATTGTCACCAAATAAGGATAAAGTCACAATATTGGGAATTAAGTACCAGAGATGGTTGAAAAATTTCTTCGCAGCAGCCCTACTGATTTCGTCGTCCATTCATTATAGTGGTTAGCGCATCAGACTAACGCGCTGGTGGGCCTCGGTTCGAATACGTATAAAACATAGATGTCCTTAGTTAGGGCCCTACCCTACCACTGGGTGCCCCTTCACAAGTGGCCATCGCTCCCAGCCTTGTAATGGCCAAATGACTGCGAGCATTTGGGCCCGCCATTGGAGAAAAAATGCCCTACTGATTTCTGAATAAATGTTATAATTTACCAAATGACGCATAAATAGAAAAGCATGATACGGTGCTTTAATTGCTTCTGATGAAAGAAACCAGGCTCAAACATATACTCGAGCTAAAAAAATTAAAAAAATTCTTTTCCTAATGAGATAACTGAAATTGGTATTTAAACAAATATATCTTAAATGCACAAATTAATTTTTCCATTCACCTAGCATGACTTACAGCTTCTGGTATATGAAACGATAACTTTCGTAGTGCCGCCGAGAAAGACCATCATTAATTCTGATAATTCTCGGTAATACTTCTCTGCTACCAGTTATATAAACGTTCTTGTCGAGGCTTCTAAATCCTTTGAAAAGTGTCATATCTGGGAGCCAAAGTTGCACCAGTAGTAATATGTCAAAACGGCTTCTCAAAACTAACTTTAAAAAAATATGATGGCGGCAAGGGAAGTATAACTAGTCACGATTGAACAACTTTTCGAGGTTTGTACAAGCGCCATTTAATTGATCTGTGTTGCTTGCTGTCGTACATTTGTTAATTAGTGACGCGCGGGACATGAACGTGTCCCGTGTGTCAGTGTGCGTCACTTTTTTTGTTGTCGACAAAAAGAGAGAAACCTTTGGCCTCCTCAGAGGTTCGGTTCAGATGGAACCAGAGTTGGGACTTTCCCGGAGAATGTCTCAGCTGCTCGGCAGATCGGGCACAAGGATCCAAGTCACGATTAAACAACATTTCAAGAACCAACCGTTTCAAAGAATCCGTTTGGAGAATTTTTTTGTCTCTGGAACGGTCGACTGGACAATACGTAAATGGTATTTTCTTTGGGTGTTCCAGCGACAGAACTACAACCAACATTCTCAACGTTTCTGGGGGTTGATAAACTATTTTTTTTTACTAATAAGAGAAAGCTAAATCAGGGTTCCCACGGTCATTGAAAGTCATTAAAAGTGCTTAATATTTTTGAACTTGTTTTCAGGGCCTTGAAAATGCTTAGAGGTGCTTAAAAGTCCTTGAAAATGCTTAGAGGTCCTTGAAAGTACTTAATTTTTGCAGATGTTGTCCAACTGCAAAATTTATAAAAATACAACTCAGACTTGCTATTCCCTCGTAACCGCCACTTATCTGCATCGTATTTAAATACAGACATTATGCCTGAAAACAAATTTTCATAGGTCCTTAAAAACATTAATTAGGTCCTTAAGAGCCATTGATTTTCATTATGTGATTTGAGTGGGAACCCTGTAAATAAAAGAAATCGATACTTTTCCGTTACAGCCGTGCCACTTGACAATTTTTCAGTTGGTGAATAATTTGGCATCGTTTTATTAATTCTAATTGGATAAAACCACTTATTGCGACTTCGAAATACCAACACTGAAATAGCTTATTCTGGTTTCGGCGTGTGTTTGCGTTACCTTTCAAAGGCGCCAAAGTGTGTGGGAGCTGTGTCTAAAGGAAAAGTATCCTAAAAAGATCTGGTAACTCACCTCTTCTACCGACGGATTAGTCAGGAATTCTTTTTCTGATGTCTTCTTTTGGTAGTACATCTTACTTGATCCTTCTTTAACTTGAGAACGTGTTCCTTTACTCAACCCTGTAAAATGACTACAATTTAATGAAACTTATTTTTAAATCTATTAATAAATAAAAGCTATCGTCAGTCTTTTCTTTTCTTATACTACAAGCGCTATAACTCCCCCTTCCCATGAGACCTGTGTATAGCTATACTGCCTATAATATGCCGACCAAACGGTGTAGTTTTTAGCGTGCTAGCTTCTAGACCGCGAGGTTGCGGGTTCGAGTCCCGTGTTAGGCATGGGTGTTTGTAAATGTATGTTGGCTTGTCTAATGACGAATTTTTCGGCGCATTATAGCCCTCGTGTTGCTGACGGCGCCAAATAATCTGAAAACAACCAACCAACTGCCTATGTTATAGGCCGGTTTATAGTTATTGGTCCTATATTAATATCATAATTCCTATTCACTCATTGCATTTAGAACTTGCCCATAGCGATAATCACTTTACTGATGAACATTCTATAATGATAATTTTACCTCTTAAGAAAGCAGGTAGCGTATACGTATGTCTCTCGATTTTGTTTCATCTTGGAAAACGAAATGACAACCTATGATCCAACCCTACTCAACAGGCTTTTGTTGGTATTCTTCCGTTTGACGGGTATCAGAAAAAAAACGCCGTATTGCATTCATCCAAACTAACAACCTTCAGATAATTTATAGTTTTTGTAGGAAACCATAAACATTTAGACTGAGCGATACATTTATGCGTCACTTTAAAGTATAAATATTTAGATTTGGCGCTCGCTGGTATCCTTCTAACGGACGAATGCTCCTTTGTTTCAATTTTATCGAATGTTTCAGGTGTGCATTTGAAGGTTAAAATTCCAAGTACGGTACGGATTCTGTGCCAAGGTGATTTTAGCCAAAAATGGCAGCCGTCACCATTTTTTAATAATAAATGGCTATGGTTTCCATAATTTGGCGCCTTTTTATGTAAATAATTCTTGGCGCAGATTCCGTACCATAATTGGAAGTTTCACCTTTGATACTTTACAGTAAATTAAGTTTTATACTATTCTTACGGCTGTCGCTTATAGTATAGTATAATTTAAAAATTTCTCTGTGGTGCCTTGATGATTTGTACCAAGTAATTTATGAATAATATTTTGTGCTGATCGATAAACATTTCCCCCTGAATCTTCGCCTTCTTGGAAAACTAAAGAAATTTACCTTTAAAGACCTCCTCGATTGGTTGGAAGAACTATGTGCTCCATAGTTTTAAACTTAAATCGACTATTTCAAATAACAAGAAATAATAAAGCAGTTTTGTTGCCACACTATAAAAGGCCACAAGTAGCACCTGATTTTTATACATTTTTTTTTTTATAGAAAAATTGATTCGTGCCTAAACGTGATAGAGTTTATAACTGCTGTGTCACAACCAACTGCTAAATTGAGTCGTCAAGGATGAAATTTGTAGGGGAAAAAAATGGTATAAAACTCTGGCTTACCGGAGTCAATGAATTCCTGGAAGGCCAGTTTTACAGTACTGTCGGAATTGAATTATTTTCCCTATTAAAAAGTTGTCCAAGTTGCGGAAGAAGTGGTAGTCAGTGGGGGTTTGGTCTGATGAGTATGGATGACGATAAAGAAGTTCCAACTCCAATTCCTGTAATTTTGCCACTGTCCATTTATGGAGTGTGTGTTCTACCGTTATCATGCAATACAATAGCAGTCGATCTGTTGGTCAATCCAAACTGTTTTTCTTTAAGTTTTTGCATCATTTCGATGTATCTGCTGCGATCGATGAACCAGATTTTATGAAATCATAATGGATCACACATGCTCTAGACCACGCAAACACTCATCGTCAGCTTCTTTTGATGGATACCCTTCGAAACGTGTTTTGGTGATTCATCCTTGTCTAACTTTTGTGCTGAAGGTTTGCGATTGGGATATTGAATCCTTTTCTCATCACCAGTAACAATTCGATTAAAAAATACAGGAAAGCAACATCAATATGTGACGGGAAAACATCAAGCAAGCTTCCAAACGATTTTCACTGAGTTCATGCGAAACCCGCTTATCAAACTTTTTCACTATAAGAGCTGATTGAGTTAATATTGTTTTGCTAACACCAAACTTCAATGATAATTCATATGCACTCTGAGATGGGTCAGATTCAACGGTGACCTTTAGTTCGTCATTATTGACCTTTGATTCTGGGGGACTGCATGGCTCATTTGTGAGGTCAAAATCACTTGTACGAAATTTGGAAAACCAATTTGATACTGTTACAGGGTTTCCGCGCGTATGGAAAGTCAAGAAATGTCATGGAAAAGTCATGGAGTTACTGTGAATTTCCAAACATTTTAAGTAAAATCCTGTAACTGTGACGTCATAAACCCATTGATCGCTATTCAGCTCATCGAAAATTCACCTATGTTTTTATTTACGTTTTGACGGAAACAACGGTCACAGTTAAAAACCGGTACCAATGAAAACATTTCTGAACCCCAAATTTGTGACATCACACGAAGAAAGTCTCATAGGTGAAAAAAAATTCATAATATGAGATCTGAAGTGAACAGTTTTGATATGCTTGTGTTTACATTTTTTTTCTTTTTTTTTTCTGTCTTTTTTCTGTTTTGCATTGTTGTTATCAAAACATTTGATTTTTGATTATATAATTAAATATTATTGACTTCAAATATTTATTTATTATTAAAGATTGATTAGTTTTTTTAACACTGAAATATCGAAGAATGGAAAATTATTTTTCCCTTTTTCTTCTGATTTGGAAGTTACAGAAACAAGGATATTTTTTCCTTAATTTAAAATAAAACTTCATAAAAATCATTTTATGGTACATTGATCTACTTACTAGGTTCGTGTTAATAAAATTCATGTTGTTGTCGTGTGAAATAAAATTCATACAGATTATTATTATTTTCTTTTTGGGGTGAGGGGGATTTGATTTCTTGAGTCATGGAAAATTATTTGCTTCAGTCTTGGTTGGTTGTATTCAGATTATCTGGCGCCGAAACATTCGTCATTAGACAAGCCAACATGCATTTACAAACACCCATGCCTAACACGGGACTCGAACCCGCAACCTCGCGGTCTAGAAGCTAACACGCTAACCACTATACCGTTTGGTCGGCCTTCAGTCTTGGAAAGTCATGGATTTGTGACATTTTATTTTGACAGAAACCTTGTGTATACTGCATAGTTTATTATTTTTAGAGCTTATAATGATTTCGTTAAATATACAATATGTGTAACTTTCCGTTAAAAAAAAAAAAAAAAAAGAACGATAAAATAAGTCAATACTGCCCGTGCTCGGCAAAAACAAGGCTTTTGTCAAAATCCTAACAGACATGTAACAGTTCTTCCGAAACGTGGATTTCGGCACTTTTTTTTTACTGAAATTCCGATCATTCCTGAAATCGATACAAATATACATTACAATTTTATTGGGCTTACTTGCAAGTCTGGTGACCATGGAACCAGAGTTCGCAAAAATGCATGAAATTTGCGTGAACACGCATTGGTTATTTATTTATTTTTTGTTGAGCACCGGTAGGACTGGTTCAAAAGTTCAGATCATTTTACTTTCGCCTTTGTCTAAAGCCGGCTCTTTTTTGGGGGGGGGGGGAGGGGGTACCGTAAATCGTTAAGTTTTACTTCTCCGTCATTTGCGCCATAGTTTTCGTAGTGTTGCCCTTGCCCGCATTTACTCGATCGTTTTCGAGGTGTTGCCGACATTTGCCCGATAGTTTCGTGTGACACCAACGTGGCGTCACCGAACGGCATAGTGTTAAGAGTTAGTTTAAGGTTTATAACTATCAAGTGTTTTTAGTAAGCATTTAAAAAGCATATTTCCGCTCTGATCGCGATCGTGTATCACTGTTTTATTGTTGTAGTTATTAATTTTGTCAAAAAACTTATTTTACTTTAGTTTTTTAAAAAAATACCCTTTAGATTTTAAAATTACCCCTTACAATTTAGAGAGGGGATGAAAATACCCTTTAGAAATATTTAAATGGCGAACACTACATGTAACCTGCGTAATTTCAGACTTCCCTAGACCTCCGATGCAGACCGCTTTTATTGCAGATTATCAGCCTCTATCGTAATTATTTATGAGTAGTGGCTATTTTCGCTGAATATTTCGTTGACGTATGGATCGCTATTGCCGAGATTTGCGCTGCTAAGACGGGAGCTATCGTCAAGATTTACGTCGTTGTGATGTTCATTTTCATAGAGTGTTACGTCTATAATAAGTACCTCTACTGCAGTGATTTCCACCAAAACATTGGGCTCTAACGGTGATATTTACGTTGGTGTGGTGGTCATTTTATTCCGATTGTATCTCTAATATAACTACCGATATTTGCGCTGATATGGTGGCTGCTATCGCCGGTAGTTAAGTTTGAGTATAGTGGTAATTTTCACATAGGTTTATACCTTTTTAATAACTGATATGCTGAGATTTGGGACGTCGTTTTGGTGTCATTCGCTTAGTCTTCCATTGATGCGATAGCCTCTATGTTCTTGTTTAGTATACGTGAGGATCGGTTTTACTTGAACAAATAAAATAAAAATTGGGAGTAATGCAAACTGCAAATGATGAAATTGAACAATTAGATGAAGAAATTATACAAACTGGCAAGAAAATGATAATAGTGTAACTCCTGAAAGCCAACCACATTCGAAGGCATTTTTTTTTTTTTTTTTTTAAATACACAAATTGATGTATAATTTTTCTACCAACTTTATTTGATGCATAAAACAAAAAAATTTACATTACAAAAAGTTTTTAATGCAATTGTTTGTTTCTCTAATTTTTATATTAAAATTTCTAGTATTCAGAAAACAAAAATAATGAATATAATATAGAGTATTTGTTTAATGTTCATCTGCTATGACATGATTTATGGTGTGTCTTTGTTTTTGAAATTTTATTCAGAAAATATCTTATTTAAGCTGAAATTTGTTACTAGAGTCCTCTTTTCTCAAGATTAGACTTAAGCATGGGGGGGGGGGGGGGAGAGAGAGTATGATTTTAGAGTATAAGTGCATTTGACTGACTCGCATAATGAAATTTTTGAAATTTTATTCAGAAAATATCTTATTTAAGCTGAAATTTGTTACTAGAGTCCTCTTTTCTCAAGATTAGACCTAAGCATGAGGGGGGGAAAAGTATGATTTTAGAGTATAAGTGCATTTGACTGACTCACATAATCGTGTAAAATCAGATCATTCATTTACTTTCGAAAGTCCCTAAATAAATCTTCAGAAATTTAGTTGACACCCCTTCTAAGTAATATAAATATACTGGCTGCACACGAGTCTACTAATATATAAATGCACCAACATTTTTTTTTTTTTTTTTTCAATCTAGCAGTTATAAGTTTTTGATTTGCAAGGCATACAATGTTGAATGACTTTTTATTGTATTGATATATGGTAGCGTTGTTAGTTTCTTTTAATTTTAATAATATAATGTTCTTGGTCAGTTTCTTTATAAATAATTTTCTGCTACTTAGTTGATTTGCATATATTTTGTAGACCTTCTTGATGTTAAATTTTTCTTGATTGTGCTTTTCCTAGAATTACCGCATCGAGGTTCCGACTTTTCAAAAATTAATGACGAAGCTGAAGCTGCCCTGCGAGAAATATAGTGAGTGAATTTCTTTTCTCTCTCAAGAACTTTCTTGTTCATTCTGTGACATAAGGAATGAAACATAATTTGCTTAAAAATCATATTTTTGAAAGCCTTTAACCTCTTAACCTTCTGAGGGTCATGAGCGTATATGTACGTCCTTTGATCCCCAGTTTTTCCGGCAATACACAACCTTTTTAAATTTATAAATAAAATGTAAAATAAAATATTTTTTAAATCTTTTTATTAGGATGGTAGTTTAAAACCTACTTAAAACAAAATAAATAAAAAATAATTAAAAGAAATTATATATTTGAATCAGAAATATAATTTAAAAATTATTGCAGGGAAAACAACTGTGTAATTTCGCCCATTCCCTGGACGCTCAGAGGGTTAAACCATTTCCCTGTTTCTCCTTTAGTTTAACTTGTATACTACACTAAGACATCATAAGCTCCTATAACGATTGTCTGTTGGAGGCCAACATTCCCAGACAAAATTGGGGGTGGTATTCGCCTTAAAATTCCTAATATTCCTTAAATTGTTTCGCTCTGAAATTCCTAAGATTATACTTAACCTCTTCAATAATTCCTAAAAAAAATTAAAAAACCCTAAAATTCCCTGATTTTTCTCTAAAACTTGTGGAAAAAAACCCTCTGATATTCCTCCAGTTGAGAAAAGTGGCTTAATTAAATTTACATGTTTGTCAAAATAGTTTAATTATATAATACTTATTTTGCTGAAAAATTGTTTGAAGTTAAATTCTTTAAAAGTTGTCCTTTTTTTGCCAGTAATGAAACATGCTTTGGAAAGAATGTGTCCATTTTAGGAGCCTATATTAGCTTCAAAAGAAATATACCTAAATGCTTTTGAATGATTTCTAAAATTTTAAGAATGATCCCTAAAGTTTTAAGAAGTACCAATTCTAAAATTTTTGAAATTATCCTTAAAATTCTTACCTAAATTTTTTAGAAAACTTACTGTGCCCCCTACCTTTCCCACATAATTGAGACTTCATTAATTCTTGATCTACTTTTTGCTAGATCACCTACCTTTCCCACATAATTGCAACTTCATTAATTCTACCACCTTCATTAATATTTGCTGATCTAATAAATCAAAATCAATGTATTTGTCCCCTACCTTTCCCATGTAATTGGGACTTCATTCATTCTACCACCTTCATTAATATTTGCTGATCTATTAAATCAAAATCAATGCATTTGTCCCCTACCTTTCCCACGTAATTGCGACTTCATTAATTCTACCACCTTCATTAATATTAGCTGATCTATTAAATCAATGCATTTGCCCTCTACCTTTCCCACATAGTTGAGGCTTCATTAAATCTTGATCTATTAAATTGCTAGATCACCTACCTTTCCCACATAATTGCAACTTCATTAATTCTACCACCTTCATTAATATTTGCTGATCTAATAAATCAAAATCAATGTATTTGTCCCCTACCTTTCCCATGTAATTGTGACTTCATTAATTCTACCACCTTCATTAATATTTGCTAATCTATTAAATCAATGCATTTGTCCCCTACCTTTCCCACATAATTGAGGCTTTATAACTTCTCACCTATAGTATTTTAATTTCTGCTAAGCTCGGCACAATTGCTACAGTTTAATACAATGATAGTTTCCAATGAGTTTCGCGAGACAATTCCTTGTGAGGCATTTTATCTTTTTCTGTCATCCTTATCACTCGTAAAACTTCTCCTCTCTCTCGGTGTTAATTATCTCAATAAATATATTCGACTGCTTCAAAAAAGACTTTACTGTCTCGCCCCACTGCCTTAATTTTTGCTAATATACGAGAACATTACATGTTTATATAAGTTTTCTCCATTGCTATAAAATGCTTGTATAAAAAGTTACAAAATTATACACAAAAGCTGCAAACAATTTGATCCTTTACTAATGCTCAAAATTAGCAGGAATTTTAGTGTCGTCGATTACATGAATTTGTGGTGTGTTAACTAGTGTCAGATTTGAACCTTAGCGAAGGAATAATTTATTTTTTCAATTGCTTAGCTGTACAACTGTCTAAAACTCTGCTAAAAAAAGTTACCGTCCTTCCCAAAGGTAGCGAATAGGGAAAGATTTGGCTTATGGTTTAACCATAACTCAATATCTCTTGTTTAGAGTCAAGATATGCATTTTCAAAACATGTTTTGTCAGATTGGAGGATATTATTCACTAAATTAAATGCGTTATTGAACTTAATAAATTTTTTCAGCAAGGTACCATCAAACTATAAAGTATTATTCCTGCAAGGAGGAGGTACTGGTCAGTTTGCCGCTGTGCCTATGAATCTATGCTCCTCATCAGAAGATGTAGTGGACTACATAGTCACTGGGACGTGGTCTTCTAAAGCGGCAGAAGAGGCAGAGAAATACTGTAAAGTCAATAGAGTTGTGCCTAAAACTAAAGTTTACACTGGTATTGTTATTCACCTTAATTGGTTTATGAAATCTTCCATGAATTGTATTTTTTTCCCTTTAATTTCATTTGTTTAATGTTCCTGTAATTGTCAAACAAATTAAACTAATTATTTACATTTGTATTAATAGCCTTAATTGCTATTCACTACTTTCAGGGTTCCCACAGTCCTAGAAAGTCCTTGAATTTTTAAGTGAACACCGATAATCTCCGTTTTGTATTATTATATCTAAAGTTTTTAATTTTATGGTCCTTAAATTTTCCTAAAAAGGTCATTAAATTTTCTTTAAAAGGTCCTTGAAAGTCCTTGAATTTTTTTCTTCAATAATAAGAGTGGGAACCCTGACTTGGGTACTTAATATTCCTGTAATTATTAAACAAATTTAACTAATTATTTACAATGGTATTGTTAAAAGGCTTAATGAGGAACTTGCACAAGTGAGGAAAATGAATAATTTTTGTGTTTTCTAGTGTTATTCAACAAATATATTTGAGCAGTGCAATTATTTTTATCTTTATGTTTTCAATTAATTAAAAATAGAGTTATAAATTAGCTGAAATCAAAGCAAAAGTCACGTGACCAAAAACGCATAAAAAACTGTGACGTAGTTATGCATAGGTACCTTCGAAAATCCGTAAACTGAACCTATTGTGCTAGCTTCTAGACTGCGAGGTTGCGGGTTCGAATCCTGTGTTAGGCATGGGTGTTTGTAAATATATGTTGGCTTGTCTAATGACGAATGTTTCGGCGCATTATAGCCCTCGTGTTGCTGACGGCGCCAGATAATCTGAATACAACCAACCGTAAACTGAACCTCACCCTAACTTCATCTAGCAGGTTATTAGACTGATTCACCATCTGCGCAGCGCATTGACGTCCCACGCAAAAGTAGCTTTTTCCTGCCAAATTGCAAAGTGAAAACTAAATATTTTTTTAACTATCCGAGCTCAAATTTGTGAAAAAATTGTATTGTTTTTCATGATTTTTTTCTCTACTTTTACTTAAAAATAAAACCAAAAAACGTGAAAACTGCTCATTGTTATTCAGCCTTCTTGGCTTGTTTTTCTTTTCTTTTTTTAATCTTTCTTTAATTAAAACTTTTCCTTCGATATTCAATTGTTTAACATTCCTGCAGTTGTTTATTAACTTGGGCTTCTTTTTATAAAGCGGTTTCTTTGCAAAAATGATACCAAGGTATGATTAAATATGTCCCCCTCCCCCCCCCCCCCTGTAATACATAAAACGGGGAATTAAGCACTTCTCGAAGTATATCGAAGAATATTGAAAAAATTGTGATTAAATCAGATTATTTTTTTTGTCTAGATTTTTTCCTTTTCTTTTTTTCTTTCGAAAAGTGTTAAAGAAAAAAAAAACTATCATATTTAATATATTTAAAAATTTAGTAGTGTGTGTGTGTGAAATTCTGTATGTCATGAAATTGCAAATTGTTTGCATTTTGCTTATTTATTGATTTCACTGGCATTTGATAAATTACATTAATCAAGTTTTTTCTTCATTCTAACAGAAATTTTTTTTAATGCATGAAATTTTTTTCCAAGCTTAAGGTTAAACTTTAAAATTTTAAGAGCTTACTCGAACTTAGAAAATTTTCAACTTTCATAAATTGAAGTATTGAACGTCTTCTACATTATAATTTTAAGGAAAATGCTTTAAATTTGCAATTTAAAATACTGTTTAGTAAATGAGTTTGTGAAATGTTTCAAAAGTCAGCAAACTTCAAATCCTCTATTTTGTTTCATCTCTTTTCCAGGTATTCCTGACAAATCTGAGTGGAAACTGAGTAACAATGCCAAATATGTTTACTATTGTTCAAACGAAACCATTCATGGTATGTTGGGATTTTTTAGTTATCAGAGTTCATCTATAAATATTAAGACTGCTACAGAGTTCCCACAGTCATTAAAAGTACCTAATACTTCTCTATTTGTTTTCCTGGCCTTAAAAGTACTTGAAAATACTAGGTCCTTATTTTCTTTAAGTAAATAATTTTTGTCACTTACTGCCTGCATCAAAATTTTTTGGTAATATTTGTATTATGCGTGCATCAACTTGTGCATCTTTAGGTTTGTATATGCTGATTGGTAGAGTAGAAATCGAATCTGTGAGACAAACACTTGAAATTAGTGTTTGAGTTTGGCAAACCAAAAGTTCCAAGACCATAATCAAAGTTTAGTTTGCAAAGCAAAATGCAAATTGTTCATGAAATATTTTGATATTAACGCTCTTTGCAAAGCTGCAGTAAAGTCACACATTAAGATCCTGATGAATGAAAACAAAATTTTGAAGGTCCTTAAAAAAATATTATTTAGGTCCTTGAAAAGTCATTGATTTTCATTCTAAAATTTCAGTCATAACCTACCAAGCATTATCCAAGCATATATAATTTGACAATATTTAGTAACTGAAACCTTCCCCTGTAAGGTTAAAAACATGATAATAAAAATAAACCTGCCATATCGATATTTTTATACAGTCAAATCCCGTTAACGTGAAATCCTGTTTAACGCGAAATAAAAGCAGTTTTCCGTACTTAAAACTTGGACTTTAATTTCTTTAACATGAAATTCCAGCTAACAGGAACAATTTCGGCGACCCCACTAATTTCTCGTTAACGGTGTTTAGCTGTGTTAACTTTTTATTTTGTTTGTGGCTGGGAAAGGCATTGTCCCAGTTTAAAATGATTTTCACGACAATGCATTGTATCTAGTTTTAGGAGTAAAAAGAAAAAGTTCGACAATTGCATGGAATGTACAGCACGGAAAAAAAATCTGAATGATGGCTATGCCTTGTATTCTAATTAATGAAATAACATATCTCAAGTACCGTTGTAAATTGTGGAAGGTCTTTATTAATTGTATATAATTTTTTTATCATGAGGGATCATCTACATATTAAAACTAAACCAAACTTTAAAAAGTTCAATGGCAACCCCATAATATTATACCATATTTAGATTTAGAATCTAAAAATATGTTTAAATGCCAAATTTCATAATTTTCCAATGAGTGGTTTGTAATTTAAATGATGTAAAAAAAAAAAATGATAGGCAAACCTGATGGTTGTGGTGTTTGCTCTCTGGCATCGTATGCCAAAGGCGCCGGGTTCAAATCCTGGGTTAGGCATGAATGTTCGTTGTGGTTCGGTATCCACATTAAGCTGTAGGTCCCGGCCTGATTAGCCGTTATTGTGCACAAAAATAGGTTGTTGTACCTATACATAGGTAGTTGTACTGTAAAAAAAAAATGATAAATGTTAAAAAGAATTTTTTTTTTTTTGCATAATTTCTTATATAGTTAATATATTTCAGCAATTTTTATTGCAAAGGATAGTTTAAGGCCAAACATAAGTAACATGCAACTTTTGCATTAAACAGTTTTTTAATAATTAATTATTAATTAATAAAACAAGTTTTAAAATTGTTTAAATAGAAACATATATTTTTTTTGCTTCCATTAGAATGGACAATTCTCGCATTTTTTAAAAACGAGTGAAACTTGTACATATTTATGAAGAATTCCTTCCGGATTCCAAATATTTAAACAAAAGTTCTTTAAAAAAATTAGTTATTTAAATATTAAGAAAAGAAAATGACCCAAAACCGAGCCAAAACCAGTCCGATCAAAACAGTCAATAAAATTCGTGACTTAAAGAGATCCCTGCGTTTCTATGGTTATCGTGAGGTTTCTGCCAAATAGATATCGTTAAAAAAGGTGGCGTTGTTAGACCATTGCCACATTTCGTACAGGTTGGCGTGATTTGCGAGAAACTTGCAAATCTGGTTTCCGCTGATGCATTTCAAGCCAAGATGTTTGAGATCTCTTTATGTCACTTTCAACGCCAACGAAATAAGTCGTTTTCTCGCCAACCTCTAACAAGGTAATTTTGATCGCAAATTTAAAAGAAAGAAAAAGCGCATTGAGCAGAAATTTTTATGTTTATGGCCTTATCGGAACATTTAGAATTGAATAAAAAAAAAAAAAATTAAATGCAGGAATTGTCCATTATCATGGTCGAAAACTCCTCCAGAATTTTTTTCATTCCATTTTGACTTTTGGTTCTCGATATTTTAACAAAATTGTAAAAAAGCTCACTCTAAGGGACCACGTAATAGATTACTTCTTGAAGCATGCGTTCGATTCTTCCCCGTGGTAAAGAAATTTGCCCTCAAGATCCGCCAAACATAAGTGACGTGTTTCTCAACATAATGAGCTGAAATTTGGTATCTAGGGTAAACGAAGTATTCTAAATCGACTAAAAACATAAAATATAAGGGTTGTTATTCAAATTTTTAAAGATGAGTTAAATTTACTTAGTATACAACCCCCTAAGAAAAAAATTTGTGCATCAGACATATAGAAAATCATAAAACATTTTGGTGCAGACCGCAAGATTCTATGATAATTAGAACCAAAGATATAGCCTTCGTTCGGATTTATTTTTTTTGCATACTGTACCTTATATTTTCTATATAATAGCCAAATCCTGTTTGGAACTCGATCCAAGCACATAACAATTGGCAGTAATTAAAAAGTATTTATAACACTTTGTTTTTTATAGCTTTATTATTCACAAACTGTCTATAAATCGACTATATTGTTTTTAATTACAGGTATTGAATTTGACTTTATTCCTGAAACAAATGGAGTGCCTTTAGTTTGTGATATGTCATCTGATGTTTTGACTAGACCCATAGATATTTCTAAGGTAAACCTTATAACTTCAAATCACACAATTTTATTTGCAATTTCTTTCACTCAGGGTTCCCATGGTCATTGAAAGTCATTAAAAGTGCTTAATATTTTTGAACTTATTTTCAAGGCCTTGAAAATGCTTAGAGGTGCTTAAAAGTCCTTGAAAATGCTTAGAGGTCCTTGAAAGTACTTAATTTTTACAGATTTTGTCCAACTGCAAAATTTATAAAAATAAAACTCAGACTTGCTATTCCCGCGTGACCGCCACTTATCTGTACCGTATAGGAATTTTCCTGACATATTTGTAAAACGCATCCACAAACTTGTAACTTTTTTGGTAAAATATACTTTATTAAAAATTTAAATACAGACATGATGCCTGAAAACAAATTTTCAAAGGTCCTTAAAAACATTAAGTAGGTCCTTAAAAGTCATTGATTTTTATTAAGTGATTTGAGTGGGAACCCTGTTCACTTTATTCTGGAAGAATGTGTACAATCATTCTAGGAATCAATACATTTGTAAAAGCGATTGTCTTAACTGACTCGCTCAATGCTAATTTTCACTTTTCCCTCAAAGGCTGAAATTTGACACAGAAATCTCCATCTAATATATATCTACTAGCAGGTACCGCTGATCATAATGCTAGTCATAATAATCCTTGATTGTGGATTTTGTCATAAGTGTCGCTCAACTTTCGCAAAATTAGTTTGTTCAATAGATTTAGATTCAGTTGCTTTCATAGTTAAAAAAATTGAAGAATTTAGAAAAATTAATTAAGAAAATCAAGTAAATTTGAAATTTCAAATTTTTTTAGGAGTACCAAAAAAGTATTGTACTCTTTACTAAAAAAAAAAAAAAGCCCAGTGTTCTGTTGTGACCAGTAGTCACTGATCACCAGAAAGCACTGGGGGAGTTGATGTGCCAGCAAAAAGAAAATATTGAACTTATTAGAGCTTTCAGCAAACTGTGTTCGCCAGTGACTGGCATAAAGCGTTTCCATTGTGCTAGTCGTTGGCATTCAGTGACGGTTGATCTGGTTGGTACCTGGCGTGCCAACTTGTAACTTTAAATAATTAGTTAATTAAATAAACGATCATTTTATTAAACTTTCCTATTTGTCTTGAACTGAAGTTCAAACTATTTTCAAAAGCAGAAGCCCACCAAAAATGTTTCAAACGTATAAGAATTTATTTTCTTGTTTTTTAAAATTTGTGTCCACACACTTGAAATTTTAATTTTGCTGGACAACAATAATAACCAGCGGTATTTTCTTCATCTCCATCGAAAGCCTTTTTTGTTATTGACAATTATTAATAACAGCTAATTAAAAAAGTTGATAAATAGAAAATGAACATGAAAATTATTTAAAGGGGCACAGTAAACCAAAATTTCATCCAAAAAAAAAACATTGCTTTTAAAAAATAGTTCATACATTTCGGAATAGGATAATGTTTAATCTTATTCCTTTGGTAATTAAAACTCCCCGAAATTACCTGTTTAAATAACAAGTAATTTCATGTAAATAACATCACTGATGGGTGTAGCGCATTAAAACATCTGCTTAAAATGGGGTTTTCGAGCACTAGTGTTTTTCATAGATGTTGCAAATTCAAATCGATCTATTCTAGAACCATTGACAATTTGTTATTCAAATTTATAGAGCATTTAATTTATATTGTTCTAATTTTTGTTTTTTTCACAGAATTTTAAAATATAACATGTAGCGTAAAGGATAACATTAAAAAAAAGCAAAAATTTCATTATTTTAACAATCAATGTTTTAATTTTTTTCTTTCCTAATATATGACAATTGTGGTTCCACTTAGTTCTTTTTTAATAATCATAAATATAGTTTTCTGAAACATCTGAAAAATTCAAAATATACTTTAAATTATTTAAATAAACAAGATAAAAGTTAAAAACGACTTTTTATCCATTTCTAAGTCGTCTTTTATGGGTTAAGGGGGTATTCTAGTCTATGGGGCTGAATTTCGAGCGTTTTTTGGCAATTAATATAAAAGAAGCAGTTAATATTTTTACTATAAAATGTTTTATCATTTGTTTATTGATATTTCAAGAATACAAAAAAATACATTTAAAAAAAAAAAAATTTCAAAAAGATATAAGTCCTTGAAGTAGAGAGAAAAAAAAAGGCTGTGTCCTCGTGAAAAGGATTTCTCCCTTTGTATCCATCTGAAAAAAAAAAAAAAAAATGCCAAATTATTGATCAGTACAAATGTTATTGTCGCACAAACCAACAAAACTTGAAGAAAAAAAAAATTCACAAAATGGCGGCTGTTTAAAAATAGAAGTCGATTTTCTTACTCATTTTTCAACTTCCTCCAATTTTTTAAAAATATTACAAATTTGAAATTTTCAATTTTTATTGGTTAGTGCAAAAGCGAGATAATTGAAGAATATTCATGCTAAATTTCAAGTAAATCGGCTGATTAGAACATAAGATATCTGCATCACCGTATCGAAAAAAGTAGTTTCGAGAAAAACGCGTTTAAAGTTTAACGTTCAGTTTCAGGCAGCGTAACTGATAAAATAGTACTTATAACTTACATTCTCTTAATCAGCCATCCCAGCTTCATACATTGGGCCTTCCTCTACTTCATATTGACTGTTTTCAGCATTTCTCTCTGTATACGAGCAGTTCTTTCCTCTTTTGAAGCATCTGAAGCTCGAACCTTAGACCGTTCAATCCTTACTCAAAAACAAATTGAGTATAGATACTTGTATAATACGTCACAATGACCTTCAGACTATTGATATAGTAAACTAAAAGTATATGACAAGAAAGAAAGAAAGCTATTCATACTCAGGTAGCCCGGACCGCCCGTAGTCTATTGTTGCAGTCGTCCGCTCAATCCGGTCTAGTTGCCATGACACTAAAACGGCTGTAACTTTGAAAATAATTTGAATTTTGAAAAATCCTTTCAGAGAGATATTTTTGAATATCTAAACTATCGAATTATGAAGAAGAAAAAATTTCATTTTTTTCTAAATTCTAGACTAGAATACCCCCTTAAGAGAAAATTGAATTTACTATCCATTTCACTCCATCATTCCCCACACAATCTTTTCGCACTTGCAAAAATTTACATTTATTAATTCCTAATTCTGTTAGGATTGTGATTATTATTCCCAATAATATTCTTCTTCCCCTTTCAGTTTGGTCTTATTTTTGCTGGGGCCCAAAAAAATGCTGGCATACCTGGTGTTACGTTCGTCATAGTACGGGAAGACCTGCTCGCTCGAGGTCTACCCATTTGCCCAACTGTTTTTAGTTATAAAATAACCGCTGACAACAAGTCTATGTACAACACTCCTCCTACATTCAGGTAAGCTATAAAGCTTCTTGATTGCAAACAGTTTTGATTAGTATACTCTACATTAGCTTAAGAGGAATTCGATAGTAAGGATCATTCCCTATACTCGCTATGATGCAATCTTCTAGCCCAGTTCATTTAGAAACTACTTTCTATAAAACCTTGAAATTTGGCGAGTCGGTAAAAAAATGATCACTTATTGAAATGACATAAATTAAAAAACTCGAAAATAGCATTTAGTATATTTTGTTTGATAAACGAAAATTAAAAAAGCAATTTGAAGCAACAGAAAGTGGGCCTGACAACAGACAATGCCAGAGACCTTGTCGGGAGCTACTCTTGTGATAGATCAACAGTACTATTCCCTTTTTTATGATTGCCATTACAGGTCAAAAACTGAATCTGCATGAACATTGTTAAAGTTTTGTTTCATTATGAGATTATTAAGGAGAAGTAATGATTATTTCCTATACTCGCTATGTTACGATCTTCTAGCCCAGTTCATTGTGAAACTTTGAAATTTGGTGAGTCGGTACAAAAAGGATCACTTAATGAAATGACATAAATTAAAAAACTCGAAAATAGCATTTAGTATATTTTGTTTAATAAACGAAAATTAAAAAAGCAATTTCAAGCAACAGACAGTGGGCCTGACAACAGACAATGCCAGAGACCTTGTCGGGAGCTACTCTTGTGATAGACCAACAGTACTATTCCCTTTTTACGATTGCCATTACAGGTCAAAACGGAATCCGCATGAACATTGTTAAAGTTTTGTTTCAGTATGAGATTATTAAGGGGAAGTACGGATCATTCCCTATACTCGCTATGTTGCGATCTTCTAGCCCAGTTCATTGTGAAACTTTGAAATTTGGTAAAACTATAGAAAGAACATATAATAAACATAAGTATTTTCTTTTTCAGTGTTTACATTCTTCGCCTAGTTTTTAAATGGATTTTATCTAAAGGAGGAATTGAAACGATGGATTCCCTTAGTTCCGAAAAAGCTAAATTAGTTTATGATTTACTTGATGCTTCCAATGGGTTTTATTAGTAAGTTCTATTTTTACCACTTTTCTATGAAATGCTAAAAATTATTTAAGCCTTTAAAATTATAACGTTTATATATTTGGAAGTACATATTACTAGGTAATTATTAAATTTTATTTTTAAAAAATGTTCACGTTGTGCTCTAAATTTAAAAAAAAATTCATATAGTAATTTCAAATTTAATCTCCTTTTTCATTTTTCAATATTTTTTTCTGATTTTATTATAAAAATGTTCCTAGTAATATACTCTAATCTTTTAGGCATTGGATTTTGAATATATAAAATAGTTTACAGAAAAACAATAACAGGAGAAACTTTTCCGAGTGTGTCCCGGAATTCTAGTTTTTTTTAGTTTTATCTACCCAGAACTCTGTGTTTCGTTTAAAAAGTATATTAAAAAAAATTAAATTCTCACTTTTTAAATCACTATAGCACCTCACTTTTTGAGGAGATTATAAGCAAAATTAAGAAATGAAGCGAACTGATGTTTTGTTTATTTCGTAATACACGTGCGGTGTGTAGATAAAATTTATCGCCTAAAATAAAATTTTCGGATAATAAATCTGATATCAGCTATCTCGAAAAGAGAATACTAGACAAGTTTCATTTTTAATGTTAAATAAAAATGATTCATTGAAAGAAAAAAGCTTGATTTGGTAAAAAAAAAAAGTTATGTTGTTGGAACATGCTTTGCGTACATTGTAATGACTCAATACGGTCAGTCATCTTCGATGACATGTCACTCTGTGACTTTTAAACATCCTCATTCACTAGATGTTAAATAATAATAATGAAAAAAATAAAATAAATACCAGTTCTTTTGGAAAATGAAATGGTGCTTATCTATAATATAAATGTAGTTTGTTATTTTTTCACTGTCCATTATGATATTTCTTTTTAAATGTATGTAGAAACAATGGATTGTTATTTATTGTGCAAGAATTTAACCTAAAAAGTTTAAGTTAAGGGTTCCGCACTCTAATATTCCATGTCCTTAGTTTCAGGGGTTTTCAGTGCTGGTCAGTTTTGCTCCTGCAATAAAAACTATTCTGAAAATGTAGAAAAAAATGTTTATTTTTTAACATTTAAATTTGTAAAAATATATATATATATATATATATATATATATTATGTTAAAATTCACACCTAAGTTTTGTCAAGTAGGTCTTTGGAAGGACACACACAAAAAAATTCAACTCATTTCATTTATATTTGCTAGAGTTTTAGCATTTTGAGCAAGGTAGGAATTCCAAAAAACACAAACTGAAAAAAAAAATGCATTCGAAACTTTGAAGAGGCTATTGCAGCTATGATTAGTTCTTCATAAAAACGGAATTTTTATGCAATTGTAGTTATCGGATAAGCTCACAAACATACCAGAATAGGGGTGAGGTTTCAAAGTTTAAAAAATGCAAAAATAGAAAATCAATATTTTTGTTACTCCTTTGGCGCAGTTTGGCCCTTGTGCCTAATAAATTTGAAAACAACCAACCAATAATTTTGTAATTTTTTGTCAAAACAATAAATTATACTCTTTTACAAAACAAAAATATTATATGCACTCTTTCAAGATGTGTCAAGGAGTAGTTTTAAAATTAATCACACACTCATGAAAGTTAAACTGAAAATAAATTACAGAACTTGCGAAATATGTACTCTGATTAAACAATTTTATGAAGCACTGTGATAGCACATTACGCTGCCATGCCACAGGTCCGTGGTTTGATCCCCAAACTGAGCAGGGTTGATTCAGCCTTTCATCCCCCGTAAGTGGGTGTCGAATAAATACGAATCAAGGATGCTTGGGAGCAAAACATTGGGGGTTCTGCGTCAGACGGACCATCTGACCGGAACATTGCTGTATGGCACCTTGGGGCCCATGGTCAAGTAATTTGGATTGGGCACAGCAGGCAAAGGCCCCAGGAGGTGTTATGCCACTGTGTTTAGTAAACAATTTATGAAAACATGTTAAAAGTGAATTATTTAAAAGAATTCCTGTGGCTAGTTAAGTTACAAAAAAGAAATTCCATAGTTAGATTTGAAAATAATTACTCAAAATAAAGAATTACAAATCAGTTGAGGGGTTGTATTCAAGTAATTGAAGTACTATCATAACAGTTGCTAAATGAATTTGGAGCCAATTGGTAGGTGATAAGAACCACTGTAGCAACCATTTTTCTTGACATGCTTTTTCAAAAGCAATTTTAGGATAACCCTTATTGGAATATGTAGGTGGCACCTCCATACATTTTGTGATTTGCTAGCATATTATGTCGTGCTATATTGTTTATTTGTATACACATCATGTTTAAGTGGTTAGTTTTTTCGGCCACTTCGTATCAGCTGCCATGTTGTTGGATTTTAAATCACCCGTCATCTTGACTTAGCGACTTGCGGGTTCGAGTTTGTAAAAGTATGCTGGCTTGTCTAATGACAAATGTTTTGGCTCATTATAGCCCTTGTGTTGCTGACGGCACCAGATAATCTGAAAACAACCAACCAACCAACCTTGACTTAGCGACAATCACATCAGTTTGGCCTTGTCACAACTTTTCAAAGTCACACCAACCTATAATGCAAACTTGTATTTTACCAAATCTATTCTTCTAATCTCCGGTATCTTGTTAAAAATAAATGTTCTAACTCAAAATAAAATGTCTTCCCCAATAGTTCTGTTGTGAAGAAGAACAGCAGGAGTCGTATGAATATCCCTTTCCGAATCGGAGGTCCTACGGGCAGTGACGACTTGGAGACCAAGTTTCTGAATGAAGCTAAACTTCACAACATGGTCAACTTGAAAGGACACAGGTAAAAATATATGCACCTTTTACAGACGTCAAAATTAAATGTATATATTTGCTACTTGGGATTTTATTTACTTTTCTACCTTCATCTATTATTAGATTATTTTTCTATTATTAGATTCTACAATTTACTTTCGATTTTATTTACTTTTCTACCTTCATCTATTATTAGATTATTTTAAAATTGCATCAAGTTTTTTATTCATAATTTTGTCAGTCTTAAAATCTTCTAATTTAATCCAAATTTTGGTTTGTTAAAAAATACAAGTAACAATGAAAAAGGGAAATATTACTCTTTTTATACAATTAACGTATTCTAATATTCAGGCTTTGATTCTACAAAATTTCTTGCATTTATTTTGTAACTTCATACTTTTTTTTAACTTTAACTTAACAGCATTTTCTTCTTTAAAATTTGGACCCACCATTTGGCATTAATACTATATACACAATTGGTAAATACTATATACACAATTGAATCATTTCATAGTTGGACTATGTTTTCACTAGTACAGTACCCCATCGATATATCACGCTTGTCGGAAGACAGGCAAAATGCTTGATATATCTGATTTTTGCTATGTATCTAGCAATATAATTGAATGTAAAAAAAAAATTATTAACATATGCACTTTATAAAAAAAGCTTGGAAGCAAAAGTATGCTCAGCAATAATAGAAAAATATCGCTTAAATAATAAAGACAGAGTAATTTCCTTTACCTTTTAAAGTTTTGTCAAAAACGGGATATATGCGATATAATGAGGCACAATATAATGAAGGGTTACTGTACTGGCTAATTAGAATTTCTACTGACAATTTAATTCTAAGTTCTGTTGTACTTTTGTAATTCCAAATAAAAAATCTATGCCATTTCATTAGTATTCGACACAGAAAATATAAGCAGGAGGTTGCCAGAATTTGAGGCACTTTATGTCTTCATGCATTCAAGAACAGGGCAAACGGAATTACAAGAACAGAAAAAGTGAAAATTTATACTTAAACAAACAAGGTAGCAGAATGTACAGTTTCCCCGAGAAATCCACATAAACAATATATCCCTTCCACGCACACACATAAATAAAAAAAATAGGTTTTTAAATCCTTTATATTAACTTTGCTTTAGTATGCCTGTCAATTGGAGCTTAATCTGCAGAGGCCTAATTAACCCCCTTGCCATCATCCAATCGGGCTGAAACTTGGCAGATAGGTTCGATGTCGAGGACAATGCATTCTATCAAATTTTAGGGCTTTTACTGAATACTAATAAACCAACTTGCAGTCATTCAATCACATTAAGATCTGACCATTGTTGAAACTCTTTCCTGTTGCCAACATTTTATTAATAAATAAATAATAAAATTACATCAATCAGAATAAATAAATGATATTCGGATGATGTTCACGTTCATTTTTAATAAATAAATTTCGAAACATAGTTTACCGCACATTTTGCTGATTGGTATGTTTTTAATATTGGTGCTGTATTAATGAATATAAAAATTGACAGTGCATATAAAGGATTTTTTTAAAAAAAACTGTTTTTATGGGTTATATTATTTTCATCAATAGATATCTTAGTAGGTAACTGTGAGCAACTGTCTAATGTTATTTCACTTGGTTGCAGCTTTAAACAGTCAGATTCTACTGTATAGCATCAGCTGTTAATGAAAAAAAAACTGATTTTTGTGCACCTTTATAAAAACTACATCATCCTACAGTTATCAGTTTGATCATTGCTTCATAATAACTTTTGGTTTATCCTTTACAATTGTTCTTTTTTTTTTAATTCTCTTTTAGATCTGTTGGAGGTATTCGCATTTCACTCTTCAACGCTATTTCTTTGGATGAGACTAAACAATTAGTCAAACTGCTTCAGGAATTCCAGGCAAAGTTCCAATCAGGAAACTAAAGCTTCTCTTGCAAGATACTATTTTACAAATTATCGGTAGATTATAATGCTATGGAATTTCTAATATATTTTCTTTTTAAATGAATTTTATTAATCAGAGCTCAAATTTTAGATATTTTTATGCATTATTTTTACACCTACATATTTACTCTACATTTTTTTATATTTGTTTCCCAGTGAATCTTGCTCTTTATACATTCCTGTTTTTTATAATTCCTTATATTGCCAATTTGTAACTTAGCAATTCATTAAGATTGTTTTCTTGGTGTAAAATTTACTGCTGAAAAATATATAGCACTTAAAGGGTGTATTAGAAGTTTTGCTTGTGCAAACTTAAAAAAATGTTAACTTCCTTAATATACAAGTAGCTATTTTCGCAATTTTATATAAAGAATGTAGAATAAGAAAAATTTAATTTCCAAATATGAATTCATTGTTTTAATAGAAGTATATATAGTACATATGTTAGGTATACTCTCAATCATGTCTTCTACACATAGCTTGTTCGCAAACATTGTTACCTGTTTTTTGCTTTGAGAATTTATACAAACTGTTATTGAATTTTACCTAACGATGGACTTTTTGTCTTGAGATTCTTAAAAACTAATAAAGAACTAAAGCTTAGTTGGTTTTTTTTTCATTTATTATTTACACAGCCCGTAGTTAACATGCTTAATATGAGCTCCCCAGTAGTTTACTCACATAACGAGTTACTCTTAGTTGGCAGCAATAAGGGAAAATAATTAACATTTATAATATTGGTGTAATTTGTTATCACAACTGTAATTTATAAAGGAATAAAATATCAGTCTCAATGTTTACTCTGTATTTCAATAAGCTAAATCAAGCTGGGTTAGATAAATCTGAAAATTTCAAAATGCCCTTTCAGACATTTTGTGTAAAAAATCTAGATGCCCAAGCAAAAAATTAACATGCCCAACATTTTGTACATTGCTGCTACCTCTAAAGCCCGGAAAATTAAATATTATATAGGTTTACATAGCTTATAATTCTATATCAAAACTGAAAATCAGTTGCCTTCAAATAAAGTAAATCCATAAAAAAAAATTAATAGAATATTTTTAATTATACCATACAGACAAAAGTTAAAACTAGCCTACAAGTGTAAGATTTCCTCATATTTATCATGATGCTCACACAACTGAATGAAAAGAGTGCCCACTAATATGCATAGTGCTTTTATTTTCTGATTGCTAATGTTCAGTAGCTAGAGATGGATTTTGATCACTACTGACAGGGCCATCAATCATTGCCAAATCATTTATGGTTTCAATCAAATTATTGAACCCTGTTGCAAGGGTTTATTAGCCAACTGAATGCAGTACAGCTTTTCTTTTTTTTTTGGCACATTTTTTAGTACTTTGATGAATTTCATGTGGATGTCTATAAATTTCAAAGTTTCAAGTGACCAATTGTATAATTCCTAAAAGACAGCTTACAATAATTTCTCTCCAAAAAGTCAAACTCTTCCAAACATTCCTATTGATTCATTAATTATCCTATTTTTTCCAGGATTCCCACGTCCATTAAAAGTGCTTAATATTTTTTAACTTGTTTTCAAGGCCTTGGAAATGCTAGAGGTCCTTAATTTTTGTGGATGTTGTGTGCTCAACTGCAAAATTTATAAAAATGCAACTCGGAATATCCCCGCATGACCGTCGCTTATCCGCACTGTATAGGAATTCTCTAACATTTTTGCATTAGGCATGCACCAACTTGCAACTTTTTTGGTAGAATATACTTTATTAAAAATTTAAATACAGACATGATGCCTGAAAACAAATTTTCAAAGGTCTTTAAAAACATTAATTAGGTTCTTAAAAGTCATTGATTTTCATTCTGTGATTCGAGTGGGAACTCTGTTTGTAAAGACTTTGTTATGCATTTGTCTTTGGATGATGTTATGCTTATCAAAGAAAAATCCTAAAAAAAAGTACCACTGTGCCAAAATTATAATACTTATCATCAATAACACTTTCTGAAAATGCTACAATTCTAGGAACTTTTGTTTTCAAATCTGGATTTGTGAACATGTCTCTGCCAATATGTAAATTTCAATGAAAGCATTTATAAATCTTGTGATGTTATGACAGTTATTTATCAAATTCATGAAAGACAGACTCATTAAACCAGTGATTTCGCAAAAATGTTTCGCAGGCAACCTGAAAATCTCGTAGGTATTTTTATCGATGATAGAGAGAGCATAAAAACATTTGGAATAGCACAGAATTTTAAGTCTACTGGAAAAATTCTTCCAAGAAATATTCATACACTTAAGATTCTTGAATTCCAACTCTGAAAGCATTGAAATCATCAACCCTCTCGACTCGACTTTTGCATGATTAAACTACTTTTTATAGTTAAATTTTAAACTCGAATGTCAACATTAAAGTTTTACACTTTTCCTTTTGCCTGGAAATTTCCTTGGACAATGTATACCAATCATATACATATTCTACTGGGTCTATTTGTCCCAATTATCTAGGATATTGTATTAAATATATAATTATATAATCATGAAGTAATTTGATTTCTAAGAGGATATTTTATCCCACTGTTAACCCATTAACGACAGTTGGTAAGAAAATTCGGCAATCAACATTTAAGTTTTTTTCTTTGCTAATAAATTGCCATCCGGGTTCCACTTAGTATTTTTTTTTTTTAAATAATCTTCTATGAAATCTGAAAAATTCAAAATGTACTTTAAATGATAAAAATAAGTAAGGTATAGAATTAAAAAGTCACTGTTTTTTAATATTTCCAAATTGTCTGTAATGGGTTAAGTACAATTGGAACAATATATCCCAACAAAAACCTTATATGCCCATTTGGGTTAAGAGTGAACTAAAGTGAATCGAAAAGGGCCATCATTAAGAAAACATCAGTTGAATAGCAATTTCATAGCTAAAGGAAGTATGTGAAATTTTTTGACAATGTATGAAGGGGTGCATTTCATGATAACTTCTAATAGACTGGGGGACAACTGCAAGTTTAGGAATCTCGTCGAACATCATTTTGAAATTTTTATAGAATGTAGAGAAACGTTAGTAGATCATGAATCTACTGGTCTGCCGTGACAAAAATGGCTGAAACTATTAAAAAATCGACTTTGATTGAGTTGAACTAAGTAAGATTGCCAAATATTTCATAACTTGCCAAACAATGAGCATCCTTTTTTGTCTGGTAACCCATTCCTTTTTAATTTTCATTTAAGAAGGTTGCAAACGATTTGTCTTTCCTGGTAAAAATCTTTAATCGTTTACAAGTCTGCCAAGTTGGCAATAAATATTGCGTCATCAGCGACTTAATATTTATCGCCAATTTATCTCACTCTTAAAGGATGGAAGTATTTTTAGTTCGAGAACAAATATCATCTGCACTATTCCTCATTGAAAATTAAAGAATGATGGGCTATCACAAAGAAAGAATGCTCATTATTTGGCTAGCTATAACACATTTGGGTATTGGATGTAGTTCAACTCTTTCATAGTCTATTTTTGAATAGTTTCAGCCATTTTTACCCTGTCAGGCCAATGGATTTAGATCTATCATTTTTCTATGATCTATAAAAAATTCAAAATGATGTTCGATGAGGTACCTACACTTGCAATCCCTTCTTGAACTGCAATATTCACTGTGGATCTTTTAACTGCTTAACAATATAGATTTTGATTAATGATAATTGGAATATCTCAAAAACTAGTTTTATACCTCCTTTATCCACTTGTCCCTTCAATTGTCATTTCAGATTAAATACGAGAATGAAATATTAACAGTTAATAAAAAAATTTCTGTTGAAATAAATAATTTAAAATCCCTAATTATACTGGTTGGTTGGTTTCTATGCTCAACGATATATTTTTATGCACAATGACTGCTAATCAAGCCGGGCTTACAGCTTAACCTGGTTTCAACACTACACCGAACATCCATATTGAACCCTGTACCTTTAGCATGCGAGGCTAGAGCGCTAACCACACAGCCATGAGGTGGGCCGTTTTCCTATGAATTTTGCTTTGTTCTCGACTTTATTTGTAATTTTTTTACGCTAGAGGTTGCTAGTGAAGCTCTGGTGGCACCCATGATATCAAGATAAATTTTCTAAACTAATAACTTACCGAAAAAAAATATAAAACCTAAAACTGTCTGTGACTGAAAGTTTCTACATCATTTTCTGGGAATGTTAAAATTTTCATTTAAGTTTAGTTTCGTAAACGCTATGATACCTGCTTTAAGAGGAAATCTTAGTAAGGATCATTCTCTCTACTCACTATGTCACAATCTTCTATCCCAATTCATTTGGCTGGTTTTGTACGTTCAACGACCTATTTTTATGCACAGTAACAGTTAATCAGGCCTTGACCTACAACTTAACGTGGATTGCGAACCCGGCACCTTTAGCATGCGAAGCCAGAGCGCTAACCCCACCAGCTATCAGGTGGCACAATTCATTTAGAAACTAGTTTGTTTAAAACCTTGAAATTTAATGAGTAGGTAGAAAAAAGATCCCTTTATGAAATGGGATAAATTAAAAAATCGGAATACAGCATCTAATATATTTTATTTTATATTTTAAATCCTTACGTCAATGGCTCCACCAGCAATAGTCTTGTTATTTTTTCTATTTTCTAATATTCAATTTATGTCATTAAATGATCATTTTCGTACCGAATTTAGAAATTGTCCATTTGATTCCCTATGAGTTTTGAATTTTAATATTTCTGATCAATTTCTAACTTAAAATTGTTTCTTCTTCGCTTATGCTAACTGTTCTTTTTTTTTGTTTAATTTTTAGTAATATTAATTTGAGAGTAAAAAAATTGAGTTTCATGTTAATTTTGTATAGCTGTTATTGTGTTATTTAAAACAACTTGTCCCTCTAAGACAATGTTCCAATTCTGAATTTTTTACTTAATTATAATGCTTGGTGTTAAAAATACCGATTCTGTTTAACTTCATAAATAATAAATTAAAAATATATGTACTCTTTTAGTTTATACTCTAGATACTCTATACAATGGACAATTCCCGCATTTTTTAAATTTTTTGTTTTATTCAATTCTAAATGTCTTGAAAAGGCCATAAACAGAAAAATTTCTGCTCAATGCGCTTTTTCTTTTTTTTAATTTGCAATCAAAGTTTCCCTGTTAGACATTGGCAAGAAAACGATTCATTCGACTCGACTCGAATTAAATGTGACGTCAAGGTTTCCCAAACATCTTGGTTTGAAATGCGGCAGCGGAAACCAGTTTTGCAAGTTTCTCATAAATCACGTCAACCTGTCCGCCAACTATATTTGGCAGAAACCTCACGATAATCATAGAAACAGTAGGAACCCTTGACGTCACAGATTGTGTTGTGTATTTTGATCGGACTGGTTTTGGCTCGGTTTTGAGGAATTTTCTTTTCTTAATATTTAAATAATTATTTTTTTAAAAGAACATTTGTTTAAATATTTAATCAGAAAGAAATTCTTCATAAATATAAACTAATTTCACTCGTTTTTAAAAAATTGTGGGAATGGTCCATTCTTCACATCAAATTTGGCATAAATCATACACAATAATTTGAAAATCTTCCACTCAAGTTTCATAATTCATAAATTTCTCGGGTGCAGTAGATAACATCTGGCTAAAAGCTTGGCATCTGGTTTAGTGCAATCACTAAATATATTTATTTCTAACAATCACTAAAATAAACATCAATCTACCGCAATCAAGCAAGCTTCTCAGAACCATAGACACAGGCAAAAAACTGCAATTGTAAAAGCAACTTAATAAATTCTACAACAAAAGACCATCTGTAATAAGATTTTATATTTATTCTGCTACTTTTTCTACTGCAGTTCTACTTGTACTACAAAAAGTTGCGACATTTAAATTGGGAAAAAAATTGGAATTTTAGTCTCATAACTATAGACACAATACACAGTTTAAAAATTGTAAATGTATACAAGCAACAATTAATAATTAAAAGGTACATTTTCTATTAAAAATGCTTTTATTTACAAAATCTTGCATGGGGGAAAAAAATGATTTTTGCAGGAATTCTGGTTGTATTTCATACCATGCTTTCACTATGGCAGCTCTCAAGTCATTTTTATAGAAACTTTGTATTTTATTAAACTTTCCAGTCTATAACATTTGTTTTTACTTCAACCAAGCTGTGTTGAGTTTGAAGTTGGAACTAATGGCGACTAATGCTTCAACTTGTTGGAAAATACAATCTTATCCTCTATATAATTCCAGAAATGGCACTAAATTAAGTATTTGTTGACAGTCCTCGGATTTTATTCTTCCATTTGAAAATTTCATAGATGTTAGGCCCATCTGATGCTTTGTGGTTAGGGTTTTAGCCTTGTATGCCAAAAGTACCTAGTTCAAATCCAGAGTTAGGCATGGATGTTCGTTGTGGTTCGGATCCACATTAAGCTGCAAGGTCCTCGCCTGATTAGCCATTGAGCAAATAAATAGGTCTTTGAGCATACAAAGCAACTAAATATCCACAGATGTTTGAAAATTAAATCCGAAACCTCCCCAGCATCATTGATCCTCCATCTTGTTGCATGTTGAAAAAACTTTTCTGTTCTTTTCTCAAGTCGTGTCAATAACATGCATATCCATCTTGCCCATCTAAGTTCAATTTTTTTTCATTGCTGAAAATGATTGATAGCTACTTCTCACCTTTCAGTCTACAGACAAATTCGAATTAGCATTTAAAAATCTTAGTCAATATGCAAGATGTGGAGCAGTGTCTGGGCATTGACAAAGATTGCCGGGAAGAGAATTTTTTGGATGACATCATCAAAGCCATCACCAATGGGGTCAAAGATGATGATGACAATGTCACATCTCTCATATCATATACAGTTGGAAACAGTGGAAGCTCGTGGGGAACAGATAAGCTGCATCTACATTATTAGTTGGAGTAATTGAGATTAAAGAATTTCCATTCATGAATAAATGTGGGAGGGGGGTTGGGGGCAGGAGTCACTGTTGCGGCTGCACTAAAAATTTTTTACCATGGACCGCCACTGTATGGAAAAGCATTGAAAACGCCTCCAAGTTATTTGGTTGGTTGTTTTCAGATTATCTGGCACCGTCAGCAACACGAGGGCTATAATGCCCAGAAACATTCATCATTAGACAAGCCAACATACATTTACAAACACCCATGCCTAACACGGGACTCGAACCCGCAACCTCGAGGTCTAGAAGCTAGCACGCTAACCACTATACCGTTTGGTCGGCACCCCAAGTTATTTGACCAGGAAACATAAGCTTCCTCTGTTGATGCTTTATAAAAATTAACAAATACAAAAACACAACTAATCGACTATCCCGCTTTCATATAGAAATTTTTGAAATAGTTTGGTGGATTTATTAAATGTTTTTAGTACTCTTCTGTTAGACGGGTACCACGAAAAGCCTGTCAAATTACAGTGTTAACACATCCAAACTAACAACCTTCAAATCATTTATAGTTCCTATAATAAACTGTAAACATTTAGACTTGACAATACATTTATGTATATTATTTAAACATTTAAGCTTGGCGACAATTAAGCCAATTGATCCCTGTCAAACAGAAGAATACCATTTTTTTTAACTGTTCAAAATACATGAATCCTTACCTAAATAATTTTCTATGGCACAGTTTGGCCCTTGCGCCAAATAAATTCTAAACACAACCCAGCCCAAATAACTGTTTTGTTTTTTCCAGTTAATAAAAATCCAGATAATGGATATTTTTGTCTACGTATTTTTAGAAATTTAAAAATACTTTAAAACAATTTACCATTTTAAACAGAAAATCCTTTGAGTATTGCGTTGTAAGATCTAACAAAAAAAATTCTGGAGGAGGTATATTCCCATATTCTTCCACCTGACTACGCACCTGCCTAAGTCTAATGATAGTAAGCTAATTTTATACATTTATTTGGCACTTATAAGTCAATATATATACAGCATGTATTTTTCAATGTGCTAACATTAAACATTATATTGACTAAATATCAGACAATCATATTTTTAAAACTAGAACTGTAAAATAGATTAATAGATACTTCATTTGCCTTTTCATCAATATTCACATATCAGACTCAAACTCCAAAGAACATTATATGACAATTCTCTGATTGATGCATAGTAGAGCATTTTGAGCTCTTTCTACACGTAAACAAATTAGAATACCAAATGATTATGATAATATTATTAAAATATTATGATAAATCTAGTAGCTTTGTTTTGTATAATATGCCCTCTGCATCTTTCAGAGAATTACCCATATATATATAAAAAAAATTATATGGGAACCTATGGAAGTACCATCATAAAATTTAGCATGTAAGTAGTCGATTGATGTGCTTGAAGCATATATTTATGAAAAAGACACTTTAGAAATTTTACCAAAAAATCTATTTTAAAAGTTATAGCAGGGTCGGGGCGTACTGGGATATAAAAGCGGCCTGGTGATTTCAGATTTGTGCCTGCCCAAATTTTCAATATCATCACAAATAAAATTTTAATAAAATCATCCCAATAATTAAATAATTTTTAAATAATATTAATAATTAACATATTTTATTATTTAAATATTTGTATTTAAACATTGATTTCAATAATAAATTATTTTTATTTATAAATTTTAAAAATTGAATTGTTACAATTGAATTGTATCAATTGTTATTAAATAAAATCTTTTCTGTCGCTAGTATTTACATCTCCTTTGAGTGAACTTAGTTTCCATAAGTCAGTGATAGTTTGTTGCAAAAACAAAGAAATATAAATAGTAAAATAAAGAATGTCCAGGAATATAACTAGTAGTTTCATTAGAAAATGACAACCGAACTGATAATAAATATTTAACCATAAAGGCTATAAAATAAGTAAAAAGTAATATGATATAATATATAAATCTTAGTACGTTTACTTTTCTTAGAACCTCTTTCTACCCCTATCAAACAAAAAACGGCTTCACCTGGAGGGAGTGGAGAAGGGGGGGGGGCTATGGCCAGTACGCCCCTGAGTTATAGTCATGTTGGACATTATATAAAAGTTTATTTAATATGGAAGATAATAACTCAAACTTGAGGCCTTTTGCTTCAATAATTTTGATTTTACAACAGTTTGAAAACTTCAAAATATGCACAATTTATACAGTTAAACATCCTTTCAATAGTCTATACCTTAAAAAATCTGGAATTTTAAAGTTTTTGTTAACCTTTGCCACTTATGCAAAAATTATTAAGTCAAGGATCAGAATATTGGTTGATTTGACTTGGAATGACACATAGAAACAAGAAATTTGAATATCTTTCACAAAGATAGGATGATCTTTTTTGTTTCATTTAAAGTGTCCTACGAATCTTTAGATAATATATCCTTTTAATAATTCAGTGAGATTTGAAAGATAACATTCTTAAAAATGCTGGATGTGCTTCCCACAAATTACAATGTCTTTTCACAATAATGATCGAGAAGCGATTTGACGGACAACATTTTTAAAACTATTGGAAGTGCTTTCCGTACATTAAAATTGTTTTTCACAATAATAATCCAGAAGAGATTTGGCAGACAGCATTCTTAAAAGTACAAGATATCTTTCCTGTAAATAACAATATCTTTTTCACAGTAATAATCCAGAAGCAATTTGACGGTCAACATTTTTTGAAAGTGCTTCTAGCAAATTACAATATCTTTTTAACAATAATAATCCAGAAGATATTTGAAGGACAACTTTAAAAGTAATGGATGTGCTTCTTGCAAATTACAATGTCTTTTTCACAATAATAATGTAGAAGAGATTTGACGAACATTAAAGTAGTGGATGTACTTTCCATAAATTACAATGCTTTTTTCACAATAATAACGCAGAAGAGAATTGACAAATATTAAAGTAGTAGATGTGCTTTCCAAAAATTACAATGTATTTTTCAAAATAATAATGCAGAAGATATTTAACGGACAACATTCTTAAAAGTACTAGATGTACTTCCCATAAATTACAATGTCTTTTTCACAATAACAATCTGGAAGAGATTTGATGGACAACATGCTTAAAACTACTGAAGCACTTCCTGTAAATTACGCCTTTCTCACGTTGGTTGTATTCAGATTATCTGGCGCCGTCAGCAACACGAGGGCTATAATGCGCCGAAACATTCGTCATTAGACAAGCCAACATACATTTACAAACACCCATGCCTGACACAGGACTCGAACCCCCAACCTCGCGGTCTAGAAGCTAGCACGCTAACCACTATACGGTTTGGTCGGCATGCCTTTCTCACGATAATAACAAAAGAGATTTGACGTACAACATTCTTAAAAGTACTGGATTGCCTTCCCATAAATTACAATAACTTTTTCACAGTAATAATCCAGAAGAGATTTGACGCACAACATTTTAAAAATTACTGGATTGCCTTCCCATAAATTACAATAACTTTTTCACAGTAATAATCCAAGAGATTTGACAAACAACATTATTTAAAGTACTGGATTGCCTTCCCATAAATTACAATAACTTTTTCACAGTAATAATCTAAAAGAGATTTGACGCACAACATTCTTAAAAGTACTGGATTGCCTTCCCATAAATTACAATAACTTTTTCACAGTAATAATCCAGAAGAGATTTAACTCAAAACATTCTAAAAAGTACTGGATTGCCTTCCCATAAATTACAATAACTTTCTCACAGTAATAATCCAGAAGAGATTTGACAGACAACATTCTTAAAAATACTGTTTGTTCTTCCCACAAATTGCAATATCTTTTTCACAATAATAATCCAGAAGAGATTCAACAGATAACATTCTTAAAAGAGCTTCCCGCAAACTACAATGTCTTTTTCAAAATAATGATCCAAAAGAGATTTGGTGGACAGTATGCTTAAAGCTACTGAATGCACTTTCCATAAGTTATGTATTTTTCATGATAATAATCCAGAAGAGATTTGACGCACGACATTAGTAAAGGTACTGAATATGCTTTTCTCCAAATTTAATTTTTCGATAAGAAACCAAAAGAGATTTGACGAACATTATTCTAGAAGTGCTGCCCTCAAATTCCTTTATCTTTTTTACCATAATAATCCAGAAGAGATCTGACAGACATTATTTTTAAAAATACTGGTACTTCCTTCAAATTATATTGTCCTTTTTTTTGTATCACAAGCGCAACAGTCCTCTTTATTTCTCGGGCTTGATCTGAAGAATATGTAATTTCCAAATTCTCAATATCAGGAAGTTTATTAGCACACAAAGGTATTTGGTAAAGTTCAGTCAAATCCTTGGAATTAAACATATTAATAATAGACTGGGAGCAAACTTCTGCATCTTCCAGTATAAAATCATGTAGAATATCCTCTTTCAGCATTTGCTCGTATTGAACAGGCGTAACGTACGCGCCACTTGCAATCAATTCTTTGATTATAAATGCATGAGTTTCTTTAATAATCCCCGTGAGTACTGAACCTGGATCAAAGACGGCCCCAGCTTTGAATACTAGTTTGAGTAATCTTAAATCATTATACATGCAAGCCAGACTTAAAGGAGTATAACCTAGCGAACACTTGGCATTGATATCAGCAATCTTCTCCACAATTTTCTCTTTTAAATCGTGCCACATATTAAAGATAGCCGAATGCAACAACGACTTCATCTGATAATTCCGACAGTTAACGTTCGCTCCCAATGAAAGAAGCAGCTGAACAGCCTCTTTGTTTCCAAAATTAGCCGCATACAGAATGGGCGTTCCACCAGAATTCACTTCAGCCTCAAACTTAACTCCTGTGACCTGCGCAAGAACCCTTATTATATCCTCCCTTCCTTTTTTAGAAGCAATATGCAGGGGTGTCCATCCGTTATCATCTCTGCAGTTTACATTTGCATGATAACCAATAAGTAGTTCAACAATATCTCGCCTTCCAATTTCACAGGCAAGTATAAGAGGTGTACGACCTACATGATCTGTACAATTTATATTGAAACCTGCATCTAAAAGAGTCTGAATGACAGCCTTATTTCCCTTGTGCAAGCAACTAAATAACTCATCTGCATGTGAGGTAAACCTACATGATTTCTTTTCTTTACGTTTAAATACGAATTTCCACATTTAGCAGCCAAAACAGATAAAATAAACAAAATTGTAAAAGTATAGTTTTTATGATTTTAAATTTTCTTGAGCACTGCGATACAAAATAAATTCAAATTAAAAGCAACAGTACTTGTTTCACGTTAGTGCGATAATTGCCTTTTTCAACGTTTCTTCGGATGGGATGTACGCTAATTTTCCGAATTTCATACGTAATAAATGAAAGGAAGTTTAACTTTATGGAACAAACTGAAATTTTGAGTCGCTCCAAATCGAGATTAATTGATGGATATCACATTTAAATAGTATCCTTGCTAATTTTTGTACAGATGACTGTGTAATAAGTATGTCTGAATTATTGATTCCAATGATTTGTTTTGTTTTATTTGTTTTGAAACCACCGACTGTCTATTTCTGCCACTTATAAATTTCAATGATTGAAGAGTAAAACCAAAACCTGGGATAAATAAATAAGCTCGGATTGTGTGTAAGTTTAGTTGTGTTTTGGCTGCTTTAAGCATTGCGAGTACATCACAGATTTTTTTTAAATTTCAAACCATCTCTTTTTTTAAATAAAATATATACACGTTACCCATGTTTGTTAAACAGTTATATGCATTAATTTTCTATTCAAAGGAATAATTTACATTTACCCGGAAGTTATTTTTGGAAGGTAAAGTAACAAAAATCTAGTTTTGAATAAATCCTGAATGTGAATCCATAAAAAAAGGCCTACCTGATATCTGTGGAGATAGCCACTTTATAACTATGCATACTAAAGATGTCGATGGGTTCGAATCCTGGATTGGGTATGGATGTTTGTTGTGGTTCGGAATCCACATTAAGCAGCAGATCCATGACTGATTAGCCATTATTCGTGCCCAAAAATAGGTTGAGCTTACAAAAACAACGATAAAAATAAATAAACAAAAATATGTTAGATATCAAAATGAATTGTAACAGACTTTAGGAGGGCAAGAAGTTCATAAAACTTCCACTCTTCGGATCTCAGTTAACTTTACGGCAGAAAAAAAATCTTATATTTTTCTGGACTATCACACCAAGAAAATGACATTACCCGCAAACGGAAGAAGAAAATTATATATCTTGAATGCATAAGGCAGCATTTAGTCAGGGATCATCAGTTTGGTGAAAAATCAAAAGGCTGAAAATAAAAATCCAAAAATTTTACGTAAAACACATTTTAAGCTAAACTTTAAAAAAAAAAAAATGTGGTTTTCCATGTGCATTTATAACACTGCACCGTCTGTCTGCCAGTGAGCAAAAATGGTGCAAAATAGCTGCACCTAAACCCGGCTCCATTGGAAATAGTGGAGCTATTCAACTTTAACCCACATACGTATATAGAAATACATACACGCTAAAAGAAATCAGGTGAATCAGCATGGGCGCTCCCAGGAGGGTGCAAGAAAGGTGCACTTGCACCCCCCTGGCTCTTGAAAATTAAAAAAAAAAAAAAATGAAGGAAAAGATGTAAATTCCAAGATAAAAAAAAAAAAGCACATATGCCGCTTATACTTTTATGTTACAATGAGTATTTTTTTTTTTTTTTCCTATTGATTTAGTTTTTTTGTTTCTTTGCAATGTCGTTTTTTATAGCTATACTTGCGTGACAATTTTCTGGCGCTTTTTGTCTATGATAACTAGAGGCTGATGAGTAGAAGTATTTATTCCTTTTATTGTATAATCATTTTCTGTGTTTTTCTCAAAATTGTTTGGAAAATGTTTTGCTTTTTAAGTCATCAGATATACTATATATATCTTGAAATCTATTTTTAGAGTTCAATTGAACATATTCCAATACTGATGCCTTCGTGTTTCATTTTGATTTTGTTTCATTTTATCTGAAACTTGAAAGAAATAAAAAAATTTTACTCTTAAAAAAAATCGTTAAAAATGTATATTTTAATATTTTTACTATTTTGTATTTTTTTTTTCCTTTAAAAGGGTTGTGCTTTCAAAAATATATACCAGGAATTTTAACTATTCTCAAAGAGTATAACTTATAATGCATGATTATTAATTAACATTTCTAAAAAAATTAATGATTTTGATAAAAATCTAGTCTTGCACCCCCTTGCAAATATTCCTGGGGGCGCCCATGTGGAATAGTATAAGCAACTGGTATCGTGAATTCAAGAGTCTCAAAAGCAGAGAAGATTTTGTTGTTTGAATCAACAAGAAAGGCAAAAAAAATTGCTTTTTTAATGGAAGCTTTCTGGCTGAGACCCTTACTTGTTTAGAAAACTCAATTCAACGGAAATAGTTAATTAAGTGCATCTGAAGGGAAAAATCGGTCAATTCAACAGCCAATGAATGTGGAAATGTACGTTCGGGATTTCAATGTTTACACTGCGTTAGCCCTCATCCAATGAGATAAACACATTTTTTTTAAAAATATCTATCAAGTATATATATATAAGTCAGCAAATTTTGATCATCATTTTTATTATTAATGTAGCATGTATTTAGCAATCAAGATAGCAGATATTTTTTCTACGCAAGATACAAAATTTAAAATAAATTTCCTGTTTTAATTAATAAAATCCTTTAATTCTGGCGCTCTAATAGCAAAAAGAAAAATTTCGAGAGAGGATACATCCCCTTATTCCTCCCCCTGGCTACGCGCCTGATCAAGTTCAAGGTCATATCTACTAAAGTCGTACGTTAAAAAGCCTTAAAAAATTAAAATGCCTACTAGTACACTTTTGCATTCGTCCTTTGAAATTACGTATTTTTTTTTAAATTGTTCTATATGTTTGTATGACTGAAGAATTTGAGCCATTCAATGAAATAAAAAGATTGTTTGATATTGCACTTGTCATAGAGAGGGTTGCCATTGCCTCGAGAGGTTGGACTTCTACCTGTTGGTCCGCGTTTGGTCACACGACAACAACAACAAAAGATTGTTTTCTAAAGATTAATTAGAAAGTGTCAAAATATGCAATTTTTTTTTTTGGATTTAGAGCTTTTTAACTTAGCAGTCTAGCCAAATGTATTTTAAAGTCAAAAAATAAGAATAGACCAATTCAGAAACTGAATACAGGGATGAGAGTGGTCAGAGAGCAAAAAGGAAGAAATCCAAAAATTCGTTAAAAAAGCTTCTGGAAGGAATACACAAAAATTCAACAAAAAAGGTATGCAGGAAGGATGATTCAATAATTTTAAAGATACAAAGAAATTTCTCATCTCTATATATATAAGGCAAAGCCCTCACTCACTCATTCACTGACTCACTCATCACTAATTCTCCCACTTCCCACATACTCACAATTCTGAAAATCGGCACAAATATCAACAATGGTAAAAATAGAAAAAGTAAGCTATTCCGATCTCGATTAACCCACTTTAAGGGGTCGAAAAGGGGTTAAACGTTCCAAACGGGGGACATTCGAATTTCCCACTTCCCATTTGGTCACAACTCTAAAAATCGGCACAAATATCAACAATGGTAAAAATAGAAAAAGTAAGCTACTCCGATCTCGATTAACCCACTTTAAGGGGCCGAAAAGGGGTTAAACGTTCCAAACGGGGGACATTCGAATATCCCACTTCCCATTTGGTCACAACTCTGAAAATCGGCACAAATATCAACAATGGTAAAAATAGAAAAAGTAAGCTACTCCGATCTCGATTAACCCATTTTAAGGGGTCGAAAAAGGGGTTAAACGTTCCAAACGGGGGACATTCGAATATCCCACTTCCCATTTGGTCACAACTCTGAAAATTGGCACAAATATCAACAATGGTAATAATAGAAAAAGTAAGCTACTCCGATCTCGGTTAATCCACGCTTAGGGGTCGAAAAGGGGTTAAACGTCCCAAACGAGGTATATTCGAACATTCTTCTTCCCATTTCGTCGCAATTCTTAAGATTGGTATGAATGCCAATCAAGATAAACATAGAAAAGTAAGCCATTCCGATCTCGATTAACCCACTTAAGGGTTGGAAAAGGCGTTAAACGTTCCAAAAGAGAGATATTCGAATGTCCCACTTCCCATTTGGTCACAACTTTGAAAATTGGTACAAATGTCAAAAAAGATAAACATAGATAAAGTAAGCTATTCCGTTCTCGATTAATCTACTTTATGGAGTCGAAAAGGGGTTAAATGTTCCAAACGAGGGATATCCGAATGTTCCTCTTCCAATGTAGTCATAATTCTGATATTTGGTGCAAATGTTAAAAGGACAAATTTAAAAAAAAAATAAGTTATTCCAATATCGATTAATGAATTTTTAAGGGATGAAAAGTCGACGCAACATTGAAACTATACGAGGATTATTTTAATGTCTCAATTCCAATACAGCTACTACTTCGAAATTTAGAACAAAGAGCAAACATAAACACAATAAACTATTTCAATCTCGATTACGTAATTAAAAGGGTCCGAAGGGAATTAAACGTTCTAAACGAGGGATATTCAAATGCCTCTTTCCAATATAGTATTCACAATTATAAATTTCGTTAAAATTGTCAACAAAGGAAAGTTTCTATTTTGATAAATCAATTTGTCGGGATCGAAATGGGTGCAAACGTCTGAAATGTAGAATACGTGAATGGTCTTTTGATCGCTAAAATGCTAATGGTAAAATTTCGTAGCGCAGCACGGGTATTCAGCTAGTACTATATAATAATTACATTTCAAATTTTAGGAGCTAGTGAAGTAATCTGTGAGGAAAGGGGAGCTAAAAGGGAATTTTTTTGTTTAGACATGAGAAAAAGTATACTTATTGCAGGAAAAACTGGTTCAGATCAGAAAAATGTGGATTTTTGAAACAGGGACAAGGAGAAGGAAAATATAACATAAAACGCCAAAAAGGAAGAAATCCTCCAAAAGGAGGAAAACTGTCATCCCTGTGAATAGTTCAGTAAATTTTTCTGAGTTACCGCCTGAAATATTTCTAAACAAGCATATTTAAACGACTGATAAAATCTCAACTGATAACCCTATGTTTCCATACATGTTAGCAAGACCTAAGCTACGAGTTAAAACCAACTACTAAGAGATTTTCTTATTAATAACCAGTACAGCATTGTGGAAATTCAAACAGGAACTGCTCTTGCAATTAATAACTAAAAAATGTTACCATCAATTAAATCTACAATAACTTTGGTCAGCAACACAAGTAAACTTTGATACGAGTGACTTTAAATTCACTTTGTAATATTGGGTGACATTAGTATTGAGTATTTTTGCAATTTCACTCATTTCACATCGATAGTTAAATACAAAAACCTTATTGTACGGGAGGCAGCAACACTTTTGGGTCACTTATTATACACCGACTGATTTGTATAACAATAGTTAGCTAACTTTTCGGTAACGTCAAAAATCCAATTCAGCTGGCACGCCTGCATAGTGGAAAGACCTTCAGCTAGGACGCTCAACCACCACTTCATAGCCAATGGCGAATACAAATGTCCTGAGAAGCGACTGCAAATTTAGGTAGTACTTCATCGAACATCAGTCTGAATTTTTTATAGAATGCAGAAGAAATGTTAGTAGATTATGAATATACTGGTCAACCAAGTGGACATTTTTTCAAAATTATTAAAAAATTGACTTTTAATTAGTTGAATTGAATCCGATAGCCAAATGTGTCATAACTAGCCAAATAATGATAATTCTTTTTTGCTTGGTAACCTACACTCTTTAATTTTCAAAGAAGATTACAGACGATTCCTGCGCCAGATATTTGAAAGAGGGCCTTGTTGGCGAAAAATATTGCGTCACTCACAACGCAATACATATATTGCCAACTTGGCTAACTTTGAAAGATGCAAGTATTCCACACAGAAATTGTCTGTACCCTTACTCTTTTTCATTGAAAATTAAAGAGCATGGGTTAACAAACAAAAAAATACTGTTCATTATTTGGCAAGTTATGACATATTTGGCTATCTAATTAAAAGTTGATTTATTATAAATTTTTGCAATTTTTTTGCTCAGTTGATCAGTATATTCATAACATTGCTCTGAATTTTATAAAAAAATTCAGACTGATGTTCGTTGAAGTACTAACTAAATTAGCAATTGCATCTCAGGACACTTGTATTTGCCATAGGCTATGAAGTAGTTGAGCCCCCTAGCAGAAGGTCTTTCCACCGCTTCCAAGCTGAATATTATTTTTTTGATTAACCCTTTGCACTCCAGTGGTGCCTCTCAGGCACCACACGATTGGATGCCAAACCATGAGAGGACCATTAGGTGTGATGTGGAAATTCGATGCAAGGCCAATGATTGTGTTTTGTTTCTATGAAGCAAATCCATAAACACCAGCCGAACATAAAATGTCTCGAGTTGCTGATTCCTCCACGCGAAAAAGGCCTGGAGTGCAAAGGGTTAATATCTAAATAACTATCTGGTGTAAAATAATTAAAAAAATATTTTTTTTTTTATATAAACAAACGAGAAGTTGAAGTATAACCCACCCTTGGAATATCAGCAGAATGCTTAAAAACATCATAAAATAATCCAATTAAACAAATTTCAGCATGTGTAAAATAACTTTATTTTTTAAAGTTTTTTTAAATGTTCTGACCGTCTCTCTGCCTAACTACTAGATTTTTTACCTTACTTATAAGTTAGCTAACTATTGTCATATAATTCAGTCGATGTAAAATAACCGACTCAAAAGTGTTGATACCCTGTATAAGAGAGAAAGAATAACAATGAACAATTTAATGATTCTCCGTACCCTTTCCCCCACATCGGAGCAATATAATAAAAACTTAAGATAGGAATAACGCGGTATTCATAAATTCATTTCTAAAAACTTTATTTAAATGCAACACACTTCAAAATAATTTGCTTTTGTGTCGTACAAAACCTGCGTCCAAAAGCACTAAAATACAATTATGAAATTAATCTCATCTGGTTGTACTATTAGTGTGATAAAAAACATCAGGATATTGAAAAAGTGATGCCGCATCATTAAAATACTTTTCATGCAAAAAAGGAAAGATGGACAAAATAGTTTACAAGGTCCAGACTTTTATAAAAACAGCAATCATACAATAAAACACACATCTCAGAATAAACCAAGTACTTAAACCGGAGCATTTAAGCCTCACTATACATCAGATCTTACAAGCTCAAGCAAACTTATTAAATATAATTGCACTTTGAAAGGATGGCATCATAGTTCTTCTTCTAGAATTAGAAAAAGGAACTTTAAGGTTGAAAGACTAGCCAACACACCAGTATTTTTATATATTAAAATTGCATTTTCTAATGACAAAACATAACAATATAACTAACTCTAAACACAGTAAACTTAAATCTGAAGTTATTAGGTATGCTGAAAAACCAGTTCTTACAATTTATATTGTGTACATGTACAGCAAAGATACTATTTTTAAAAGGTAGTATAAAATTTTTTGAGATAAATTTATACACTTGCATATGCAAAATATCGCTAACTTAAATGACGCGAGTAATTCTTCTCAAACAAAAAGATTTAATTTACAATAATTTCTGAATTGTGAATTTATCAAATTTTTAAAGATATTTTTCTTCTCTGAGATGAGAATACAGCTAAAAGAATCAAGAATCAATTCTTTCACATTGCAGAAAAATTGACTTTCGACAATTATTAACAGGTTCACAACGATAATGGATCAAGATGATCAGTTTTTCTTTTACAGGCATATTTCATTAAGTTTTCATAAGAAATTCAATTTCCAAGGTAAATAAAATCAGTTTTTTTAAACATTTCACCTGTTAGCCTACAGGGTCAGGCTAAGGGTCATCTTTAGCCCGACTCTGTACCATAGACATAATGCCCATTTAATCGAACACAATAATAAAAGGTAATTAACATAACATAAAGGAAAATTAATTCAGACATCTGAGCGTTTCTTAATTGGGTGTTTTTCCCATTACTAATAATAAAAGAACCATATGTTATTTTCCAATTCAATTTTGGTAATGATCTCTTATTACAGTTATTATACTTAGTGCAGAAATTCATACTAGTTCAAGTGGCGACTGTAAATTTAGGTATCCCATAAATCCACTGGTCTGCCAGGGGAAAAATGGCCGAAACTATTCAATAATTGACTTTGAGTTGATCTAAATTTTATTGCCAAATGCGTCATAACTTACAAAATAATGAGAATGAAATAATTAAAATCTGCTTTTTAATTTTCAACGAGGAAGAGTGCAGGCGATAATTATTCCCAGGTGAAAAATACTCCCAGCTTTTAAAAGTGACCCAGGTTGCCGATAAATATTTCGTAACATGATGACATAATATTTATTGCCAACTTGGTTGACTTTTAAAAGACAAAAGATCTTGGCGCCTGGAAAGACAAATTGTCTGCACCCTTCTTAATTAAAAATTAAAGAGAGGTGGGCTATCAGACAAAATAATAAATAAAAAGATGTTCGATTTTTGGCAAGACATAACATATTTGGTAACCTGATTTAGTTCAACTCATTTAAAGTCTATATTTGAATAGTTTCGGCCATTTTTGCCCCGGCAGACCAGTGGATATACGATCTAGTAACATTTCTCTGCATTCTATTAGAAATTCTGAATGATGTTTGATAATTTTAAAACAATACTTTGGCAGTGTGATTTGATAATGGGGCAGTGTCAGATTTGAGGAAAGAAAAGCTTTTAGAATATATTATAAGAAACAAGAAAAATCCACCTCACCACTACATATATGCAATGTATCAACAGTGAGTTATGTCATTTCAAACATGTAATACTAAATTGCAAACAAATTTTGAATCCCATTTAAAATTTTATATTTCTTTAAAAAGAGCTTGTGTAAGAAATTTTCACAAACAATTACTTTTCAGCATACCTAATGCCGATTTCACTCATGTAAAATATGGACATTCTGCAGTATTTAGAAATCACATGCAATAAGCTCAATATTGACAAAATATGTTTCAAAACAAGTAAAGTGAAGTTACAATAAAAAACGTCTTTAGTTATTTTCAAAATCCATTAAGAATCTTGAGAAGACTAAAATTTAACCTGAATTAAAGTTTCATTAAAAATTAAACTCTTTTATTTTCAAGCATTAACACTTGAAGTATTATTTGAAGAAAATAATTGCACAATGAAGCTTTTACTTAATATAAAATTATATTTAAAAAAAAATAGTTCTACATGCCAAAAAAAAAAAAAAAAAAAAAAAAAAACAACATCCTTGTACTGCATACAAAATTGGCAAATTTAAAAATCTTTTCAAAAGGTACTTAAATTCTTAATAGAATATAAAATCCACAATATGATTTATGAATTAAAACTAAATATGATAAAATTCATATTTTAAACAAATCAACTTAATGAAAACTATGTAAAACTAAGAATGATACTACATTTCAACAATTTCTGTTTTGAACCCAATATTTGCTGCTATGTAAAGCACTTTGAAACTATGTACCTGCAAAATGTCGAGGACTATTTCATTGCTTAAAATTCCTAGAAATACATTTGCTATATGGGCATTCCAGCATAATAAACTGGTCATTTGACTCAATTTTTGCACTAGGCATATCAATTTGTACTCATCATATTTTAAAAAACACTACATATCCCTGAAAGCTAAGCACAAGCTATACCTGAAAGCTAAGTGAAATTTCATTAAACCTAGCTTTCAGAGATGCTGAAAACTAGGGTTCCCACTTAAATCACAGAATGCTATTGGGTGCTACCACAGATAAATAAAAGTATTGATGACTCAAATGTGAAGGTAATTTTTTTTTATAAACTTTTAAAAATTGCACTTGAAAACTTTTCAGCTAGAGCCTTTTTTTCTTCCTAACCTAAACTGTTAATGCTAGATTTTTTGATAGAAAACATTTGTTGAAATAGTGCTTCAAAATACAGCAAAAAATTAAGGAATAGAAAATAACAGAAATTAAGAGATGGAATTGAGCAGAAATTAAAGAATGGAAAATATCAGAAATTAAAAGGTTATTGAAAATTAAAGTATGGAAATTAAGGAATGGAAGTTATTGGCAATTAAGGAACTGAAATTATTGGCAATTAAGGAAAGGAAGTTATTGGCAATTAAGGAAGGGAAGTTATTGGCAATTAAAGAACGGAAGTTATTGGCAATTAATGATTGGAAGTTATTGGAAATCAAGGAATGGAAGTTATTGGAAATCAAGGAATGGAAGTTATTGGAAATCAAGGAATGGAAGTTATTGGAAATCAAGGAATGGAAGTTATTGGAAATCAAGGAATGGAAGTTATTGGAAATTAAGGAATGTAACAGAAGTCAACTTATCAAGAGTTGTTGATAGAAATTTGAAGAAATGACTTATTATTGAATCTCAAATTCAATTTATTGATCAATTGTAACTTAGTAAAAATGTCATCATTTGAAGCAACATTTTGACATATTCCTGAGAAAAGGACTACCAATGACTTCTCTAGAAGCGCATGGAATCAAGGTTCCCACTCAAATCGCAGAATGAAAATCAATGACTTTTCAGGACCTAATTAATGTTTTAAAGGACTTTTGAAAATTTGTTTTCAGGCATTATGTCGATATATAAATTTTTAATAAAGTATATTCTACCAAAAGAGTTACAAATTGGTGGATGCATAATACAAATACGTCGGAAAATTCCGATACGGTGCAGATAAGTGGCGGTCACGCAGAAATAGCAAGTCCGACTTGGAATTTTTATAAATTTTGCAGTTGGAAAACATCTTTAAAAATTAAGGACTTTTAAGGACCTCTAAGCATTTCCAAGGACTTTTAAGCGTCTAAGCATTTTCAAGCACTTTCAAGGCCTTGAAAACAAGTTAAAAAATATTAAGCACTTTTAATGACTTTCAATGACCGTGGGAACCCTGTGGAATACAACAACCCATAATTTCCAAATAAAATCAACACCTCCTGCAAAAACCCAGTCAGATCGCCCAATGTGCAACTGCAATGCCCAATGATGCAAAATCAAACAAACTTAAAAACATAACAGCAATTTATATATATAAAAAAAGAACTAAAAGTCCACTTTGAGCAAATGTTGTGACTGTTTCGTCACACGAAGGTCTGCTTTATGGTAGGGGTATTGCATGTGGAAATGGAATTGGTCTGATCTCCGATCTCTTTTTCTTCTTGGATCGAGTCCAGGCCTTTGGCTCGCCTTAGCTCTTGGGCAATCATTATCTCGTTGGTGATAAAGTTCTCATGGCGGATTCGCTCCATCAGTTTTTTTGGAACGTCTGGAATCAGCCACCGTGTGAGTGTAGTGATCATCAATATCACATTCTGCAAACCATAATAAAGAAGAAAATTATAATCTTGGAACGTATAAGGCAGCATTTAGTCAGGGATGAGTTAGGTAAAAAATCAAATAGCTGAAAATAAAATTTCAAAAATTTTACGTTAAACACATTTTAAGCTAAACTTTAAAAAAATTGTGGTTTTCCATGTGTATTTATAACACTGCACTGCATGTCTGTCAGTGTGGAAAAATGGTTCAAAATAGCAGCACATAGACGTAGGGATACAGATACACTTTGTTTCTTTCATCAGGCATGGTATAGCTCCAAGGTGTAAAAAAAAAAAAAAAAAAAAAAAAAAACCAGCAAAATTCTTGTGAAAGTGATGAAAATTGGCAAAAACTTCCAAAATTTCAACAAGTCAAACAACTTGAAGCAATTATACCATATTGACAAACAAGCCAAACTTAATCAAACCCAGTTTTTTAAAATTTTAAGCTACATTTTAAGTACTACTAAAAATCTTTAAATTCAAATTTTTAATCATATCGTTAAGCTTGTTCAATAAAATAAAAAGCAACAAACAATTTTACATACAAATGCTGTTGAAATAACAATTTTAAACACAGATTGTTTATAAAAATTACAATTGGGAATACTTTTCAGAATATTTGTTACACAAAATGATATAAAAATTTGAGTAATTCTACATAGATTCAAATCAAATGTTGAAATTGATCCTTAAACAGGCACCAATCACAGCTATCGCATTAATGAAAGTCTAGACGAATGGCTACAAAAGGAAGTTGCAAATCTCGATAATAGCTGGTATTGTATTAGCGTAAACCTCGGCAAAAATGACCATCATTCTAACAAAAGTAATAAGCAATATTGCTTACATTACCGGTGAAAATCTATGTATCAGCAAAAATGAACATCACAGCAACGTATATAGCGGCGATAGCGTCCACAATATCGGCACAAATCTCGGTAATATCGGAATTTATTTGGTAATACTAGTGCAAATTTCGGTAATATCGGATGTTACTACAGTATACCTTTCGGCGAAAATTATTCTCACGCCAACAGAAATAACCAAGTTCAAAGTTGGAGCCTAATATACCGAAGCAACTCTCAACAATAGCGCTATTGTATCGGCGTAACACTTGATGACAATTACCATCACAACAACGTAAATCTCGGTGATGGCGAAATTCATCACGGTAATATCGACATTCTTTTGGTAGGTTTTCCACTCTTCCCGATTGGGCAGAAGTGAAGTTGCTTCGCGATTCGGCCTTAGAGAAAAAGTTATTTTTCTGTGGGAAAAACAGATTTTTTTTCAAGAATTATAGAAAAGCGGAACTTTCTTTGAAATATCTTCATATACCTGTCATCTATCATACTACTAACCTCTTCTTTCGGTTTCTTACTCTTTTGCAGTTATGCTATTTCAAACTTAAGGAGTCCTTTTTGGTTGGTTGGTTGTATTCAGATTATCTGGCGCCGTCAGCAACACAAGGGCTATAATGCGCCGAAACATTCGTCATTAGACAAGCCAACATACATTTACAAACACCCATGCCTAACACAGGACTCGAACCCGCAACCTAGCGGCCCAGAAGCTAGGACGCTAACCACTATACCGAGTCCTTTTTGGAAAAGACTGTAAATACCCATGTTTTACAATAAAATTCTGCTTTAACTACAAATAAAATATTTTCAGTTAAAATGTTTAAATACTTAGAATTTAATTAATATGATAGAAAAGGCAAACAAATGATTGCCAATTATATCTTTACAAATCATCACCAAAATCTCCTCAACTAGGACAGTATCTTTTAAGCTTAATTTGGCTCCACTTATAAAGTGCTTATCATAGCCATATACGTCTCTTAATTTTGAACATCTAGAAGAATACGAGATTAAAATTTTCTAGTGTAAACTCCTCTCTCCGATCCCACCACACCAACGAGAGGATACTGAGGCCACGAAAGATTTACAGCATGTTAAGTTTTTACGACAGACACCAGCCTCCATTAGGTACACACCAATCTTTGGCGGCCGTCGAGGATCGAACCCACAATCCTTCGATCAGGAGCTCGATACTCTAACTACCAGGTTAGCGGAGCCTCCAAGCTTAATGCGGAAAGTAAAGTAAAAAGTAAGGAAAATTTAAACAATGCGAGTTAAGATGCCACCTTCCTACTTCAGCTTTTCAAACAAAGCATTCCATTGGTCAGCAAATCGTGCAGTATAAAAGAGGGGTTTTCATTGGCTATATGTGTGGATGACATTTTTATGTAGTTAGATTTATTTTCACATATATGTATATGACATATTAATATTATGAAATGAAATTCAAATGTACATGAGCTATGAATAGGTATTAGGGGATTTTTAATGTATAAATTGAATAACAAGAAATTACAAAATCAAAGACCCAAAAATAATGGTATTATATAAAATAACAGTAATGTATGCACTAGTAATATATAAAAATGTGCATTTAGTTTAGTACGACATTTTAATAATTAAAAAAGCAGGATAATTCATCATTTAAAAGACAAATTTGAAAATTAGCTTCACTCTAACCAGAGAATGCTTAAATTTATACATAAAAAACGTGATATCATGTATACATTAATTTTTTTATAGTTTTTTTTTTTTGAATTTCTGTGATAAACTTTAAATTACGAAACCAAAAATTAAAAAAAAATTATTATTATTTTCAAATATTAAAATGTAATAGTAAATGTTTACAAAAGCTAATATTTTATAAATATGAAGTTAGAAAAAAGCCTGCAGCCTTAGAAAATGTAACAGCTGCAAAATTTCGAGACAACATTTTTCAACTAAGTGCTTCAAAGAGACAACAATACCGATTTCTCAAAGCAGTTAACTTTGAACAAAAATTTTGGATATAAATTTCAGCTACTAACGGTTGAATTTTTTAATACTACTTATAATTTTGTCAGACCATCAATTTGATATACAACATATTTAAGAGTTTAATAGAGAATTTGATATACAGCATATACGAGTCAAGCAATGGCTTTCAATCAGAATATTGTTTGAATTACGTATATCGTACATGTCCAGAACATAAGTCTTACTTCAAACACCAGAACGAATGCAAATCTAATAGACATCAGATGCCAGTATTCTTCATTGAAGGAATATTTATTTTCCGCCCATGGTGGATTCCTGTGATCCCGAAACCTGAAATAAATAAGCATACTTCAAATAGGTTTTAGATATATACAAACATTTAAGTTTGGTTGCAATTTGTTTATTTGCACAGAAGTAAAACATTTGAAAACTGCTAAACTTGTAAATTATAAGTATTAAGCATCTTCATGATAATTCAGAGGTCCGGAATTTTTTCAAAGATACTAATTTCCATGCTCCCAAACACTTTTTTACCTATCTATCGCAAGACTACCACCAAATAGTTTACTGTTGTCTGTTATCATGGAAACAAGACCAGTCCTATTTTCAACAGGAGATTTCAAAAGAAAGACATAATTGCTGGCTCATTGATGCGCATAAGGTAGCTGCTATTGAAAAAAATCATGTTTTTAAGCAATTGCTAAGAAATGGCTCGAACGATTTGGATCAAAATCGCTGTGGTAAAGCCTCAAAGAGAATTCTAAACATCCTCACTCCAAAATCCTTGTCAAAATACTGTAAAGGTGTAAAAAGTTGAAAAACTAGTTTCTTTAACACAACACAGAGTTCTCTTCCCTTGAGCATCACTTATCAGCAACAGAAACACCAGGTTAAGACTTTTAACTAGTTTTATCCCAAACCCCTCTGAATCAGGACTAGTCTTACCGCAAACCCTTTTGAATTAGGGCTTGGAACTAGTCTTACCCAACACCCCTCTTATTTAGTCTTACCCAACACCCCTCAGCGGAACAAGGGCTTCTACAAAAATAAAAAGCGAGAAGTAGAGATAAAAACAGAGAGGAGTAAATTATGATAAATGAACAGGAACGCCAGGTTGTTCTTGTGTCTAGAGAAAGAGTCAAATGTTGGAGTAAATAAAATTATGTTACTACTTTAAAATTATAAAGTTCTTGCAATCCATACTCATCATCACATAAGCAAACTAAATATAATCCTGTGAAAACTGGGAATTACAGAGACAACAGTTTCGGAGGGGTTTTATGAAAGGAACTCAATTTATGTCTCCAATGTGGGAAAAATTCAATTTTTACCAGTAGCCTGACAATCGCTGTTAACTGTCTCGACACAACTTTTACATATTTAAAATTAAACTACAAAAAGTAATTTAATTTAACGATGACAGAGAAGAGTACTATGAGTGTAAATTTTTTCACTTTTCCCATAGAAAATCTCTTGGGACAATATATCTCAACTGTATAGTCAATTGGGACAATAAATCCCAATAATTTAGTTGACTGCGACTATTTGTCCCAATCATCTAGGACTATGAAATAATAACCACTTATTTTTTATACATACATAATATATAATTATAGTAATTTCATTACTGATGATTACTTTGATTGCTGTATTATCCTCTCGTTAAATGCAATTAAGACAATATATCCCACAAAAACAGGGACATATAGGACCATTTGGGCCAAACCATTTATGATAGTTGTGACTGGTCATACTAACTGCTTAAAGAAATGTAAAAAAATATTAAGAATAAAGCTCATTATACATAGATAATATTTCCAATACAGACCTGCATATCTCTACATCTATTGGGTCTTTTGTGCCTGGCAGGATCAACGGTTGCGGCTGAACATGGCTCGGAAAATCTGAAGTATTGAAGAAAGAAAGGCTGTGATTGACAAATCCGTTCAGGGTGTAATCTTCCGAGACGGTCAGGCGGTAGACGATACGAGGAATCATGTCTGAAGTGAATGCGATAATGACCCCCTGCAAGAAGCAAATTACATTAATTACAATGAAATTTAATTGCTCTAAAATCATCAAAATTCTATGAAAGTTATCATTGGTTGATTGGTTTGTATGCTGAACAATCTATTTCTGTGCACAATAACAGCTAATCAGGCCAGGACCTACAGCTTAATGTGGATTCCAACTCACTGCAAACATCTACAGGATTTAAAGCCTCCATGATACATTAAAGCCACTTTTGGCAAGTAGGGACACATTGCTAGCCACTCAGCAATCAGGTGTGTAAAGTGACTATCGGCAGCGTTGCCAGAGCTCGAACTAATAGGTAGGCCGTTTTTCACAAGGTCATTTTGGATAAAGTATATTTAATAACATTTTTACCTATTGAAATATCAATAGTACTTTAAAAACTAAGAATTCCTGCACTTTAAAAAGTACTAAGAAAGGCACTATGCCAAAATATAGGTGAGGGGAAAAATAACAGCGTAGTTTTAAAAATGTTTTCTGATCTTTACAATTCTGTTGAAATTGTTCTAAATTAAATTCTACATACAAAAAACTAGTAACATTTTAAATTAATTTTATACATTAATAATTATAGATTTTATTTGAGTCTTTTTATAAAACAAATTTAAGAGACAAAAAAAAAAAAAAAAGTTAGGGCAAGACTTATTCAACAAGGGGCTTGCAAAAACTTTGTGTGACCAAGTATACATTTGTTGACCTAATCACCAGCGTACAATAATTGAGGACTAGAAATAGAAAGCAACACAAGTACGAAAAAAAAAGAAAAAAATGAAAAAAAAAAGAGATTTTTTTTTTTACGGAAAAATATCCTAAAGACCAAGCTAAACAAACTGGAGAACTCCCTAAGTGCAAACTCCAGTAGAAATAGTTCAAATTCAATCTGGTACTTAGACATTGCCTTAAGTACCAGTGCAAATGTTTTTCCTTTTTTGGACTTAGGTCGTTTTCTATTTCTATACCTCAATTATGCTCATAAATGTTTTCTTTTAATGTTATATCATTTCAGAATATGCCAAACGAGGGAAATATTTGGTTCTGATATAATTAATAAGCCTGTTGAATAAATTTTGGGATTCAAATCATCCAATACTATATTGTTTGTAGATGGCGTTTTTTGGACAATCCCTTTTCTCCATTTATACAAAAGCAAAGTTGATAAATGATAAAGCGATTTATAGGGCTTCTGACAAATAGTTTATTTACAAATGCATATTGTGCTTGAAAATCATAATTTTTTTTATTATTATTTTGCGACTTTAAGACGGGGCTATATATAGGATATTTTAGCATTTTATGAACATTACAGGGTTTCCACTGAAATCATAGATTGAAAATCAATGACTTTTAACCCATTGACGGTCATGCACGTATATATACGTCATAGGATCCCCAGTTTTTCCAGCAATACACAAGATTTTTAAATTTATAAATAAAATTTAGAATAAAATATTTTTTAGATACTTTTATTAGGATCCTATCTAAAACAAAACAAATAAAAAATAATTAAAAAAAATTATGTATTTGAATAAGAATTATTATTTAAAAATTACTGCAGGGAAAACAACTGGGGAATTTCGCCCATTCCCATGACATTCAGTGGGTTAAGGACCTAAATAATATATTTTAAGGACCTTTGAAAATTAGTTTTCATGCCTCAGGTCTTTAATGTGTGACTTCACAGCTGCTTTGCTCGGAGCGTTAATATTAAAATATTTCATGTACAATTTCAATTTTGCCCTATAAACAGACTTTGAAGGTGGTCTTTGACTTTTTGGCAAAACGTAAACACTAATCTTACATTTTCTTCTCTCAGAGTACAGTGTGTAACTAAAACCATTCAATTTCTACTCCATCAATCAGCAAATATGATTCAAATGATGTGCAAATTAATGCATATTTAATACAAATATACCAAAAAATGTTGGTGCTGTGCAAATAAGTGACAAAAATTAAGGACTTTTAAGCATTTTCAAGCACTTTTACAGCCTGGAAAACCAGTTAAAAAATATTAGGCACTTTTAATGACTGTGGGAACCCTGATATAGAAGTCCCCTTTTTATATTCCCCCCTATACAGAGGGGATTCTATGTAGGAGATGTGTTAAATCAGCAAGGCACCGAACCCCTCCTCGTGTCATAATTTAAACTACAATAAAAATATTACTGTTTTAAAGTTGTAGTTCTCTGCTTCAAACAATTCCTTCCTTTATTGGTTGATAAATCTAACTTAAATGTTAAAAATGTTCCATCAATCTTAAATATATGTACGGAATACGATTTATCACCACAGGTCAGCTACACGAGCTGTGCCCTGCAGAGTTCTGCTTACTGAATCAAGTTTCAATATATCTATCCCCAATAGAATACAATATCTAACTATGATTAACTTCCAAAAAAGTAATTTCTCTAAGCTATTTTAAATGTGCGAGCTGTAAATGAGCCTACTAGTCTTTTTAATTAAAAAAAGATGAGAAGAATAGCAATGAAATAACTCACATTGGTCAACACAGCAAGTTTCCCTATTGAGTCCAGTATTCGATACCAAATGCCTGAAAAACATAATCCATGTTGCTATAATACTTCTAAAGGCACTTACATGGTAAATTCATTTCTATGTTAACATGACTTTGTTTAAAGTAGTGGTGCAACAAATAAATGAGCTGTCCAACTGAAAAGCTAGCTAAGCGTATTTCAAGTGACTTTGAAGAAAAAAAAAAGCTTGCTTTTGGTGATTAATGATTTATCATTTTTAAGGTTTTTATTCTTAAAATCGATTTAAAAAAAAAAAAAAAAAAAACTTAGAAGAAAATGGTGAAATTATTTGTAGTTTTTCAGGCACATAGCTGATTTTGCAATTGGGCAACTCTATTCATAAAAACAGAAAACCAAATCAACAATGCTATATCATTGAATCAATACCTTACCACCATCCTAAAATAAAAAACACAAATAATAAACACTACATGGGGAAAAAAAAACAAAAAAAAAACACATAAGTAATGCATATCAACACCATTTAACAACCAACATCACATTAATCAATCACTTATCTAGTAATTTTTGGATTATCCAGCATTAAGATTATTTATTTAATATTAATAATGTAATAGTTTAAAGCTTGAATTTGAAAAAAAAAAAAAAAAAAAAAATACATTTTACAATTTATGAAGATATTTAAGAAAAAAATATACTTTACATACTTCAGAACCTTTTTAAAAATGAGTAAAAACGATAAAAAGCAAAAACTATCTAGATGAAATCTCTCACTGATTGATCAAATTTAAAAAAAAAGAAAAAAGCTATTTTCTTCTTACAATTATAATTTATTTCCATTCTTTCTGAGTGATTTAGTACAAAAAAATTGTAAACAAACTATAAGTTTTGGATTTCCACAATATATATAATATATATATACAAATATAATTTTCAAAAAATTAAAAAAAAAAAGCTATTTTAATATAAAATAGTTTATTCAACCACAATAATTAAAATATACCTACCCCAAAAATTTCTTTACAATCACTTTAAAAATGGAGATTTTTAATATTTTTGTCCTATACCCCCTTTTTACTCATGAGTATTTCTGTTATAAAGCATTGAAAAGAAAGAACACAAAATATGCATAATTTTTAGGACACTAGGATACATAAATATAAAGGTATTTTTTTAATGGGGGTGAGGGTATAGGAGAGGCTGAATAAGTACCCAAAAATTTATAAGTTATTGATTTTAAGTTTACTATTATTTATCAAAATTTAAATTCTCCCCTTTAAAAAGATATCTCTTTTGTAATAATACCCCAAGTAGAAGTATTTTTTAATAAATTTTTAAAAACAAAATCAGTCAACTTTTATTGTAAGTAAAGTTTTCTTTAAATGCGTTTTTCTCGAAACTACCTTTTTCATTATTCATGTACCTTTTTCTCAGAAACTGCGCAAAATATTTTACCGAAATTTGTACCACATATTCCTTTTATGTATCTGTATATACTGAAAAGAGATTTTGTCATTATTTCAAAAATATTTCTTGTTTCTTTGACTTTTTCGGCAAAAAAAAACTTGTGATTTTTAACAAACTTGAGTGACTTTCACAAAAATTCATTTTAAAAAATAAGTAAATGAATCCCAATCAAAAGCTAACTTCAGTAGAATAACAAATGTCTGCTAAATGCCCTGAAAAAAATTAGTCTTCTATGTCAAATACTTTCAGGGAAAAAGGTACATGAAATATGCTAAATTAACATTATCAGTATAGAGCAGCGTCAGCCACTAGGCGGCCCGCGGGCCGAATCCGGCCCGCAACAGCTTTTTCTCCGGCCCGCCGGTAGTACAGAAGAGCAAAAATCAAATTTTGCGGAAATAATTTTAATTTGTCTACAATAGTATGTGTTTATTACCAAAAACCGCGTTTTCCATTAAGTGGCCCGCGTCAGTAAGTCTGAAAAATCCTTTCTGAGACTGCCAGAAAAATAAAAAAAGCAATAGTTTGAATTATTACCAATGACGCATTCCTTCACATTGCTTAGTTTATTACTTATGATACCCAACCCCCTCGACTCGTGCATGGCACAATTCGAATTCTGCTTTTTTCTCTGTGATGGGCAGGAGTTGGGTGTTTTAATGCATACTAGCCTATATGTTTTGACGTGAAAAGAACAATCGTGATCTCTATGACTCCAGTGCAATAATGGTGTCGAGGACTAGTTTTAAACGCAAAGTAGATAGTGAAAAGCGGACCGGCCGTTATCGTCTCACAATTAACGTCGACTAAAATGAAGGATTTAGGAGGTATGTTTTAAATATCTTAATTGATTATGAGTTTATGCCAAGTCGCATTGTAATAGTGTCACTACCCTAATAGCACACATCCTCCCAGGGAGGACCCTGGGAAGTCATTCGTAGTCCCGGGGATGACTGGAGACTTCCTAGGGACCTCCCTGGGAGGATGTGTGCTATTTGGTAAAGATTAATTTCTTTTATGACTTAAATGTACAATGTAAAGAAAACTATTTTTTTAATTATTTGAAACAAGAATCAAATATCAATTGTTTTTTTATTAATTTAAAAAAGTTAAATTATTGTTTCAGTTTTCTAAATTGTTTTATATTGTTAAATCTTTTGTAATTATCACATTTCTAACATTGAACATATGTCGTAAAGCAATATATTTATTGGCGTATTCGGTATAAATCTGCGGCCCGCGGGAAGTTCCAACATAAGTCATGCGGCCCGTCTTTAAAAGTTAGTGGCGGACGCTGGTATAGAGGGTACCAACTCCCTTTAAGTATTTTACAAATGCCCTTAGTATAATATGGAGTTCACAAAAAATAAAGTAAATCTCAACCGCTCACCAATATTCCGAACTCTAACGCCAACAGGCCTCCTGTAAGAGCAAACCAACTTGCGGGCATCCAATCGAATCTCCAGAATGTTATTCAACAGAGCAAACAGAGGGGCCAGGGGAAAAGCAGCAACAAATATTGTCACAAACCCAAACTGCAAAACTAAAAAGGATATATATGTAAATCAAACAGCCGAAAGTGTAAAAAGAACATATATTAAATAATCCAAAACTTATATCAAGGTTGGACATAGACAACCCATGTAGAAATCGAAATTTTTTAATCAATACGATTTTGAAGCAGCAAAAAGCATGCATTGAGGTTGTAGAATTTATTTTAAAAGTAGGATTTAATATTTGAGTGTATTGTAATTAGATACTCTTTAAAAGGTTAAGCTTTGCTTTAACTTCCAACCATTAACCATAGCAGCTCAGCTATTACGAAGAAGTCCTATACTAAACTTTAACTTAACATCATTAGACGGTAGATCGTCACACTGCTCATAGGCATTTAATCCATTTTGGCGGCGTGAAAGCATAATGCTCGCCAAACCACAACCCTGTAGAGAACAAAAGGCTATAAGGTTTAGCGAGAATTATGTCTTCACTCAGCTAAAATGGATTAATTGCCTATGAGCACGGTGAAGATCTATCGTCTAGTGATGTCAAGTTAAGTTGGAGTTTAGTATAGTAAGAACCATTTCCTATACTCGCTTTGTTGAAAGTTTCTAGCCCAGTGCATTTAAAAACCACTATCTATAAAACCTTGAAATTTAGAGAGTAGATACGAAAAGGACCACTTAATGAAATGACATAAATTGTTTTCATTTAATAACTTTTATAAATGAAAACTAAAATAGCAAAACACAAAACCAGTGGAACCACTGCATATGCATTGACGATCCAGCGAGGAGTGGAAGGGGCGATCGCCCCTTCTGTTATTCATGGACTGATCACGTTTTAAAGTGCACTACTCTCAGGATTTGGATATATGAAATCAATCAAGATTTGACGAATCCGCTCTCATCATTTTTAATGATCAGAAAATAATCTCATCCCAAAAAATGTAGGGGAATGTTGTTGAGTTTTTTAATTATTTCTTGGAAGAAATATAATGTTACTCTTCTGTATTTTTACATCTTTGTGTTCCTCTTTTCTAAACACTCTCTTGAATGCTGTGAGATCTAGCTGAAAGATAAAAAATCTTTACAAATATATTTTTTAAATATTTTTACTATTTCCCCCCCTCTTTAACAGGGTTGGGCTTTCAAAAATATATACCATGAATTTTTCTAAACTATTCTCAAAGAGTATAATTTTTTAAAAATGCATAACTATTAATTAAAATTTCTTAAAAATTAATGATTTTGATAAAAATCTAGTCTTGCACCCCCTGCAAATATTTCTGCGGGCGCCCATGATGTGTATTCATTGTTAGATTGTTCTGTCTATCATATTTAACAATAATTTATCCTGAATCAAATAGTTGTAGACAACTCTAATTTATTGTCGCAAATTCACACGTAGCCAACCATTGTGTCGCCTTTATGTTATTGAGACATTTTACCTTTTTGTAACATGTTCTGTATAATTAAAGTTAAGTTATCTCATGGACAATGCAATTTAAGAGCAATTCAACAGCCACCGCCCCCTCCGTAATAAAATTCTGGATCCACCCTTGACTCAATATGCATTTACTTGCATAGGCTTAGTTTCATACTTTTATATCACACATTTCTACATAAAAGTTAATTAATTGAAATTGAACAATTTTGTTTCATGCTAAGTAACATGCATTTCAGAATTAAGAAGTCCTAATAAGAATTGTTCCCTATACTCGCTATGTTACAACCTTCTAGCCCAGTGCATTCAGAAACCATTTTGTAAAAAACTTTGAGATTCGGTGAAATGACATAAGTTACAAATTCAAAAGTAAAATAGAGTGTAATATATTTTATTTTATATTTGAAATTCCTACGTCAAGGACTATGCAGTGGCATCATCTGTAATAGTTTTTTCGCTATTTTAATTTTTTTTTAATAATAGATAAGACATTAAATGAAAATAATTTATGTCATTTTAATAAGTGATCATTTTCATATCCACTCCCAAAATTTCAAAGTAGTTTCTAAACGAACTGGACTAGAAAATTGTAACACAGCGAGTATAAGGAATGATCTTTACTAGTACTTCCTCTTAAAAAAAACCCTGCATATTCTATTTTTTTTAGTATTTTATAACAAAGCACTATCTGTTTTATAATGATACATTTCTTTTTTTACAATGATGCATTTTTTTTTAAAATAATGACAGCTTTTCAGAATTACATTAAAAATTTCTTGTTTCACAATAAACATTTCTATTTCAAAATAAAAAAAAATAAAAAAATGTATCAAGAAAAATATCTGTTTTACAAATATACAGAAACAAAACATAATTTCATTAAAAAAAAATCATAAAGATAAAAACTTTTTTCAGTCCATTCTTAAATGAAATATCCCTTTTATAATGAAACATTTCTTTTATGTTTAACATTGAAAAAATATTGTTTTATATTAAAAATTTCAATTCCATAAAAAGAAATAAACTTCTAAACACATACTCATTTCCAGATACTCAAAGAAGAGATGCGTGGGCCCCCACTCCGCCAGAGCGTAGTCTTCCTCCCACCGACTAATATGCTGAGGCCCCTTCTTGTTCTGCCTCCGTTTCTTCAGTTGCCACCACTGGTACACCCAAGTCAGCCATCTACAGAAAAAAGCAAAGCACTCAGCATACACTACTTGAATCACTTGGATAGATTGTACCCAATCAGGAATTACAGGGTGGCCAAAAAATTTAGAGAAAAAAGTTCCCCAAAAGATTTCTTAAAAATTCTCTAATTTTACTGCAAACTTTTTCCCCCGAGAGATTTCTAAAAAATTCTCAGGTTTTACGGCAAACTTTATTTCAAACAAGCCCAATTTTTTTGTTTTCAGGCATCATATCTATATATAATTTTTTAATACAGTATATTCTGCCAAAAAAGTTACAAGTTGGTGGATGCATGATACAAATATGTCAGAAAATTTTGATACAGTGCAGGTAGGTGGCGGTTACACGGGGATAGTAAGTCTGAGTTGTATTTTTATAAATTTTGCAGTTGGCCACTAAACATTTTTAAAAATTAAGGACTTTTCAGGACCTCTAAGCATTTTCAAGCATTTTCAAGGCCTTGAAAACAAGTTCAAAAATATTAAGCACTTTTAATGACTTTCAATGACTGTGGGAACCCTGCTGAGATAAATACAATCCCTCTAAAATTTCTTGTGTATGGTCGAAAATTGTTAAATATCATTGAGAAGGTTATTTGGGGTCTAACACTGATAGGATTTTGAACCACAAAAATAAACAACCATGCCTAGACTTGGAATAAACATTATTATGAAGAGTTCTGGCGCCTTCTTTTGGGGAGCTGAGCATTGTAAATTGGCAACCAGAAATTATTCACATTTTCCAATTTGAGCTTCATCTAATTACTGTCTATTTTGATTTCTTTTTTACCAAAAGGGATACTTAATCTTTCTTATCCTTAGAAATAGGGAGGGCGTAGTAGGACATAAAATCGGCCTTCAGATTTTAGATTGTTAGTAATAAAATATTTTTAATAATTAAATAATTAATTTTAATAATTAAATAGTTTTAAAAATTAATAAATTGTATTAATTTTTCTTCTTCGTAGCACTACAGCCTGGTACAGGCCAAGGCTGTCTTAATCAGTTTTCTCCATTTGGTTCCGTCAGTCGCTATGGCTATCCGTTGGTTGATTTTTAACGTCTTTCTCAATACATTCAATCCATCTAGAGCGAGGTCATCCTCTTTTTCTAACTCCTTCAACTTTAGAGAAGGTCAATTTTATAGTTGGGTTTGTTTCATAATATCTGTATATGTGCCACAGGGATCTAATTCGATAGGATTTAATCACTCCAACAATATTTGGTTGTTTATACTTTCTTGATTATAGCATGTTTTCCAAACATTGTTTTCTTTAACTGTTCCAAGAATCTTTCGTTCAAAGATAAGTATTTTGTCTTTTTGATACTTGTTTAATACCTATACAAAATGATAGGCCTTATTAAGTTTTTAAATAAGTTAAATTTTGTGTCCAAGTTGATAAGTTTAATGGTATTATTTAAGTATTTACATTTAATAACTAATGCTTCACCCTTTGGCATACGAAGCCAGAGCGCAAACCCACAGCCATCAGGTGGGCATATAGTTAGCAGGAAATTAGGCATATGAATTAAAAAAGATAAGACTTACGGCATAAGTATCTCCATCATGTTATTGAGAGCTTGTTTCCCTACCATGATGATGGCCAACTGAATGGCAAGCTCCATCAGGCAGCCTCCAGTTCCACACTGAAACAAACACACATTTTAATGAAGTTAAAACTGACCAGAATTTGCATCATGCATGGGAGGAACCCAGAAACCTCTAAATAAGCAAGCCGACAATTGATACAAGGAAATGAATTACCATTCAGAATATAAATTTCTTTATTTAATAAATAAAAAAATTAAAAAAAAAAAAAAAAAATCTTTATTGATAATGACACATAAATTTTCTCAGTAGGAATTCTTAAAATTTGTCGATATATATTTATAAAACAGCGAAATTTTATTCAGATTTTAATAAAATCACAACTCTAAATAAGGTTATATTAGATATTAAAATATACACTTTTGTTAAGAATAGCATAAAGATGTTATAATTTTTTTTTCTCTAAAAGAACTATAAATTGAAGGAAGGGTAGAATTTTGATACTTTTTTTGCTTTGCTGTAAATAATCTTACCACAAGCTATTTGTGCGACTTTTGAAATAATAATAATAAAAAAAAAAGGATTAGGATCGCTGCCCTTTGCTTAAAGTTGCATGGGATAGTTACATTGGATTTTCTTGTTGCAAAGTCTAGCACCACTTCAAATGGAAAATGTAGTCTCTTTTATGTATAACAAAATTTTATAATTAATTCCTGTAGATGTAGATTACAGAGTTCCTCCTAGAAATGAAAAAGGGCAGGGTGCTATTTTCCACAAAAAGGGCAGGGTGCTATTTTCCACAAAAAGGGCACTTCCTGTTTACGAGGGCACTTTTATGGCAAATTGCAGAAATACGTGTTTTCTGCCACAATTTCAATATTGTTATATTTTCTACCACGATAAATAATTTTCAATATTCTGAAGAAAAAAATTATAATGCAAAAATCTGTGAATCAAAAACTCGCTCAGAAACTTAAAAGATATCAAAATACTGATAAAATGCTTTAGTCCTAATTCTGCTGGAATGAGACTGAGAAAATTATTAAAATTAAAGTGCAATATACACAGTAAAATTGTCATCAAATAGTAATTTTTATAAAATTATCAATTTATAATACAGTAAAATTAAGATAAGAATGTTTTAGTATAATGAAAATGGTGTTCAGATAAGAACTTTTCACTCTTTCAAAATTTTCTAAAGTTTGAATGAATCAACCTTAAACTTCATCTTTTAAGTTTGCTATTGTCAGATAGAGAATAGAGTTTCTCCAAATTTAAAATTATTCATTGTGGGATATCACAAGGAGTATTCCGACTACCAAAAACACCCCCTAAATTTATCAGGAGGACATCGCGATTATGCGTGTCCAAACGGAAATATTCTTTTTAAATTCGTAGTGTAAACATTTGATAGTTATAAACCTTTAACTAAGTTATTCAAGTCTTTCAAATTCCTTTCTTCACTATTTTGAAGGAGGCATGGTAAAAATCCAGCGAAATGCACTTAATCAAAACACGTACGAAATGGCCATCGGAGTTTACTAATGTGCACTTGGGAAATTGTAAGACGGCGCCCTACAATCCACCTACTAATAAATCACGTTATATGGACATCTACTCAATGGTTTCAGTCTCTGATATATACGTTGCACGTTTGAACATGAATGCGCATGCGCGACAGCCGATTTCAGTAGGGGTGATCCACATATTGCGTATAGGAGGGAAAAAACGAAATTTTTTCGAATTCTTTCAGAATGATATTTTTTCTAAAAATGGGCAGGAAGGGCGCTATTTTTATAGAAAAAGGGCAGGCAGGGCGCGCCGCCCCTCGAAAAATGCCTAGGATGAACTCTGGTAACATTATAATACAGTTTTGTACAGTTTTTAGTTACAGTTTTGTGTAGACTTAAGATCAAGACAACTTAGAAAAATTAAATGAATTAAATTAAATTGTTGAGGTAGAAAAAGAAATAAACCTAACTCACCTCTTCTTGCCGATAACCAAAAAGCAGATTATAATCGCCAGGATGACCGATTAACCTGAAAGCAAAAAAAAAAGTTTTATTTTAACACTGTTATACCAAGAAACTAAAATAAATTGAGAAAAAAAAAAAACTTTTTTTCTTCAAAGTGTACAACCATTAACCCTTAGACGATGTGACCTAAAAGTATTTTTCACATTTCAAACTTATCACTATGTTTTTTTTACATTTAAGTACTCAATTACAGATTGAGCAGCGAGTCCTGTTCAGCAATTCCTTATCAATTCGACTTTCTTGCTAAAATATTTATCCAGAAAATTACCATTTAAACATCAGTCAAAAAAAAAAAAATTCAATTGTTTAATTTTATCTATGATAATTTTTCTTCAAACTTATGTATTCATTATTTTTATTTTGCATTCATTACCGTAAATGTCAATCGCTCTGTTATTTACTTCCTCAGGGTGGGAGCAAAATTCATGGAAAAAAAATCCTGATTTTTCTAATCGATTTCTAATTCCTATTCCCTGATTTTGCACTAATCTTTTTTACACATTTTCCCAGATGTGTAGACACCCGGATCAAATAGAACATGTATGGAAAGAGATATGTCAATTTTTTCAAAAGTAGCTTGGCAGCAATGAAGAGTTTAAATTATTCAGTAACATGAAATTTCTAACGATTATTACCACAATTCTCCAGGTAAATGGCGCCAAAATACTGATGAACGTGGACACTTACTAAGGCATACAGATACATTAGGAATTGCGAAATTTGACTCAAATATGTGTTTTTGCTTTAAAATATTTTCGAATTCGTTACCTTCAAAATGATACCACTTACTTTCTGAGACTCAAATTACTTTTTAAATTACATTGGGTTTTGTGAACGTGTTTTGTACCACACTAATAAGTTTTGTAAACTTTAAACGTGTTTTCTGAAGAATGACCTTTTGGTGTTACATGACTATAAGCCAACAGTCATAAACTCATTATAAATGGTCCGATTTACAAAATTCTAATTTTGTTTAGTAGATAATAGTTGTGAATGTGTTTCCTACTAGAATCTAATATATATTGTTATAAACAAATTTTTTAAACATATTTTAACCTTAATTTTTTGATGAAAACTATGCATTTTTTCAAACTTTTTATTTAAAAACTAATAATTAAATATTCAAGCCAAATTCACAATTCTTTATGGTAACATGCATCAATATAATATCTTTTATTTGCAATAAAAATCATACCTCTAAATTAATTACAAGTTTATTTATGTCTGTTCTAATAATGTCCTAATTAGTCATTTTAATTACAATGAGCTAATTAAAAATTAACAGGAAAAAAAGTTTATATATAAAAATTATCATATTTAATTATAATATATTGCCAAAAAGTTTGAAACTATTAACATAAAAATTTAAGAAAATCATTTCAGTTGTATATGTATACCTAGATAGAAAATTTCCCTGATTTTCATAAAATTTAAAAAAACTCCCTGAAATTTCTCTGATTTTTTCCAGAATGAGAAAGATTCCTAATACTTCTCTGATTTCTAGGTTCTCTGGCCACTCTCTTCCTGATAAGATGACAAAAGCCCAAGAATCTCTCTCCCCCACTACAGAAAAAAATTAACTCAATTTTTTTTTTTACATAAATAGGCCTAATATGATATGACGATACAGAACATTTAAACATCTTGATGATATCTGCAAAATTCCCCCATCAAGCTGAATATTGTATCTTCCATAGGACTGAAAAAAACTTATTTGAGTTTACGATAACTCAAAGTGTAATGGAGTCTGAAGGGTTCTTAACAAATACTCAGATGGGTACACGACCCATCTATGGAGAAATTGAAAATTTTTTTTCTTTATAAAGGCTAAACAATGAAGAATGGTTTCCAAATGTATATAAATAGAAGATACTACATCTATAGTTTCAATTTTATGACCTATTGCCAAGAAACTTTGAATTTAATACTGGAGTATAGGATATAATAAATAAAAATCTCCAATTTTAATTATGAATTTTTTTGGGTTGATGTATTTCAATTGAATTAGATGAATAAACTATTTTATTTTAAAATTGCACTTTTTAATTTTTAAAAAAATTTAAATTTAAGTAAAATTTGGACTATTTTTATTTTTTTTATAAATGTCTAAAACTTTACAATTTATAATTTTCTTTATAATAAATTAGTTATAAAGAATCAAAGAATAAATTGTCTTTTTAATTTTTGGTAAACATCACAAGATTTTTTAAAAAAAGTTTAACTCAAAAATACTAAATAATATTTCCCCAACTTTTTTTTTAAAAATGGAAGAATTTTTTAAAATTAACGTATTGATAATTCACCAACACAATTTTAAGAAATATATTTTGTGTCGAGTAAATTAAATAAATAAACTATTTTATATTAAAATAGATTTTTTTTTTAAAATTGAAAACGTATAAAAAATGAAAACAGTGCAAATTTTACAAATCCAAAACTTATTGTTCAATTTTTTTTTATACTAAATTAGTGATAAAGAATCAAAGAATAAATTGCTTTTTCAATTTTCCTTAAAAAAAAAGTTTAACACCAAAATTTCAAATATTTTATAAATTTAAACAATTTTTTTTTTTTTTTTTAATTTTTTAAAATTATCAAATTGATAATTCAAAAATGCAAATTAAAGATATATAATTAAAAAACACCAGCAAAAAAAATTAATGCATTTTTGCATGCATTTATAATATATAGTTCTAAACTCATATCAATTCAAACTAACTAAGATGGGGGATGGCTGAGAAGCATCTGTCATGGTGCTAATTACTCAATTTTAAAAGTTAGGTAGAATTAAATTTAGGATTTCCTTCAACTCAAATCTATTTATATTTTTTTAAAGAATAAATAAATAAAAATTAAGAGAATTTTTTTGCGAATTTAGTGTCCTATACCTAGTAGTTTCTTTGTAAATTAAGGGCCCACTTGATGGCTGTGGGGTTCGCGCTCTGGCCTCGCACAAAAAAGGTGCCATGTTCGAATCCTTGATTAGACATGGATGTTTGTTGCAGTTTGAAATCCACATCAAGCTGTAGGTCCAAGCCTGAATAGCTGTCATTGTGCATAAAAATAGGTCGCCGAGTGTAAAAACCAACCAACTTTGTAAATTAAGCTTCTATGCTACAATGTTGCTGCAAGCTTATTAGAAGGATATGTTCGTCTCTGCCAGCATAAAGTCAATATTAGCTAACTAGAAAATGTGCAACTACTTTTCTTGGGTTTATTTTTATTAGTTATTGACAAAACTAGCATTCTATTTGCCATGTATACACATTATCCTCCAGAGAACATCTAAGGTCTCTCCAAAAGTCAATTTTTACAAAGAAAAATTATACACATCCTTTTGGGAAATCTGGTATATTCTGCAAAGTTAAAACATATTGAACAAATTTTTCAAACTAAAATGAGCAAACACACTATAAGAGGAACTCCTAGTTAAAGACCATTTCCATATACTTGCTATGTTACAATCTTCTCACCCAGTTCATTTAGAAACTACTTTGTGTAAAACCTTGAAATTTGGCGAGTAGGTACGAAAATGATTACTTAATGAAATGACATAAATTAAAACTTGGAAAATAGCATCTAATATATTTTATTTTATATTTGAAATCCTAACGACAATGCCTACACAGTGGCTCCACCTGTAACAGTCTAACTTTTTTTAATTTTCATTCACGAAAGAAAATATATTAGACTCTACTTTCGATTTTTCAATTAATGCAATTTCATTAAGAGGAAGTCCTAGTAAGGATTATTTCCTATACTCACAAAGTTACAATCATCTAGCTCAGTGCATTAAGAAACTACTTTATATGAAACTTTCGACATTTGATGAGTAGGTACAAAAATGATCACTTAATGAAATGACATTGTTTTCGTTTAATGTCCGACGATTATAAATGGAAATTAAAAAAGCAAAAGACAATTGCAGGTGACGCCACTGTATAGGCATTGACTTATGGATTTGAAATATAAAATAAAATATATTAGATGCTGTTTTCGAGTATTTAATTCATGTCATTTCATTAAGTGATCAATTTCACACCTACTCGCCAAAAGTCAAGGTTTTATACAAAGTAGTTTTTAAATGGATTAAGATTGTAACATCAATTGAAGATTGTAACATAGTTGCTATAGGGAACGATCCTTAGTGGGAGTTCATCTTAAGAGAGAATTTCACTTACTTTCCTTTAAAAAAAGCAATGTAAAATATTGAAGAGTAGTAATTCACAAATTGTAACAGGAACATTTTTAGAGTAAGACTGTCATCAAATTCCGTTTGGGTGCGGTGCAGCTCTATATTCAAAAACAAAAATACTTTAAAATATCATACATTTTTTTTTTTTTTGCAAACAAGTAAGAAGATAGAATGTGTATTGTGTTTTTAAACTTGACATAATCAACTTAAAAGTAAAATTTTTAAAAATAGTTTCTAAAGATTGAAATCGTATTGATAATTAACATACTTAAAATATTTGTTCAAGATGCAGATGTTTATTGAAGGTATGGGTGGGAATATGAATGGGAATTTGACAACAAAAAAGTTAAATTTTTAACACAATTAACTTAAATACTTTTAGTAAAAAACATGAATATGTTCAAGATACAACTGCCAAATAGAGTTTTTACTGTTTTATAAATTCTCCCACGACACTCTTTCCCCCTGCAAAGTCAGCCCCCAAGACTTTTTAAAATAGAAAGCATGAACAATTAGTAATAATACCTTCAATTGATGCATTTGGATCCAACAATAACTAGCTACTTAAAATATAAATTCTTTAAAGATATGTTCATTGATGATTTAACACTGATTACTATAAAATTACATTTTTTAAAAAAGATAATGTGTTTATGGGCATGATTTCAACACTTGATCACTTAAAATATTACCTTTATCTTTTAAAAGATAAATATGTTTATTGGCATAATTTAACAGATTGCTTAAAATATGAATTTCTTAAAGATAACAAGCATATTCATATTACTTATTTTAAATAAATTTTTATCAAAGATTAGAAAGGAAAACAAATTCAATTAAAAATAAATGCTATTAGGATATGAAGAGATCAATACAAAGATAATTTCTTGCCAAAATATAATAGGCCAAATAGATGTCCTTACCAAGCTCGGTGAGGTATGTTGCCATATAAGTATAAAACTGCAAATAAAAAAAGAGAGAGAATAAGTACTACTAGTTAAACAATAATGTATGCAATCAGGGTTCCAACTGAAATCACAGAATGGAAATCAAGGACTTTTCAAGGGATTTTAAGGAACTAAATAATATTTTTTAAGGACCTAAATATTTTTAAGGACCTTCAAAAATTTGTTTTCGTACATCCGGTCTATGTGTGACTTCCCAGCTGCTTCGCCCATAGAATTAATATTAAAATCTTTCATGCATTTTGCCTTATAAACAGCCTTTGGTAATGGTCTTTGACCTTTTGCCTTGCAAAACATAAATACTAATCTCATGAGCTCCTCTCACAAAGTACAGTGTATGACTAAAACCATTCGATTTCACATATCAGCAAATACGAACATACCGATGTACAAGTTGATGCATACATAATATAAATATACCAGAAAATTTTGGTGTAGGGACAAAAAGTAAGGACTTTTAAGGACCTCTAAGCATTTTTAAGTACTTTTAAGGACCTCTAAGCATTTTTAAGTACTTTTAAGGACCTTTAAGCATTTTCAAGTACTTTTAAGGCCTGAAAACAAATTTGTTAGTAAAATTTTAAAGGTCGGTCGTTTGTTGAAATACAATCATACTTCCTTACCACAAGCAAGTGCCGTAATGGAGTTATTAATCTTCATTACTTATATAGTGGCAACACTTTTCGACTTCATTACGGCCTTGCTTGTATATATATAAACGGATACTAATGAAGTCCGGGCAGAGGATCGATGGATCGCTAAACTACGCTCTGCTACCAGGTGGATTGAAATATGTTTCTAAAGTATGATTATGCCAGTTTGGTATGTTTAAGTTATATTGGATTTTATTTTAAGAAATGCCTACTCAGACTGAGTTGCTTCGAATAAAGATTGTTTCTACATACTGGTCTTCTACTTCATAATTGAAACACAACACTGCGAATAATCTTAAACAAAAATTATTAAGCACTTTTAATGACTGTGGGAACCCTGATAATATAATTTAAAAAAAAAAAATGCAATACTAACTTGGTTAAAAATCATGATGCAAACTAAATTCAATAAAGCTGCTGTGGTTGAAGTGATGATGCTTGCAAAAGTAGTTAAAGTTTTATCTCGACTTAAAAGCAAGGCAGCATTAACAGAAATTCTGTAAAGTATAACACCAACAACAGCTGCCACAGCAACAGTCACCTAAGGAAAATAAAGACAAAACACTCCAATCACAAAGCTTTAATTTACAATTCAATAAAATTTTCAGAAATGCCAGCTTTTTATGGATTTTACATAGTTGTAACAGATTTTTAGGGTTTTAAAGACGCTCTCTGAAACCTACGCAAAATATCTTTTCTCAATTTTTTGCCAATATTCTTGAAATTCACGAATAATTTCACTAATGCCAAGATTTAGGTTGTTTTGCTGAGTATTACGCTGATGTAATTGTCGCTGTATTCATTCATTGTAGTGTAAGAGAATTCTAATGTAGCCATGGCTAAAACAGAAGTAAAAATCTGTAAAAATTAGGGAAAATCTGAAAAATAGTTGGTATCTCTACTTTTTTAAAATTGTAAAATGCGAGTTAGCGCTTTTGTCAAAATTTTCATACAGAAACTTGAAATTTTTTCCACTTTTGTGTTTTAGATGTTAGCTAAAATTGATAGGGGCAGAATCTATAATTTTTCTTTCTACCTATTATTTTTTTTATTACAACTTCAATCCAAAGAAATGGCGAATTTAAAAAAAAAAAAAAATCTAGCTTTCATTGTTGATGTTATAAATAAATAAACTTCTAAATTTAAATTGATCATAATTTTTTTTTTTTTTTTTTTTTTTTTTAATGTTCCATTAATGTTCTATTTTTAAAAGTTAATGGTTCTGTAAAATTAAAGGAAAAATAAATCAACTAAAGATTTTGCACATATAAAACTTGCTTTCATCTTTTTTGCTTAAGTAATTATTCACAAACTTAAATTCCAAGCAATCAAATTTGTCATAAAACTACAAGAATTTTTTTTTTCAGTCTAATTATCTTTTACTTCCAATAAAATTTAAATACATTTTTTAATCTAACCTTCTATAAGTTTGATATACTGAACATATATCTTGAGTAATTACATGATTTTATAGCTTCTATGGCCAAACTGCAGAAATTGTTGAATTTTTAATAAAATTTCATCAAAGCAAATTTTAACAAAAATATAAATATCAAAGAAACAAAGTCTATATCAATCTTTTTTAATAAACTATCAGAAATGCCATATCGATGGCTAAAAGCACAATAATTGTAAATAAATTTTTGGGCCAGATTAGACATTGGTAAAGCTCTTTTACAGTACAGCTCTTGTTTCCTGCACCAAGTTACACATCCCTTCCAAGAAATAATTTTGTGGTCAAGTTTTAAAAAAAGTTTGTGGGCCCACTCTTCTCCAAATTTGCTGGAACTTCTTTTAGTCCAAAAGTACTCCATTGGATATACAATGTGTAAGGTTTCTGAATTAATAACGCGTTTACATCTGTTTATTGTGCGAGATACCAGCCACAGGATAAGAAACAGCTTTTATAATTTTTTAAACATTGTTGCACAAGATAGTATTTTTAAAAAGTAATGAAATGTGTTCCGATTGTTTTCTTGTTAGTTTTCGAAAAATAAAGTGAAATGGCGGTTCGTTGGTAACCAGATGTGTTTTTTGATATTCTTTTCAACATAAACAAAAGGCAGCGACTGACACAAAGAATGTTGCATCAATAAACTATTCCACTTATTTGTTAATTTTCTGATAGGAAACTCAGCCTCATACACAAATTCAAAGAACATTTGCACATATTTTCAAATAACAATAAAATTAGTACCAAGAAGGAAACAGACTTATTTAAATTTCATTTCCAATATAGTATTATCTAGTATTTTTTACAGTCACATGTTTGGAAAAATTATTATCACTATCTAGTATACTATTTTTTTTCCCCAATAACATTTTTGGATGAATTATAATCATTATCTAGTAAAGTATTTTTTTCCAGCAAAATTTTTGGGTGAATTATCATTATAATCTAGTAAAGTATCTTTTAACAGCAAAATTTTTGGGTGAATTATAGTATACTAATTTTTGGATTGGGCAAATTTTACTAAGAAATTTTTTATATTGCATTCATTTAGGTACAAGCACAATAAAAAAAGAGAAAACAAAATACATGCCAATAAAAGAACGATTGAAGTAGACATAACCGTGTATGGCAGGCGTTTCCTCCAAAATGGCACATGTGGTTCATACATCTGAAATAAAACAAAAAATTCATCAATAACTAACATAAATCAATTCATAATTGCCTCTTTCTAATCTTGCTAGATTTAAGCAAAGAATTTATATAAAGATTTTTGCGGAATCATAGTTTTCATACCATTTTTGAAAAGTAAATATTTAGTTTTTTTAGGGCTTTTTAATGACATTTAACATTATTTAAGGACCTTTAAAAAATTTGTAGCATCAATAACATGTTTCTTACACATAAATTCAAAATATTACATCATAAAAATCAAAATTGACAAATAAACAATACAGTTTTGAATTTGACATTGCTGACAAAACAGAAATATATCCTTCAATTTTGAAAGTTGTGCGTATATACGTCACTGGCAGGCAAATCTGAGGAGGCCCAATTAAACCACTTGCCGTAATCTAATCGGGCTGAAGCTTGGCAGATGATTTCAATGTCGATGGCAATGCATTCTATAAAATTTTAGGGGTTGTCACTGTTACTAAATGATTGCTTTTACAGAATAATAATAAACCTACCTGCAGTCATCCAGTTGCTCTGAAATTGCATTTAAGTGATCATTGAAGAAACTTTTTCCCGTTGCCAAAATTGTTTTAATCGGAATAAATAAAAATAATTAGATGTGAATGCATAAATTCATTGTGGAGTTAAGACCAGTCAATTCAACTTTGTGTTGCATAGTAACGCTGAAAGTGAAAGAATTTTAACCTATCATAGTTGAAACTCTTTCCTGTTGCCAAAATTGTTTTAATAAATAAATAATAAAACCGTTTAAATACAGATATTTGGATGTGAATGCATAAATTCCCATTCATTTTTAATAATTTTTGAAAAGTAGTTAACTGTATAATTTGTTGACACAAGATGTTTTTAACATTTTAAATTAGATGCAAACACCAAACACACCCTGACAAAAGAATTGGCGCTATGGTAAGGAATATAAAAATTGGCAATGCATATAAAGGATTTATATTAAAACCTTTGTTTTTATGGGTTACATTATTATTTTTTTTAACTTTAGTTTTCAAACAAATAACACAATGATCAATAGTAAATAAGCTATTCATCAGAAGTCTTAGCCTTTAAATTTGTGTATTATTTATCAATATTGATTCTGTATAAAGGGAAAAAAAAGGGAGCGTCACAAAAAAGCAACCTTCAGAAATAAATAACTTTACTGTACAGATATCCAATTTTGCTGTTTATGCAGACGATGTTTTGAAATCTGAGGATGGTACATAAAACTAAAGATAATTGAATCAAATTAAAAATCTGCATAAATTAATGAATAAACTCTGATAAATGTCGTCTGTCATTACTTTTCGACTGTAAGACCTAAACTATATGCTTAAGTATCTCACTCTTAAGCACTTCAGAAACAGCATAGCCCAAGTGCTGCTTTTGTGCCAGTAAACTCAAACAAACTTATGCACTTCAATTCATAGAAAGCTGAGAATTCATAGACAAAGTTAAATTTTTTTGTTTTTGACTTCTCAATATCCTAGGATGCAGCTGGTGACGCACTTAATCACAATAAAACGGTATAAGTGTATGTGACTTACACCATCTTAAGTTGCAAGTGTGTCTGAGCCAAGAATATAAATCGTTGTCATGGCATCTCAAGAATTAATTACTCTTAAGAAACAGGGAAACTCAGTTTACTAGTTTGAAAAAAATAGTTTGAACTGGTTTAGACTGACATAATCCAAACAGATCAATGGAACATTTCACAAAAATTTGGATTGAGCCCAGTAGCACTAGAAAAGGCTTATACAATACAAAAAGGGCAAATGGGAAATACTTTACGTGTATATCTATAGGAACTAAATTATAAAACATTTTCTGAAGAACACGATGGTCATTGGCATTCTCAATCCGCAATATATGCTTAGGTATTTTGTATATTATTTTGTATATTATTTTTAAACAATGAGCCCCTTTTCTCCCTTTAAAAAAATTGACCTATTATTCAATGTACCTATTTAATTCCTAAAACCTCCATTAATGACAAATAACTTATTTACAATTGCACATCGTGTTATTTGCTTGAAAATTTAAGTTTAAAAAAAATCAGAAACAGTAAACATTTTCGGGAAGTTGCGTAAGTACATAGTAGATGGCAATTCCATAGAAAAGAGAAAACCATAACATAAGCACATTCAGGAAACTTGACCCAGTGGTGGTCATACACGTATATATGCGTCATTTGATCCTCAGTTTTTCCAGCAATACACAACATGTTTAAATTTATAAATAAAATTTAAAATAAAATATTTGTTTAATATTTTTATTAGGATGATAGTTTATAACCTATCTATCTAAAACAAATGAATAAAAAATAATTACATATTTGAATTGGAAATATAATTTAAAAATTATTGCAGGGTAAACAACTGTAGAATTTCGCCCATTCCCTTGACCGTCAGTGGGTTAAGGAATCTTATATCTCTTAGCAATAAAATACAATATCTAGCTTTGATGAACTTCCACAAAAGTAATTCTTCTAACAATTTTAAATGTACAGGCTACATACTGGCACTCTATTAAAACTAAGTACACATTGTACCAGTTAGTAAAATGTAACATCTGGATAAGAATGTTCTAGGGCATAAAAATCAAAATTAAGAATAGATTTACCCTTGTAATGAAGTTTAGCTTTTTTTCCCTCTCATTAGCTAATCTAGCTAGGTATTCAGGACGAGGATGCTCCTGAAAAGAGTAAGGAACAATTAGAATAAATTGAGTAATAAAACAGCAATAATGTTTTCAAACATCCGGTCAAGCGCGGGAATCCAGAACAGGATATTTATACTTTAAAATATTGCACCTATTAAGAGGAAGACCTAGTAAGGATCATTCCCAATACTTGCTATTTTACAATTTTCTAGCCCGATTTGTTTAGAAACTACTTTGTGTTAAACCTTGAAATTTGACGAGTAGGTACAAAAAGGATCACTTAATGATACGATATAAATTAGAAACTCGAAAATAGTGTCCAATATATTTTAATTTATAAATGAAAATAAAAAATGCAAAAGATTATTGCAGGTGCAGCCGCTGCATAGGCATTGACGTAAGAATTTAAAAAATAAAATATATTAGATCCTAATTTTCGAGTTTCTAATTTATGTCATTTCATTTAATGATCGTTTTCATACCTTTTTTAGAAAATTGTAAAGCTTTATACAAAGTAAAGCTTTATTCAAGTTTCTAAATGAACTAGGGTAAAAGATTGTAACAAAGCGATTATAGGAAATGATCCTTACTAACATGCTTACCTTTTTTATAGTAGAAATATTTGTTTATTTGAAAAGGCTTCATTTTTAAACATGATAAAATTACATTATTTTAATCTTTGATAATAATGTGAAAACTTTTGAGTTTTCATGGAAATAGTAATGAACTTTGAAATTTTTTTTATGTTTTTTTCTTTTTAAATAACTAATTTTGTAAACTAATGGATAAATATGTAATTTCTCACTTCAGAAGTGTCAAATCCAGTCAAATCCCATCGATGTGTAATGTCAGCTGAATAACGTTTCCACATTTCTAAAAATACAGCTCCTAAAAAAATTAAAATCTTATAGCATTTCCACATTTCTAAAAACACAGCTCCTAAAAAAATTAAAATCTTTATAGCATTTCCACATTTCTAAAAATACAGCTCCTAAAAAAATGAAAATCTTCATAACATTTCCACATTCCTAAAAAAATGAAAATCTTTATTATAAATTACAAATAATTTTTAATAATATTCACAGCAAATATGAAGAATTACTACCAGGGGCCAACTAAGACTTTGAGGTGAGGGAAGTGAAAATATTGAATATTAATAATAGATGAATGAAAAAAATGAAATAAATAGAGAAATATGAAATAAATATTTTACCAAACAATATTACTTAAAATCTTACTTGTTGTGAAAGTAAACTGCCTCTTACAAAGTACGGAAAAAAAATTTAAAGTATAATCATAATAAGTATTAATCATTTTTATATCAATACTTTAGTGCAAGAGTGTTACAACTCAAATTATGTGTACATTTAAAGTTAAATGTCTAAATAAGATGTGTTATCCTAAAGTAATTCAAAATGTATAATTTTGGAAAAGAAAAAAGGGGATTTGTGGGCCCCTAAAAAATTTAAAGGGTACGCCCGGACTTCACGGGCCTATTCGGTAATCAAGCCCTGATTACAAGCAACTCAAATTATTTGTACCATGAGAACCTAAGAAGAATGTATGTTTTTTTAACTCATTGCAAGATGTAGAACACTTGCATGAAGAAAAAAAAACTCCAATAGTAAAAAAAAAAAAAAAATGGTCAAAATGTTACACATAAATGTAAAGAATTGACATTTTAATATTTTACTTTTTTGAGCAAAACATTAGAATTCCAAAATTAGTGGCATATAGCCAATAAATAGTTAAAAGTAGTCAAATATCATAACTTACCCCATAGTGACATGAATATTGCAAAGAAAACCGTTCCAGCATTGTCTACGAGATAAGTGACTTTTGCAGCTTTGCAAGATTCATTCAGAATCCAATAATGACACTCCTTATCACATCTTGGACACATCACCAATTTGCTATCACAGATTTCATTGCTGAAAACATAGAAAAATATTGTTATAAAAAAAACTAATAAGCTGAAAGGTGCTTGTTGAAAAATAATATAACAAAGACTTTAATTTAATATACACAAAATATTTATTAACCCACTGATAGTCATGCACATGCATATGCGTCATTTGATCCCCAGTTTTTCTAGAAATACACACAATTTTTAAAATTTAAAAATAAAATATTTGTTAAATATTTTTATTAGTATGATAATTTATAACCTACCTAAAACAAAATAAATAAAAATTTTAAAAATTGTATATTTGAATCGAAATATTTAAAAATTATTGCAGGGAAAACTGTAGAATTTTGCCCGCTCCCTGGACCGTCCGAGGGTTAAAAATCTGCTAAATTCTATTCAATATACACCTTCATTTGACTTGCAACTCTTGATCGTGATAAAGCCAAGTACAGTTGGCCATATGAAAATACTGCGATGGTCCAAATTGATGCCAACATGATCAAATTGGCGGTGTTTTAAGTTGAAAGGTAATGTGTCAATTGGAGCGAGATCAATCCTGGGAATTATAACAATAGCATTGTGATTGCAAGTTGAAATAATTTTTGCTCTTGTCAAATTTCATCAAGGTTCTTCGATAATTATATATAAAATTTATGCGATGCTAGTGCCATCTTACAGTGTTATAGAGCAAGAGATAAGAGCAACTTTTATAGTAACGATCGTTCCTTTCAACAAAGTTTAAAATTTTGTCTTCATTAAATTATCATTAACTGAGTATTAAAATTTATATATTTTTTTTCCTTCTACCTCTAAAAAAACTTTGTAAGTTTTAAATAAAGATATAGAAATCTTAAAACATTCATGTTTGCCATTTAGATTGTGCACTGGGCATTGAAGAATTGAGGCCCTTACTCCGTTGTATTTTAAACTTCAATAAATAAATGTAATACTGTTTTAAATAGATAGTTCTCAGCTCTAAGCAATTTCCTTCATTATTTGTTAATAAATTGAGCTTAAACTAGGGGTATGGAATACCATTAGTTTAGTAACTTTCAATTATACTACAACATTGGTCGTTCCATTAAAATTTTACATGGTGTTACTTACTTTCATATTTTCCTTCATTTAAATAAAAATTGCCCGTTAGGCACTATTTTTTGGGATTTTTTTTGGGCATTTGTAAAAAAAAATAAAACGGCAAAATTAATTGATAGACATTGCATTGATCTTTCTTGTGCAAGAAATAGAAGAAAATCGATCCTTGATGGGCGATGCTCAAGGTCAGAGAACTCAAGGTTTGTTCAAAACATTCATTTTTTAAAACTTTTTACGCTTTTATCTCATTTCTACTGGAATTTCGGAGGTGGAGAAGATAAGAACACCTGAAAAGGCATTTGCATAGAGATTTTAATCAAAATCGTTAGAGCTCTTATTTTAACAATTGCTGAAAAACATGATTTTACAAAATTTCACTACATCTTAAGACAATTTGTTTGGGAATTATTCTGACCACTTACACAGATATTTTTTCTAGACCACTTTTTTGAAATAAGTATGCTCCAATCATGGAGAAATAAAAAAAAAAAAAAATTGACCAAAAATATATTTTTAATCACCCATATGTTAACATATGGGTAATTAAAAGTATAAAGTTCCATTGGATAATTTAGGATGAATGTATGAGGTAAGATTTATCACCAAATAAACAATGCCATGCAGAGTTCTGCTTTCCAAATCAAGTTTCACTCTATGTCTTAGCAATAGAATACAATATTTAACTTTGAGGAACTTCCTAAAAAGTAATTCCTCAAAGCAATCTTAAATGCACAGTATGAGCATGAGCTCACTAGTTATTATTAATTACTAATGAAATTAAATTATGAATAATATTTTTAAGATACTACTGATAAATATCTTTCTTGGAATTTTTTTTTTATGCAAAATCATTGTAAAACTAGTCGTAGAAGGGACTTTGAATCAAACGTATGACATACAATCTAGATTCCCACTCAATACCCGAATATTAGAATCATTCCCTTTCCATATTGGACCACAAAATCTAGATGGCAAATGTATGTGTAGTCAGTTTTCTATATCTATGGTTTTTAAAGCAATAACCTACATTTTTTGTTTGGTAAATATAGGATATTTCTTATATAAATATGGTATGGTAAATAGAGGAGGAAAAAACTGATGATTACTCTACACTGAAAATACCATATTTTTCGACATGGTTTTTCCTATTTTAAGGTATAGATTAAACTGTATTACAAGATAATTAACAGTATTTGAAGGTGAGGGTTTTAATATTAGCAACCGTTTCTTGACTAGCATTTCATTTCACAACTTAAAGATTACAAATCACCACTAAATTTTTTTAAATTTTTTTTTTTTTTAATTTTTGAAAATAACTTTTGACTCATTAAAATTATTATTTAAGTTAAATTTATTATTGTCATTCAGCTCTAAAGTAACATTTTGACAAATATATTGTTCGTTAAAGGGGCCCTTAATAATAGAAAGTTCATACCGGTCATAATTTATATTAATTCGGGTATTCAGGAAATCACAAAATTCAGGAAAAAATGTTCCCTGATTTTTCTCCAAGACTTTCTACAAAATTCCCTGATTTTATGGCAATTTTTTTTACAAATTTCCCTGACATTACAAGGTTCTCCAGATGTGTAGACACCCTGATCAAATAGAACATGCATTAATTTAAATTTAAATTATTTTGAAATTTCTAATGATTACCACCACAATTCCCTGGGTAAAATGGTGTCAAAATATGAATGAACAGGGAATCGTACCTTCAAATCAATGATAGCAAATTTCTCTAATGTTTGTGAAATTTTAAAAAATTCCCTGATTTTTTCCAGAATATAAAAACTTCCCTACATTTCCCAGATTTCCAGGTTCTGTGGCCATTCTGTTATAAATTATGACAATATTATAAGTAGGCCAAGGAACAATACACGATTCCAAAGTTAAATCGAGAGTATTTTTTTCAGACAAACACCTAAGAGAGTAGTACTTACCTGGGAACATTGCTGCTTACTGTGAGGCATCCGTAAATGAAGCAGAGTATGCCAACAATAGAAGCTGGAATCAACATGTACGTATAAAACCCAAGCCAAGCAAAGTAAAGACCAATTTTAACTCCAAAGTAGTGTCTAGAGAGAGAATTTTCATTATAGAAATACCATCGATATAGATAAACAACTGGATAGACTACTCCGATGGCAATACAAGGAAAGAAAAGAAAAGTGCCAGTAGGTTGACGATGGGTGGATGATTAACCAATCACAGTTCATGTCAAAAGTCAGGTGGGAAGGCGGTGAACCTTGTAAAGAGTTAGAGTAGATATTTTTATGCACATTATTACTATTCAAGGACTACTATTGATAGTTTTACTCTGTACAACCCAAGATTTTTTTTTCAATCCTTAGTAATCTGTATTTTTAGTCCTCCCAACCATCTGGTAACAGCTTCATTTTCCAAACGTCAAGCAGTCTATTCAGAAGTTTATCTATATCTATGAGAAATACATACTTGCAAGTTTAAATTTTGGATGCACTGGAAAAGTGATCAAAATAATAACTATTCAAACAAGAGCAAGTGGGAAATTGATAGAACTTTTGATATTTTAAAATTCAACTTAGTAGATTCAGGCACCTCAACAAGCACCAGTCTGAATTTTTTATTTAATGTAGAGAAATGTTAGTAGATTTCGAATGTACTGTTCTGCCGCAACAGAAATGACCGAAACAGCTAAGAAAATGAGATTTTTTGCAAAATTAATTAAATTTTTTGCCAAAATGGTTTGTTTACAGTTAAAAGAGCACATAACATAAAAAGCACAGTGGATAACCTAAAAAAAAAGTCGGATTTCTCAAAATATCACCAAAAGCATATTATTACAATACATAAACTCTGGATTCACATTTAAATGTTTTAAGGTTCAGAATAAGTCAAGAAATTTTTCATTGCTTGGTGAACGATTTTGTAAAATAGACAAGAGAACTTTCATCAATAAACAATTCATTTGATACAGACACTGACTTAAAAGTTTTTTTTTTTTTTAAACAAATTTTAGCATACACAAATAACGTTAGTCAGCCAAACTGATGCCAAATAGTATAGCACAAATTACAGGATGAGCATAGTAATCAAATTGTGCTTGTATTGTGCTGTCTAGAGCATGTCATAAAATTTAGTATGCTTAACTATTTGAATTATGGGAAAATGACAGCTAAAAAGAAAAATAAACATAAGTTTAAAATTTTTAGCACCAGTTGAAAATATGGCACTTCACAGAGTTTAAACAGAAATTAACTTTACAAGCTAAACCATAGAGGAATGGTTAGATTGTCTGCTCAACAACATTTTTGTGGTTGGTTGTTTTCAGATTATCTGGCGCCGTCAGCAACAGGAGGGCTATAATACGCCGAAACATTCGTCATTAGACAAGCCAACATACATTTACAAACACCCATGCCTAACACGGGACTCGAACCCGCAACCTCTCGGTCTAGAAGCTAGCACGCTAACCACTATACCGTTTGGTCGGCACTACATTTTTGTGCTCAACAAAGGCTAATCAGATTGGAACCTACAGCTTAATGTGGATTCCAAACCATAACTAACTTCTATTCCTAACCCAGGATTTGAACCCATCACCATTAACATGTGAGGCCAGAGCACTAACCACACAGCCATCAATGGAGATTAAACCTTATCAGGAAAGTTGTAGATGAAGTTTTATTCCAAAAAGAAAGCAATCTAATAAAATTAAAAATATGTGTCATACAATAAATATCCATTTAGCCTTTAGAATTATTTTTTTAAACTTTTCTTAATTGTTAATTTTTAAAAAAGTACATTTTTTTTAGCTATCGTTTCCCCACGGCCTCTAGTAGTACAAATACAAGTTTTATCGAGATCTATTGATTTCTACAGATTCTATGCTACTCTAAACGGTATTAGTTTAACTACAGCCATACTAACCTTGAACTATACTACTAAAACGTACAGTATAAGTATCTCAAATCCGGAATGGCCGGAAAATTCCGGATTTTAAAATATATTATTCCTACACAAAATTAACAACATAAAACAAATAAATGAAATAAACTAGGAAAAAAAAACCTTATATAATTTTATTTGGTTTTGAAAAACATTTGTTTTAAGCTTAGCTGTTGGAATAGTTTTGACTAAATTTTTCTCCTATTTTGTGGATCTCTATTATTACCGATTCTGAAATAAAGTCTCTCTGCTCTAGTCCTTTAATTACAGTGTCTCAAACTTCCAACTAATCGGTCAATAGGAATTTTATCCTCAACCAGTTTGTTTTGACTGTTATCACTTTTGGAGACAGACAAACTTCTGCGATATTTTTTTTCCCTAAGATAGAATTTTTTTAAAAAAAAGTCCGGATTTCGGATATTTCACTGTATATTTAAAAATATTTGAATTTTAAAATCAAAACAAAGAATAATTACTTTATCTCATCCAGAGGCTGCTTCTTGAATAGACATGCATAGGCCGCCCACTTATCTTGCAGGAAAAACCGGGGATTCGTCGGAGACTTGTCGTCGAGGTCACCCTGAATATGAATACATAATGTTCTGTATTTATTTTTTAAGTTGACTTTCCTTAACTTAAAAACATCTTTTCAACATTTAACAATCATTAAACTTTGTTTTCGAGAAATTCAGACATGCTACAGGTGCTTTAGTTAAGAGTAAGTCCTCGTAAGTACCATTCCCTATACTCACTATGTTACAATCTTCTAGTTCAGTTCATTTAGAAACTACTTTGTATTAAAGGTTGAAATTTGGTGAATAGGTACGAAAATGATCACTTAATGAAATGATAGAAATTAAAAACTCGAAAATAGTATCTACTATATTTTATTTTTGAAATCCTTATGTTAATGCCTCTGAGGTGGCTCCACCTGGTTTTGTCTATTGTAATTATAATTTCCATTTATTCAGGGTGGCCACAAAATTCAGGAAAAAAAGTTCCCTGATTTCCCTGACAGATTTCTAAAAAATTCCCTGATTTTAGAGCAAACTTTTTTTAAAATTTCCCCAATTTTCTTAGGTTTTCCAGATATCTAGACCCCCTGATCAAATAGAAAATGTATGCTAAAGAGATAATATGCAATTTTTTATAAAATGGTTTTGCTGGTAATGAAAAGTTTAAATCATTCCGAAACATTAAAGTTCTAATGGCTTACCACCACAAATCTCCATGTAAATAGCGCCAAAATATGGATGAACGTGTCTTAAACCAAACAAAATTTCCCTGATTTTCATGAAATTTTAAAAAATTTCCTGACATTTCCCTGATTTTTTCCAGAATCAGAAAGCTCCTTGACATTTCCCTGATTTCCAGGTTTTTCTGGTTTTGTGGCTACTCTGTTATTAAGACATAAAATGGAAATTTATGTCATTTCATTAAGTGATCTTTTTTGTACCTATTCACTAAATTTCAAAGTTTTACAGAAAGTAGTTTCTAAATGCACTCGGCTAGAATATTGTAACATAGCGAGTATAGGGAATGATACTTACTAGGAATTCCTCTTAAATAAGCTAGATTTCAAATGACGAAGTATAGCAGTGCAATTCGACAAAGTACAGTTTAAAAAAAAAAAGCATGCATTATACAATATATCCTTTGTAAAACAAGTGGAATTTCACAAAAAAAGGTAAAACAGCGCAAGATTCAGCTTGAATTAATTTTAAACAAAAGAAACTATGTGGGCAATTCTCTGGATAGTGCACTGGACATTTTGAACTCTTTTTTTTTCTATTTGTAAACAAATTAGAATTGCAAAACTATGATGGAACTAATAGCTATGATTTTGTTTTGAATATTAGTGAGTGACAACATTATATGGAAAAAAAAATTAACTAGGTCAAATATGCATAAGTTAGTTAGAAATGTATATTTGACCAAGTTAAAATAATTGCTTTTTTATTTAATTTTACCACTAACTAGAATTATACAAAAAAAAAACCAAAAAAAAAAACCCTTCTAGATCCATCATAGTTTTGCAATTTAATTTATTAATAAATAGAAAAAAGAGACAAAAAGTCCTGTGCATCATCCAGAGAATTTCCCATATGATTTTAGCTTATATTTAATGCAAATTTGTTGTGGTAAAAAAGTAAAGCAAAGAAAAATAATCCAGCAGAAATTATCCTTATAAATGTTAAGTTAGTATAAAACATACCTTTCTCAAAAATTTCTCTCTATGAAATATGGTCATTTTGCATTAATTTATAGCTAATAAGATATTCTGGAACAGTAGAAAGTCTTGACATAGCAGCAATCATAACAGCGAAAAATCTTGGTGCGTTTCAAGGAAATTATTGCATGTTTGCAAATTGTGAAAGTAGCTAAGTGCAACAACAAATATTCATTTGTTTTGCTTTCGACTTTTTTGTTTGTTTGTGATTAGAATTGTGCGGTACTAAGTCACAGTGGTTGAGGTATGGTGATAAACACAGGTCTGCAACAAAAAAACTGCATAGGATTTTTTTACTTTTTCCTATAGATTTCTACTCATTAAAACCGGGAAAAGTATTGAAAAATATTACACGATATAAAACTTATTTTTGTAATTTCATTACAGTGAATTCCAAGCGAGTTCAGTGACTTGGTGTTAAGAATTATGCCTTTCAAAAGATGCTGCTAAATCGCTGGGGTCAAGACTAAAAAACAAAAACCTAGTGTCACACAGAACCCCATTTCGAGAGAGCTACCAAGGAATATGGGACACCAATAAGCTAGCTGAATATTATAGGATGCTTTAGTGGGACACGAAAAATGGAAAGTGAAGAAAATCTAAAGAGAAAAAGAAAAGATTTCATAGGCATAAGGAATCATAAGAAATATTATTTAGTTCAATGTAATAAACTGGTGTTTTTTCTTCATTAGTGTTATGATTTTTCATGCAAACACCCTGTATTTTACAATAAATCTGTACGCGATGGAAAGAAATGGAGATAATTTTTGGATTCAGTGGACTGGAAAACATAATATTTAGCAAAAACATCTGATGCAGTTTTTTTTTTTTTTTTTGCAGGCTTGTGTAATTGGACACATTATCCGAACCAGGTTCAAGGGAGTTTTATGGGTTTTCTCAAGCACAAGCAAGAAATGCAGCTCAAAATAGTCATTCCAAAAGTCATCTACGGGTAACCACAAATAATGTTCTTTCATAGTTACGATTCAATGTACATATCTGTAACTTGATACAAGGGCATGCAACCAATGCAAGTGTACTCAGTGAACTCAAGAATATCATTTCTATAACTGAGGCGAAATTGACAAAAGACCTGACGTTTAAAAAAAATCTTCACCACAACACCTGTCATGAAAGTTACAAGGAAAATGTTAGCGTTACCTCGTGCAAGGGATAAGCAGCCTCGTATATTCCGTCAGCTAATAATTTCTTCATTCCTGGAACAAACATCAAACTGATGAGACAGAAAGACAAGTCACTGCAACATTAAATTCTGTTTTTCTTTAATGTACTTTGTTGAACACTTCACTAAGGAGGACTCAAACGCTATAATATTTTCTATTATTTTAAATATTATTATTATATTTCTGAACTGCCAACATACCAAATCCAAACACGTCTGTGTGGTCATCAGTGAAGCTCTTCCGTTTTAGTATAAACTGGACAATCCTGGATCTCTGGGCAGGAGAGAAGAAGTTTTCCTTTCGTTTGGGTATTTGAAATCTGAAGAAAAATAAATATTTTTTATAACGTTTGTATCTTCTTTTTATTATCAAGGACTATGGGGACTAAGGCACATCTGCTTCTTTTAAGCATTTTGTACCAACTCCATATCCAGTACAGGTCGGTAGTGGGCAGTGTTGCATAGGATGTAAGCACACACTCGCTAGTGAGAGGGAGTGCACAAGTCTACCTATAACCACCGGAGAGTTCATTTCAACCTTTTTTCGGTAGCTACTAGGTAGATGAGAACACTACCGATCGTATGTGGAACTTCTTAATTTAGAGGCAATACCAAGCAGAAGATTCCAGCAGAAGACTTGGCTTTGCCACCCTTAGAGGTATTGATTTGTATGGGAACTTGGAGGACTTTGCAACCACGACTGATTTAACGTGCCCCAGTCACCATTAGCGAAAATGACGGTCTTTAGTCGGTCCCAGGCCCGAATTTGCAATTTTCTGTTTGCGAGACCTATATTCTCCCAACTGGGCTACGTGGCCCATTAATGTTTGTATACAAGACACAAATAAACTACTTGTATCCTAATACAGAGGAATGATTGATAGCTAAAGTCATATATATATATATAAAGTCTTATTATAGGCGAACAACAGAACCTGCCCAACAAAAGTAATATGCAAATGCTAAATTGGCTAATTTGCTTCATTCATCCACTATTTTTATTCCACGAGTTGCAGAACTAGCTATTTTATATTTAAACTACCAATCCAGTTAAGTGGAATTTTTTTATTTAGATATGCATTTGCAGCAAATACAGCAAGCTCTACTTTATATACAGTAATTTTTTTAAATATTTTTTGTCTTTATTTAACCACAAAAAAAAAAAAAATTCTAACCTTAAATTAAAACTATTTTTCAAGTTCGGGACAATCCTTGCAAATTTGTTAAAATACTCATTAACCTAGTTTTGTAAATGAGCTATTCCTACGGGTATTATTATTACATAATCAGTTATGTGTAGAGAAAAAAAATCAGCGTAGGGCCGATGTACAGTTTACCCTGGAGACATGCCCAAACATTAAATGGGGACGGGCACTGGACCACACTTTTGACCAAGTGAAAACAATAAATATCCTTACCAAGGGTAACAAAAGCAAAATTAAAAGTTGAGACTATTTTATTTTCTTACAACTACAGAGATGCCATCTTTTTTTACAGATTTTCCATAGTTTTATTAATTTTTACAGATTTAAGGCCGTTTTTTGAAACTTATGCAGAAAAGACCCACAGGAAATATCTTTTATCAGTGCTCTTTAAATTCATCAATACTTTCATTATTGCCGAATTTTACACAGGTGAAACGCTATTGTTGTGGACCACACACGCTATTGTTGTGGACCCAAATCTCATATTCATTCACCCTAAAGCTAGAGTATTGGCTATGGGTAAATCGTAAAAATCTCAGGGATGAGAGTGATCAGAGTCCAAAAAGGAGGAAATCCAAAAATTCGCAAAAAAAGTACTTGAAAAGAATGCAAAAAAATTCAACAAAAAAAGTTTGCAGAAAGGATGATTCAATAATTTTAAAGATACAATGAAATTTCTCATACTATACAGTAATTACATTTCAAATATTAGGAGTTAGTGAAGTAATCTGTGAAGAAAGGGGAGCTAAAAGGGAAACTCTTTTGTTTAGACATGAGGAAAAGTATATTTTTTGCAGGAAAAACTGGTTCAGATCAGAAAAATGTGGATTCTCAAAACAGGGATAAAGAGAAGAAAAATGTTACATAAAAAACCAAAAAGGAGGAAAACTGTCTTTCCTGAAATCTGTAAAAACTATTGAAAATCTGTAAGAAACTTAGCATCTCCGTTACTATAGTAATTATGCGTAGTAGTCAATAGTATAAAAATTACAAATTAAAGGTTGCCTGGATCTCAACTAGGATACAAATAAAGAAAATTAAATGACAGCTCAGAACTTTGCAAGCATACTCACAGGTATTCCTTATCCCTGGAATAGACGGTAGAGAATCGACATTCCTTGAAACGCATCTTGTAGCTATCAGGGCTCATGAGGTCAGAGACGCTTTGAGCCAGCCCTGACATACGATTAAACAAGTTGCGGAAGTAGTACTTTGAGAAGTCGAAATCAGGCACCTAGGGAAAAATTACTCAATTACGGTCTTAAAACTTCCCACTAGGTGTCTTTTGTTGCCAAGTCTTGGGGGAATCCCACGGGGCGCAGTGAGTTTTCTAAAAAATTTAGGTAGGAATTTTAGGGATAATTCCAAAAATATCTAGTGATAATTTTTAGGTATAATTTTAAAAAATTTAGGGATATTTCTTTTGAAACTGACATAAGCTCCTAACACAAACACATTCTTTCCAAAGCTACTTTCAATAGCAACAAAACACTGGCAATTAAAAAAAAAAATTAACATCAAATAACTTTTTAACAAAATAACAGTTATATAATTAAACAATTACACTATTTGGACGAACATGCGAATATATGCACTTTTCTCATCCGGATATTGGGATTTTTTTGCAGGTTTTAAAGGAAAATTGGGGAATTTTTTTTTAAGGAACCATTGAAAACTTTTGAAGTACAATTTTAGGAATTTTAGGGAGAGACAAAAATGCAAGGAATGTTAGGATTTGTGTAGGGAGAATGCGACCCTTGGAATTTCCAGGGTGGCTGCTTGAAGCCGACTTGATGATGTAAGTGCGTAGGGGAGACCCCGAAATGGAACGAGGCTTACTTACCTCGAAACCACCCAAGTAGGGCCCAGTAATTCCAGTACGGAGTTGGTAGCTCGTTTCCCTTGAAACAGGACAGTATTGCGCATTCTAAACCTAGGTATTGCAAGCTGAGAAGGTTGACAACACCATAGTACCCTAGTCAAAGACTACACGGCTTGGACAGGTTCGCCCGTTCAGGACGGGAAACCATTCGGGGTTATGCAACCCCACAGGACCGAGCAGCATCGATTATAAGGGAGCAGTGGCCAGTCTTCCTAACAAATGAATGCTTCCTTTTCGAAGGTCCCTTTATAGACGTTCTCACCGTGTGCACTACAATCAGTGTCTTAGGTCTACCATGCCAATCTCGTGCTGAGGTGAGATGCTATTGTAGCGACTGATAGGCTGTCTAATTTTGTGACCTATGTCACGCCACCCCAGGTGTTTCCTGTACGGTTGGGTTGCACAGTAGTGTTTCTTATGCTATTAAGTTCCCGTGTCCCCAGAGATTGATGCTATAACTGTCCATTCATAATGTGTGTTGAAAATATAGAATTTTTAATTTAATTCACACAAGACTCATGTCTTAAATACTCTATCTTCTCAGCAATTTAAAGTTTTAAAATCGAAAATAAAAAATTCAGTCATATTTTCGTTCTTTTGCAACATCATATTAAAGATTAAACAAAGTGTACTAGAGTACAGAAAATGCATAATAACCATATTACCATTACAGTGCCTATTTCCAAATCAGAAATTTTGCATAATATATTTTTTTTAAGAAAGGAGAAAATGTTCTACTGTAAATAAATTCTGAGCTAAATGAATAAGCAAAATATGTTGGCATTTGCATTAATCATTATAATTTCAATATTTTAGAGGGAAAAATTAAAAAATTAAAATTTTGAAGAACGTTTATAGTTGCAATAATATAATGATACTAGTGAATGAATAAATACAAAAATTGAAGGCCAATCCACTTCCATTAATATTACAATTTGAGCAAAAAATAGAGAAAACATTGACCTTTACTCTATTTTTTGCTCAAATTGTAATATTAATGTAATATAATTTTCAACATTTCAAATGATGAATTTACAGGGTGTCCAGAGGGAAAATAACATGAATTTCCCTCATAATTCCAGGTTACTCATATTACTGTTACAACAATGTAAACAATTAAAAACTAAATTAAAAAAAAAATTACTGTACACTTACAAACTTATTTGTTTATAAATTTTTAAAGTTATGTGTGGAAAATGTGATTTTTTTCCTCCCTCAAGCAGAATCTTTTTCTTTCGTAACTTATAAAAGAGAAAAAAAAATTAAATTCCATGATTTAATTAAAACTTTAGAAACTAATATTTTCAGAACTGCAATTTTCCCCTGATATTTAACAGTTTCCATATTTTTCCTGATATTTAAAATTTTTCCATATTTAACCATTTTCCTTATTGACCCTGATACTTAACTGTTTTCCATATTATCCCTATTCAACCATTTTCTATATATTCACTGATATTTAACTGTTTTTCATATTTTCCCTCATAATTAACCGATTTCCATGTTTTCCCTGTTGCTGGACATCCTGATAAAAAATCCCGATACTTTTTCATAATATTACAGTTTGAAGTTATTATATGTAAAAAAAATCATGCTTACATTAGATGGGGGTCTGGCACGCAATTCAAACAAGCTCTAGAGGGGAAATCAATTGTTTAATTAGGTTAATAAATCACACATAAAAAGGAGAGATGTTAGTATTTTAACTTTCAAATTTAAAAAAAATTAAGTTATTGTGACATTAACGATCTTAAATATTTTAATGAAAATTTCACTAAAAAAAATTATATTTAATAATTGTTAGAATAACTTTTTAAATGTTTGTGCAGGGGAAAAAAAAAAAATTAATAATAATAATAAATAAAAATTGTAAGTGAAAATGCTTATATAGGTTCAATAAAAGAAATTTAAATTCTTAAATTAGTATATATAGAAATATACAAGAAGTTTTATTGACAATAACATTTATTGATAAGACTATATTTTTCAAAATTTAAAATAAAAAGAAATATTTCAAGAAAACCATAAAAAATAAATGAAAACATTTATAAAGGCAGGTTTGGAAGGGTTAATATTTTAGTTATCATTTTCAAAAGTTAACATGCAACATTTTTAGTAAGGTACAAAATTTAGTGAAGAAAACATGTTGTTTAACACATATATATTCAATGTTTAAAATTAAAATATATAATTGCATCAGTTCATGAAAATCATCAAAAACATTTGCTACAAAACAAATATATTCAAAACAAACTTTAACAAGATGCAGGAATTAAGTGTTCAAACGGTTGCAAGAACTCTGACCTCCTTCATGGGCATTTTGAACTTTAAAATCTCTCCGTAACGACTGAGAACCTCCCATGGGCAATGAATTTTCACAAATACCAATCCAGTTTCATCCTGAAAAATAAAGACAGAGTTATTTCATGCAATTACCTATTTGATACAATTAACATGCTGAACGCCATATGATGCTAAAAGCTATGTTTCCGCAGGGGCCCTACCACTCGTAAATGGGAGACACTATTCTTCGTCCAATTACAACAGGAATTTGGATGTAATTTATTTTTAACACAACTGTGACGAGTACAGACAATGTAAAGTAACAATATACAAACATTAAAAATTTACTTATACTAACAATAAAATATAGTTATAATAAGAAATTATACTTTTATTTAAATTTGTTTTTAAAATATTGCAACATTTTATTAGGTACAATGATATTCGTTAAAACATTGTAAACATAATTAAGGTGACTCTGGACAACACGTTATAGTATTTTGTAATTTTTTTTGCTTCGTGGCGTTTGAGAATTTGCCTCTGTTTCACGTAGCACAGCATCAAGCAAAAATTCGGATCACGCAATGGCCACTTAAACTCATCAGCTCCTCTCTAGTGAAGAAATTTCATTTTAAACATGTCATTCCCACAATCTTCTAGTAGTTTACCAATGTAAAACCGTTAATCGTACAGGACCTCGTATAAAGAATGGGGCTGAATTTCATATCCGCAGTCCTGATCAGCAATTTGGATTTCAACTGTGAATTCCCCATGCAATCAATTCCAGGCACAAGTCAGACCAAACCCTAAAGACAAAGACAATATCACTCATCCATAAATTTATAACTCTGATGTTTTGCCTAGAAGAAAATTGCTCATCAATGTTTAAAACTGAGGAGGACTTGTCCCTACATATTGCTAGAGAAGAACATCAAATTTCTAAAATAATCACTAGTCAAGACAAAACCAGAAGTGCATTTGCAAAAAGAATGGAAGTAGTGACAGAACAGACCAGTTATGAAATTACTGTAGCTTTTGAAAAACCCACTACAGAGAATAAAAATTGCATCTATTTAAGTCTTGGGTGCAAAGAAGGACAGGCACTGAAACCCAAAAGGAAAGTTCAAGAACCAAAATCAAAAACAGTTTAGACTGCTTCAACAAAGGAAATAAAACAGGAAGTAAATTAACACTCCAAACTGTTGCAAGTATGATGAGAAATCTCACAGTTGATGGAAAGAAGAAATTTTGTTCAAATGAATATTTGACACGGGAACAAGTTATTTTACATTTCCACAGAATGAAAGGTACGACTGAAATATGCAGTAGTATTGACGATGAAGTCATTAAACAAGATGACGAACTTTATCTAGGAATCATTGGAGACAATCAGGTATGTTAGATGGCTTGAATAGATGTAATTTCTATTCTCTGTAGTGGGTTCTTCAAAATCTGCAGTAATTTCATAATGGTTCTTTTTTGTCCTTGCTTCCATTCTTTTTGCAAATGCACTCCTGGATTTGTCTTGACCTGCGATTGTTTTAGGAATTTGGTGTTCTCCTCTAGCAATATGTAGGGACAAATACTCTGCAATTTAAAACGTTGATGTGCAATTTTCTTACGAGCGAAACATCAGAGTTATAAATTTTCGGCTAAGTGATATTATCTTCGTCTTCAGGGTTTGGTCTGACTTGAGCCTGGAACTGATTGCATGGTGAATTAACAGTTGAAATCGAAATTACTGTCCCCCAACAAATGGAGATTATTATAAACGAGATAAAGCTAATTGCTGATCAGGACAGCGGATATGAAATTCAGCCCCATTCTTTATACGCAGTCCTGTACGATTAACGGTTTGGTAAACTGCTAGAAGATTGTGGGAATGACATGTTTCAAATGAAATTTCTTCACTAGAGAGGAGCTGGTGAGTTTAAGTGGCCATTGTGGAATTTTTTAGCTTTTAAATTTTGGTTTTAAAAATGTAGCCAAATCATTAATTAAACCAGGGGTGTGAACCATTGCACAACTTTCAATTACACTATAATACTGGTCATTACATTTAAATTTGACATAGAATAGTGTAATTTACCATTTTTATATTTTCATTCCTTTAAAAAAATATTCAGTATGGTGATCTTACATGAGCAAACCCCAACGCCAAAACAGTATCCTTACTTGTGCGTGAAACAGAAAAAAATCAAACGTTGATGGGCAATGCCAAAGGTAAAGAACACTGTTCAAGGCATTGGTTTTTCAACTGTTTACACTTTTATTGCATTTCTAGGGGGAATTTTGGAGGTGGGGAGGTTTAGAACACCTTGAGAGGCATCAGCACAGTGATTTTAATTAAAACTATTAGAGCTGTTCTTTAATAATTGCTGAAAAACACGAGTTTTTCATGATTTCAACCTTATGTGCATGTGCAATTTCGATGAAAATCTTAATGATAGGTCTCATGGTTATCACTAACCTATACACCAAATTTGAACATCATAGGACAATTCATTCGGGAGTTATGCTGACCATGTTCACACAGACACAGATTTTTTCTTGACTACTTTTTTGAAGTCAGGATGTTCCAAAACATGAAGAAATGCAAAAAAAAAATTATTGTAAACTTTCAATAACCTATATTAACACATGGGTAATTGAAAGTAAAAATTGTGAATCCATATAAATAAAAAGGAATGTCCTTGCATATATGTTTTCTGAAGGAAACTCCAGTTTTATTCTGATCTTCAAATGTTGCAAAGAGGGAAATTCTCGGCTACTTGAATCCTTCCAAACCCCTTAAAGGGTATGATGAAAACTTAAAATTCAGTTTTATTACAATTTTGATGAAATTTTGCACGCTTGATCTTCAATACAACTGGGCTGCATAGGATTTTGAAAAATTGCATATTTTCCTCTTTTCAACTCCTAAAGGAACCTCTTCTGGAACCGTTTTTTTCTCTCTTTATAAATCCCAACTAATCCAGATTATCAGGAACAAAATTCTAATCCGATGTATTGAAGGCAAAGAAAAGAAATCAAGAACATGGGATGAGATCATAACTTGAGATTTAATAGACTAATTTAAATCAGATTTTTTTCTCCCCTCAAATCACTCAACGTGATAAATAAAGGTATTTATTGCTATTCCACTCCCTAAGTAATAGAACTCTGTGCAAAGATCATTCCTTCGTTTTTTTTTTTTGTTGTGGTTGTTTTTCAGATTATCTGGCGCCGTCAGCAACACAAGAGCTATAATGCGCCGAAACATTCGTCATTAGACAAGCCAACATACATTTACAAACACCCATGCCTAACAAGGGACTCGAATCCACAACCTCGCGGTCTAGAAGATAGCACGCTAAACCACTATACTGTTTGGTCGGCAAACATTCCTTCGGTTTACCTGTTACTCTTAAGAGGAACTCCTAGTAAGGATCATTCCCTATACACGCTATGATACAATCTTCTAGCCCAGTTCATTTAGAAACTACTTTGTATAAAACCTTGAAATTTGGTGACTACGTATGAAAATCATAACTTAACGAAAAGACATAAATTAAAATCTAGAAAATAGTTGGTTGTTATCTGGCGCCGTCAGCAACACGAGGGCTATAATGCACCGAAACATTCGTCATTAGACAAGCCAACATACATTTACAAACACCCATGCCTAACATGGGACTCGAACCCGCAACCTCGCGGTCTAGAAGCTAGCACGCTAACCACTATACCGTTTTGGTCGGCCTAGAAAATAGTGTCTAATATTTTATTTTTCAAACCCTCATGTTAATGCCTAAGCAGTGAGGCCATCTGCAATAATCTTTTGCTTTTTTTTAATATTTACTTATAAAATAAAATATATTAAACACCATTTTCAAATTTTTAAAATATGTCATTTTATAAAGGGATCATTTTTGTAACTACTCACCAAATTTTAAGGTTTTATAGAAGGTAGTTTTCAAATGAACTGGAATGAGTTCTTTTAAAACAGAAAACTAGTACCTGATGGACATGTTCCAAATTCAATCCTTCCTCCCTAAGATTGTTTTCAAAAACAGCCCTAGCTGCGTTGTGTTGCTCAATCAGTTCCGACGGATCCGTTGTATACACTAAAATGAAATCTATCCTGCGCTCTTTGTCATCAAAGAAGACTGCAGATTCCTGTAAAATAAATTGAAATATAAACAAATAATTTATAAAGATTTTTTTAAACAATTATAAAGTATTGCCATCTCAGAATTCATTGAGACTTTTTATAAAGTAAAGAAAGATGAACTTTCATAAAATATTTTAAAACCTTAAAAGCAATCGTCAAAACTTAATATGATTGAAATTTACAATAATTTTTTGGGTCCATTCAATGCCAAAAAAAAAAATAAAAAATAATAATATTTAATTCAGTTAGTGAATAATAGAAAGAATATATAGTTACAAATGTGAAATACGAATTCTTTTGTGAAGAAAAGATCTTTGTATTCACAACACAAAGATTGTAGTATGTTCTATCCCAGAGTTGGTAAAATCCAAAGTTTCCATCAAAAAACATTTTCAACCTCATTTCTCTGATTGTTGCACCATGTTCAATCAGTTTCAAACAAGGCTATACAATCAAAACAATCACAATTTTAATTTTCATACTTTAAACCTTCTATGTTGCAGCAGCTGAACCCTTATTATTTAACAATAATAGTTTTTTCTGTCTAATTAAACATTTATCAATAACAATTCAGTATTATAAAATAATTACCATTCTAATGAGAAAATGACCAAAGCTCATCAAATTACATACAAGTATAGGCACTCATCTTCCGTTTGAAAACAAGGGATGAAAATAACTACTCTGTACAGCTTTAGCTTATCCATTGAACCATACCAACAGGAAATGCACCGTTATCTGCAGCTGTTCCAACTGAGGATCCCTTCCCCCTCCTTACCTCGAAAGACAGGAAGTTTAATCTTTGCCAAGAGAATTTACATGGCTGCTCATGAGGATGTTTGGTTTAAGATAATAAAAAGTCAATATCTTGTATATTATTTCTGGACAGAGCTTTTTTGTGGCAATCCCTTTTCTCCCTTTATACAAAACCAAAATTGCGAAATTATACACCAATCTAAAGACTAGGACCCCCGCTTTTGACGAACAGTTTATTTACAATTGCACTATTTGCTTGAAAATCAAAGTTAAATTTTTTTTAATTTTAGTACTCAATAAAAAGACTCTACGAAAGAGATGAGTCAACTTGGATTTGTAGAGATCCCTTCTTCTGCCATTGTACTTTAAGGGGGTACAGTACCGAAAATAAACAAAAACTTTATAAATATTTTCACTCCAAAAATTTATCTTATGTATAAGACACTATTTATGTCTTTCAGATAAATAAATTTTTTTTCCAAAGTGAAAGTTTTCTGTAAACCATAATTACATAAAGAAAATATCGACTTCCGCAAATTTTGATGGGCGATTTAGAAATTTAAAAAAAAATCTCAAAGTTAAAATATTAAAAATTTTCTTTTTTTCGTGTTATCCTTTACGCTAAATATTATATTTTAAAACAGATTTTTAAAAATAAAATTCTGTGAAGTGAAAATATTTAGAACTAGTATACAATTTTAAATACACCGTAAATTTGAATAGAAAATTGTTAACAGTTCAGGAGATATATCGATTTGAATTCGCAATATCTCTGATAAAGACTCGTGCTAAAAAAAAAAACACTTTATGCAGATTTTTCGATGCACTACAGCCATTAGTGATGTTTAAATAACAGGTAATTTTAGGGTGTTCTATTCACCAGAGGAATAAGATAAAAGCATTCATTCTATTCAGAAATGTTTTAACTATTTTTTAAAAGCATTTTTTTTCTTGATTTTTGATGAAATTTTGGTTCAGTACCCACTTAAGAGAAAGTCCTAATAAGGATCATTCCCTATACTTTCTATGTTACAATCTTCTAGCCCCGTGCATTTAGAAACTACTTTGTAGAAAACCTTGACATTTGGTGAGTAGGTACAAAAATGATCACTTTTAGTGAAATTACATTAAATTAAAAACTCAAAAAATAACGTCCAATACATTTCATTTTATATCCTTACGTCCATGCCTCCATCAGGTTTTTTTCTTTTGGTATTTTAATTTATAATAGGTAAACATTAAATGAAAACAATTTATGTAATTTCATTAAGTAATTATTTCTGCACCTACTCATCAAATTTCAAAGTTTTATACAAGGTTCACAATCAAATTACAGAATGAAAATCAATGACTTTTCAATGACTTGTAAGGACCTAATAATGTTTTTAAGGACCTTTGAAAATTTATTTCCAGGCATCATGTCTGTATATAAATTTTTGATAAAGTATATTCCACCAAAAAAGTTACAAGTTGGAGAATGAGCAGTACAAATATGTTAGAGAATTCCGGTACAGTACAGATTAGTGGCGGTCACGCGGGGATAGCAAGTCCGAGTTGTATTTTTATAACTTTTGCAGTTGGGCACACGACATCCTCAGTAATTAAGGACTTTTAAGCACCTCTAAGTATTTTCAAGGTCTTGAAAACAAGTTCAAAAATATTAAGCACTTTTAATGACTGTGGGAAACCTGTTATAGAATGTAGTTTCTAAATGCACTAGGCTAGAAGATTGTAACAAAGAGAGTATAGGGAACGATCCTTACTAGTACTTCCCCTTAAACTACAATAAATAAACATATAGTTATTTTAAAGATCTAGTACCCTGCTTGAGACAATTCCCATTCATTACTTATTGATAAATTGAACTTAAGTTTTTTAAAAGTTCCATTGGATACCGTACGATGAATTAATGGAATACTCTTTATCACCAGACTGACCAGATGCACAAGCTGTGTCGAGTCCTGCTTTCCAAGCTGGACTCCATGATGGTGTGCTTTAACGCTCTGGAATAGCATGCTAAAGGTACCGGGTTTTGAATCCTGGGATAAGCATGGATGTTTGTTGTGGTTCGGATTTCACGTTAAGCCGTAGTTCCCAGCCTGATTAAATGTTCTATTCTAGCAATATGAGAAGCACAGTTCATTCTTATAATTTTAAAGCTTTTAATGATATCGAGCTCTTTAAAAAATATAAAAATTTTGGATTAAAATGTCTTTACCATAGACCATTTACTTTGACACCACCAAGGATACTTCTAAGAACCTTTATCTCGAAAACTGCAATTCTATTTTCTCAATTTTTCTTTAAAGACCAAGTCTCCAAACCATACTTTAGGATTGGTCTAATAATAATTTTATAGATAAGAAGCTTAGTTTTTCTGAAGAGAAAGTGAGACCTCAAAAAGAGAAAGTGAGACCTCAAAAAGAGAAAGTGAGACCTCAACGAAGTCCAAAGAAGGCTTTATTAGCCAATGAGATCCAATTTTGAATTTCAGAAGTATTTTTTGCATTAACAAAAGATCTCAAGTAGTTAAAACCAGGAAGAGTTTCAAATTCATGAAGGCCAACTTTCAAATGATGGGTTGTATCACCACATAGTGTTTTCTGCACAGGCATATATTTGGTTTTTTAATCATTTACTATCAGTCCCATATGATTTGCAGTCACAATACAGATTTCAATAACAGAACAACCAAAGTTACCAATCTATAATTTTTTCAGTCATTTAGAATCTTTCAAATTATTTAGCAAAGACTAGGGTGACCACCTGAGCTCACCAGGAATAGTTAACAAGCCCAGGAATATTTGCCAGGAATCAAACAACTGCCATCTTTACAATGTTTGTGTTATTTTCAGTGTTCTGCTTTAAGTTTATTTTTTCTGAAAGAGGATCCCCAAAAAGATTTCAATTTTGAAACCACTAAACAATAATTTAAGTGAAAACTAATTTTGGAATTATTTTATACATTTAAAAAGTTGAAATAAAATCATTCCTCATAATGGTTTTGAAAATATAATTTTTTCCCTTTAATTTTGCTTCAACTTACTGTATTTAATATTTTAAAATGTCCGTTTAACTATTAATCTAAACAAATAGTTTCATTCCAACTCTTAATAAAAAATTAGTGAGTTTAACATAACCTAAACAAGTTGTAAAAAAGGATTGTTTCCCCACCAGAATCTGTCCAGGCCCTTTGAATTTTAAGTGACCAAAAGAGAGAAAGAAAAAAAAAAAATTAATTTAGCAGACACAAAATTCTCTCTGGATTCACTCTCAAAAATGAATTTACTTGTTAAGCAGAGATTAAGCACAGAATGACATTTTAGTAAAATGCTATAGAGCTTTCTTGAATATATTCATTAAAAATTGTGATTTGGAATTTTTGCTAAAACATTTAAACAGAAATCTGCAAAATCATTATTTTTTCTAAAGAAGATTAGCCATCAATCTAAAAGAACTAACAAGATGAAAGTGGAAATGAGCTTTTGTTTATCAAATATATTCTTATTTTAATTTTATAATGGTTTCATAGAAAGTTTTATTAGTATATTAATGATTCTGAAATTAAACATCGACAGAGACTCATAATCATGGCTGTAAAATTTAAAAACTTGTCATTCAAAATTTTAAAAATTTGCCTTTGATTATTACCTTGGGTCTTAAGCCCAAGGGTATTGTTTCCAATTGGACAAAAGTGTGGTTCCGCCCCACTTAATGTTTGGGGATAAACAGGAAAAGCATTGCGTGGCCATGTACCTACTCTGCCTGCTTGTATAAAAGAGATGTATGCTGATGTTGTTCAGTTGTTTTGATGTATCGATGTTTATAAAACTAAAAATATAAACTGTACATCAGCCTTAATAGTATTGTTATTTTTTATTTACTTTGTAAGCTCTTATGTACTGCATGCACTGAGATATAAAGTAAGCCAAAAAAATCTATAGTTTTGGAGGTATGATCCCCTGAAACCCTATCTTTTTCTCAGCAAATTCAATATGCTTTTGCCCTCACTTGTAAAATCTTGCGATATGCAGATACATAATAGTTTTTTAAATTGGACAGGCAACCATTTAAGCACTCTGCCAATAACAAGGGTGAAGAGGGTTTTTAAAAAAAATTTAGGCAAGAATTTTCGGAATAATTTCAAAATTTTCAGGAATGTTTTAGGGATAATTTTTTAAATTTTAGGGATGATTGAAAAACATTTAGTTATATAAAAAATAAATTAAATAGTTAACAAAAATTCCCATTTTCAAAAAATTGAACTTCAAACGTTTTAGCAAAATAACAGTTATAAAATTAATTTTACTATTTTGACCAAACATAGGAATTTAATTAAATCCACTTTTTTCATCTGCAGGAATATCAAAAAAAATTCGCGAGTTTTGGAGAAAATTCTAAGAATTTTCAGGTTTTTTAATTTTTTTCAGGAATTATAGAAAAATTTAAGTAAAATTTTAGGGAGAAACAAAAATTTTAGGGTGAATACAACCCCTGCAATAATAAAATTCCGATTTCAGCTTTGTTGCTACATAAATTTCGAGCTTCAACTTTAAACACAGACAATGTACAGATCCAAGGAACCTGCAAACAACTTACGACTGTCATTAAGGAAACATTGTCGATGCCATCGATTCCCCCATGAATATCCAGCTTAATACATTCATGGGTCCTGGCATACTTTCCAGCACTGCGTAACACAAGCGTATCTACATGATTGGGCATCTCAATGTTGTTGGATAAGGAACTTGACTTGTAGCTGGCAGGAGTGACCGCTTCTTTCGAAAGAGACGGATACAGGTGGTTAGACTCGCCAGCCTCATTCACAGTGGAAGGTAGAAGATCTAGGGTACTATGATAGAGGGTGCAGGTGCTTTGATGTTCTGTAAGGAAAATGGACTATTAGGCAGTGTAGGAGATAATCAAAAGAAATTTTGGACAGCAGTATATTTACAATAATGGATACGTAATCGATTACAAGTGATCGTATGTCTTCTCTTGCTGCATCGTCTTAATAAAATAATTCAATTTCAAATTACTATAGCTTGCTTCCATCCAACATACAGGAGGGTACAAGGCAGATAAATTTTTTTGTTCAAACCTTATTTTTCAAAAAATGATAATATTTGTTATTCAAATATTAACCCTTGGTTAGTCACGACGTTTTGTCTCGCTGTTAATCGCGTGGGGGATAAGTGTCCCCCAAATTCAAATTTTCGTGCATACCATTAAATTCGTGACTAAATATCAAGTATGTGGATATTTTAGTTAAAATCACAACCTTATTGAACAGAATAAAGTAAAAATTAAGAAATATATTTAAAATAACTTGAAAAAACTGTAATAAGGCTTTGATCATGTGCTGTCATCTACTGAGAAATTGAGATTGTAGGGGACATTTGTCAACCGCACGACCAATCAATTTCTATAAAAGTTAGTAATTTAAAAGCCAAATTATATATTTCATTTTTTCACGAGGAATTTTACCACTTTCATCCACTTTATTTTTAATTTTCAAATACCAATCCTGATTAACGGCACTCATACCACAAACAATTACTTAAAAAATTATTAAATATTGTACCAGATTTTACAATAAAAATAGAAACTGATTAACAAATTTAAAGGGGTGGTAAAAAGTGAACAGAAAATAAGATTTAAATAAAGATGTATTTCCTTCTCCTACAACATGTGGTATCCCAGAAAAGGGAAGTGCTCTCGACCCACTTTAGAATAGGTCACACCCGTTTTACCCATGTGCATCTTCTGTTAGCAGAAGATGTCCCCGCATGCAACACCTGTGGAGTTATTTATTCTGTGTTCCATATTTTAAATGAATGTCTGGCTTTTAATACCATTGGATTGAGACTTTTTAACATGAACCATCTTCCATTAACTTCTCTTTTGAGTTCAACCCTCATAAAAATCTTTTGCACTTCTTACTTGAAATTTGCTTTTATCACTTGATTTGAGTATTTGTTTTTAATCTTTTACCCTTTGTTGACCTCAATATATTTTTTAACATGGTTGATATTGATTAATTTGTTCGGCACAGTATGGCCCACGTGAAGCCCTTGTGCCAGAAACCCAACCAACAGGTGGCAATTTTTGTCCAACAAATTTTTAAATCTCTTGATTTATAACAGGTAACAAATTCATGGATATTTACAAAATTAGTAAACTTCTCCGATAATTCTAGGTTTTTCTCGTTGCGGCAATCCAGTTTAAGAATCACATGAATCTTGTATTATTTGATACTTACATATTTTCCTGTTGATCTTTTTGTTAAAACAAAAAGTTTCCCAGAAGTTGAATTTCTTTCCTGTTGCCAGAATGAAATAAAAAATATTGTCATTTATTGAGTGCATGACGTCTTCCCCACTTGAAAGGACTGTATGATCATACGTGCATTCTTTCTCAGCTTATGTATCTCATCGACCATAAGCAAACTTTTTGTTGGCAGTCGGCTATACAAACTATCAGATTGGTTGATTATATTCTTCTTTGAACTTAAAATTATTACTAGAATTTAAGAAAGTTTGTAAAAAAAAATTTAACAATAGAGTATGAATTTGAAATTTTTATAACATTTTTAGCCTCTGCCCAAAAAACACAAAGTTCAATTTACCAGAACACAGTCCAAGACGTATTTAAGCATTCAATGAGTAATTATTTTTTATTTTAAATAATTTATTCAGTTTTGCAAAAAATGTGGGCAACGGGTAAGAAATTCATAAACATTTTGCTGTTAACAAAAAGTCGGTCAATGGTCTATGGGACAACATGTAAGAACCGATATTACTTAGATTCCAAAAAAATAAAATTTTACCATCTGAAGGCATCTTTTTGAGGGGGTATCCTGAATTCTTTGTATTTTGGTCAGGCTCATCTTCGGTGTTTTCATTCTCCCCTTCCATGTTTATTTATAAGGCAATCTAAAAAGAAATAATTAATAATGTAACCAAGACGACTGGAGAAAAAATACTTGATAAGCAATAACTGAATTGACCTTCATAGCAAAAACATTTTGACATTATCCCAGATCACAACCATCTTTACCTACCAACCTAATTATAAAGAGAAAATAATATTTGAAATCAATATAAACTATCCAAAGGAAGGACCAATTTACATTAAATTCAAATATTAATTTTGTTTTGAGATAAGACGATTAAAATTCTCTCTTAAATGAGTAATAGCAATGAATACTTACTAAAAAAAACCTCGAAAATTAGGTTAGTTTTCTACAGAGGGAATTTTGAACTTAAAAGTTTATTTCAGAAAGTCGTAAAAAAATTTGCTGGAAGGTCATACTATGGTATCTAACTATACATAAAAATCTAAGAGACTGCACATTCAGCCAATGAAAATATCTAAAAAATAATAAAACATGACAAAGTTAAATTTATCAGATCATATTCTATCATGTATATCGATATTTAGGTCATTCCACAGAATGCACTATATCAGCAGCAAGAGAGAAAAAATTAATTCAATCATTAAATGCTTAAAAACAATTTCTTTGATAAAACTTACTTATCAATCAAAATCCAATAATGACATTTACAGAAATCGTCTAATAATATAAAGAGTTCAACCATAGTTATTCCATAGATTGATGTCCACGGACATGACGACATCCTTGTTATTGTTACACGATATTACAAAATTGATAACTGTACAACTAATACTACTACTATCAAATAAGTAAATAATAATAAATATTTAATTATTCTTAATTACAGTCATCTCTTGACTACTGACATGATGGTATGATCAATACAGTTGCACCTATTTCACATGTAAATAATAAAATACCATTCTCATATTGAAAAATCAAATACACAATGTGTATTGGAACCAAAATGGTTACATTAAACTTATTTTCAATATCATAGTTGACTATGCAGTTATTTTGAGACCTTAATTTGTATAGTTTTAAACGTTTTCTTTTCGCAGAATTTTATTTTTTAAATTCTGTTTTGAAATATAACATTTAGTGTAAAGAATAACACAAAAAACAAAAATGTAAGTATTTTAACTTTGAGATTTTTAAAAAAAAATTTCATATTCACTCATCAAAATTCTGTAAAGACAATATTTTCTTTATGTAATTAAGTATTACAGAATGCTTTCACTTTGACAAAAAAATATGGTTAAGATTTACTGTACGGTCCCTCCCCTGGCGACTTTTAGAAAGTTGGCAATTCAACATCGAATGTAGCAAACCGTTGCCAAGGATTCCCGATAACCCTAGTGACCATTTGGATTTGGCAACACAGCCTTTTGAATTCATTTTCAATTTGGTGATTTTTTTAAAAAGTCGCCAAGGGAGACTGTACAGGAAATCTTAACCAAAAATATTTTTTCTAGACTTATATTAAAACATGCAAACATAAAAAATTATGGATTTTTCTTGGTTTTTAATTTTCAAAAAAATAAACACAATATTTAAAAAAATTATATTTAAGACATATAAATAGTATCTCATAGTACATAAGATAACATTTTGACATAAAGTATTTATAATTTTTTTTATATTTTCCAGGGTTCCCACTCAAATCACAAAATGAAAATCAATGACTTTTAAGGACCCAATTCATGTTTTTAAGGACCCTTAAAAACTTGTTTTCAGGCATCATGTCTATATATAAATTTTTTATAAAGTATATTCTACCAAAACAGTTACAATTTGGCGCATACCTAATACAAATAAGTCAAAAAAATTCCGATATGGTGCGTATACGTGGCGGTCACGCGGGGATAGCAAGTCTGAGTTGTATTTTTATAAATTTTGCAGTTGGACAACATACACAAAAATTCAGGACTTTTAAGGACCTCTAAGCATTTTAAAGGACTTTCAAGCACCTCTAAGTACTTTCAAGGCCTTGAAAACAAGTTCAAAAATACTAAGCACTTTTAATGACTTTCAATGATCGTGGGAACCCTGTTTTCGTTACTGTAGAACTTTTTAAATTAAAAAAAACAAAAACAATATTCAATTAAAAAAACTATAATACTATTAAAATAAGTCAGGTTGGAAATTTAATTTATTCCTTGTTTTACATGATGGTTTATGCATGATACTAAATTCAAAGATATTTATCGTTCAAATAAAACTAATCAAAGTTACCCAAAAAATTACCAGTTCTCATAGTGTATCTGAACTTAATCCTTTTAGATTTCTTCACCCAAAAACCAGGCCCTGATCATCACCTAGGCCCACAAGTCCCGGACCATGGGTCCATGATTTTAGGGGGCCCAGTAATTGGCTGTAAGCCAATAACTTTTGTTTCACAAGCTCTATATATATATCTTTTATAATCTGCACAAAAGAATTTTTACACGAGTCATTTTGTATTGATCTTGAACCGTCTTTTAGTATCCAAGAGTAATCAAATAAACCAAACCATTATTTAAATGCATTCTTTTTGCGCCAGTTCACCAACAACTCAATTTTTTGTTACAAAGAGCTCACACATTTAGTTTACTGAATAGAGTACCATTGTAAAAATGTATTATTTTTATGTTAAAGTCTACGCAACCTATTGGGGAAGAAGTAAGTAAAAACAATACTAGGTTTTACAAATCTCGTTCTGAAACAGGGTTCCCACTCAAATTGCAGAATGAAAATTAATGACTTTTTAGTGAATTTTAAGGACCTTTGAAATTTTTTTTCAGGCATTATGTCTATAAACAAACTTTTAAAAAGGTATATTCTACCAAAAAAGTTACAAATTGGCTCATGTGCAATACAAATATGTCAGAGAATTTCAATACAGTGCGAATATGTGGCAATCACACCGGGATAGCAAGTCCGAGTTGTATTTTTATAAATTTTGCCGTTGGGCACACACCTGCAAAAATTAAGGACCTGTAAGTATTTTCAAGGACTTTTAAGCATGTTCAAGGCCTTGAAAATAAGTGAAAAGATATTACGCACTTTTAATGGCCGTGGGAACACTGTAAAAAACAAGCTTTATTGAAAAAAAAAGACATTTTAAAGTCTTGACGAATTTACTATGAGATCAGAAACTGTGAATAAAGCTGCAGATATTCTTGTTAAGGATATTACTACACATTGTGATAGTGAAATGCTATGTTATACATAACAAAGTTTTTCCTCTTTTGATCTATAAATTTGACTGCTTGAAATTTGTTTCTTTATTCTTAATAAAAAAAAATAATAACTTTTACAAAACAATATTAAAATTAGTTTACTTTTCTATACCTAATGTTAATTCATTTGACTTTGTGTCAAGATCATTTCCATTAGTTAAATCATGCTTTTGATATTTTTAAAATAAGCAGCATAATAGGTTAATAATATATATATTTGACACCCAACCTTACCAATTTAAGTTAATAACTTTGCAGTTTATATTTATTAAGTGACAGGGTCGAGCCCTGCCAAAAACCAATTTTTTCAAAACTGGTCACACAGTTTGTTTACAAACAAATGCCATTTTTATAATGTCCAATTTGTTGCGAATTTCAAGGATAGTAATACTCTTTAAAGTCCCCTAAAAAAGAGGAAATTGCCTTATTTACAAGAAAAAATGTCATAGCTTCTTCAAGTGTCACTTTGAATCGTAGAATATTTATTACATATGTATTAAAAAATTGTGAGAATATTTTGTATTTTTTTTTAGAAGGAAGTTCAGACACAACAACATTTTACAACAAAACTTTGATTTAAAACAAATTAGCACTGTCACTGTGCCAAAATAAAACGAGAATGAAAATAATTCTCGGATAATTGTAAGTGAAGCTCCTTACCGGTTTTAATTCTATTATATAACAAATTTCATAAGATGACATATAGATCGTTCATTTTAAAAACTCAAATCAACACATAAAAATGTGCCGAAAGGTTTGAAGAGATTTTATTCACGATAGCAGTAACAAGGCTGCGGTCAACAGTGAAAGATATTCAAGCTTCTGGTTTCAGTTTCAGCAGGAATGATGTTTATGCAGGAATTTACAGATTCTAGGAAGTATTTTGTTTGAGGAGCAACCGGAAGACTACGGAAGTACACGGGAAGTACGTCATAGAGCAATATCTGTTTCTGCTACAAAGAAGCTAAGAAAAAGGCGGGAATTGAATACGGCGGTTGTGTTGTTTTGACGAAACGTATCCATCTCATCCAGAACAATTTCGATACAATATATAAGTGAGTGAAATATTCAATTACATCTTGTTTATAATGCATTGAAACTGTCCCGTTCTGATTTTTAAAGTGCGTAGTTACACAATTTTGTTAGTTTGTACATTAACTGAAACTTCTATATTGAATTGGAACTGATTCACTTTAAATTTCTTCGTATCATAATTCTTTAATCTCACTCTCTTAACAGTTTTATAACAACTTTAAATAGTAATCTAACAGAATTTTAGGTCACTTAATACTTAAGTTTCAGAGTGTATATACAATTTGATTGAAAAAATAACTAGTTTGATATTTTACCAGACATTTTCAAACAACTTTTATGACAGTACCCATAATCAATGTGTATATTTTACTGCTCTCCACATTTTAAAAACACATTCCTTAAACTTATTCCCCACTCTTACCTTAAAGTCAATGAAGGTTTTTTCAACCAGTAGTTTCTAGGTGTAGCCACATGGTTTGCTATCTTCGAATGCTAATTCATAAATCTCGCTCTCTGCACAGATTTATAGTAACCATACATATTTTTCAGTTGTATTTCAGCTTCAATCAATCGAGTAGGCAGTTGGAATGTAATTAGCGTCAAGGATTTCTATGATTACCAACTCGCCCATGTATAGAACTAGAGAGGATACATTTTTTCTGGATGAGGTAAGAATGCTAAAGCTTCACAGTTGCTGGCTCATTCATAAATCGGTCTATTCATATTTAATGTGGAAATATTGTCAAGAGAATATGGTGCCAGTTCCTAGATGATAGAGTTTCGTACTATTAGCAAACCTATTTCTTGTGGGTTTTCAGTTGTTGTGTAGTACAGTCAACTCGCGATAACCTGAAGTTCAAAGGACTGGCCAAATTCTTCAAGTTATTGGAATTCACTTGGATGTTTTTTTTATATTCAAGGCATATTCTTGGGACCGAATGAAAACTTCGAAATAAACGAATATTCGACTTATGAGACTTCGATTTATAGTGAGTTGACTGTATGAACAGCCTTTTTGAATATCCCACCATGTTATAAATTTTGAATTGGGCACCATATTGAATTGGCCATGTTTAGGCCTTGACACCAACTTATCAAAATATCACCAACCCTTCTACTTAAACTAAGAATTTACCCATTAATTGATTGCTTAAACCTATTTAATTAAATGGAAGGCTTGGGATTAATTAAAATTTGCAAATAAATTTATTGTTTAAGTTGTTAAGAAATGTCTAGTTATGTAAACAGTAGGTGGGTACTCTTCCTTTAGACGGTATCGGATAAAAATCGCCAAATTGCAGCAATATCTCATTCAAACTTGTAACCTTCGAATCATTTATATATTTCCTATAACAAACCGTTATAGGGTTACTATAACAAACAGTTATAGGGTTGCTATAACAAACAATGAATATATTCATTGTTTGTTATAGCAACCCTATAACATTTATGCATCATGTAAACATTTAAACTTGGTACCAACTGGTACCCGTCTAACGGAAGAGTACCCAGTAAGTGTTTGATTAAATTTTCTGTATTCATTTTAAAAAAAATCTAATATTTTATAATTTAAACTATTAACTTTGTAAACAAAATCATGCCAATTTTCAAAAAGCTCCTATTGTATTGTAGCATTAAAAATAGATTTCCTTTTATTGTGGTAGAGCTGTAATATTAGTGTTTACCAAGTGATTTTGTATTTTATTGATATTTAATTGTTTGTGAAATAAAAATTTTATATTGACAAAGTGGCAAAATATTTCATAATTTAAAACCACAATAATATATTCAATGCATGTATTTATATTGCAGAAAATTTGGTTCACCAGTGCAGTCCCCCTTATCTCCATTTTATTGCAGCTTGTGTTTCTTAAGCTAGTTGGCAATTAAAGTGAGAAGAATTTCTGGTGCTCTACACAGAAGATCCTGTAAGTTATTTCAGATTCAATGTTAACTTAAAGCGTTGTATTTTTATCCACCAAAAAATTGCTCTTTACAAATGAATCGTTCATTTGGAAAAACAAGTCACTGCTGGCAACTTTGGAAAATCATGAGAAATTAATATTTCTGAATTGGATTTTAGTATTAATTATAAAAATAAGTTATGTAGTGGTACATTTTTTTTTCACTTAAATTTAAACAAAAGTGAATCCGAAATGGCAAAAAACACTGAGTCAAAAGTCTGGCGAACCCAGAACAACAACTGAGGTGAAAATCAATCCTGCTCTAGTATTGAAAGTTGATGTTTAGATATGTTGAAGTGAACTGTCAAAACCATTAGGTTATGGTTGCGATGCATGCTATTGCAATTTAAGCATTTCGCTTTTGAACTCTGTTAAAAACAAACATCGCAGGAAAAAGTTAAACAAATTTGCAAGTTTAACAGCTAGAATTCTAAAGGAATAAAGTTGCAAGTATATATGGTTATATTTCTGTAACTACATATGTATATCTGTAGGGAATATATTTTACTGATTTATTCCATTTGAAACTTTATTGTTCAATGACAATAGACTTCAAAGCCTAAATGCCTGTTTTTTCTTGGCCCCAAGCAAATAGAAATCAATCTTGATCAGAAGTCATTACTATCCACTTCCTACATAATGTATTAAATTGCTTAAATGAAATGCTTTGACTATTACCGGTTGGCAAAATTATAATTTCCAAAAAATATAGAAAGAGTGTTGCGCAAGGGTAGTACAGTTGCATTTATGTGTCCTATCCAGGGCACTTTGGAACATAGTGTTAACCTGTTAAAATAATTTATGGTAAATTAAAATTTTACATTATATTGCTATGTGTTTATCATCTAGAAGTGAAAGAAATTTGTGAAATATTGTTTTTGATAAGTTTGGATTTTGCTGCACCAACTAAAAGTGACTTGTAATCCAGTAGATGGAATCCAAAATTATTGTAAATTACCAATTTTCTGTACATTTTGCATTCGTGTAAGATTTTACATTGGAAAGTTATATTTTATTCGAATTCAATTATTTTTCAGGGGTTCAAAAATTGAAAGATTTATGTGTATGAAAGAATAAACTTTAAAATTACATCTAAATTCTAATAAAAAAAATATCTATAAAAGTATTGTTACAATGATTTATATTTCCTAAGCACTCATGTAGAGTAATAAATGAAGTGTAATTATTTCACTAAAATATGTTTATTTTGCATTCGAAGTGTGTCTTAAGAACTTATTTTAGTGCAATAGTTTTATTTATATTTTTGGAATGTAATTTTTTTTACTTATTTTTATGCTAAGCGTTTGACTCATTGAATGTATTGAAGCTGTTTACTTTAGCTAAAAAACAATTATTTTTACAGAACTTGAAATCAATTCCAGTTTTCAATGTGTGTAAAGAAAAAGTGCATATGATCAGGTATACATATATTTTTTCTCCTAAATCATAGATTTCTCAGCTCTTTTATATTATGTTATTTATGGTATTGTTTTAGTTTGACTCTAATTATTTTACTTGACCTCTTTACTGAAAATTAAAGAATCATCATAAAACGTTTGAAATGAAATAATAAAATGTCCAACAAGTAAAACCATATTTTTGACGTAAAGAAATATATTCTTATTTGTCAATAGCAAAATAAACGCATTATTTTTTCCTTTGAAATCTCTTAATATGTTCTAATCATTGTAAAAATTTCAGTAAACAAAGGTATTATATTTTTAAATAAAAGAATTTAAAATAGTTTTTTTTTGGGGGGGGGGGGGAGGGGGGATATATTTTATTTATATCCTTCACATCCCAAGTGTTAGTCTTACTCTGGGATTTTACTACAACTTTACATTTTTAAAGATAGTTACATTCTGTTAGAATCAGGTTTTTTAATGTGTGTCCAAACTAAAGTTACATAGAATAATCTGAAGTTGCAGTTAATGACATTTAATCAGTTTTTGTCAAACATAATACAGATCAGTGGAAACACTAATTTCAGTACATTGAATGTAGTTTAAAAAAAAAAAAAAAATGGGAAACTTAATCAAATTATATTTACCTGTTTGTCAACATAGTATAATTGTTTAAAGTTTTTATTTTTTTTTAAGCCATTCTATGTTTATTGTATACTGTGTTTCATAGTAACTTAATGTGAGAATTTTAATAATTTCTTTCAGATTCTGTGCTAGAACTTCAAATAGACTGCTGTGGCTGACGATACTATTTGACATGTTTGAATGATTTACAATATCTGTTAAATTTTTAATTGTATTAATTAATAGTGAATTATTTTATGATGATACCAATCTTTGTGTTGTTAGTAAATAAAGCATTCATTTTATTCATGTTTTTTATTGAAATAAATGGACTTTACTAAAAGTTATTATAGTTCTGTAATTGTATTTGTTGATTGATTTTTAGGTCAGTTTCTTTTATGCTGAAAGTTCTAAATTTAAATTTTTGAATCTTGATTTTTTTCAGAGATGCTGCAGTTCAGCGGAAAATCTAATTTCAGTTCTTTAGAACAAAATTTTAGTTTTTTTTTAATGTAATAAGAAAATTAGGGTTAATTAGATTAACCTGTTTGCCTATATAATTTAATTGTTTAAAGTTGTTTGACTTCTGGCATTTTCTTTAAAAAAATGAGTTTTTTTACAGGTTTTCATTGCTTTCATGTAAGTTCTGTTTTTTTTATTGGGGGGGTGGGGTGGCAGCTGTTCCATGTCTGTTTTTGTGGGAACAAAATTGATTGTATCACCTTTTTTATACACAAGGTTTGTGTATTATTCAAAAAAAAAATTCAAGTAATACATTAATTTTGTCTTGCTATTCATTATATTGATCGTGTAATTCAATTTTTAAACTGTAATAATTCAAAAATTTAAATTATTTCTTACAATGACAGCAAATTTAATTCACTGATTTCCTTTAACTTGTACAAATGCATAGAAGTAGTATGTATGTAGTGAGAAAAATGTGCAGTGTTTTTTTTTTATGTAACCGGAAGCTAAAGTAAATACAGTTTTTCTAAATCAGTTATATATATATGTATTTTTCAAAAGATTGGCTTAATTCAGTGTTACTTTGTTCTTTTGTAAAAGTTACAAGAATTCTGCAATATACATTAACAGGAATTTTCAGGAGAAAACTGGTATTAAAGCCTACAGTTAGCTTTCATAAATTAGAGGTTTACAACCAGGTTTTTAGAAATCTGTTTGTTTACACTTACGATCCTTTCTTAGAAAGTAATTTTATCCAATTAAATGTCCCAGAATTCAACTACCATTAAAGTCAATCATTGTAAAAGGAGAATTTTTTGCAGAAGAATAAAAATGTGCATTTTAAAACACAATTTAGATTTGGGACCTTTTAAATAAGGACATAATTTATATGATGTTATTAATTAAAAAATATGATTATATGGTGGTTTTACATAGTGGCTAACACATTAAATATTTGTTTGAATTGTTTGCCACTGGTTTAACCTGAAAATATGTATACCCCCATGGATTTTGCAGAATACTCAGCTAACAAATGTGGAGCTTTCACTGATCCAGTAAATCTCGCACTAGCAGAAGGCTGTGTAGATCTCGCTCAAAAAGACCACCAACCAATACCCAATTAAAGTAGGTGCAGCACTGCCACAATTAGCTTGGCTCTTGTGCAATACAAACTCAAACCCACTGAATTAAAAACTTTCCCAACAGTAAAGTTTTTTTTTTATGTTATTTGTACCAAAATAAATAAAAGCTGCTATTCTAAATTTAATAATTGGTGTTCATATAATTTTAAGTGGTTAAAATTTACTTTTTTTAATTTTGTATAAATGTTAGATATATTATTGAAATTAATTTCCTGTTCAAATGCATTTATAGTAAATACTCGATAATGTTTCCCTCACTGGCTTCATTCTGTGAATTTTTAATAATAATTGTAAATTTCAAGAAGGAAGGCACATTTGTGACGATGCATAATGTGAACCTCAGTACCTTTGGTCAGTGGCAAAACAATGTATGTTAGAGCCCCACCGCCAAAAAATGCCCCCATCCCTCCCTTTTTTTTGAAATTTTTTATGAAGTATAAGAGTTACATTTTTTTTTCAATTGGGTTGTAAGTGAAACAATGTAAAATTGAGTCTGTCAAAATATCAAGCATCCCTTTTTCACTTTACGAGCCCACATAAAAACTTATGGTGTGGAACGTCTCACAACATTCAATTACACTAGAAAATTCGTCATTGCAATAAAATTTATGGTGTCCATTTTCATATTTTCACTCATTTTAATAAAAATGGCCAGTTTGCCAATACTTTTGGTAATAATTTTTACAAGGGCAAAAAAAAATCAGCCATGGTGGCGAAGTTAGCAATGTTTATTCGATAGACATTACATTGCCCTTAACGTGAAACAGAAAAAAAGTCAATCGTTGATGGACGATGCTCAAGAGCAGAGAGCTCTGTATTAAAGGCACTCGTTTTTAACTTTTTATCGCATTTCAACTGAAATTTCAAAGGTAGAGACGATTAAAACACCTTAACAAGCATTAGCATAAAGATTTTAATCAAAATTGTTAAAACCATTTTTGAGCAATTATGGAAAAACATGATATTTTATGATTGCAATCTTATGCGCATGTACGATTTTTGACGAAAACCTTAATGGTAGATCCCATGGCCACCACCAACCTGCACTCCAAATTTGAACATCGGGAGTTATGCTGACCATGTACACAAAAACAGACATTTTTTTTCTAGACCACTTTTTTGAAATCTATATTCCAAAACATGGAGAAATGCGGGGGGGGGAAAAAATCAATTTTTTTTCACTTAATGCCATACTTTCATTACCATATGGATAATTGAAAGTAAAAACTAGCAGGATAGCCATCACATACTGAAAACTTTTTTTAAGATATCTGCAGTCGCTTACTCTTCATTGCGAAATTTCTATCCGATAAAACCTCCATTGACTTTGTTTGCAATTAACTGTTGTCAGAGAATTTAAGGAATTGCAATTTATAAGAAATTTCATTTGCCCATCATATTTCCAAAAGGGATAGCTGGAGAGTTTTTGTTTTTTTTATTCATCACATTTTAAAGTATTTTTTTACAATTTTTATTGAAATAGCAAATTGTGAAATATAATTTGAACATTTTAGTTATTATCCTTTTTTTTTTTTTTTAAATCTTATTGTAGTAGTTTTATGCATGGACTCTAAGCTTATTTCCAAGGTGTTGCAGATCACAATTGAAGGATGTGCAAGGCTGCTAGTTTTTATTCAAACCTTAATTTTAACAATTACTTGAATTTAAATTAACCTCCTTGACAGTTCCTTTAAGTGTTGTGAGCGTATATCACTTTACGTTTGTTATAATTCACTGCATTTTTTTAGTTTTTTTCTTTATAGTCCAATTTGTGCAGTCAATAGGAATATAAAATAGTATTTTTGCAATTTTAAGAGAATATAGACTTGTTATAAATATCACATTCTATTTGTTTATGATTAAAATATGCACAATATAATTTTGAAAACAAAATAAATCGAGCCTTAGAACAACACCAATTTAATTTAAAGATGTGTTCTTTAGATTTTCAATAGATTTGTTAAAAAAAATTTAGATTTTCTATGATTTAAATTATCAAGAGTCTTTTTTTCTTTCAATTACCCATAAATATACATGGGTAATGAAAGTATAGCATCCGGCAAAAAAAAATTGCAATGTTTTTTTGCCTTTTTCCAAGTTTTGGAATTTTCTGATTTCAAAAAAGTGATCGAGAAATATTGTCTGTCTCTGTGGTCAACAAAACTCCCGAATAAATTGATCAACGATGTTTAAATTTGGTGTACTGATTGGTGGCCGCCATGGGACCTAACATTAAAGTTTTCGTCAAAATCGCGCATGCGCATAAGGTAGCTGCCATTGAAAGAAACATGTTTTTCAATGATTGCTAAAAATCGGCTCTAACAATTTTGATCAAAATCGCTGTGGTAATGCCTCTTATGGGGTTCTAAACATCCCCATCTCTGAAATTCTAGTAAAAATACTTTAATGGCGTAAAAAGTTGAAAAACGAATGCTTTTAACACAGAGTTCTCTTTGTTTGTGCATAGCTCATAAACGACCGTTTTTTCTCTTCTCCTCAGTTCCACTTACAAGAAAGGATAATTTAAGAATTATCGAAAAGTAAATAGCCATAATCAACATTTTGGCGGAAGTTTTCCTTTTTAGAGGCGCAGATAAGAATTATTACAAAAAATATCGCCAAACTGACTATTTTTTCTAAATGAATGCTGAAAATATAAAAACGGTAAATAATATAAATTCACGTCAGTATTATAGTGTAACTGAAAGTTGTGCGATGTTTCACACCCCTAGTTTACTTTGTAATTTGTTGATTTATCCTTTTTGCCAATTTATGGTGGCCTATTTATCTGCTTTACAATAAGATATGACGTCAAATAAGACAATTTAATTATTTTTACCTTTCCCTTTTTCATATTTCATGTCTTTTGGAACATCTCAACTCCACTAATTGCATTCTTTTACTTTGCTGTTATGGATAGTACTATTCTCTTTTGTGACGTACTTCTCGTGTACTTCCGTAGTCTTCCGGTTGCTCCTTTTCTTCCTAGAATGTAGCGCGTCCGTTTATGCATGGTCATAGGTCTCTTATAAAATGTCTGATGTCATGAACGAAAAATTTCTTAAACTTGATAGTTGAATTTAAAAGTTCGATATCCTAATTTGGTGTTGTGATTTAGTTAAGAGTAAGTCCTCGTAAGTATCATTCCCTATACTCGCTATGTTACAATCTACTTGTTCAGTTCATTTAGAAACTATTTTACATAAAACTTCGAAATTTGTAGTAGATACTAAAATGACTACTTAATGAAATGGCATAAATTAAAAACTCGAAAATAACGTCTATTATAAATGAAATTTAAAAAAACAAAAGACTATTGCAGATGTCACCACTGCATAAGCATTGACGTAAGGTTTTCAAATATAATATTAGACGCTAAAGCGTTATGTTTTCGTTGCGGGCGACGGGATTTGATCCGAGGACCATGATGTCTGGAGACAGATGCGTTACCTCTGTGCAAAAGAAAACTCCAGTTTACAGAAGCATTATCTGATATTTGAGGTCGCCACACGCTATTTTCAAGTTTTTAACTTATGCCATTTTATTATATAACCATTTTCATATCTACTCTCCAGATTTCAAGGTTTATACAAAATAGTTTCTAAATGAACAAGGTTAAAAGATTGTAGCATATAGTGATATAGGGAATGATCCTTGCTAAGACTTCTTATAAAATGACTATTAGTTGAATACCCGCGTGCTTAATTTTAACACGTGCAATATTTTAGCTAGCTGTAAGGCCTCGCGTTGAGGAAATCTGTCATTCGTGTATAGATCCCACCTTTTGGCTCTTCACTCGCAGGAAGGTTCACCGCTACGTAAAATCAAGATCGCTTCGTTTGCCGAAAAGTTCATTGACACATAAACACATCAGGCTTACTTCACTCGTTGAAAGGTTCATTGCTATGCTAGAATAGGCTCGCTTCTCTCGCTGAAAGGTTCATTGTTGCGTAAGCATAAGCTCGCTTCACTCACTAAAATCTATAATTGCTACGTAAAGCCTTAATATTAGAAGTCTCTCCCCTGTCAAAAAAAAAAAAAAAAAAAAAAAAAAAAAAACGTTAATACATAATACAACACCCCGTTAAGATTATTTTAACAAGTGTTTGTGGAAAGCAAAATTAAAAGGCCAAAACTACTTATGTTGAAACTTTCAGAGCTCTAGGCCTATTATCGCATTTTCGGAAAATATTAATTAAAAAAAAATTATCAAAAATCCAATTAAAATTTTAATATTCTTTTAGTCAATAGTCCAATTAGAATGCCAAAACTACTTGGGCTACATCAGTTCCGAAATTTTCAACACAAGTAGAAATCGTTTTGTAAAATATTTGTTAATTAATAAAAAAAAAATAACAACAAATTTAAAATTCTGTTTTTCAATATTTCAATAAGAAGGCAAAAATTACTCATGTATAAAATTTCTTAGCTGTAACCCTATTAGAAGTCGTTTTATAAAAAAAAAATGTAAATTAATTAAGAAAATTAATTAAAAAATAACTAATTAAAATTTTATCTTTTTTTTTTTTTTTAAAGTCCAATTAGAAGGCCAAAACTACTTATGTTGAAAATTTCAGAGCTGTATCTCTATTTGAAGTCACTTAGTAAAAAAAAAAAAAAAAATTAAAATATTAATTAAAAAGAAATAACTAATTAAAACTTTAGCATTCTGTTTGACATACATAAAATTGGAAGGCCAAAACTTCTTGGGTTGAAAATTTCAGAGCTCTACTCCAATTTTAAGTAGGTTTCTATAGATCCACAGAGCGACAGACAGACTCACAGCTTGTTTTATTATTATTGATACGATAGACAGAACAATCTAACAAACGAATAGATATACACATTGAATATTTTCAAACTATAATTTGCTTTGTTATCTTGCTTCGTCCTCGTCTTTTTCATCATCAAATCTTGATTGATTTCATCCAGAACCTGAGAGCAACGCACATAAAAACTTGAGCGGTCCACGAATAACGCCCCCTCCCCCTTCGCTGGATCCGCCAATGTCGGTGTAGAATTTTCGTAATCATAATAGATATAACAGTGGTTATTGAGGTGAAAAGGTCTTCAACATCACGGATGTTACTTGAGGTTGTTACTTTTTCTTTGATGTAGCCCCAGAAGAAACTGAGGGTGTGGAACATCGCACAACTTTCAATTACACTACAATGTTTGTCACTGCATTAAAATTTGATATGGGCTGTTATTTACTATTGTCATATTTTCACTCACACTCGTCATATTTTAATTTTCACCCGTTACTTTTAGCAATAATTTTTACATGGGGAAAACCCCCCGCCAAAATGGCGAAATTGGCGATGTTAATCGATGTACCTAACATTGTCTCTTTTTGTGGGTGAAACAGAAAAAAAATCAATCTTTGATGGGTGATGCTCAAGTGCAGAGAACTATGTGCTAAAGACACTGGTTATTCAACTTTTTACGCTTTTGTCACATTTCAACGGGAATTTCGGATGGGGAAGTTTAGAACACCATAAGTGGCATTAGCAGAGAGATTTTATTCAAAATCGTTAATATCGTTTTTTAGCAATTTCTGAAAAACATGATTTTTTTCATGATTTCAACTTTAAGGCATGCTCTATTTTGACGAAAATCTTAATGGTAGGTCCCATGGATTTTCTATAGCACTTTTTTGAAGTCTGGATGCTACAAAATGTAGAGAAATACAAAAAAAAAAAAACCGATTTTTTTTTTTTTTTTGACCGAAAGCAATACTACCTTACGTTAATACATGGGTAATTGAAAGTAAAAAATGTCCACTTTGGGGAAAAAAAATGGGAGATAAGCTCTTTTTGAATTCCGCGATTCATTCGATTCGATTTTTTGTTCAAAGTTCAATCAATGTAAGCTTGTTAATTAAGACGATTGGTTGGAATTTACCCATTACATAGAATATTTCTACATAGAGTCGTTAATTTTTTTTTAACCTTGCGATCAACTTATGCATGTACCCTACATAACACACATATCCTACCAAGGAGGTCCTTAGGAAATCTTTCGGAGACCCGAGGATGACTGGGGACGTCTTAGGAATATTTCTGGAAGGATGTGTACTATATGGGACTCTACCAAATATGCCCGACGACCAAATGGTATAGTGGTTAGCGTGCTAGCTTCTAGACCACGAGGTTGCGGGTTCGAATCCCGTGTAAGGCATGGGTGTTTGTAAATGTATGTTGGCTTGTCAAATGACGAATGTTTCGGCGCATTATAGCCCTCGTGTTGCTGACGGCGCTAGAAGATCTGAAAACAACCAACCAAATTTGCCCACTTTATTTTTTCCGGCCCACCTGTTGGCTGTGTGGTTGGTGCTCTGACTTCACATGCCAAAGGTGTCAGGTTCGAATCCCGTGTTAGGCATGAATGTTCGTTGTGGTTCCGAATCCACGTTAAGCTGTAGGTCCTGGCCTGATTAGCCGTTATTGTGCACAAGTATAGGTCGTTGAGGGCACAAACCAACCAACTTTATTCTTTCCGTGACTCAGCATCTGGTCCTGTCTGAAAGCACGTAAAATTAAAATATTGCTTCCACTGTGAGACTTCGGATGGAATTTGTGCATGACAAGGTCACAGACAACTGCTTTTCAAGATGCCCAACGTCAAAAATAAATTAAGAGATCGTGATTGACTAGTTGAATTAGAAAACAGAGAACGAACGGAATGTATTTTAGAACGTGGGATGTTTAGAACACCTTAAGAGGCATTACCACAGCGATTTTTATCAAAATCGTTGAAGCCGTTTTTTGGCCATAATTGAAAAACATGATTTTTCCAATGGCAGCTACCTTATGCGCATGCGTGATTTTGACGAAAACCTTAATGGTAGGTACCATGGCCACCACTAACCCTCATCCCAAATTTGAACATCGTCGGTCAATTTGTTCGGGAGTTATGCTGACCACAGACACAAAGACACACATACATACACACAGAAGGACATTTTTTCTAGATCACTTTTTTTGAAATGTGGGGGAAAGGATGTTCCAAAACGTGGAGAAATGCAAAAAAAAAAAGCAGTTTTTTTTTTTATTTTTTTTTATCGAATGCTATACTTTCATTACCCTATGTATACATACATATGGGTAATTGAAAGTAAAAAAGTCAGCCTTATGTAATACTATAATTCTTAGATACGAAGAGGGGGGGGGGGTCAAAATGCTCACGAATTGCTTCCAGTAATATGTGTCTGGCAGTAAACTTGGCGAAAGCACTGTTGTACAATCATACGCGAAATAATTTTAAACAAATTGAGTGTTATTGGGTTGTTCGGAAAGTAATTTCGTTTTTTTTGGGGAACATGTAAGACAATTTTCGTATAATGAATAAATATTTTATTAAATTATATATTGGCCATTCTGGTCCAACACCTTTTGCCATCTTTCTGGCAGTCACATGATTCCCCGCTCATAAAAGTTTTGGTCCTTGCTGGCAAAAAACTGATTCAGGTGGTTTTTGACATCTTCATTTGAGGTAAAGGTTTTACCATCCAAAAAATTTTGCAGGGACCGGAACAAATAATAATCGGAAGGCGCCAGACATTGGCGGCTTCAAGGGGGGGGCCATGGGGGCCATGGCCCCCTCCTTGAAGGGTTCCCTCTTCCTTCCTAGCCCTTTCAAATATCCCAAAACTCTTTGAGAATTTCCAGTTTAAAAAACGGTGAAAATACAGATTTTTAAGCACAATTTCATTAACGTAAATTTTTTCTTTACAGTACAAAAAATTATAGCCCCCCCCCCCCTCAGAAAAAACCCTGGTTTTAAATGTATTTACGTACACAACACACGACACAATACCCGGTACACAACACAAGTACACAGGTAGTGACCATCCCCCTCCTAAACGACGATTTCCTTTTTCCCGGGGGCCTCTGCCCCTTTTTGGAACAACCATGCTCTTCTAAGCAACCATGGCGCCGAGGGTAATTTCAACACGTGATGTCTGGACTAGTGTGTGACTTTTGTCACTTGGGCATGGAATCGGTACTGTGTTATTGTTATAACTAGTTTAGACAGGCCATTTATTGTGAAAATATCTGTTGAACTAGCAACACTTTTATTCGTTGTTTAAAGATTTCGTGATAATTTTGACTCGAGTAATTAGTGACGAATATCTACAATATGTCTTCAAAAAGAAAAAATGAGAGCATTTTTAAATACTTCTCTAAAAAGAAATACTCAAATACCAGAAGAGTATTTTAGAATCTCGGTTTACATACCTTTATTGGATAATATAATTGAAGACCTAATAGGAAGATTTCCAAAAGAAAATTTGGATTGTTTTGGCTTTCGATTACTGATTCCAACCTCCGTTATGGAAAAGCCAACAGAATCAGAAAGCAACGAGCTTTAAAACTTATTAAAGAAGTTCATACCAATTTTAGGACTGACACAAATGAGTGTTATTCTGATTGAAAGTGAGCTAGCACTATGGAGAGAGAAATGGAAAAAAGAAGAATAGCTCCCCACTTCTGCCATAGATACAATGAGAGCTTGTGACAAATATGTATATCCTACTATTTACGAGTTACTTAAAATTTTGGCAACACTACCAGTTAGCGTTGCCTCTGCTGAAGAAGCTTGATGAAGTTGCTGATGAAGTTTCTCTACCCTTCGACGCTTGAAAACGTGGCTAAGAGCTAGAATGGGGGAAGAAAGGTTAGCAGGACTTAGCTTGTTGCATACTCACAGAGACATAAACATTGATGTGAGCTGTGTCATAGGCAGATTTTCCAAAACAAAGCAGAGGAAATTGGATTTTGTTCTTTAGGCTTTCAAAGAGTAAAGAAGTGTGATTGTAAAACAATTATTAACTATTTTTTTTTTTTTTTTGTAATTTCTTTGTTTTACTCTTTTCTTATTTTTCAGGAGAGCAATTCAAGCTTAAATTAACTTTTTTAATTCTGCATCAAATGAAAATTACTAATTTAGAAAATTCTACACTTATCATTGCAATCAAGCATTTAATCAGCAGTTAGTTTATTATAATTAGGTTACATAGTGCATACATTTTACGAACTTAAAGTTTAAAATGGCCCCCCCCTGAAAAATGAACCTAGGGCCGCCTTTGGCGCCAGATCTGGAGAATATGGTGGGTGTTGCAGTATGTCCCATCCAAGCTGTAAAAGCTTTTGGCGAGTGACCAAACTTGTATGAGGCCTCGCGTTGTCTTGGTGGAACACTACACCCTTCCTGTTGGTTAATTCTGGCCTCTTCTGTTTAAGCGCATCATTCAATTTGTCCAGCTGATGACAATAGACTTCCGAATTAATAGTTGTATTGTCCGGTAAAAGCTAAAAAAAAACGATTCCTTTGAAATCCCACCAAACGGACAGTATCACCTTTTTTTAGTGAATGTTGGCTTTTGAAACGCTTTGAGCCGGTTCATCTTTTCTGCTCCATGACCTCTTGCGTTTCACATTGTTGTATACGACCCATTTTTCGTCCCCAGTAATAATCCGATTAAAAAATTGATCATTTTCCTGACGTTTGAGGAGCGAATCACACACGTCAACGCGACGACACAAATTTCGCTCCGTAAGAACATGGGGCACCCACACATTGAGCTTCGAGGTTAAGCCCAGGCCTTTCAAGTGGCCATAAACAGTCGAATTCGACAAATTTAACCTCTCACCGATGTCTCGTGTGGTTATTAGCCGATTTGCATCAACTAATAATGCCTTTATCTTGTCTTTATCAGCTTCAACTGGCCTTCCCGAACGTGGTGCATCTTCGACATCAAAATTGCCGGATCGAAACTTTGCAAACCAGTTCTGGCACTGTCGTACTGTTAACACGCCTTCTCCATACAAATCCGTCAATTTTTTTCTCGCTTGGACAGCATTTTTACCTTTTCTATAGTAAAAAAGTAAAATATGACGAAAATGCTGCTTATTGCTCTCCATATTTAAAAGGGCACCAACCAAAAACTACTGCGTAGAATTAATAGAACTTTTTCACACACAAGCCTTGCAATATCAGCTCTCAAGACATATAATGGTTATATGCGGCTAAAGTGTGAAGTTGGTTTCGAAAAAATGTAATTAAGTCCTCTGACGGGCAAAAACGAAATTACTTTCCGAACAACCCAATATGTTTAAAAATAAATTTGAGTAATAATTATTTTTATAAATAAACAAGTTTCATTTTGATAGCAACTGTCACTAATAGGACCCTTCTACGTAATTCCTTTTTCTGTACCTGTGGCTCATCCACAGTTTGGCAATATTTCGAGACTGGGAGCTCCCCCTATTAAGGCTGGCGACACATGATAACAAAAACTAAAAACATTCTAAGATTCAAGAATAACTGTTGCCTAGTTGGTGACAAACATGATGACGTATAATCATACTTGTGTACTCTTCCGTTAGCCGGATACCAGATAAAAATTACCAGATTACAGCGATCAACTACCTTCAAATCATTTATAATTTCGATAACAAACTATTGTAGCAATTTACTATAACAAACCAGAATCATGTAGACTTGGAGATACATTTAGCGTTTATTAAACATGTAAACAATTAAGCTTGGCGATATATTTACACATTAATTAAATGTATAAACATTTTGGCTCGGCGAAAACTTCCCCAAGTGGTACCCAGATAATGGAACAGTACCCAAACTTGTAATCAAATATCCAAGTTTTACCAAATACTTCGATATGCAGACAAAATGCTCAAATTCTCACTGAGTAAATATGGAAGCAATCTCGCAGTTGATTTATAAAACACTTCCGGTTGAATTTTTTTTCATTCTACTAATCTTAATGAGGTATTCAAAATAAAATTTAAAACATGTCTGCAGACTTTTAGGCGAATAACCAAAGGAATTCAGGTCACCATTTTAGGAACTTCCGGCTGAATTTTGGTAAAGGAATTCGTCTCGATAAGATGCTTTCAATTAAAAACCTATGAATCTAGCAAAATTTCAGAATTCTACTCTTATTAAAAGATGGCGCTCAATGAACAGTAAAATTTCGCATTTTGTGCGTTTTTGGGTATTTGTAGTGGATTGGCTAATAAGTACAATTGAAAGCAATTTTCTTAAAATTTTCATTTATACCATAATTAAAAGATATTAAATAAGTTAGTAAAAGTTTATGAAATAATTAAACACTAGAGGGCTCCGCCCTGCTCACAAACGCTCGTTAATCCCCCGTGTTACTTCGTTAAACTTTTGAAATTCTGATAAAACTGCCCCTATAAATTAGGCGGTATAAAATCCTGAAAAGCATTCAAAATAAGCGATTAGTACACCTAAATACAAAATTACTAATTATAATGTGGTGTTATATAGATCAGTAGTGTTATTTATTTCATCATTTAACCAAGCATTACAGTACCACTTGACTATTTTTTTTTTTTTTTGTACTCCGTTAATGGTGGATTGGAAATTATGTAAATACCATAATATCATTTAAAAACATAAAATTCTCTCTCAATAAAGAGTGAAATAGCGAGGGTAAATAGTGTCTAAGTTTCAGCTCTATTGAAAGTTTATAAATATGCAGCTGTACTTAATGAACATTTTCAAACAACACTCAATCTCCTACCAAGAATAACATTTAATTGAAATCAATCGAATGAACAGCTAATAACATCTTAAAAAATTTGGGTTAGGTATGGAAATTGTAAACATCATAAATCCTGTAGATGTTGCCGTTTAGATTATCGAAACCCACTGTCATAGTAGAGATATGTTCGATAACATAATATTGAAAAATTACCATATAAAGAGTTCTTTTTGTAAGAAAAAGTAAATATCAAGAGTTCTTTTTGTCATAAATTCTCCAAGACTGGCATTATCTTTCAACATTTTTAATAGCTCACTCCCTTTTATATTTCTGGAATCTTTTGAGTTATTCATATCTACAATATTTTTCAATTTTTCTCTTGCTGTAATTCTGTGAGAAAATATGGCCTAAGCAACCCAATTCATTTGAAAGATACCATATAAGCTTTTTCAAAACTTTTCCAGCTTCAATTCCAATTTTAGAATCTATTATGTTATACTTTTTAACGTTTTTTCACAAGTTCAGGTCACCACCAGAAGCTAATGGGGCTTCTATCCATGTCTTTACTATACAAAAAAGCATTAAATTGTACAAATCGCTGGAACTGCATTTCTTCTCTCTATTAGTTATATGGAAAACCTCTTGCTGATCATTGAATAGAAGGATTTAAAAATGTGTAAGAGATTAGCCATCCACGGGGGTTATGAATAGCATCTGCTGCTCTCCAAATGATTTTCTGTAGTGGATTGACCAAAACTATTAATGTCAAATAGATTACTTTTTTTATAATCATCTCTAATCATCATAGATTTATCCACAGTTGAAAGGAAGGTTATATTTGAAACTTTAAACCCTTTAGTGTCTTCTTTCAGTTCTAAATCCTGGAAATTTATGTGTGCAATTCTTTTTCAAACGGTTTTAAGCCTGTTAAAGAGGAAAACTTCTAGGGAACATGATGGCCTATAGCATAACTTAAATAACGTTGCCAATAGTAGTTAAATGACATGGTGCGGATAGCCACAATAGTTCCCGTCCGATTATCCTCCAAATTAATGCATGCCTCTATACACATAGTTATACTCATAATATGAAAACTTTGTACAAATTTAATTCTCAACTTGCCATTGCCTAGCATAAAAACAGTTTTTGAAATATATTTCACTGTTCTTCCACCACTCAACTTTGAGACACTAAGAAGTTTTTCGCAACCATCCTCCTAAACATACACTGGCAAACGATCAATCTTTCTTAATCCAAAAGATTTTGGCAGAAGTTTGTCGTTCCAATGAAGGGCTATAGGACAGTAAGATTTGAATATACCCATTTCTTGAGTCAGGGTGTTCTTTTCTAGCTTTTTTTGTGTTGATTTTTAACCCTTCTATAAAGAGGAAACGTTCAAGGAATATACCCCAAAGCTTCGACTACTGGAACAATCAAACGAAGTGCTTCACAATCAGACAGTGTTTTTGATAATATGGATGTTGCCAGATATACAGTAGATAACTGTTGCCAAACTATATTGCATGTGTTAAAACACCAGAAAACTTTTTTTTTCTTAAAATGTTAACATGCGTTCTTATCAGCATAAAACTCGAAAATTATGCGAAATTACAAAAAAGTGTAAAAATGAATGGTCATTGAGCGCCACTTTCTTATAGGAGTAGAAAGCTAAAATTTTAGGATAATAATACTATGGGTAAATGTAAAAAAATTAGGGGATGTCTTGATCTGTAGATGAAAAAAAAAACTTTTTGTACCACTCTAATACACAGGATATCAATCAGTTAGTCTTTGAACCTGCAAAAAAAGTGAGAGAAATCCGGGGCCTTTGTTATTCATTTAATATTAAATAATAAATTCGGCCAGATGATGGGCTACCATTTGCAACTGCTTACAAAGTAAATATATGGTGTGTAACAATGGCGGTCCGTGGGCAAAAATGTTAATGCAGACGGATATTTATCGGATTTTGTTACACTTAACCGTAGAAATTGGATCTTCATTTTAGAAAATTGTCAAATATATAATTTTAGTTTTGAACTAATAAATTTAGATGCAGACCGGATGTACTGGCTGTAGCTGTAGTGCAAGAGCCACCACTGATGTGTAACCAACTTGAACAAAAGATCTCGGGGTAAATTATAAATTTCCTTTTAATTGCAGTTACTAAAGGAAAAGCATTTAACTTTCAAAAATTGATACAAACAGTACATAAAGGTACAATACAAAAGGAAACAAAGAATTTAATAGGGAAATTCATCAAATAAAATAAATTAAAGGATCGATAGACAACATGTCTGAACCGTAACATAGATCCTTTCTCTATCTCTCTCTGGTTACAAAAAGTAAAAACAAAATTATCCACTTATAAAATTGAGGATGTGAAGGAGATGGCTCCATCTTTGCTAGGAAAGCGTTTGTTATTTTAAAACCTAATTCGGTATGTTTATATGAAACGGTTCGGTTAATTTTTGTATGAAACTGGTTAAACAACATTGTTCATCAACATAATTCAAGAAAAAATGCGTAGGAAACACCGAATCACTCAAAGTTGTTCGGGAAATTTCTTTTTGAACAATGTTTCTTGTTCAACACTTTTGTGCTATGCTTGATGATGTTTCCAACTAGAGCTATAAATATCGAAAGAAGTTGTCAAGCGCTTTTCGCACTGTCTTTTTCCATGTTCTTTTGTTAATACATCACCCAAAATGGTTTAAAATGTTTTACATCTGTTAGAATTCCTAATCTTTGAACTTTCATTTGTTGCATAATAATAAATTGTAAGGGGACATTTTTCTAAAATACAATTTTTATCAAAACGCCTGTTGAATTAAAACCAAGTAGATCAGGTTCGAAATTTCGTAGTTATGGATAAAGAACTCCATAGTATTACGACGAACACATTTAGTTTTGACAAACATCAACCGTCGCCTAATCTTTCGAAAACGAACAGATATTATTTTTAGAATTACAGATATTCTTTTTTAGAACTACACCAGCGTCTCCATGGCAACTCTCTCTTTACAATTCGTAATCGTTGCCACTCACTTACCATTCCGCAACAACGCAAACTTGTTGCTTTTCAAATTTGATGAATAAGTTTGCATTCACAATTGTTGAAGGAAACGTGCCATTTAATATTTTCATTTTTCATATCTGGCATCAGTTGTGGTGATTAGGAGGATACAAATGGAAAGGAGAATCGTCCATGCTTGATTATATTGTTACGAATTTTTGTATATTTGTAAATATTTCGTAGTGTTAATTTTGTAAATAGGAAAATTTATGTACATCTCGCATAAGGCAGTGCAATAGTTCGTCTTTAGTTTGCTTCCCCGCAATGTGTGTCTTAATGCTTGAAAACGAGTTTTACAGAGATAACCCTGGGAAGCGAGTTTTACAAGGAGCAGGGCATTTGACATTATGGTAACGGCAACTGGTTAAACAAGGTTAAACAACTGGTTTGGCAGTGCAATAGTTCGTCTTTAGTTTGCTTCCCCGCAATGTGTGTCTTAATGCTTGAAAACGAGTTTTACAGAGATAACCCTGGGAAGCGAGTTTTACAAGGAGCAGGGCATTTGACATTATGGTAACGGCAATCTTGCCAAATTGACGAGATAGAGCCAAGTTGGCGACGGTTTTGTCGCCAAATTTGGCGAGAAATCGCCAAATGTCGCCAAATCGTCGAGAAAAACCATTGTGCGACATTTTCGGTCCCCATGTACATGTATAGGACTTTTCGACTACGATCTGGAAAGTTTTCCAAATATCTACCTCTTGAAGTTTCAAGAAGGTTCGCCGCCTCCCCTATATAAGCCAGAGTAAGTAGTTGACTGAGTTGAGTCAGTGAGTTGACTGGAATAACTGAGTTGAGATACTGAGTCTCAGCGAGCGTTTAGAGAGTTCCGAAAGCGAACTGTATTGCATTATCTTTTGCGGTGATTTAGCAGTTGTGTGTCAAGTTTAACTGCTGTTTTGTGCTCTACTGTTGTGAAAAGAGCTGTATTGAGTCTACTAGAACGAGAAGTTCGGGAGTTGTAAAGGAATCTGTGAAGAGTTATATTGGAATAAATTTCTGCAAGTGTTGATCTGCTTTGGTTTCAAATCTTTCGAACCCATCAACGCAACAATATATTCCCACACAATCCCAGGAAAGGATGAAGTAAATTACAAAATTAACATAATTTTACCGTTAAACTCATTGAAATTTCAACGGCTAAATCATGTTAATTTTGCAATTTGATCCAGTAGTTTAATGTATCACCTATAGTAATATAATGAGTTTAATGTTTAATGGATGTAGTTAAATGTGTAATATATAATGGAAAGTATTTCCTCAGGGGCTTGAACCCTAAAACCCCTTGCATTCGACCCTGTCGAGGATATGCTGTACATTGCATTTTTATTGTTTTTAGGGCAAAAGTTTTTTAAAAATATCACGGTAAACTGCTTTCCCCCTTCCTTCCATATTTTCCAAATCCCTTTTAGCAAAACAGCAAGCAATTTGTTTGAACAATTTGAAAACTCGATTATGTACCTTGTTTTTGAAATTGGAAATACATTTTGTATGAACTAACAAAGCGATTTCATTCATTGTTTGATTAGTTCTTTTCAAAATCTACCTTTTAATATTTAATAATAATAAAAAAAAATTTGCATTTTTATTTATAACTTGTGTGGATCTTTCTACATATTGTACCATCTACATATTGTACCAACACAAAACAAAATTCCAGCTGCGTCATCTACTTTTTATGATAAATTATTTCTGAAACAATCTTCAACACGTGCGCCTGTGCCGACCAATCACTATCCGCGTTAACGTTTGGGCACGCTTGCGCAAGCGCAGTGAAGTTAGAAGATTTTAGAGACACACGTGACGCCGCGAAAAAGTACCAATGTGTTGTTATCCTTACCTCCTCATGATGCTGCGTTGGTCTGCGATTCTTGGTATCTTTTTAAAGTTTTAAATCTATTAGTGCCACAACAGAATGGATTTAAAATCCCATTTGGAATGCTTTGCTTTGAAGTGAGTAATACATTTTTGTGAGCATTTAAGTTAATAACCTGCTTTTTAATTCAATTGTTAACTTTCTATATTGGCAATCCCTAATCCTCGAATATGAACCGCGGTTTTCGAACAAAGAACGTGGCCACCCATGGAAAAAGTGTCTTGTTTTCGATTAAATATCATTGAAAAGTTAAGCATAAAAAGTAAATGCTGATTTCTTCATGTTGAGTGTTCGTTATATGTTTTGGAAAAACTGTGTCGATTTTCTTACAAGTGTGTACTCAAGGTGATATAAAATCTTCGCTGCCTTTATGTTGCATAGCATACCTTAATATGAAGCGGATTTTTTTTTGTAGAGTGCCAAATTTCTTTGGAATAATAATGTTAACATGTTTTCCTTAATGAATAGAAAGAAGCTAATTTGGTGAAGAAGTGTTTAAACTGTAGTTCGTGTTGAGTAGTGAATGCAATATTTTTAAATATTTTGTGAAAATTACGATATTTTTTTTGCATGCAATATTAGTATTAAAAATTATCAAGTGATAATTTTTGCTGGGTCTCGGTTCATAATAGATAACATATTTCTTCTACCGCTTTGACTCAAAGGCGGCCCTAGGTTCATTTTTCAGGGGGGGGCCATTTTAAACTTTAAGTTCGTAAAATGTATGCACTATGTAACCTAATTATAATAAACTAACTGCTGATTAAATGCTTGATTGCAATGATAAGTGTAGAATTTTCTAAATTAGTAATTTTCATTTGATGCAGAATTAAAAAAGTTAATTTAAGCTTGAATTGCTCTCCTGAAAAATAAGAAAAGAGTAAAACAAAGAAATTACAAAAAAAAAAAAAAAATAGTTAATAATTGTTTTACAATCACACTTCTTTACTCTTTGAAAGCCTAAAGAACAAAATCCAATTTCCTCTGCTTTGTTTTGGAAAATCTGCCTATGACACAGCTCACATCAATGTTTATGTCTCTGTGAGTATGCAACAAGCTAAGTCCTGCTAACCTTTCTTCCCCCATTCTAGCTCTTAGCCACGTTTTCAAGCGTCGAAGGGTAGAGAAACTTCATCAGCAACTTCATCAAGCTTCTTCAGCAGAGGCAACGCTAACTGGTAGTGTTGCCAAAATTTTAAGTAACTCGTAAATAGTAGGATATACATATTTGTCACAAGCTCTCATTGTATCTATGGCAGAAGTGGGGAGCTATTCTTCTTTTTTCCATTTCTCTCTCCATAGTGCTAGCTCACTTTCAATCAGAATAACACTCATTTGTGTCAGTCCTAAAATTGGTATGAACTTCTTTAATAAGTTTTAAAGCTCGTTGCTTTCTGATTCTGTTGGCTTTTCCATAACGGAGGTTGGAATCAGTAATCGAAAGCCAAAACAATCCAAATTTTCTTTTGGAAATCTTCCTATTAGGTCTTCAATTATATTATCCAATAAAGGTATGTAAACCGAGATTCTAAAATACTCTTCTGGTATTTGAGTATTTCTTTTTAGAGAAGTATTTAAAAATGCTCTCATTTTTTCTTTTTGAAGACATATTGTAGATATTCGTCACTAATTACTCGAGTCAAAATTATCACGAAATCTTTAAACAACGAATAAAAGTGTTGCTAGTTCAACAGATATTTTCACAATAAATGGCCTGTCTAAACTAGTTATAACAATAACACAGTACCGATTCCATGCCCAAGTGACAAAAGTCACACACTAGTCCAGACATCACGTGTTGAAATTACCCTCGGCGCCATGGTTGCTTAGAAGAGCATGGTTGTTCCAAAAAGGGGCAGAGGCCCCCGGGAAAAAGGAAATCGTCGTTTAGGAGGGGGATGGTCACTACCTGTGTACTTGTGTTGTGTACCGGGTATTGTGTCGTGTGTTGTGTACGTAAATACATTTAAAACCAGGGTTTTTTCTGAGGGGGGGGGGGGGGCTATAATTTTTTGTACTGTAAAGAAAAAATTTACGTTAATGAAATTGTGCTTAAAAATCTGTATTTTCACCGTTTTTTAAACTGGAAATTCTCAAAGAGTTTTGGGATATTTGAAAGGGCTAGGAAGGAAGAGGGAACCCTTCAAGGAGGGGGCCATGGCCCCCATGGCCCCCCCCTTGAAGCCGCCAATGCTTTGACTTATAAAATCGGAAGACTTATTAAAACTTCTATTTCAGGTTTATGAATGCCTGCTGAGTGTGAACTGAGACGGAATGCTTGAGTTACAACTATCCATATCGATGGTTACAACAGGACTTGGTTCGACCAGTAGTGGGATTCGAATACAGGCTCAGTGCGGTAAGTCACAATATTTGTTTAAATATATTGTCTTTAATTTGGTAGTTTTCAAAAATTATCAACCGGCAACTTGTTTAGTTTTTGTTTATGAGGTTTAATTTGTCGGGATTCATTCAAAAATCCTCTGCCGGGCTTGTTTAGTTTTATTTTGTGTATGGGTCTTTTTCAACTTAAGTAGATAGTAATGTTTGTGATTCGACAGGACTAAGTGTTTTGCATCTAGAATATAATTCTATATTTCATTTGGTCTAGGAGAAGAAGGAACTGTTTAAGTAGTTTTTTTTTCTTGGTCTGATCTCTTGAGCTTATTGTTCTTCTACCTTAACAACGTCATAATTTGATATATGAATTAGTTTAGAGAGGTTATTCACGAATGTGTACGATTAGTAAGCCTCTGTATTATTTATTTGATGGCTAGTTTATTTTGGCAATATTGCTTGAAGTTAAACTGGTTGCAAATTCAAATCGATGTATTTCCAGAATCATTAACAATTGGCTTTTCAAATTGATTGAGCATTTCATTTATTGCAGAAATCAGTTGGATAATTTTTTTCTTCGGAGCCTTGATGAAAGTCATGAATTTTTAGCTCCAAGGGCGTACTGGTCATAGGGTTGTCCGTTGCAATCAGCGGGCCGATCTGTGCCTTATAAAAATGGGCCAGTCCCGTACGGAAGTGGCTTTTTTTTTTCCTCGATTTAATATTTCCTTGAAAGTGTTTTTTAAAAGCCCAATGCATTCAATGCCGACCAAATGGTATAGTGGTTAGCGTGCTAGCTTCTAGACCGCGAGGTTGCGGGTTCGAGTCCCGTGTTGGCATGGGTGTTTGTAAATGTATGTTGGCTTGTCTAATGACGAATGTTTCGGCGCATTATAGTCCTCGTGTTGCTGACGGCGCCAGATAATCTGAATACAACCAACCAACTTAAGTAAATAGTAATGTTTGTGATTCGACAGGACTAAGTGTTTTGCATCTAGAATATAATTCTATATTTCATTTGGTCTAGGAGAAGAAGGAACTGTTTAAGTAATTTTTTTTTTTTTTTTTTTTTTGGTCTGATCTCTTGAACTTATTGTTCTTCTACCTTAACAACGTCATAATTTGATATATGAATTAGTTTAGAGAGGTTATTCACGAATGTGTACGATTAGTAAGCCTCTGTATTATTCATTTGATGGCTAGTTTATTTTGGCAATACTGCTTGAAGATAAACTGGTTGCAAATTCAAATCGAAGTATTTCCAGAATCATTAACAATTGGCTTTTCAAATTGATTGAGCATTTCATTTATTGCAGAAATCAGTTGGATAATTTTTTTTTCCTTCAAAACAACGGAGCCTTGATGAAAGTCATAAATTTTTAGCTCCAAGGGCGTACTGGTCATAGGGCTGTCCATTGCAATCACCTTATAAAAATAGGCCAGTCCCGTACGGAAGTGGCTTTTTTTTCTCGATTTAATTTTTCCTTAAACATGTTTTTTAAAAGCCCAATGCATTCAAATACCTAAAAGAATTTATCTACTGATTTTCTTGAAATAAATTAACATAATTTTATGTATGAATTAAGTAATATTACAAAAAAGTTCTTATTAATGTGTTTTATAAAATATTGTCCAAATTTTATTTTTCTGCGATTAATAAATATTAAATATAAATATTCAATTAGTAATTTATATTAGTTAATAAAACTAATTATTATGATTAATTGATAGAATTATTTTATTAAGAATAATCAAAATTTGATTAATGATTACATTGAAAATTGGGGGCCGTCATAAATCTAAAATCGCAAGGCCAATTTTATGTTCCAGTAAGCCCTTGCTTAGTCCAACGGTATAGTGGTTAGCGTGCTAGCTTCTAGTCCGCGAGGTTGCGGGTTCGAGTCCCGTGTTGGCATGGGTGTTTGTAAATGTATGTTGGCTTGTCTAATGACGAATGTTTCGGCGCATTATAGCCCTCGTGTTGCTGACGGCGCCAGATAATCTGAATACAACCAACCAACCCTTGCTTAGTCCCAATGCGAGAAAGAAACATCGTATTTCATTCATAGTCACTTGAAGTAGATATTGCTGGTTTAGCAATTGGGTTACTCCTAGGTATTTGTTTCCAACCTGATGGCTGTGGGGTTAGTGCTCTGGCCTCGCATGTCAATGGCATCGATATAGATAAACAACTGGATAGACTGCTCCATTGTCAATGAAAAGAGAAAAACGCGCCGGGGATTGCGAAGCTGGTGGGAAGATTAACCAATCGCATTTCACTTTTATAGTTGGATGGGAATGCGAAAAACCTTGTAAAGTGTTAGAGTATATTTTTTTTTGCATATTATTACTAATTAAGGTCTACTATTGACATTTCTGCTGTGTACAACCCAAAATTTTTTATTTTCAATCCTCGGCAATCCGTATTTTTTATCCCACCAATTGCATCTGGCAACGGCTTCATTTTCCCAGCGTTAAGCAGTCTATCCAGTTTATCTATATCAATGGTCAAAGGTGTCGGGTTCGAATCCTGGGTTATTCATGGATGTTCGTTGTGGTTCGGAATCCATGTTAAGCTGTAGGTCACGGCCTGATTAGCCGTTATTGTGCTCAAAAATAGGTTGTAAAGCGTACAAACAAACCAAACCAAATCTAGGTATTTGTCTGGAAACTACAAACCCTATGAAGGATATTTGCCTATCACAAGAATAACTCCTGCTTCGTTGTGCCGACCAAACGGTATAGTGGTTAGCGTGCTGGCTTCTAGACCGCGAGGTTGCGGGTTCTAGTCCCGTGTAGGCATGGGTGTTTGTAAATGTATGTTGGTTTGCTAAATGACGAAATGTTTCGGCGCATTATAGCCCTCGTGTTGCTGACGGCGCCAGATAATCTGAATACAACCAACCTGCCTCGTTGTCTGTTATCATGGGCGTCAATTTCTGCATGCATCAGCCCTATTTTGAAATTAACAAGTATAGTTTCTATAGCAACCTCTATTAAACAGATTATCTGGTAAGAGCTGTTCTTTTGGTACAGTACGCAAAAAAAAAAAAAAAAAAAAAGCCAATGTTAGGATTTTTTTCATTTTTTTTTTAAATCTTGTTTTCTAAATGATAAAATAACAAAAGTCAAGTACCGTTGTAAATCGTGGAAGGTCTTTATTAATTGTATACAATTTTTTTTATCATGAGGGGTCGTCTACATATTAAAGCTGAACTCAATTTTTAAAAAGCAACCCAATAATATTATACCATATTTAGATTTTGAATCCTGAAAAACGTCTAAATAACAAATTTCATAATTTTGCGATGAGCGGTTGGTAATTGAAATGATGAAGAAAAAAAAAGGCAAATTAATGTTAACCTTTTACTGCTGTGGTTGGGTGGTTTCAAGTTTTTGGCGCAAGGGCAACTAGTGGTCCATACTGGGCCAAACAAATTGGTGAACATCAGTTCAAAGTTTAAGAAGCAGAGTATCAGAAAAATTAATACAAAAGTCAAAGATAAAATATTTTAGGGGGTGGAAGCATTCCACAAAAAATGACTCGCGGTCTGTCAAACTGCATGTAGCAGTTAAACAAATTTGTTTTTTATCCATACATTCTTAAATACAATTAATATATTATAGAAATATTTGTTTCAAACTGTAGTTTATAAAAGGCTGAATATAAATAACATGCAATTTTTGTATTTAATAGATTTTTAATAATTATTAATTAATAAAACAAGTCTTAATTTTTTTTTAAATAGAAACGCGTATTTTTTTTGTTTCCTTTAGAATTATCGTTGTTGAAAACCCCTACAGAATTTTTTTTCATTCCATTTTGACTTTCGGTTCTCAATATTTAAGCAAAAATGTAAAAAAAACTCACTTTAAGGGACCGTGTAATAGATTACATCTTGAAGCATGCAAACGTTCGGATTCTACCCCGCTCTGAAGAAATTTGCCCTCAAGATGGACAAAAATATTTTCGCTCATAAGTGACGTGTTTCTCAACATAATGAGCAGAAATTTGGTGTTTCGGGTAAACAAAGTATTCTAAATTGAATGAAAACATAAAAAATAGGGGTTCGTATTGAATTTTTTAAAGATAAAAGTTAAATTGACTTAGTATACAGTCCCCTAAGATTTTTTTTTTTTTGTAGCAAATATATAAAATCGTAAATGAAACATTTTGGTGCAAACCGCAAGATTGTACGTTAGTTAGAACCGAAGATATAGCCATAGTTAAGATTTTATTTTTGCGTACTGTATAATACTTTTATTAATGTATGGTTCGGTGCAGCATTTCTCAACCTATGGTACCCGTACCTCCGGGTTCAAAATTAGTAGGTGCAAAAAGATTTTAACTGGAGTGCACAGTGCACCTAACTGTACAAAACCGTATTAGCTTTTTTATGAATTGCATTTTTTTTTAATTGTTTATTGCAAACAAATGCTCAGTTTGAAAAGTTGTATTACATTAGCTTGCATGCTTAAATATAATTCTTTCACGTAAAATTCATTTTTAATGTTGGATTTTATTTTCTATTCTGTTAGTTAATGTGTGTACCTAATTCACAAGATTTGGGCGCACTAGTGCACCTAATTTCAAAAGTTAATTTCGATCCCTGCCATATTTCCGGAGGTACGCGAAATTGTCTTGGAGGCATATGCGGAAGAATCGATGCAGTGGAGAACATTAATAGATAAAACACAAAAGAAAATATTAAACCATGCACTGTAAATGCTGGTGTCTTAAATTTAGACACAAAGTGTCTGAAAAATTCATTTCAGACACATTAAGTGACTTATTTTATACAAAAGTGGTTTACTTCTTCGAATTTCAGACATCACACGGGTCTTAAATTGCTTTCAGTCACAACAAGTGACTTAAAATAAGACACTTCTAACCAATTTAAGACATTTCGAAATTCAGACGCTTCTCGCTTTCAGACAGTACAGACAATACAGGCCGTAGCAATTATATCATTCAAGTTCATTTACAAAGTAAAAGGAATACCTTTAAATTTTGAAGGATCCCAAAAAAAGTGTTTTTCACAGAAATCCAAAGTTGTCTTATGTAAACAAGCATAGTTTTTAAAATTTAACTATTAAAAGTAGAACTACTTTCCCAGACCTTTTTTCACTCCTATAAGAAACTTTGCAAAACCAAAATTTAAAATCAATAATTTAGAGTTATAAAAATGTTTTTTTTTTAATTTTATTTTTTATTTATCAGTATAAAATGCCAAAACCAAGCAAAAACAGTCATTAGAATATTATATATAAAAAATAAAACAAGAAAAGAAACTTTTCTTGTATCCTTCCGCCGTAACGTTGTTTGTTTACTTTTAAAACTCGTTATGATCGTGTGAAATCGCGCCTAGCGGAGTAGCGGACATGACGCATTTCTTAAACATTGAATAAAAGCATCTCTAATGTACTCATTTTTGTATAGTTCAGCGGTAACGGATTTGAATTCGCAGTCTTTATACTCATCCGTTTCAAAATTTCTAGATATTCATTTACAGATTCTCCCGTTTGTTGGACTCTAGATGCCAAGCAGTGTCTGGCGAAGATTTCATTTCTCTTTGTAATATACAAAGAATCCAGGATATCGATGGCATCATCATACTTTTCAGAGTCGTTTATGTATAAATAAACATTCGCAGAGAGACATCCAGTGTTGTCTCGTGCTCCCTGGTCTGGGTGCCGAGCCATGTAGGCATCCCGGAAAATGAGTTTGCTGATTCAGCAGCACGCCAGGCTTTATCAAAACCCCTGATTTCGCGCCTCACTTCTCCCGAGGATCTTATCCAGATCATCAAGCGTAACCACATTGCTGAACGATCTCTCGACTGGGACCACTCTCCTTACTCTATCAGATACCCATGGATCTACCCACTGCAGAAAAATTGCTTGTCCTTCTCGCCAAATGGACATCCTTTTGACCAGACTGAAAACTAAAACGGCCACCGTTAATGCCACCCTTCATCGTTTCAAAATCCCTCTCCCAAGTGTAATTTTTGTGCTGATGTTGAAACTCCAGAGCATTTCATTCTCGTATGCCCTGCGTTCGATATCCAACGTGACTCCCTCCGCAAAGATCTCGGCTGCATTCCACTGTCCTTTCTGTGGCTTTTTGACTGGTCACATCGACCCAAAGAAAAGATCAGAACCTTATGCAAATTCATTTCGCTCACGAAAAGATTTGATTAACCTTGATCACTGTTTTATTTACAACCTGCTTCCCGAATGATATAGACGCCAATCTTTTTCATGATTAGTTGTCCTGTAAAGTTCTACTCTTCGCAGAAGACGCTAGCCTCGTACGCATATCTCCTTGGATAATGTCTGGAAAAAGCTCCCTCTCCCCGGAAGCATAATCCAGCAAAACCCCCACCAAATCAAATCATAAATAAACGTTCGCGGATACGTAATTACTTAAGAGCTGGACTAGAAATTCACACACATTTATCGTGTCCAATTCAAACTTTTTACGAGTTTATAATACCTTTAAGAGCGAATGTGAGCTAACGGGATTCGAACGTGGCACTCCCAGGTCAGTACAGGCATGCTAACCACTAGGAAAAGTGACCACTAGTGCCTAGGTGTTGTACCTGCACCACCACATGCTTCTTAAAGGCTTCGTGCAATAAGAACAACAAAAGTTTGTGTGAAAGTGTACTATATTTATGCAAATGGCAACAATACAATTATACCTTGAAGAGTGGCAACGCTTCTTAACTTCTGGAAATCTCTTATTTGAAATGTTACGTTCTATCGTTACGATTCTAGTGTTCTAAACGTACGTCAAATATTAGTTAATAAAAGCTTTGTTTTAAGCTTCATTCTTGCAGTAATGTCAATCATTTCAATTTTATTAACTAATATTTATTTTGAACTTAAACTCCTAAAAGATGGAACGACTTTTGAAACCAGAGGGATTGGATGTTGATCCTATGTGTGTTGGCGCAGAATCAAAATGGAAACACTGGAAAAGGACATTCACGAACTTTTTAACTCAAGTTAAAGAGGTTACAGAGAAGTTTATTAACTAATATTTGACGTATGTTTAGAACACTAGAATCGTAACGATAGAACGTAACATTTTAAATAAATAAGAGATTTCCAGAAGTTAAGAAGCGGTGCCACTCTTCAAGGTATAATTGTATTGTTGCCATTTGCATAAATATAATACACTTTCACACAAACTTTTGTTGTTCTTATTGCACGAAGCCTTTAAGAAGCATGTGGTTTTGTAGGTACAACACCTAGGCACTAGTGGTTACTTTTCCTAGTGGTTATAGCATGCCTGTCTACTGACCTAGGAGTGCCACGTTCGAATCCCGTTAGCTCACATTCGCTCTTAAAGGTATTATAAACTCGTAAAAAGTTTGAATTGGACACGATAAATGTGTGTGAATTTCTAAATGCTCATCTATATATTTAATAGGCAATACGTTTTTTGGGGTTAGTCCGTCCGCCTAAACTACTCAACCAATTTCAATGATCAAGGTGTCATTTTAAAGGAAATAAGCTGTAGATTTGCCAAAACGTGCCAAAATAATTTATTAACACTTTATTAATTAGTTAAATTTCAATATTTTTCATCATTAAGCTACTACAAAGCCTCAATGATTTTGAATATAAGAATGGCAACATCCTTAAGTAAACAAATCCGCTGCTCGGGGATTCAACCAACCAACCGTTGCTAATTTTAAAGCTCTTTTTAAACTCTTCTTTTCAAAGTAGATTTTTTCTGTTTTTCTGAAGCATTTTTGTATTAGAGTAATTATTATTTTGAAGTATTTCTATCCAGAAAATGCTTCGCGTTGGACGTCGTTCTCTAACGGGGCGACTTATCAGAATAAATAAAAGATATTGGGACTTCAATGTAAGGGCATAACTAATGAAGTTTTAAGTCAGAATGTTGGCGGATAGTATATTTAACTTTCTATTATGAAACTTGCAATTTGGGTGTTTTCTCTATTAGGCCTTCCATTAAAGTTATAAAAATTTGGTTACATTTTTTATGGCTGGCAAACCTATTCGAGCGCAGCAAGACGTTTTAACCACAAATTCGAGCGGCAAAGCCGCTCAATCCGAGCGCAGCGAGGTGTTTGGGGGTTGGCGAGCGTTAGCGAGCAGGGGGCGAAGCCCCCTAGTCTATATACATTTCATTGTTCCGTTCCCAAAGACTATCTATATTGACATAAAGCATAGACAGCAATACGACATTCATTTTCATATGTAATTGCAGTTTTTTTTTGCATTTAAAGTGTATTCTCAGCAAAAATTCTATCTATTAAAGCAAACTTTGTCCAAATTGGTTCTGTAGATCATGAGTTATAGGCCAATATTAACCTATTCTTGATCAATGATTACAACATCATTTGAATTCTTCCTTTTGACGGGTACCAGATAAAAATAGCTAATTTGCAGCGATAACTTATTCAAACTAATAACTTCCAATCTGTGATAAGGTTTGGTTTGGCAGTCCCCCAAACTAATGAATAAAAATAAAAGTTCACTAGATCAAAATATTATTTTCGTGTAAACATATCAGCTTGGCGATAACTATGCCGACTTAACGGTTTTTGGTACCTGTCTAACGGAAAAGTATCAAATATTGTTGCCAGAGTTTTCTCACATACCCAAATGTGTCTTGAGTGTTTTTTGTCTTTTTTTTTAATATTCAATTGGGGGTTATAGGGAAAATATTCCTCATTAATTTGTTGCAATAAAAGTGTGATCAGAAGTGTTGGTATCGCTTGCCTCTTCTAGAATTGCTACCACTGCTGAATCATGGACAAACGGCATACACTATGTTCTAATTGCCCTTTAATACTATTACTTCATACTCCATAGCACTTAGCAACATATCCAAACTGAGCATCGTTGCCAAGCTGTTGGAGCAGTACTCTTTGATTGCATGATATGAGAGTAAGTACTATGTCATCAAAAACATAAATTGAACACCGAGGGATATTAATGACAACAGTATTCAAACTTGAAATAATTATGTGCTTGAAGTAGTCAAATATTTTGATCAGCATTAAAAAGCATTTGTTCACAATAATATATACATGTACAAGTAGAATAGTATTTAAGTGACTTGACAATCAATTGCTCAAACTCAGAAATGATTATTTTGATATGCACAAGGGCTTCATTCCTAGTGAAAAAGTTGGTTTATGTATTATTATTTATCTTATTTTCAGTGTTTTTACTACAGTAAATTTTAATTGATCGATTTCTAAATGACCCTCACAGAATTCTAAATTTTCTGTTTTTAACATTCAATTACATTTTTATTGGTTTTGTTGCATATTACAAGTACTAATGATTTTGAAAATATATTTAGCATGATTTGATACAATTTGGATAAAATTTATTGTGTCCTTTAATTTTATTTCATGAATGATCTTATGTGTTCCATATTATTACATCTGAGGATATTTATGATATGACCTGCATATTATGGGGACTAGATACTCGATGACAGCATTAAAATTAGAAAAATCAATGCATTTGAAATAAATTGAATATTGGTCAAAATGAAGAAATTTTTTTTACATATGTTGTTCAAACCTTTTTAAAATTATATTTTAGAAAAAAGTTTATAATAATAGGCTAATAATTTAATAATAATCACTTATTTAAAACTTGATTAAAAAAACAATCTGCAATGAGTTGAATTTGGTTACGTTCGTAGAGGAATCTTCTTAAAACTAAAAAAAAGTTTTTTTTGCTTATTATTTCTTCGAAATGTCTATATACTGCATTAAATATCAGCTTTCTCAAAATAATAATAAAAAGTTTTTTTATGTGGTAATTAGTTGAGCGTATGAAAATTTGCAATTTTTTAATAATAATTAAAAACTAAATTGCATAGATTTGAATAATATTTTTGTTTAATATGTACTTCAGATGTTATATAATTGCCATAAAAAATTCAATTCTATATCTTGCATAGTCTTTTATATGAGCATACCAAAAGTTGGAAAATCAACGTTTTGAGAAAACGTGAAAGAACTAAAAGTTTTAATAACTTGCATGTTTTCCAAATTTAATGTGCTTCAACTCTGTATTTTGAAGCAGCCATTTTTACAGATATTTCAAATTCCTTTTTTTTAATCCCCCCCCCCCCCCCCCTTTTCTTACATTTTTTTAGGTTTTTTAAATGCCCTCTCTTTAGCTTCTCAACGATTAAAGAAAAGTCGCAGCGACAGGGAAAATTGTTGTAAAAAGGTCCCATCCCCAAATTACTGGAATTTTAATATTATTTTAGTTTTAGTATGCACTTAATATGTTATTTAATCATAATAACAAATTTCAACTGTATATCTGGCATATTTTTTTACAAGCATACAAAAATTTGGAAAACTGACGTTTTCAGAAACACAACATTTTTTGCGCAACTTGCATACTTTTCAAATTTAATATACTCTTATCTCCATATTCTGAAGCGTCTCCTTACAGTTACTTCTAATGCCTTCTGTTTTAATTGTTTATCTTTTAATATTTTTCTTTTTAAAGTCCTATATCTGCTTCAACTATTCGACAATAATTGAAGCATTGCAGTGTTATAACCATTGTTATTAGGTAGTGTTATTATAGGGAAATGTTATAAACAAGTTAAATTCCCAGATGGGGAATAATTAGATTATTACTGCTTGATTCATCATTAAAATAAATTTATGTTGCCACATAATGTATCTTAGACTTGCCAACTACTATAAGTGTTTACATCACGCTTGTTATTTGATGTTAAAGTTGACTTGTAAAAAGCAACTTAAAACTGTGATACAATCTTGGAAGTCAAACCTTTTCTATTTAAGATTCAGCCACAATACAATGTCCATTATCTCAATACATATATTTACATTAAGTCCCAAATCCCTTGCTTGGATATATTAATAGTTGTGTGCCTATTATTAACAGTTGTGTTGCAGTTTTGCAATCCCATGCTTAAATTTACCAGGAAAGTGAAACATAGTCAACAAAAAGTTATGTGCACATGGTAATAAAACAGTAATTTTGACTTTTCTTTTAATAAAGATTTGTTATTTAACACAAGCTCATTTATTGCATTTTAATTTAAATATACGTATTTTTAGCTTCCCAACATCTGAAAGGTAACATAAACAACCCTTTCAGACACATCAACTGTCTGAAAATATCCCCAATTCAGACAGTCTAAACGTCTGAAAATACCCCATTTTAAGACACTTCAAGTGTCTTAAAGATTAAGACACCATTTTACGTCTTAAAACAGTGCCACTTGTTTAAGACAGTTTTGTGTCTTATTTTAAGACATTTCAGTTTGCTGTGTGTAAGCATTTCCAATCCAAATTAGATTTCATTTCGAAAATTTGCGCAGTATGGTCCACGTGTTGCCCTTGCGCCGTTAAACTTAAATCAACCAACCATTTCGAAAATTGAAAAGAACACAGTTTTATCCAAACTAATTTTAAGTTAGAAAGAAATGGTTTTAAAGTCAATTCAGTTTAATATTTTATCTTATACCTGACGTGTATTGGTCAAGGGGCACGCAAGTAAAGGTTGAGAAATGCTGGTTACGTGGACAACATTATCCAAATATAGTTTCAAAATATCACGCGACTCCAGACCATACCAATTCAGAATGTCATACAATTTTCAAAACGATGCATTTTAATGCTGTTTTAATTTAACTTTAAATTTTTACCCACATTTTTTTAACCTTCATTGCAAGAAGTATCCTGGTAAAGATAATGCGACTAAAAAAACACGTTTTGTATAACTGTCGTTCAAACGACAAATCTTTCAAACGGCACACCAGGGTTCGATTCCGGAGAAGGTTGGTTGGAATTTAACGGCGCAAGGGCAATACGAGCTAATCCTTGTGATAAAGTGACAAACGCGCCTGGTAGTTTCTCTTATTGGTCTTGACACAGACACTCCGGGTCTCAGGAAAACAAAAAATCGCTAATCCTGATTATCCTAGTAAGGATAACGGGTCAAACTGTTTAAAATATTGAATTGTCATCGGTCCTTAATAAGCATGTCAAATTTCGAGTTAATCGTTTGACGTTTTGAAGGGGGTCAAAATCATGTTCAAAGATTCCGTTACATACTAACATACGTCTGAAGCTAATAAAAGCGTATTAAAAAGAAAGTCCAATCGAGGTTTTAAAAATAATTTCAAAGCTGGATTTTGCTCCAAATCTCGGTATAGTTTTAAGAATCTTGCTTACCCTCCCAATAAGTATGACAAGTAGAGAAAGAAGTTTCTCCTAATTAAAGTTAATTTTAAAAAAAATTATGCTCTACAACTATACAGAGGATCGGCTTAAAAGTGAGAAAAAGACACCTTTTAAGTTTAACTGTATTTTAATAAGTAGGTTTTTATTTTTAGTGGTTCTGTAATTTGTTTTACTATCTTTTTAATCTATACATTTTTAATTATATATTAGATATGTGTCTTTTCTTTTTTTTCTGTGCAACCTTAATTTCAATTTAGTACCGAAATCATAAATCAAGAAATTTGTATTTTTGGCAAATGAAAACTTCAACATTTTTAATACCATTTATTTTTCTCATTTTTTATTTTACTACTAAGCACGAGAAGGGTTTAGGCTATCTCTTTTAATTTTTGTTATAAGGGAAGGGGGGGGGGGGGGGGCATTTTACCTTTTTGCCAGGGGCGGCAAAACTGCTAGCTCCCAGCCCTGGCCGGAAACATGCTAACTTCCCCTCTCCCCCACTCCCCCAACCACACACACTTCATACTCTCCACAATCGTATGTTTTTATTTATCATGTTAAAGTCAGATTTTTTGTGCTTAAAAGTACATAAATAGTAATGATGTTTACATGAAACAAATTTAAGTTTTATTCAAATTAATTAACTAATTAACATTTAGCTCGTTATAATTAGCATATTTTTGAACAGTGATTACTCAAATTTTATAGGGCCAAGATAGGAAATTATTATGGTTGGAAATTGTTCGTAATATCATTCTTAATATTATAAACCTCCATCTATTTTCTTGAATATATAGGTTTTTTTAATATAATTTTTTAACAATAAAAGTAGAAAAAATCGCAATTTTTCTAAACTTGAAAAGAAACAAAAACAATTGTAAATTATAGCACGAAAAATAGCTTAAAAAAGCGTACGTGATTTTCATCCGTGAATTTGCACCTTTTTTCCCAATTTTTTTTTTTAATCTTCAAAAACCAGGGGGTGCAACTGCTTTCTCTTGCACATGACATCATTTTTGAATTCGGATTGTAAGTCAAGTTCATGTGTTCTTTTCCCTTTTCCATTTATCTCCTTATTCAGTGCTGAAAATGTTATCCAGTGGTGATTAATTACATTGTCCTATCTTCACCCTATAAAGTTCTGTCACTGCTCTATAAAGAATGCCGCTGATGTAATTTTTTAAAATTATTTTTACTTCCAGATATTCTCAGTGGTAGGTCATCCCTTGCAAACGAATCTTCAGCATGGGACTGACTGAAGCCGAAGCGGTCGGATGTCGAGAAATCCTCAACTACCTCAACGAGCACAAAGTCCTGAGGATCTTCGCCTGGAAGTTCAACCTCGAGGACCCCGCGAGCATAGTGGCCTGTCTTGAACGCCAACGAATTCTCAAGGGATACGCCGACAGCAGCCACATGACAACCAAACAGAAGGCGATAGACTACATAGTTCGGGATGCCAGCAATCCACTAGAAATATTACGTCGGCAAGATGTCAGGAAGGAACATATGAAGAAGTACCTGGAATCCCGCATGATGGGAAAGGAGGCAAAGCGAAACAAGGCAAGACTGAAGAATATCATACTTATGACGTGGCTTTCGGCTTACAGGGTTCAAGATGAAGCTCTGGATAATGGTAAAGCTGTTCTCCTCCACTTTCTGATGACATTGAATGGGGAATCGGGTGTTGAACCATTGCCTCTGAGGGAGACCTGTGAATTCTCGTCGTTGGATTTAATATCAAAAAGACAATCGGGATGCGCGGGAAGATCTGGCTTCTACCACGGTGTTTCTGAAATTGCCAAGAAGGGGAACACCTTCAGGAACGATATTAGGTTCTTCCACTTTGATGATTCCGATATGCATATCAAAGTGAGGGGGGCAGGACAAGCCAGGGAGACCGGACTGTACTTTTACGTTTTACTCACCGTAATTAGAGATCAATCCGGAAATTTCACCCTTGAAAAAGCACAGATTGTTATTAGTATTGACAGTGAAAATCTCCTGATAAATTTGCTGCGCAGCCCACAATTTTAAGTTGAGATATTTTTAAAATTATACTGGTTATAAAATATATTTATACATAGCTTATTTAAAAAGAGACAATTTAGTGAAAGCACATAAAATTCCTACAAAAATAATAAAATTGAGGGATTTTATGAATGTTGAAAGTTTTGCAAAGCAAGCAGATTAATAACCATTGGATAAATTTAAAAAAAAAAAATATATATATTCCGATCGAAAGGACCTAATACGTTATTACCTCTACTTCTGTAACAGCAATTTTTTTTATGTATAACAAAATTTGACGTGAAAACCGCAGCTCCCCCAAGTAAAAACTTCAAAATAAAAATGGCGGTTAAACAAAATATCATTAATTCTACTTAGTATCCTAAAACAACAATTTATCATGGCACACGCAATATACGCACAATTAAAAAGCGAACGTGCCACAATTCTTTTTAGTTTATTCGTGAAAAATTTTACTTGGTTTTATTTAGATTAAGTTATTTATTTATGAAAGTGCAATTGTGATTGAAACATTTTAATGCTCTACCATGTGCTTAGATTTAGCTTAGCAAGCAACAAAATATGAGAATAATAAACTAGCAGTTCTCTGGTGGTAATACAATAAACTCCACCTGTAGGTTTCCCTACGTGCTTTCCGTATATTCAATTGAAAGTTCCATCTAAACCTTATTTTATTTAAACGGAATTGAATATATCCTGAACTGCGTACTTTCATAGAATACGAATAGTTCAAGCTAGCTAAATTGTAATTTACCAATCTAGCAACAACATTTACTAATTTTACGTGTGTATTCTTGTTCTAGATATAAGTTTGTGCATTGTGGTATTATGTAGCTTATATATATAACAGAACTTTTATGTTGCTTTCTTATGTGTCCCACTTTTTGTGCCAAATCGATATAGAAATTGCCAAATCGAAATCGAAATAAATTGAAACTATAATGCATATAATCTTGTTAAACGTCTTTTTATTTATTTATTTATCCTTAGGAACCCCTCAATTATTAAAAAAGAAATTGATGCAAAAGTTGCTTGCTATTTATGTTTGGCCATTTACAAACTATCTTTTGAAAAAAAAAAAATGAAATATATCAATTATTTAAGTATTTATGGCCAAAAAACCAACTTTTTTATTTAACATTAATTTATCATTTTCGTTTTATCATTTAAATTACAAACCATTCATTAGAAAATTACGAATTTTTGTATTTCGCATTCTTTTTTAATGCTGAATCCAAATATGGAATAATATTATGAAGTTGCTATTGAACTTTTTAAAGTTTGCTTCTGTTTTAATATGTAGATGACCCCTCATGATAAAAAAAAAACTACATATAATTATTAAAAACCTTCCACGATTTACAACGGTACCTTTTGTTTGTTATTTCAACAATTAGAACAAAAGATATAGTCATCGTTCTGATTTTTTTTTGGGTACTGTACATTGAAAATGGTGGTACATTAAAAATGTTCTGGACTTGATCAATTGATAGTGGTGTTAAAATTAGTTTCTTGTTAATGAGTGACTTTGGTGTATTAATAGATGTATTTGTAAAAATCAAAATGTACACATTGGGCTATGAACACATTTTATTCTAAACATTCATACATACTGCTTATATTTTTATCAGAAATTCATAGTACAAACCAAATCTAACATTTTAATCATTGTTTTTTTCTTCTCCTATTTAAATAATTGACTTTTGAATTTAATTTATCTGAAATTTAAACAAAAACTCTACCAGTCTGCAATGGTATGAATTTTAATGTTTAAATGTAACTGCATTTATGTTAGTTTACATCGCAAGTAAACGTTAAAGAATTTTTTTAATATTTTTCATTTTTCGACAGTAAATACAAATGAAGGTGTTTTACAAAGATATGCATGGGCAGCGTAGCCCAGTCGGGAGAGTATCGTTCTCGCAACTAGAAGGTTGCGAGCCCTGAGGTTGCGAGTTCGGACCTGGGACCGACTAAAGACCGCCGTGTTCGCTAATGGTGACTGGAGCACGTTAAATCAGTCATGGTCGCAAAGTCCTCCAAGTTCCCATACAAATCAATACCTCTGGGGGTGGCAAAGCCAAGTCTTCTGGTGGATTCTTCTGCTTGGTATTGCCTCTAAATTAAGAAGTTCCACATACGGTCGGTAGTGCAGCCATCTACCGGATAGCTACCGAAAGAGGTAGAAATGAACACTTCGGCGGCTACAGGTAGACTTGTGCACTCCCTCTTGCGAGTGTGCGCTTACATCCTGTGCAGTACTGCCCACTACCGATCTGCACGGGATATGGGGTTGGTACAAAATGCTTAAGCAGAGGTGCCATAGTCCCCATAGTAAAAAGAAAGAAGATATGCATAATAGTTATTGCTTTTACAAAATCATGAAGCATAATTAGATTATAGAGTGAAGGAATGGAAGTCATAGTAAATCTGTAACACAAAACTGTTGTTAATGAAATTTCCATTCCCTATTGCCGGAGCAGTTAAGTTTGTCCTATCAATAAATACCATATAATTTTTTTTTAAAAATCTCAAAATCACAGATCAGATTGTTTCTATTACTGATGGTCGAGCTAAGGGGTTTACTGACCATAGGGTTGTCCGGTGCAATCACCGGACTTGTCTGTGTCTGAAAATACGAGTCAGTTTTTTCCCCTCCAATATAAGTATTTGCCTTAATTTACTTTTTTTTAAAGTTCCAAAGTAATCAAATCCAATCACTAACACCAGTTAATTATTGAAAATATGAAAATATAAGTATTTAAATAATAAAATATAATAATTATTAATATTTTAAATATTCAAAATAATTATTTATTGGTGCTTTAGTAACCAAAAATATAAAAATTTGATTAACGATTATATTGAAAATTTGGCCCGGCATAATTTTAATATCACCGGGCAGACTTTATGTCCCAGTACACCCCTGGCCCTGCTTTAGAAGTTTAACTCTTAACGCTTTTAATTTTGATTTATATATCAGTTGTAAAACAAGCCACTTTATTTAGCATGCATTTTGAATCTTTCTATAATTCAATCTTTAAAAAGCTTCTGCGAAACTGTTACTAATCCGACAACGATTCTTATAATGTTCTGCTTGTCTGCACCATAATTTGGTACATATGTATTATACGTATGTGCTCTGTTTAATTTGGTAATACAGTAGTCCTGATTATCCGAGTTAATGTAGACCAAGATCAACTCGGATAACTGAAAAACTCGGTTAAAGCGAAAAATAAAATGAATCTTATCGGTTTAAATGTATGTTTCGCAAATACAAATGTTATACTATAGGTAAACCACATGCAATTAATAATATATAGTAATGCTTAAAGAGTTCTCTTACTTAAGCCTTAAGACCTTTAGCGACGCGATAGGAGGAGCAGTGTCATACAATGAAAAGGAATGTAAACATTTTGTTTTCTTGAGTGTTTGAGAGATCAAGTACCAATTTTTTTCGGTACTAGTTTTGACAAAGGAAAATATCAGGGGTAAAAAAAAAAATTAAAGAAATATCTGGCTCGGTTAAAGCGGAAACTCGGATATTCGGGGTTTTACTGTATTAAATAGATCAAATACGTATCAACTACAGTTAAATTATACCATGCGAGTATTTTTTTTTTGTTTAAACGTTTGTTTTGTGGCTAAAGTACACCAACGTTATTGTATCACAAGGTGATTTCCTATTTTAATTTGTTTACATAAGTGTGTTTCATATGGCTTTATTGCGGAAATTAATTCATACAATTATGACAGTTTACAACGGAGCAAGAATATTAATAAGTAACAATCAAAGGTAACGAAAAACAAGGGAATGAATAAATAAAAGTAAGCAAGAAATATAAATATAGACAAATATCCATATTCTGTCACTAGGTGTTCAAACTGGGCCTTGCATTCCAATACAATTTGCTGATGTCCCCGTTTCTCTGGGAGTTTTGGTTTAGACCAGGACAAATTGAAAAGTGATTAGAATTCATAATAGACTGAGAGGCGACTGCAATTTTTGGACCTCATCGAACATCATTCTGAATTTTTTATAGAAATTGGAGAAAAGTGAGTAGGTTACGAATCCACTGGTCAGCCGTGGCAAAAATAACCGAAACTGGTCAAAAATCGACTTTTATAAGTTGAACTAAATGCACTTGCCAATTAAAGAGCATTTTTTGTTTGTTTGGTAACCCTCACTCTTTTATTTTAAATTAAGAAGGTGGCAGACGATTCGGATGTGTGGCTATGGCTTACTTGCATCTTTCACTAATGATCCAAGTTGGCAATAAACATTACGTCATTGATGACGTAACAGATGTCGGCAATTTGGCTTACTTTTAAAAGATACAAGTTTTCCGAGCCAGAGATCAGATATCGTTTGCGATTTTCCTCATTGAAAATAAAAATGCAGTGGGTTGCCAGACGAAAAAGTTTGTTCTCTTTTTGACAAGTTATGACATATTTGGCAATCGGATTTTAGTTCAACTCATTCCAAGTCGATTTTTGATCAGTTTCGGCCATTTTTGCCACGTTAGACAAGTGGATTCGTAATCTACTAACTTTTCTCCAATTGCTATAAAAAATTCAGAATGACGTTCGATGGAGTCTAAAAATTGCAGTCGCCTCTCGGACTATACCCTAAAAATAAAAAATATATCGATTTTTTATATCATGTTATTCTATGTATTTTTTACCTTTCCATTGACGTATTATTTCTACTCAAATTAGAAGTATGTCATATTTTGTTTTAAAAAGTCAAAATTTCATTGCAAACTATATAAGCCTTTTACCTACAACTTGGATTTTCTCTAAAAGTGATAATTTAAATTTACCTTTTCTAAATAATTACTAGAGATATACCAATTTTTTTTTTTTTTTTTTTTTTTTTTTTTTTTTTTTTTAATGAAAGTTGAGTACAAAATCTACTGATTATACTGAGGTTAAAATTTGGCAAGAAGTGCCATTAGAATTTTTCTTGTTAAACTTTAATCAATTTTCCAAAATATTTTTGAGGAAATCTTCTTTTTCTTTACTAAGATTTGGCATTTAAAAAATAATTAAGAAATAGCAGGAAATTTTTTAACCTTCATTTAATCTGTAAGTTATGTACTACAATTTAATAAAAAAATTACTGGTATACCTCTACTATCTAGTTTGAAAAGGTACATTGAAGTTTAAAATATCACGTTTAGAGAAAGTTGAAGGTAAAAAGGCTTATATAATGAATATTGAAAGCTGTCATTTTTAAAACAAAATATAACATACTTCTAATTTGAGTAGATTTGGTTGTTTTCAGATTATCTGGCGCCATCAGCAACACGAGGGCTATAATGCGCCGAAACATTCGTCATTAGACAAGCCAACGTACATTTACAAACACCCATGCCTAACACGGGACTCGAACCCGCAACCTCGCGGTCTAGAAGCTTAGCACGCTAACCACTATACCGTTTCTAACTTGAGTAGAAACAACAGTAATACGTCAATAGAAAGGTAAAGAAACATAGAATAGCATGAAATAAAAACCCAAAACCGATTTATTTTTATTTTAAGTATACTGAATCTCCTTTACAGTGATTTACAGAAGACAGGAATTTAAATTTTGAATTTAAATATTTCATTGTAATTGCATAAAAGAGGGTTATCCCTCCCCCCATTTTTTGCCAACGGCAACGTAACCTACTATATAAGACTTCGAGAACAATATGAGCGGTGAGCGACGGGCGACCGACTAAGAGAGCGACTAAATGGTGGGGGTTGCTTTGGCTAATTAAAAATGGTATTTTATATCAGTTCCTAACATGATGTCATCTAGTGAACTAACAAAACGCTTCATTTTGTTTTGAGAGATTATTACCTACAATATGAAGTATCTAAAACCAAAGCTGTGTAATAGTGGCGAGATTAACACGAAACATCACGTAGAAATATGTTTTTTGAAAAAAAAAACTATACTAAACTTCAACTTAACTAGACATCACTTAGACGGTAGATCGTGACAGTGCTCATAGGTATTTATATCCATTTTGGCGGCGTGAAAGCATAATGTTCGCCAAACCACAACCCTATAGAGAACAAAACGCTTTAAGGTTTGGTGAGAATTATGTCTTCACTCCGCCAAAATGGATTAAATGCCTATGAGCACTGTCACGATCTACCGTCTAAGTGATGTCTAGTTAAGTTGAAGTTTAGTATAGGGGATGTTGAACATGTCACACAGCTTTCGATTACACTATAACACTGATGCCAATATGTGTCATTTACCGTTTTTATATTTTCATCATTCATTTAGAAAAAATGACCAGTTTGGCGATATTTTCTACGAAAAGTAGGTTGTTTTTTTAAAAAAAGGAAAAAAAAAAAAAAAACTTTTAATAAATAAATAATTTTGGCGATATACTTTTCTATAATTCTTATATTATCCTTTCTTATACGTAAAATTGAGGAGAGAAGAAAAAACGAATGTTTATGAGGTATGCTCAAGGAAAGGAAACTCTGTGTTAAAGGCATTCGTTTTTCAACATTTTACGCCATTAAAGCGTTTTTACGGGAATTTTGGAGGTGAGGATGTTTAGAACACTTGTAGAGGCATTACCACAGCGATTTTTATCAAAATCGTTGGAGCCGTTTTTTAGTAATCATTGAAAAAAGGGATTTTTTAAATGACAGCTACCTTATGCGCTTGCGCGATTTTGACAAAAATCTTAATGGTAGGTCTTTTGTTTACCACTAAACCGCTCACTAAATTTGAACATCCTAGATCAATTTGTTCGGAAATCATGCTGACCATGTACACACGGACAGATATTTTTTCTGGAATTTTTTTTTTTTAAATCAGGATGTTCCAAAACGTGGAAAAACGGGGGAGAGAATTTTTTTTTTTTGATCGAATGCTATATACTTTCATTACCCTATGTATATATATAGGTAATGGACAATTCCCGCATTTATTTATTTTTAAAATTTTTTTATTCAATTCTAAATGTTACATAAAGGCCATAAACACAAAAATTATGTGCAATGCATCTTGGCTTGAAATGCAGTAGCGGAGTAGCGGAAACCAAATTAGCAAGTTGCTCGCAAATTACGCCAACCTGTATGGAATATGGCAATGGTATACCAATGCCAACTATTTGGCAGAAACCTCACGATAACCATAGAAACTGTAGAAACCTTGACGTCACGGATTTTGCTGAGTGTTTTGATTGGACTGGTTTTGGCTCAATTTTGAGGCAATTTCTTTTCTTAATATTTAAATAACTAATTTTTTTTAACGGACTTTTGTTTAAATATTTGGAATAGGAAAGAAATTCTTTATAAATATAAACTAATTTCACTCATTTTTTAAAAAAAAATGCGGGAATTGTCCATTGAAAGTAATAATACAATATTTCAGGATATATTTCCAAATAAAACTTTTTTGAATTGCTGCAAAAAAAAAAAAAACACTACTTTTAAAGTCACTATGTTTGCCATTTCAAAAGTATTGACAATGAACAATTGTCGCACTTTTTAAAAACGAATGAAATTAGTCTATATTTATGAAGAATTTTTTTCTGATTCCAAATATTTAAACAAAAGTTCATTAGAAAAATTAGTTATTTAAATATTAAGAAAAGAAATTGCCTCAAAATCAAGTCAAAACCAGTCCGACTAAGCAAAATACGTGACGTCATGGGTTTCTACAGTTTCTAGGGTTATCGTGAGGTTTCTGCCAAATTGTTGGAGTTGAAATAATTGGCGTTGGTAGACCATTGCCATATTCCGTACAGGTTGGCGTGAATTGCAAGAAACTTGCAAATCTGGTTTCCGCTACCGCATTTCAAGCCAAGATGTTTAGATGTTTGAGAAGCCGTGACGTCACATTAAATGTCAAAGGAATTAATCGTTTTCTAGCCAATGTCTAGCAAGGTAATTTTGATCGAAAATTAAAAAACAAAACAAAAAGCGCATTGAGTAGAAATTTGTGTTTATGGCCTTTTCGAAACATTTAGAATTGAATAAAAAGATAATAAATAAAAAATAAAAAAATGTTTGAATTGTCCATTATAATGAAGCCCTGACAAATATAATGGAAAATACCACTTTCATTGTAGCCAAAACAATCCCCACCGCTCATTCGTTCTGCCGCCAGTCGCTCACCGCTCGCGACGTACCCTAGGCCTCAGTATTTCAAATATTAAGTAAAGAAGGAAGGGTAACTATTTATTACGTATCTCGGAATGTAAAGCAGCTACTAAGTAGAATCGTCGCCTTTCGTCCAAAATACAAACATATATATATATTTTTACAGCAATGTAAAGTGGCCATCAATTTTTTGTATCTTCCTCTTCAGCTGAGCTTGTGCCAGTATCTGATCTGTTTGTGTCCGGCAGACATGGCCTCGTCCCAGTGTTCACGGCCTTTTCCTTTGGAGAACATGTAAGGCCCCAGGACAACTCGCCCAACGCAACGATCTGAAAAAAAAAATTGGTTTTTTGAAACCCATTTTTTTACCTTTTTTTCTTGACACAAAGACTACACGAAGGACATATTATGCAGATTCATTGTAACTAGGGGGCTTCGCCCCCTGCTCGCTAACGCTCGCCAACCCCCAAACGCCTCGCTGCGCTCGGATTGAGCGGCTTTGCCGCTCGAATTTGTGGTTAAAACATCTTGCTGCGCTCGAATAGGTTTGCCAGCCATAAAAAATGTAACCAAATTCTTATAAATTTAATGTAAGGCCTAATAGAGAAAACACCCAAATTGCAAGTTTCATAATAGAAAGTTAAATATACTATCCGAAAACATTCTGACTTAAAACTTCATTAGCTATGCCCTTACATTGAAGTCCCAATATCATTTATTCTGATAAGTCGCCCCGTTAGAGAACGACGTCCAACGCGAAGCATTTTCTGGATAGAAATACTTCAAAATAATAATTACTCTAATACAAAAATGCTTCAGAAAAACAGAAAAAATCAACTTTGAAACGAAGAGTTTAAAAAGAGCTTTAAAATTAGCAATGGGTTTGTTGTTTACATATAAGATTAGCTTTAAAATTAGCAACGGTTGGTTGGTTGGTTGAACCCCCGAGCAGCCGGTTTGTTGTTTACATACGTAAGGATGTTGCCAATCATATATTCAAAATCATTGAGGCTTTGTAGTAGCTTAATGATGAAAAATATTGAAATTTAACTAATTAATAAAGTGTTAATAAATTATTTTGGCACGTTTTGGCAAATCTACAGCTTATTTCCTTTAAAATGACACCTTGATCATTGAAATTGGTTGAGCAGTTTAGGCGGACGGACTAACCCCAAAAAACGTATTGCCTATTAAATATAGAGATAACTGAAAGGAAAATTTAAAAATTTTATTTTTTTTTACAATTTTATGCTTAGACAAATCTTTTATAAATTCGAAATTTTAATTATTTTTTGTTGTTGTTGTTGTGTGTATTCGAATTCAAAGTATTCATACAAAACATTTTAAAAACATTTGTCCTTTGGTGTGGTGGGGTACAAGAAAGAAGTTTGCACCTGAACATTTCGATCTCGCATTCTTCTAGATTTACAAAATTACGAGACATACATGGCTGGGTTAAGCACTTTAAAGTGGCAGAAATAGACAGTCGGAAGTTCCAAACCAAACTTGCCGACCAAACGGTATAGTGGTTAGCGTGCTAGCTTCTAGACCGCGAGGTTGCGGGTTCGAGTCCCGTGTTGGCATGGGTGTTTGTAAATGTATGTTGGCTTGTCTAATGACGAATGTTTCGGCGCATTATAGCCCTCGTGTTGCTGACGGCGCCAGATAATCTGAATACAACCAACAACAATCCAAACCAAACTAAAACATTTCAACCAGCTTTATATGCGAAATAAAGTGAACCTTGTATGCGAATTCTAAGTATTCATACAAAACATTAACCCTTTGCAATCGTAACTATGCTTTTGAAAGTTAGCAAATAACTCGGAATTTTTTTTCATGTTCAATCAAAATGAATTCTTTTGATGGAAATGTGTTCCAATTTAACTAGAAGGTTTACCATCCTTAAATCAAAAATTGAAAGATATAGCCCCTGAATACACCTCTTGACCTAGGATGGGAATGTGGCCACATAATATTTTATTTTTCAACGTGTCAAAATAATTTATTGAAACTACTAAGAATACTTAAGTACGTTACACTACACCGCATTAACCCTTTGCACACCGCTGTCCCCTTTCAGGGGACATCGTAATCTTGCATATCAACTCGGATGTGCCCTCTCAGGGGACATTAAAGTTTATTAGTAATTACGGAGAATTAACTTTTTCCAGCACAATTTTTTGAGAAATACATGCTTCCCTGAAGTTTTCTCTTGAAATGGCACAAGAAATCAAATCAAAATAGGGTAAAATTACCAAGATATATATATATATATATATATATATATATATATATATATATATATAAAAACATTTCAGCGGGGTTTTGTGTCAAAAGAGAACGTGAAAAGTGTTGGTTCACGACGGTCCGGGAACTTTTCTGCGCCACTTGAAAGGAGCTATAAGGAGAGTTTGTCGATGGTTGGGTTTGTTGAAAGTTACTGGCGCAAGGGCAACACTAGGGCTGAGCTGCTGGTAGCCGTCCAGAATGGTTCGGAGTGCAAAAAGTTAAAAATCTAAGAAATGTAATAATATGAGCAAACTATATAAAAAATATTTAGGGGCGGAACGTAATGCCGGCACCTCCACCAAAGCAAATCAACTTAGAAATACTTCGAACAGAAATGTTTTGGTTAAGTTATCACAGTTTTCCTAAGACAGATGCGATGTCCCCTGTACGAGGACATACGAGCGCAAAGGTAAAACGAGTGATGTCCCCCATACGGGGACATACGAGTGAAAAGGGTTAAAACATTTGTCCTTAGGTGTGGTGGGGTAGAAAAGAGAAGTTGTCACTAAAAGATTTTGATCTCGCCTTCTTCTAGATACTCAAAATGTACAATGACTGTGTTAAGCACTTTAAAGTGGCAGAAATAGACAGTCGGAACTTGCAAACCAAACCAAAACATTAGCAGAAATGTTAATCAATCCAATAATTTTCGTCTATTATTTTGAAAGATTTTGAATTGATTGTAAAAGTCAAGGAACTACTTATTTGGTCTATTCTAGAGTGTGTGTAAATATCGCCAAGACAATTTGGCACTTTATTGCAAACGACCAAGTTCCATATTTTACAACCCTTTTTTTTCTTGCAGCGCATGTTCAACAGCGAGTGTATGGTAACTTTATCGGTAAGCGTAGGAGGAGATTTATTTTGAATCAGCCTCCATCTTGTGGATTTGATAATAAACCGCCATAACAAAATGGCGACGTTTTGGCTTTGTTGCCAACTTTTAAAAAACATGCCAACTCATTCACGTTGACTAGGAATTTACCACTTATTTTACGAACTAAATATTAAAAACTTGCAGAAATCGGAATTAATATCGTAATGTTAAGGCTATGATATTCAAAATTTAAATCAGTTTTTTTCCTAGAAATAGTATGAACAATACTAAGAACATCATTCAGTTTTATGTACAAAAAGTACAGCTAAAATAATGAAATAAACTTTAATTTAAGGAAAATGTTCCTAAGTAAAATTTTAATTAAATTAATAGGGATTAAGAAAAAAATTACTGAATCACTAAACACTGTTCTACTTGATAAAAGCAAGTTCAAAATTTCAGAACTTTTCCTGTTGTACAAAATGCGTAAAATGTGAAAACCAACTATTAACAGCGCAAAATCCTTTTAAGGGAATGAGAAAAGTATTTTAGCAACTAACTTTTCTTTTTCAAACTTCAATTAAAAATTCCCAAATTCGTCTTCGTTTAAAAGGGAAAAAAAACTCACCTTAATAAAACACTTTTAACGGTATTTTCTCGACGTCGAGGTTTCCTAATTTTGCTGAAATGTTTTTTTATGAAGTTTTTAAAGCACGTATGCAAACTCGTAAAGACACTGAACGATACACAATCAGGGTAAAAGTAAAAATTAAAATGTTGGGGAAAATTATTTTCAAATCATAAAAACACTTCTTATTTTGTGTCTATGTTCTATAAATTACAGGGTTATTATAGTAATCCTTTGAACGTTCTTAATTGGTCTCTTTAACCTTTTAACAAACTAGATCTTGACATAAATGTGTGACAAAGCATTAACTAAACAGCTCCATTTTTGTAAATAAGGCTCGATTTCCAAGATGAATGGGTCACACTTTCATGGCCCTTTTCCTCAGGGCCCCTCTTTCGTAAGGGGCCCATAATTAATCGTCCATTGAAAATTCTTTGGATATTGTATAAGAAGTTACAATAATTAATATTGTTGAAAAGTTAATTAAGTTAAAATTTTAATACAACACAGAATTAACAATTTAAAAGTTACAGAAATAAATCATTGAAATCAGGGGTTATGGTGAGGCTGGTACGGCGCACCGCATCTTTTTTTTAACTAAATAATAATAAGTCATAAATCTTTATGCATGTATTGTGATATAAGTTAGTGAGAAAATAAATATGTAAATTAAGGGTATTTAGCTTTTTTTTTTCGTTTGGTAAATTATGTATAATATTGTGAATTTACATTTTATTATTAAAAAGTCCCAACTACAGTTGGTGTTACCACCACGATCTGGGAGCTTGCGTATTGGCAATTTTTTTTTTTTTACCACTACAACCCTAATTGCTTTTTTATTCAATTCTAAATGTTTCGAAAAGGTCATAAGCAGAAAAATTTCTGCTCAATGCACTTTTTTTTTTTTTTTAAATTTGCAATCAAAGTTTCCCTGTTAGACGTTGGCGAGAAAACGATTCATTCGGCTAGAATTGAATGTGACGTCAAGGCTTCCCAAGCATCTTGGCTTGGAATGCGGCAGCGGAAACCAGTTTTGCAAGTTTCTCGCAAATCGCGCCTACCTGTACGTGATATGACAATGGTCTACCAGCGCCAACTATTTGGCAGAAACCTCACGATAACCATAAAAACGGTTGCGTGGCACTAGCCGACGTGTATCGAGCCAACAGGGTAAAATGGTACCACTAGCGCACAAACACCTGTTTATAAGGGGAAGGAAATCCGCTACAAGGTAACATGGTACCAGAAGCGCACAAACTCTAGTTTCCCGGGGGCTCACTTCTTCATTTCACAGGAGCGAACAAAATCAGACTTATTTTACTAAATAAACGATAGGTTTTCTTTATTTTAAAAAGCCAAATCTCCAAAACAGTATTTTTTGCGGCCAAATTTGTTTCTCAGTGTACGCAGTACATATTAATAGAACTTACAAAGCCAAAATAAGCATTTTTATGTTTTTGTTAGATACTAGGTTTTTAAATTGGACAGCCGATTTATATTTCTTATGATGATTATGTTCTGTTTAAATTAGAAATTTCATTCCTTTGCATTTTTGTGGCTTACTTTAAATTCTGATAAGTTTTTGGTTTTCATATCTTTAGTTTGATTGCTTCTTTTCGAGTTCCTCATTTTCACTGTCTTCTGCATAGTTGAAAATTTTACATTTGCTAATAAAATGACCTGCACGTTTGCAGTTTTACATGAATGTTCATTTTTTAATACAATCAGAAAGAGCCATTTTCATACTTACCATCCCCATTGTTCTCAATGTTAAGTTCACCACCTCACATATCTATTTTATATCAAATGGAATAATTCCATATTATACAAAACTTATATGTAAGATGATGATAGGACATATCCATTTATATTAAAGGGATATCATAAGTATGATGGAAATATTGAAAAAATAAGAATATCCAACGGATGAAATTTTGTTTCGAAAATATTTATAAAAACTTTTTAAAAAAATGATTTAGTAACCCTTCACAAGTTTTTACATGAATGTTTTTAAGTTGTTATAACATTGTTCTTTATTGCTTATTTTGAGGCTAAATTTAGCTTCGAATACTAGCGAAAAAATTTCTTATTTGTAGAAGGCCAAAACTACTTTGAAAATTTCAGAGCTGTAGTCCTTTTAGAAATCATTTTGTAAAATATTTATACATTAATTAAAAAAGAACAAAATAAAATTTTAAAATTCTGTTTTTCAAAAATCCAATTAGAAGACCAAAACTACTTATGTTGAAATTTTCAGAGCCGTAGCCCTATTAGAAATAGTTTTGTAAAATATTTATTAATTAATTAAAAAAAAAACTAAACAAAAATTTAAATTTATGTTTTTCAAAACTACTATTAGAAGGCTGAAACTACTTATGTTGTAAGTTTAGGAACTGTATCTCTGTTTGAAGTCACTTTGTAAAAAAAAAAAAAAAAAAAAAAAAAAATAATTAAAATTTTAACATTCTGTTTGACGTATGTACAATAAGGGCAAAGTTTCTTATGTTGAAAATTTCAGAGCTCTACTCCAATTTTAAGTAGGTTTCTATAGATCCACAGACTCACACACAGCTTGTTTTATTGTTACAGACTAGCTGAATACTTTTGCTTCGCTACGAAATTTTAACATGTGGAATATTTTAGCTAACTATGAGGACTCGCGTTGCTGAAATCCGTCATTAGTGTATAGGTCCCAGCTTTTGGCGCTTTGTTCGCAGAAAGGTTCATCGCTACGCAAAATCGAGCACGCTTCGTTCTCTGAAAAGTTAATTGACACATAAGCACAGGCTTACTTCACTCGTTGAAAGATTCATTGCTATGCAAGCATAGGCTCGCTTCGCTCGCTAAAAGGTTCATTGCTGCATAAGCATAAGCTCACTTCACTCACTAAAATTTAATTGCTACGGTAAAGCCATAATATTAGAAACCTCTCCCCTGTCGAAATACAAAAAAAAAAAAAAAAAAAAAAAAAAAAAAAAATCGTTAATACAATAATACAACACCTCTTTAAGATTATTTTTTTAACACGTATTTGTGGAAAGCAAAATTAGAAGAACAAAACTACTTATGTTTAAATTTTTAGAGCTCTAGACCTGTTTAGAAGTTGCTTTTTGTGAAAATATTAATTAAAAAATTAAATAAAACAAATTAAAATTTTAACATTCTTTTTGTCAAAAGTCCAATTAGAAGGCCGAAACTACTTGTATTAAAAATTTCAAAACTATAACCCAATTAGAAATCGTTTTGTAAAAAAATTGTTATAATCCAAAGAAGTAAATTAAAAAACAAATAAAATGTTAAAGTTCTGTTTTTCAAAAGTTTAATTAGAAGGCCATAAGTACTTATATCGAAAATTTTAGAGCTATTGCCCTATTAGAAATCGTTTTGTAAAATATTTATTAATTAATTAATTAATTAAAAAAATTAATTAAAAAACAACTAAATAAAAATTTAAAATTCTGAAAAGTCCAATTAGAAGGCTAGAACTACTTATGTTGAAAATTGCAGAGCTGTATCTCTATTTGAAGTCACTTTGTAAGAAAATAATTAAATAAAATAATTAATTAAAAAAGAATTAAAATTTTAACATTCTGTTTGACATATGTACAATTAGAAGGCCAAAACTTCTTATGTTGAAAATTTCAGAGCTCTACTCCAATTTTAATTAGGTTTCTATAGATCCATAGGGCCACAGACTACACACACACACAGCTTATTTTATTATTATAGATAAACACGTTATAAAACCACCTTATAAACATATTTGTTAAAAACTATGCATTTTTTCAAACTTTTTATTTAAAAACTTATAATTAAATAAATATTGGAGACAGATTCACAATTCATTCTTCATGTCTCGCACATCCGTCAGTATAATATCCTTTATTTGCAATAAAAGTCATACCTCTAAGTTAATTACAAGTTATTTATGTCCGTTCTAATAACGTCCTAATTAGTCATTTTAATTGTAATTAGCTAATTAAAAAATTAACGGAAGAAAAAAAGTTTATATATAAAAATGCATCATTTTTAATTCTGATGTACTGCCTAAAGGTTTGAAATTAAAACATGAAAATTAAAGAATGGAGATCCTACCCTGAGCACATAAATTAACAGTTTGTGCGCTCGTGGTACCATTCGCTTGATAAATAAGAGGCATCTTTCTTCCCTCCCAAATACTGCAGGTGTTTGTGCGCTCCTGGTACGATGCGCTCATGACACGTCGGCACAGCAAAGTCACACGTCACAGATTTTGTTGTGTGTTTTGATTGGACTGGTTTTGGCTCGGTTTTGAGGCATTTTCTTTTCTTAATATTTAAATAACCAATTTTTTTAAAGAACTTTTGTTTGAATATTTGGAATCAGAAAGAAATTCTTTATAAATATAAACTAATTTCACTGGTTTTTAAAAAATGCGGGAATCGTCCATTACCGTAAAATGGGAAGAATAGGACCTAATATTTTGTACAATTGGCGCCTTAAAATTCACTCAAAATCTTAAAATTGAACATCTGGAAAAACCCTTATTCACAAGTCAACAAGATATTAACTAAGGACATTTATTTTATAAATCATTTATATTAACTTTAACTTTGTTTGTGGTGATCAAATCGTCGTATGATTAATTTACCCACTTGCCGTCATCCAATCAATCTTGTTTGGTTTGTTTGTATGCTCAACGACCTATTTCTGTGCACAATAACGGCAAATCATACCGGGACCTACAGCTTAACGTGGATTCCGTACCCCAACGAACATCCATGCCTAACACAGGATTCGAACCTGGCACCTTTGGCATGCGAGGCTAGAGCACTAATCCCATAGCCATCTGGTTGGCTTCCAATCAATCTGGTTCTTTTCAGTTAGATTCTTTGTCATCGACAATGCAGTCATGTCTTGTGTTTGTCACTGAAATACTGCTTTATGTACGTTTCTAAGGACGCATTGAAGGACTAATTAATTCACTTGCTGTCAACCGATCGTACTGAAACTTGACAGATAGTCACAATCTCGATGAAAATGCATCCTATTAAGTTTTGGGACAAAAAAAGAAAGTTAAGGGAGCAGAGTTAACGGTACTGGTAGAACACTATGAAAACTTGATCTAAACTCAAAACCACTTAAATAAGTCGCAATTGCACATAAAAGTTGGCAATGCATATAAAGTATTGATATAGAGCAAACATTTTACTGTATTTTTATAGTAAGATAGTAATAGTAAAAAACATTTCAGTAAAGTGGTTAAAAAGATTTACATTAAAATATCTTTCGAAAACGATAATGAAGCTTGTAAAGAGCAAGTTTATTTTGTGCCACAAAAAGTGTTTTCAGTGAAATAAAATCAAAAACAATAATCTCGGATCTGAACAGTAATAAGTATTTGAGCGTCGGCTCTGGCTCTTGAGGTACACTTACCCTTTTCCTTGATGCCCGCTTGGAGGATTTGCACTGTGACGCTGCAGAGGTTGATGGCGCTCTTTGCCAGCCGGAAGTGAAACGACTCGTTGTACTTGGGTTCGAGGCTATTCTTGCACACCGCAGTCTTCTTCGACTTCACCACTTTGTTCTCTCGCATGAACACCAGGCGGCACACCGAATCTACAAATAGGAGATGTCTCAATGAAAATTCATTTTCAAGGACCTATACGTCTCCTTCCTCATAAACTTAAGGGAAGTCGGTAACTCCTGTATTAGTCAGTAGCCATATTAACCCCTTTCGACCCGACATTCGCATAAGTTGTTTCAGATCAGGTGACGTCACGTTTAGCTTCGAGCTGAATATGTCGGTTTTCTTGCCAAATTTAACAAGTGAACTTTGGTTGCACATTAAAGAAAAAAAAAGAAAGAAAAAAAAAAAAAGAAGCGTAGTGAGTAGAATTTTTTTGTGTTTATGGCCTTTTCGAAACATTTAGAATTGAATAAAAATTATTTTAAAAATTATTATAATTATTATTATTATTATTTATTGCAATAAATATATTATCTTGTAGTAATTTTACCGCTGATTAAATTCCTCAGTAAAATACGACTGACACAATATATTCCACCAAAACCGGACACGACCATTCGGTCCAAAAGGGTTAAATTCAGCTCTTCCAGGTGGAAATTTGGGAATCTGTCCACTAAGATCGTTTCCAGATGCGGAGAAAACACATGGGGAAAAGGAATGCAACTTCTCTATATGATAATACTTTTGTGGGGTTGGAAATTACCCCACGCGAGCACTAACGTAGGGAAAGCTATGGCGAGTATTACCGCGCCACCTAGGTTGCCTGTCGCTCTAGGTGGCGCTGTAGTACTCGCGATAGCTTGCCCTGGACAGTCTTCAGTTCTAGTGGCGTTGGTACTGATTGGTTAATGTTATCCTCTTTTTAGAAAACATCGTTGGCATTTAGAAATATATAGACATTTAAACACATTTTAGTTTTAATGCTATTTTAATAGCAATTAGAAACTTTAATTCTCTAATTCTTATATTGACCAATATTCGTGTCTTGTCCATAAGGTGGCGCTACTAAAATTGAGTGAAAAATATAGCGAATCTATTTTTGATACGTTAATGGCAGCTTGATATTTTTTTTTTTACCATGAGTAACTGTTCGAAAAATTGAGAAACGGGTCATTTATATAAATTTTAATTTAAGAAGTATTTTTAAAATTTGTATGAAATTAGTTTTTAGCTATTTTTTTAATAAGTAAAACTTAATCTATTTTTAATACGTTAAGAGCAGCTTGATATTTTTGTTATCATAAGTAATTGCTCGAAAAATAGAGAAACGGGTCATTTATATAAATTTTAATTAAAGAAATATTTTTAAAATTTCCATGAAATTAATTTTTAAATTTTATTTACTGTAAGGTTTACCAGTATATGTAGGAAATTAGGAAACTTGAGATGAAACTAACCCTCTTTCTTTTTTTTTTTTCTCTTAAATATTCGCAAACTTTGTATGTTTATAATGGTACATCGTCTTTTTTTATATGTAATATTTATTTATGCAACTATTTGCGAAAGTAATACCTTTTCAAACGAGCAAAAATGTCGCCCATGTTGGAAAAAATATTTTTTAATGAATATATACATTATATTTATGTAGACAACTCCAGCCAATGAATATCTTCTGAAGACTTATAATTTCTATACTAAATCCATAAACAAGTTGGAAATTTTTATACTTTCAAAACAAATTTCATAAAATTAAAAAAAGCTCTTTAAGTTATCGGTACAATTCTAGCAGCTTCCCTGTAAAAAAATATTTTGCATCTTTTGCAATTAAAATTCTAAATAAATTACAAAATGAGTTACGACTAGGACAGTTCGACGTTAATTAGGTAATTAAATTTTAATAAACCAATTAAATATAATCCAACGAATAATTTTTTTATACAGATAAGTTATTTTTCTAACAATTGTTAATTCGAAAAAATTAAGAATCTAGTTCAAAATTAAAGAACATTTTTCCAGAGTATACATATACCTTAATGTTTTTATGTACGAATAAAACTTCGCATGTTTCGAAGTATATTACCACAGACATAGAGTTCTTGAAGATACTACTCTAGGTCTATGGACAGTGAAAAGACTAATGACCAGTGATGACAAAAGTTATAGTCGCAGAGGCGACTAGAAGTTTAGGTACACCACATCGAACATCATTCTGAATTTTTTTTAAATAGAATGTAGAAAAAAACTCGTAGATTTAGAATATGCTGGTCTTCCGGGGCGAAAATGGCCGAAACCATTAAAAAATCGACTTTGAAAGTGTTGAACTAAATCCAATTGCCAAGTATATCATAACTTGTCAAAAAGTGAAAACCTTTTTTCGTCTGGTAACCCGCCTACTCTTTGATTTTCAATTACGAATGGAGCAGACGAATCTATTTCTCTTTCGCCAAATATTCCGATTTTTTAAAAGTGAGCCAAGTTGGCTGTATATTGTACGTCATCAGTAACGAAATATTTACCGCCAACTTGGCTCACTTTTAAAAGACTGGAATATTTGGCGAAAGAGAAGTAGGATCGTCTGCTCCTTACGTAATTGGATATTAAAGAGTGGTGGGTTACCAGACGAAAAAGGGTTTTCACTTTTTTCCAAGTTATGACATACTTGGCATACAGATTTAGTTCAACTCCATTCAAAATCAATTTTTTTTTAAAATTGTTTTCGCCATTTTTGTCTCGGCAGACCAATATATTAGTTTTTCTATGAAAAGTGAGCCTTTTCTCGAAAAGTGGTCGCTTTACCCAGTGTGTTGAATCCTTCCGGCAACCTGAGCCTCCTGGCTTCGCACACGGTGACGATGAGGCGTTCCAGGGTCTGGTTGTAGCACAGACTGATCATCATCTCGCCCAGATCACTCGGCACCTTTAAAAAGAAATATCAGGGTTAAACACTTCAATGGCGAAACCGCAATAAAACGTTCTATGACTCTGTGTGCATAAAAAACTAGGGATGTGAACCTTTCACGTAAATATAGTGATGCGATGGATGATGAAAACTTCTTGGAATATTATCGTTCTTTTAGACTGAGAGGCGACTGCAATTTTTGGACCCCATCGAACATCATTCTGAATTTTTTATAGAAATTGGAGAAAAGTGAGTAGATTACGAATCCACTGGTCTGTCGTGGCGAAAATGGCCGAAACTGGTCAAAAATCGACTTTTAATAAGTTGAACTAAATCCAATTTCCAAATGAGCCATAACTTGCCAAATAATGAGCATTTTTTTTTATTTGGTAACCCTCACTCTTTAATTATCAATTAAGAAGGTTTCAGACGATTCAGATATCTGGCGACGGTCTACTTACATCTATTAAAAGGGAGCCAAGTTGGCAAAAAATATTACATAACTTATGACGTAACTGATGTCGCCAATTTGGCTTACTTTTAAAAGATATAAGTTTTCCCAGCCAAAGATCAGAAATCGTTTGCGCTTTTTCGCAATGAAAATCAAAATGAAGTGGGTTGCCAGACGAATAAGTTTGTTCTATTTTTGGCAAGTTATGACATATTTGGCAATCGGATTTTAGTTCGACTCATTCCAAGTCGATTATTGATCAGTTTCGGCCATTTTTGCCACGGCAGACCATTGGATTCGTAATCTACTCACTTTTCTCCAATTTCTATAAAAAATTCAGAATGATGTTCGATGGGGTCCAAAAATTGCAGTCGCCTCTCGGACTATTTGGGTTTTTACACCATGGATGGAATAGCTTTTGTCAAGTCTGGCTCAGTCACAAAAGCACTGGTTATCTAAAAGGAAGACCTAGTAAGGATCATTCCCTATACTCGCTATGTTACAATCTTCTCACCCAGTGCATTTAGAAACTACTTTGTACAAAACCTTGACATTTGGTGAGTAAGGTACGAAAATGATCACCTAATGAAATTACATAAATTGCTTCCACTTAATTTATATGTATTATAAATGAATATTAAAATAGCTAAAGACAAAACCATGTGGAGACACTGCATATGCATTGACGCAAGAATTTCGAATGTGAAATAAAATATATTAGACGCTATTTTCGAGTTTTTAATTAATGTTGTTTCATTAAGTGATCTTTTTCGTAGCATCTCACCAAATTTCAAAGTTTTACCGAAAGTAGTTTCTAAATGCACTGGGCTAGTAGATTGTAACATAGCGAATATATGGAATGATCCTTTCGAGGACTTCCTACTAAAGAGAGAAACGAAACTTTTGTTTATCCTATATGATACATAGTGTATTCAAAGTATCCTATATATGTAATATAAGGTATACTTAACTTTCAATTACTCTATACTACCATCCATTACTTTAGTCCTACGACAGGAAATTCCATTAAGATTTTCGTTGAAATTGCGAATGCGGAAAGATTATTGTTAAATTACTAAGGTTTATTATGGTTATTATTATTAAGGTAGTTATTGAAAAATTTATGTTTTACAGCAATGGACGATTCCCGCATTTTCTAAAAACGAGTGAAATTAGTACATTTTTATGAAGAATTTCTTTCTGATTCCAAATATTTAAACTAAAGTTCTTTAAAAAAAATTAGTTATTTAAATATCAAATTTCAAAGTTTTACCGAAAGTAGTTTCTAAATGCCCTATGCCAGTAGATTGTAACATAGCGAATATATGGAATGATCCTTTCTAGGACTTCCTACTAAAGAGAAACGAAACTTTTGTTTATCCTATATGATATATAGTGTAATCAAAGTATCCTATATGTAATATAAGGTATACTTATTTTTCAATTACTCTATATTACCATCCATTACTTTAGTCGTACGACAGGACCTTCCATTAAGATTTTCGTCGAAATTGCGAAGGCAGAAAAGGTAGCTGTCATTGAAAAATTTATGTTTTACAGCAATTGCATAAAAAAATCGGCTGTAATGATTTAGATCAAAGTGTCTGTAACAAGACCTTTTAAGGTGTTCTAAGTATCTCCACTTTCGAATATCTCTAGAAATGCGATTAAGGAGTAAAATGTTGGAAAACGAATGTCTCCAACACAGAATTATCTTTCCCTGAGCATCGTCCATCAACGGCTGTTTCCCCTGTGTATCACTTACAAGAAGAGATAATGTAGTACGTATCGAAAAGAATAATCGCCAATTTCGCAATTTTGGAGTTATTATTTTCGCCTTTGTATGTATTATCGCCAAAAATATCGCCAAGCTGACCTTTTTTTTTTAAATAAAGGAACTTATGAAAATGATATATTAAGTATAATAGAAAGTTGTGCGATGTTCCACATTCCTAGTTTTAAAGTTTAATAAGTTGGTGATACAATTTAACAATATTTTCAAACAGAATTTAGTTTATAGATAATTACCTAGTGTTTAAATAATTCCAAATAATGATGAACCATCAACCAACTAGAAGCTTGTGTTTAAGAAGTGAGTATCCAAACTCCATCCCATGAGCCACTGGTAAGGTAAGGTGCATGCTTTTTGATCTCGTTACCGAGATAAATTTATAATTAACCATCAAACATGGCAGCAATAAAATTATTATTCGTAAACAATTTGGCTGCTTATGGAAGATTTAATACAACTTACGGTAATTTTTCCATTTATACTAAACGTAAATTATTTAAAAATACTTTGATCCGCTTCCTGCTGGTTAACACTCGCCAAGCCTCGAACTTTAGATAAAAACTGGGTTATGATTTACCGTGTGACACTTCTTGGCGATTTTTCAAAAAAGTCGCCAAGCTCAAAATGACGGCAAAAGTCTTTGTCCCCAAATCCAAAATGGCGTCAAAACTTCGTGTCGCCCAATCCAAATACTTACTTGCTTGCCGGAAAACCAATTTGGCGACGGGTTGTCACATTCGGCTCTAAATCACCGACTTTCAAAAATTGGCTTCATCTGCTTGCAGTGCAAAAAGCGCTTCTAAGCTGTCCTGAAGTTGTAGATAGAGATCAGTAGTTCAAACCTTACCAAATGACAACTCTATCATAAAAATAGGTTGAATAGTTTACGTTAACGCGCGACAGTAAAAGCATTATTGTGCGGTGGAGCCCTTTCCAGTCGATAGCTCTAACTGTTACAGCCGAATTGTAAACGCCCCCTTCTCATATAGAGTTGAATGATTTGGTGAATTGTGAGATTGAGCATTCTTGCCTTTTAGTGGTTTTAACAGTGCTTTTTTTAGTGTTTTTATACCGGCAATAAAGGTTTTTAAACAGCAAGCTTTGTTCTGAGTTGATTATTTTAATACAGTTCATTTCGTGTTGAGAATAGTTCGTGTCCCAGCGTCATCAAAGTATCCCAAACTCAGGCTCGGCGGACCAATTTTGAGAATGTTGGCACACTAACTATTTTCAACACGTAATGGACTCTATTAAGAGAAGTAGTGTCCCAAAAATCGCGTCTTGCCATTATTATATAGATAATTAATAAAAAAAAGTTTCAAGTGTTGATAATAGCTAGTATCTCAGCGTCATTAAAGTGTTCAAAGGTCCCAAACTATGACTGGAAGGACCAACTTTAACCTTTTAACTGTTCTGCCCGAGGTAATCTCGGGCACAGCACTGGTGTTCCAAAATGTCACGCCCGAGTATTACTCGGGGTAATTTTTTTTTGATTGCTTCGTGTTGTTATACCCGAATATATCTCAGGAGGAATTTATTTGCGCTCAATGCAATAGATGGCAGCACTATACTGCAAGTTTCAAAGGTTAGATGCCAAAGGGTAGAGGCCAAAGGTCAAAGTCAAAGTGCGCGGCATTTTTTTGTTGCAAAATGGCATCCCGTAAACGTTTTATAGATGATTTGGATTCATCAAGCGAAGACGATTTTGAAGGCATCGATACGAGTGACGGAAGTGAAACTGAGGAAAGTGATATTGAATATAGCAGTGAATCAGAAGATAGCGGAGATGATAATATAGCAAATGCGAGAGACTGGTGTGAAATAACTGCTTCTGGTCAATCAGCGCCTCCTCGGTTCTCTTTTACAGGTACTCCAGGTATAACCTTTTCTGTAAATATAAACTACACTCCTTTAGATATATTTGAAATGTTTCTGGATTCAAATGTAATGGATATAATTGTCAAAGAAACGAACAACTATGCAGAACAAGAAAGAAGAGCAAATCGGGCAAAGATATCAAAATTCTCCCGCAGTAAAAAATGGATCCCTACAAATGACAGATAAATGAAGCTATTCTTTGGGCTAATATTTCTTCAAGGTATTGTCCAGAAACCAAATCAGGCTACGTACTGGTCTCATCGAAGGGTTTTGCACACTCCAGTTTACTCAAAAGTAATGACAGTAAATCGTTTTATTTTGCTTTTTCGATATTTACATTTTTGCAATAATGAAGCTGAAAAAAAAAGATTTTTCAAATCCAAAACTTTGGAAGCTGCATAATGTGATAGAAAATTTACGGCAAAAATTTTGTAACTTTTACATACCGGAAAGAGATGTTTCTGTAGATGAAAGCTTGATGCCTTATAAAGGAAGGTTATCTTGGAAACAATATATTCCAAACAAACGCGCACGATTTGGAATCAAATTTTTTATGCTTTGTGAGGCTGAAATAGGGTATATTTGTGACTTCGTTATCTATACAGGAAATAGCACTGTCTTCAATGCATTGTATAAAAATTATGGACTTTCCACAAAAGTCGTCATGCATCTAATGAATCGCTTTCTTGGAAATGGTTATTGGGTGACTGTAGATAACTATTACATGTCACCCGAGCTTGCAGATTTACTTATAGCCCAAAAAACAGATATTTATGGCACAGTAAGGATAAACAGACGAGATTTACCTACAGAATTCGCTAAAAGAAAATTACAAAAAGGGCAACTCATAGCTTTTCAAAGAGGTAAGATTTCGGCTATAAGGTGGAAAGATAAGAAGGATGTGTGTTTGATGAGCAGTATTCATGATACTTCCATGATCAGCCTCAAAAATAAAAAAAATGAAGACATACTCGAGCCAAAGATTGTTTCTGATTACAATCTAACTATGGGTGGTGTAGATCGTTGTGATCAAGAAATATCTTTTCATCCGACAATTCGAAAACGCCAGAAAAAATACTATAAAAAGATATTTTTACATTTATTAGACAAAGTGCTCTGGAACTCATTTTTGCTGTATAAAAATGTAGTTGGGAAACGAATTACATTTTTAGAATTTCGTATCCAAGTTGTAGAGGAGCTTTTCAATAAATATGATGATGCAGCTTCTGCACAAAAGATATCGGCAGACCATCTGCAATAGATAACCCTGACCGTCTTACTGAACGACACTTTATATCCCATATTCCTCCTACTCCTGCGAAGCGTGAACCTACAAGGCAATGCAAAGTTTGTTGCTCCAAAAAGAATGAAAATGGGAAAAAGATACGGAAGGAAACACGATTCTGGTGTACTGATTGCGGAGTTGGTTTGTGCTTGGAAAAGTGTTTCCAGTTATACCACACAAAACTGAACTACTAATAGGTATTCATTTTTATTTATTTATTTATTTAGAAAATAATTAAATTGATTTTTTTTTTAATTTTTAGAAAATAATGCTCCACTGGATGCGAATTTACCACTGCCACGCTGAGTGGCAGCCGCCACAAAACCTTAAAATTTTTATGTATATAATTAAAAATATTAATTTTTAACTGCTAAGTATATTTTATTTTGTATTAAACATTTGTTTTTTGCAATAAAAAAAGTGAACAATTTAGGTACCCAAATCATCTAAATAACTGAACAGTTAAAAGGTTAAGGACGCTGGCACACTAACTATTCTCAACACGTAATGCACTGTATTAAAAGAAGCAGTGTCCCAAAAAACACATCTTGCTCTTATTAAATACATAGATGCTTAATAAAAAAAGTTTCAAGTGTTAATAATAGTGTCCCAGCGTCATCAAAGTGTTCAAAAGTCCCAAACTCCGGTTCGACGGACCAACTTTGAGGATGCTGGCACACTAACTATTCTCAACACGTAAATCATTGTATTAAAAGAAGCAGTGTCCCAAAAAACACATCTTGTCCTTATAAAATATATAGATGATTAATAAAAAAGGTTTCAAGTATTGAAATTAGTTAGTGTCCCAGCGTCATCAAAGTGTTCAAAAGTCCCAAACTCCGGTTCGACGGACCAACTTTGAGGACGTTGGCACACTAACTATTCTCAACACGTAATGCATTGTATTAAAAGAAGCAGTTTCCCTAAAAACACGTCTTACCCTTGTTAAATATAAAGATGATTAATAAAAAAAAAGTTTCAGTTATTAACAAGAAGTAGGGCTCTGCACTAATGCGACGTCTTCCTGCCACGAATTAGTCCCTCTGCACACATTTTATATTTATTCTCTGCTTACCTACCAAAATACAAACATCAGCTCAATCCTGTAAATAAATTATTTTAGTTCCAGACGACGGCAGCCTTTCTTGAAAGGCTTTTCGGCAAAACAATCCCTCTAAGTATCCACCAAACACATGTAAGTCTCCCAATTCGTTTTTGGAAGAAATAAAATAAACCTTCCGGGAGGGGAAAAAGATCTTTCAAAAAGTTTCCGTAAAACTAGCTGCACAAACTTCAATTCCCTTCCACACCGCGACGGAATTTTTGGTAATCTTTTGTTTTCGAAAGAACAAATCCTTCACGGAGAACTTCTAATCTTCCGTTAAAACAAGGTTAACAGATCAAAGGGAGCTGTTGCTCTTAAATAATTGCTTTCTTTACCGTAAACTCACAGAAAACCTTAAAGAGAAGACTGCTGGTTTGTGGCAAGACGTCGTCTAATTCCGTTTTGGAATATAATTGGCTAAAGAATATCTTATAGTCCAAGAGGCCACTGCAAGTTTAGGTAATCCATAGAACAACACTCTGAATTTTTTATAGAATTTAGAGAAGTATATTATGATTCCACTGGTCTGTGGATCAAAAATGGCCGAAACTATTAAAAAATTGAGTTTGAATGAGTTGAACCAAATCCGATTGCCAAATGTGTCATAACTCGCCACATAATGAGCATTCTTTTTTATGTGGTAACCTACTGTTCTTTAATTTTCAATGAGAAAGAGTGCAGACGATATTTATTTACTGGTGAAAAATATTTCCAGCTTTTATAAGTAAGCCAAGTTGGCGATACATATTACATATCTGATGATGTTCTATTTATCGCAAACTTGGCTGACTAAAAGATGAAAGATCTATGCGCCAGGAAAGACAAATTGTCGGCAACCGTCTTAGTTGAAAATTAATGAGTGCCAGACAAAATTGGATGTTCATTGCTTGGCAAGTTCTGATATATTTGGTAATCGTATTTATTTCAACTCACTCAAGGTCGAGTTTTGTATAGTTTCGGCCATTTTTAATCCCGCAGAACAGAGGATACGTGATATACTAACATTTCCCTGTTTTCCATAAAGAAATTCAGAATGATGTTCGATGAGGTAATTGAATTTGCAATCGCCTCCCTGTCAATTAAAGTTTTTTTTTTTTTTTTTTTGTAACGAGAAGAGTACGGAATTTTAAATACACCGGTTTTTTAAAGTAGATTTATGGGAGCGAATTTGATGAAGGCTGCATATGGTTTATCACAGAAGTCCATTTTTATTTTGGACTGATTTGTCAATAAACAAAACTGGTGAATCTGGGGGCGCTGAAAACCCGTCTGTGTGTCTTGTAAAACCACTGCATTCCGCAATGTGACAGTTTGGACTGCCCTATCCATTATAAAGATCATAGGGATCTTTTTCAGGAGGGAAGTGATAAACTCATTCCACTATATTCAGATTTTACAGTAATGTGTCGCCACAGCTCCATATTGTAACTAATTTTTTAAACTAGTGTATTTTAAATTCCAAACCTGTCTATCCATTACACCACCTGTCCCTGCTTACTCCCTGTTTCCGAAACTGTTTCCGAAGATATTTGACTGTTAATCATCAGTATTGTATAAGATGATAATTTCAGTGGTATAGATGCATCGATATAAATAAACAACTGGATAGACTGCTTAACGCTGGGAAAATGAAGCCGTTGCCAGATGCCATTGGTGGGATAAAAAATACGGATTGCCGAGGATTGAAAATACATTTTTTTGTTGTACACAGCAGAAATGTCAATAGTGGACCTTAATTAGTAATAATGTGCAAAAAAGTATATATTCTAGCATTTTACAAGGTTTTTCGCATTTCCATCCAACTATAAAAGTGAACTTTGATTGGTTAATCTTCCCACCAGCTTCGCAATCCCCGGCGCGTTTTTCACTTTGCATTGACAATGGAGCAGTCTATCCAGTTGTTTATCTATATCGATGTATAGATGTAGTATAGAGGACATCATTTGTTAGGCACGATTTTCTTTAGAGTTTTTTTTTTTTTTTTCCTGGATAAATGCTGTTATCCGGCAAATGGGTTCTATTTTAAGTTCTATTTTAATTTATTATTTATATCTTTATTTTAGTTGCTGTGTTTTTAATTACAACGGATTCTCTGATTGCTAAATGGACACAATTGCCAAATCTCCTACACTACACCTGTTCCAATTTAGCTATTTATAACGTTGGCTTCTCCTGTGAAAAATGGCACCATACGCCACTGTTTGAGAGGAAGTCATAGTTAAAGATCATTCCGTATACTCGCTATGTTACAATCTTCTAGTCCAGTGCATTTAGAAACTACTTTCCATAAAACTTTGAAATTTGGTGAGTGGGTACGAAAAAGATCAAGATCACCAAACATAAGTAGTTTTCATTTCTGACATAAGTTGCTTTCGATTAATATTTATTTATTATAAATGAAAATTAAAATAGCAATAAACAAAACTAGGTGGAAGCCACTGCATATACATTGACGTAAGGATTTCAAGTATAAAATAAAATATATTAAACGCTATTTTCCAGTTTTAATTTTATGTCATTTCATTAAGTGATCCTCTTCATGCCAATGCTCACCAAATTTCAAAGTTTTATACAGTGTAGTTTCTAAATGAACTGGGATAGAAGATTGTAACAAAGCGAGAAAAAGGAAATGATGCTTATAGTCCGAGAGGCGACTGCAATTTTTGGACCCCATCGAACATCATTCTGAATTTTTTGTAGAAATTAGAGAAAGTGAGTAGATTACGAATCCACTGGTCTGCCGTGGCAAAAATGGTCGAAATTGATCAAAAATTGACTTGGAATGAGTTGAACTAAAGTCCGATTGCCAAACATGTCATAACGCCTAAAAGAGAACAAACTTTTTCGTCTGGCAACCCACTACGTTTTGATTTTCAATGAGAAAAAGCGCAAACGATTTCTGATATATGCCTCGAAAAATTTGCATCTTTTAAAAGTAAGCCAAATTGGCGACATCAGTTACGTCATCAGTGACGTAATGTTTATTGCCAATTTGGCTCATTTGTGAAAGATGCAAGTAAGCCATAGCCACACATCCGAATCGTCTGCTACCTTCTTAATTGAAAATTAAAGAGTGAGGGTTACCAAAAAAAAACAAAAAACAATGCTCATTATTTGGCAAGTTATGGCGCATTTGGCTCAGCGTATTAGTTCAACTTATTAAAAGTCGATTTTTAACTAGTTTCGGCCCTTTTTGCCATGGCAGACCAGTGGATTCGTAATCTACTCACTTTTCTCCATTTTCTCTAAAAAATTCAGAATGATGTTCGATGGGGTCCAAAAATTGCAGTCGCCTCTCAGTCTATTACTAAGACTTCCTTTTTAAGATAGGACTTCTCCCTACCTCATTCTTTTCCAGATCGCGCCACTGAATCTCGGAGTGCTGCTCAGATAGGAAGAATTCCTTGAGGGAAACTTGAACGTGGCCAATAGGGTTGTGATGCTTGCCCCTGTCGTTGTCGAATACGGTGAACTTAAGAGTTCGCTCTTCTGTGGAGCGGCCTGGAAGCTGTTAAAAGGTTTGAGAAAAACATATTTTAATTATTTATCTAAGTTTATTTTTAAATTGCAATAGTCCGAGAGGCGACTGTAATTTTTGGACCCCATCTAACATCATTCTGAATTTTTTTTTTATAGAAATTGGAGAAAAGTGAGTAGATTTGGAATCCACTGGTCTGCCATGGCAAAAATGGTCGAAATTTATCAAAAATCGACTCGGAATGAGTTGAACTAAAATCCGATTGCCAAATATGTCATGACTTGTCAAAAAGAGAACAAACTCTCGTCTGGTAACCCACTGCATTTTGATTTTCAATGAGAATAAGCGCAGACGATTTCTGATCTCTGGCTCGGAAATTTTTTATCTTGTAAAAGTAAGCCAAATTAGCGACATCAGTCACGTCATCAGCGACATAATGTTTATTGCCAATTTGGCTCATTTGTAAAAGATGCAAGTAGACCGTCGCCAGATATTTGAATAGTCTGCAACCTTCTTAATTGAAAATTAAAGAGTAAGGGTTGCCAAATAAAAAAAAAATGCTAATTATTTGGCAAGTTATGGCGCATTTGGTAATTGGATTTATTTCATTTTATTAAAAGTCGGTTTTGACCAGTTTCGGCCATTTTTGCCACGACAGACCAGTGGTTTAGTAATCTACTCACTTTTCTCTAATTTCTATAAAAAAATTCAGAATGATGTTCGATGGGGTCCAAAAATTGCAGTCGCCTCCCAGTCTATAGTGTTTGTCTCTTCTACTAAAGAATTACAGATGCAGCTAAAGTAACTGGTACATATTTTAAATATCCTCAATTTCATGCAGTATTTTATGCAAAACATTGTACCACGCAATGAAGTTAAGATTTTGCATGATAAAAACAGATGTACCACAACCTAGTCTTCAAGAGGAATTCCTAGTAAGGATCATTTCCTATACTCGCTATGTTAAAATCTTCTCACCCAGTTCATTTAGAAACTACTTTGTATAAAACTTTGAAATTGTGTGAGTATGTACGAAAATGATCACTTAATAAAAAGACATAAATTAAAAACTCGAAAATACCATCTGATGTAATTTATTTTATATTTGAACTCCTTTAAATCAATGCTTATGCAGTAGCTCCATCTTCAATAGTTTTTTTTTTTTTTGCATTTTTAATTTTCATTAATAAAATAAAAAATTTGTAGGCATTATTTCCGAGTTTTTAATTGATGTCGTTTCATTAAATGGTTTTTTCGTACTTACTCATCAAATTTCAAAGTTTTATACAAAGTAGTTTCTAAATGAACTGGGCTAGAAGATTGTAACATAGCGAGTATAGGGAATGATCTTTACTAGAAGTTCTTCTGAAGTGAACATTTAGTGAAAGTTAGGGTCCCAATCTAGCCTTTTGAGCTTTCTAGAAGTTGTAGTTAGTGATCAAGTAATATAGACTTCCTAAAATTTAATAGTATTAAATTGCTGCTTTTAACCAATCTCCATGAAATCTTACATTTATATTCGAGTACTTTGTAAATTAGAACAAAAGTAAAATTTAATGGACATTAGTTAAAAGTTTAATACTGAATGTTTGGAAGTCAGTATCACTGATATTTATAACTTCTAGAATATCCATAAGTGGATTGTGCCCTGCAAGTAAATCACGCCAATTGCATTGGTGCCATACTGTCTACAGTCTAATACTTTGTAATAGGTTGCCCTTTGTTATTAACAAAAGCTAAATAATTTGGGGAGAGTGACTAAGCCTTCCCTTCTCATGCTTCAAGAACTGATCTCTAATTGCAACTTTTAGATGGTTCATAAGCGGTTTATTCTCTGCAAGCAAATGAATCCAATGGAAATGCCACCATACAACGCAAATTGAATGCTATGTAATAGGTTTCCCATCGTTACCTACAGACGCTTACTAGTTTGGGGAAGAGTTGCTAATATAGATATCTATGGTGATTATTGAACCTTCTTCGCCTTCAAGTTAATAACCAAGCATGCACTGTTTAGAAGTTTCAGTTAAATGCCAGTGAATTTTCAATGAACAAGTATCCATTGTCAGAAGCTTCAGTTAGAGATCAGTAGCTTCAAGTCAATAAGCAAGTATCCACTTCTTAGAAGCTTTAGTTAGAGATCAGGGGCTTGCAAATAAACAAGTATCCACTATTCAAAAGCTTTAGTTAGAGATCAGTGGCATTTCAATGAACAAGTATCCATATTTAGAGGCTTCAGTTAGAGATCAGTGGTTTGCTAATGAACAAGTATCCACTGTTCAGAAGCTTCAGTTAGAGATCAGGGACTTGCCAATAAACAAGTATCCACTATTCAGAAGCTTCAGCTAGAGATCAATGGTTTTTCAATGAACAAGTATCTATATTCAGAGGCTTCAGTTAGAGATCAGTGGCTTGCCAATTAACAAGTATCCACTACTCAGAAGCTTCAGTTAAATGCCAGTGAATTTTCAATGAACAAGTATCCATTGTCAGAAGCTTCAGTTAGAGATCAGTAGCTTCAAGTCAATAAGCAAGTATCCACTTCTTAGAAGCTTTAGTTAGAGATCAGGGGCTTGCAAATAAACAAGTATCCACTATTCAAAAGCTTTAGTTAGAGATCAGTGGCATTTCAATGAACAAGTATTCATATTTAGAGGCTTCAGTTAGAGATCAGTGGTTTGCTAATGAACAAGTATCCACTGCTCAGAAGCTTCAGTTAGAGATCAGGGACTTGCCAATAAACAAGTATCCACTATTCAGAAGCTTCAGCTAGAGATCAATGGTTTTTCAATGAACAAGTATCTATATTCAGAGGCTTCAGTTAGAGATCAGTGGCTTGCCAATTAACAAGTATCCACTACTCAGAAGCTTCAGTTAGAGATCAGTGAATTTTCAATGAACAAGTATCCATTGTCAGAAGCTTCAGTTAGAGATCAGTAGCTTCAAGTCAATAAGCAAGTATCCACTTCTTAGAAGCTTTAGTTAGAGATCAGGGGCTTGCAAATAAACAAGTATCCACTATTCAAAAGCTTTAGTTAGAGATCAGTGGCATTTCAATGAACAAGTATCCATATTTAGAGGCTTCAGTTAGAGATCAGTGGTTTGCTAATGAACAAGTATCCACTGTTCAGAAGCTTCAGTTAGAGATCAGGGACTTGCCAATAAACAAGTATCCACTATTCAGAAGCTTCAGCTAGAGATCAATGGTTTTTCAATGAACAAGTATCTATATTCAGGAACTTCAGATAGAGATTACTGGCTTTTCGATGAAAAAATATCCATATTCAGATGCTTCAGTTAGAGATCAGTGGCTTGCCAATTAACAAGTATCCACTACTCAGAAGCTTCAGTTAGAGATCAGTGGTTTGCTAATGAACAAGTATCCACTGTTCAGAAGCTTCAGTTAGAGATCAGGGACTTGCCAATAAACAAGTATCCACTATTCAGAAGCTTCAGTTAGAGATCAGTGGCTTTTCAATGAACAAGTATCTATATTCAGGAACTTCAGATAGAGATTACTGGCTTTTCGATGAAAAAATATCCATATTCAGATGCTTCAGTTAGAGATCAGTGGCTTTTCAATGAAAAAGTATCCACTATTCAGAAGCTTCAGTTAGAGGTCAGTGGATTCAAGTCAATAACCAAGCGTGCACTATTCATAAATTGCTACTGGAGATCAGTAATCATTATCAGGAGATATTATTAAATGTTATCACGCACCTGGAAAAGAAATGTTTCGTCAAACTTCGGGTTGCACGTCTTCTTCTTGGGCCTCGACTGCTGATATCGTCTTTCATCAGGCATCAAGTAAATCCTGAAAAAAGAATATAAGAACTACTTAACGAGTCTGAGCTGCCGCCTTGTAACAAACCAATCCTCATTAACTTTTTAGATTTGTGTGTTGTATTTGATCTTTCATGCCTATGGGTCGATACTCCTTAGGTATTGCAACCGGATTAAGCAATACTTACGCAAAATAAATAATACCAACGCCCTCTGGTGGCTACTTGTAAAACTACAGTCAGAAGGATGTTAGTCTCAATCATACAAATAATAATTTTTTTTACCTTCCCCTAAATAAAGTAACACAATTTTTCTTTCGTTACAAGCAGATTTGGTTGGTAGGTTTGCATCCTTAATGACCTATATTTGTGCTATGTAATAATTCAGCCTGGACCTACACCTTAACGTGGATATCACTCTAAACACACAGCCATTATTGATCCACGTCCTCACCCGGAGAAAGCATTGAAATGGCAACTTCACAAAATTCCTTCTGCACCAAAATGATTGAATATCCCCCCTTTTTTTAATTAGTTCTTTTTTTTACTTCAACCTGTTCCAGAGAGGTGGTTCTCTCACATATGTACGCGGAGGCAGGTGCTAGTTCACAAAGTCCTTCCTTTCCACTCCCAGCTCGGAGTTCAACCAACCAACACAGCCATTAGGTTAGCACATTCAGATGTAGACTTCTGGAGCAGTCCGAATGACTATGGCAGATTGACATCGAGAGGTCACTTTAGAGGAAGTTCTTATAATGATCATACCCTATACTCGCTATGATACAATCTTCTACACCAGTGCATTTAGAAACTACTTTGTATAAAACCTTGAAATTTGGTGAGTAGATAAAAAAATGTTCACTTTATTAAATGACATGAATTAAAAACTCGAAAATAGCATCTAATATATTTTATTTTAAATTTGAAATCCTTACGTCAATGCATATGCATCAGTGGCCCCACTTGATTTTATCTATTGCTATTTCAATTTTCATTTGTAATAGATAGACATTAAATGAAAAAAAAAACAAATTATGTCCTTTCAGGAAAGGATTTTTTTCGTGCCTATTCGCCAAATTTAAAATTTTTATAGAAAGTAGTTTTTAAATGCACTGGGCTAGAAGATTGTAACATAGCGAGTATAGGGAATGGTCCTTACTTGGACTTCCTCTTAAAGATTAACTGTCCAGTATTGAGTCTCAAATGAAAGAATACCAGGAAAAATCTCCCCCATCCCACCTATCGCTCATCAAATATCCTGAAAATCGAATATTCACTGATCTATCTACAACTTCTGGATAGCTTATAAGGGATTTCTGTTCTGCAAGCAGATGAAGCCAACTGAATACTTCCATCCATAATGCTATCTAATGGCTTCCCATGGTTACAAACCGGTTTTATCTAATTTGAGTGAAAATTGCTAATATAGATCTTTATGGTGATTGGCCTTCTTCGGATTCAAGTCATTAACTAAGCATGCACTATCCAGAAGTTGTAGTTAGACTGTTGTTGTTGTTGTTAGAATCTCTTCAACAGAGGCAAAGGAAGGAGAACTACGGGCATACAACCCCTGTCTCCGTATACATATTTATGATGACGTCATTGATCGAAAGCTTTTTAAACGAAAAAGCGAAGAATCACTTTTCCGATACATGGAGAGGATAGATTGGCACAATTCAAAATATCCTTGACTGAAGTTTTTTGGCTGGGTGAGATTTTTAGGAGATCAAAAAGAATTGGATCTCTCTGAATCGTATCGGGCACATTGGAGAAATCTGTGGGGATAATCGTCTGGGACATGACAAGAGTTACAAAGAGGAGAAGCAGAGAGTCCTATTTTGTGAAGGATGCTTTTGGTGGGATAACAATTTGAAATAATCCTGAAAAGCTTTACTTCTCCATATCTCGAGGAGATCCAGGATAAGAAAGGAGGAGGGACTAATTGGTCATGAAACTTGGCGTTATATTTGGAGGTGGACCAAAGAAGATCAAATTCTTCTTGTTGTTTCATCTTGATGAAACATTTCATATCCATCCAATCCAAAATAGACATAGTTGGAGAGAGAGGATCTGATGGCCGGCTAGTTGATCAGCTGTTTCATTAATTTGAATACCAGCATGGGCATTACATCAAACCAGGATCGTTGGGGAGATGATGGATTTGTTAACTAGGGCTAGTCGTGCTTCAGTAATAAGAGACGAACCCCTTCCACAAACATTGCCAATTCCTTCAACAGCCCCTTTATTATCTGATAATATTAAAGAGGGGATTGTAGTTAGAGATGTGTGATCGAATCGAGACTATCAGTCACACTCACAGTTACTTTTAGTCGTTTTGAAATTTAGAGATTGCAAAGATCCCTTGTTAGAAATTGAACTAGAGTCCTCTGGTATGATAAATGAGCCTTATGCCTCAGAGCCATGATTCGAACAATTGTTCAGACAAATTAGTTGTAGTTAAGTACTCAATACCACAAAGTTGTAAAAACAACATTTTGTTGCATTATTGAACATCATGACATGTTTCTCACACAGAGTTGGCAGGCTGACGGCTCAGAGTTTCGGTGGAGTTTTGCGAGTTGACATTTGTTCGAGGCGAAAATTCAGAACATTCCACTTCGAAAGTGATCATTTTAATTTATTCTATAATTTTCTTATTAATTGAGTGGCTTCTTGGCTTAGATAAGCTCTTATCTAGCCCTTGTCCCATAAAAGTCCTAAACAACCAGCAAACTAACAATGATCAAATGCACTAGTACATAAATATAAAGGACCAAAAGTAGGTAATTTTCTTCTTTACTAAACAACCTAACCCAATAGTTAATGTCTAAAATAAGCCTACTCAATGCTGCAATAATCCAGCAAAATGATATTCAAAAATAACAAACTCGATGCGAAGTACTAGCTTAAAATCAAAGTTGCAATTGGTGTGGGAAGAAAAGCTAGGATCTATTCTTAGTTGACGTTTAAAGCGTAGGACGAGAGGAGATTTTTGCGTGTGGCCATTTTGAAATTTGCTTTCAGCTAACGGTGTACCACCTCAACGTTTTTAGCCCCTTGGTGCCAACTTTTCAAAATCACGCCAAGCCATACAAGTAAACTTGCCAGCTTATCTTCAGATGATGTCCTCCAAATCTGTCAGAATTAAGAATTATTGAAGATTTCAATCGGACAAAGTAAGACGTCTGGAATCTGTACCATACATCAACTTCGATGAACTGTTCTTGGTGAGATTAAGAGACAGCCATTTCAAAGACAAACGCTTATATTAAAAGTCAACAAGTAAACAGTTTGTGACTTCACTAGCAAGAGGTAAGTTGAATGACTTTCTAAATAAAAAAAATAGAAATGTAGTAAAAATTTGCGTTTTGCACTCTTGCCAGACGTCAAAAGTGCAAAGGGAACATATCGAATCCGCAAAACTGGCAGGTGTGGGTAGTTTGTTATACGAATGTTTAGTTGTTTATGGTTAAGTAATGTGTCTATTATTACAAAGTGATACTGATTCACTAACTAGACACGAGATAAGATATTCCATAAGAAATCTGCAGTACTTAACTACCGAAACTTAAAGTTTCAATGTTATTCTTTAAAATCCCTAGTGGCTCAGGCCGACCAAACGATATAGTGGTTAGCGTGCTAGCTTCTTGACCGCGAGGTTGCGGGTTCGTGTCCCGTGTTAGGCATGGGTGGTTGTAAATGTATGTTGGCTTGTCAAATGACGAATGTTTCGGAGCATTATAGCCCTCATGTTGTTGACTGCGCCAGATAATCTGAAAACAACCCACCAACCAACCTTAGTGGCATAGTTACTTAAAGGCTCATTAACACGTTACCAGTTGGAGTACCAGTGGAGGTTGCCAGTTATTAGAAGCCAGTGATTAGCACCACGTAAACGCTTCATTCAGGTCACTGGAGAAGCCAGTTTTTGCATGTTTGCTTGTAGCTGGCTGCTCCAGTTGGTAGAACATTTTATGTTTGCTGGTGCGTCAACTTCCATCACCCAATCACCTGTGCTCTCTCGTGACTACCGAAAGGCGGTGTAATGCTCGCTCAGTGGCTGGATTGTTCTAGCTGCTGGCACTGTGTAAACGCAAAATTTGTAGTCCAATTAACTTTTCGGGCTGGCGTTCCAGCGACTGGCAACGTATAAATCAGCAGTAAGATGTTGGTCTTGTTACTGGAAGGTGGTAAATTCGACTTAGCGCGCTGCCGTAACACTGGCATGTGGAGCCGATCAAACGGTATAGTGGTTAGCGTGCTAGCTTCTAGATTGCGGGTTCGCGTCCCGTGTTAGGCATGGGTGTTTGTAAATGTATGTTGACTTGTCCAATGACGAATGTTTCGGAGCATTATAGCCCTCGTGTTGCTGACGGCGCCAGATAATCTGAAAACAGCCAACCAACTGGCATGTGGAATTAAAGGTTGTTTCGGTTTTAATAGAGGAAAACATCTGGGCTATACTGCGCGTGAAAATAATGGGGGATGTTGCAAGTTGAATCCGTCGAAATCTCAATGTCTTCTCGTTGATGTAGAGAGAGAGGTCGAAGCCTTATTATCTGATTAAAGGAAATTGTTGAAAACGTATGACGTTGGTTGAGGGTTACATTTTGTTATTGTATGGGATTTTATTTGTGAAAATTTTTCCTTAGAGACCATATGCACCATAAAGCAACAGCATCTTTAACACGTTGAATGCAACGTCAGTCATTGGTGACTGAAACTGAATTTTCTATTTAGGCTGCGTCAGTCATCGGTGACTGACACTGAATTTTCTATTTAGGCTGCTTCAGTCATCGGTGACTGACACTGAATTTTCCGTTTAGGTTGCGTCAGTCATCGATGACTGACGTACCAACGTGCTCGATAGTGTACCAAAAGAATGTTATATGTTTATTTTAAAGATGCAATTTCTAACAAATTTACTAATTCTTCTGGTGTCCCGCAAGGCTCTCATTTGAGACCCCTGCTTTTTATTTTATTTATCAATGATCTTTGTGATATTTTTAAATTCTGTGATTTTCTTTTGTTTGCTGATGACCTTAAAATGTTTAGATCCATTTGTACCATTGCTGATGCTGAGGAGTTGCAGTTGGATATTGATGGCCTTTATCGTTGGTGTAGCGTTAATAGTTTATTTCTAAATATTGATAAATGCAGTGTTATAAGTTTTACGCGTAAAAAACAAGCTTTTTCTTATCCTTATTATGTCAATAATCAAACTTTAACTCGTTCTGACCATATCAGAGATCTTAGCGTCATTTTTGATTCTAAACTTGATTTTTCTCTTAATATTGATGATATTATCTTAAAGGCTCATAAGATGCTTGGTTTTCTTAAACGTAATACAAAAGATTTTTCTAATCCTCAGGCTCTTAAAACTCTTTATTTTAGTTTGGTCCGTTCAAATCTTGAATACTGCTCACTTATTTGGGACCCTTACTATAACAATAAAATTATAATTCTTGAAAGGGTTCAGACTAAATTTATGCGTTATCTTTATTATAAGGGTAACCATTATAATTCTCATGATCTCTCCTCTTCTTTCCTCCGCAATTTCTTCAGCATCCCCAGTTTAAAATCTAGACGTGAGCTTTCTTGTGTTTCTTTCTTTTACAAAGTCCTTAATAATTTTATTGATTGCATTGAGATCCATAATTCCATTAAATTTGCTGTACCGACCAATACTCGAAGCCAAAATTTATTTATTACTGTTTTTACCAAATATAACTACATTGACAACTTTTGCTTGTATAAATTTTATAGAATTTTTAATTTGATTTCTGATGATTTGGATATTTTTAATGTATCTTTTTCTATGGTTCAAGGCTAAATGTCTGCTGGTTTTAAATGTGTAATCTTGTTTTGTTACTATTGTTTGCTTGTTTGTAATGTACTATTCCTGGTACACTTTAAATGGAATTTTTTTCTGTAGTATGCTTTATGATAATAAATAAATAAATAAATAAATAAATAAATAAATAAATAAATAAATAAATAAATAAATAAATAAATAAATAAATAAATAAATAAATAAATAAATAAATAAATAAATAAATAAATAAATAAATAAATAAATAAATAAATAAATAAATAAATAAATAAATAAATAAATAAATAAATAAATAAATAAATAAATAAATAAATAAATAAATAAATAAATAAATAAATAAATAAATAAATAAATAAATAAATAAATAAATAAATAAATAAATAAATAAATAAATAAATAAATAAATAAATAAATAAATAAATAAATAAATAAATAAATAAATAAATAAATAAATAAATAAATAAATAAATAAATAAATAAATAAATAAATAAATAAATAAATAAATAAATAAATAAATAAATAAATAAATAAATAAATAAATAAATAAATAAATAAATAAATAAATAAATAAATAAATAAATAAATAAATAAATAAATAAATAAATAAATAAATAAAAAGTTTTAACTGAAATAGATATTATGCAAGTAAACTAACTCAAATCAAGCAATATGTTCAATTACTTAGCTAAAATTAGTACAATATATTTCAATGAGATTGTCAACATCTCGGATTTTGCCTCGTCTTTGCACTCATATATATTGTGTGTACACTCGAAATAATCTTCTACGATAAGAACAATGGCCCTATTAAATTTACCTACCTGTTTGAGTAAACTTCAATCTGTTAGTAGTGCGCTTCGCATTGCTATACCACAATACGAGCGCTTCCAAGCAGCGCGCGTGGCCTGACGGGGATTTCCTTAAAAATATACGTGGCTCTCAACGTATTAAAAAAATTGAGAAACGTCTTCCTTTTTAAGCGAAATTGCTTCTCATCACATCCGGAAACTCACCGCAAACTTTTTCTTTTCGAATCAAGAAAATATCTTGGTTGGTTGTATTCAGATTATCTGGCGCCGTCAGCAACACGAGGGCTATAATGCGCCGAAACATTCGTCATTAGACAAGCCAACATACATTTACAAACACCCATGCCTAACACGGGACTCGAACCCGCAACCTCGCGGTCTAGAAGCCAGCACGCTAACCACTATACCGTTTGGTCGGCAAGAAAATATCTTGAACAGCAATCTTCTGGTCAATAGGTTATCTGTAACTTCGGGATACCTCATAAGCAGTAACTACTTTGCAAGCAGATGAAACCACTTGGACAGCTGTCATACTGTCCCCATCTAAAGTTCTGTAATAGGTTGCATTTGGTTACCAACGCACGCCAACTAGTAAATCAATTAATTGGCATTTGTGCAGCGTTTGCGCAGAGAATAGACACAACCAAAAGGTATTCTACGCGAAGTATATCTTCTGCATAGTCCTTAGGTCTTCTGACGTAAAAACTAGGTGTGTGGAACATCGCACAGCTTTCAATTAGAAAATAATATTGATCATTGAATTCAAATTTGATATGGGGGTATTTATTGTTACCACATTTTCCCTCATTTAAATAAAAATGGCCAGGTTGGTGATATTTTTAGGAATAATTAAAAAAAAAAAAAAAAATTGAATTTTGAAATGTCATTAGATAGACATTAAATTATCCTTTTTTTGTGTGCGTGAAACAGAAAAAAATCAATCGTTGGGGTGAGTGATGCTCAAGAGCAGAGGACTATGTATTAAAAGCACTCGTTTTTCCAATATTTACTCTTTCATCGCAATTCTACGGGAATTGCGGTTGTGGGGACTAATAAGAAACCTTAGGAGGCCTTAGCACAGAGATTTTAATCAAAATCATCAGAGCCGTTTTCAGCCTGATGCGCATGCGCAATTTTGACGAAAACTTAACTGATAGATCCCATGGCCACCACTAATCCGTACAGAGCCCTATACTTAACCACGTCTACACAGACAGGCATTTTCTCTAGATCACATTTTCACAAAATTGGGATGTTCAAAAACGTGGAGAAATGCAAAAAAAAAAAAAAAATAATAATAATAATAATAATAATAATCTCCTGACCGAATGCTATGCTTTCATTACTCTATGTAAACACATGAATAATACTAAACTAAAAATAAGCCATACCTCACGAATGGGTCACAGCAGTTCGCAGCTCCGTACACGCGGCTGGGTATGTTCCTGACTTTGAGCAGGCGCACGACCAAACGCTCAGTGTTCGCGTCGTGCTCGATGGCGAACCACAATCGTCCGATATGTCCTTCCGGGAAATCATTCTCTTCTAGTTCATCTTCCGGAGTGGACTTATACAGGTCAGGGTTCAGGCCGCCTAGGAGGGTCGGACCTAGGGAGGGGAAGGTAAAGAATCGGGTAAATATCAATAGGACATTTAAAAAATTGACCAAAAATGAATTGGCATACACAGCGAAAAACGTGGTGTCATGGGGAGAATGGACAGTTACCGCATTTATTTAATTTTTTTTTATTCATTTCTAAATGTTTCGAAAAGGCCATAAACACAAAATTTTGTGCTCAATGCGCCTTTAAAAAAAAAAAAAAAAATTGCAATCAAAGTTCCCCTGTTAGACTTTGGCAAGAAAACGATTCATTCGGCTCGAATTGAATGTGACGTCACTTAATCTCAAACACCTTGGCTTGAAACGCCTCAGCGGAAACCAGTTTTGCAAGTTTCTCGCAAATCGCGCCAACCTGTACGAGATATGGCAATGGTCTACCAACGCCAACTATTTGGCTGAAACCTCACGATAACGGAAGGAAATTTTGAAGTTACAGCTATAGTTGAGTGTTTTGATGGGACTGGTTTTGGGGTATTTTCTTTTCTTAATATTTAAATAACTAATTTTTTTAAAGAACTTTTGCTTGAATATTTGGTATCAGAAAGAAATTCTTCATAAACACAAACTAATTTCACTCGTTTTTGAAAAATGCGGGGATTGTCCATTTCTTTGAATAAGTAACAAACTAGGAGTGTGGAACATTGCACAACTTTCAATTACACTTAATACTGGTTACTGCATTTATATTTGCCATGGATTGGTGTAATTTGCCGTTTTCCTTTTAATATCTTCCGTAATTAAAAAAAATGACTAGCTTGGCAATAATTATTACATTGGCAATAAGATAAGGGGAAAAAAACATCGCCAACATTGCTATAGAGGCGATTCCCCCCCCCCCCCGATTTTTTTTTATAAAGTGAAACAGAGGAGAAACCAGTCGTTGGTGGGCGATACTCAAGCATAACAGATTACTGACTTACAATATATAACAAACATTACTCGGAAAATAACAGATAGAACTTTGTGTTAAAGAGATGCGTTTTTCAACTTTTTACGCCTTTATCGCTCTTCTACGGAAGTTTGAGATGGGGATCTTCAGACACATATTCAGACACACACACAACAATTTTGAATGACTTTTTTGGTAATTTCTGTAAAATATAAATTTTTCAATAGCAGCTACATTACGCGAATGCGCAGTTTTGACGAAAACCTCAATGACAGGTCTCATTGTCACCACTAACTTGTATGCAAAAGTTAAACATCGTAGCTCAATCCTGTCCGGGGTTATGCTGACCACAGACACACAGAGACATATTTTCTAGACCCATATGTAATGAAAGTATGGTTTTCGGTCAAGAAAAAGAAAAAAAGTTCCCCCCCCCCTCCCTTGTTTTGGACACATACTGACTTAAAAAAAGTGGCATAGAAAAAATGTCTGTCTGTTTGTACTGCGTACGTGGTCAGCATAACTCCTGAACGAATTGACCGACGATATTCAAATTTGGTGTACAGGTTACTGGTAGCCATGGGACCCGTCATTAAGGTTTTTGTCAATATTGCGCATGTGTAAAATATGAAAGTCTTGTTTTTCAGCAATTGCTAAACGAATTGGTTGTAACGATTTTGATCAAAATCGCTATGATAAGGTGTCTTTAGCTTTTCTAAACATCCTCACCTTCGAAATTCGCGTAAAAATGCTATGAAAGTTGTAAAATTTTGAAGAATTAATGTCTTCAACGCAGAGTTTTTTCTCTTAAGCATTGCTCATCCACGACCGTTTGTCTCCTTCCCTCTGTTTCACCTACAAGAAACTATAATGCAAAAGTTATAGAAAAGTATATCGCCAAGTTCGTCATTTTGGAGATGTATAGTGTTTTTTTTTTTTTTTTTGTTTTTTTTTGGCCTAGGTAAGGAGAATTAAACAAAAATTTCGCTAAACTGGCCCTTTAAAAAATGAAAATGATAATAACAGTCAATTTAAATGAAGTGATTAGTATTATAGCGTAAATAAAAATTGTGGAATTTGTGTACCTAGTTTGAATTCAGCACGTTTCAAAACGTGCAGAAATGCAAAGGGGAAAATATATATATATATATATATATATATATATATATATATATATATATATATATATATATATATATATATATATATATATATATATATATATATATATGTATATATATATATATATGTATATACATATATATATATCTATATTTTTACCGAATTCAATACTGTCATTACCCTAAGTTAAGAAATGGATAATTGAAGATTTAAAAGTACTTCAAAATGTGATATACTATACTGCCGCTCAGAGGTGGTATAGTATGAGACATTTTGAACTAACATTTTACTTTCAATTACCCACACGCTAACATAGGGTAATATGAAAGTATAGCATTCGGTCCAAAAAAAAAAAAAAAACTGATGCGGATTGAAACAATCTACATTGTTATCTATCAGCAGGAAATCGAAACCAGGGTTGTAGTGCTAATAGACTGAGAGGCGACTGCAATTTTTGGACCCCATCGAACATCATTCTGAATTTTTTATAGAAATTGGAGAAAAGTGAGTAGATTACGAATCCACTGGTCAACCGTGGCAAAAATGGCCGAAACTGGTCAAAAATCGACTTTTAATAAGTTGAACTAAAATACAATTGCCAAATGCACCATAACTTGCCAAATAATGAGCGTTTTTTTTATTTGGTAACCCTTACTCTTTAATTTTCAATTCAGAAGGTTGCAGACTATTCGGATGTGTGGCTATGGCTTACTTTCATCCTTCACAAATGATCCAAATTGGCAATAAACATTACGTCACTGATGACGTAACCGATGTCGTCAATTTGGCTTACTTTTAAAAGATACAAGTTTTCCTAGCCAGAGATCAGAAATCGTTTGCTCTTTTTCTCATTGAAAATCAAAATGCAGGGGGTTGCCAGACGAATAAGTTTGTTCTCTTTTGGGCAAGTTATGACATCTTTGGCAATCGGATTTCAATATCAACTCATTCCAAGTCGATTTTTGATCAGTTTCGGCCATTTTTGCCACGGCAGACCAGTGGATTCGTAATCTATTCACTTTCCTCCAATTTCTATTAAATATTCAGAATGATGTTCGATGGGATCCAAAAATTGAAATCGCCTCTCGGACTATAAGAAATTTTTTTTACCGGTATGCAAGCTTCCTGATCGGATCACTGACTTAGATCACAGTACATGCATAAAAATATACGAGTTATTGTTGATTATTAAAAAAAAAAAAAAGTGGTAGTAAGCCGTACCAGCTCTCAAAAAAAGTACCGGTACACCGTATCGGCCTCACTAAACCTCTGATCGAAACTCAATGCATCGAAATCGAAACTCACTGCACATTCATGGAATTACGTGACCACCGAATTTAGTGTATTAAGCTTTGATGTGCGCGACTTTAAACTCGCCCTGTATCAGGGTGTGTGGTGTAACTAATGTTTGTCTAGGAGGAGAAGGCTCCCTCCAGATAATATGGAGGGAGAGAATAAAGATGATGCATGCAGAAAATTGGCGTCCAGAAAGGCAACCATACGGCAAAAGTTTCTCCTACAACCTCCCAGTAGAAAATAGAGCTATACCCCAGAACAACGTAACCTGACCTCATTGATTAAGCTGTAGGATAAATCCTTCCGCGTAAAAGATATAGTTCGGAACAAATCACAACTTATATGGTAATATTGATAACCCTACGCACATCGTTTTGTGTTAAACATAAATATATGTTGATAAAAAGAAAATAAGCACTTTGTAATTTTATTTTTACTTAGTACTTTACTTTTCTAACCCCCAGATACTTTAAGAGTTTTAACGAATCATATGGCTTTGACCGAACTATTTCATGACGTCACTCACTTAACGAATTACAATTGGCTCAGTTCATACCACTCAGTTCAAGACGTCACGTAAGATTATTGCGCAGCCAATCAGAGCGTAGTAAAACCGGATCTCGCATCAGCGCAAGTAGCGTATTCAACGAGGTCAGGATAGGTTGCCTTGGACTATAGTATTGTTTCCATGGCAACTGACAGCTCTAGATATTATGACGGGAGTTATTCTTGTGATAGACAATACTTTCCCACCATATGGCATCATTTATTTCAAACCATGTTATTCTCTCGACAAAAATCACCTATCGAGGTCATTAATAACGTAACAGAAATTGCACATGTGTTTAATTATCTACCGACTTCATATTTTTCCGTTTTACTCACCTGCTTCTAGTAGTGACAATTTTCTACAGAGGGCGCCACCACTCTCTATGGAGCTAGGGGGCGCGGCGGTCGTATCCACTGGGCTGGGTACTGTAGTAGGGGGAGCACTGGGAACGACGAAGTCCACTGGTTTCTGAGTACTGGAAACGAAATATGAAAATAAATCTATTTAAAATGTTTAAATAATACTAAAAAGTAACTTTTTGAGGCCTCGATTTACGAAGATATCTTTAGTTTGGGGGAAAATAAGCATTTTTTGGGTTTAGTGTTAGAAACGCTTGCAGTCATTCTGGACTTTTTATTGAACTTTGTCATAATTGTAATTCCAATGTTAGGTACAAAGTTTCTTTAAAGTTTGAATTTTCGTATAATTGTAGTCTTTTTGCAAGTATATAATATTTCAAAGTGAAAACGCACAGAATTCTTGCCACGGTGGGTAGCGGGAGGGGAGAAGAGAGGGCAGTTGTCCCCTTTCCTTTATAAACTCAAATGATAACCTACGCTGGTACAATTTCATTACCCCCCAGTGTGCAGTTTTGAAATTTTTAAATGTCTGCCAGTAACAAGGGTAGAATAGCTATACCGAATAGCTTCACTTTCTACATTATACTCTGTTTCTTTTAAATAGAAGCCTCAAGGTCAGCAACTCCCCTTTCTACCCTCGCTCGTTACCATGGTAGCACCCCCGCACTCGGCTCAGGGACTTTATTTTACACCCCAGTTCAGTTTTGGTGCTTTTTGTGTTCAGTCGTATTGCTTTGCTTTCATTTAATTTCAATTTGTATTGAGTTTTCAACTCTTATTTTGATGATGTCGAGTCCTGATGTTAGGAAACCGTCCAAGAAAATTGTCTATAGCGTATATTGCTATTTGAAAGAGTTGGTTGCAGTGGCGGTTGGTGCTGGGGGGCCCCTCAGTTTTTGGGACCCTGGTCCCACTTATATATACTTGATAATGTTGTTTTGGAATTTCTGTAAAATATTTTTAAAATGCAAGACAAATTAAAGCAGTTATTATATTTTTAACTATTTTGCGTGGAGCAATAGCTCTATTGCCACAAACTCGGGAAAATGTCAATCAAGAGCAACCATTTCAATAATAATTAATAGTTTAAAAAACTAAAAAAATACGCTTTTATAGAAAAGTGAACTAAAAAGTAGAAAATAATTTTAAATAAGTTTGAAATAAGAATAGAGTGATTAACAAGAAATATTTATTTTATCGTAAAAAAGCGTGGGGTGCTTTTTAAGATATTTTCAACAATTGACATCAAGCACCCCACGCTTGTTAATTAAAAAACTGTCGGAATAAAACAATAAATACTGGCCAAGGAAAATAAAAAGAAAACGTTCAAAAATTCTGTATGGGAGGAATATATATATATATATATATATATATATATATATATATATATATATATATATATATATATATATATATGGTAGGGGGGGGGGGGATTACAATTGTTCCTTCATGTAAAAAAAAGAGAGAATAAATCATTACTAACAGTTTAAATAACAGATTCTAACAATCAACATATCGCAACTGAATGAACTTCGTTTCAATAACTGCCAAGTGACAAATATTTGTCATAAAATTCAAGTTTGAAATTTTGGGTGATTACATTTGGGTGTTTGAAATTTGGGTGACATCACATATTGTTACGAATTTTTCCACTGAGGCAATGATGGCACAGTTTTCACGGTATAAAAATATTTATTCTCTCTTCAGAAAACTCACAAAATTTATTCACAGGCAACAGTTTAATTACTCTCAAGCTTCAACACAAGCTTCAACAAAAATAACTTCGAATTCAGCGATTATACAAGCTCACTCCAATAGGTAAACAAAGCGATCAGCTTTCAACGAACTCCGAAGTCGATCTGAAAACTTTCCCGTTCTCCAGTCTTTTATATACAAGCGCGTGAGACATTCTCGAAATTTCCAGCCAATTCATCGGAAAAGAAATATCTCGAAACTTCTCGATTGCTTTAGGTGTTGCCACCTTTTTCTAACTTGTATAATCGCTATTAATTAATAAATAAAATAAGATAAAAATAAATTACAATAGAATTTTGAAATAATACGTCACTATTTACAATATATACAGACAATTTGTGCAACAATATAATGAAGAAGCAAGAATTAAGTATAAACTACCATACTAACGGTTCCAATGACCAAAGCGTTTAATCACAACACTGAATAGCATTCCTTTTTGGGAATGTCAAGTAGTCCAAAATGAATTTTAAATCGAATGAAAAGATAAAATTTAGGAGTTCGTTCTAAAATTTGCGAAGTTAAGAGTTAAATTTCCTCAGTAAACAAAACAAAAAATTGCATTAGGCATATAAAATATCAAAAACAAAACAGTTTGGTGCAAACCACAAGATTCCACGATAATTAGAACCGAAGATATAGCCATTTTTTCATTTTGTTTTTATTGAATATTTTATATTTACTTCAATTTTGTGTGTGTGTCGGTAGGCAAATATGCGAACGCCTAATTAAACTCCTTGTCATCATCCAATTGGGCTGAAACTTGGCAGATAGGTTCGATGTCAATGACAATGCATTCTATCAAATTTTGAGGATATTACTGTCACTAAAAGGTTGCTTTTACGGAATATTAATGAACCAACTTGCCGTCATCCAATCGCGCTTTGGTTAGCATTTAACCGACCATTGTTGAAACTCTTTCCAGTTGCCAATTTTTTTTTTTAATAAATAAATAATAAAATCACTTTAACCAGGGGACTGTTAAGTCAAAAATAAAAATTCTTCCATTTTTGACCAAAATTCATGAAATTTTTTGTGCAGTTCAATAGCAATTAGATAAAACACAACCCAAAATTTAAAAAATTTATATTGATTTTTTTTCATGAAATTAAATTTTTATTGAAAAATTTAGCTTAATTAATTTAGCTTTAATTAAAAACGCTCCTTGCGATTCAATTTTTTTTGCAATCTGTCTCAATTTTTTTGCACAAGCTAATCGAATATAATTGACATAATTGTGCATGGATTTGGAATTTGACTCATTGGTTAATTATTTAAAAGTAAAACTTTGGTACAACGGCAAAAAATTTAAACTTTTTAAATAGAAGCATTACGAAAATTGCTGTAAAACAATAAAAAAAATACCAGATTCCAAAATCCATGCACAATTGTATTCAAAAATAATATAGTAAACAATATCTCCAAATTTAAAAAAAAAAAATACATAAACTTTAGAATCGCAAGGAACAAATCGAATACCCTAAAAATCTTAAAATACACATGAAGAGAAAAATGCAATTTAAGAAAATGAAAAACAGACGATTTCCGATATGCGGGCTTACAAAAACTCAAATAATATTCTTAATTCTTCTCGAATCAGCAAAAGTAAGGTATCTACTGAAAGCTAGAATTTCAGGCTATATTTCCCCCCTAAAATATAAAAATCAAAAATTTTGAAATTTTTGCCTTAACAGTCCCTTTAACCATACTAAATAAATGATATTTGGATGTCAGAGCATAAATTCACTTTCATTTTGAATAAATAAATTTTGAAACGTAGTTTGACGCACATTTTGCTGATAGAAATGTTTCTGATATCGGCGCTGTGTTAATGAATATAAAAAGGGACAATGCATATAAAGCATTTTTTTATGAACTCTGTTTTTATAAGTTATATTCGTTATTTTTTTATTTTTCGCTTTCCGTACCTAATCCTGCTGTCGTCCCTCAGTCTAAAAGTAAATAAAATACAATAAAAGAGGCAACAACAGTTCAAATGACCGATTCTCGTAACCATCTAATCGAACATCTTCGTTTCTTTAAATGTCAAGTAGATATGTTACTCATGTAAAAAGCTCAATTTCGATGCCATTGGGACAGTTGATACTACAGCACTGAAGATAAATTCCTTTGGTTTGGTTTATTCTGTGTTATACAGAAAAGTACCAAACTATCACTTCTAATTTTTTTTTTAAATGCTGTTACATATAAAATGGTATATCATGCTTGAGAGCATATAGCTTAATCGTTAAATGCATGAATTTTTATTTTTAATAAATAAAATTTGAAATCAGTTGGGAATTGGGTGTAGCTAATGAGGGGAGAAAAAAGAAAAACATACACAATAATTTTGCATATTGATGTATTTTTACATCACAAAAAAAAAGCAAATTTTTTCTTACATAAATTTATCAGGATATGCAAGAATATCAATATTAGTCATTACTCTTACCATTTTTCTATCCGAAAACAATTTTTCCTGTGCGTTGTATTACTTTATACATCAATTATCGTAATTTGTAACACCCGCCGAAATGAAATTGTTCTCAGCCAATAGAGCCACTCACAATAAAAATTGTCACAAATAAAGAAATAAACTGTCAAATATTTTAGTTGCGTACGAAAACTATAAAATAGTTTTGGTAAAATTTAAAAAAACGACACTATGCAAAGGTTGCTACATAAAGAGATATGAGATTTTAAGGAATGTAGACAATTGGCAACAATTTGCAATTAATGTTTAAAGGGAGTCGGAGTTTAAGTCATCTGTCTAACTTTCACTTGTTGTTAAAAAATTTGATATTTTTAAAAAGCTTTTTTTAAGAAATAACTTCATTTTTGTAACAAATATTACTTCTTATCATTCATATCATAAATTGAGGAATAGAAATGAAAAACTATATAAGTACTAAAAAAAAATAGAAAATCTTTTTTTTTTACGAAAAAATGTCCTAAAGACCAAACTAAACAAAGTGGAGAAAACTCCAGTAGCAATAGTTCAAATTCAACCTGGTACTTAGTCATAACCTTAATACCAGATGCAATTGTTTTGCATTTTTCGGCTTTCCTGAAAAATTTTCTTTTTTGGACTTGGGTCGTATTCCAATTCTAGTTCTCAATTGTCTTCATGATTTTTGAAAAAAATATTTAAAAAATTTTTTTAAAAAATATTTTTGTGCAAAAACTATATAAAACTCACAGTATGCTAAATTCCAAAGACATTAAAAAAAAAAAGAAAAAAGTTGAATAAAAATACCCATTTTCTGAAGACAAATTCAAGAAATATATATGCGTAATTCTACCATAATTATGACATTTAAGTCCTGGAGGCATAACTTTTAGGATAATGCATACTTCTCTTGTTTTTTCTTTTTTCCTTAAACTATAAATCTAATTGTTATAAAACTACACAACAGTATTTATTACCTAAAATAGCGTAAAAAAATTTTTAGAACAAAAAATGTTGTAGAAAATTCCTTACCGTCCCTTGCCAATAACGATAATTTCTATGTTTGGAGCCAAAATTGATAAATTTTTTTTCTTGAAAATCTGATCTACTTTTATTTAGTATTGAACTTACACTATTTTTGAACATAAATACTTAAAAATGTGTAGACTTTTGACAATTTCAACATTAAATTCTCTTTTTTTAAATTTTGTCCCTGGATTTTGATATCCTTACCACCCCTCATGTTAAAGTAATAAAGAGAGACAATAGAAGTTACAGTGCCAGTTTAATAAAAACTAAAGTAGAAAACTAACATTTTATTTAGTATCAGCCATTTTATTCCATCATACCGCTCTGGGAAGAACAAACTCAAATAACACTGTACACCAGCTGGGTGGCTTTATTGGTCGGCTTATACGTTCCCAAGGATTGGGAAACTTTAATAGGTAAATTGAAACTTTTTATGCTGTATGGTTTAAAGTAGGTGAAAGGTGTAAAAAAATTATGCACCATGTGGTTTTAGTTAGATCTAATATGGTGAAGGCCTAGAATACAGGACAATTTTCCTTGCCGTCCCTGTTACATTTTACAATATAAAGGGACGGTAAGGATCACATTGGGGACAGTAGTTAATTATTAATAGAATTGATGGAGGAGGGGGATGAATGACTTTATATTTAAAATGAATTTTTAGAAATATAAATATATAAATTAATTTTCCATGTACATTTTTGGGTAAATTTTTGGGTACTAGTATCATCAAGATTTTCAAACTGCTTTCGAAATTTATTTTATACTCTGAGAGTGGCCTCTACATAAAGCTGAGTGTTGGGCTTTCGTCGATTCAGAACGTTAATGATACTCAATTCTCCCATCATATTTTAAACTACAACATATAAAAGTATTACTGTTTTAAAGATGTAGTTCCCCTCTTTACACAATTCCTTTCATCACTTGTTGAAATTCGAACTAAAATGTTAAATTATAAACCATAAAAACAAAGTTTTTTAAGATAAATCCTTTATATAAATTGCCAATTTTTATACTCATTAACAAAGCGCCGTTTCTGTTGCCAGCGTGTTCTTGGAGTTGGCATCTCATTTTAAATATAAGAAACATATCTATCAGCAAATAGGAAGTAAATTACTTTTCAAAATATATTCATTAAAAATAAATGTGAATTTATGCCCAACACATCCAAACATCTTTTGTTTATTCTGATTAAAACTATTTTATTAGTTATTTATTAAAACAATTTTGGCAACAGGAAAGGGTTCCATAATTGTACTTAAACCTATTCGATAATTCTTAATTTTTTTTTTAAAAATCTGAAATTCGCTGATTTTCCTTCAAAACCAGCGAAAAAACCCAGATAATCCTCTAGAGGAGAAAATCTTTTCTGTGATTTTAATTGTTAAATTTTTTTAAAAATTGGCAGTTTTTTGCCGTTATTGAAACATGCTATGAAAAGAATGTCTATGTTAAGAGTCTTTGTCCGCTTCAATAGAAATATTCTTAAATTTTTTAGAATTTTCCCTGAAAATTCGGAATTAACCCTAAAAATTTTGGAATTATCCCTAACGTTTTAAGATCCATCCCCAAAATGTTTATGCCGACCAAACGGTATAGTGGTTAGCGTGCTAGCTTCTAGACCGCGAGGTTGCGGGTTCGAGTCCCGTGTTAGGCATGGGTGTTTGTAAATGTATGTTGGCTTGTCTAATGACGAATGTTTCGGCGCATTATAGCCCTCGTGTTGCTGACGGCGCCAGATAATCTGAATACAACCAACCCAAAATGTTTATAAAATTTTTGAAATTTTCTCTAACATTTTAAGAATTATCCCAATTTTTTTTAACTATCCCTAACACTTTAAGAATTATCTTAAAAATGTTCCCAATTTTTTTAAAATTATCCATAACACTTTGAGAATTATCTCAAGTGTTCTCAATTTTTTTTTTAATTATCCCTAACACTTTCAGAATTATCCCAAAAATGTTCCCAATTTTTTTTTACTATCCCTAACCCTTTAAGAATTATTCCTAAAACTTTTGGAATCATCCCTAACTTTTTTAGAATTATTCTTAAAATGTTCCTAAAATGTTTGGAATTGTCCCTAACATTTTAAGAATTATCCTTACAACGTTTTAAAAAATTTTGAAATTATCCCTAACAATTTTAGAATTATCCCTAAAATGTTCCTATAATTTTTGGAATCATCCCTAAAATTCCTACCTAATTTTTTTAGAAAACTCACTGTACCTCATGTATTTGCTTGTATCCCACAAGCCGCCACTGATCTCTCAGTAGTACAATACAATATCTAAATCTGATGATCTTCCTAAAAATAAATTCTCAAAATAATTTTAAACATCGGGTCCATTAAAACCTTGGCACTAGTCTTATGGTTCTTTGTTGCATACCGTAATACAATTGTCCTAAAAAAGAAAAAAAGAATATTTGTGTTTCCGATCTCTTGAATTCTTATTCAATTGGTGACCTTTGCCGTTTTCAGTTGGGATGCTTCGTCTGCTGTATTTTCTCGGGTTTTCTTGTTCCTGTTTTGTAAAAAGAGCGATTTATCAGTCTGTGCGTCGTCCTTTTCTAACTGCGTGGGAGGGCATAGCCTTACAAGTTTAAAGAGAGTTGTTTTAGAAGTTTTTTTACGGATATTTTTACTTTCAATTACCCATATATTTACATAAGGAAATGAAAGTATAGCATTCGGTAAAAAAAAAACTACTTTTTTTTCCCTACATTTCTCTAAGTTACGGAACATCCTGATTTCAAAAAAGATGTATGGGGAAAATGTCTGTCTGTATGTCTGTGTGTACGTTCAACATAACTCCCGGACAAATTGATCTAGGATGTTCAAATTTGGTGTGCGGGTTAGTGATAGCCATGGAACCTATCATTAAGGTTTCCGTCAAAATTGAGCCAGCGCATTAGGTTGAAATCGTAAAAAAATCTTATTTTTTAGCAATTGCTAAAAAACGAATTTAATGATTTTGATTAAAATATTTGTGCTAATGACTCTTAAAGTATTCTAATCGTCACCCCCGCAGAAATTCCCATATAAATGCTATAAAAGCATAAAAAGTCGAAAAACCAGTACGTTTAACACAGATGATTTTATTGATGTTTATTGATGTACGTTAAGGCGTCTTCTCACTTTAGGCACCTCGAAAATAGGCTATTTTCGCGATTTTTGCAAACAATTATGGGATAAAATAGATCCTATATAATAAACACATCTTTCAAGTACAAGAATTTTTTTTTTTTTTTTTTTTTTTTTTTTTTTTTTTTTTAACAATTATTATAATAAAACAGTAGCATCGAAAAACCCGTGTGGAAATGTAATGTTCGTGGCTTGTTGATGAAATTTCGGAAACTATCCGGCCGATTGTCATGAAATTTGAATGACATATTCTTCATAGTTATGGCTATAGCGCATATCATCAGATTTTTGATATTCGCGAAAATAACAAAATGGCGCACGTTTTTCGAAAAAGTAAAAAAAAACGCGTTTTTTTTGCAGTTTTTTGTAAAAAAAAAATACTTCAAATCAAAATTTCAAAAATCTGATGATATGCGCTATAGCCATAACTATGAAGAATATGTCATTCAAATTTCATGACAATCGGCCGGATAGTTTCTGAAATTTCATCAACATTACATTTCTACTCGGGTTTTTCGATGCTACTGTTTTATTATAATAATTGTTCAAAAAAATAAAAAAATAAAAATTTCTTGTACTTGAAAGATGTGTTTATTATATAGGATCCATTTTATCCCATAATTGTTTGCAAAAATCCTCGAAAAAAAATCGCGAAAATAGCCTATTTTCGAGGTGCCTAAAGTGAGAAGACGCCTTAACACAGATGACACAGACAATTTATGTCATTTCATTAAGTAATCTTCGTACCTACTCACAAAATTTCGAGGTTTATGGAAAATAGATTCTAAACGCACTGGCTAGAAGATTGTACCATAGTGACTATACAGAATAATCCTTACTAGGACTTTTTAATATTCAAAACAAAATTAGCATCAGAATTTAATATGCTGTCAAAAATGTTTTGGATGTCCTGAATATGAAACATCGTTAATTTGCTTTGTACTACTTACTATCGGTTCTACGATAAACGTTGCCACTCGGAAATTATTTTTTTTCTGAAAAATATTTAACTTTCGAAACCAGAACGAAAGAAAAACTTTTATATGGCATGTAGCAGACATCTTAAAATCAATTAACCCATATTTTTTTTTTAGAACATGAATGTACTGGAACGTTCTGGAGATGTTCCATTTAATTCTAATCAAAGCGGAGTTGAGTTGCACGCAGGCTGCACATGGGAAAAATAATTAAATCACGAAGAGACAACTAATGTTCATTATTTTAGCAGGAGAAATTAAAAGTTAATTAGTGAGAAATGGGTTTCTATGGAAATCAGAAAGAAGTTTGCTTTGAAGATATTGTAAGCGAAAAATATAGATAGTTCGTGGATTTTTTTTTTTTTTTTTTTTTGGTTTATAAATGAGTGAAGTTTGTACGGTTTTATGCCGTGAATACTTCCTTAATGGCGAGTTTTCATTATGTAACGAAACTATAGTTGTAGAACTTTTTTCAATTCTTTAGAAAAAGTTGCTAAAAAACTTGAATGCTGCAAAGTTGTTTTAAAAATGCCTGTTGCATTGATCCTCTAGTGCATGACTTTTTTTTTCTTTTATGATGCAACTAGTAGTCATGCAACTGGTATTTATTACAAAAAATATACTAATAAAAGTACTTTTTATACATAAAAAAAATCTTAGTATGACTGATATAATTAATTGCAGTGAAATGTATTAGTTATTACTCAAATTTTACTCCCAAGTTTCGTTGTATATATGCTACACTATGCACTATGAAATATATTAAATTTTTCTATAACTTTGTTGAATGTTGGCCATAGAGTCCCTGATAACTGGTAAGTTGTGGAATGGAGTTGTAAAAGAATTTACTTTGTTGTGAAACAGAATTGTAAAAAAAAAACCTTGTTTAATGTTTTACGTACAGAGTTACTAATACCGAAAAAAGTTATGAAACAGTTATGTAAAAGATTTCTGTTAAAAAAATTCTACTGATATCAGTTGCGTTTTACAATTAATCTCAAGTATCTATCATATTTTTCTAGAATTTTTATTTTCTGCACAGGAAAGTTTAGTGATAAATTATTTTAAGTTATTTTTTTTCTTAACTTAGTTAAAAAAAATTTGTAGAGCATTGATAAAAGAAGTTTTATTAAACATTGTTATAGAAACCTTAAGATTTCGTTGTATAATGGAAAGCATTTATATTATCCGATACCTCAAATGTAAGTAACACCGCTCTAAAATACTCCTTACCATTAGAATGCTTATAGCTAACATTATAATGGTAAGGAGTACTTTTAGACATTTCCCATGTTTTTAAGAATTTTTATTGATGAACTTTTATTTGCTGCGCAGGAAAGTTTAGTGATAAATTATTAAAAAAAATTAACTTTGTTTATTAATAATCAACAATAATTTAAACAAAGTTTCATTAAACATTGTAATAGAAACTTTTAGATTTCGTTTCATAATGAAAAGCATCTTTATATTCTGACACCTAAAATATAAATGACAATTCTTTAAAATACTCCTTACCATTACAATGCTTGTTGTTAATATTTTAACGGTAAGGAGTATTTTAGATAATCGTTAGTCCACCACCATAGCGAAATTTGACTTCGTAACAAATTTAAGTGTGATTAAAAAAACTTGTTAATGTGTCATCCTACATAATCCTACGAAACACTTTGTTGTACAACTAAAAAAATTGCTCCAATTTTAATGTAAAAAAAATATTGTTTGAAAAAACTTCGATGGTTTTGGATATGTAATAAAAACATATAAAAACTTATTAACGTATCATCTTACATAATCCTACGTAACACTTTGTTGTATAACTAAAATAATTGTGCCAATTTTAATGTAAAAAAAATATTGTTTGAGAACTTCAATGTGTTCGGATATGTTATAAAAACATAAAAATACTTATTAACATGTCATCCTACATAATCCTACGTAACACTTTGTTGTATAACTAAAAAAATTGCGCCAATTTTAATGTAAAAAAAATATTGTTTGAGAAAATTTCAATGTTTTTGGATATGTTATAAAAACATAAAAATACTTATTAACGTGTCACCCTACATAATCCTACGTAACACTTTGTTGTATAACTAAAAAATTGCGCCAATTTTAATGTAAAAAAAAATATTGTTTGAGAAAACTTCAATGTTTTTGGATATGTTATAAAAACATAAAAATACTTATTAACGTATCATCCTACATAATCCTACGTAACACTTTGTTGTATAACTAAAAAATTGCGCCAATTTTAATGTAAAAAAAATATTGTTTGAGAAAATTTCAATGTTTTTGGATATGTTATAAAAACATAAAAATACTTATTAACGTGTCATCCTACATAATCCTACGTAACACTTTGTTGTATAACTAAAAAATTGCGCCAATTTTAATGTAAAAAAAATATTGTTTGAGAAAATTTCAATGTTTTTGGATATGTTATAAAAACATAAAAATACTTATTAACGTGTCATCCTACATAATCCTACGTAACACTTTGTTGTATAACTAAAAAATTGCGCCAATTTTAATGTAAAAAAAATATTGTTTGAGAAAACTTCAATGTTTTGGGGTATGTTATAAAAACATAACACTTTGTTGTATAACTAAAAAAATTGCGCCAATTTTAATGTAAAAAAAATATTGTTTGAGAAAATTTCAATGGTTTTAGGTATGTTATAAAAACATAGCTTAAATATACGAGTAATTTTCCCATGCAATCGTGGCTACACTTACAAACTAGGGGCGTGGACCATCGCACAATTATCTATTACACTAATACTGGTCACTGAATTTAAATTTGGCATGGATCATTGTAAATTGTCGTTTTTCTATTTTCATCACTTTTTTTTTTTTTGTAGATAAGTATTACTTTGGTAAAAAAATAATATTAAAAAATAAAACACAGCAAATTGGAAAAAATTTGTGATATGTCTGACAATAATCATTACATTATTCTTTTTGGGTAAGTGAAACAGATGACGTGTATTCATTGATTGTCAATGCTCAAGGAAAGAGAACTCTGTTAAAAACATTTTTTTTTTCGCCTTTATCGATAACTTTCGATATTTTTAAAATGCTAATACGTTTTTACAAGAACTTGCATGCTAATTATACAAATTTTTGTCTTTTTAAATGAATTTTTGTTATTTAAATAAATGCTTTCACTTAGAGATACTAACTTATACATTATTTACCTGAACTTTTAAACGTTATTAATAGGAATTTTTATGTTATTTATGACAATATATAATTTTTATATCGTTTTATACGCTATTTAAGCAAATTTTTATACTTTATACGTACGCATTTTAAAGTTATACACATTGTATGTTATTTACGTGAATTTTTTATCTGTTATTTATGCGAATTTATTATATATATTATGGATGTAATTTATTTGAATTTTTATCCCTTCATATGCATTTTATAGTTAGACACATTGTACGTTATTTATACAAATTTTCATTCATTATTTATGCTGTTTTTAATTTTATTTTTTCGATTTTTAAACTTAATATATTTAAATTTTTATACATTATTCATATTTATTTTATAGTTCTACACATTTTAAGTTATTTGCACGAATTTTCGTATTTCATTTATTCAAATTTGTCACCTATTAAATATGTTATATACGTTATTTATACGAATTTCTATACGTTTCTTTCCAAGAGTGCTTCACAAATTAAAAGACATAATTAATGAAATGATATAAATTGTTTTCATTTACTGTATCTATTTTAAAGGAAAACTAAAATAGCAAAATACAAAACCAGGAGGGGCCACTGCATATGCATTGCATATCATTGGATTTGAAATATAAAATAAAATATATATGACGTTATTTTCGAGTTTTTAATTTATATCATTTCATTAAGTGGTCATTTTCGTACCTACTCACCAAATTTAAAGGTTTTATAGAAAGTAGTTTCTAAATGCACTGGGCTAGAAGATTTTAACGTAGTGAGTATAAAGGAATGATCCTTACTAGGATTTCATCATTTAAAGCAGCGTCAGCCACTAGGCGGCCCGCGGGCCGGATCCGGCCCGCGACAGCTTTTTCTCCGGCCCGCCGGCAGTACAGAAGAGCAAAAATCAAATTTTACGGAAATAATTTCAGTTCATCTACAATAGTATGTGTTTACTACCAAAAACAGCGTTTTCCATTAAGTGGCCCGCATCAGTAGGTCTGAAAAATCCCTTTTTTTTCTGAGACTGCCAGAAAAAATAAAAAAGCAATAGTTTGAATTATTACCAATGACGCATTGCTTAGTTTTGTACTCATGATACCCCACTTCCTCGATTCGTGAATGGCACAATTCGATTTCTGCTTTTCTGAATGTTATGGACAGGAGTTGGGTGTTTTAATGCATCTCTTTTGTTTTGACGTGAAAAGAAATATCGCGATCTCTATGACTCTAGTGCAAAAATGGCGCTGAAGACTAGTTTTAAACACAAAGTGGATAGTGAAAAGCGGACCGGTCATCATCGTCTCGCAATTAACATCGACTAAAAATGAAGATTTAGGAGGTATGGTGGAAATATCTTTATTGATTATGAGTTTATGTCAAGTCACATTGTAATATTGTCACTAAAGATTAAATTCTTTTATGACTTTGATTTACGATGTAAAGAAAATTATTTTTTTAATTATTTGAAACAAGAATGAAATATGAATTTTTATTATATAATATAAAAAAGTTAAATTATTGTTTCAGTTTTCAAAATTGTTTTATATTGTTGAATCTTTAGTAATTATAACATTTCTAACATTGAACATATGTAGTAAAGCAATATATTTATTGGAGTATTCGGTCTAAATCTGCGGCCCGCGGAAAGTTCCAACATAAGTCATGCGGCCCGTCTCTAAAAGTTAGTGGCGAACGCTGATTTAAAGGATACTTTCAACAAATTTCTAAATAAAATTAATTCTCATCTATTATTATACTACAAATTCAACGGATAGACAAAGATTTAAACTCTCAGATAATTCAAAATCTACCAAATATTTTTTAATACATTTACTTTGGATATTAATATTTTTTTGTTTGTTAATTCATCAAATAAATCAATAAATAATACGAATGTTTCGATTTTTTATGCATATTATTATACTACTTGAATTATATATATATATATATATATATATATATATATATATATATATATATATATATATATATATATATATATATATATATATATATATATATATATATATATATATACGATTTTTAAAAGTTATTTATGCCAATTTTTATACGTTGTATATATTAATTTTATAGTTGTACACATATTGCGTTATTTGTAAAATAAATTCTACTTCATTTTCTTCATTTATTCATATTTTCTACGTATTAAATGCGTTATTTATACAAACTCTCATAAGTTTCTGAGAATTTTTCACACATTTTTAGCAAACGAGAGGTCTCTTTCTAAATGGCGCATATGTTATCTGCGCAAATTTCAAGAAAAATGGATTGAGGTATCCGACTACGTTCGTGAGCAATTTTTTTAAAAAACCGTATTAATGAAACTTTTTATTTCATTAAAATGTTCATATTAGGGTTAAAAAATGAATTTGACAAAAATATTAACCTTTTTAATTTTGTTTTTCTAAAAAAAAAGGAGTTTTTTGTTCGAAATTGCCCAATATTTGGCTAAAACAGCTTATGTTGTAAAAAAAAAAAGTGTTAAAATATATTTTGTTTTGCTCTTTAATACATTATTCTATGATATTCATGACTATAATGACCTAAAATCTAAGTAATATTTTAAAAAATTAAAATATATAGTATTTTTATATAGTAATATTTTCGCAACGTATCATTATGTATAAATAGCAATAACTCTTCGAAAAAATTAGCTACAATCATATCTGTAAGTAATTATACTCAACATAGTATAACGAACAACTGTACAAAAAATTATAACTCTATCATAAACACATTTTGAGATAGAACAAAACCCATATTGCAGTATTAGCGAAAAATCTATTCTTTAGACTGGTTGGTTGTTTTCAGATTATCTGGCGCCGTCAGCAACACGAGGGCTATAATGCGCCGAAACATTCGTCATTAGACAAGCCAACATATCTGTAACATCCATGCCTAACACGGGACTCGAACCCGCAACCTCGCGATCTAGAAGTTAGCATGCTAACCACTATACCGTTTGGTGGGCTCTATTCTTTAGAAAACACGACCTTGGAATCTCTCTCTGAGGGGATTTTCCTATTAACAACCATTTTTAAACGACTGTAACTAAACTTCTATTTAAAGTACAAGAAAAACACAAACTGATTTGAAAGGACAAATTTTCAATTCATATGAAACGGGGGAAAAATTTTTTATTGATTTTGCCATTTTGAACAGTCTGGCACCTTGTGTATTTCATTTCAGGTGTCTTCTCACTTTAGGCACCTCGAAAATAGGCTATTTTCGCGATTTTTTTTTCGAGGATTTTTGCAAACAATTATGGGATAAAATGGATCCTATATAATAAACACATCTTTCAAGTACAAGAATTTTTTTTTTTTTTTTTTTTTTTTTTTTTTTTTAACAATTATAATAATAAAACAGTAGCATCGAAAAACCCGTGTAAAAATGTAATGTTCGTGGCTTGTTGATGAAATTTCGGAAACTATCCGGCCGATTGTCATGAAATTTGAATGACATATTCTTCATAGTTATGGCTATAGCGCATATCATCAGATTTTTGAAATTTTGATTTGAAGTATTTTTTTTTTACAAAAAACTGCAAAAAAACGCGTTTTTTTTTACTTTTTCGAAAAACGTGCGCCATTTTGTTATTTTCGCGAATATCAAAAATCTGATGATATGCGCTATAGCCATAACAATGAAGAATATATCATTCAAATTTCGTGACAATCGACCGGATAGTTTCCGAAATTTCATCAACAAGCCACGAACACTACATTTCTACACGGGTTTTTCGATGCTACTGTTTTATTATAATAATTGTTCAAAAAAATAAAATAAATTTTTTTTCTTGTACTTGAAAGATGTGTTTATTATATAGGATCCATTTTATCCCATAATTGTTTGCAAAAATCCTCGAAAAAAAAATCACGAAAATAGCCTATTTTCGAGGTGCCTAAAGTGAGAAGACGCCTTAATCATCAAACCCCTCTTTCAAAAAAGAAGCGTCCTAGTGGCATTTTTTCGAGCTTTATTTTCCCGTTTAGTAATTCAATTAGCTAATGAGATTGAACAAATAATATATGTTTTTGAGCCTTGAGATCAATACGCCGTACGCTCGTCAAGCTGTGAATAGCATGTAATTAATGTAAAAGCATGTGCTAGTAATAGATATTATATCTGTTATGCCGCTGGTTTATTATTCAACAGGTACTGTTCTAGAATTGTAGATAGAGATATTCTCAAAGATTATGGATGAATTACTCATTCGAACCACATTCTGGAATTCTGTTGTCTTAAGAAAGTCTTGTTTTCATCATTTTTCATTTGCGTCATCTTTTAGATTCCTTAGGTCAATATTTACGAAAACGGTACAGTGGTTAGCGTGCTAGCTTCTAGACCGCGAGGTTGCGGTTTCGAGTCCCGTGTAAGGCATGTGTTTGTAAATGTATGTTGGCTTGTCAAATGACAAATGTTTCGGCGCATTATAGCCTTCGTGTTGCTGACGGTGCCAGATAATCTGAAAACAACCAGCCAACCAATCAATATTTACGGTACAGTACGCAAAAAAAAAAATCCCAACGATGTCTATATGTTGTATTCTAATTGATGAAATAAAAAAAAAGTCAAGATACCTTGTAAATCATGAAAGGATATGAATTATTGTATATAGTTTGTTTGTTTTAATGTCATAAGGGCTCATCTACATATTTACACTGAACCAAACTTTGAAACGTTCAGAAGGCAATCCCATAATATTATACAATATTTAGATTTTTTAACATTAAAAAAAAAAAAATCGAAACACAAAATTTCATAACTTTCCTATAAGAAAAGAAAAAGTTGCTTTTTTGGTCATAAATTCTTAAATAATTAATATATTTTGGTAATTTTTATATCAAACTATAGTTTGTTAAATACCAACCATAAATAGCAATCAACTTTTGCCCCAGACAGTTTTTTTTAGTAATTTATTATTAATTAATAAAACAAGTTTTAGCATTTTTTAAATAGAAACATACAATTTTTTGCTTCATTAGATTTTTTTTTTGGTTCTCAATATCTTAGCAAAAATGTAAGCTCACTTTAAGGGATCGTAGGATAAATTCTTGAAGCAGGCAGGAAGCTTTAAAGTAGGAGCTTAAAAATACGAGATTTGCCCTGAAGATCAGCCAAAACATTTTCACTGTTTCTCAACACTACAAACTGAAATTTGGTATCTAGAGTAAACGAAGTATTCTTAATCGAATGAAAACATAAAAAATAATGGTTTGTATCAAAAATTTCAAAGATAGAGATAGAAGATACCCTAAGAAAATAGTTTTGCACCAGACATAGAAAATCGCAAGCAAAACTTTTTGGTTCGAAACGCAAGATTCTACGATAATTAGAACCGAAGATATATAGCTATCATTCGGATTTTTTCTTCTTTTTCTGCGTACTGTACCAATGAAGTTAAAGCAGACTGTTAGAGCGAAATAAACGTAATAATAACCTTAAAAAATCTAAACCCTCACTAATTAATCCTTAATACCAAATTAAATATATCTGAAGCCGATTCGATCTGTCTTCTCTATGGTAGGGAAACTTAGTCTTAAATTTGTGATAAAGAAACACAGAAAACGAATTGAATCTGTTAAAAATAGCAATTTTATATTCATTAGCATGCTTCTATCGCCAGCGTGTGCTTGTTTTAAATTTTTATAATTAGATGCAAACACCATCTCTATCAGCAAAATATGCTGTAAACTATATTTCAAAATGTATTCATTAAAAATGAATATGAATTTAAGAACTCGCATCCAAATATCTTTTATTTATTCTGATTAAAGCAATTTTATTATTTATTTATTTAAAAAAAAATTGCAACCGGAAAGATATTCTTCAATGATGAGGTTAAATGCTATTTCTGAGCGATTGGATGACGGGAAAGATGTTAATCAGGCCTCCGTAGATTTGACTGCCATTGACACACATACACACAAAATCGAACTTAATATAAAGGATTTGAAAAACTAACTCCTAACAATGAGGTTTTCAATGTAAATTCATTCAATTGTCATCTTTGATATGTTCTGCATAATATAATTATATATAATAATATATATTAATATATTAATAATATTAATTAATAATATTATATATAATAATATATATTAATATATTAATAATATTAATTAATAATATTATCTATAATAATATTAATAATATAATTGGAATAGAGGCTTCTAATATTAAGGCTTTACGTAACAATTATAGATTTTAGTGAGTGAAACGAGCTTATGCTTACGCAACAATGAACCTTTCAGCGAGAGAAGCGAGCCTATTCTCGCATAGTAATAAACCTTTCAATGAGTGAAGTAGGCATGTACTTAGGTGTTAATGAAATTTTCAGCGAACGAGGCGTGCTTGATTTTGCGTAGCGATGTACCATCCTGCAAGTGAAGCGCCAAAAACTGGGACCTATACACCAATGACGCATTTCCGGAACGCTAGTCCTCATAGCTAGCTAAAATATTGCACATATTAAAATTTCGCAGCAAAGCACGGGTATTCAGCTAGTGATTATATAAACAAGTGTAAAAGGGACCTTTTAGTTACAGTGACAGCCCCCAAAATTTTTTTGAAGGTATTTTCATCGACATCGAATCTATCTGCCAAGATTCAGCTCGATCATAGGCATCCACAGATTTTCCTGGCAGCCACAAACAAACAAAATCGAATTTAATATAAAGGGCTTTAAAAGAAGTCTAAATGCCTTTGGTACATAATACTGGTATATTCTTTCTATTACCAAAACTTTAAGGTTAAGAAATTTATAATTGATAGAGATAATGTAGTATAATTTAGACTGTAGAATAATATTTCCTTCATTTCATAAATGTACCATCCATTATGATGTAGCAATATCCCATATCAGAGTTACTACATTGTAATAATGCATTCTAAAAGTTACTCGGCATTAGTTCCAATATACGCCACAGAACAAAAATGGCTCTTGGATCGTTAACCTTCTACCTATCTTCTTGTACGGTATTAACATATTACATGGTTGCTACTCTAATGAAATATACGAACTATGAGAAAAACACAGAGATGAAAGTTCGAAGAAAAAAAGAAAAAACTTTGTGGCACCACTAAAATCGGAGCTCAATTACGTAACCCACAGAACTCGCAACGCGTTCAAAAACTCAAAGAGTTTTTAATGGGTTTAGGTAATAAATTAAAGCCTCCTTCCAATATGTATTTCAAGATGGATAAATTACCATTGTTAGATTTGTTTCGCCAAACCCACTACAGGTGAAACTGACAATAACCGCAATAATTAAAACTGCGGGCCATCATGAACATCGGACAACTTTCAATTGCACTATACAATCTCAAAACTTGGCGATGTTTTCAAGGGAGAAATTATTATACTAGCCAAAAAAACTTTGCCAAATAGGGAAAAGGGGGAGAAACGGAAGTTGACAGGTATGGGAAAAGAACTCAATCCATGTTCAAGAATTTCATTTTTTCAACTTTTTCTTCGTCGAATTTCTGCAGGAATTTCGGAGGTTGTGATGTTTAGAATACCTTAAAAGGCACTGCGCCATTGTGATTTTGATCCAAATCGTTAGATTCGGTTTTTAACAATTACTGAAAAACATGAGGTTTTCAGTAACAGCTACCTTATGCGCATGTGCTGTTTTGACAAAAACCTTAATGACAGATCCCATGGCCACCAGTGACCCGTATACAACAGTTGAAAATCGTAAGTCAATCCTAAACACACGCCCAATTTTAAGTTCCTTATGTTAACTCCTATTTTGTGTATTTGTGGCAAGGATATCTGTGGATGGTTAATTAACCCTCTTGCCGTCATCAATCAAACTAGAACTTTGCAAACAGACTTGTTGTCGGCGATAATGTATTCCCTCAAGTTTTGGGGGCTGTCACTGTAATTAAAAGGCCGCGTCTATTGGCACTTCGTATTACTTTTAAATCCACTTCCCGTCATCCAAACGAGTTGAAACTTTGAAATTTAGAAGATACACTCGTTGTCGGTTACAATGCTTTGTATCAAGCTTTATAGGTGTCACTAAAAGGCCGCTTTAAAGCTTGGCGTCCACTATCGCTAAGCAGAGCAGAGCAGATCAGAGCGGAGTGGATTAGAGCCAATTACAAGGCTGTCAACGTCCATTGTAACTCGAGGCTTGTGCTATAGTAGACATTGGCAGCCTTGTAATTGGCTCTAATCCACTCCGCTCTGATCTGCTTAGTGATAGTTGACGCCAAGCTTTACACACTCTTCCATTGCTTTATGTTATCATCTTTTACTCACGTTCTATTATCCAGCTACCAAGTTTAATTCAACCAAGTTCAATTTGTTGACAGTTGATGATTGAAACCTTCCCCTATAAAGATTGATTAGGCAAAATCTTCGGAGGACTAATTAAGCTGCTTGACATCATCAGATCGATCTGAATCTTGGTAGATAGACTGGTTGTGGATGACAATAAATTCAACCAATTTCAGGGGCAAAAAAGTTAGTAAATAGTTTGGAATGGATGTTTTTTTCATAGTGGTCAAACCATTTGAAAACTTGATCAGAGCTCAATAAGTATGCAATTGCACATAAAATGCGTAAAAAGGATTTATATTGAAGACTTTGTTTTATGCGTTATATTATTTAGTTCTGCGTCTGTAATATTTGCTATGTCAAACCAACACCTCTTATATAAGAAAGCCTTCGCACTGATTGCGTGACGTCACATAGAGTAGTCAATCATCCTTCACATTGGTAGCATAGGAATTTTCCTTTTCTTAGTTTTGCTAGTTAATTTGAATAGGAGAGCATTTAGAAAACATTTCATTTTCATTGACAGAGATAATTTAAATTATTTTTAATATTTATGTTCAACTATTATTTTGAATTTTATTCCGAAATAAAACACCAAATCTAAATAAACTATTTTTATTTTATTCACAAATCTTAGTTATTATTAATCAATAAAACATTTTAAAACAAAATAGTTTAGTGTTGCTATTCATTAACTTCAAAATTACTTTAATGTTTGAAGTTTTCTTTTTTATTTTCAACATTCTTTTGCTTCAACAGTTTTTTTCCCTTTTGTTTAGTTTGTTACCTACAATTACTATTTCGATATATATTTGCAGCATCCCTTACAATACTTTCTACAATAAATTTAATATTATGTTCTTTACATTCATGCGGAATGTTATATATTTCGTTACTATTAATAATATCTAAAAGTAAATTTTTTGAAAGTAATCTAAAGCGTAAGGTAAGCTTTCGTTGTGGGCGACGGCGTGATTTGATCCGAGGACCATTAGATTTCGAGCCAGATACTTTACCTCTGTGCAAAAGAGTACTCCGCTGCACAGAAGTTTTATCTGTTATTTGAGGTCGCCACACAGCTTCCTCCCAGCGACGAAGGAGCGATACTGATGTTCTGATCAACGTCTGATCGGAGTTGGAAGTTTGTGATGCTAGTTGGCATCGTTGCCGCGTGTTGCGGTGTTGCACGGGAGTTTGCTATGTGATCGCTTGTTGCTATGTAGTTTCTCCTTTTCAGAAGGGCCGATAGATGGCAGCATGATTTTTAGTCCGGTTGTCACCAGTAAAGCTTTAGGTAAGCTTTCGTTGTGCAGGCGACGTGATTTGATCCGAGGACCATGATGTCTGGAGACAGATGCGTTACCTCTGTGCAAAAGAGTACTCCGCTGCACAGAAGTTTTATCTGTTATTTGAGGTCACCACAATCTCTCACCTTCAAAAATTCTAAAACAACTTCTCATATATTACAGAAATGAACTTTTGAATTACAACATATAAACACAAAATAACATTCAAAATCTCAAGTTTTGGATAGCATAAACCATCTTTATCCAGATTCAAAATATAACTATTCTTATCACTGTTAAGAAAATCAAAAGCACCATCGATGTTTTCAAGTATCAAAATATTTTAAGAGCTGGAACATTTGCTGAATTTCACAATGGAATTGGTCACATTAACCGGCACTGTAAATTAGTAATGGCAATAAAATCTTCTTCGGTAAGCGTAATTTCTTTAAAACAAGATATGTCGACTTTTTAAAATTGACCACATTCTTTTAAATCAGTGAATGGCACATTTCAATCCTTTAGAGTCCGTCGGATAGCTTTGCTGATATTTTGTTCATTCGCTATTACCATCTTTTCGGCAGGACTTGCGTCTTGATACTGTTGCTTTAGACATGTAGCTCGGATAGCTTTCAAAAATAGAAGGAACCACCCCATCTCTCAGCTTACCTTTCAACTAGCAGTAACTACGAAAACTTTTCTCGAAACAGCAGTTATCCATCTTCTTTTAAGTTATCTGTGGGAAATATAAATACCGGAAATCTTGGCCCATTTTTAAAATTTCCTTTGCAGTTTACCACAGAGCATTGAATTGCATTTAATATAATTTATAGCACTCTTAATGCAGTAGTCTTTACGTTTTCGGAACAGAAAATACAGCAAACTATACGTGTTTGAAACAGAAAATGCAGCAGACTTAACGAATTCGGTAAACAAAATGGCGATGTTGATTTTTGCTATCGTCCGTGGTGCGCCAGAGTTATGCGCCAAAATAGATCTTGACGAATCACAAACATGCAAGATGTCGCCAAACCATATCTTCACGAATCACAAGCACGTAAAACGTCGCCAAACCATTTATCGCCAAATTGAAAAGATATCTTCCTCTAAATGGCACCCCGTAAGGAAGAAGTTCATAGTTTTCAAGTTTGACTATTTTAATGACGTCAAATGTAAAAGTGGTAACCCGTGCAGAGGCTTTCTTATATAGGAGGTGTTGGATAGAGCATTTGTTCAAACTTCTTATTGTAGTTTTGTTAGAAAGAAAGTTATATATTGCATTCAGTGCTAAAACACTATTTTCATATAATATGCTGAATAACATTAGGAGTAATAACAATCGAAGAAAATTTCATTTTTGCTGATTGATTCAGAAATATTGTTCGGCTAATGTTTTTAGCATTAATTTGAATGCTTTAAAATATCTTGTTATTTAAATTATTCTATTTGAATGTTTCATCACATATTCTAATCGATTTTTAAAATATAATTTTGTATCTTATAGGCAGCTTATAAAACAATTTTTTACTTTTAATTACACATATGTAATACATAGGGTACTGAAAGTATAGGAATCGGTCAAAAAAAAAAAAATTAGTTTTTTTTTTCATCTCTCCGCGTATTGAAACATCCTGATCTCAAAAAAGTTATCTAGAAAAGTGTGTGTGTGTGTGTGTGGTCAGCATAACTCCCGAACAAATTGACCACCGATGTTCAAATTTGGTGAGGAGGTTGGTGATGGCCCAAAGACCTACCATTAAGGTTTTCGTCAAAATCGCGGATGCGCATAAGGTAGCTGCCATTGAAAAAATCATGTTTTTCAATGATTGCTAAAAAACGGCTCTAACGATTTCGATAAAAATTGCTGTACTAATGCCTCTTAAAGTGTTATAAACATCCCCACCTCCGAAATTTCCGTAAAAATGCTTTAATGGCGTAAAAAGTGGAAAAACGAATGCTTATAACACAGAGTACTCTTTGCTTGAACATAGCTTATGAACGATCGTTTTTTCTCCTCTTCTCAGCTTCAAGGATACTATAAAAATTATCGAAAAGTATATCGCCAAAATTTCCATTTTGGCGATTCCTCCCCCCCCCCCCCGCATAATACAGTTAATTTTTAAGTCTCATATTACAGTTATCGCAAAAAATATCGCCAAACCGGCCATTTTTTCAAAACGAATGATGGAAATATAAAGACGGTATATGACACAAAACCGTATCAATAATATAGTGTAATTGAAAGTTGTGCGATGTTCCACACCCCTATCTATTTTTCCATGACAGTTGAAACCGCATTTTGTTTAAAGTGGTAAAAAATCACTAGAAACGGCGCAAAAAAAGGAAAAGAAAAGGCGCAATTTTCTGGTTTTCCGTTGAGACGAATTCCCTTAATACTAGCTGTGTGCTCAGAGTATTAACTGAATAGTTTCCAAAGAAATCATTTAAAAGGAAAGAGTAAAAAGACTCGTCTGTCGCAAAAAATTGTTTTTCTCTCTTTTAAATATTTGTTTCCTTGGTATTTAGTTCGCTTTTTTATCCGTACACATCCTCACAAAAAAAAAATCATTGGAACGGTATTTCGATCTAATATATAGTAAGCTTTAAAATTGTTCAAATGCGGTTTGGTTTCCTAAATGTTGTATCCAGTATCCACATATTAAACCAACTAATCCTTAAGATCTATCATCTATCTGTATATTTCTATCTTCTAGATCTATCTTCTATCTGTATATTTCTATCTTCTAGATCTATCTTCTATCTGTATATTTCTATCTTCTAGATCTATCTGTATATTTCTCTCTTCTAGATCTATCTGTATATTTCTATCTTCTAGATCTATCTGTATATTTCTATCTTCTAGATCTATCTGTATATTTCTATCTTCTAGATCTATCTGTATATTTCTATCTTCTAGATCTATCTGTATATTTCTATCTTCTAGATCTATCTGTATATTTCTATCTTCTAGATCTATCTGTATATTTCTATCTTCTAGATCTATCTGTATATTTCTATCTTCTAGATCTATCTTCGATCTGTATATTTAATGGGCGTATTTTTGTGGCAATAGACAATCCCCGCATTTTTTAAAAAGCGAGTGAAATTAATTTTTATTAATGAAGAATTTCTTTCAAATTCCAAATATTCAAACAAAAGTTCTTAAAAAAAAATTAGTTATTTAAATAATAAGAAAAGAAAATGGCCGAAAACCTCGTCCGATCGCAGTCCGATCAAAACGCTACCTTATAGCTGTGACGTCACGACATCCTTCTGTTCTCTATGGTTATCGTGAGCTTTCTGAAAATATGAATTAACGATTTTGATTAAAATCTCTCTACTAATGCCTCTTAAGCTATTCTAATCGTCTCCATCCCCTAAATTCATTTCGCCATTTTGGTGGGTTTTTTTCCCCCATCTAAAAATTATCGCCAAAAATACCACCAAATTGTCCATTTTTATTTAAATGAGTGAAAATATGAAAACGGTAAGTAACACCATATCAAATTTAGTGATTTACTGAAAGTTGTGCGATGTTCTGCACCACTAGTTTTCTTGTGCTTATTTAAGCATAATAAGCACACATAATTAAGCTGTTTATATTTGCTGCAAAGAACACACTTGCTTATAATGTTTTGTTATTTTTATTTCATCAAGAATAAGGACGGCCTACGTATAATTTCCGTTCACATGGGCATAGTAAATTATATCGTAAAAATGTTGTAGACTTCCCTAAAAAAATCCGTTGCTATCAGTTTCTATGTATTTTTACTTTCAATTACCCATATGTATACATAGGGTAATGAAAGTATAGTATTCATATTTTTTTTTTTTTTTTTTTTTTTTTTTTTGCATTTCTCCACGTTTTGGAACATATTGATTTCAAGAAAGTGATATAGAAAAAATTTCGCTCTAACGATTTTGATAAAACTATAGCTGTGGTAATGCCTCTTAAGGTGTTCTAAACATCCCCATCTCCGAAATTCCCGTAAAAGTGTTTTAATGACGTAAAAAGTTGAAAAATGAATGAACAACACGAGTTCCCTTTCTTTGAGCATACCTCATCAACGATCGTTTTTTCTTCTCCTCTCAGTTTCGCTTATAATACAGGATAATATAAGGATTATCAAAAAGTATATCGCCAAAATCACCATTTTGGCGATTTTTTTTTTTTTTTTAAGACCCATACAAGAACTATCGCAAAAAATATCTCCAAACTGGCCATTTATTCCAAATGAAGGATGAAAATATAATAACGTTAAATGACACAAATCCACGTCATTATTATAGTGTAATTGAAAGCTGTGCGATGTTCCACACACCTTGTTTAGACTCACTTTCATCAAGTCTCTTCAAATTAGATTCGTAGTTTCCATTTATTCAGCAACGTTTGATCTTTTAAAACCCAAATGAACAATAAGATTCTTTTGTTTGGTATGCTAAAATGAATTTTGCATCTTTTTTGATACGTACAAAACATCGGTTAATTTTGTCACTATACTACGTCTGGTGTATATATTGCAACTGTAGTATCAGCAAGAAAAGAAAGACGAAGTTAAAAAAAATAATGACGAAGAGTGTTTATAAAGTTCTAAATTTAGTTTTGAAATAAAACCAAATTTAAACTTAACTGAAAACTAGGACCGACGTTCCCCTTAATTATTTATTGATTTAAACCTTAAATTTATAGATTTTTAATTCTCAGACATTTTTAACATTGATCACAAAATATAAACAAAAAGCAATTTCAATGTAAAGAGCACAGTGAAGACCCACGACAATGTGGATGCAATCGTGGAATCGTCAGAGAAAAAGGGATTATTGGCGCTCAAGGAAAGATTGACATCACGAAATTAGGGATTTTTAATATTGAAAAGGGATAATTGAAAGGTTCATCCATATGTTAGGAAAACACGTGTGTAGGAACCAAAGACTGATAAGCGTATTATAATGAATGCGGGAGAATTATTGAGGCCTCTATTATGGTTTCAACTCTAGAATGACTGATCTAAAAATAAATTACCAGTGCCATGAACATTAATAGAAACTATTGGGTGGTATGTTACAGAATCATTGCACGATTTTTAAACTTATAGAAACGAAGAATTACATAAGAAAGATAACGTCCAAAATGCATCCACCACTAAATCAGACTTACCATTTGTAAAAGGTTTTAACTGCTCAAATAATGACGGATTAATTTAAACTAGGGGGCTTCGCCCCCTGCTCGCTAACGCTCGCCAATCCCCAAACGCCTCGCTGCGCTCGGATTGAGCGGCTTTGCGGCTCGAATTTGTGGTTAAAACATCTTGCTGCGCTCGAATAGGTTTGCCAGCCATAAAAAAATTTAATCACATTTTTATAAATTTAATGTAAGGCCTAATAGAGAAAACACCCAAATTGCAAGTTTCATAATAGAAAGTTAAATATACTATCCGCCAACATTCTGACTTAAAACTTCATTAGCTATGCCCTTACTTTGAAGTCCCAATATCTTTTATTTATTCTGATAAGTCGCTCCGTTAGAGAACGACGTTCAACGCGAGGCATTTTCTGGATAGAAATACTTCAAAATAATAATTACTCTAATACAAAAATGCTTCAGAAAAACAGAAAAAATCAACTTTGAAACGAAGAGTTTAAAAAGATCTTTAAAATTAGCAACGGGTTTGTTGTTTACATACGTAAGGATGTTGCCATTCATATATTCAAAATCATTGATGCTTTGTAGTAGCTTAATGATGAAAAATATTGAAATTTAACTAATTAATAAAGTGTTAATAAATTATTTTGGCACGTTTTGGCAAATCTACAGCTTATTTCCTTTAAAATGACACCTTGATCATTGAAATTGGTTGAGCAGTTTAGGCGGACGGACTAACCCCAAAAAACGTATTGCCTATGAAATATATAGATTACGTGTCCAAAAATTCATAGAACCTGTCATAGTAACGGATTGTTTGGACTCAATTGATAACCATGACGTCACACTGCAGCCTCAATTAGAGATAATTACAGATAGCTATTCTATTCCCGGTCAAAAAAAGCCCTTTGCGACTGTAGCTTTATGAAAAGGTATAAGGGTTTTCTTTTCAAATTGAATCTTTTTTTCTATTCTTTTCTAACGTCGAGATGAATTTTCACAACTAATTGTCCTTCACTGTTAGTCAATTCGTAAGCAATTATTTCGAGGTTCCAATTAACGAAGTACAATCGTCGGTCCCTTAACGCATGCTTTCGTGTAGAAGTACTTTATTTGAATGTTAGATCCTTAAATTTTAATGTCGCCAAGCTGCTCTCTTTGGCGCTCGCCATGTTGAAATAAAGTTAACAAAAACTTAACTCGAAATATCACAATTTAGTCCAAAAAAGGAGTATAATTTATTTGCTTTAAAATAATTTTTAGATGGAATTTTTGCAAGGTAATGGTATCATTTTAAAGCTAGTGAGTTATTTTATTAGATTAAAGTACTATTTTATTCTGAAAATAAATTTGGAAATTTTAAACTCATTGTCTTAAGAATCGTATTTTTATCACGTGCATGTTCATTTAAACAGAGGTAACTAAAGTTCGATTAAATTTTTTTGAAAAATTATTTAAAATTAAAATCTGCATTAATTATTAGATTATTGACCCGTAATTAAAATTGATTGGTAAAGAATAGTTATTTATGCAGCTAGTTGGGAAAGTAATACTTTTTGAAACTAGGTAAAATGCTTATTTTACGAGTGCGTTAGTGCAAATAATTTACCGAGTTGATAAAAGTTTTTTGCCACGTGTTGCATACAATATTTTTTATAAACACATGCACAAAATATTTTTAATACGTATATTTATTAATGTTGGCAACTCCAGTCAATGAATTTCTTCTGAAAATATGTCATTTCAATACCAAGACTATACAATATGTCAGCACGAGGCGTGCGAAAAAGTTACTTTTCGCCCTAGTACAGGAAAGTTACTTTCTCATACTCCTGACAATAAAGAGTTATATCCCCCACGATTTACGACTTAGAAAAGTTATATTTTTTAAACGTTGTTATAAAAAATGTATATATATATATTTTTACTTTCAATTACCTATATGTATACACAGGGTAATAAAAATATAGCATTCGGTCAACAAAAAAAAAATCGATTTTTTTTTTTTTTTTTGCACTTCTCCACGTTTTAGAACATCCTGATTTAAAAAAAATGATCTAGAAAAAATGTCTGTCTGTGTGTGTATGTGTGTCTGTGGTCAGCATAACTCCCAAACAAATTGACCTACGATGTTCAAGTTTGGTGTGCGAGTTGATGGTAACCATGGGACCTACCGTTAAGGTTTTCGTCAAAATCGCGCATGCGCGTAAGGTAGCTGCCATTGAAATAATCATGTTTTACAGTAATTGCTAAAAAACGGCTCTAATGATTTTGTTAAAAATCGCTGTGGTAATGCCTGTTAGGGTGTTCTAAACGTCCTCACCTCCGAAATTCCCGTAAAAATGCTTTAACGACGTAAAAAGTTGAAAAACGAATGTCTTCAACACAGAGACTTCTTTTCTTGACTGTTTTTTCTTATCTAGTCAGTTTCACTTTTAATAAAGGATAATATAAGGATTATCGAAAAGTACATCGCCAAAATCACCATTTTGGTGGATTTTTTTTTTTTTTTTGAAGACCCATACAAGAATTATCGCAAAAAAATATCGCCAAAAAGCCTATTTTTTCTAAAGCAACAATGAAAATATAATATCGTTAAATGACACAATTCCCCGTCAGTATTATAGTGTAATTGAAAGTTGTGCGTTGTTCCTCACCCCTAGTTTACGACTACATTCAGAAAAATAAACAACTTGTATCGGAGTAGCAACTTTTGCTGCCTGAAGCTGAACTACTGAAATAAATATTTGTTAGCGCAGCATTGCCATTGCGTCCAACAGACCAAGGAGGCAATAACTTTTTGGGACGGTCTTGGCTGTAGTGAGTGTCTAAGAAGAAAAAGAAAGCGGCTTTTTTGTGGCAATTACAATTTAACTATTTTTTTTATCCGTTAACGTGTAGAAAAAATGATAAATTGTGAAATCAATAGTTAATTAGAAAACAAGTTAATTCATTAAAATTGTTTACTATTTTACGTTTTTAAGAAAATATACAATATTGTTTATTTAGATGTATGAATTTCGTGGTGCTTTTCCTTTATAGCCATGTCACTTGGCGATAATTTTTTTTAGTTGGCGAATAATTCAATTGATTCCACGCCTTCGAAAAATTACTCAAACATACGCCCAAACCAGAAAGAGCTCATATTTCAAGTCTCTTTAGAATGCGCCAAACAGAACCAAAGAACATCTCGCAAAAATTAACCGATTTTCTTTAATTGGCGTTAATTTTTTCGTAATTGAAAAGTTCGAATTTGAATTCTATTTTTTGTTATCCATTTTTACAAAACGTCACAATTTTCTAAAGAATAGTTATTTATGCAGCTTGTTGTGAAAGTAATACTTTTTCAAACGAGGTATAATGCTTATTTGTCGAATTTGAAATAGTATTTTATCACGCATTGCACCACAATATGTTTTATAACCACGCGCAAAAGGTATTTTTAAGACATATATTTATTAATTTACGTAATTTTTAAGATATATATTTAGAAAATTTAATGTTGGCAACTCCACTTAATCTAAAATAATGTCATTTCAATACCAAGACTATATAGCCGATTAAACGGTATAGTGGTTAGCGTGCTAGCTTCTAGACCACAAGGTTGTGGGTTCGAGTCCCGTGTTAGGCATGGGTGTTTGTAAATGTATGTTGGCTTGTCTAATGAGGAATGTTTTGGCGCATTATAGCCCTCGTGTTGCTGACGACGCCAGATAATCTGAATACAACCAACCAACCAAGACTGTATAAGCCGACCAAACGATATAGTGGTTAGCGTGCTAGCTTCTGGACCACGAGGTTGTAGGTTCGAGTCCCGTGTTAGGCATGGGTGTTTGTAAATGTATGTTGGCTTGTCTAATGACGAATGTTTCGGCGCTTTATAGCCCTCGTGTTACTGACGACGCCAGATAATCTGAATACAACCAACCAACCAACCAAGACTGTATAAGCCGACCAAACGATATAGTGGTTAGCGTGCTAGCTTCTAAACCACGAGGTTGTAGGTTCGAGTCCCGTGTTAGGCATGGGTGTTTGTAAATGTATGTTGGCTTGTCTAATGACGAATGTTTCGGCGCATTATAGCCCTCGTGTTGCTGACGACGCCAGATAATCTGAATACAACCAACCAACCAAGACTGTATAAGCCGACCAAACGATATAGTGGTTAGCGTGCTAGCTTCTAGACCACGAGGTTGTAGGTTCGAGTCCCGTGTTAGGCATGGGTGTTTGTAAATGTATGTTGGCTTGTCTAATGACGAATGTTTCGGCGCATTATAGCCCTCGTGTTGCTGACGACGCCAGATAATCTGAATACAACCAACCAAGACTGTATAAGCCGACCAAACGATATAGTGGTTAGCGTGCTAGCTTCTAGACCACGAGGTTGTAGGTTCGAGTCCCGTGTTAGGCATGGGTGTTTGTAAATGTATGTTAGCTTGTCTAATGACGAATGTTTCGGCGCATTATAGCCCTCGTGTTACTGACGGCGCCAGATAATCTAAATACAACCAACCAACTAAGACTGTATAATAGACGAGCATGAAGCTTGTGAGAATGTATTTTTTCGCACTAGCGCGGAAAAGATTCCTCTCGATAAAGCGTTATTTGCTCCACGATTTCTGATTCAGAAAATTTTAATTTTTTGCAAAAAATTAACATTTTATTAAATAAAAATACAAAAAAACTTATCACAAGTTTCAGTAAGTTCCCAACAGAAGAACAACTAAATTCACCTTTTGTGTTTCAATAAAACCAATTAAGTTATTTAACACTTATAGATTATACGCCCATCTGATGGCTGTATGGTTAGAGCCACGCATGCCAAAGGTGCCGGGTTCGAATACCGGATTAGACATGGATGTTCGTTGTTGTTCTGAATCCAAGTTAAGCTGTAGGTCCAGGCCTGATTAGCCGTCATTATGCATAAAAATAGGTCATTGAGCATATAAACCAACCAACCAACCAACCAACCAAACAACCCATTTATAGATTGTACATATTTTGGCCGTGATAAACAGCCCAGTGTGTGCTGTTAGTCACTGTCTAATGTCACACTAATTTTTCACTGTCTAATGTCACACTAATTTTTCACTGTCTAATGACACATTGTATAATTTTTTTGTGTTTTTGGAATCAGGATAACATATTAGTCTATATACGTAAAGTTCAATTATTTTAGACTATAATAATATTTTTTTTTTTTTTCTTCCGTCTACATCTAAAGGGAGATAAAGTAATAATAATGACCAATATCACTTACCACACGTAGTTGTACACAATCGGATCAACTGGTTTGGATATTTTGGGAACAGTGGTTTGCATGCCCAGAAACGGTTGGTACAGACTTCGTCGTCTCTTCTTCTGCCGGAAGATGGCGTAACCGGCGGCGATTAACAAAATGGAGCAGGAGATGCATAAAATGGCCACTAGGTGGTAGTGTGCTATAATACAAATACAAAATACGATTCATAAGATATTGTTTTGGAACATGTTTATAGTGAAGTTAAGCATTTGTTCCTGAATACTATAGGAAAGTTTGTACAAATGCTTGTATGTTATATTTGCAGTAAGATTTATAGACATTAATTTTTAAGAAAAAAATCTTGTCAATTTAGAGATATTTGTTTATAAAACTATCGGTATTTTAGAAATTTAACGAAAATTTGGACTGAAAGAACTTATCGCAAACTTCCAAGTAACAGGCCGATGATACCACAATTTAGAGCCGAGATTCGTTTTTTGTAGTTAAGAAGTGTTACGTATTGGCTGCTGTTTTGCTTCAGTTCTTCCGTCCAAAACATTCCGGTTAAATTTTAGTATTCTGACGAGATTTTTAATTTGGACTTTTGTATGTGTAGTAACATTTGTCGTTTTCGCTGAAAATTCTGGCTGTAGACAGATAGATGGGTAATGGACAAAGTCTTTGCATAAACTTCTTACTACTGTAGTATTGTGTGGAAGATGAAGTGGTGTTGTATTAAGCAATTTTTACTCCCCGATAGATTGGCATAGATTTTCATTGTAAATTACACGAAATACACACCCAAATGCGGAAATTTTACGTTTTTTGGTTTTATTTTTAAATAAAAGTAGAAAAAAAAAATCATGAAAAACAATACCATTCTTTCAAAAATTTGAGCTCGGATAGATAGTTAAAAAAAAAAAATTAGTTTTTCACTTTGAAATTTGGTGGGAAAAAGCTACTTTTGCGTATGACGTCAACGCGCAGATGATGAACCAGTCTAAAACCTGTTTTAGACCTGGTTCCTCTTCGGATTTTCGACGGAATCTATGCGTAACTACGTCACGGGATTTTTATGAGCTTTTGGTCACGTGACTTTTGCTTTGATTTCAAACTCGATTTTTGATTAATTGAAAGTATAAAGATAAAATATAATTGCACTGCACAAATATATTCGTTGGATACTAGAAAATACAAAAAACTATTAATTTTTCTCATTTGTTCAAATTCCTCATTATTTACACAGTTAATTTTTGCTCTTTTTTTTTCTTTTAATTTTTATCATTATATCTCAGGATAAAATGATAAAAATCCATCTTAATTTTTTTAAATAATATTTCAATGCATTTAGTACAATTCTACTGATTTGAATTTTGAAAAATGATAAACAAAACAAATATTTAAACCGCGCAAGTCTAAAAAAAAAAAAAAAAAATAGCGTAATTTACTTGTAAAATCAACCGACAAAGTTATAGGTGCTACATCCACATGACAACATTAGTAGTTATTGAAATTACAGTAGAGAAATAAATAGCAAATGGAAAAACAATTGGAAAAGACATATTTTTCGATTATAGTAACTTCGTCGGGGAGTGACCATTATAATCAAAGCAAAATACGAGAATTTTTCTGTAAGAAATTTCTATACGAAAAGCAGCTTACCTTTCTTATTGTATTTTTAATGTTCTTGACTTTCGAAACATGTTGGAAAGAGAATTTTGGGGTAACTTACGTCATTTAGACTTTTGCCATGACATATACAGAAAAATTCTCTTTTTTTTTTTTGGCGTTGATTATAGTGATCCAACTCCTGGCGAAGTTACTATAATCGACAAATATGCATTTTCTATTTTTTTTTTCTATTTGTTATTTATTTCTCTGCTGTAATTTATAAAAAAATATAATTAGTTCATAGATTTTAATTTGATACTTATTTCATAATTCTAAAAACAAACTAACCAATTGAATTGTTTACATCCGTTCATCTCTCCTCTACCCTTCCCCAAATAAACCTCTAAATTCCTAATATTAAACCTTTGTTGTTATAAATAAAGAAGGCATCTATATTTATTGTACTGCATAAATAATTTTGTTCCAATTACTGTTAAGGTGTACGTATACCCTAGAATTTTTTTTTTCTTTTTAATTCTGAGTTTAAAAATCTAATTATTTTTTACATTAGTTAGAGTATATGATTAAAATAATATCATAAAAAAAATAAAAAAATAAAAAATTAGTAATTGGTAATTTGTTAATTTAGCTTTAATTAGCTAATCAGTACCTTTTTCAAACAACGATATATCAAATTCTAATTTACTTAGAAACATTATTCCACTTGGAAATCATTCGAAATATTATTCTTAATGTTTTGAAACTCAATTAAGTTTTTAACATAGAATAGAGTTGTTTTTTGTTACAATTTATTTTGTGTGAAAACATGAAAAAAAAATCAATATTTTCAATGAATTCTAACTTTTAAAAATCACTAAAAAATCAATTTCTCAACCAATTTTATATAATTAAGTTTCAAAACATATTAGGTAGATTACTGACATATAAAAGAAAAGAATTATAATTGAAATTTTTTTTGTTGAATAATCATTGTTTGAATAAAGCGTGACATAATCAAAATACCAGTTCGTCAGAAAACAGGTTTAAAGTTTTAGAAGCGTAGTTCCTACCTATAATTGAGTGAAACTTAAAAAATGTTAAGGATATTTTCAAAAGTTTAGTATTGTTTGGAAACTAAAGTATTAGAGACTATTATGATATAATAACAAAAAAATAAATATTCTGATCGATTTTCGTGAATTGTAGTGTATAACATAGATTACACTTCGGCGTTGCACTATCCTTCATTAAGGTGTACACCTTAATAAAGGATAGTGCAACGCCGAAGTGTACTCTATGTTTCGGCGAAATCCACTAGGAAGGCATTGGTGTAAACTATAATGAAGGATAGTGCAACGCCGAAGTGTACTCTATGTTTCGGCGAAATCCACTAGAAAGGCATTGGATAATTGAATAATGATTCTCTCTCATTTTGATGAAATTCCTAAGCGTTTAAAATGAAATACCTCCCGCTGTATAATAAATTCCACTGTTAATTGCTGTTTAGCCTTTATTGAGTGATTCCATTGAAGAACCCTTAATTAAAGAATAACTTTCGATTACACTGTAATACTGGTCAGTAAATTTAAAATTTCACATGGATTGGTATAATTTCGTTTTTATAGTTTCCTTACTTAAGAGAAATCGGCCATTTTGGTGGAAATTATTACATTATCTCTTTCGTGTAAGCGAAACAGACGAGGAGGAACTGTCGTTGATGGGCAATGCTCAGTAAATATTACACATTGAAGGGGAGTTGTCACCCCTTTTACCGGCAATGTTAGTTTACTATATTTAATGTCCCTTTTTCTCATGTAATAATTTACATAGAAGCCTAGTTTTTCAGTGCATTTAGCAGACATTTATCATTCTACAGAAGTGAGCTATTAATCGTAATTCATTTATTTTATTAAACTGAATTATCCTGAAAGTATCACTAAAATATTTGTTAAAAATCAGTTTTTTTTTTTTTTTTTTTTTTTTTTTTGTTGTTGTTGTTAAATACGCCAGAACAAAGAATGTTTTTAAGGGGGTCCGGTACCGAAAATAAAAAAAGCTTTATTTAAGAACATTTTTATGTCAAAAATTTATCATAAGTATGAGATACTATTTATATATCTTTGAGATAATGTTTTTTTTTTTTTTAAATATTGTATTTAACTATTTTTAAAAAAATTAAAAACCAAGGAAAATCCATAATAATTGATGTTTGCGTATTTTGATATAAGCCAAGAAATTTTTTTTTTTTTTTTTTAAAGTGAAAGCTTTCTGTAATACATAATTATATAAAGAAAATTTTGTCTTTACAGAATTTTGATAGGTGAATTAGAATTTTTTTAAAAAATTCTCAAAGTTAAAATATTGAAATTTTTGCTTTTTTTTATGTAATTCTGTACGCTAAATCTTATATTTTAAAACAGAATTAAAAAAATAAAATTCTGCGAAGACAAAATGTTTAAAACTACATAAATGAAATGGTCCAAAAATTTGAATAGCCAATTGTTAATGGTTCTGGAGATATATCGATTTGAATATGCAACATCTGTGAAAAACACTAGTGCTCGAAAAACGCACTTTAAGCAGACGCTTCAAGGTGTTACGCCCATTAGTGGTGTTTAAATCATAGGTAATTTTGTGGCGTTCTAATCACCTGAGGAATAACATAAAAACATCATTCTCTTCAGGAATGTATGAACTACTTTTTAAAATCAGAAAAAGAACAAAATTGGGATTTTTGACGAAATTTTGGTACTGGACCCTCTTGAATTAACAAAAAATTCTTACATCAGTATATACAGATTCATGAAAGAGATGTGTGGTAACAATTTTAGGTACACAGTGTGTGCAATTTCTGAGAAAAAGGTACAATGAGCAATGAAGTTTTGAGAAAAAACCATTTTAAAGAAAACTTAAACGAATAGTTCTCACTTTTGTCTTTAAAAAAAAAACATTTAAAATACTTCTCATTGAAGTATTATTATAAACAGCATATAATTTTAAAAGATAAAAAATAAATTTAATAAACAATAATGGAATCAAAATTGATTTTTTTTTATAAATTTTATTGTACCAACTCTCCTTTTAACTACATAATAATACAAATGTAACTGTTATTATAACACTACCATTAATTTAATATAATGTTCCATTTCCATTTTCTTTTAACTTAAAAAAAGTGTATTTGAGAAAAACGCATTTTAAAGAAAACTTAACTTAAACTAATAGTTCTCACTTTTGCCTTAAAAAAAAAAACCATTTAAAATACTTCTCATTGAAGTATTATTATAAACAGCATATAATTTTAAAAGATAAAAAATAAATTTAATAAACAATAATGGAATCAAAATTGATTTTTTTTTTATAAATTTTATTGTACCAACTCTCCTTTTAACTACATAATAATACAAATGTAACTGATATTATAACACTACCATTAATTTAATATAATGTTCCATTTCCATTTTCTTTTAACTTAAAAAAAGTGTATTTGAGAAAAACGCATTTTAAAGAAAACTTAACTTAAACTAATAGTTCTCACTTTTGCCTTAAAAAAAAAAACCATTTAAAATACTTCTCATTGAAGTATTATTATAAACAGCATATAATTTTAAAAGATAAAAAATAAATTTAATAAACAATAATGGAATCAAAATTGATTTTTTTTATAAATTTTATTGTACCAACTCTCCTTTTAACTACATAATAATACAAATGTAACTGTTATTATAACACTACCATTAATTTAATATAATGTTCCATTTCCATTTTCTTTTAACTTAAAAAAAGTGTATTTGAGAAAAACGCATTTTAAAGAAAACTTAACTTAAACTAATAGTTCTCACTTTTGCCTTAAAAAAAAAAACCATTTAAAATACTTCTCATTGAAGTATTATTATAAACAGCATATAATTTTAAAAAATAAAAAATAAATTTAATAAACAATAATGGAATCAAAATTGATTTTTTTTTATAAATTTTATTGTACCAACTCTCCTTTTAACTACATAATAATACAAATGTAACTGTTATTATAACACTACCATTAATTTAATATAATGTTCCATTTCCATTTTCTTTTAACTTAAAAAAAGTGTATTTGAGAAAAACGCATTTTAAAGAAAACTTAACTTAAACTAATAGTTCTCACTTTTGCCTTAAAAAAAAAAACCATTTAAAATACTTCTCATTGAAGTATTATTATAAACAGCATATAATTTTAAAAGATAAAAAATAAATTTAATAAACAATAATGGAATCAAAATTGATTTTTTTTTATAAATTTTATTGTACCAACTCTCCTTTTAACTACATAATAATACAAATGTAACTGTTATTATAACACTACCATTAATTTAATATAATGTTCCATTTCCATTTTCTTTTAACTTAAAAAAAGTGTATTTGAGAAAAACGCATTTTAAAGAAAACTTAACTTAAACTAATAGTTCTCACTTTTGCCTTAAAAAAAAAAACCATTTAAAATACTTCTCATTGAAGTATTATTATAAACAGCATATAATTTTAAAAAATAAAAAATAAATTTAATAAACAATAATGGAATCAAAATTGATTTTTTTTTATAAATTTTATTGTACCAACTCTCCTTTTAACTACATAATAATACAAATGTAACTGTTATTATAACACTACCATTAATTTAATATAATGTTCCATTTCCATTTTCTTTTAACTTAAAAAAAGTGTATTTGAGAAAAACGCATTTTAAAGAAAACTTAACTTAAACTAATAGTTCTCACTTTTGCCTTAAAAAAAAAAACCATTTAAAATACTTCTCATTGAAGTATTATTATAAACAGCATATAATTTTAAAAGATAAAAAATAAATTTAATAAACAATAATGGAATCAAAATTGATTTTTTTTTTTTATAAATTTTATTGTACCAACTCTCCTTTTAACTACATAATAATACAAATGTAACTGATATTATAACACTACCATTAATTTAATATAATGTTCCATTTCCATTTTCTTTTAACTTAAAAAAAGTGTATTTGAGAAAAACGCATTTTAAAGAAAACTTAACTTAAACTAATAGTTCTCACTTTTGCCTTAAAAAAAAAAAAACATTTAAAATACTTCTCATTGAAGTATTATTATAAACAGCATATAATTTTAAAAGATAAAAAATAAATTTAATAAACAATAATGGAATCAAAATTGATTTTTTTTTATAAATTTTATTGTACCAACTCTCCTTATAACTACATAATAATACAAATGTAACTGTTATTATAACACTACCATTAATTTAATATAATGTTCCATTTCCATTTTCTTTTAACTTAAAAAAAGTGTATTTGAGAAAAACGCATTTTAAAGAAAACTTAACTTAAACTAATAGTTCTCACTTTTGCCTTAAAAAAAAAACCATTTAAAATACTTCTCATTGAAGTATTATTATAAACAGCATATAATTTTAAAAGATAAAAAATAAATTTAATAAACAATAATGGAATCAAAATTGATTTTTTTTTATAAATTTTATTGTACCAACTCTCCTTTTAACTACATAATAATACAAATGTAACTGTTATTATAACACTACCATTAATTTAATATAATGTTCCATTTCCATTTTCTTTTAACTTAAAAAAAGTGTATTTGAGAAAAACGCATTTTAAAGAAAACTTAACTTAAACTAATAGTTCTCACTTTTGCCTTAAAAAAAAAAACCATTTAAAATACTTCTCATTGAAGTATTATTATAAACAGCATATAATTTTAAAAGATAAAAAATAAATTTAATAAACAATAATGGAATCAAAATTGATTTTTTTTTATAAATTTTATTGTACCAACTCTCCTTTTAACTACATAATAATACAAATGTAACTGTTATTATAACACTACCATTAATTTAATATAATGTTCCATTTCCATTTTCTTTTAACTTAAAAAAAGTGTATTTGAGAAAAACGCATTTTAAAGAAAACTTAACTTAAACTAATAGTTCTCACTTTTGCCTTAAAAAAAAAAACCATTTAAAATACTTCTCATTGAAGTATTATTATAAACAGCATATAATTTTAAAAGATAAAAAATAAATTTAATAAACAATAATGGAATCAAAATTGATTTTTTTTTTATAAATTTTATTGTACCAACTCTCCTTTTAACTACATAATAATACAAATGTAACTGTTATTATAACACTACCATTAATTTAATATAATGTTCCATTTCCATTTTCTTTTAACTTAAAAAAAGTGTATTTGAGAAAAACGCATTTTAAAGAAAACTTAACTTAAACTAATAGTTCCCACTTTTGCCTCCAAAAAATAATTAAAAATACTTCTCATTGAAGTATCATTACAAACAGCATATCATTTTAAAAGATAAAAAATAAATTTAATATACAATAATGGAATCAAAATCGATTTTTTTTTTATAAATTTTAGGGTACCAACTCTCCTTTTAACTACATAATAATACAAATGTAACTGTTATTATAACACTACCATTAATTTAATATAATGTTCCATTTCCATTTTCTTTTAACTTAAAAAAAGTGTATTTGAGAAAAACGCATTTTAAAGAAAACTTAACTTAAACTAATAGTTCCCACTTTTGCCTCCAAAAAATAATTAAAAATACTTCTCATTGAAGTATCATTACAAACAGCATATCATTTTAAAAGATAAAAAATAAATTTAATATACAATAATGGAATCAAAATCGATTTTTTTAATAAATTTTAGGGTACCAACTCTCCTTTTAACTACATAATAATACAAATGTAACTGTTATTATAACACTACCATTAATTTAATATAATTTTCCATTTCCATTTTCTTTTAACTTAAAAAAAGTGTATTTAAAAATATTTACCAAGGTTTGACTAAAAATTTCGATTACGTAGGACTCTCTTTTGAATATTTCAAACATTTACATTTGAGTTTTCAAATATGTGTTTGTAGAATTGATCTAATGCTCGAACATTCTTTGAATTTCCTAATTTTTAGTATTTTTTATTAAGTTAAAAGTAGCAGCGCTTGTAATTTACTACACCGTTTTCGTGAAATGAAATCGCCGTATATCTTATAAAATTTAATAATATAGCTCAAGTCTGGTGAAGCTATTTCGTTTAAAATTCCGTCTCCTGTTTGCACAGACAATAAAACTCTTTACTCGTTTTAATAAATATTTGTTTTCAAACGTCACGCTGCGCTGTAAATAAAATTTATAGCGCATTAAATACGTTTGCTTGTATAAATTGAGACAGAGGCATTCGTTCATTTATTTATGTGTATTACTTTATTTCTATTCAAATAAATAGACAAAGTTTATTTATAAGATGCTTCAATATTAAGGACAATTTCCATGTTAATTTTCAGGTCGTACTACCACAAATGGATTTCTATTTCGTGTATGGTTTTTACAGTTGATATTCCTATAAAAGACCCTATTATTGAGTAGTAGTATTTTTTTAAAAATGTTATTAGTTTGTCAAGCTTGAATAGTATAGGTAAAAATTCACTGTTTCGCGATTGAACAGTAATGCAATTGATTGAACAATGTTTTAACCCTTTGCACTCCAGGCCTTTTTTGCGCGGAGGAATTAGCAACTCGAGACATTTTGGGTTCGACTGGTGTTTATGGATTTGCTTCATAGAAACTAAACACAGTCATTGGCCTTGCATCGAATTTCCGCATCACACCTAATGGTCCTCTCGTGGTTTGGCATCCAATCGTGTGGCGCCTGAGAGGCGCCACTGGAGTGCAAAGGGTTAAGGTATAAATCTACATTGGAAGGTGCGAAATTTTACTAAAGTATGCATATCTGTTATACATGACCATATAAATAGACAAATACCCAAATGGAAATAGAACATTCTTTGCCAACCATAAAATCTTAAAGAGTAAATTAATTACAAGAAAATGTAAAATGTGTATGTAAAGGAAAATTAAAATGTAAATTATAAATCTATAAGACTCTAATTATACCAATAGTTACTTATGGTGCAGAGACATGGATACTGTCAGATAGGGATGCAACTAACCTTAGAAATTTTAAAAACAGGATTCTAAGAAAAAATATTTGGACCGATAATAGTCCAAGAGGCGACTGCAATTTTTGGACCTCATCGAACATCATTCTGAATTTTTTATAGAAATTGGAGAAAAGTGAGTAGATTACGAATGCACTGGTCTGCCGTGGCGAAAATGGCCGAAACTTATCAAAAATCGACTTGGAATGAGCTGAACTAAAATCCGCTTGCCAAATATGTCATAACTTACCTAAAAGAGAACAAACTTTTTCGTCTGGCAACCCATTGCATTTTGATTTTCTATGAGAAAAAGCGCAAACGATTTCTGATCTCTGGCTTGGAAAATTTGTATCTTTTAAAAGTAAGCCAAATTGGCGACATCAGTGACATAATGTTTATTGCCAATTTAGCTCATTTGTGGAAGATGCAAGTAAGACATCGCCGCACATCCGAATCGTCTGCAACCTTCTTAATTGAAAATTAAAGAGTGAGGGTTACCAAATAAAAAATATACTCATTATTTGGCAAGTTATGGCGCATTTGGCAATTGGATTTAGTTCAACTTATTAAAAGTGGATTTTTGACTAGTTTGGGCCATTTTTGCCACGACAGACCAGTGAATTCGTAATCTACTCACTTTTCTCCAATTTCTATAATAAATTCAGAATGATGTTCGATGGGGTCCAAAAATTGTTGTCGCCTCTCAATCTATAAGAGAAAATGACAGGTGGAGAAAAAGATATAATCACGAAATTGAAAGGTTAATTAAATGAAAGAACATTGTGCTACGTATTAAGGCATAAAGAATACAATTGATGGGGCACGTTGAAAGAATGAGAGACACAGATATGCCTAAAATAGTTATGAAAGGTAAACTTTATAAATAATGAAAAAGAGGTCGACCAAAACTGAGATGGTCTGACCAAGTCGAAGAAGATTTAAAAATTTCAAAGATAAAAAAAAATTGGACAAGGAAATACAGTGAGAAAGGGATTTGGAAATCAACTGTAGAGAAAGCCAAGGCTCATTCTGGACTGTAGCGATGGATTCTTTTCTGTTTAAAAATATTTTTTAATTTGTTACCTTCTAAAATTATACCATTTCCTTTCTGAAACCCCAAATACTTTTTAAATTACAGTGTTGGGTTTGTGTACCTTTTTTTATATCACATTAATAGTGTAGTAAACTTTATATGCGTTTTCTGAAGAATGACGGTTTGGTGTTGTATGACTTTACTCCGACGGTCATAACATCATTGTACATGGTCAGATTTGTAAAATTCTAATCATGTTTTGTAGAAAATAGTTGTTAGTTAGTTTTCATGCAAAATCTTATCTATACATACACTCATTTCTTAAGCTTTATTTTTTTTGTTAAAAAATACATTTTTTTTTTTTGTTTTTTATCTAAAAATTTATAACTAAACAAATATTGAAGCTGTATTCACAATTCTAGGTGAAAACTAACATCTATAATATCTTTTATTTGCAATAACATCATATCTCTAAGTTAATTACAAGTTCATTTATATTCCTTCTAATAACTTCTTAATTAGTCATTTTAATTTCAATTAACTATATAATTAATACAAAAAATTGTATATAAAAATTGGTTATTTTTAATTCTGATATACTGTATGAATTTCAAAAATAAAAAATAATGAAAAACAATTCAAATGCACATCTATACCTTAATGGAATTAAAACAAAACAATTTTTTGAGCAGAGAAAGAAATAAAACTAGAGAATAAAACTTTTTAACGGTAATTATTGAAGTGCATTACGTTTTAACCATAACGAATTAACATGAATTATATGAGGGAAAAAATATGTTGGCATATAATTAATGTTTTTTGTACAAATTGTGATAAAAAAAATAAAAAAAAAAAAAAAAAGGCAGTATTACTCTTTTTTCATACTTGAAAAGTGAAACTATGATTTTATTCTTAAAATTCTTACGTTCTTTTTTCTAATACTAAAAGTAAACAAATTTGCGTAAGAATCTACAAGAATAATTAATGAGATATTCTACGTGAATCATTATCGCGAAAATGTGCATGCATCATTATCATGTATTACATTTATATTTTAAAATAAAAAAATAGATTGTCATATTGAATAACCATTAAAAATCTCTTAATTTCCAGGATTTATTTCCAGAAAATGGCATCACTTGAAAAGTGTCTTGACATCATTAAATTTTTCTTGAATTGCTACTCTTGAATATGTAAGTTACTGAACTCTTATGTTATTATTCTCATTAAAACTTTATTTAAGAAAATACGTACACTAATTAGCTATTAACATGTATGCTAATTAACTATTGCGAATGAATTATCAAGTTCTGACTTGAGTGAAGCTTAAGTTAAAAATTAGTAGCATTGTTTGCAAAATCCCTATTTGTGTTTGTCCAATAAGTAAGTTTACAGAGAAATTACGATCAGATGTACAGCTAACCAAGGGTGTGCACTATTTACTTGTTCTCACTACCAAGCTTGTTTTTTATTTTTTATTGTGCAATTTCTTTTGAAAAACAGATTTTTCTGGTTTTTCCGATGAAACAAATTTCACTAACTTGAAATATTGCGCATTTCACTTCCTTCATCATCACAGTGACTAACTGTACAGCATTATCCACATTTCCAAAAAAAATTTAAGCGAACATGTTATCCACACTGTAGTACTTTTTTTTTTTTTTTTCAATACTCAGAGTATGAGAGAAGCATTTCATCTACACTGTAGAACTTTATTTTCCTTCAATACTCAAAATATGAGGGAAACATTTAATCACTGTAGAACTTTCTTTTCCTTCAATACTCAAAATATGAGGGAAACATTTCATCACAGTAGAACTTTTTTTTCCTTCAATACTCAAATATGAGGGAAATATTTAATCACTGTAGAACTTTCTTTTCCTTCAATACTCAAAATATGAGGGAAATATTTAATCACTGTAGAAATTTTGTTCCTTCAATACTCAAAATATGAGGGAAACATTTAATCACTGTAGAACTTTCTTTTCCTTCAATACTCAAAATATGAGGGAAACATTTCATCACTGTAGAAATTTTGTTCCTTCAATACTCAAAATATGAGGGAAACATTTAATCACTGTAGAACTTTCTTTTCCTTCAATACTCAAAATATGAGGGAAACATTTCATCACTGTAGAACTTTCTTTTCCTTCAATACTCAAAATATGAGGGAAACACTTCATCTACACTATAGAGCTTTCTTTTCCTTCAATACTCAATGTATGCGGGAAACATTTCATAAATTTTTATGTACTACAAAATTGATAAACAGAAATTACACAAATACAGAAAGAACACTTTTTTGTTTTTTCCCCATGATGAAATGGACAGTAAATAAATATTTATTTTTATATTAGTTCATTGTAAAAGTGTTCACTTACCATAAAGCTGGGACCAGACTGATTCAGTTTCTGTATTCATCTTCCTGTATTCCCATGTTGGTGTGTTGTTATTTGTTGAAATTTCCTGTTGATTTCCGCTATTATCAGTTGAGGATTCCACTTCTGAATCCCTTTCGGATTTGTATCCTGGTTCATACATTATGAACTGGTTTTCTAGTAAACCGTTTGATTCCATAACTAAAAAAATAATTTTGGTATTGAAGTTTTTTAGTATTTTGAGATCAATAAAATTTTATTTGGTTGTTATTTAAAATGTACAATAAATCATATAGTATTTGAATGAAAATGTGTGTGTTTTTTTTTTTTTAATATCAATGAGTTTTCTTGTACTGACGGTTTATAAAAAGATTAAAATTATTAAAATTATCAGGATTTAGCTCCAGTCATAAATTTCTATTACGTTTTTAATTCTAATCTAAAGATGATTGCCGTGAAATTATGAATACTTGGCTTAGGAAACAACAAAAATTATGAAATTAAACATCCGGATTAGAGTATTAAATAAAATAATATTTTTTTACAGTTTAAAGAAACAAAATTGATTTTTCATTTATTTTAAGAAGACTCTTCAGTCTGTCCCTGTCCCATAGACCCAATTCTACATTTTTCTTGTCGCAATATCCATCAAAGTATTGTTTTGAAACGTATGAATTTTTATACCAGTTAGAGGGACAGTCATATTAAGTATTTATTAAAATTTAAAGGTAAAAATAACTGGTTTTTATTATTTTTTTATTATTATTACACTTTAAAAAGCTTTTATAAGCTAGCTTATAAACACTTTTAAACAACTAATAGCAAAAAGTAGCATTATTTATCTTGCTTTCAAATTTTGTTGAAGTCCTAATATGATTGTCCTTATACCTTGTATAAAATTCATACGTTTCAAAACAATACCTTGACGGATATTATCACCCGGGAAACGAAGAATTATGTCTACGAGGTAGGAGCAGATCTTTCTTAATAGACTCCTCCAAACTTAAAAGCATAAACACATATTTTCACATACTTACTCCAAGCACAAACTAGACCACAGTATCACTACAAAACTCCAAGAGCCTTTTGCCTCGCCTTACTCAGATGCAATTATTCCGCAACTTCAAAAATTACAAACTTTAGCCGCTATCTCTTTAAACTTGAAACCTCCCCACGAGGGGTTTTACATTATCGCTTCTAAAGTGTCTGGAACACTCTTCGCTTTACGGAACTTCGCTAATCGAGCCTGGCATCGCCAACTTCAAAAATTTGTCCGCCTCTTGGTGGATTAACCTATCTACTCTTGGGCTTTACGCATCGCCGACGTGTCCCGCGAAGAGAGGAGAGGAATGACAGCTCTCGGCTCTCATGAAAACTCGTGAAAAGATGCTCCCGGCAGGGTTGCTTTTTTGAGACGACAGGATTCGGGGTGGGTTTGCAAGGTTTGGCGACCTTATCTCGGCAGTTTGATGATAGACTATTTAGTGTTTTTTTTAACTGGTTGGTTTCTAAGCTTAGTTAGTGACCTATTGTTGGGTAAAATAACGGTTAATCAGAATGTGTGCCAACTTTTACACTTTTACCTCAGGAGCGAGACAAGGTGGAAAAAATAGGAGGGGGGGGGGGTCATGGTCTACTTATTGAATATATTAAACTTAAATCCATTTATATATCAAACTTAAATCCATTTATATATTAAACTTAAATCTATTTATATATTAAACTTAAATCCATTTATATATTACACTTAAATCATTTTTTTTAAAACTGTTTATGACTTTTGTGGCAAAGTTATATGTATAAAATTAGTCCAGAAGTATTTTATAAAAAAAATAAGAGCACTAACTACAGTTAGCTCATCATTATAAGATAATTAATTCAATATCATGCATTATTTTCAAATATCTGCTTTTACGATATTGTACTAAAAGAAAGAAAGCAAATTTTAATAATTCTGGATAAAAATTAATGAACAAAGATCCTATACCAGTAATCATTATCACTACAAAATTACTTATTCCAATATCATACAATACTTTAATATATTTATTTTTATAAAATTGCACAAAAATGATAACAGCACACTTTAAAATTACTAAGTGATTTTCCAATATTTCTGTAAATTTGTATCTTATATACAATAAATACACTAGAAAAAAAATAAACAAAAATTCCAAATTTAAAAACATATTTACTTAAAATTGTTTCAAATTGGAAAAACACATTTTTACAGATTTTTGAAGCGGGAACAAAATTATACGCTGTTGGTGGAGCAAGTGGGCAATCGTCTCCTTCGACCCCGTGTAGTAATCTGGGCTAGGCTAATAAGTCGGTTCAATTTGTAACTTACGCACTTCAACCAGATTCAAGTGGTGCTGCATACATTTTTACTGCATATTTGATGTAAGTTTTTTCACTAAAAACATTTAACTAATTTTCACTTGAAGTAGATTTAAGAAACAATTTGTATTTTTCTCCTTATAAGGTCTCGTTATGATTTAATATATCAAATTTCAACCGGAAGTATAAGAAGTTACCACCGGAAGTCAATTTGCAATTCGTTAAGTCTATATGGATACGAGTCATACTTAAGTTTCAAGTTCTTTTCTGGTAATTAGGTTAGAATAATTAATCAGAGATAACTATCCGAAGTGATTCATATTTCAACAGTAAGAGTTCTAACATAACTTTATTAGGAGAGTATAAATCTTGGCTCCAAATTGAGAAGTCGGATTTGAATGTTGTGGAGTTTCGACGGTCAATTTTCACGCCAAGTTTGTCACCAAATTCACCGATTTGGCAACATTATTTTTAAAACACCAAATTGGCGGGGGTTGCGTTATATATCGGCAACCTCAATAAAGGAATATTTTAATCATTAATTGTCACTAAATCGCTTATGTATCATGTCTGGGTTGGATAACCCTTAATAAAATATATGCCTTAATAATACGTAGAAGCAGATTCTTAGTAAGAGTTGCCATCAAAATCTAACTAATTTATTTTGATTGGTTATGCATTTCTATTCTGAATTTCTAGTAAGGATCATTCCCTATACTCGCTATGTTATAACCATCTAACCCAGTGCATTTAGAAACTACTTTCTATAAAACCTTGAAATTTTTTGAGTAGTACGAAAATGATCACTTAATGAAATGACATAAAATAGAAACTCGAAAATAGCGTCTAATATAGTTTATATTTGAAATACTTACGTCAATGTTTATGCAGTTTCGCCACCTGTTTTTAATTTTCATTTATAATAGATCGACATTAAATGAAAACAATTTATATCAGTTCATTGAGTGATCATTTTTATACCTACTCACCAAATTTCACAGTTTTATAGAAAGTAATTTCTTAACGAACTGGGCTAGAAGATAGTTGTTTAAATTTATTTGAAAGATGATCTCGAAAGTAATTGCTAAGTTGTTTATAAATAAGGAAAATAACATTTGGAGCACATACATAAGAGAGACTGGAATTGAAATTGTTTAAAAAGCAGTTGCGCAACCTGTTTTTAATTTTCATTTATAATAGATCGACATTAAATGAAAACAATTTATATCAGTTCATTGAGTGATCATTTTTATACCTACTCACCAAATTTCACAGTTTTACAGAGAGTAGTTTCTTAACGAACTGGGCTAGAAGATCGTTGTTTAAATTTATTTGAAAGATGATCTCGAAAGTAATTGCTGAGTTGTTTATAAATAAGGAAAATAACATTTGGAGCACATACATAAGAGAGACTGGAATTGAAATTGTTTAAAAAGCAGTTGCGCAACCTGTTTTTAATTTTCATTTATAATAGATCGACATTAAATGAAAACAATTTATATCAGTTCATTGAGTGATCATTTTTATACCTACTCACCAAATTTCACAGTTTTACAGAGAGTAGTTTCTTAACGAACTGGGCTAGAAGATCGTTGTTTAAATTTATTTGAAAGATGATCTCGAAAGTAATTGCTGAGTTGTTTATAAATAAGGAAAATAACATTTGGAGCACATACATAAGAGAGACTGGAATTGAAATTGTTTAAAAAGCAGTTGCGCAACCTGTTTTTAATTTTCATTTATAATAGATCGACATTAAATGAAAACAATTTATATCAGTTCATTGAGTGATCATTTTTATACCTACTCACCAAATTTCACAGTTTTACAGAGAGTAGTTTCTTAACGAACTGGGCTAGAAGATCGTTGTTTAAATTTATTTGAAAGATGATCTCGAAAGTAATTGCTGAGTTGTTTATAAATAAGGAAAATAACATTTGGAGCACATACATAAGAGAGACTGGAATTGAAATTGTTTAAAAAGCAGTTGCGCAACCTGTTTTTAATTTTCATTTATAATAGATCGACATTAAATGAAAACAATTTATATCAGTTCATTGAGTGATCATTTTTATACCTACTCACCAAATTTCACAGTTTTACAGAGAGTAGTTTCTTAACGAACTGGGCTAGAAGATCGTTGTTTAAATTTATTTGAAAGATGATCTCGAAAGTAATTGCTGAGTTGTTTATAAATAAGGAAAATAACATTTGGAGCACATACATAAGAGAGACTGGAATTGAAATTGTTTAAAAAGCAGTTGCGCAACCTGTTTTTAATTTTCATTTATAATAGATCGACATTAAATGAAAACAATTTATATCAGTTCATTGAGTGATCATTTTTATACCTACTCACCAAATTTCACAGTTTTACAGAGAGTAGTTTCTTAACGAACTGGGCTAGAAGATCGTTGTTTAAATTTATTTGAAAGATGATCTCGAAAGTAATTGCTGAGTTGTTTATAAATAAGGAAAATAACATTTGGAGCACATACATAAGAGAGACTGGAATTGAAATTGTTTAAAAAGCAGTTGCGCAACCTGTTTTTAATTTTCATTTATAATAGATCGACATTAAATGAAAACAATTTATATCAGTTCATTGAGTGATCATTTTTATACCTACTCACCAAATTTCACAGTTTTACAGAGAGTAGTTTCTTAACGAACTGGGCTACCAGATCGTTGTTTAAATTTATTTGAAAGATGATCTCGAAAGTAATTACTAAGTTGTTTATAAATCAGGAAAATAACATTTTAAGCACATACATAAGAGAGACTGGAATTGAAATTGTTTAAGGAGCATTTTTTTTTTTTGCATTGCATTCGTATTTGGAAAGATTAAGAAATTCAAGATAATAGCATCGCAATTCAACTTGTCTTCGAAACATCCAATTACTGGGCTGCAATTCGAAAATACGCTATTTGCGACAACAAGAATGGCTATTTCGACATGAAAGATGTTTTTTTTTTAAAGGAAAAAGAATTATTATAAATAGCGGTAGAAATTGGATTTGAAGAGGGAAAAAATATAATGTATTTCTAGAGAATATATAGATTTGAAGAATTGGGAAATAAAGGGAAAAATACCCTAAAACAGAGAAAACGTGAGATTCAAAAATTGTCGATTTCTTAGAAAAATAGAATATTCAACTGAAAAAGGCTCTAAACTGTAAAGGTTATTTGAGTATTGATTACAAATAATATTTTTTACATTTAACCAATTTAAAAAAGGATCATATCCAGGTAATCTTTCTTTAAATCAACTATTGTAATTGCATGACAATGCCTTTAAATTTTAAATCGCCATAAAAACTATTTTTATCAGAATTATATTAGAAACAAAGGATATTAATATTAAACAAAATTATTTGTTTAATACATAAAAAGGATTTATATATTAAACAAATTTATTTAAAATTTGCATTCTATTTGTTTAAAATCGAAAGGGCAGCTGAAAAAGGTTCTAAACTGCCAAGTTTATTTGAAAATTGATGACATATATTTTTTACATTAAGCCATTTTTTTAAAAAATTTCGTATCTAAGTAATATTTCTGAAAAACAACTTTTATAATTACGTGACACACTACCACTAAGTTTAGAATCTGTATTAATACTATTTTCATATGGACTGTATGAATGACTGAAGTTTAAAATTTGCATTTTAATAAGAATATTTCCATTTTTTTTTTGTATCAGTTGTACAATATATCTTTAGAAAAAGAAAAAAGTTTCTGATTTCTCTAACCCTGAGATAGGTATATTTTATCATTTACAATTATGGATCATTCAAGGAATAAAAAATTTAAACTATCATTCTGATTTAGGTGAATTAATATTTTTTACTTTCAATTACCCATATATATACATAGGGTAATCCACGTTTTGGATCATCCTGATTTCAAAAAAGTGATCTAGAAAAAATGTCTATCTGTGTGTACGTGGTCAGCATAACTCACAAATAAATTGACCTACGATGTATTGTAAAATTTTAGTCAAAATCACGCTTCTTCATAGGGTCGCCGCCATTGAAAATATCATGTTTTTCAGTAATTGCTAAAAAACGGCTCTAACGATTTTGTTCAAAATCACTGTAGTAATGCCTCTCAATTAGAGGTCTGCGATATACCGATACGACGATATTTTTATCGAGATTTGTAAAAAATATCGATAAAAGTCCTCGATATATCGATATTTTCAAACATTTTTAGTTTTTTGATAATAGTTTTGTAGTTCCATGTGTTTTTTCGATTTTATTTATTCTCTTTTCAAAAACTTTAAACTACTGTTTGAGCTTGGCTGAGAGACAGTAAAACGGCACCAATATTCAATATTTTCCATACACTTAAGGGGACTGTTAAGTCAAAAATAAAAATTCTTCAATTTTTGTCTGAAATTCATGAATTTTTTTGTGCCGTTCAATAGCAATTAGATGAAACACAACCTAAAATTTCAAAAAATTTTATTGATTTTTTTTCAAGAAATTAAATTTTTATTGAAAAATTTAGCGTTTTTTCCGTAATTTTAAAAACGCTCCTTGCGATTCAAATTTTTTGCAATCTATCTAAATTTTTTTGTACAAGCTAATTTAATATATATTGACAAAATTGTGCATGGATTTTGAATTTGACTCATTGGTTAATTATTTAAAAGTAAAACTTTGGTACTACGGCAAAAAATGTAAACTTTTTAAATAGAAGCATTACGAAAATTACTGTAAAACAATAAAAAAATAGCAGATTCCAAAATCCATGCACAATTGTGTTCAAAATAGTATAGTAAACAATATCTCCAAATTTAAGAAAAATACATCAACTTTTGAATCGCAAGGAACAAATCGAATACCTAAAAATCTTAAAATACACATGAAGAGAAAAATGCAATTTAAGAAACTGAAATACATACGATTTCTGATATGCGCGCTTACAAAAACTAAAATAATATTCTTAATTCTTCTCGTATCAGCAAAAATAAGGTATGTACTGAAAGCTAGAATTGCAGGCTATATATTTCCACTAAAATATAAAAATAGAAATTTTTGAAATTTTTGCCTTAACAGTCCCCTTAAAAGCTATTGAAAATCATTAAAATTTTTCATGAAATCACTGCACCAATTAAGCGAAAATATAGCTTTTTTTTTTGTAATAGATCCATTTCAGTTGAAAAAGTAGACACCTTACAAAAAATCAATCATGAAAAGTAGAAATTTTCCCCGAAAAACTTTGTTTCTGACAAAATTGAAAATCAAATAAAAAAAATCATGTATCGATATATCGATATTTCCGACCTCTAGTCTTAATACGTTGACGTTTACAGTGAAATCCCGCACGTTTTCACTGTAAACGCCCGCACGTTTACAGTGAAATCTCCTTCAGGTCACGAGTACCGCTGTATAAAGCATATTCTACTTAGTTCCCCCCCCCGATATTTTAATAATGCGAATCGCTGGTGGTCGCAAAAATAATTTTTCGCTCCGTTTGTTTCCTCGGTATCATGAATGTTTATTTGTGTTCATTACTTCGCATCTGTTTCTCATTTCGCCACTTTGCACTATCAGTTTGAATCTTTGCCGAGTAAAGAGGATAGAACTTAAAATCATTACCCTAATTCATTGAAATGTGGAAAAGAAAAGTCTATAGCTTATTTCCTAGCGAGTCAAATACAGTGAACAAAACCTTTTTTCAGTTCTCTTTCCTTGAGCATACCTCATTAGCGATCGTTTTTACTTCTCTCCTCAGTTTCACTTATAAGAAAGCATACAATAACAAATTATCGAAAAGTATATCCCCCAAAATCATCATTTTTGCATGTTTTTTTTTTTTTTTTTAAGATCCATACAAGAATTATGGCAAAAAATATCGCAAAACTGGCAATTTTTGCTCCATGAATGTTGAAAATATAAAAACGATAAATGTCACAAATCCACTTTAGTGTTATAGTGTAATTGAAAGTTGTACGATGTTCCACACCACTAGTTTTATTTCCTGACACCACCTTTTTTCATTATATTTATTAATGAGTTCAGGAATTTGCCACAATAAAATACTCAATTATCACGTTCTTTACTGAACAACGAAAGACCATAGTTTTCAACAATGTCAGAAAAATCAGATTTCAACATAATTTAGTTATAACGTTTACTTTTAAAAATGTTTTCTAGTTTCATTGAATACAATATTTTTAATCTGTAATAACCAAATTTGAAAAGTTTGTTTTTTAATATAAAAATTATTCCAATCGTAAAGATCAACGTGTACTTGAATCTTTAAAAAAAAGACATGCATTTTCTTATTTCTCTTTAAAATGTCTCTTTAAATTTAGTATAATTCCATTCAGACATATATGACATACATTAACAATAATTCATAACTATATTCTAATAACTATTCGAATTTATCTATTTAAATTTTAAGATGTCTCCAAAATGTTTCCCGCTGTCTTAGATACTTATATATTAATTCCAATAAATACCAATTAATTATAATTATAAATAAATAGAAAATATCGAGTATATGTCATATTTTAAAATATAAATCTAACTTATACTCACGAATCTACACAACCGGCTTCTCATTCATCAGGTTTTTCAAATTCACCACTTCTCCTGACAGAATGCGTGACTACCATAGAAGACTTCTTACGGTCAAGCCTCGCAGGCGGGCAGCAAGGTCGTGACATAAAGTATCGGTGTGTTGTGTTGTCTCTTAGGGGGAGTATATATAGTCCGGGAGCAAATGTAATCCCGTGGGCCACTTCATGATGCAAACATATGGGTGGTGTCATTCGCTTCGTATGAATGCGTAGAAAATGAAATCCGATGGTGGGTATCTGGCAACCCGGTATGAGCGGCGCTGCAGTCGCAAATCCAAAATGGCCTCCTCCTTACCCCCTAACGTACGTTTTTGCCGAATAATGGCTTCCTAGCTCATTTTATCAACTTGTCGACTGTTAGAAAACTTGTTGGAAATTAGATTTCCTTTCCAATGGTATATAACACATGTATATTACGTTGAATTACAAAATTTAAAATGACCGCCGTATCGCTTTGTTAAGTACGTTTTTCAGGTTGGTAGGTTGGTTTGTGCGTTCAATTACATATATTTGTGCACTACAATGGTTAATGAGGCTGGGATCTGCAACTTAACGTAGATTCCGAACCACAAAGAACATCCATGCCTAACTCGGGATTCGAACTCGGCAACCTCAGCATGCGAAGTTAGAGCACTAACCAAACATCAAGTGAGCAGTACGTTTTTTAAGAATAATAGCTTCTCAGTGCGCTTTATACAATTGTTGGCTATTGGGAAACTGTTGAAAATAAAATAACTTTTATAAAGGTATATCTACATAAGTCAAAATTCAAGATGGCCGCTGTATCACCATTGCCGGAACGTCATTTCAGAAGAATAGTTTTCCGGGGCACTATATGAACTTGTTGAGTATTAGAAAACTTTTTGGAATTAAAAAAAAGATTTCTGACCGTTAGAGTACCTTTACATTGTCACTTCAAGAATTAAAATTCAAAAGAACAGCATAATTGGGCATCTCTTTGGGACTCTAATAATAGTTTCCACATTATATTGTAAGATAAATGAGCACCACAGATAGTTAATATTTACATATTGGACAATAAAATAAAGCCTTGACACCTTTCACAAGAAAATAAACTACAACAGCCTGAAAATAAACTACGTCTGTTCAAAATTAATACGACAAAGCTTTTTAATATTTGGAATGCAAATGTTACAAAAGAGTGTAACTGTGTAATAGTTTTTGTTATACGTAACAAATGGTGTAAACGATATTAAGATTTTTCATTATCATTAAGTTAAATCAATATCTTCATCCTCAATTTCCTCATTATCATTCATCATCAGGTCAACAACTGCAGTGTTGACATACAAGTCATCATCTCCACCACATGAGCACATCTCTGTGCAGGGCAGATTGTTGAGATTGCATCAGCAGGGAAGCTCACACCGACGCTTCAGATAGGAGAACGTCAACTCTAAAAGCCACTGCGAAGCACAAGGTTCTGAGCCCACGTAATAGGCTCAAATTCACCATCCACCAGTGACTAGTCAAAATCAATAGGTTAAGTTTTGCCAGGATATGGTTTACAGAAACCAGTTGCCAGATGGCGTCACAAACTGGCGATCTAAACTGGAATCTCACTGGTAATGTGTAAATCCGACTGTAGTTTCTGAGTGCTTCATAAGCTTCGTGATTTTAATCTGTTACTATTAAAGTTGCCAGTATCTATTTCGTATAATTTAGAAGTATTAATGTACAAGCTACTTTTATAAGTTAAAACTTAGTTAAAAGTCGAAGTATCTTGTGCCAAATCATTGCTTGGTAGTGTGCACGCAAAAGACCTGGATAGAGAAATGCTTTTGTAGGTGCAAGATGTTTCCCAGTCTTTTGTTTTTCAGTGAAGAGCCACCATTTTACTTCCCCAATGTCTGCCATTTTGGTTCGCGGTACATACACCTGACAAACGAATGCCTCTAACGTTTGGAGCATTTCTGTGGAAATGGCTTCAGAATGACCCATAAGTCCCAGTGCAGCTATAATGTCATCACTAGCTGCATAAAAAGCATTCCACCATATAATCTTTCCTTTTCTAGCAAATGATCCTGTGCTATCAGCACCAGAAAGGGAGTGGAGTCCTGAGACGAGTCCTGGTGTTGAAGCTTTATTGGGCTCTAGTATGTCATAGATTGGCTGAAAATGAATTAACCGTTTGCTTCTGTTAGTGCTCACTATAATGGTGAATTCTCTTGGAAGCATTGGATATCTCCGAAAAGCAAGTACTAATACATCTCTGTCTGGGGAGTATATGCCAATCTTGCTCATGCAACTTGTATACTGTGCAAAATTATTTTAGTATCTGCTTCCTCCTGCGTGGTTTCAAGACACGGCATATCCATATGGATTGCATTTGCTTGATTTCTCCAACTGCAAACAAATTGTTTATTATTCTTGACTGCATAGTCTATAATCTTTGATGCCAAGTATTTTGTCAGTTCATCCTTAGTTATTTCGTGCAAACATAACTGGTGCACGGTTAATTTAAGAATGTTTGTTGATGGGTGCACTTTGTATTGGATAGGGACAGATTTATCCTGACGTTTCACCCTTGTCGATGTCTTCAGCGAATTCTGTTTGTAGGTGTCAAATATTATGTGAACCTTTTTGTACAAACCAAACTTCTTTGACATTTGTCTGACAAAGTGATCTGCAAATTTTTCATAAGTCTTGCCCGTCTTAGATTTATCAATGGAATGCAGCTTTGCCATTCAATTAACTACTGCAACAGTTTGATCCGCTTCATTTACTGGAAATGAATTGTGTGAGAATTCGCTTTTCTCATTAGAAGAAGGGTATAGATTTTGAGGAAGTTCCTCCAGGATACCCATAAGCCTGCCTTTTTATGATCAGTAATGCATACGTCTATATAAGAGAAACAAAGCAAGTGGCAATAATGAGAATTCATAACGACAAAAAGTTGCCTTCAAATCTATATCACACCGACTTCTTGCTGCAATCACCATTAAAAAAAAATATATAAATTGATAGAAAATATTGAAAAAAAAAACAACATTTTTCTTCAATGCTACTTTAACATTTTTGAATGCTGATTTGCAGGCTTAAGTTTCACCTTTTACATTGATGCCCAAAACTGTGCGGAAGGCTTTGATGGTACTGATTCTTCTGTTGGCTCTGTTGGTAGGTTGATCATTTTAATGCGTTCCTCAATGAGTTTGGAAAGAAATCTCACCAATATCAGCAACTGTACGCGTCTTTTTGAATGTTATCAAGAAGAACCTGCTTACAGTAACCAGGTGCATAAGATGTTCTGTGTTGGATTTAAAAGGGTTGGTTGTCGATTTAAAATCCTCAATCAACTTTTCATCGTTTGATCCTGACGCTTGCGAACCGATAAACAATGTTCATGGTGACACTTTGCATTGGGGGTGGAATTTTTTATCATTGCTCCGGTTGCTGCAGCAATTATTGTGACCTCCCTCTGCCAGAAAGAATGTTCTCAGAAAATTCTCGTTTAGAGTGATGCCCGTAAGTCCATCTTGAACTTTAAGTCTTCTGTTCTGGTGCTCCAGAGCTTCATCGGCTCCTAAAGCGCAAAACGGTATTTTGGTTTTATTGATTACCCACTTTCTTTGCCATATAATTGTATACTTTTTATTAAATCATTAGATATCCATCAAGTACAGTGGAATCATTCTTACACGTTTAGTCGATCAAAGGCAAAGAAATGCTTTATAAAATCATGTGTGACTGCCAAGTGCAAATCCCAGTCTGCATTTCTAACTGACCTGATGGCTGTGTAGTTAACTCTCGGGCTTTGCATGCTAAGGGTGCCGGTTTCGAATCCCGAGTTAGGCATGGATGTTCTTTGTGGTTCGTAATCCACGTTGAGTTGTAGATCCCGGCCTCATTAACCATTAGAGTGCACAAATATATGTAATTGAACTCACAAACCAACCAACCAACCTGAAAAACGTACTTAACAACGCGATGCGGCGGTCATTTTGAATTTTGTAATTCAACCTAATATACATGTGTTATATACCATTGAAAAGGAAATTTAATATCCAACAAGTTTTTTAACAGTCGACAAGTTGATAAAATGAACTGGGAAGCCATTTTTGGCAAAAACGTACGATAGGGGGTAAGGAGGCGGCCATTTTGGATTTGCAACTGCAGCGCCGCTCATACCGGGTTGCCAGATACCCACCATCGGATTTCATTTTCTACGCATTCATACGAAGCGAATGACACCACCCACATGTTTGCATCATGAAGTGGCCCACGGGACCACTTTTTTCGACATTAGCGCCCAGACTAATAGGGGTTTCTTCCACTCGGGATGCAAATGTAGGCCATTCTTCTTTTTATGAAGATATTAATCCATGCAGGCAATTGATGAAGATCTTGCACTAGAATATATACAAAAACAGCCCACCAAAACTACCAGCATACGGTCAAACACCATTCTAAGTATTAAGATATACCTATTATAGATACCTACGTATTAAGAGATACCTACAGATTAAACTCTGCAAAGCAAAATACATGAATTTCCTGCAGGAGTTTTAATTTCATGATTTGTCTATGGTACAGTGAAAATGTTAAGTTAGTAGAACTGTTAATCAAATGTCAATGACTTGGCCAAACATTTGTCTATAACTCATTAAAAATTGCAACTCAAATTGTATTTCAAGTTTTCTTAACTTTTAGTTTCCCATTTTACTTTAATGAAAATTTCATTCCATTCTAATCGATGGACGATCGGAATTGTTGATCATCCAAATCAGACAAATAGCCAGTCGCGCATTAGTCGCCTTCTCTGCATAGTGAAAATATAACAGCTAAGCACACTTTTATAGATACCTTTATATTGTAAACACCTTATTTTTTTCTGTGTATGGTATTAGCATAGCAGGAAAAGACACTTTTACAGATACCTTTATATTATAAACACCTTATTTTTTATGTGTATAGTATTAGCATAACAGGAAAAGACACTTTTACAGATATCTTCATATTGTAAACACCTTATTTTTTTATGTGTATAGTATTAGCTTAACAGGAAAAGACATTTTTACAGATACCTTTGCATTGTACACACTTAATTTTTTTTTCTGTAGTATTAACATAAGAGGAAAAAGCAGTTTTACAGATACCTTTGTATTCCAGACACCTTAATTTTTTCTTTGTATTGTATTAATGTAACAGGAAAAATCAGGTTTACAGATACATTATAATTCATATACATAATACAAATTTCACGTATAATTAATACATATTTCTCGTACAGTTTAAAAAAAAAACAATAATTGTTTTTAATTAATGAAACTAATGCATTTTAATTAAATAAATGGGCAAAACATAAAAAATAAAAAAAAAAATTTATAATAGAGGAAGGGGGAGGATGAAGTGTGGTAGTCTGCGTCTTAGTGTATGTTAAAAGTCTTACATCTTCTTACATATAAGTCCTTATTCACCTTACGATCGGGAACCTCTGATATAACGTGTAACAGTTAGCAGACCAACATTTGACGTCATATTAATGTCTTCGCATTTGCGTAAACAACTAGCAACGCTGTACTCACCTTAAACCAAAGAGCTCCTCTGACGATCCAAGCCATATTGCCACCACAAATCTACTAATTCTACCATCCATCCAAAAAGACAGATCCGTGTCCGATTCAATCGGGTAATCTTCATCGATATCTCTAGACTTGAAGTGGTCAAGGATGGTAGATGAATTTTGTGAATAAGGGTGATAGATAAACTGAGTGGTTCCATAAATAGTCCTCATTAAGTCATTAGAAGAACTCTAACCTGATGTTGGAGGAAAACTACTATTGGCTATTTGAGTGTTAAAGTCACGCGGTGAAATGACGACTGAAAATTGAAAACTGAAAAATGTATTTTTTTTAAATCCCTTATATTAACTTCAATTTTGTGTGTTTGTTGATGAGGGCGGAATGTGAAGCGGCCTATTTAACCCCACCTGCTGTCATCCAATCGGGCTAAAACTTGACAGATATCTTTGATCTCGATGACAAAAACACTAAAATTTTAAAAAATTTGTTTATCTGTAATTCGAAAATAAAAATTAAAAATATATACCAGCAAAAATGTCCACACATCAATAATATAAAGTTCAAAAGATATATCAATTCAAAAGCTCAGAAAAGTGGAAAATATCTTCACCATGAAAACTGGAATTCATTGCTGAGAAGCAGCTGTCATAGCGCTAATAAGTTAATAATAAAGTTGTTAGTTGGTTGTTTTCAGATTATCTGGCACCGTCAGCAACACGAGGGCTATAATACGCCGAAACATTCGTCATTATACAAGCCAACATACATTTACAAACACGCATAACTAACACGGGACTCGAACCCGCAACCTCGTGGTCTAGAAGCTAGCACGCTAACCACTATACCGTTAGGTCGACAATAATAAAGTTGTAATTCAGATAAAGTTTGACTTTTAATTTTTTTCGCCTCGGATCTACCAATATTATTTTTAAAACAGTAAAAAAAAACTTGAAAAAATTCATAAAATATATATGGTCGAAATATAGTTACCTCCTTAGAAGGCCGTAAATTCAATAATCTTTCAATGTTTATTTTCACCCTCATGATTCGTCTTTATAAAAGAAATATTTCTGTTATTCGAATGATGCCTAAGGTATTAGGTTTATAGCCTTTCCTTGGCAAAAAAAAAAAAAAATTACATTTTAGGATTATTCATTAAAAAATAAGAGCTAAACATTTTTATTAAAAATGAAATTTTATGGAAAAAAAATTCACATTATAGTGTTCTCTATACTCATATACCCCTTTCAGTACTGTAATTAATTTTTCAAAGCCGTGGATTTAAAATTCCGTACCTGTCTATTCAACATGCTACTAGTCTCCTCTTTCTCACATTCTCCCTCTCTCATTTCAAAGTTAAGGGTTCTTTTCTGAAAGATCCTGTATCAACTTCTTACTACATATTACAGTAGAAGTCTAAGGAAGCCGAAGTTAGATGAACAGTTAAAATTTTCATGTTGTCATCATTGTACTTTTCACAATACTCAAAGTGCTTTTTAATTTTACTTAACTGTAAAAGTTTTTAAAAATTACGATTGAATTCTATTAATTTTTTCCTTCTCGAAAACTGAAGGCTATTCTCGGAAGTTTCACTCACAAAACAATTAATTGAAAAAGTAAAAAAACTCCTCATATCGTGTCTAGAACATTACATTTTTGGCAATATTGAATGTCGCCTTGTTTCATAAAATAGTTCCAAACATAATAAACTACAGGGGGTTATCGAAATAATGGTAACACCCTACTAGATTTATAAAGAATCCTTTAATAATACTCTGTAGGACCCCCTTTGGTATGTAATACAGCTTGGATTCCACTGAAAATCGAATCATACAAGTTCTGAAGAGTGTTTAGAGGAATGTTGTAACAGCTTTCGTTTCTCTTTGACATTACAATCCGCTTCAAAACTCGTCAGTTTCTATCACTCAGTTCTCCGTCCACTATTTTTCTTTGCCGAAGGTTTTGCAGCGCTGTGTGTACGATGTGTCAAGCCTAAAATCTGGTTGGTTGTTTTCAAATTATTTGGCGCCGTCAGCAACACGAGGGCTATAATGCGCCGAAACATTCGTCATTAGACAAGCCAACATACATTTACAAACACCCATGCCTAAAACGGGAGTCGAACCCGCAACCTCGCGGTCTAGAAGCTGGCACGCTAACCACTATACCGTTTGGTCGGCCCTAAAATCTGGGGTTTCGAGTTTCTGTAATTATAACCGTAACCGTGAGTGCCATTTTGTTGCGATTCACAAAACCTCGAGCTCATACCTCAGAATAACTATACCTGAAATCTCATCTCAATCTGTGGAACAAAACGGCCGCTAGAGGTCCATATATCGGCAAAGTTTCTTTATGACCTCCCTGCAAATTAAAAAAAAAAAAAAAAAAAAAAAAAATGGTTGCTCGGATTATATTTTAATGCTTACGAAACGCATTTTTGAATTTCATTTTTATTCACAGGTGTTTCCGTTATTTTGATAACCAACTGTAAATGTGAATTCCTAGTTTTGTTTGAGTACAAAAGCTTTTATATTTATGTTAAAAAAAAATATTACGTTAACACCAATCAGATACCTCTACGCAAATTTTAAATCAACTCTTGTAAAGCAACTGCTAAATTGGGACGTTGTACTTTTAATTAAACACAAATTGTCACCAATTCCTGTCTTTATTTTAATGGGACGTCTTTCTCACTCTGATTAAACAAATGACCATTCACACTATATTCATGGGTTGATGTTTGGAAACAAATCCCAAGTCGTCTCTGATTGGCGCACTTCCCGCGTCTTCCGGTTACTCACTTCAGGCAGAGTCTCTCCGTTTGTTTCAATGCATTTGTCATTTCGTTTCAAGGATTGTTTTGCTTTCAAAAACTCAAATGAGCAGCGACTATTTAAAAAAATTAGAGCTTTTAGCTCAGATGAGATACAAAGAGAAATTTATTATAGATGAAGGGATCGATTTATCCAATTCATTGGATGTTTTTTTTTTAAAGCAAACTGTCTGTTGATGATTCCAGACATTGGCGAGAAGTCTCGTTTGGATACGTTTATATGTACCAAATTTTGTTTCAGATACCCAATTTGATGAAATAAAGATGATTTTTTTTTTTTAAAGTTTCAGTTCATGCAATATAATTTTACATTTTAAGACATAAATAATATATTTACTACTAGTTGAATACCCGTGCTTCGCTACGAAATTTTAACGTGAGCAATATTTTAGCTTGCTGTGAGGCCTCGCGTTGCGGAAATCTGTCATTCTTATATAGGTTCCAGTTTTGGGCGCTTCGCTCGCAGGAAGGTTCATCGCTACGCAAAATCGAGCTCGCTTCGTTCGCTGAAAAGTTCATTGACACATAAACACAAGCTTACTTCACTCGTTAAAAGGTTCATTGCTATTCAAGCATAGGCTCGCTTTGCTCGATGAAAAAGGTTCATTGCTGCGTAAGCATAAGCTCGCTTCACTCACTAAAATCTAATTGCTACGTAATATTGAAAGCCTCTCCCTTGTCAAGAAAAAAAAATCGTTTTGTAAAATATTTGTTAATAACAACAACAACAAAATTAAAATTCTGTTTTATAAAAATTCAATTAGAAGGCCACAACTACTTATGTTGAAAATTTCAAAGCTGTAGCCCTATTTGAAATTGTTTTGTAAAATTTATATTATTTATTTAAAAAAAAATAATTAATAACGAACTAACCAAAAATTTAAAATTTTGTTTTTCTAAAGTCCAATTAGAAGACCAAAACTACTTATGTTGAAAATTTTAGAGATGCACGTAGCCCTATTAAAAATCGTCCTCATCTTTCAGAAATCTGTGGCTTTTAATCTGCGAAACATTATTTGTTCCAGTTTTCATACCACATTGCGGAACGAAGCAACATCACCTGTACTTCCTTTTTGAATACACTTTATTCATTATGATTAAAATTTATAACTATGGATAAATACTAAGACTGAGAAAGACACAGTTTGTATGCACAAACACGGAGATCTAACAACAACCGGAAGTTGCGAAAAGTCTCTGTGGTCTCGTCCGGTTTACAGCGCCATCTATGCACCGCTTCTCACTTCAAGTCATGAATAACACTGCTGAAAACAATTTTGTGGATATTTTAGAATTGAATTACAGACATCAATGAAAAACAAATGTTCTTTTTATCAATGATCACATTTTCCCTGCGAATGTCTACTGACACCAATTTTCAATTCGAGTGGTTTTGAAAAATAAAGTAGTGTTTTGCATGCTTGAAGACATCAAATGTTTTTTATTTTAACCGATGTCTTAGAGAGTATTTGATAAGATATTTGTATGAAAATATTATGAGGTTTGATATAATTTGTAAATCTCTATCGCTTAAGTTCGTGGAGGTTGCTAAACCTCTAAGGATGACTTGTAGTATCAGATAATTTTATTATATAAATCCCATCAGAGGTATATGAAATCTTTTCAATCGTATACGACCTCAAAAGCGGTCATCATAACCTTTGTCTTATATTACCTTAGCACGAATCTAAGAATGAACCACTATAGTATGCAACCTCAGAAAGAGTTTGAAAACTTCTTTTGTATACAATCTCACAGTGTAAGAAAGTCACCTATATGCGGAATGAAATTACATTTTTATGCTTATCCCTCAGAGAGGCTATAAAACATCATATATCTTATAACATCTCAAAATAGGATATAAGAAAATTTTCTGGTGCGAAACCGAAAACCTCTTTTGTATGCAACATTCAGGAGTTTGAGATCTTCTTTCGTATGCCATCTCAAAAAGGGTATGAAAATCGTATATAGGCGGAATGAGATTATATTTTTATGTTTATCTCTAAGAGTTAATATAAAACCTCATCTATCGTATCACACCTCAAAACGGGACATAAGAACCTTCTTTGTTGTATAGCACCTTAAAACGATTCATAGGATTTTTTTTTTTTTTTTTTTTTTTTTTTTTTTTTTTTTTTGTATGGCTTCTTTCGTATGGTATCTTAACTTTTGTAAAACCAGCCTCGTGCTCGTCGCGGTTTTCAGACAGGCTGATCTGTTGCTGAGGCTATAAAACCTCATATATGTTATAACATCTCAAAATAGGATATAAGAACGTTTTCTGTTGCATCACCGAAACCGAAAACCTCTTTTGTATGCAACATTCAGGAGTTTGAGATCTTCTTTCGTATGCCATCTCAAAAAGGGTATGAAAATCGTATATAGGCGGAATGAGATTATATTTTTATGTTTATCTCTAAGAGTTAATATAAAACCTCATCTATCGTATCACACCTCAAAACGGGACATAATAATCTTTTTTGTTGTATAATACCTTAAAACGATTCATAGTATTTTTTTTTTATTTTTTTTTTTGTATGGCTTCTTTCGTACGGTATCTTAACTTTTGTAAAACCAGCCTCGATCGCGGTTTTCAGACAGGCTGATCTGATGATGACGCGTTGTCATGGTAACAAATCGGTGCCCCGAGTCAATTTCTGGATCGTCAGGCGTAATTAAAGGTTGTGGTTTTCCCGTTGACCGTCCTGGTGTTGTTGAATGCGATTATTTCGGGATCCTCTCTCTCTTAATGGGAGTGGGAAATGCTGTCTGTCAGTCTCAGGGGATGTAGGGGAAGCTTTTTATTCGTGCTTTAGTTTGGGCAATGTTTTTGGAAGTGCAATTAGAAGAGTATTGTAGGGATATTGGATTGACGTTGAAGTAAGCGGTCATCTACCGGTTTTGCTATTGTTTTGTACTAGAAGTAGCAAGGCATCTAAAGTACCCATTGAAAAATGATGAATATAGCAAACACTATAATGTACACGATATATTTAGTAAAAAATGTGCGTAAATTGATTCAATAATCTCCCTTGCTGTGAATTCAATGGACAATTCCCACATTTTTTAAAAACGAGTGAAATTAGTTTATATTAATGAAGAATTTCTTTCTGATTTCAAATATTTAAACAAAATTTCTTTAAAAAAAAACTAGATATTTAAACAAAAGTTCTTTAAAAAAAATTAGATATTTAATTATTAAAAAGGAAAATGCCCCAAAACCAGTACGATCAAAACACTCAACAAAATCTGTAACGTCACAGCTTCCTTCCGTTTATGTGGTTATCGTGAGGTTTCTGCCAAATAATTGACGTTGATGTGGTAGACCATTGCCACATCGCGTACAGGTTGGCGCGATTTGCGAGAAACTTTCAAAACTGGTTTCCGCTATCGCATTTCAAGCCAAGGTGTTTTGGAAGTCTTGACGTCACATTCAATTCGAGCCGAATGAATCGTTTTCTCGCCAACGTCTAACAGGAAAACTTGATTGCAATTTTTTTTTAAAAGCGCATTGAGCAGAAATTTTTCTGTTTTTGACCTTTTCGAAACATTTAGAATTGAATAAAAAAATTGCCGGAATTGTTCATTCAATATACACACACCTTCCCTTGACTTGAAACTATTGATCATGACAAAGCCTAATAAATTAACTCGACTATACAGAATATATTTTACAGAAAGTTAAAAAGTCTCATTCACATAAAGGCCGCTATGATTGGCTACGTGTAAACTTATGACTATAAATTATAGTTGAACTTGTCTCTAACTAAACTGTATGTTTTAGGGTCAATTATAGTTAAGTATGACAGAAAGGATAGTATTATAAAGGATACATATACAACAACCTAAACAATAATTTGCAATATATTTAATAGTGCAAGTTTATATCTAAATTACAAAAATGTAATGATTTTTTAAAAACTTTTTTATAACAAGCAACTTTTTTAAAAAGTTCATAGTGAAAAATCAAGCTGCCTTGGTTTCTTGGAAAATATATCAAACCCTTTATTTAAATCATTATGAATGTGTATTAGCGTGTAGATTCGTAGATAATCATCTGAATCGTATTTCTCCAAGACTTTTGAGTGGGGGTTTTTTTCTGAAATATTCTTTGAAAATTCACACAACTTCATATTCTCCTTGAAGGTATACATACACAATTGAGATGATTTTCTTTAATTTTTAGGTTATAATTTCAAACTTTTTGGCAGTATATCAGAATTAAAAATAATACATTTTTATATATAAACTTTTTTTCCCGTCAATTTTTTAATCAGCTAATTGCATTTAAAGTGACTAATTAGGACATTATTAGAACATACATAAATAAACTTGTAATTAACTTAGAGGTATTATTTTTATTGCAAATAAGAGATATTATATTGACGCATGTTCCTATGGGGAATTTTGAATTTGGCTTCAATATTTTTTTAATAAGTTTTTAAATAAAAAGTTTAAAAAATACATAGTTTTTAACAAAAAATTAAGATTCAAATATACATAAAAAAATGTGTTCATGACAATATATATTAGATTCTCCATAGAAAACATATTCACAACTATTGTCTACAAAACAAAATTAGAATTTTGTAAATCGGACCATTTATTATGAAGTTATGACCGTTGGCGTAAAGTCATACAACAGCAAAATGTCATTCTTCAGAAAACGCGTTTAAAGTTTACTACACTAATGAATGTGATACAAAACAGGTTCACAAAACCTACTGTAATTTAAAAAGTAATTTGAGTCTCAGAAAGAAAATGGTATCATTTTAATGGTAATGAATTTGGGAATATTTTGAAACCAAAAAACAAAAACGTAGACTTGAGTCAAATTTCGCGATTCCTAATGTATATGCATACCTGAAGTCCACTTTTAAACAGACTTCTATATCCAAGATCATCAAGAATTTAAACAAATTTTCTTAGACATTTTGCAGAGCACTTCCCTGTCTTGCTATGTCCTTGGTTTTTTTTAATCTCCATTTATTGGATGGGAACATTTATATCCCCCAAAAAAACACTTTTGAAAAGTAGAAGAACCACCAACCTCAAAAACACAAAAAACTTTCTTGCAATAAAAAAATCATAAACATGATGAAAATTTTCAGCCACAAATACGGTGATATAAAAAATGGCCAACCTCTGATTAGAACTCTCGGTTGTGACTCGCTTAAGAATGTCTGCTTACATAGTTTATTTTTAAAATTTAAGTTCCGCTCCCATCAGACGAAACGGTCGTTTCGCCGCCAACCTTAAAAAAGGCAGAAACGACAGTAAGTATCTATTCTCTGCATAACTTCCAGCGAAAAAGCCGAAATTGACTATTTTCTAGCTCTCTTACGAAACTTCACATAATTATACAAAAAATACCATAGATTCGTCTCGGTGATATCTTTCAAAGAAAAAAAAATTGAGTACCTAGGACAAAAGACAACGAAGAAAAAAAATATTGAAAATTCCAAAACGAAATAAAAAAACGAGTTCTAGCCCGATTTTGATGTAAAAATTTAGACAAACGTACAGCCCTAACTAATCTATAGATCTTCAAACGGATTGAATTATAGGATGCGGAATGTTTCAACTTAAAATCCTACGCTGGTTTGAACTTCATTAAATAATTCTTTCTATTTTTAATTAATTTAAAACCACTTTTTTTCATTTCATAATTTGGCGACATATAAAGGCGATCAGCTTGTAATTGAGGTTCAGATATATATGCCAAAAGTCGCCAAACAGGTTTGCTATCATTTGGAAGTTAGTTTTTCCGACATGTTAGGCTTAAGTGAGTTTTAACGTAATGTTAAAGTATAGGAGAACGAATTGGACTATATATGGCTTATAACATCTTTAAAATTTAAATAATTTAATTTTTGAAGAGACAGAATTAATGGAAATATTTGTTCTTTAAGTTGCATGTGTTATTTGAACTGTATGACAATTTAGAGAGAGTTAACTTTCAAAAACATTTTAATTTCGGGAAATCTCCATTGAAAAATGAAAACAATCACATTTTGTTGCAAGATACTATGGGCAAAGTATAAATGTGGAGGTTATACGAGCTGACGTCACAGTCAACTCATTACAGAGGACTAAATGAACCACGCATTGCGATTGGCTAATGGAATTTGCAAAAATGTCATTCGTTTTTAAAGATGTGTTGATTTTTACTTTCCGTTGTAAAATGAAATTGTAGAATCATATATCATCAAAATTGTAATTTCATAGTGAATTTTAAAATTGTTGTTAAGAAAATATTTTAAATTTTGTCAAATATCAATGGGTTATTATGTGAACCAAAATAATGCTTGGTATAATAAAAATAATTTATACTGCAATATTTATTAGACTGTAAAAAACTTGTAATATTTATTTGTAACAATTTATTAGTATAAACATTCAATGGGATGCACGCTCTGGCCTTGTAAGTTAAAGGTGCCGGATTTGATTCCTGTGTTAAGTGTGGATGTTCGTTGTGATTCGGAATCCACGTTAAGCTGTGGGTCCCGGACTGATTAGTCGTTATTATGCACCAAAATAGGTCGTTGTGCTTACAAACTAACCAATCGAGCTGAAACTTGGCAGACAGGATCTTTGTCAATGGCAACGTATTTCTTTAAGTTTTGGGAGTTGAGTTGCCATACACAAGTTTCTAGTACTCGTTCGTGGTAGATTTTGATGGTTACTGCCGTCCGCATTCAACCAATTTGTCAATTTTCAAGTAGATTTTGGCATGCAAGATATCATTGAACTCAACTTGAAGAATTATGAATATTCATGGTACCAGGTGTACCATAGGTGGTACTACTTCTGGTTTATCAATTTTGAAGATAAATATGGCATGTTGGGTGTCGTTAGACTTGTCTTGAAAAAGTATGAATGTTTAAGGTACCAGGTATAGCATAGGTAGTACCACTTTCGGTTTATCATTTTCCAAGATAAATATGGCATGTTGGACTTTTGTTTTGATGAATTATGAATGTTTAAAGTACCAGGTATGCTATTGGTACCACTTTCGGTTTATCAATTTTAAAGATAATTATTGCAAGTAAGGTATCGTCGAACTCAGTTTGAAGAATTATGAATATCCCTGGTACCAGGTTTACCATAGGGGATAAATAGAAAAGCGATGAAACGGACAAATTCAAAAAAGAGAAGTCGTCAGTGTTTAAAAAAATTTATGATATCCCCCAAAAAAACACTTTTGAAAAGTAGAAGAACCACCAACCTCAAAAACACAAAAAACTTTCTTACTATAAAAAAAATCATAAACATGATGAAAATGTTCAGCCACAAACACAGTGATATAAAAAAATGGCCAACCTCTGATTAGAACTCTCGGTTGTAACTCGCTTACGAATGTTTACTTAATTTATTTTTAACATTTAAGTTCCGCTCCCATAAAAATTTACGCTGCTTGAGGTTGGCGCCCGTCTTAATTACTAACCTTTAAAACCCCCCACACATAAAAACTTTCCAAAATGTATGTATCAACCAAACAAAAGCTTACCAGAAACACTTTAGTTTCCTACTTAAAAAATTCTTAATAACGATTCAAATGCAAGCGTTTGAGCACAGTTTCTCTATACTATTTTGAAAATTACACGAGCATGAATATTTACACCACTTTGTATTTCCTACCCATCCAAATGAAATCATAAACTCAAATATTCGTGCAAACATCCATAAATTAGTTTAAACGCGAGCATTGTTAATATTCCTATGACGGGCGCCAACCTCAAGCAGCGTAAATTTTTATGGGAGCGGAACTTAAATGTTAAAAATAAATTAAGTAAGCATACATTCGTAAGCGAGTCACAACCGAGAGTTCTAATCAGAGGTTGGCCATTTTTTTATATCACTGTGTTTGTGGCTGAAAATTTTCATCATGTTTATGATTTTTTTATTGTAAGAAAGTTTTTTGTGTTTTTGAGGTTGGTGGTTCTTCTACTTTTCAAAAGTGTTTTTTTGGGGGATAAAAATTTACTCTGCTTGAGGTTGGCGCCCGTCATAGGAATATTAACAATGCTTGCGTTTAAAGTAATTTATGGCAGATTATACGGATATTTGAGTTCATGATTTCATTTGGATAGGTAGGAAATATAAAGTGGTGTAAATCTTCATGTTCATGCAACTTTCAAAATAGTATAGAGAAACTGTGCTCAAACGCTTGCATTTGAGTCTTTATTAAGAATTTTTTAAGTTGGAAACTGAAGTGTTTGTGGTAAGCTTTTGTTTGGTTGATACATACATTTTGGAAAGTTTTTATTGTCTGGGTTGGTTGGTTGGTTGTATTCAGATTATCTGGCGCCGTCAGCATCACGAGGGCTATAATGCGCCGAAACATTTCGTCATTTAACAAACCAACATACATTTACAAACACCCATGCCAAACACGAGACTCGAACCCGCAACCTCGCGGTCTAGAAGCCAGCATGCTAAACACTATACCGTTTGGTCGGCTTTATTGTCTGGGGGCTTTAAAGGTTAGTAATTAAGACGGGCGCCAACCTCAAGCAGCGTAAATTTTTATGGGAGTGGAACTTAATTTTTAAAAATAAACTAAGTAAGCAGACATTCTTAAGCGAGTCACAACCGAGAGTTCTAATCAGAGTTTGGCCATTTTTTATATCACCGTATTTGTGGCTGAAAATTTTCATCATGTTTATGATTTTTTTATTGCAAGAAAGTTTTTTGTGTTTTTGAGGTTGGTTTTTCTTCTACTTTTCAAAAGTGTTTTTTGGGGGGATATCAGAACTTTTTTTTAAACACTGGCAACTTCTATTTTTTGAATTGGTCCGTTTAATCGCTTTTCTATATATCACCTATGGTACACCTGGTACCAGGAATATTCATAATTCTTCAAACTGAGTTCGACGATCCCTTACATGCAATAATTATCTTTAAAATTGATAAACCGGAAGTGGTACCGATAGCATACCTGGTACTTTAAACATTCATAATTCGTCAAAACAAAAGTCCAACGTGCCATATTTATCTTGGAATTTGATCAACTGAAAGTGGTACTACCTATGCTATACCTGGTACCTTAAACATTAATAATTTTTCAAGACAAGCCCAACGACACCCAACATGCCATATTTATCTTCAAAATTGATAAACCAGAAGTAGTACCACCCATGGTACCTGGTACCATGAATATTCATAATTCTTCAAGTTGAGTTCAATGATATCTTACATGCTAAAATCTACTTGAAAATTTACAAATTGGTTGAATGCGGATAGCAGTAACCATCAAAATCGACCACGAACGAGTAATAGAAACTTGTGTATGGCAACTCAAACCCCAAAACTTAATGAAATACGTTGCCATCGACAAAGAGCCTGTCAGCCAAGTTTCAGCTCGTTTGGTTAGTTTGTACGCAAAACGACCTATTTTAAGGCATAATAAAGACTAATCAGTCCGGGACCAACAGCTTAACGTGGATTCCGAATCACAACGAACATCCACACCTAACCCAGGAATCAAATCCGGCACCTTTAACATACAAGGCCAGAGCGTTCATCCCATTGAAATTTTATTCTAATAAATTGTTACAAATAAATATTACAAGTTTTTTACAGTCTAAATATTGCAATATAAATTATTTTTATTATACCAAGCATTATTTTGGTTCACATATAATAACCCATTGATATCTGACAAAATTTAAAATATTTTCTTAAAAACAATTTTAAAATTCACTATGAAATTACAATTTTGAGGATATATGATTCTACAATTTTATTCTACAACAGAAATTCATTCTCAACACATCTTTAAAAACGAATGACATTTGTGCAAATTCCATTAGCCAATCGCTATGCGTGGTTCATTTAGTCCTCTGTAATGAATTGACTGTGACATCAGCTCGCATAACCTCCACATTTATACTTTGTATTTAGCCCATAGTATCTTGCAACAAAATGTGATTGTTTTCATTTTTAATGGAGATTTCCCGAAATTAAAATGTTTTTGAATGTTAACTCTCTCTATATTACCATACAGTTCAAAAAACACATGCAACTTGAAGAACAAATATTTCTCTTTAATTCTGTCTCTTCACAAATTAAATTATTTCAATTTTAAAGATGTTATAAGCCATATAATTATAGTCTAATTCATTCTGCTATACTTTAACGTTACGTTAATTCTCACTTAAGCCTAACATGTCGGAAAAATTAACTTCGACATGATAGCAAACCTGTTTGGCAACTTTTGGCATATATATCTGAACCTCAATTACAAGCTGATCGCCTTTATCTGTCGCCAAATTATGAAATGAAAAAAAGTGGTTTTAAATTAATTAAAAATAGAAAGAAATATTTAATGAAGTTCAAACCAGCGTAGGATTTTAAGTTGAAACATTCCGCATCCTATAATCAATCCGTTTGAAGATCTATAGATTAGTTAGGGCTGTACGTTTGTCTAAATTTTTACATCAAAATCGGGCTAGAACTCGTTTTTTTATTTCGTTTTGGAATTTTCAATATTTTTTTTCTTCGTTGTCTTTTGTCCTAGGTACTCAATTTTTTTTCTTTGAAAGATATCACCGAGACGAATCTATGGTATTTTTTGTATAATTATGTGAAGTTTCGTAAGCGCGCTAGAAAATAGTCAATTTCGGCTTTTTCGCTGGAAGTTGTGCAGAGAATAGATACTTACTGTCGTTTCTGTCTTTTTAAGGTTGGCGGAGAAACGACCGTTTCGTCTGATTTATGATGTTCAGTACGGATTCGTCAAATCTTGACTGACTTCATGCAAAGGCTGAGACTTCATGCAAAAGAGCGCTTTAAACCTTGAGAATTATAAACAATAATTGTCTTTATTTTTAAATCCTTTATATTAACTTCGCTTTTGTTGATGGGATCTGAGGAGGTCTAATTAACCCCCTTGCCGCCATCCAATCAGGCTGAAACTTGGCAGAGAGATTCAGTGTCGATGATAATGCATTCAATCAAATTTTGTGGCTGTAACTGTCACTAAAAGGCCGCTTTTACGGAATACTAATAAACCAACTTGTCGCCATCCAATCGTGTTAAAAAATCACTGTCACTATTGAAACTCTTTCTTGTTGCCAAAGTTTTCATTGGGCAAGAAATAATTGGTTTCTCTTAAGGTACTTTACCCTCTTATAAAATTAGAATAATCGACTTTTTTTTTTTTTTTTTTTACATTTTCTCAATCCTTATACTTTTAAAAATCACGCCCCCCCCCCCCTCCCCCAATTTTTTTTTTTTAATTCGAATTCAAACGTAATGAAATTAGTGAAAGTGTGCATGCGCTTCCACCAGTCCATACTAGAGAGTAAAAACTTAAAACGAGTTTTTCTCGAAACTACTTTTTTTCAAATGGCGGACACTTAATGTCCGAAACTATTTGGCCGATTTCAATGATTTTGGTCTTGTTTTGTTCGTTGAGATGTTTTGTATGCCAATTTACCACATTTTGCCGAAAAAATCAATAATAACATTGTTTTTTTAGCAAAGTATAGTGAAAAACAGGGGTGTTTTTTTCAACCTTTTTTTTTCAAACATCCACAAGGTTTTTTTTTTTTTTTTTTTTTTTTTTTTTGCGATTTGTGGGAAATAAGGTAATAGTAAGGAATCTTTCTTTTGGGGGGGAAGATTCCGAGTTTTTTTTTTTTTTAGATTCACCAATCCTTAGATTAACTGTCCGCCGTGGGACATCATTTTTTTTTTAGGCCTCGACTTGGGCGCCTCGTGGATAGTTGTTAAAAAATGAAATTTGAAAATATCAAGTATTTTTGTATTCTATAAGCTTCAAATAAAAGTTAAAAAAAAGTCATTGTAATTTCTTATACAGGACCAGAAAAAAAAATTATTGAAAATATTGTATTTTTTAGCTTTCCAAGATGATCAAGTACCTTAAAGCAATTCCATTTTTATTTTCAATTACCCATATGTTAACATAAGGGCATATGTTAATAAAATTATTGTTTTCGGTATTTTTTTTTTTTTTTATATATATATTTCTACATTTTGGAGCATCTGGACTTCAAAGCCGACGAAACGGTATAGTGGTTAGCGTGCTAGCTTCTAGACCGTGAGGTTGCGGGTTCGAGTCCCGTGTTAGGCATGTGTGTTTGTAAATGTATGTTGGTTTGTGTAATTATGAACGTTTCGGCTCATTATAGTCCTCGTGTTGCTGACGGCGCCAGATAATCTGAAAACAACCAACCATCTGGACTTCAAAAAAGTGATCTAGAAAAAATGTCTATGTATGTCTGAGTGTACGTTATCAGCATGACTCCCGAACGAATGGACCTACGATGTTCAAATTTGGTGAGCGGGTTGGTGGTAGCCATGGGACTTACCATTAAGGATTTCGTCAAAATCATGTTTTTCAATGGTTGCTAAAAACGGCTCTAACGATTTTGATCAAAATCGCTGTGATAATCCCCACTTCCGTAATTTCCGTAAAAACGCTATAAAGAAGTAAAAAGTTGAAAAACGAATGTCTACAACGCAGAGTTCCCCTCCCTTGATCATCGCTCTTCAACGAACGTTTTCCTCCTTTCCTATGTTTCACTTACAAGAAATTATAATGTAAAAATTATTGAAATGTGTATCCCCCAAATGGCGATTTTGGCGAAGTTTTTTTTTTTCTTTATGCCCAAGCGATAATTATAGCCAAAAATATCGCAAAACTAGCCATTTCTTCTAATTGAACGACGAAAATATAAAAACGACAAATAATTTAAATCCACGTCAGTATTCTAGTGTAATTGAAAGTTGTGCGATGTTTCGCACTCCTAGTTTTTTGGCAACATGTTAACAAAACTGACGAAATTGTTGGACGTTTTTCCGAAGATTTTAATACTTCATCTTAAAAAAAAAAAAAAAAATCTTCAACCGACAAATGTTTTATATAAATTACATTTATTTGAAGAGAAATCTACGGGTGTGGAACATCGCACAACTTTCAATTATACTACATTACTGACGTGGATTTGTGTCATTTATCGTTTTTATATTTCCATCATTCATTTAGAAAAAATGGCGAGTTTGGCGATTTACTTATCGATAATTTTTATATTATACCTTCTTGTAAGTGAGACTGAGCCAAGATGATAAAACGATTGTTGATGAGTTATCCTCAAGGAAAGAGATCTCTGTGTTGAAGGCATTCGTTTTTCAACTTTTTACGCCATTAAAGCATTTGTACGGGAATTTCGGTGGTGAAGATGTTTAGAACACCTTAAGAGGCCTTACCACAGCGATTTTGAACAAAGTCGTTAGAGCCGTTTTTTAGCAATTACTGGAAATCATGATTTTTTCAATGGCAGCTACCCTATGCGCATGCGCGATTTTGACGAAAACTTTAATGGTAGATCCTTGTGCCATCACCAACCCTCACCTATTTGAACATCGTTGGTCAATTTTTTCGAGAGTTATGCTGACCACATACCCACATACAGACATATTTTTAGATCACTTTCTTGAGATCAGGATGTTCCAAAACGTGAAGAAATGCAAAAAAAAAAAAAAAAAATCTTTTTTTCTTCTGACCGAATACTATACTTTCATTACCCTATGTAATACATATGGGTAATAGAAAATAAGAATTATCTTTTTGCTATGAAGTACTGTTGCCAATTAGATTTCTTACAACTTTAATAGACTATTTTATACCCACATGATTTCCTTCTGTATGATAGAATATTACTAAATTATGGTTGGTTACTTGCAATCAGGTTTAAGTAAATTTCGAAATATATTCAATATCGTTTTTGAGTATTCAAACTATTCTCTACAAAAGTGAAGAAAATAAAATGAACAGAAAAATAGTAAATAACACCTCCCACAACAAAGAACATCTCAAAAAAGTTGACTTTAAGCAAATCAATCTTATCTTCTATTTTTATAAAGTAGGTTAAAGTTTCGGTTAACGGTCAAGATTATAAGGGAATAAATAACCGCCCTGTGATTGGTCGACTGGAAGCTCCAGAAACTGGAGCGAAAGAACATCGTATCGAATCGCAAAATCCGTATCGATTTAACCCAAGTTTTTGAAAAGGACTGATATTTTCGATCAGCAATCACGAACCGAGAAGTTTGTATAAGTGTCACCTTTTGAGGTATTGTAGGACATCAAAAGAAAAGTACTCTGGCAGAATTCGAAAGTTATTTTATATTTTTCGCTGGGATTGAAAATAAAGGTGATGTTTGCTCTTGTTTATATTTGTTTTGTTGTTTTGTTCCTTTCAAAAGACGGATTACGCATCTGGAATGGATTCACTAAAGGACAGTGTAAGCATCCACAAAATGCGTAGTTTCGATTGAAGATGAAAAGGGTGGAAGTAATAAGAAAGAAAAAATGATTTTAATCAATATAACCCTAAAACAAAGCTTTTAATACATATCCTTTCTATACATTGCCAATTTTTATATTCATTAACATAGCACCGATTCTTTTGTCAGCGTGTGCTTGATGCTTGCATCTGATTTTAAATATTAATAATTAATAGTTTAAAAAACCAAAAAATACGCTTTTATAGAAAAGTGAACTAAAAAGTAGAAAATAATTTTAAATAAGTTTGAAATAAGAATAGTGATTAACAAGAAATATTTATTTTATCGTAAAAAAGCGTGGGGTGCTTGATGTAAATTGTTGAAAATATCTTAAAAAGCACACCAAGCTTTTTTACGATAAAATAAATATTTCTTGTTAATCACTCTATTCTTATTTCAAACTTATTTAAAATTATTTTCTTCTTTTTAGTTCAGTTTTCTATTAAAGCATGTTTTTTAGTTTTTTAAACTATTAATTATTTTTGTAATATAACATTTTAATCTATATTTTAATCTATAATATTTCTTTAGTTAATTTTTTTAGTTAAGTGTACAAAACTCTCCAGTTGTTTCTGCCAATAGTCACATGCTTGTCTCAAATTTAAGTCATGTGTATGCCTTAGTACACACCGTATTACCTGGCACAAAACACTACCGTGTCTCTGAATATGAAAAATCACTAATCCTGAAGATCCTGGTAAGGATAATGCGACTAAAAAAAACACGCTTTGTATAAATGTCGTTCAAACGACAAATCTTGCAAACGGTACACCAGGGTTCGATTCCGGAGAAGGTTGGTTTTTCGGAATTTAACGGCGCAAGGGGCATTTAACGAGCTAATCCTTATGATAAAGCGACAAACTTATTGAATTATTGAATTGTCATCGGTCCTTAATAAGTATGCCAAATTTCGAGTTAATCCGACGCTTTGAAGGGGGTCAAAATCATGTTCAAAGATTCCGTTACATACTAACATGCATACATACGTCTGAAGCTAATAAAAGCGTATTAAAAACATCTCTATCAACAAAATATGCAGCAAATTGCGTTTCAAAATTTATTTATTAAAAATGAATGCGAATTTACACATTCATGTCCAAATATCTTTTATTTATTCTGGTTAAAACAGTATTGGCAACAGAAAAGGTTTATTTTGACTCTAAAATGGGCATGGCAGTAGTTTTGTTAAGATAAAACAAAAATTCGTAGCTGCTTTCAACTTTACTTAGTAACAAAGAAACATATGTATACACGCTCATCAAACGGTTTGTATGTCTTTCATTTTTTTTAATGTTATTGAGAATAAGAAATTGTGAAGCATCTTTATTTTTCCTAATTAGCTTATACCGAACGTCTGTGCCAAATTTCATCTCTTGCTTTATTGGTAGTATGAGAATTAGCGATAAGTTAAAAACGGTTCGGCACCTCCATTAGAGCCAAATTTGAATTCAGCAACTTTGGCACCCAAAGTTGCTGAGATGCCCCATCTTATTTAATAACCGATTCTTCAATCATTATAAAACTTATGATATTTGGATACTTTTGAATACTTTAATTCGAGTTTTTTATTATTTTTTGAAATTTAAAATAGTTATGACTTTTTAAAAATATGTTTACTTTTTTTTTTCTGTAAGTATACTACTCACTATTTATTTTTCATGTTAAAGTACTTAAATACATTATAGAAACATGAATTAAAAATTTCAAGTATTTATATGAATTAAATTTTAAGCTATGTGCCCCCAAACATGAAAAAACAGTATTTTTAGGAGACTTGACAGACACAAGCTAAAAGTCGAATTTACATCTAACTTCAATGTCCTGTAAATCCTTTATTTCACAACGTATTTACAAACTTTATTTGCAGAATTTGTAGTTAAATATTTACAACTATAGTAATAAGGCAAAAATAATGATAAAAAAAATAATAATAATAATATTTTTAATATGTAAGAATGTTTTGCAATTAACTCAAAACAGTGATTTTCAACACTTATTGGTAGAATTGGAAGAATCTATTCAATATTTTGATCTAAGTTTTGAGTAGAATATTATATAAAAGTTGGTTCTATATTGATGACCTAAAATTTTTATTTTAAATATGTGTATATATTTTTTTAATGTGAATTTTATGAAAAAAAAAATTCTTCTAGTTCATATAAGACATATAATTCTTTTTCATTAACATTAGAAGAAATATTGTCTAAAAAATAGGTTATCATTGTTAATCTAAATGTTAACGTAACATTAGTAATTTTTTTAAAAATATTCATTAACTATTTTGTCTAGAAAGTGTACCTGTTTTGTCTAGAAGGTGCTAAAAAGCACTGTTTTGAGATAACTTATAAAAGTGCTTGTAAAATCAAAATATAATTAGTATTTTATTTATATATATATATATATATATATATATATATATATATATATATATATATATATATATATATATATATATATATATATATATATATATATATATATATATATATATATATATATTGCACAATTTTGCTCTGTTTATAAATATCTAACAATACTTTGAGTGAAAAAAATTTGTAAATTCATTGAGAAATAAATAATTTATAGGTCATTGAAGTTGGATGAAAATAAAACTTTTAAATTTTGCCGGTGACTGTCTTAAGAAATTCGGCTTTGAAGTTAAAAAACACATTTAACATACCGACAATTTTTTCTTAAAAAAATTATCAAAGATACTACAAAATAAATTATAATTACTATTGACACATCATTTTAAAGAGAAGAATTTAAATTTTAAACTCAAAATTAATAATCTGAAAATTAAATGCCGTACCTCCTTTTTAATCAAGCAGGACTTTCGCCTTTATAGTATACATTGAAAACAGTCTTGAAATTCAGTTATTTTCTTGGTATCCACACAACTGCATTCACGAGTAAATACCACTATCTCTAAAAAAAAAAGTAAGACCATAATCCTTCATCCCATCCCTTCTTCCTCATAAGAAAGATTCCCTAACGAACAATATCCACCTATTCATAAACAACTTTATTAACCGCAAAAACCCCATTTAAAGTCATTGATGACGGTCGTAACCCATAATATCACCTTCCGAAGCGACTCTAGAATTAACACGCGACGCGACTTTCCCTTGATTAATCCCTTAATGTGAAAAATCCCTTTCTTCCAAATGGCTTTCGCTAAAGATTTTTAGTAGTAACGAGTAGATATCTCTCATTGTGTTGTTGTTTTGCATAGCCTTGTGTTGTCCTGCAGTTTGCTGTTCAAATTGCTGTAATATTATGCAAAGCGAGGTTGGCCACGATGTATGTCGAGGAAATAAGTTGACCTTGATTCAAAGGGTGGAAATGATATTTGATTAGATCGCTTTCAGTACCAGCTACAGCTAGTCTCAATAAGATTGATTATGTATCTAATGACAAACCTATTTTAGTATCAATTTTAATTTAATTTTTCCTTTTAAAGCTAGTCTTCCATTTTTAATCTCTTTTCCTATTATCGCTTCTATTCAATAGCTTTTCCACTTTTCGGCAATAATACTCTTTATGAGAATTGTTTATGTTTGCTCTTTTCTCCAACAATAAGTGCATATTTAATATCTGTTAATGCTCGTCATTGCGTCGAACTAATTAAGTTCCCCACCTTTGGATTTTTCATATTCTGCTGATATAGGTACAAACCTGCGCTTTATTATTGCTAATTTCCAGAGTTCTAGATTCAGTCATTCTATCAGTAACTGTTCTGATATTAAGTTGTACCTCTCTCTCTCTCCAAAGTAACTAAATAAATAAGTTCCATGACTCTAAACTAAAAAGACTATTTCGTAACTCCCCACATACTGCTAACTTTTCGAAACATTGTAACATTTCATATATATGTCAAAAAACTCTAAGATTTTGTTTTGTTTAAATTATATTGCCTTCAATTTACAACTCATAAAACTAGAAGAAAAAATTGTGACAAAATCAAGTTTGATAGCCCTGCTTATTGTAAAACTATTATGAGTAGTTGAAAAAAGAAGAGTTTTCTTTCATCATGGTGGCTGAATGGCAATATGACCTTCTCCTATGACGTCATCGTAAAGCTGACGTCATAGGATAACGTCACGATGACGTCACAGGTCAAGGTCAGTGTGACTTCATAGGACAAGGTTGTGCTGACATCAGCATGATCATGCATGTCTTACGACGTCTCAGCATGGCCTTGTCTTATGACGTCAACGTGACCTTGTCATATGATTAGTGAAGAAATGCTTTTCTAAAGTTCTACATTTATGTCTCGAATGGAAGAATATCCAGATAAAATCCTAGCAAAAAGCTGATGAAAAATACCTAATAAAAATGCCTCCTGATTTTCGAAAGTTTCATTTATAAGAAACCATCTTACACACAAACCCTTGATGACTGGTTCTCCAGTCATATATCGTATCTCTGAACCACAAATCCAGTCAATTTATTAAAAGATTAAATCAATTAATTTGAAATTTACGATGCTTCATAGTTAATTTTAAAAGGGTGTCGATTAATTTAACTACAGAAGAAAAGAGTTTGACGTCTATACCAACTTTAGAATTCCTGTCTTTCAAAATGTGGTCTTTAATGAAAAGTCGAGATTTCGGATCTGGCATCGATTGGTTGAACCAATCAGCGCCTGTCTGACTATTTAATTACGTGATCGGCATCGGGAATTTCACTTCCAATTAAAAGGATGATAGGAAAGGGAATGCCTTAGTTCGTGAACTGAAATGTAGTTGTAAAATGAAAATGATTACATGAACTGTTAACTGTGTTTTAAACAAAGATAAAAAATAAAAAAATAAAAACATTTCAGTACTTTGTTTTAACGGTATAATGTCTAAGATTGGAAATATGCTACTATGCCTTGATCTATATATTTAATAGGCAATACGTTTTTTGGGGTTAGTCCGTCCGCCTAAACTGCTCAACCAATTTCAATGATCAAGGTGTCATTTTAAAGGAAATAAGCTGTAGATTTGCCAAAACGTGCCAAAATAATTTATTAACACTTTATTAATTAGTTAAATTTCAATATTTGATCATCAATTTTTCAATCGATTTTTCAATTTGATACATCATCATTAAGCTACTACAAAGCCTCAATGATTTTGAATATATGATTGGCAACATCCTTACGTATGTAAACAGCAAACCGGCTGCTTGGGGGTTCAACCAACCAACCAACCGTTGCTAATTTTAAAGCTATCCTTATATGTAAACAACAAACCCATTGCTAATTTTAAAGCTCTTTTTAAACTCTTCGTTTCAAAGTTGATTTTTTCTGTTTTTCTGAAGCATTTTTGTATTAGAGTAATTATTATTTTGAAGTATTTCTATCCAGAAAATGCCTCGCTTTGGACGTCGTTCTCTAACGGGGCGACTTATCAGAAAAAATAAAAAATATTAGGACTTCAATGTAAGGGCATAGCTAATGAAGTTTTAAGTCAGAATGTTGGCGGATAGTATATTTAACTTTCTATTATGAAACTTGCAATTTGGGTGTTTTCTCTATTAGGCCTTACATTAAATTTATAAAAATTTGGTTACATTTTTTATGGCTGGCAAACCTATTCGAGCGCAGCAAGATGTTTTAACCACAAATTCGAGCGGCAAAGCCGCTCAATCAGAGCGCAGCGAGGGTTTGGGGGTTGGCGAGCGTTAGCGAGCAGGGGGTGAAGCCCCCTAGTATACAATATTTTAACAGGGATAATACCAAAAATGAGGGTAGGGGGAATAAATAAGTTATGTTTTAAGCTATGATTGGCGATAGTAACTGTTATGGAAACATTCATCATTTCTTATATCCTGAAATGTATCTTGTTTTACCATTATGCTGCGTTTTCATTGTCATTAAGTAACAAAGTTTTAATTGAAAGTTTTACAAAAGAGTTGAATGAAACTTAGTTTATAAACTTTGTCTACGAGAAATTTAAGTGCACATAATTGAGAATGTTCTGCAATAATGCCCCATTAAAAATTATTTTACAGCAAGCGAAACAGAGCCAAATTCTAGAACAAGTTACAAAACACTTTTGAGTATTTCAAGACGTTAATACCTTGAAGTGAAAAATGTTGGACAACCCCTTTTTTATTACTTTTGAATTTACTTGCTCAAGATTGGAAACGAAAAAATTTGCCAATGATATTTGTTGTTGCAACTTAAAGGGATACCGTTTTTTTCCGCAACTTTTTCTCGAAAAGTTTCAGAAAAAAAAAATCGTACAACCAGCTTTGTTGTACAGTGGAAATTAAGTGCTCAGGTGGTTGTAATACAAGTACTTCAAGCCATAACATACTACTGAGATAACTTACTTATTTTTGTACTTACGTATTATTCCGACGACCATGGGCGGAGTTTTTGTCAGTTCTCCTCGGAAGTCCATTTCGGCTGGGTTCGGTTGATATCAAATTGGTACAGGGACTTTCTCGTGGAATGCTTCAGCTGCGAGGAGGACCGGACATTCGCCCGTATCGATCATTTTGGTGGACAAACAAAGGGAATCCTTTTGGCTTTGTGTCTCACCCACAGTCGACGGGATGATGGATGCATAAGAAACGTTGTATTTTAAACTTTTTATGTTTAACTTCAATTTTGCTTATTTTTGTTTGTTTGTTTATGTGTCACGTGGGAATCTGTGGAGGACTAATTAACTCTAACTGAAACTGTTGGAAAATAAATTCGATGTTGATAACAATCCATTCTATTATGTTTTGTGGACTGTCTCTTCTTCTTATCAAGGACTATGGGGACCAAGGCACCTCTGCTTGAGCATTTTGTACTAACCCCATATCCCGTACAAATCGGTAGTGGGCAGTACTGCACAGGATGTAAGCGCACACTCGCTAGAGGGAGTGCGCAGGTCCACCTATAGCCACCGAAGAGTTCATTTCTACCTCTTTCGGTAGCTATCCAGTAGATGGCAGCACTACCGACCGTATGTGGAACTTCTTAATTTAGAGGCAATACCAAGCAGAAGATTCTACCAGAAGACTTGGCTATAACACCCCCAGAGGTATTTATTTGTATTGGAACTTGGAGGAATTTGTGACCATGAATGATTTAACGTGCTCCAGTCATCATTAGCAAACACGGCGGTCTTTAGTCGGTCCCAGGCCCGAACTCGCAACCTCAGGGCTTGAAACCTTCTAGTAGCGAGAACGATACTCTCCCGACTGGGCTACGCTGCTCTTTGGGGACTGCCACTAAAAGACCGTTTTACACACGCTTCTATTGGAGCTTCTGATTACTACCAAACCCACTTCCAGTCATCCAATCGAACTAAAACTTTGAAACTTGGAGGATACTCTTGTAATGCAAGTTTTGGGGTCGTCAATAAAAGACCACTTTTTACTCACATTTCTATTGTCTTACGTCAAATTTATCAGCTTTTACTTACGTTCTATTATTCCAGTACCAAGCTTAATTCAAACATGTACAATTTGACGATATTTAATGACTGGAACCTTCCAATGTTAAGGTTGACAAGGCAAAATCTTCGGAGGGCTAATTAAACCACCTGCCGTTTTCGAGATAAAACTTGGCAGATAGACTCGCTGTGAATGGCAATGTGTTCTATCAAATTTTGGGGGATAAAGTTATTCAATGGTAAAGAATGAATGTTTTGTACAAAGTGTACAGTAAGGAAAAAAATCCGAACGTTGGCTATATCTTCGTTTCTAATTATCGTAGAATCTTGCGGTTTACAACAAAATGTTTCGTTTATGATTTTCTATATGTCTAATGCAATTTCTTTTTCTTAGGAGGCTGTATACTGACTAAATTTAACTCTATCTTTAAAAATTTCAATTCGAACACCTATTTTTTATATTATCATTCGACTTAGAATACCTCGTATACCCTAGATTAAAAATATCAGTTCATTATCTTTGGAAACACGTCGCTTATGAGCGAAATTGTTTTGGCCAATCATGAGGGCAAATTTCTTTATAGCGGGCTGAATCGAACGCTTTGCATGCTTCCAGACGCAATCTATTTCGCGGTCCCTCAAAGTGAGATTCTGTACATTTTTGCTAAAATATCGAGAACCAAAAGTCAAAATGGAATGAAAAAATTCTGGAGGGGTTTTCGACCATCATAATTCGAATGGAAGCAAACAAAATATACGTTTCTATTTAAAAAAAAAATTTAAACTTGTTTTATTAATTAATAATTATTAAAAAACTGTTTCATACAAAAGTTGCCTGTTATTTACGTTTGGCCTTAAACAAACTATGTTTTGAAATAAAAATTGTTAAATTATATTGACTGTATAACAATTTATGGCCAAAAAAACAAATTTTCTTTTTAATATTAATTTATCATTTTTTTGACATCGTTTAAATTGTTAACCACTCATTAGAAAATTATGAAATTTGGTATTTCGACGCTTCTTTGTATTCTAAATCTAAATATGGTATAATATTAAGAAGTTGCTACTGAACTTTTTAAAGTTTGGTTTAGCTTTAATACGCAGATGACTTTTCATGATAAGAAAAAATTATATACAATTAATAAAGAACTTCCGCAATTTACAAGGGTACTTGACTTTTATTATTTCATCAATTAGGATACAAAATATAGCCATCTTTCGTTTTTTTTTTTTTTTTTTTTTTTTTATTTCCCGTACTGTAGAAACAGTATGAAAACTTAATCTGATCTCAATAAGTTGTAATTACTCATCAAATTTTATATTGTGCAAATAAAGGACGTTAAAGGGGTCCAATACCGAAATTTCTTCAAAAATCGCAAATTTTTTTTCTGATTATAAAAAATAGTTCATACATTCCTGAAGAGAATGATGTTTTTATCTTATTCCTCCGGTGATTAGAACGCCACAGAATTACCTGTGATTTAAACATCACTAATGGACGTAACACATTGAAGCGTCTGCTTAAAGTGCGTTTTTCGAGCACTAGTGTTTTTCACAGATGTTGCACATTCAAATCGATATATCTCCAGAAACATAATAGTTTTAAATATTTGTCTTCACAGAATTTTATTTTTTTAATTCTGTTTTAAAATATAACAGCATAAAAGATAACATAAAAAAAAGCAAAAATTTCAATATTTTAACTTTGAGAATTTTTTTAATTTTTTTTTAATTCACCTATCAAAATTCTGTAAAGACAAAATTTTCTTTATATAATTATGTATTACAGAAAGCTTTCACTTTGAAAAAAAAATTATTTTTTCTTGACTTATATCAAAATACGCAAACATCAATTATTATCGATTTTTCTTGGTTTTTAATTTTTTTTTTAAATAACTAAACACAATATTTAAAAAAAAACATTTTCTCAAAGATATATAAATAGTATCTCATACATAAAATAAATTTTTGACATAAAAATGTACATAGTTTTTTTATTTTCGGTATCGGACCCCCTTAATTAAAAAATGTGTATGTATTATTTTTAGCTAAATGATAGAATACATATATACCGTATAAACTTTTTTGGTGGTCTTCGACCAACTGAAAATCTCCATAAGTAAACGTTTTAAGTATTGCATATTTATTGACAGAATAAAATAAATCTAATCCCAGGTTTATCCAAAAGGTTTTAGGAGTGTTTTTCTTATTTAAAATTAAGATGCAAACACCAAGCACACGCTGACAACTGAATCGATGCTATGCTAATGAATAGCAAGTTAATCGATTTGATTGATGGTAACTTTAAATCTATTACAGCACCGATTTTTTGTCAGTGAAGATCCAAATGATGCTCTCAATTTCCCTGTCGAACACACGTAATGTAGTTTTTTAATATGTTCTGCATAAAAACAATTTGTTTGTCTTTTTTTTATCATTTCATACATATATATCATAAATAATTCTCATTTGCATAAGGTTAAAAGAGAAATTGAATTTTTAATAAATATTTCCTGAATATTAAATGAGTCTTTGTTATATTCATCACTTTTCAAAGGACGCCTTAAGCGCTTTGCAAATTTCTAGTTAAATTATTGTTGCACAAATTGTCTGTATATAGTGACGTATTATTTTAAAACTCTATTGTAATTTATTTTATCTTATTTTATTTATTAACAGCGATTATACAGGTTAGAAAAAGGTGGCAACACCTAAAGCAATCGAGAAATTTCGAGATGTTTCTTTTTCGACGAATTGGCTGGAAATTTCGGGAATGTTCTCACTCGCCTGGTATAAAGAACGGAGATCGGGAAAGTTTGGAGATTGACTTCGGACTTCGATGAAAGCTGATCGCTTTGTTTACCTAATAGAGTGAGCTTGTATAATCGCTGTATTCGAAGTTGTTTTTGTTGAAGCTTGTGTTGAAGTCTGAGAGTAATTGTACTCTTCTTCAAATAATTTTTGTGCTTTTGAAGAGTGAATAAATAGTAGTTTTTATCTTAAAAACTGTGCCATCATTGCCTCAGTGGAGAAAATCAGAACATTATAATAATACTGTAAAATAAGACAATACAATGAAACATGGAAATAAGTTTTCTTTAACTTTTGAAATAAACATCAATTTTCACTTGATTTAGAAAACTAACTTATCTGCTTAAATATTCTTCAACTGCTTATATTTAGCTAATTAAAATGTACCTAATAAGGAACTTTCACGTTTTTTTTTTTGTTTTATTTTTAAATAAAAGTAGAGAAAAAATCATGAAAAACAACACCATTCTTTAAAAAATTTGAGCTCGGATAGATTGTTAAAAAAATATTTAGTTTTTCACTTTGCGATTTGGCGGGAAAAAAGCCACTTTTGCGTGAAACGTCAACGCGCAGATAATGAACCAGTCTAAAAACTGTTTTAGACGAGGAATAAGTATGGTTTCTCCTTCATTTTGCGACTTTATCTCTACGTAATCACGTCATGATTTTTTCATGCGTTTTTGATCACGTGACTTTTGCTTTGATTTCGGCTAATTTCAAACTCGATTTTTGATTAATTGAAAGCATAAAGGTAAAAAATAATTACACTGCTCAAATATATTCGTTGGATAACACTAGAAAATACAAAAAATATTAATTTTCCTCACTTGTACAAGTTCCTTATTAGGTTCTAATGGAACCAATCGTAACTCATTTGTAATTTACTTAGAATTTTAACTGTAAATGATACAAAATGATTTGTTGCAGATCACGTACTAGAAGCGTACATATAACTTTAAAGCTTTTTATTTCTCCGAATTTTGTTTGGAATTTTAAAATACACAATTTTTATAAAAACATCAATTTTCAAAAATAATTTAAAAATCATCAATTACACGGATGTATTGCATCCTAGTAGGTTTCATGAACCAAATTATGCACATTCCACAGCATTAAAAAAAATTTTAGTTGATACATTCAGTCTAAAGTTATCTCTGGTTAAAAAAAAATTCTTACACTGACAAAAACTATTTCCTAAGAAATCCAGTTAAAAATTTGCAATAATGATATTTTATGTTCAATTTCACAAGAAATAATGTCATTTAAAAAGTATTATATATATACCATACTAAATAGTATTATATAAGTATGTTAAATTTACTATATAATATGCTAAAGAATATATTATTATTTTTAAAACTAAATAATAAAAAATACTTCAGAGTAAAAAAACAAACTTTTTTATTTCCAGGAAATACTAATGTATACTAGTACCTTAGTATAATACCAGTTTCTTAACTTTTATTACCTGTAATTCTAAGGTACCATTTTATAGTAACTCTTAGTTTTCCCATAAGCATTCAACATATTCACTCAAAGAATCAATAGCCAAAAAGCTTAATATTATTGGACGCACTTGCAACACGTTACAGTAACCGTTTGTTTGTATATCATGAGTTACAGCTCGTTCAATCTCTTGTGCTGTACCGCTATCGTTTCCAATTGTCATCAAGTCAATGCGAGGAAGCCTCTTTGCAGACGCCAGCAATCTGTAAACTGCAGGCAAATCTTTATTGTTAAATTCATTTATTATAGCCTGCTTGCACATTTTTATGTCTTGTAATATAGCTTCTTTCAGAGCAGCTGCTTTCAGCAATCTGTCATAATCAATAGACTTGAAATAGGCACCATTTTCGATACAGGATCTAATAAAGGCAGCATAAGAATTTTTAGTTGCTACGTTGAATAGCGATACGCCTCTGTCATCTTCTAAATTGCAGTCAGCACCTGCTTTCAATAAATAAACTCCAATTTCAAACCTGTTATATTTTAAGTCTCTGTATAAAGGTGTGTATCTTTCTGTGTCCCCAGCACTTATACTTGCACCTGAGTTAGTAAGTAGTTCAACTATATCAGTACGTGAACTAAATGCGGCTAGCAGCAAAGGCGTTTCACCAGCCAAATTCTTTGCATCAATATCAACTTCCTTACTCAAAAGAAACTGCGCAATGTCTAGCCACCCCCATCTTGAAGCATAATGTAACAATGTAGATTTATCCTCTTTGCAGCAGTTGACATCTGCTCCAGAGCTGATAAGAAGTTTAACGACATTTTTGTGTGACCAATAAGCAGCAACCACTAAAGGAGTTTCACAATCCGAATTCTTAGCATTAATATCAGCTTCATTATCCAAAAGACACTGCACAGATTCTATCCACCCATATTCAGAAGCACAATGTAGCACGGTCCCCTTCTTGTAATTGCAACAATGAATATCTGCTCCAGAGTTAATGAGAAGTTCAACAACATCTTTATTCGAACAAGAAGCAGCAACCATTAAAGGGGTTTCACCATTCGCATTCTTAGCGTTAATATCAGCTTCTTTTTCCACAAGACACCGTACAATGTCCGACCAATTTCTTCCTGAAGCATAATGTAACACCGTCCACTTTTCTTCATTACAGCAATGAATATCTGCTCCAGAGTTAATAAGCAATTTCACAATATCTTTGCGCGTACGATGAGCAGCTGTTGAAAGAAGTGTTTCTCCATGCGAGTTTTTAGCATCAATATAAGCTTTTTTATTCAATAGATATTTCACAACTTCCATCCATCCGCTTTCTGAAGCATAATGTTGCACGGTCGACATATCCTTACTGCAGAAGTTGACATCTACACCAGAATTGATAAGTAGATGGCCAATATCTTCATTTGCACAAGAAGCAGCAACCATTAAAGGGGTTTCACCCTCCGAATTTTTAACATTAATATCAGCTTTTTTATCCACAAGACACTGCACAATGTCCAGCCAATTTCTTTTTGAAGCATAATGTAACACCGTCCACTTTTTTTCATTGAAGCAATGAATATCTGCTCCAGAGTTGATAAGAAGATCAACAACATTTTTATTTGCCGAAGAAGCAGCAACCAATAAAGGAGTTTCACCCTCTGAATTCTTAGCATTTACATCAGCTTCTTTATCCAGAAGACACTGGGCAACTTCTACCCACCCGTTTTCTGAAGCATAATGCAACACTGTGAACTTTTTAGCATTGCAACATTGAATATCTGCTCCAGATTTGATAAGAAAATCAACAACATCCTTATTTGAACAAGAAGCAGCAATCATTAAAGGGGTTTCACCATCCGAATTCTTAACATTAATATCAGCTTTTTTATCCACAAGACACTGGACAATGTCCAGCCAATTTCTTTTTGAAGCATAGTGTAACACCGTCCACTTGTTTTCATTGTAGGAATGAATATCTGCTCCAGAATTGATAAGAAGATTAACAACATCCTTATTTGACCAAGAAGCAGCCACTACTAAAGGGGTTTCACCTCCCGAATTCTTAGCATCAAGATCAACGCTTTGATTTACAAGAAATTCCACTACATCTGTCCACCCTTCTCTTGAAGCATAATGTAACACTGTCCACTTATCTTCATTGCAGCTATGAATATCTTCACCAGAGTCGATAAGTAGTTTAACGATATCTTGTTGTGACCAAGGAGCAGCCATTATCCCAAAGATTTGACCATCCCAAAAATTATCATCAAAATCCACACCTTGATTTGCTATCAACTGTACTTTTTCTAAACATCCACCTCGTGAAGATCTTGGATGCAGTTTTTGTTGTTCATTGCTTGCCATGATTTTCAAACAAAGAACGTTCGTCTTAAAATATTCTTTTAACAACCAATTACAAGCTCACGGTCAAAAAAGTAGAAAACTGTTCCAAATCATGAGCTTATGAAATCTTAACACTGGAATTACGTCACCAGAATGAGACTTTTGACTGGAATGAGCAAAGGGAAAATTTCTGAAGAAATTACTTTGAAGTACAAATTACTTTCTCGAGATATGGCGTGTTAATGCTTCGGAACTTTTATCGAAAAGAACGTTTGTTTGGGAGGGGGTTTCGAATCGAAAAGTATGATCCATTTAGTATCACGAGTCAAAGATATCACCTGCTATCTGAGGTAGATATAAGATATGTATATTCTTCTTGCAGAACACTTGTGTTTGGTTCATCGCCTATACTTTTAAAATGATATCTCTTTAATCAATTTATACGTTCGATTGTTTCCATAACAAACAATTGATAAACACGAAATACTTTTTATTAGAAACTGAAATGGAAAATTAAACAGTTATGTGTTTTGACATTTGATCAAAAGCGTAGTGTAAGTGTAAGAGAAATGAGAAATAATTTTATGTAAAATATAGAATATGAATAATCACGAATTAAAATGGCTCTTGAAATGTAATGCTAATAATGATGGTTCATAGTTAAAAAAGAATATAATAATGTTCTCAAGTCACGCTCTTCTGAAAAATAAAAGATGTACTTCACTACTTTTTATTTCAGTAGTTAGTTGCATTTATTAATGCTGGATATTTTTTAATCATCAATTTTATGAATGCTAAAAAGATATTTATATAATTTTTTTACTGACATTTATTTGTAAATATATATAAAACATATTCCTAGGGAATAATTTTTATGATTTCATTTTGACACTTATTTTCAAATCAACGAAGTCTTATTTGTTTTCCCATCTGATGACTGTGGTTAGCTCTCTGGCCATGCATGACAAAGGTGCCGGGTTCGAATCACGGATAAGGCATGTATGCTCATTGTGGTTCGGAATCATCTTTAAGCTGTAGGTCCCATCCTCATTAGCCGTCATTGTGTATAAGAATAGGTCGTTGAGCTCATAAACCAACCAACTTATTTGTTTAAAAATGAAAATACCTATTTGAAATAGTTTATCATGTTTTTCTTGAGAAAATACATTGCTTAAAAATGAAATTTTAATCAGAATATTAGGTACTAGCCACTTTACAATTTTTAAATTCCTATTATATTCAAAGTTGAAATAAAGTTTTTGTATAATAATTTATTGTTTGTATTTTTGTAATGTTTATTCTTTTAAATACATATTATTTTAATGTATTGCTTGTTATGGTATTGAAATTATTTAAGATATATTAGTATATGAATATATTTCAGAGAATTTTCAACCCGAATAATCTACTATAAAAGGAATATTAGTAATATTGAAAAAATCCAGTTATAATTTCAAGAATTCGCCGCAGTGTTTTAATTTAAATCCCACTCTCGGTGCTTTTACTTCATGAAATTAAATGTTGTATCTGAATATTCTACATTTAAACAATTTAACGTATTAAAACATTTAATAACTCACTACATAATATTTTATAAAAATTACCAGAGATGTTTCATTAAATCTGTGGATTACGGACTGCGGTAGACGGCCTTCGTGTTTTCATCCATCGCTTAGCGTGACGTCATCAAACTTAGTACCGGGCCCTATACAGAGTAGAGAGTCTCTTAGTTTCGTGGCGGTCCCCCCCCCCCCCCCAATTTACACAACTAGGCACTTTATCCTCTGTTGCAAGAGCTGTATTTGAAGAGGACATACTAAAAAAGTTCACATACTTTGAATAACTTCCTTCGTAAAAAGAAGCAACGGAAAGAGGTAAGAGAAGATTAGAGAATTGATTCCTATTATTGTTCGGCATGTAATAAATTGTCTAATATAAATTAAATGTTTGATGATAGTCATTTTGGAACCCTAACAAGTAAGTTGAATCGTATATTTACCTCTACGCCAAAACTACACGAGGGCTGTTCTGCGTCGAAACATAATTAGATCAAGTTCTGCGCAGTTCAGAGTAATCCCCGTGTCAAGATCAAAATGCCTTCCGATAAGTCTATCAAGGGGAAACTTAGCAAATTGATCTCAAATAGGAGAAAATTCAACCAAGCATCTCAAGAAGCCCCTCCTTGAAGTATCGGTCACAATTACCATCATGTATACTTGTAGCGATGTGCGTTAACGGGGAGTCGAATCAGGGACTCCTAGATCAGAAGACAGGCACGCTAACCACTAGGTAAAAGTGATCACTGGTGCCTAGATGTTGTATCTGTCATTTGTACACGAGACCATCACATAGCCCCTTCCGAATGAGTCGTGAAGGGGCGAACGATTGAGTTGCTGCGAGTGAGTTGAGTGCGTTGAGTATGGCAGTGAGTCGCCAGAGATTGTCAGGTGGTAGTGGGGAAGTCTTGCAGTAGATGGTACCACTGATGTGTTCGAATAGTCAGGCCACAAATGTGGCGATGTGGGCCAATGAGGTGTCGAACCAGTAACTCCTAGATCAGAAAACAGGAGCGCTAACCACTAAGCAAAAGTGATCACTGGTGGTTGATGTTGTATCTGTCATTTTTACATGAGACCACCACATACTCATTAAGAAATCAAATATGACAGTAGACCGACGAGGTTCTTACCCGAGACCACTTTGCCTTTCAAACGTGAGTCTCAGTGGAACTTTAAGTGATCTTTTACATCGTGCAGCCTCTTATAAAAGTATCAGGAACTATATTTTCCAGATGTGTGATGTTTATATTGTTTTTGCATAACAGTTGTGTTTTGTTTCTCACTTCTTCATTTAGAATAATATCTTTAAAGTGTTGAATTTTTCTTCAGAAAACAGTTGATGAACACTTGTTCGGAATCTAAAAATAAACCAACAATAATAATAATCAATGTTTTACTTTCATTTCATCAAAAATATCGTGTTTTGTGAAATAGAGATAAAAAATCATTTTCAATATTCGGGGTATGAAATGTTTGGGATAAATTTCAAATTTTGCAATACTTCGAAAAGTAAATTTTATTATTAGTACATTAATTGGAACTTATTTGAATTCCTTTACCTAGATTAGTAATTGTTTTTGTAAAGTAAAGTAAATACAGCATGTCCATTAAATAACTGGCCTATGTTGATTGGCCCATGAAATTAAATAATTCAAACACGGTTTTGAGATAAAAACTAATTTGCAAACTTCTGCATTTTTCAAAACTTACTGTTTTCCGAGTACCAATGCAGAAACGTATTTGAATTATTCATGTTTAAAAATTTGAAAGGGGTCATCTGGGGATGATTGCTATATCTTCGGTTCTAATTATCGTAGAATTTTGCGATTTGCACCAAAATATTTTGTTTATGATTTTCTATATGTCTGATGCAAAATGTTTTTCTTAGGGGTCTGTATACTAAGTAAGTTTAACTCAATCTTTAAAAATTTCTATACGAACCCTTATTTTTTTATGATTTCATTCGATTTAGAATACCTCGTTTACTCTAGAAACTAAATATCAGTTCATTATGTTGAGTAACACATCACTTATGAGTGAAAATGTTTTGGATGATCTTGAGGGCAAATTTTCTTTATCACGGGGAAGAATTGAACGTTTTGCATGCTTCAAGACATAATCCACTACGCGGTCCCTTAAAGATAGTTTTTTTACAATTTTACTAAAATATCGAGAACCAAAAGTCAAATGGAAAGAAAAATTTTGGAGGGGTTTTCGACCATGATAGTTCTAATGCAAGCAAAAAAAAATGTTTTTTTTTAAATTTTTTAAAACTTGTTTTATTAATTCATAATTGATTATTAAAAAACTGTTTAATGCAAAAGTTGCATTTTATTTATGTTTGGCATTAAACAAACTATCCTTTGAAATAAAAATTGGTAAAATATAATAACTTTATAAGAATTTATGGCCAAAAAAAAATCTTTTTAATATTAGTTTATCAATTTTTTGACATCATTTAAATTACTTACTACTTATTGGAAAATGATAAAATTTGGTATTTAAACAGGTTTTTTTTTTTATTTTTTTATTCTAGATCTAAATATGGTATAATATTATGGGGTTGCCATTGTACTTTTTAAAGTTTGGTTTAGTTTTAATATGTAGATGACCCCTCATGATAAAAAAAAAGTTGCATACAATTGAGAAAGACCTTCCACAATTTACAACGGTACTTGACTTTTGTTATTTCATCAATTAGATTTTTAGATTAGATAAATTATTTTTAGATATTTAGAATAATATAGTTTTTTAGATATTTTAATTAGAATTTTTATTTAGTTATAATTAATTTTTATTTTAATAGTTAATCTTTATTAGAATTTTTAGAATTAGATGGATTTTTTTTTTTTTTTTTTTTTTTGCTTTTGCAAACTGTACGACCTTTTCTCTGCCAATTAGGAAGTGAAAGGTGGTGTTAAAAAGACTGCGCATCGGCCACACTCGTTTTACTCATATGCACCTTCTACAGATAGAAAGGGCCTTACATGTCCTTCCTGTAATGTTGTTTTTTCAGTTAAACATATTTTAACAGAATGTCCGGTTGTTAATTCTATAAGGCTGCGCCTTTTTAATTGAGGTTCATCCTCCACTGTTAACTCTTTTAGAATCTCCACCTCATGCAAACCTTTTTAGATTTTTATTGCAAATATTTTAATTGTCATATTTAAAGATATTATTTTACTCTTCTGGTTTTCACTTTCTGTAAGATAATTATTTTTTTAACTATTTTATTGGATTTTATGGACTACGGCACAATTTGGCCCTTGTGTTGCTCTTGCGCGATGAAAATTCCAAACAAACAACCAACCATCTTTCTCTCTTAAAATACTCAATGAATGATACCAGGCATGGGGGGAATCAATACATGGGAAACTTTTCAAACGCGTTTTTCAGACAACCACGTTTTGTTGATTTCGTCTTTTGTATCCGCAACACTTCAATTGCTATTATCAATGCTGCATTTAACATTTTTTACATAAAAACCTTGAGGTTTATTAAACATAAGTCAAAAATAACGACTTGTATACTTATCTGTTTATAGACAAGAGCCAGTTGATAACATCTTCGGACCATAATACGTTCTTTTTGACAATGAACTTTCTAATTCACAGCATTCAAAAGCGAGGGAGTTATTTTGTCATGTAAATCGTGGCTCGTGCTGAACTGGTGACCAAAACGAATTGTTAATTTTTTCCTTATGATTCTTCATTTATTTTTAAATAAACCTGAACAACTTTTTCCAAAATTTTCATTAAGTGTTATTTATCATACTAGAGTTTTGTATGATAACTCACGCAAATAAAATTTGCGTAAAAACGCATGGGTTTACAATTGGCCAGTACGTGTGTAACTAACACATAGAGCAGCATAAAAATAGTACTTATTGAAAAAGAAATATTAATATCCAAGGCTTGAGAATGTTTTAAAGGAGAGACTGGAAGGCATATATTTTACCCGAAATCCCATTTTGAGGATTTTAGTTTTGGTTTGGTTTGTTATGCTCAAAGATTGAGCACTCAATTTTTGTGCACAATAACGCCTAATCAGAGGCTTATTAGGGTATTGCAATATTTGAAATGTTCAAAATTGTTTGGTGGGGAATGCGTCCACTAAAAGTATTTCTTAATTTTTAGGGGGGAAAAAACATCACAATAAAACACATATTTTAATACTTTAAACATTGTTTTTTCAAAAAGGCTATTTTTTTTATTTTTTTTTTTAATACAAATGTACCTTAGAATTATTTACAAATTTACCTGAAATCTACTCAACAATTTGTTTTGAAACCTTTTTACCTTTCACAAAAACATACGTATGGTTTTACAGAAATATGAATTAGAATATTTTTTTGAACTCTTAAACGTGTGGTTTTATATATATATTTTATTTAAAAAAATTTGAACGAATACGAATTGCCAACAATTTTTCTTTAAAAAAAATCATATTTCATTCTAAGTAAAATTGTTCTAATGTTGGCAGAACAAAAGTTGAAACCCATGTTATTAGTAGTTTCTGTGAAAAAAAAAGCCATTTTTAATGTGATTAGATAAATGTAATCCATGTTAAAAATGGCTTTTTTCATGTAAATTTGCCTTTCAAACACCTTAAACAATTTTTTGGTAAAAAAAACATCTATCCTTAAGTATCCATCCTTTCGTAAAAAGTATCCGTAACAGTCTTATAAAAATAAGTATAATTTCCTTAAATTTCAAACATTTAACCCACCTCTCAGCACACTGTAAATAATTGAATTACTATAAGAGGTGCCTCGATCATTGACTCACTAACTACCTGCCCCACTCTGTAACGCCTATAAGATCGTGCTATATATTTAAGATTAATTCATTAGATGCGCGTGCATCTTTTCATTTATTTCTGTTCACGTGGTATGGAAATTAGATTGTTTTGAATGTGTTGTTGTAATTAATTAAATGTGCGTGTATCTTTTCATTTATTTATGTTCACGTGGTATGGAAATTAGATTGTTTTGAATGTATTGTTATAATCAATTAGAGGCGCATGCATCTTTTCATTTATTTCTGTACGCGTGGCAAGGAGATTAAATAGCTATTGTTGCAAATTTCCTTTTCAAGGGAATAATTCAATTTCAAAATATTTTCTATTTTTCACAGTTAGGATGGAAATGTCTGTTTGTCTTGAAGGGAGGGGGATTTACAAGATTCTGAGGAATTGGAAATTACAAAAGTATTCCTTTACCATTTCATATTAACATATCAGAAATAATTTTGGTTTGCACAATATAAAAAAAAAAAGTTATTTTTTAAAAAATATTTCGCGTATATTAAATTAAAGTATTTGTCATATTCATCACTTCTCAACGGGCGCCTCATAACTTTCTAGTAAATATAAAAAATTAAAATGCATGAGAATAACCTTACAAGTAAATATAATCATTTACCAAAATTATATTTTCATACTAACGTTGCCAGTTCGAATAACAAAACACTAACAAGATTTTCTGAATAATGCAACTGGCCAACTTTCAATGCTAGTTATTCACCTCGTCAACCAACCCACAACTTGCATACTTCCTAAGTTCCTGTCCTATATAAGATCAACCCACCTCGCCTTGATTGATGTTTGTTGCTACCCAACATACAGCGATTGATGTTTGTTGCTAACCAACACCGCGTGGTTGCCTGCCTTAAGCAATTGAGGATTCTCGGTTGAGAAATGCCATCGACTTCACGAATCAATGGATTTCCAGCGCCAGCGGATTCTTTATTCTATTACCGTGCTGATATAAACATATGAAAGGTCAGAGTGTATCTGTTGCACGTATAAATATTCCAGGCCAAAATATGCTTGACTGGTCCCTCTGGGGTAAGGTATGTGGCTTCTATATTATACAGGTTATGTACAGCCCATTAAAGATTCCAATAAAGTATGCTCACAAGGTAAATGCCATTAAAAAATTTGTCTTCTTTAGTATTTCTTCTCATAGTCTACTTAGTCATATCTAACTTATGGCACTGATTTTAATGTTTGTATTATTCAAATACTTTTATATGATTAATTACATTCATTTTAGAGATTTGTTAAAATACTTTTCTGTGAGGAAAAAAAAGGGGGGAGGAAAACACTGGGGGGGGGCTGGAACATCGTACAACTTTCACTTACCGTTTTCATATTTTTACTCATTTAAACCAAAATGGCCAGTTTGGCGTTATTTAAAACAATAATTCTTACATGGGCAACAACAACAACAAAAAAAAACGGCAAAATTGGCTATGTTATTCAATAGACATTGCATTGCCCTCTCTTTTGTGGGTGAAACAGAAGAAATCATTCTTTCATGGGTGATGCTCATGGGCAACAAACCCTGAGTAAAACAGAAGAAAATCATTCGTTGAAATAATTCCGTTTTGCAACGTACTTTTACCCTTTTATCGCATTTCTGAGGGAGTTCCGGAGGTGGAGACGTTTAGAATATATTGAGGGGTATTAGCACAGAGATTTCAATCCAAAATCATTAGAACCGTTTTTCAGTAAGTGCTAAATATAAATTTTTTCATGATTTTAACCTTACGCGTATGTGCGATTTCAACAAAACCTTAATGGTACGTCTCATGGCCACCAATAACCCTCACACCAAATTTGAACATCGAAGGTCAGTTTCTTCGGGAGTTATGCTGACCACAGACACAGACTAGATCAATTTTTTTATAAAAATGAGAACGCTCCAAAAAGTGGAAGAGGGGGTGGGGGGGGGGGGGAATCGAAACATTATTTTTTTTTTTTTTTTATCGAAAACAATACTTAAATTTCCCTATATTAATATACTTATGGGTACTTCAAAGTAATAATAGGAATACAAAAACAAAGATGCAATCAGGAATTTTTTTTAAATAAATCATGTTTTCCAACTGCACATGCGCCGACCAAACGGTATAGTGGTTAGCGCGCTAGCTTCTAGACCGCGAGGTTGCGGGTTCCGAGTCCCGTGTAAGGCATGGGTGTTTGTAAATGTATGTTGGCTTGTCAAATGACGAATGTTTCGACGCATTATAGCCCTCGTGTTGCTGACGGCGCCAGATAATCTGTAAACAACCAACCACTTACAAGAAAGAATATATCAATAGTATTTTTCAAAAGCATGGGATGGTACAATGTAAAAGTTCTAAAATTCCCATTGCGAAAGGTGAAGATAAGTTTTCAGTTGGTTCAAAAAACTTAATTGATCAAACATTGTATCGCGAATTAGTCTGTGAATTGCTTTATTTATCAAATCGGACTAGACCCGATTTAGCATTTGTTATGTGTTATTTATCACAGTTCAATAACAGACCAGAAAAGCGTAATTAAAAAACTGTTGAAGAAGGTTTTACGTTATTTTAAAAGGTACAAAAGATAAAATATTGTTTTATGAAAATTATATTGGTACTATAAATGCAAGCTCAGATGCGAGCTGGGGTAATGCCAATGAAGGGAAATCTTTTTCAGGAGGAGTTATTATGATTGGTAACTCTTTAGTAAGTTGGAAGAGCAATAAACAAAAATGTGTTGGAATGTCGACATGTGAAGTTGAATTGCATGCAATTTGTGATATTTCCAAACATGCAACTTGGACTTTAAATTTTTTGAGGGAAATTGAATGTGATGTTTTTGTACAAGCCCCTGTAAATATCTATTCTGATTGTAAATCCGCAATTGATTGGATAAATGGATCTAGATCTTCAACTAAGACTAGACATATTAACTTAAAATTTCATTTTGTTAAAGATTTAATTAAATCTAAGCTTATTAAATTGATTCATGTATCAAGTAATGAAATGATGGCTGATTTTTTGACTAAGGCCTTATCTTGTGAGAGATTGTCATCAAGTATGAATCAAATTAATTTAATTCAAGTTTCATTTGCATACAATCACAGGAGATTGTTGGAAATTTAAGTATGTATTAGCGGTTATATGCAAATTCTTTTTAGTTCTTCTTTCCACCGGTAGTGGAAATTGTATGTATAAACTGTTGGTGTGATTTTAATAAAGAGGATGTTTTCGTTTTAACCTGTTGTTGGTTTGACTCCCTCCTGTTAATAACTGCTACCTTACTCGCATGTGCGATTTTGACGAAAACCTTAACGGTAGGTCCCATGGCTACCACCAATCCGCACACCAAATTTGAACATCGTAGGTCAATTTGTTCGCGAGTTATGCTGAACACATACACACAGAGACAGACATTTTTTCTAGATTACTTTTTTGAAATCAGGATGTTCCAAAACGTGGAGAAATGGGGAATAAAAAAGTCGATTTTTTTTTTTATCGAATCCTATACTTTCATTACCCTATGTATGCGTATGGGTAATTGAAAGTAAAAATTACATCTAGTATTTAAACTAGTGAAATACAAAGAGTTTTAAAATTGGTGGGAAGTTTTTAATAAACGAGTGTGCTACTATTTTTGTCAAACTACATTACAAAACTGGACCTTTTAAAGTTCAACAGTAACCCAATAATATTATTCCATATCTTGAAAAAAATTTGAATAAAAAGTTGAAATACCAAGTTCTATATTTTTCCAATAAGCCGTTAGTGATTTAAATAAGAAAATGAGAAATTAATGCTAAAATAATTGTTTTTCCACCATAAATTGTTAAAAAATGTATTTTAATAATTTATGTTTGATCATGACAGTTTGATTCAAAACTAAGTCTTCATTGAAATTGAAAAAAAATATTTAATCTTTTTTCCTAAACATTCAACTAGAAAATTCGAAAAATCACTTTGATTTACTTGAAGATTAGACATAAAAGTTAAAAGCTTTGTCCGTTAAATTTGGTCTTGAATTTATTCACACTTTTTGATATTTACCTATTATTCCGTCAAACGTTGGCAAGCCAAACAGATTCCCTCAGTCGGTCCGTACGAGTTCCTGGTCGTTTCGCAACAGAGCCATTCCACGCGATTAAAAAAAATGTCAAGTTATTATTTTAAAATTTTATTGCAATATGTTTAATTATTTTCGTTACCTATTATCATTAATTCCCATTAATATGCCATACGATTTCCCTTTTTGCTTCAAATTCAAATATAATTTGTTAGAGGATCTGAGGGGATCCATTCAAAATAAGGAACTTTTAATTTCAACCTTTTTGCTAAAGAAATTTCATGTTTCAGTTTCAAAACTACCCATCTATATTGATATGCAAGCATCTCAAAAGGTCCAAGTCCTCACTCACTCGTCACCAATTCTCCCACATGTTCACCTACTCTGAAATTTTGCACAAATATCAACAACGGCAAAGAAAAAGTAAGCCATTACGATCTCGGTTAACTTCAAGAGTTCGAAACTGGTTCAAACATTCCAAACGGGGGATATTCGAATATACCACTTATATTATAACCACTAGTCTGATATTTGATACAAATGTCGACAAAGGCAAGCAGAGAAAAAGTAAAACTACTCCGATGTCGGTTAACCAGTTTTAAGGGGCCGAAAACTGGTCAAACGTTCCAAACAAGTAATGTTCAAATGGCCCACTTTCAGTGTAATCCGAGTTCTGATATTCGGTAAAAATGTCAACAAGCGTAAGCATAAAAAAAGTTACTTAATCGATATCGGAATAGCTTATTTTAAAAGGTCGAATTAAAATCAAAACCTTCAGGAAAAAGGAATATTTCATTGTTCCACTTCCATTGCAGTCACAATTCAATAAATTGATACAAATGTCTACAAGGGCAAGCATTGATCCAATAAACAATTCTGATAATTAAGTTTAAGGATTCGAAAAAGTGTCGAAAGTTTTCAAAGGACGATTATAATGGGTACACACCCAGAGACTTTAAAACCCTATAACTTTTCTATTTCAAGATTCTCAGAGTTTCAATAATTGGCTTTAGCTCAGAAAAGCTTAAGCATGCATAGAAAAATAAGGTTCTGAACATGTGAAAAACACCCTTGCAAGTCTTCAATATATTTACACCTTGGCAGAGGGATATTGTCAGCTTAATTGGATGTAGTAATGCAAGGATTATCAAAAGTATTTTATTAAAATTTTGTAAATCTGAGAAAATTCCTTTTTTTCCTTGAGACAATTCCTTTTACAAAATGGCGTTGTAGATTAAATATGTAATAGTTTAGCTTTAATAAAATTTCCTACTTATTCCTATCATCTTTATAAAAATATTTTATAATGCAGAAATTCATTCAACTTTGGAAGCCACTTGCTTGAGTCCTATAAACGTTAGGAATTTCCCCATCCAACATTTATAAAAAAAATTCTCCAAGAACTTTCAGCGTTATGCCTTTCTAACTGGGATTTGAAAGTAAACTAGTATATCCTACACAAAACTATTTAATCCAATACAGGTAGTGACGTAATTATTATAAACTAGCGTCCTGAAAAAAAGAGACATTTCAATTCGGAAATCGGAACTAGCGATGCAACTGAATAAAAATCCGCGACCGGAAAAAAAAGAATCGTCCGTATCTTACTTTCTCTGCACAAATTACAATGCTCATAAATTGAGGGTTTTCATCAGAAGCACTAAATAGATATGTGGATATATATATGCAAAATAGCAATTTTGCTAAAGTTTGAAAATCCTTTAAAATAGCGTTAAAAGTGCAGATTGTTTTTGAACGCAATTGAATATGAAATCCTTCAGTGATATCGCGTAAGATAAATATTTAATGCTACAAAAAAAATTCTTGTGGCTCAAGAACGAAGTTGTTAAATTCTTACCATCTTCCAAATAGACACATAGCGACTTTATAAGGGAGACCAGAATACAAATCACTGGATTCCGATGCAGTTGGTTTTACATTTACTCTCATTCAATAGTTTTTTAATGCAATGAAATTTGGTAAATTAAGCACAAATAAAAACATTTCACAAAAATCGTAACTATAATGAAATAAAGAGAGATACATTATAGGTAATGAAACAGTTTTATTTTTAAATAGTCAATACTTTACAATAGAACAGAAACATTTTCAAAAATGTCAACACTTGTGACATACACATTAAGAAATAGAAACCAGTTATACAGCACCAAAAATGTGGAAGTATTGGTTATATGCAATTCAAATTTGGAAATAAATAGTACACTTGACATAAAGTAAACAAAGCACAAGATTGCGTTATTTCTCCACCTTTACTTCCCAATAAAATCTAGCTGCACTGACAACTGCCCAACAATGTCCACCATCAATGCCACAACCCCAGCAACGTCCACTGTCACAACTTCCCCTCCACTTCCAGCTGCACTGCTACAACTTTACCACTAACATCCACCATCACAATCGCCCCACCAGCATCACCCACGTTCACTGCCACAACTGCCCCTCTACTTCCAGCCGCACTGCCACAACTGCCTAGCATCGCCCACTGCAACTGCCACATCTGTACTGACACAAATATCTCAACTTACAGCTGCATTGCTACAACTTCCAACAACGTTCACTTTTACAACTGCCTAGCATCACCCACGTTCACTCCTACAACTGCCCCTCAACTTCCAGCTGCACTGTCACAACTGTCCAGCATTGCCCACAGTCACTGCCACACCTGCCCTCTCACTGCCACAACTGTCCCTCAACATCCAGCAAATTTGCCGCAACTGTCCCTCAGCATCCATTTGCACTGCCCAGCATTGCCCAGGTTCACTGTCACAACTGCCCCTCAACTTACATCTGTACTGCCACAACTCTCAACTTTCAGCTGCACTGCTAAAACTTACCAACAACGTCCACCATCACAACTGCCCAGCATCACCCACGTTCCCTGCCACAACTGCCCCTCAACACAACTGATCAAAAACGTCCATCGTCAATGCCACAACTGTCCTGAATCTTTCAGCTGCACTGCCACAACTGCTCAACTACGTCCATTTGCACAGCCAAATTTGTCCAGCCACGTTCACTTTCACAGACAAAATTTCAATCACTACCAAGCAGATCTACCCTACCACCAATTTTATGTGCACTTCCTTCCTATCACCATAATTTACGAATACCGAATTACCTCCACCATTTCTTCAACTTAATCTCAATTTGACAGCATCCATTACCATTTAGAAATCCATTTGCCCCATTCAATTTTTTTTCCACCCCTTACTCAAATAGTTGAAGGGTATTCTGGTAACTGAATAAGTCGACGTGTTTGACAGCTAGATACATTCCGTAAATAATTTTTTTTATTTCGGCTTTAATATTCGCCTCTCGCAGTTTGTCAGCGTCATTCACCAATAGAGATCTTAATTTTTCCCTCCCTTCAAATCAAGTGTCGGGAAATCCATGCAATAATTAATTTAAGTTGTTCAAAACACCAGCATTAAAACGACATGCTCACTATTTGAGACGCATTTTAGGTAATGTCTTGCAACATGCTGAAGATTAAAATTCTACATTACATTTTATTCTGTAGACACTTAAGAAAATAAAAACCCCATAACAGCTTATAACTAAAACGTCGACACAACTTCAGTTATTTTTAAAGATTGACTTTGTTTTACCCAACTACTAGTAATCTCATCATGCTTCTCCTTAACCTCTAACATAAAACAATATTTGATTGACATTTTATTCAATGAGTGAACAATTACTTTTACAAATTTTCAATGCAACAAGATCAAGTAACAGGATTTTAAACTTTAATATTAATATTTAAATTTAAGGTGAGTTTTCTAACTTATATCGGTTCACACATTTACAGAAGGAAGTAAACCACCAAGCAAACTAAAATTTATACTTCACAAATTCTCATTTACCATGAACTGTTTGTACGAATTAATTTTACGTACGAATAATTGTATTAAAAAATACGAATTCTAACTGTACATTCTAACATGTAATTTCAACTAATGAAATAAACCATTGAACACATGCATGCAATGAATAGAAAATCAGTTCATTTTTATCGATTCAAGTTTGAAGACACTTGATTAACTTTGGCATTGATTGTAGATCGCATTTCAATCTTCAGAAATTGAATATCGTAACATTTGTTTTGTTGCCCAAAATCAAAAAATAAATTGTTCATTTTCATTTATTTAGGAAAATTAATTGAAACTGTCGGCAATCTAGCAATTGTATTTGAATTCAGCCTACAGTGAGTTTACAAATCTACGACATATTTAAAATAAAATTTCAATTACAATGAAAGTTGTCGTGGACACATTAAGTTACCAAAAGAAATTAAAAAATTTAAATTAGGTATTTTTATCCCTCTGTTTAACATTAGAATCTGTATATGTCAAATTAATTCGAATACGGAAAGCTTTTTGCAACCCAAGATAAAAAATTGTAGCTTACCATTTTCCGATTTACGGTACGGATTTGAACTTGGATGTGGAGTATATTTCATTAAAAGCGTATTGACAAAAATAGGATTACGAGTGTAAATAATCATGCAACTTCAAATTTTCAATGTGAATCTCTTTAATTCTATATGCAAAAAAAATAAATCTGTAGCCATTTATGAAAATATCATGCTAAAGTCATGAATTTATGTAAAATACCATGTAAACTAAACAAATGATAGAGCATTCAATGCAGTACACTAAACATCAACTCCCAAAAGACTAATATAAAGAAAAACACTTTTGCATTATGCTGTCCATTTTATAAAGCCAAGGTTTTGTAGACAACAGATTATACTGGGACACGGGGGTAAACAATCATATGAAAAATTCAGTGTTCTTTCTATATTGCCTGTGTATTTAAAACTAGTATGGTACATAAGAATGAAGGGAGCATTAACTTTAAGTCTACCTATAATAAATTGGTAGGCTTTGGGAAATTGGACAGAAAATTAATGAGTAGGTGCTATAAAATATTTTGATTAAAGGTGTGCCTTAAAGTGTAAACAAGTTTTGGTTTTTAAAAAATAGCATTTCTAATGTTCGTATGTTGTACCTTTACTGGAATTTCATATCTCCAAGACTCAACGTTGAAAGGTTATAATTGGTTATGGGATAACAATACTGCACAGAAGCAGTTTCTATACTAATAAGAATTTTAAGAGCTAGAAAACTACCAAAGTGAATGAACCACCACATTTACGTCTCAAACGACAGAAAACCCAGAAAACTTCCACGATGCTGACCAATTACCTTAGCATCATTTCATAACGAAGATTAATGGCTTTCATATCTAACCCCATTTGTCGTATGCTCTTGCCGTTTTCCACGGGCCAATTTTGTTAAAGACCTGCCAAAATATTTCGAAACCTACGACATTTTACTGCGATTCTACAATTGGTTATTAAATTTGAACGTTTTTATTTTTAAAAAATTTACTTTGTCTTCAAGATATCGCCTTAAACCGATACAGTTTGATTTCAATTCAATAAAAGAACACTTCATAATTATTAAAAATATCGTTATTTTTCTATGAATTAAGAACCGATAAATAATTTCTTTTGAACAACCGATGCAAGTTTTGCAACTAAATATAGCAGCACCGCTGCTCAGGAAAGAATGCCAATCGTGAGTCAAGGTCTTGTGAAATAATCTCTTGAGGAGATGGTCAAATGTCTTCGTCCGGAGAGTCCATCTTCGAGGATAGTGCAGCGACAATAGAATGCAATGGTCACTGCACTTGCAATGCGGAGGATAGCACTCCCATTGCACTCGATTCAGCTCACGAGGAAGACATTAGGACTGGATTTGCACAACAATCTTGAAGTGCATCTCTAAAGGGTTTATTCCTTCATTAAGTCATTTTGATTATCAATTGCTTTGTGAGAATAAGCAAACTAGAAAAAAATTGTCATTGATTTAGAGCGTACGATGAAGCTTCAGGTTAAACTTCAAAAGACAACCAAGTCTGATGAGAAATCTACGCCAGGCTATTATTTAAAGAGTTCTCTAGATGGTTGGTTGTTTTCAGATTATCTGGCGCCGTCAGCAACACGAGGGCTATAATGCGCAGAAACATTCGCCATTAGACAAGCCAATATACATTTACAAACACTCATGCCTTACACGGGACGCTAACCCGCAACCTCGCGGTCTAGACTCTAGCACGCTAACCACTATACCATTAAGTTCTCAAGATGAACTTGGGTCAAACTGGACTCCTTTAGTAGAGTCATTTTTAAGGAGACGTAGAACCACCTTCACGAGTATAGATATTGAATTACTGTAACTGATGACTATTACAAGGTAACGCGAATGTCCCTCCGAATAGTGGTTTAAAATGAATAGATTTTTTTACGATTCCGATGGATTCTGAATAGTCATACTTTGGTATAGTGACAATATAGCCTAGCTAGTCGCTTGGCGTGAAAATAAACGCACGGCTAAAACGCAAGCAAATTGTTCCATGTTTCAAAACTATAAACAATGTTACAAGTAAATGCGAAAGCGATCTGGCGATATTCTCTAGTTAACTATGCCGACCAAACGGTATAGTGGTTAGAGTGCTAGCTTCTAGACCGCGAGGTTGCGGGTTCGAGTCCCGTGTTGGCATGGGTGTTTGTAAGTGTATGTTGGCTTGTCTAATGACGAATTTTTCGGCGCATTATAGCCCTCGTGTTGCTGACGGCGCCAGATAATCTGAATACAACCAACCAACTCTAGTTAACTAACGGGAAAGTCTCTGGGTTTTGTTCGACGCAAACGTGGTCATTGCCAAGGTTTCAAAATCACGGCCCGACTGGAATTCCCTCAATTATATTTAAATTAAGGTATTGGAGTTTATTTGACAATATTAGATTTAAGATGTATTAAATCAAATTACCTTATCGATTTCCCCCCTGCATCAAATGGCGAGCATCCAGAACATCAGTTTGAAGTTTACCACTTTTCATCCAGCAAGCTTGATTTAACCCTTTGCGCTTGAAGCGGCGCCACATGATTGAATGTCGCAACTCGAGAGGACCACTAGGTTTGATGCACAAATTCGATGCAAGGCCAGTGACTGTTTAGTCTCCGAACCGGATCCGTAACCACGAACAAAACCAAAAATGCCGCGAAATGTTTCTAGTTGGTGAAAAAAGGCATCGAGCGCTAAGAACCTCAAAAAACAAATTCTAGTTTTACGATTAAACATCTGTCCTACATAATCTAGTTCGACTGTTCCTCCCCTTTCCAATGTTCATACTCTAGGAATTAGATTGAACCATTTCTGCTCCTCTTCAGTAGTACATTTAACAATTGCCGAAATTGTTACCAATTAAAAAACCAAGTAAACCTTCTAAGTATCCGATTTTGCGATAGAAATTTATCACTAAATCTAGAAATTGCATTATACTCTGCTGTCCCACTAATTTTACTCGACAAATCATGGGAAGAATATCAAATTGCTTTATTTGCCCTTCGAACTTTAGAAATAGCACTACCAAACTCTATTAAATTGCATTTTTTCCTGAACAGCTATCATTTAATGTAGTTTTTTCGGTGGGGGGGGGAGCATTTCTTTTTAGGCTTTCCTTTGAGTCATTGAATGCCTTTTCAAAATTAATGCTACTGTTATTGACAATTTAAGACCCAAAGTTATGAAAACTGTTTTGGTCCGTGGAAAAATAAAACAGACAACCTTACAAAAATAGCCAATTGAGCATTCTTATGTCCAGGAAAACAAGTTAAAAATATAAACTCAGAGATCATTTAAATGCGCCCTAGAAAAAGACTTTCCAAATATCTTGATAAGAGAGCAAAACCTATTCTATCGATTTTCAGGTTATAATTGCGATGAGCTTTTATTCTTTCAATGTATGTACAATGCCGTCTTATTCACGGACTTAAAACGGAAAAATTTCTTTTTAAAGTATACAAAAGCATTAAAATAGTTTGACTTTATCCCATTTTGAAATTAGGGAGAATAGAGAAGCGAGATAGTGTCCTTTACCCATTGGTTATATACATGTGAAAAGCATCTACAGGTGTGAGAAAACCAATTGATAAACTAGCACCAGTCCAAATAAAAAATAACTCGGACCCAATTGTGTGGCTCGTACAAACTACTTGAATGAAAGCAAACGTACCTAGATTTTCTGCACAAACCACTAATAGGATAAAGACTAGGTAAGACTAGACCGGTACACCAAGTTGGCCAGGATTTTGGAAATAGCGTACAACCGAAATAAGAAAATCTGGAAGTTCTTTCTATGGTTAGCTAGGTAAACCAATTCGAAAGCGATTTTCAAAGACTAAAGCAAACGTCGAAATTTGTACGTAACGTTGAGTTCATTGAGATATCAAATTACGATAACCGCTTGTTTTGCAGTCTACAACATCAGTTCTCATTATACTATCAAAATATATATTGCACTTTATCTTGAGAAGTAGGTTTGCTGCTTTTAATTTATTTCCTGTACATCGTTTAACATTACAATTAGTCTGAACGGATAAACTTCTCATTAAGACCAGCTTTTAAAAAAAAAAACTATAAACCGAACCGAGACAAACTTAATATTGACAATAGCATTTCTTGTCCTAGAGTCAAGAATCAACGTGATCAGAATTTTCAAAATGCAAATTTACTTAATTTTATAATTAATATATTCTATTTGGAACACTTTCTCTACCAGCCACAACTAAAAATTTAGGTTGCCGAGTAGTTTTTGGTTGAACAGCAAGGTTCTGTACATTGACGAATTGTTAATTTAAAATCATCTTGAATTACTCCCCCGGTTAAGTTTTGTTTAGTTAAAGGTAACTAACATTAGATTTTAAACGTAATAATTTCCTTGGAAAAGTATGTTAATGCAATTTCCATGTAACCTGCATTGCGTTGGTCGGAATGTCAAAATTACTTCACATAGATGAAACGAGTAAGTGAATGCATTTTAGTAAAAATCTGCTTTAAAGAATCCCTCATCAATATACATAAATATACTACAGTAACCCCAACGGCGGAAACTCACATTTAACGTACTTGGAAGATATTAAGCAAAAAGAATTTTATTAGGAGTTCCAACAATTTCATGCCTAATGATTGGTTTACTGGAACATTTAAAAATCAATTAATCGATGAATGACATTTACTTACAAATGAATCGGTGCATGTCATTTTAAACTTCTATTAATAACGAGCAAATTCAAACCAAGATTAATATTTAGAGCCGAATGAAATTACTTGTTTCCCTTTCGATTATCAATCGTATTGCATTCATAAACGTAACAGTCCTCGAGAGGAATACAATGGCAATTCAATGCAATGCTTCATTGCACTCTATTTTGGATGCTAGCGACCGAAAAAAGATGAAGATTGCTCTCGATTCAGTTACGAATGCAACACTTTCTTTAAACCGACATTTAAAGGCAGTAACCAATCGACGAAAATGTTTCCATTTTGTCGTTATTGAAAACTTGATTTGGAAGCTAGTATCAAGTTCACTAGAGGAAAAACCTTTGAGTAAATTTTTTTAATGCAAAATGTCATGGAAATTGTTTATTAGCTTGAACTTGCAGGCGCACGGGACATGGTTAAGGATTTCGGACGTTAAGCGCCACGAGAGGAACATCGTGCCAGTCAGATCTGGACTAAACATAATAATCCGAGCTTTTATAAATAATTATGAAAATAAAGCTAGTTATAAAATGCTGTGAAAAGATCAATCAGGGTGATTGCCATAATGCGCCGTTTCGAAATGTTTTAGTTTTGAAAGCTTCGAAAAGTTGGGGCAATTTGAAGAACCAAGTTAAAAAAAAAAATTACAATCTGGTATTCATTAAACCTCTTTTTTTGCGATCATATTTATATTAATTATCAAAAACCTTTGTCAAAATCTATGAATAGAACTGCGAAATCATTAATATCTACTCGTGGTTGGTTTGTACGTTCAACGACCCATTTTTATGCACAAACTTCTATTCGTGGAACTATTCTAACAAATTGTGTAATTACAAATTGGAATATTACGATTTTTGGAATCGTGATTTGTAACTGAACTGAACGTTACGTACATTAAGAGATTTGAAATTTTTGCGACGAGGAATAAATATTAAAAACTCATTATTATCAATTTCCTTACGAAGCAACATTCAAACAAACATTCTGAAAGGAAGAGAAATCTGACAAAATTTTAAATGACAGAAAATCTTCAATTCAGGACGGCGATGTACACACACACACACTAAAGTCCTAATTTAGAAAATAAAGAATCTACGGATCCAACTACTGAACACTTTTAGAAACAAATTATTCGTGAAAATTAACTTGTGGTTGGAATCCACTCCGCAACCAGATCGAAATCGAATACCAATGAAATGAAAAGTTGATTCAATTTGAAAAAATCATTGAAAATGCTCATTTGCGTGGTTTCGCCTTTTCAGCTCAAGACCTTTCAATAGACCTGAAGCAAAGTTCTGCTAAAATGAAGTTGCAAAGCACAAAACAGCCCGTTTTACACATGGACAAACGTCAACTTGAAACTGACTAAACTTTCTTTAAAACTTGCGTTAATGACCCGATAAGCTATGAATTGAAAGTTATGGGACAAATTCAAAATAGCTACGTTGAAGTACAATGGGCTACAAAAATTAGTTTCTTACAGCTAGCCACGAACGATAAATTTTTCGTAATACATATAACAGTAATCTATAATAAAACAAGCTCTGTCTGTATCTGTGGATCTATTGAAAGCTACTTAAAATTGAAGTGAACTCGGAAATTTTCAACATAAGTAGTTTTGACCTAACTATAATGACGAAAGTTAAATTAATTAAAAATTTACTAATTAAAATTTTCTTTACGAAACTTCTAATAGGGCTGCAGCTCTGAAATTTTCGATATAAGCATTCTAATTTTGCTTTTCACAAACATGCGTTAAAATATTCTTAAAGGGGTGTTAGACTATAGACTTAACGGGATGGGTTTTTTTTCTTTCGTTTCTTGACAGGGGAAGGGCTTCCAAAATTCAGGATTTACGAAGCAATTAGTTTAGACAGAAGCTATCTAATGCAGCAATGAACCTTTCGAGTGAAGTAAGCCTGTGCTTTTGTGTCAATGAACTTTTCAGCGAGCTTGGTTTAGCGTAGCAATGAACATTGCTGCGAACGTAGCGCCATAAGCTGGGATATATGCACCAGACGAATCTCCGCAACGCGAGGTTGGTTGGTTGGTTGGTTGGTTGGTTGTTTTCAGATTATCTGGCGCTGTCAGCAACACGAGGGCAGTAATGCGCCGAAACATTCGTCATTAGACAAGCCAACATACATTTACAAACACCCATGCCTAACACGGGACTCGAACCCGCAACCTCGTCCGCAACGCGAGGACACACAGCTAAACAAAAAATTACACATAAAATTTCGTAGCGAAGCACGTGTATTCAGCTAGTTATAAAATAGTTGCAAGTAACATGACATATTTCAACTAAAACAGGTAAAGTATGCAGTGTAACTAGAATAAATACATGCAATTTCTTCAAAAGTAACAGTTGCATGCTTTATATCAAAGTATGCTGTATATTTTAATGCAATGCGAACCCCATTCCTGTGCAGCGTTTAGACCTGCATAAGAACAAGTCTACAGATGATTATTTACTAAATGATCCAAAATTATTTCCGAATGCAAGATTGATGTGGCTTAGTAATTTAGATTTAAATGCTTGTCGTTACAGTCCCTTAACGTTATATTATCTTTAAACTATGAATGCACTTCACTTTAAAAAGGAGCGTGGTTTGAGCAAAAGCTTACCTTTTAAAATGTCTTAAATGGTTGATACTTAATTTTGACAACTTCAATGTCTCAAGTTCGACTGGCGCTTCTACAGATTACTTTGAGATCAAAGCTGTATTTGGGAAATATTGACCAGAAAATCTGGTTGTATTTTCAAATTTTATTAAGTTCAATAAAACTGTCGTGAAGAGTCAAATACTACGGTAGTAGTTTACGGCAGATTGAAAATGTGTCCACGACCAAACGTTGTAGCGACTTCCGTTTCAAGAATGTATGCTATTGCATAACATGGGAATGAATTGTCAATCTGATAAAACTGTTCAATCCATTTGAATGTAGATACCAAAAAGGCGAATGAAAGCAATTCTCTCGTTGATAATTTTTACCTCAAAATGCAAGACATTTCTAAAAGCATGCATGCGTTCAGTTTCCTGCATCTTTAAATTTGGAGTATTGGACAAGCTATTTTAAATGATAATCTCAAATTAACTACAAACTGATAATGCACCTTGCATTGAATAATATAAATTTCAAAATATACAACTATACTATGAATACAATCATGGATGTTGAGTATCTATCCCGAGACATCAGGGTCCTTGGATCAAATCCCGTTCTTCGCCCATTGAAAGCTGCATACGCTTTATTGGTGACTGGACTAAAAATGATTCATGCTGCCATCTATCGGTACTTCTGAAAAGGAAACATTTCACCGCAACCAGCCAACACTCACACAACGATGCAACAAGCATCTCAAAAACCTCCAACTCCGATCAGACATTGATCAACAGCATCGCTCCTTCGTCACTGAGAGGGGGCTATATGTGGCGACATCAAATAACAGATCAAACTTCTGTGCACTGGAGTACTCTTTTGCACAGAGGTAAAGTATCTATCCCGAGACATCAGAGTCCTCGGATCAAATCCCGTTCTTCGCCCATTGAAAGCTGCATACGCTTTATTGGTGACTGGACTAAAAATGATTCATGCTGCCATCTATCGGTGCTTCTGAAAAGGAGACATTTCATCGCAACCAGCCAACACTCACACAACGATGCAACAAGCATCTCAAAAACCTCCAACTCCGATCAGACATTGATCAACAGCATCGCTCCTTCGTCACTGGGAGGGGGCTATATGTGGCGACATCAAATAACAGATCAAACTTCTGTGCACTGGAGTACTCTTTTGCACAGAGGTAAAGTATCTATCCCGAGACATCAGGGTCCTCGGATCAAATCCCGTTCTTCGCCCATTGAAAGCTGCATACGCTTTAACTTCTTAACTATATTACAATCGAAAGCTAATTCAAAACTACACTGTTGATTCAAATCAATTCAGTAAGTATTATTTAAAGTTTATACTTTTAACAATTCCCATTGTCATCATTCATTATATGCATTGTATATAAATATTATGCATCTTTATTATAATATCTCATTCGCCAATGTATTTTTTTTTTCGTTAATAAATATAAGTCTTATACAGTGAATGATATAAGTAAAAATTAAAACCTAATTAAAGTCGAGTCAATCCTACCAATTACAAACCCTTATTCCTACCAATAATAACCCGTTATACTGCACCGGAACATCGTTATTTCTGATATCAGTTTGTTTATCAAGGAGAGAACGTTTTCCAGGAGATCTTTCAAGAGGAAAATGCATTGCATATACATCTCAAATTCGAGAAACAACGAAAAACTTCAGCAAAGCAACTCAACAATCAAAAAATCAAAAAGGATATCATTCTCAATTAATGATGTGTCTACTCACTTTCAAAACAGATTGCAGAGCGTACGACGTGACTCGATTTGATAACGCTTCACATGCTAATTGAATATATTACCTCTTGTCAATGGGGGGGGGGGGGGGAGTTAGGACACAGAACTTAAAAATAAGTGCTTGGTCATGCTTCTTGATATTTGGAAAAGAAGTTAAGCAAATATGGAACTCGCTTCAAACTTTTACGTTCTTTATTTATTACAAAATTTGTTTCGACAATTGGATCTACTCTCTTTCATACATACTGCCTTTTAAGAATAAATGTTGCTTCCGCAATTTTAAGAATGTAAAAATTTCATTTGATATTTTCAAATTGCTTGTTTAATTTTGCATTCTAAAGGGTACAAGTTCACGATTTATATTTTATACTAGATGTTTATGAGGATTTGTTCCTGCAACAATAACTAGGTTTATCTTTACTACATTTTACCAGACTACTTGGGGGGAAAAGATGTTTCGATAATTATGTGTGACGTTTATCTTTAACAGATCATTATGTGATGGTTTAGTTCTAGTAAAATCACTTATATTGTGATGAATGAAACTTTTTACTGCCTGTATAGAATTCTTCTGTTGAAGGTATCGGATTGAAAGTTACGTTAATAATTGAATACGATACTAAATATCAGTGTGAGTGGTAAGACAAATGCCCACTTCCGAACATATGGACGAAATTTAAATACTCAAACTTTTTTCAAGGGAGAAGGAAAGGGGAGATTAAATTATCGAAACACAAAACAAATTGCTGAGCAAATCCTACTCATACATTTTGCAAAACAAAGAGCGAAATTTAAAAATATCTTTGCACTGACAATTATCATTGTCAATTCTCTGCCACCGTCACACTAGAAGACAATAAAATTAACCGTCCGATCGCAGTCTCCGCTAGAAATGGCCATTCGGTTCCAGAGATTCCACCCGAGAACAGGGAAAGGGTGTTTTGGTAATATGATACTCATGGTGTCACATTACTAAAACTCAATGCAAAAACCAGGATGTCATACGAAAGTCGCAACTGCGGTCTTGTACGTCCTATAGTTTCAAATTCAAGGTCGTCCGAAGAGGGGTCACTTTGACCCCAAGCTGTGTGGGAAAACTAATATTTATTGAAGAGAATGAGAGGGGGGGATTGTAGAAATGATGGTGATTGATTGACATTTATACGAGTTTGTGGCAAGAGAAATGTGGCTTCATCCACAATAGTTAATGTGGTGAAGCCAATGACTGCTTAAATAATAATAATTTCTTTAAAATATGTTTTTTTAAATTCCACAACCAAAAAATATATATAAGTGGGACTAAAAGGTTTAAAAAAGTGAGGGGGCCTCCCCCCCCCCCCCCGGCCCCCTGAACAAGCCGCCACTGGTTTTTGATCAAACTATATATTTTGCAAAAATTATCACCTACTGAATCATTAATTAATAATTATGGGGGTTGATTATAGTACACTAATTAAAGCTCAACTTTAAAAAAATTGTAAAAACAGAATCACTGGGCAGAAAATTACTTCATACTATTTTTTTTTTTTTTTTTTTTCTCTGTGCCATTTCCTATTTGTTCGAGTACGTCCAGGACAAATTTTAGGTTATTCTGATGAGCGGTTCTGTTCTTTAACGAGTGGTTTTCCATCTTCTTGGATATGTCATTACTCAGAAACAAAAACATATTACTCAGAATTGCAAATAGGTCTATGGAAAATGCTTTCACACATGAACCAGTGCCTCTTCTTTCTGAAAAGGTGACTGTGTCGTGCAGATTTATAGCATCGTTTAAAGTAAGGCCTAGGGCCCCAGAATTTTGTGGGCCCCCAAATTGCTTGAAAAATTCTGAATTATGATGTATAAGTATCATTATTCTGTTCAGCACACTTGATCATATCCTAAAATAAATATAAACTTTTATATTTTATTAACTATCTTTAGTTATTAAAATATTAATACCTCATCAATTATTTAATCAAAATGGTGATAGGTGATAATCTCAACTGTCATTATATATTATATATTGCCTCATTTACTATGTTGTGCCTAGAGTAATTGTTTTTGTTTCACTTTTTTTTAAATCGAGACCTGGTAGGGCCACTTTTTAGATGAGATTTGAAGTTTTAGCAATACATGGAATGACGTGGTAGCACAACACAGTGTTATAGCATTTACCATTCACAGTACAGGCAACAGGACTCTGCGACGGTACAAGCAACAGAACGTGCAGGTCCTGTTGCATGTAACGTCGATGGTAAATGCTGTAAAACATTGTTTTGTGCTACCACCTCCCTCATTCCATGTATAGCTAAACCTTCAAACTTTTTTCTTATGACATGCCATTCTTTTCGTTTCTTATGCCATATTTCCCCTTCCTTTTACATATTCATGTCAAATTTCAGGTCATTATTCTGACCAGGGATTATTCTTTTTATACAGCTTTTTGAAAGTTGAAGTTTTATAATAATCACACTGAACATTAACTTTTTGTTAGAAATAATAATTTAAAATTTAGTTATACTTTTTTTCACAGGGAAGTTATCTACTTATATGTACTTTTTTATAATTTTCAACATCCCTCCCCACTTACACCCTTCCTTCTTGAGGGGTCTCTATCCATCAGTCAAAGGTGAAATTCTCAAAAAAAATACAAAGGCTACAAATACTTGCACTATGTCAAATAAAAGAACACGTCGAGTTAAGTTCTCTTTTCCAAACTGCAAAGGTTATGAAACGAAAGTACCGGAGCATTAGGTATAAGACGTCATGCTATTCATACCTTGATAAAAATCAAATCAATGTCAGCTATGACGTATTTCCGTTTCCGCTGAAAGTGCAACATTTTGCTTGTCATTGTTTTCTATTCTACTACTACTTCAGTATTTTGTAAACAAATTTGTATATATTCCTCTTGGTTTACTCGCGTTTTAGTAAACTTTTCGATCAGAATTTTTTTTTTGTTATGTCTGGCCACGGACATAGTCATGGAGGACATTGCTGCGAACATGAATCCAACGAACAACCTTCAGATTTAGGAGTTGCATATAGTTTATATACAAAAATTGACACCGAAAATGTGCAATGTTTAAACGAAGTTACAGAAGGTTCCGGAAAATTGGTGTTCAAGCCATGGGAAAAACGTTTAGAAATAGACAAGGTAAGTACTCTCTAAATTATTCTAACCCACATTTAAATCATGGACACATATCTGTTTTCAATTAAAGATTAAGTAATAATCCAGCTAACTAGTATAGCACTTAAGAAGAACTATATTCAGCTGGATTACTTCTTGGAAAACTTGGAAGTTTTTAAAAATGTGTTTATAGTGCTTGAATTTTATTTTCTACAAATATGGCCTCTTTAAAAATGTTGGTTTTCTAAAAATATAGCCTCTTTAAAAATGTTGGTTTTCTAAAAGAGCAAAATCCTTCGAATTTAGTTAAGCCAATCAGCAACCATAAAATAACGAGAACTTACAAGATTGTGCCATTCCTCCTGCTAGTTCATTTGCCCCCTTTGATGCGTACAGTGTGGTGCGTACTACAAAACATGGCATGACATATTTGAAAACTGATTTACTCCTATCAAATCATGTGATCTCATGTTTTGTTTTTGCGCACTGTTTAAAAATAGCAATGAAATGCATTTTCGGTTAAGCAGGTTAGAAAAGCAGGGATATAATTCATGAGCATGGTTGGAAGTCTACGTGATAGATCCGCATTTTGCTCATTGCACTTAGTTCCGAAAGCAGAAAGTGCCTAAAACTGCGACGTACGTCGCAGAACAATCAGAGTCCTTGCAGAACAATTTTAAGTTTGGAACAAATGCCCGCGAGTGAGAAAAAGAATTTCACCTACGGGATGACATGTTCTGCAGAACAAAACGACTTTATTGTCCACCCTCCCCCCCCCCCCCTCAATTTTCTCGGAACAACATTTCCCCGAGCTTCAGTTTCTTATAGAAAAACTCCCCGCGTTCATAGGGGGATCAATCACGTGTCCGTTTCCCGTTCTGGAGCGCTTTTCTTGCTGAAAGTCATTGATAAAATTACAAATTTTGAATGTATGCCTTGGTTTGAAAAATAATTTTTTTCGTCATTGTCATTTTGCAATAAATGTGTAGTATTAATTTTATGGGTTTTTTCTTTTATGTCATAATAGAAATTTTAAAAAAATGTCTGCAGAACATTTATAACTGTCAAAAGTGCCGTTGCGGAACATTATATATTATTCTGCTTCTGGGCACTTAGTGTATCAAAAATTCCAGCACAGCATCAATGTAAAATAAAGTACTTTAAAAAGTTATGCAAAGAGCAAAAAGCACACGGATTTAGTTTCTATAAGAAGTAGTTCAATGAGCATTGTTGAGACTAATGATTTTCTTCTATTGTATGATTCAATGATTTTCTTCTATTGTGTGATTCAATGATTTTCTTCTATTGTGTGATTCAATGATTTTCTTCTATTGTAAACTAAAAAATTTCTTCTTTTGAAACCTAAAAAACATATTTTATTTTGTATTTACTCGATTTGAACGTATATCGTTTGCCAATAAAAAAAAATTTGGATTTTTGTTATTGTATATTTGTGTTGATAATGCATCCTTGAAAAGTCCTTGAATTCTTTTCTCCTTCAAGTGTACAAACCATGACTTCATCTTTAATTGAGCATAAATATGTGTCCATAATTTAAATGTGGGTTAGAATGCGTTATACGCTTTTTTGCCGATTTTGCGCCAAGTATGGTAACCCGTTGCCTATATGGTTCTATTACAACTTGGCATCCATTTTTGCAAACCTGTAGTTCAATTAAATAGTAGTGTTAATTATACTTAGCGGCATTTTGCAAAGTCGCCAAGGGGGGAGCGTATAGCGCATTTTAACCTAAATGTATTTCTTAGCACATTGATACACACATTCCCCTAAAGACTTGGTAGTAACTAAATTTTGTGACCAAGCACTATTAGTTACTCTATTATTATTGCTCATTTTAACGATTGCAATATCAAATTATTTTACAACAGCACAGATGAACTATGGAACCCTGTGATGTTTGGTAACTATTTTAAGCTAAAGATAAAACAGCTGATTAATTTTTATGGGGCTTTAGAAATGTTCAGAAAGTAAGCTACTAAGGGTTATATAGAATTTTAAAGTATCTTTTTATTAAAACCAAGTAAAGTTACCATGAGTCACTAGATCCCTATAGTGCAGCTGTACCATTTTAACTAAGTTTCTAAATACTTCCAGGTAAGTATAGTACATATGCATTGCTTTCTGTCTACTTTAAAAGTTTTTATTTGCATTATGTACTAACATATTTTTTGGATTTTTAGGACACAACTCCAATTCGATTTGCATGAAAAAATATGTGCTCTTTTTTTTTCCCTGTTTAATTTCAAATACTCATCAAAACTCAAAGTTAACATAGGTTTTTTGGGGGGTTTTTTTCAACCTATGAACTGTTTTTTAAGATAGAAAAAGCAAATTTAAAACAGCAACTTATCAAAAAATAATAATAATATTAAAATAATATAAATATTTTGTGTGCATATATGTATTTACTCATACACTTTTAAAACTTCTTTTCAGTTTGTTGAAAGCGACGTTGATGAAGAACTCTTATTCAATATTCCGTAAGTATAATTTTTCATTGTAATAATGTCTTCAATATTTTGTTTGAAATTTGCTAAAGTTATAAGTTGTCATATTGTGATAGAAACAATTCATATTGGGTTTCTTTTATCCCTGTTTTATGACAGGTTTCCAATTTACAAGCAAATTAAGTTTGTTTCCAATTTGAGAGAATACAATGTTCCTTACTAATACTTTATTCAGAAATATATTAACTAAGCTGCTATTCCTAGGAAAAACAAAAAACTTGATTGTACGAGTGTTTCCTTATCTCGATGCAAAACACAGTAAAAATTATACAATTTCTTAAAATGTGTGTTGGGGGGAAAAAAGTATTACTGTTGCATTTTTTGAACTTGCAAACATTTGTTGGATTGTACTTGTTTGAAATGAACTTCTGTCTTGTGAAGATAAGAAAAATGTGAAGTAAAAAAATTTATTGCTCAATATGACCCAAAGCATGTTAACTTTGGGGTCTACCATATAAGCTTTTTTGTTAAGTACATGCCTAACTGAGGTAGTATTTTTTTGTAAAATTTACCAGTTTTTTTTTTTGCAGCAAACTGCTTGAATTCAACAGGTTGGGGGGGGGGGGGGGGCATAGATGAAATCCATTAAAGCAAAATCTTTACTAAATAAATCCTGTAAATATGCATAGTCAAATTTTATGTCCAGCTGCAAATTATTTAAGCCAATTGATCTCAGATTGAGTTTTCATTGTGTTTTACTAATACAAAGAAAATCTCTATTCTATACCCGGTGATTAACTTTTTATTGTTTTGTTCTTCATCCCTAAAACGTGAAAAATGTGTTGCTTCACCACCATCTAAGTTACAATTCAATTGGATGATAATAAGAGCAAAAATTCTGCCCAACACAAACAAAAAATATGTTATTATAAAGGATTTTAAAACTTCAAAATTACAGGGTCCTTTTTATCATATGTTGTCAACCTTAACAAGAAAAGGTTTCAGTCATAACTTTCGCCAAATAGTACATGCTTGAATATGACTTAATATCTGGATCTAATGCATTACATTTGAAACATGTATAAAAGTGTGTTTTTTACTAACACCCCCCTAAACTTGATAGAGTGCTTTGTCATTGAAAATGAGTCAATCTGCCAAGTTTAGATTCGATTGAATAGTGGCAAGTGGGTTAATTAGCCATATTATCTGTATGATTTATAAATTCAGCCATTTAGGAGTTAAAATTGGCAAAATGGATAGAACAATAAATCAGGGAAAATACCTTTCTATCACAGGGTGTAGCATATAATTTGAAAAAAATATGAGTTCAACACTGGTACTTTAATTATTACATATTTCTAGGATTTAAAAATTACCTGATTAAAATCAAGGTGTTTTAAAATGTGCAGGGGTCCCATTCGCCCTAAAATTCCTAATTTTCCTTAAATTTTTATTTCATCCTAAAATTGTAGTTAAATTTGCATATAATTCCTTTAAAAAAAATTCAAAAATCCCCCAAATTTCCTCCAAACCCGTAAAAAAAAAACAGAGAATCCTTCAGAGGAGAACATCTTTTCTGAAATTTGAATTATTAATGATTGAATTTTTTGAAAATTTCAGTTTTTTTTTTTTTTTTTTTTTTTTTTTTTGGCCTGTTTTGAAACGTTCTTTGAATGGAATCTCTGTTAAGAACCTATGTCAGGTTTAAAATAAATATCCCTAAATTTGTTTAAATTACTACTAAAAATTTTTAAACTACCCCTAATATGTTTCTGAAATTTTTGGAATTATTCCTACAATTTCTACCTAATTTTTTTTAGAGGACTCACTGCGTCCCGTGAATGTGTCTTTTCTGTGGAAATTTAATCTTAGTATAACATCAAACGTTAATCAACTGATATAAGTTAATATATTGTTGTTGTTTTTTTAATTTACAGGTTTACAGGCATAGTTAAACTGAAAGGTATTATTGTCGTTGGCGGCGAGGACACTACACATCCATCCAAAATGAAATTGTAAGCTCATTTGAAAATTCAGGCAATTAATTTTATTTTAAGAGTTTCTGTGATTTTGGGTACTAAAGAGTGTTAAATGAAAATTGTGCTTTCTAAAAATGAAGTTTTGGTCCTCACACCATGCACGAGCTGTGGAATATGCTATGTGTATAGCGATTGCTTATCTGAAACAATTGCTTACTGGAAGCGTACGGGCAACTGATTTTTTTGGATAGCTGATTGTTAATTAAAAAAAAAACAGTACCAGTGTCATAGGAGAAATATGAAAGAAAGAAAATAGGGATATTTAAAAATAAAACTGTTAATTTTTTTTTTTTTATGACACATCTTACAAATAACTTTGCATAAATAAATGTAAAATTTAAGTAGGTATAAATTTTTAAAAAGGAAGAGTTGAGGGACTGCATCTATCTCTTATGGATAAAAATCACAAACTTGCAATTATATGGATTTTATGGTAGCATAACTTATTGCTCATGGTTATTCTTTAATAGGGATTCTCATCCTGCCCTCCCCCCCCCCCCCTTTAAACCTAAAGCTCATTTTAAACTGTAGGTTCCAGCAGGGCTCCAGAAAAATATTTTCTTCCTGAGTACACAAATACTATTACCAAAAATTTCATGCGAGTCTGTACACTTTAAATTATACCACTGAAGAAAATTAAAATTTATGTACTATTGAGGATTTAAAGTTGTTTAATTCAAAACCTTCTTAGCATTGGTTTTGGAAGCATCAGACTGCAAGATAAACATCGGTTTCCAATGGCACATTTTCAGTTTCAATATTAGGGTCATCAGTACTGGGTTGGCTTGAAGGTTGAGCTTGTGAAACGAAAGCAAACATTGATGTTTGTCCAGCATGGCTCCTTTCATAACCGTTTCATTTTTGTGCTTTCGATTTAAAGATTGGGAATAGTTTTGCTCCAACATTTTTTCACTGCAAATACGGCATTTTATTTTCCTTGTCTTGCCTGGATACCTCCTTTTCATTTTAAAGAAAAATGTGGATTCTTTCTAATTTACAATGAAATATCCCAAGAATTCTTTCAAATTATAAAGAAGATTGAAGTAAATAAACTCTCAAGTGCCAAAAACTCAAGATGCATATAGATTGAAAACAGTTACAGTAAAAGAAAAACTTGTAATTACATGTTTCAATAGGTTCAGATTCCAAAATCAGTTAATGAAGTCTTCTTTCCCCCCCCCCCCCACGGATGTGTGGGGGGGGGGGTCCATTCCCCTACCAACCTAACTGGAATTTCTTCTTCCTAAAATTAATTGGTGGGGAACTATATGGGAAATGGCATCTCCCCTTCAGGAGTTGCAACCCTGCGGAACGATGTCGCTTTTGCCGGAATGCAGATCTCTCAATCTGTTTGGCGCATTTAAAAAAAAAATGGCATTTGATTTTAATTTCCTGCGTACGTTCATTTTATGGGACTCTGGGTTCCACCCTCCTTAGCCATCATTGTGCATAAAAATAGGTTGTTGAACATACAAACCAATCAACCTAAAGCTTCATTTTCTGGACCAAAATATCTACCAATGTATGGCTTAAATACATGGGAATTATGGATAATTCAAACATTTTTAATATTTTTTATTCAATTCTAACTGTTGCGAAAAGGCCATAATCACAACAATTTCTGCTCAATGCGCTTTTTCTTTTTAATTAGCAATCAAAGTTTCCCTGTTAGACATTGGCGAGAAAACGATTCATTCGGCTGGAATCGAATGTGATGTCAAGGCTTCCCAAACATCTTGGCTTGAAATGCGGCAGCAGAAACCAGTTTTGCAAGTTTCTCACAAATTGCACCAACCTGTTCATGATATGGCAATGATCAACCAGCGCCAAGTATTTGGCAGAAACCTCATGATAACCGTAGAAACAGTAGGAACCCTTGACGTCACAGATTTTGTTGTGTGTTTTGTTCGGACTGGTTTTGGCTTGGTTTTGAGGCATTTTCTTTTCTTAATATTTAAATAACTAATTTTTTTAAATAACTTTTGTTTAAATATTTGGAATCGGAAAGAAATTCTTCATAAATATAAACTAATTTCACTCGTTTTTAAAAAATGTGGGAATTGTCCATTGTCTTACAACTTTTGTTAATGAGCTTTTTAATTACTAGTGTTTTACCTTGTAAAATATTTCACATGTATTAAAGCAGTATAACGAAAATGAAGCTTTAGATCTATTAAGGCAGGTTGAAAATCCATCTTAATAAAGCTGTTATATAAATTAAATAGCCATTTCTCTGTTCTTGTTTATGAATATTTAGCTAGAAGATAAAAAATAGATAACTTCATTGTTGTTATGAAAATTTAACTTCAAATATAGCACATACAATCAGACTGTCATAAAACTGCAAATATATTTTACTTGTTTTGTTTTTCAACCTTAAGTCTTTTTTAGCAATTGAGTTACTTCCTCTATTATAATTTTTCTTTTATTCTCGTGTTAACTGCTAACACTGCGAATTCGTTTTCTGCTAGGCACAGAGGACATATTTGCATTTTAGGCCAACTGAGTTATTGTTACCAGGTTGTTCTCTGTGACTTGTCCTACAAAATAGCTGTATCAGTACACAGGATATTCTAAGTGGAACTCTCAGTATGATCATTCTCTGTACTCACTATGTTACAATCTTCTCACCCAGTTCATTTAGAAACTACTTTCTATAAAACCTTAAAATTTGGCGAGTAAGTATGAAAATGATCATTTAATGAAAACTTCAAAAGTAGTGTCTAATATATTTTATTTTATATTTGAAATCCTTCAATGCCTATGCGGTGGCTTCACCTGCAATAGTCTTTTGCTTTATTAATTTTCATTTATAAAATAAAATATATTCGACACTATTTTCAAATTTTTAATTTATGTCATTTCCTTAAGTTATAATTTTCGTACCTATACACAACTACACACTAAATTTCTAGGTTTTAAACAAAGTAGTTTCTAAATGAACTGGGCTAAGAGATTGTAACATAGCGAGTATAGGAAATGATCGTTAATGAGAATTCCTCTTAAAATAATTCCTAACTTAAGTTAATAAATTAGCATCAACTACTTGCAGTTATTAAACTTTAAATGCATATTCTCTTTTTGACCTTAGTATGGCATTACAATATGCTGATATACTATGTTTGTATCTACAATCAGACACACATTACCATCCACAACTTGACACAGTCAAATTAAAGAAATGTATTTTTAAAAAAAAGTATGTGTTGAACTACGTTGGACAGTATTAGTAAAGGCACATGCAAAATTGGCTATAATGTAAGTAGCCTGGTTGCTTAATATTCTTGGATCCCACCCGATGCCTTATCATTTTTTTCGTGCCGCATCTAAACAAAGTATTCAAATCAAATACTGCTTCCAGAGTTTAAATCTCACTCAGTGAGAAATTAAAGGGTAGCTGGAGTTTTTTCTTTAATATATTAACTATAAATTAAAATTTTGTAGAATTGTTTTTCTAGCAAAATTCCTAGAAATATTGTACAGCTGTTTTATTCTTCATAAAGAAAAGGGTATGCAAGAAACTAGGGTTCCCATAGTTATTAAAAGTGCATAATATTTTTAACTTGTTTTCCAGGCCTTAAAAGTACCTGAAAATGCTTTAAGGTACTTAAAAGTACTTAATTTTTGTCACTAATCTGCACTCCATCAACATTTTTTTTTTTTTTTTTTAAATGTTTTTTTTATATATGCATCAACTTGTACATCGTCTGATTCATATTTGCTGATTGGAGGAGGAGAAATCGAATGGTTTTAGTTTCACTCTGTACCCAGTGAGACAAACATGCGAGATTAGTGTTTATGTTTTGACAGCCAAAAGATCAGACTGTCGTCAAAATCCGTTTGTAAAGCAAAATGCTAATTATGCAAGAAAGATTTTGATATTAACGCTCTGGACAAAGCAACTGTAAAGTCATACTTTAAGATATTGATGAATGAAAACAATTTTTTAAAGTCCTTAAAAATATTATTTAGATCTTTAAAAGTCATTGATTTTCACTGTATGAGTTCAGCGTAAACCCTAGAAACCAATGTAGAGAGTTGCTAGAGTATAAAATCTAATCAACCCATGATTTGATTGAGTACATGTAAATTATTAATTCAAATGAAAAATTTGTTTTATTTAAAAAAAAAAAAAAAAAAAAAAAAAAGGTTTTCTAGTAATTACAATTAAGTATTTTTCACTTTTAAATAGTTAATTATTTTTTTTTTTTTTTAAAGTTGGTTTTTGACAAGATAAAAAAAAATCTAACTTGATGATATACTTAGTTTTTGAATGGAAATGTAATAGATTTGTTTTTCAGATTTAAAAATAGGCCAAATATAAATTTTGATGATGTGAATGTTGAAGCGGACGAAGAGTTTGAAATGCAGCCAGACTTAACTGGGACATTAGAATACCCCATAAAGTAAGATATCTTTCTGTTTATAAAACCTTGCTTGTTTTTATACTTGTACAACTTTTTAGCCGCTACACCTAAAACTGTCTGCCATTAAAATACTTCTTTTCTGAAACTTTCCCTGTAAGGGCAACCAGTACAACTTTAGCTATTACAGTTACTGCTTTCCAGCTTTTTTACATCCCGTTATGTCCCCCAATTGAGATTGTAATTTTCTGTAGTATATATTAGTTTTATAAATTTGTGTTGTCCGCAAAATTTTTGAATTTGTCCCCAAACATTTTGCATTAAACTTCAGCTATAATTTCTGCAGTTTTTTATGATTATTGTTGTTTAAAAGTATGGAATGAGTTGTCTTTTTTAGTAAATTGGTATACATTCTAATAGTAAAAAAAGTTAAATTAATGTTGTCGATGTGCACACCATACCTCATTCTGTAAAGTTCCTTTTTTTTTGCCAGGGAGATGTGACGTAACTGAACATTATTTTTATTTACTTGTATTGCATTCAACTTGGGTGCCTGATAATTCCTCCTGAAACAATCGCAATGAGGTGACTATCTTTTGAGATGAAAATGTAGGGTAGTCCCTCTTGAATGACTTCCTGGAATATACACCCCCTTGAAATTACTCAACTGCTATATTTTTTTCTGTATCTTTTGTGTTAGAATATATCCAACACTTCTGTTAATTTTTTCACGTGTTAACTTCACGAAGAATTTTCATCTTTCTAAAACAAAGTGATGGTCGTTTTGTTACTTCCAATTTTTTGTGGAAGTGTTCCGAAAAAATTGCAGAAATTTTCTTCAAAATTCCACACACAAAGGCAAAAAAAAACAATTAGCCAATTTGAAACATTGCCCCTGAGAAATCTCTATTTAATGAAATTGGCAAGTAAAATGAAAAATCCAATCACCCTGTCTTGTTGACAAGGATTGAACTTATGTTCAGGAAAGTTCCATTAAATTTCTATTATGTTCCAGAATTTTTAGAACAGAAATTTAAAAAATGAACTAAAACTATGTATTACTAGCCTGTAAATATGTTCACTGTATATTCTCAACACATGTAACTTGCAGGTCCTATAAATTTATGATTAACTTTATTTATCGATTGCTCCTGTCTAAACTGTAAATGTTTTCGTAGACATTGCATCACATTTCATAGAGAATTAGTAACTTTTTTTATTAATGTGAGATTATAGGGGAAAAAAATTAACACTGATTTATTTCAAACAGTATATCTACTACACAACTTTCAGAATTTCACTGTTAGCTGCCAATCAATAGTGTAACAGGAAAAATTAACAGTTTAAACACAAATTGTTAATACTTAACATGGAATATTATAATTTGAATTTTGTAAAGGGACACAGTACTGACAGCACAATTAAAATTCAAAATAAATTACAAATTGAGTTTTGGCTGGTGTAATAAGGCCTTTATTATGTAATTAAATTTCAGTTTAATATGATCGTTTGAAGAATTTTTTTGTAAATGTGCTAGTTTTTTAACACTTGTAACTCTAAAATTAAAGAAAAATTTGCTTACGTTTTGAGGAAAATTGCAACCAAAAAAAGTTTGACTTTAATAACTTGGTGTACTTGATGTTTCAATCATATTTCTGCTTGGAATTTTATTATATGTATGTATTTTATAGGGTAGTAAAATTTCCTAACGTTCATCATTTAACAATATATTTCCCAAAGAATTTTGGTGCTGAATCGACAAAAGTTTACTATATAGGCTTAAAAGGTGAATTCACAAAGGTAAGTATCTAGACAATTTTTTAATCATGTGTTTGTTTGTACGTGTATTTTTAAAAACTTTTTAAATTATCAGGTTCCAAAACATTGTCGTAAGTTTTCTAAATTTGGTTTTTGCCACTCATGAGTTTCTTCAATAGCTGAATGATGAAACAATTATTTTGCCAAATTGATCAATTATGCATCAAGCTTTTACTAAACTATTTATATTATATTATAATCTTCTTTTTGGCTCACTTCTATAACAGTTTTAATCAGGGCTTGGAAATTATTTTTTGACGGACCCAAGGCTTGTAAAAATTCAGATTAGGCATGTAAATATTTAGTAAAAATATCTTTCCAAACATAAATGTTTAGTGTTTTACGGAAAAATCACCAACAACTCTCCTGGTTAAGTTTTGTAGGAGTGTCTTGACTTTAGTTCATTTTAATTTAAAAATAAATTAAACAGATAGATACATTGTTGTTTAAACTATTCGAAAAAACAATTGTGGTTAATTGTTTCTCAACTGATTTGTTCAAGATACATGACTGCTTTTTATTAGTCATCATTTTGAGCATGTATTTTTTATAAACTAATATACCTAACAAGGCTTGTAAAATTTGAGATTTTTCAAACCATTTCAAATATTTTTTTTATCAAAATTTTAAATCCTTTCAGCTACAAAGGCAAATTTCTAATTAAAACCAGAAAGTGGTAAACGTAGTAAGTAGCTAAAGCGAAAATGTTAGGAAAACATTAACTGTTTTGGCACATCTGACACTTTCAATCTTTATGATTTTAACGAAAGTATGGCTGCAGCCTCGCCTAGTCAGCTTGTGGAAATTTTCACACTATCAACCGTTTTGCACACTCTTTTGAATCAAAATGACAGACACTTTAATGTAAAAAAAGTTGGAGTTTTTCTTAGTACCTGCCAAGTTTACCACTTTTAGTTTTCAAATAATTCAATGTATAATTACTACTTTTTGTTGAAATGCAAAACCAGACAAGCAATTTTAATGAGTTACATTGAATTTTTCACAAATCCACACATCAATTAGTTTAATAAGCTTTATTATTTGGTTTCAGTAGGTTGTATTAATTTATATTTTCCAATTCATAGAATACATCAGTATTTTAACCTCTTCAATAATTATCAAGATTTAACTTAAATATTACATATTTAAAATATCCATAGTCTCCCAATTTTGTAATCTGCTATTGTAAAATCTGTTTGAATCTTGGTTAATTCCTATTAAAATTACTTATGATTTAAAAATGCCATTTGGTTAAATGTACACAATTTCGATCATAATATAATAGTTAAAATCAAATGCCATTTGAGCTACTGCAAAGTATTAAGTTTCTTCACTGTACTAATCTCGCATTTAATTCTTTTCAGCCTCCTCGGCAAGAAATAACTATTTGTACATACGAATCTGCACCAAACCCCTGTGACCATAAGACAAAGGCTTTTAATCCAGTTCCCCATGAAATACGATAACTTTGCAACTGTAGTTTAACCCAATTTTCATCTTGTTTGTATACAATTTGTGCTTGACATTATGCAATATATAATTTTGATATGCTTCTTTTGTCGATATCTTTCTACTGCATTCAAAACATAGGAATGAAAATGCATTACTGATTATTTAGGCAAGTAATTGCTTGTTTTAGAGTTTCTTACTAATCAAGATTGTTCACAATTGCTTAAAAGTTGAATCTATAGAATTATTTTTGTACGAGTTGCAGGATAAAACTAAAAGGAATAGTTCTGTGACGCAAGTCAAAAGTTAGCTATTTTTTAAATATTTTAAGTGATCAAAAAACTTAGAAACATTCAAATGCCATTTTTTACCATGCTGCCCTTTTGTAGCAATAAAGTTTAGCATTAAAACCAATTGCTTGAATCACAGATTAAAGTTTCTGTAACTTTCAAATTAAATATTCAGAATGAGTAAATATATCAATAGATGATACACATTTATTTGTATAAATTAAGAAGTAATTTAAAAGCAATAAGAATCCTGTACATGGCTTTATAATGTCATCAAAAGTCTTTTCTAAAGGTAAATATAAACTTCTTTCAAGATCTTGATCACTTCAAACATAAATATTTACATCACTAAAAGAAAGAAAAGTTAGTGTGCAAACAAAGGAAACCTTTTCTTTCCACGTTGATTCAATGAAAGTAAAATCTACAAATTAAAACAGTCTTGGTAAAACTAAAATATCTTATCTCCACATTTTTAAAATACTCATTTCTACAATTTCTGAATCACCCTCAGCAAATAATCTTTTTCTGATCTTAAATCAATCTGGTTATAAAAAGATGAATGAGAAGTTGTATAAATACACATTCTAAACTTGAAATAACTTATGGTGCAGTATAAAGATTCTGATTCCAATCAACATGCAACAGGTCTAGCTGATTAAGACTAATAGTATACATGTACTATAACAATTAGATTTAATTTATCTATGTTACATTATTAAAAAAGAGCTGAATAAAAAAATACAGAGATATAAAAGAACCTGAACATTTTTGAATCGGAAAAAAATGGAGAGATGTTTACAATATGTGCAAATTAATGAAAAGTTTTGAGAAGCATTGTCAAAACGTTAAACAATTTAATTTCCTACAATAAAAGAAAGATCTTTGACTAGGGAAATTAATAAAAAATCTAAGAGAAAAACCAGAAAATGAATTGGATAGAATCAAAACAAACTAATGAATAAAATTATATATTATCTCCTATAAATATACTTTGTCAATAAATAATTTGAGCTTAGGATATACTTCGTACTAGATTTGGTTTCAATTTTACATTCGATTGTTTCCCATGCAACTGTTCGGCACGATCCAGAAAAGCGCCCACCATTTTTCGGACAACTTCATTGAAAAACACATGAGCCAATTGGGAGTGCAGCAAAGAGCGAAACTCAAAAGAAACCTAGAAAGAAAGAAAAAATTATTTGCCTAAACTGTTTAAACACTAACTTTAATAAAAGTTTTTTTTTTTTTTTTTTTTAAGAATAAAGTTACTAAAAGTCCAGCACCTGCCTTACTGAAGTGTTTAGTAGAATAACATTTTAGGAGAATTATCAAATATGTATTTATAGTGGGAACTATAGAAAGTTGTAAGGCACCTATGAGCCTATAGAAAAATAATGAATATAATATACACAAAATATTTATTAAAAATTCAATTTTTCTTTTAATAATGTACAAACGAAAGTTATTTCTGATATAAGAAACGGTTAAAAAATATTTTTGTTATTTCCAACTTGCCAACAATTAACACTAGCCTAGGAAAACAAATCAATTGTGTTCAACATTGTAAAGACAACAGCAAAATCTATATATTTCGTCACATCAATGCTACAACAAGACAACTCGAAAATCATCATTTTTTTAGGTATGTGCACAATGAGTCCTAATCTACCCACCTTTATTGTATACCACCAGTGAACAATTGTAGCAAGATCCCATTTAAGCCATTAGCCTGTAATACGAACTCAATGCTTTGAAAAAATTTCAAATGTGTTTTTCTCAAAACTCTGGTTTTGTAGTTATCTAATTGTACAATTAGGGTGATAATATATGAGTGTCCTTATATAAGTATGTTTTTAATTTTAAGCTACAATTTTGTTCGATTCCTGATAAAATCAAGAGGAAATTTCCTGGCTACTTGAGATCTTTAATACCTTTTTATTCACCCCTTAAGAAGTGTGATCCTAAATTTGAGATCTACTGCAATAATTTGAACTAGGTTTTTTCTTCTAGGTATCTTGGCTAATACAAATGTTGTATGATGAAGGGGTAAAAGTGAAGAGGCTCTTTAAATAAACAGCAGGTTTATTCATTCCATAAGTTATAACTAGGTTCTTAAACCTAAACTAGAAGAGGTTCCTTTCACGTCCGTTCACCTTCACTCCCTCAATCATACTCTTCCTTCGGCGGCGAAGTTGGCGCTAGGGGATTACATTAAAAGCGCCCTCTATATCACTTAGGATGAGACACTCTGCCATCCTGATTAAGGAGGACTCCAACTTATTGATATATACTAAACCTGTAAATTGAAAAATACAGCACAATAATAATAACATTTAAACAACATTAATGTCTTGTAGATCACAACACGTAATTCTTAAAAATTTAAAGTCTGTGCAAAAAGACCATAAAAAGTTGAAAAGTTTGTAGAAAAGAGAAAAAAGTCTCTTCTTCAAAAAGTTTGTGTGAAGGAAAATAGAAAAAAGTCTCTTCTTTAAAAAGTTTGTATAATAGAAAAAAAAGTATCTTCTTTCAAAAGTTCATAAAAAAAAGAAAAAAAAAGTTTCTTCTGTAAAAATTTTGCAGAAAAAAAAAAAAAAAGTTCTTCTGTAAAAAGTTCTTGTAAAAGAAAATTGAAGAAACTCAAGTATCTTCCCAGCACTTCATCATAAAGATTAATATTTTAGCTACTAAAAGTTGACGAAAAACAATCTGCATAAATCTTTGAATAGCAGACGGTGAGTTGCATAAGTCATAAGTAGTTTCGGAAATTATTCTGTCGATGTATTTTCACTTGAAGATTGGAGTTTCAACTGGTAGGAAAAGCTTCATTTGAAAATTTGTACTTTTCATTTTCTTTGGTTTGTAAATCTTGACCATATTCATAACAGTATTCCGTAAATTATCGTCGTTAATGTGCGAGAAATCCGCTTCGTTTAAACTCACGCTATCCCCAATTGTAGAATCCCCAACAAAAGAATTCTCTGTTAGTAAAAATCAACACGTGTTTCTGTTTGTTTACATTCTGGACCATGTGCTTCTGCTGGTGGGCCTTTTCCTAAGTCTTCTGTTCCTACACACACTTCATCAGGATCTTCCAATGACCGCTCGTCTATTCTCCTGGAGACATTAAGCCCCTCCTCCATCAACGAAGAAGGGATATTTTCTGTTGAGTCATTTTTTGTATGACCTTGACACGTGTCATCTTCTTGCGTTTTCGGAATCGGAAGGATTTGAGAAGCATTTAAAATGTTGTTATTTCTTTCAGCAGGAAAAGTGATATATTCGAAGTCCTTTTTTAAAGCAACATAGCATTTTTTTTTCGTGCGGATTTCGAATTGGTTTTCATTCGGAAATGGGTCTCGTGTTTTTATGCTTTCGTATACATTGGGTGGAATTATTAAGTTACAACAGAGATCGTCACAGGCTGCTGCAGTTACTAGAATTGGATTTTTGTTCTTTGGATGAGCTAGATTTATTTTTGTCAACTTCGCTTTTTGTGTGGAATCGAAAGCTCCTGTGAGGGTTATTGATCCGTCAGACTGTTGAGGGTGGTAATACACCGGTTTTTACACAAGTTATATTAGTACCACCATCGATCAAAGTTTTTATTTTTTTATCATCGATAAGAACATCTTCGTACTGTAGCTTATTGAAATATTTATCGCGGTTGTAATTTCTTCCGGTTTCTATTTCGCAGACGTGATTATTTGGCCTAAAATTATCGTTGTTGTTACGTTGATTATAAGAACCCCGTAGCAGTCTGTTAAAAGACCTTCTGTATTAGTTTTGCGTATTTTTGTTTTGAAAATTATGCCCGCTGTTGTATGTTTGTTGCTGATGATTTGTTTCGCTTAGAGATTTAAGTTTTGACGTAAAGTAAATATCGCACTCTTTTGCAAGTTCTTTAGGTTCTAGCCAATCTTCCCCTTGGCGAATGGCGATGTGTGCTTGTGTTTGGCGGTCAAGTGTGCTGAAAAGTTTATACGACACCATTAATTTACATAGTGTTTCATAGTCAGTGGCGTTGCGTACCTTACAGTAATACGCGAATGATCGTGATAGCCTTGACCCAAATTGCGTATGCGACTCGTTCGACATACGTTGGCTCCTTCGAAAATTAAGAAGACATTCTTGTGGCGTGGGTTGAAATTGGCGCAGGACAATACTTTTGACTTGTTCGTAATTTTTTAGGTCGTTCTCCGAAATATTTAGTAAAATGTAACTAGCCTGTTCGCCCAGTATACTAATCAAAATTTCCGATTTTGCATCATCTGGGACATTTTTTGTAGTAAACGCCCGTTCTAGCGACTGAAAGAATAAATTGTAGTTTTCTGGTCTTGATGGGACTGGCATGCTTAGTGTTCGAACACTGCGAAGAAGACTTTCGATATTTGGACTTGCTTCGGTTGCTGTGGTAGTTCCAGTACTAGTTTGGTTTAATGCAGAAGTATTTTTAAGAGATGTGAGCTCGAGTTCTCGTTCTATCTGTGCAAGTTTAACTTCTTCGATTTGTTTTTGTTTTTCAAACTTATCATCTTCGATTTGCTTTAGTTTTTTCATTAGCCTCTTGAGCTTTTCTATCCTTTACAACTGTTATTAAATCTTTAACAAAAACTGGATCTTTAACAAAAATTTCACTTTTTTCAATTAAGTCTTTTAATTTTAGAATTGTGGTACCATCCGGTACAAAGATATCTAACTCAGCGGCGACAAATGCGAGATCTTGCTTTCTGATATTTTTAAACATAATTAATAATAAGATGGATCCTACCTGCGTTTCTTGATTTTACTTCACTTTTGGAGTTGTATCCGTTTTATGTTGTTGCTCTTTCGAAGAGTACTCGTTGCTTCTGGTTTCTGGCTTAGTTGGTCGATGTGGAATAACTGTGCCTTCGTTGAACTTCTGCTTGACGGCTGAAGTGGGACTTGTTCGGCGAAGCGACAGTGTTGTAGTTGCAGGTTCGATTTGGCTCAGGATGCTGGATTCTTGCTGGCTATGTGGAATAACGGTGCTAGCTTCGTTGAACTTCTGCTTGACGGCTGAAGTGGGACTTGTTCGGCGAAACGAGTGTTGTTCAGTTGTATAATGACGACGCTGGTTGATGAGTTTGCCTTTTATTTGTAGATTCTACTGGTGGTCGCTGATTGCTGCTGTAATTCGTGAAGAGGATTTTGGTTTGACCTCTGGAAGCGTGAAATTTTTGTTTCGTGAAGAGGATTTTGGTTTTACCTCTGGATGCGTGTAAGTTCAGTTTTTGTTTCGTGAAGAGGATTTTGGTTTGACCTCTGCATGCGTGAAAGTTCAGTTCTTATTTTCCAATTCTGAAGTTTCGTTTTGTTTTTCAAATATTTTTTTCATCGTATTCTCGCGGGCAAAAAGCACGGCGAGCCCCCATGTTGTATGATGAAGGGGTAAAAGTGAAGAGGCTCTTTAAAAAAACAGCAGGTTTATTCGTTCCATAAGTTATAACTAGGTTCTTAAACCTAAACTAGAAGAAGTTCCTTTCATGTCCGTTCACCTTCACTCCCTCAAACATACTCTTCCTTCGGCGATGAAGTCGCCGCTAGGGGATTACATTAAAAGCGCCCTCTATATCACTTAGGATGAGACACAAATTATCAGGAATACGATTTTGTTCCCAAGTTTGGTAGTTAAGGTGACAAAATCTGAGATAAGGGACTAAGGTGTCCATGCCTATAACTTGCCATTGGCTGAACCTTGTTGTATTATTAACTGAAAACTAGCTAAAGTACTGAAGTCAGCTGTTTACTTCACTACCTCAGCTAGTTTTTTAAAAAAATAAAAAGTACTTACATGAAAGTAGAGAGTGCATGAATTTGGATTATTGGGCAAGCCAGGCTTAATATTCCAAACAGTTTCTAAGTGATTAAATAGACGTCCATCTGTACAGCAAGCCTAAAACACAAAACATATTATGATCACTTTTCAATTAACAAAAAAGTACTTTTACTGTGTATTTCAGAAAATAAAGTATTTATAAAATAAAGTATTTATAAATAATATTTATAATATTATAAATAAAGGGAACACAATGAGGAACTTGCACAAGTGAGGAAAATGAATATTTTTTTAATTTTCTAGTGTTATCCAACGAATATATTTGAGCAATGCAATTATTTTTTATCTTTATGCTTTCAATTAATAAAAAATCGAGTGTGAAATTAGCCGAAATCAAAGCAAAAGTCAGGTGACCAAAAATGCATAAAAAAAACGTGACGTGGTTACGCATAGATAAAGTTGAAAATCAGAGGAAAAACCTCACTCATTCCTCGTCTAAAACAGGTTTTAGACTGGTTCATTATCTGCGCTTTGATGTCTCACGCAAAAGTGGCTTTTTCCCGCCAAATCGCAAAGTAAAAAACTAAATTTTTTTTTTAACTATCTATCCGAGCTCAAATTTTTGAAAGAATGGTATTGTTTTTAATGATTTTTCTCTACTTTTATTTCAAAATAAAACCAAAAAACGTGAAAGTTCCTCATTGAACACTTAAACATAACAAAAATAATAATACTGTTCATCCTAATACAATCCAAATATTTACTTAAATCTTTTGATCTAGATTGATAACAAATATTATAAACAAATTGTTCTCTATCAGTGGTCGTCAAACCACAGTTCTGCCATGAAAATAACTTGGTAACTGACGTTTACTCTTTCCAAACAATTTTAAACAGGAGAGAAGCATTTCTATGTAAGTTTCAGGAGTTCAGAAATAACATAGCGCTCGTAAGTTATGTTTTAAAAAACACTCTGTGCTATGTGACGTAACCATTTTTTCTCCCTTTAATATTAACATTGGTGCGTTTGAAATGCAATTACTGTAGTAAAAAAACAAAAAATTGTGGAGCTAAAAAATTTGAACACCTCAATACTGATATGGGAAAAATTGGAGAAAATTAAGTTAATCTTTGTTCTCAGAAAAAGTTATTCGAATCAGTTAAAAAAAAAAACATTAGCATTTGCTGTTCTTTCAATCTTAGGCTATAAATATTCATGATTAATGAGAAACTGTAATTCTGCTGGAAATTAAAAACAATATACAAACTTGACTAATACAAATGCTTCAAGGATGATATTATTACAATTGGTTTTATTTCAAATTAGTACTAGATAGTTTTAAACTAGCTCTTAAAAACATGGTTCTTGAAAAGAAGTTTGGCTCTCCAAAGAAACCCTTACCATTGTATTACTGATTTTTGTCTCTTAAATAACCAGTTTAACAGTTCTATATCCATTGTGATTGTAATTTTGTACACCACTCCTCTGAACAGGTGGAAAAACCCCTTTCAAAAGCTTTCTACTATTTGCAGTTTAGAAAGAAGCTAAGTAGTAATACAGTTTATTTTTACTAACTACAAATGAAGTGAATATTAACCAAGCAGTTTATAGACAAACTAGTAGACTCGTGTACAGCCTGATCATTTAAGATTGCTTAAAGGTATAATTCTTATGTTTCGTCAGCATGCTTAAATTGTTACTTTTTAACGTGCTGCCATCTACGGTATACTATCACAACTTCCCAAAAGTTTTGGCCTATATTCGATATTTTTTTAATTTTGATTTTCAAACAAATAACATTTGATGTCTTAATATTGCTATGCTCATAGATGGCAATACACTCGCTTGAAAGCAATTTTGGATTTTCTTCCCTTTTAATATTACACAGCAGGAAAAAAAAAAGCTTTTAAAAAATGTATTTAACGTTCAAAAGAATCTTACTCATGATTTTAACTGTAAAAATTAGGTTTCCCTGCATAAAAAAAACTTGGAAAGAAATAATATTCACATTCACTGTAGTATTATGGTCAATAAGGAACCAGAAGCATATTACAAATTGTTCGACTAGCCCAATCCCAAAGGTTTCATAGCCACTCGGTGAAAGAAATTTTACCAAGACTAATGATAACAGTTATATCTTACAAATAATTTAATATGGGCAATATTTTTAACTGAAAATTCTTGACTTGACAAAAAAAAAAAATCGAAATAATTAACTTTTATTATTATTCACACAGAACATTTCGAATGTTCATTTTCCATAACCTTTCATTTATTTAAGACAAGCAATGCTTATATTGCTTCTAAGGACCGCACACCACTGGAAATAATATATAAGATGTCGTATTAGACAAAACTAATTTGAATATTTTACTTGGCTTTATACAGAAGCAAACCTTAAAACAGCAGAAACCACCTTACCCTAACGAGATGTGGCTTTGCGAGTGTAACTGATGAAGTGTAACGCTCTAGGAGTGGCGGGAATCCGATCTCCAGATCCGCTTTCAAATGCCCTGGTCTCCGTTTCGTCACCACCGAACTGTTGCACCAGGGAAGGAAATCTTTATAGTGCTCCACATCGGAGACAACCTCATAGAGCTGCTCCATGGAGTATCTGAAATTAATCCATGCATTTTGAACTGTGCTTTAAGTGATTTGAAATTTATGTTATCTGGACAAAAAAATTTACACACAAAGAAACAAATTTCTATATTATTAATGTTCAAGCCTGTTATCCTATCATCCTAAGAAAAAACTTTATTATATTCCAGCATGGAGCTGCTCCGGAAAATTAATGCAGCGTCACATGAATAATAAAGAAATTCATTGCCTATTGCTGATTTTTCAAATAAGTTTAAAAAAATCCAAAAAAGACATTTTGTACAAAAACGACTATTATTCTTTGTAATTGAAATTAAAGTTTAATAAAATTACGATTGTGTCAATGTTAGACTTTTGAAGAACTAAGATTTAGTTAATACTACACACGAGGAGCACATGACATCACAAAACTGGTTATGCGCTACAATTTCAACCAAAACCAACTATTTTCCCCATGATTTCCTCAAAATTTGATCATTAAGAGCCTTTAATAAATGAAAACTACAATTTGAAGCAAGTAAAAATATATTTTCAAATGTCTAAAATATATTAAGGTCTGTTTAATGATTTAATCGATTGGAGCTTTATTATTTAACGCTTAATTGCAATACAGTCGCGGAATTCCCATTGACACCGATATTTTACAAGCCAGCTTTCTGCCCACCAGGAATGTCCTAGAATCAGTTTTGAAACCTCCTCAGCTGCTTTGTTTGTAAACATTTCTCTTATCTATTAGTAATTACTTGCTAGCACTTCAGGACAGAAACAAAATTTTCTCCTCACTATGAAAGAATAATGATTTGGGACAAAACATGAAAGGGAAATTCCAGAAATGTGGTCGTAATTTTAATTATCCTTGTCTTTTTCAAGGTTTGGCTAATCTAACTTCTTCCTATTTTCCAAATGCATGGCAACCCTGCATGAGTTGTTCGAGTTGTTTAGTTTTAAAATGATCAAAATCCACAAAATATCTTTGTGCCAGCCATAAATGACTATCATAAAAAAAAAAAAGTAAGCTACTTATTAACTTTTGGGGTCAACTAATACATTGTTTGCTTATCATACAGCCACAGCATGTTTAAATCCTGATTTTGCTGCTAAAACAGAAAAATCATTTTAAAATGCCTTCCCATCCTAAAACCACTTAACAAAACAAAAAAAACTTGGGTACTCTCAATAATGTACAAGAGTATTGAATGAGCTATCAGACAAATAAGAAGATCCTTTCTGACATATACAAAAACTATTGAAAGACATGCTATTTTTCTGAAAATAAGGCAAATGCATTTGCCAAAAAAAAATTTATGGTTTGAATGGCATCCACAAATTTATCTTAGAATAATTCATTTTTTGAATGCAATGAAATTTTTTCCAACAGAAATATACTTGTGAATAAATTATCAATTTAACATATGCAAAATGTAAATTTCAACCTAATAAATACAAAAATTTATTTACATACAGTCAAACCTCATTAAACGTGAAATCGATGTTGCCATTGAAATCGCTCACATAAACAGAATTTCGTGTTAAACAAATAAATTAATTATTTCGCGTTATTCAACTGGGTTTCATGTTAAGCAATTTCGTGTTAACGGAGTTTGACCATACTTTGAATTATCATTGTGGATATTATTTTTATTGGGAATTCACTTTATAATAGAATAATTGATTACTATACACACATATTTTTGGTCAAAAAGAAATAAAATCTTAGTAAAAGATTATAAAATATCATCTTAATAAAAACATTTTTAAAAATATTTATTTTAAATTAGTTTTATTTAAAAATATTGTATATTGCTGGAAAAACTAGGGATCAAATGATGCTTATATACGTGCATGACAGTCAGTGAGTTAAGTCACATGCAGCCATCATCAAATTTACTCCCCTCAATCAATTTTGCAAACCGACATTTAAAATTCCATACTTGTCTACCGAACCTACTACCTGTCTCTCACAGTTTCATAGCTATGTCATTTCAAAGTTAGGGATACTTTTCCGAAAGACTTTTAAAAGAACCTCCTTTTCCTGCAAACCAATTTAATTAAACAACAACATTTTGACAAGCATCTTTTGCAAACCGACGTATTTAAAATTCCATACTTGTTTGTCCAATCTACCACTTATCTCTTTAATCTGTCTCTCACAGTTTTGCCGTTATATCATTTCAAAGTAGGGAATCTTTTCTGGGAGACTTTTAAAAGAACCTCCTTTTCCTGCAAACCAATTTAATTAAACAACAACATTTTGACAAGCATCTTTTGCAAACCGACGTATTTAAAATTCCATACTTGTCTGTCCAATCTACCACTTGTCTCTTATCTGTCTCTCACAGTTTTGCCATTATATCATTTCAAAGTTAGGGAATCTTTTCTGGAAGACTTTTAAAAGAACCCCCTTTTCCTGCAAACCAATTTAATTAAACAACAACATTTTGACAAGCATCTTTTGCAAACCGACGTATTTAAAATTCCATACTTGTTTGTCCAATCTACCACTTGTCTCTTTAATCTGTCTCTCACAGTTTTGCCGTTATATCATTTCAAAGTTAGGGAATCTTTTCTGGAAGACTTTTAAAAGAACCTCATTTTCCTGCAAATCGATCATATCTTGACACACATCTTCATTTCCACTTACCCAAGAAGTCTTTTCTCGGAGTATTCCTTTCTCTTGCTCCCCAGGGGATTTGGCAGAGTGAACAGCTGTCGCGATATACACACATTGTCACCTTCCAATGACGAAGACGATTTTCTGAGCGTCAGAGGGGACTGCGAACTTTGGATGCTGATACCTCTGGGCAAACTATAGAAAAGGAAAAAAAAATTGTTTATTGTCGAAAGGTTAATCAAAACAAAAATAAATTTATATAAAACAATAGAGAAATTTTATTGTATGGAGCAGAAACATGATGCCACAAAAAATCAGACATTCAAAAATTTGAAGTTTTCCAAAAGAATTGTATTAGAAATATCCTTAAAATCTTATGACTTGTTAAAATTAGTAACGTAGCAGTTTTATAAAGGTCAGGCAATACTTCAATAGAGGAAGAAATCAGCAAGAGAAGGTGGCGATGACGGGTCATGTGTTACGAATGCCAAAAAAGAATCTGACACACGTTTCTCTCTCCTGGGCTCTTGATAGCAAGAGGAAAAGAGGAAGACCTAGGACAACTTGACAAAGACAAATGCAATCAGACCTAAAAAAGGCTGGATTAAATGGTCTAGAGGAAGCAAGATGCCTGGCAAAAGATAGGAAGGCATGGAGAGATAGGCTGGATGCCTTGTGTGCCAAACAGGGTGAAGAGCCTAAGTAATTTAAAAGGTTGGTTAGTTGGTTTGCACTCTCAATTACCTATCTTTATGCACAATGAGAGCTAATCAGGTCGGGACCTACACCTTAACGTGGATTCTGTACCACGACAAACATCCATGCCTAACCCAGGATTCAAACCTGGCACCTTTGGCTTGCAAAGCCAGAGTATTGTAGAAAGAGTTTGTGTCATTTTATGACATTTATATCCAGACAATAAAATATATGCATTTCTACCCTGATTTTTATTTGTTAAGATTGTAACTCTTACATCACCCCATAGACGTACTTCTTAAAACACATTTTCAGCCAATATATTACTTAAATTTGTTCCTTTCGCATAACATCAAGTAGGATTGTGACAATCATTGTCGATAAAAGAACACTTCTATATATGAATGGATTATAATAGATTAGGCAAAAACACGAAGCATTTATAATTTGATGACATCTAATGACAGAATTCTACCACTTGTTATGTTTATGACATAACCAAAACCTTGTTAGTTTGGCTGTTTTATATAAAAACAAAAATGCCACCAAGTTGGAAAAAAACTTGTGAGAAAACTTGTTACTGAATATACAAGTTGTAATCCCATCTCTATTTGTAGTCAAGATAAAAAAAAATTCTCATACGTGCACTGAGCTAAAGAAAACGAAACTAGAGTGCTGACTGAGCGAGCCGAACTGAATCGCATCCTTTAGCAAGTGTGCGAATCCATTCAGGGCAAGAGGAACGGGAGAGAGAAAAGTAGTTCCTTCCCACTTAGCTTCATACATTGATAATTATGGGTGAAGTTTTGGCTCTTCACTTCCAATCAGCAAATTTTATACAGAAACAGATTATTTTTTATTGGAGTACAATTCTTGCTTCAGTAGTCAGGATATTAAGGTATTATTTTTATTGGAAATGATACTGTTTATATGAGAATAGAATGCCAAATCAAATGCCAAATCAAGAAAAATAGAAATTTAGGTTACGGATCTAACTTATTTGCCATGTTTACAAGATAGAAATTCTTTTATGGATATTCTGGAAATTGGGTCAAGTATGTGAAGTTGATTGCAAATGCATATTTTAGCTCTTTGAGGCACGGCGGGATTAAAAATATCCCACCTTTTTAAAGCACAGTACTGCATTTTGAGGTTTTTTAGAACCACACCAAAACAGTGCAATAGCTACATACACAATAAAATTTCTGTGCAACATGGATCTATTTTATTTTTTGAAATCTTATATCCAAATGTTCGTGTTGCCCTTGCACCAAATAAATTTAAATCCAATCAACCTATACCCCTAAAGTGTTAAGGTTATCCAAGAGTTTTCAATCCTTTTTAGGACGTTTTAACTTTTGGATTTTTTTTTTTTTAAAAGCTAACAATGGCTTTAATTTTAAAATTAGAAAAAAATTGTGATAAATTTTTCTACTATATTACAGAATTGAAAACAATGTTGGTTGTCAAAACATTAAAATATATTATTGAATCATAAAATAACAATTGATGAAATTAATAGTCAATTGGTTTTCCGGTCCATTTATTTTCAAGTATTGCATACAAAACAATATAATAGACCTTTAAACTAATGAGCTTAAACACCACAAGACAAGATTTTTGTACAGAACTTTCACATATTTTTTTTCATAACTTTTTGAGTGATGGGTATCCTTATGAATGATGAATGTCTTAGAAACCATTTATATGTCATCTTGTTCATTTTGAATATATGCATTTAGATTCCAAATTTAAAATTATTACATTACTATTAAAATTTATTATATACTTTTTAACAGAGTTCAGAATACGGCAAAAATTGCTATATTGTATGGTAATCGGATCATAACCAAATTATAACAGACATTCGATATCGATATTGCAATTTATTTTACTAAATATTTTAATACAATTTGTGTCAGAAGCAATATTCTAAATATTTTAATACAATTTGTGTCATAAGCAATATTCAGTTTCTATTTGAGCATATCATAATTGGAATTACAATTTCATTTTCAGTAACTTATAAAATATACCATCTCTTAATATATTAAAAGATAAATTTATACTTCTTCAATAACAAAAGTATGAATAATGCAGGTGTACTTACTATGGCTTTAACAGAAGCTTCGCTGGATACACTTCGAATCGCGCGAAATTGAACACAAAGTAAATAAACAAATCTTAAATCCTTTCAGGGCAAAGTAAAAAGCTCACCGACTAATTGAAGATTTCAAGCTGCAAAATTATTTATATTAACGTACGAGACATTTCTCAAAATATCCACTTTTGTTTTGATGATCACTATACGGAAACACTCAAACCTTGGCATTTCCCGATTTATATAAATGTAAAAAAGCTTTTTCTTAGCTGTATTATCGCTGTTAATAAATAAAATAAGATAAAATAGAACTTTAAAAGAAATACGTCACTATTTTGCAGAAAATACGCAGAGTATTTGGTTAGCAACAAAGCCCGCCACGAATAATTTGAATAGACAAATCGCAATGTTTTGCCCTGAAAGTCTAGCATGTGCTAGACTTTTAAGGGATACTGTATTAATGAGCGTGGCGCGCAAGCTCACTTGTAAAAGAAGCCAAGGTCATCACTTCAGTGTTTTCTTTAGCTCAGTGCATATGTGTTATTATGGAAACAATAACCTAGTCTAATTTTAAAGAATTTCAAGTGATTTTACAAATCTTATTGAAATCTTTATACTGATATACAGAGTCAGATAAAATGGACGTAAACGCATATGGTAATACGCATGAATCACCATTATCCTACAGGAAATTTAAAAAAATAATACAAGAAAGGCGTCAAACTGTGAAAAAGATCCGCATGCCAGCAAAAGTAGTGTAACCAGACATCCTGATTTTGGAGGGACAATCTCACTTTTCACCTAACTGTCCCGCTTTTCCGTACAGAGTCCCACCGAATTTCTTCTAAACAAAACAAAAATATTCTTCTTTAGAGCTAAGTTAATCAAGAAAAACTAACAAAGTGGGTAACAGATAAAATTTCTGGAGATAAGCATATGGGTAGGGGTTTTTACCCACTTCTACCAACACTCAATTGAAATTACAAATAAAGTTTGGACTTTAGAAACTTTTGCCAATAACTAAAATTACTAATCCATTCTTGCAGAGATATTCCGAATTTCCTAAATCAAATAAAAATGTGTTAAACTCAATAGCCTCAAATAATAAGTATATATGTAAAGTATGACAAACTTAACAAAAGTTAAATAAACATATGAATTACAATGTAAATTGTATATCTTCAGAAAAAATCTTGAACATTGAAGATTTTGGAATTGTACGTTTCGAACCCACTAAATAAAATATGAATAATATAACTCATAAAAACAGAGTTTTTTAAAAAAATTCCTTCTATGTATTGTTAATTTTCATATTCATTAACACAGCGCCGATATCACAAACATTTCTATCAGCAAAATGTGCAGCAAACTATGTTTCAAATTTTATTTATTAAAAATGAACATGAGTTTATGCTCTCAAATCCAAATGTCATTTATTTATTTTGATTGAAATAATTTTATTATTTATTTATTTAAAAAAAACTTAGGCAACAGGAAAGAGTTTCAACAATGATCGGTTCAATTGTATTTCAGCACGATTGGATGACAACAAGTTGGTTTATTAGTATTTCATAAAAGCGACAATCTAGTGAGCGTAACAGCCCAAAAATTTGATAAAATGCATTGCCATTGAACCTATCTGCCAAGTTTCAGCCTGATTGGATGACGGCAAGGGGGTTAGTTTGTTCTTCCACAGATTCCGCTGGCATCGACAAACGTAATTGTAGTTAATATAAAGGATTTTTAAAAAATTACCCCTTCCCCACTGGGAGAGACCTGACCTGATTTTTAGTTAGAAAAATCTGGTCACAATAAGCAAAAGGGACATCTTTCGCCAGGGTTGTTTCTTTCCCTATCACTACAAAAGCTCTCTTTTTGCATCATTGGCAATTTTACACTAGGAAGATTTTTTTTCCTTCATTCCATTCTATTTATTGTAATTACCTTTTGTATTTTTATGTAATTTAAAAAATAAATTCTTTAAAATAAAAAAGAGCATAATCCAAATTTTGTAGCTTAAGAGCACAAATGAAATTTTACTGGTGCATAGTGCACCTACTAGTAATTTTGAACCCTTGTATAAGCATACCTATACCTCACTACAAAACACTAAAAAAAATATTTATTTTTAAATATTTAATTAACTTTATTGAAAGAGAATATTTGTTGGACACTAGAAAACTGAAGGTTTAGTATTTTATACCCATATTTGCAAATAATTTTCACTAACCACTATAACATCAATTTTTCTTCATTGTTACCTAGTTAAAGAGAATGAAAATCTCAATTTCTGAGCTTTCAGACACATCCCTCAATTTTTGTTTAGACCCAATCGTCGGCTAACCATATAAAACTATCAAGTTTCATTAAAATGAATTAACAATTTTCAGCCTTATAAAAGGTACAATTTCTATCAAGACAGACAAATAAACTCAAGATCTTGTATATAGTGTTAGGCCAATACATGCACACATAATTTTTGATTTTTTAGTCAATTACTAGATTCCTTTATCTAATGAACGAAAAAGCAAAAATCCTGATTATGAACTCCAGCTCTTTTATGATTAACAAACCAAAATTTAATCATACACAGGATTCATACTCATTTCCAGGAAAAAAAAATTCCCCGAGATTTCCAGAGTCGTGTTTTCCATCGAGAAGTTAATTATTTTTAGCCAAATTAATATAATCAAACCTCGTTACACAAATTTTTCCGATACTTAAAAAAAAAGTAATTTTTCTTTAAGAATAACTTTCTGCAAGTCTATGTTATCAAATAACTCTGTAACTTCAATTCCTCGAGTTAGGGTTAAACAAACGAGTAAGAGTTTTTTCCAGGTTTTAGGGAGGATTTTCCATTTTTTTGTCTGGGATTTTAAAGCTGACTTATTTTCCAGGTTTTTCCTGTTCCCCCTGAGGAGAAAGAACCCTGATAAAAGAGCTAGAGTTTATAATCTCTTCACATTTTGTTAATCATCATATATTAATATTGTTAATTCTAGTACCAAAATGTGACAAGTTGACAGGCAAGGTGATTGGCATTAGGTCAATGGGGCAAAAGAAGACCAAGTATCACAGGTCAAATCCGAGTGCAAATGATACTAGTTTGATCTAAAATTGATATTTGGGCCAAACTAGTTCTTTTTTTGGTACTTGCGTATTATCCTGTCGACCATTTTCGCTAAAACCGAAACTGTCACCGAAAGGCAGCTTCAGCGTGTATATACCAAAGAATAAAAGCAGTACTTCAGTCGCTAAGGTTTGTAAAGTTTGTTGTGATGTCACTGTTATTATTATTGGCGCTAAAGTTGCCTTTTTCGGTACTAGTTTCAGTTTTGTCGACAGGATAATATACAAGTATACAGTTACTTTTTAAGGAACACTGATGTGCTTAATGTAATTTTATGGGGAGTAATTAAAGGAATAATGGTATGTAATTATAGTTTACCCATTTAGGATCGTCAAGACTCTCTTAGGAAAATTTTGAACTCATATTATTGAAACAATGGAAAATTGCATAACAACAAAAACGAACAAACAAAAAGTAAACTCAGTTAAAAATTTCTTCATCGGAAATGAATGTGTGACTTTAAAAGCTTTACATAAAAGTCAACTATAAAAGTAAAATACTTACACGATATATGGTCAACAAAATTAATTTTTTTACAACAAAATAAGATAAAATAACAAAACAAAAGACTCATTTCTTTATATTCCATTTCTAAAATAGAAAGAAATGAGTCCTCACATAAAGGACATATTTCATAGCTGCATCGTAATACGCCTTATGCAAGTACAAAATGAATTTCTTAGACTTTAAAAGTGAATAAAATAAAAATTGTTCAAACCGATAAACTAAACTCACCATTTATTTGCTAGGCAAGGATCTGAAGAGCTGAACCGGGATAAAAGATATATTTTCTGTCCTGTCAGACTTGTCGCTCGACGTGCCATTACAAAATTGAGAACAAAAACATTTTGCTCTACTGGTCTTGACTCTTGTTTACGATTTATGCAACCTTTCAGGGAAGGTGAAACCTTTTCCTTTTTAAAATCCGAAATTACGCAATATTATTGCGTCATGAGTGTTTATAGATATTTTTTGGTTTAGAAATTTTAATTTCATTTAAAAATAAAATTTAGAGTTACAAAATTTAATTTTATAATTTAAAAAAACACTATCAGTAAAACTGCAGAAATGGAGATTAAATGGTTTATCTAAATCTAAGTCACTGTTAACCGCAACTCGCTAATATTTGTTTACTTCTACTGTTTACTTTTATCCAATTGCTTGTAATGGTTTTCCTTTCAGATGGATAGCAATAAAATTCTTATATGTGAAGAGGATTCTTTATTTTGCTTTTACGGAGGTTCGACCCACTGTTTAGTTTATTCTTTCGAGTCCCAAAATGATTGGCGATATGTTTTCACTTGGCGATCATAAGCTAGCCAAATTCTAATACATGGTAAATAAAATTAAGCTTAAATGTAAATAATAAAATCACTTTAAATTATAAATAAAAGGATAAATAAAATTAAAATATAATTTAAAATAAAATTAAAATATAATTTAAAATAAAAGGATAAATTAAAATATAATTTAAAATAAAAGGTACTTCATGGTTAGCTTGGTGTAAGTTAAAAGTTGCCAAATAATTAAGATCTAAAATGTCGTCAAAAAAAATAATTGATGGGATTTGCGCTCGGCTAATCTAAAACTACCCAATAAAACTCATTGCCAAAAACTGCATTCGAAAAAACTTGTCAAATAAATTCGTGCAAAAGAAGTGTCATCTACATCTGCACCGAATTTTCTCGCGGATCAAAAATGGCAAAAAACACTGTGAATCAAAATTTAAAGTAAACCCAAAATAAGAACGGAGTGAAAAAGATTACTAAACATGTTGTTTCAAAATAAAACTTTGTTTTCAGTCAATTAAATTTGTATTAAAAAAGTGCATGTCAAGCAGAAAATTGAAAACCATTATTTAATAAGTTTTACAGCTGTAATTCAAAAGGGATAAAGTCGTGAAACAAACAAGTTTTGGATTGAGTAACTCATTCAAAAAGGGTTAAATTGTATTAAGTATCAGTTCTGTTAACATATTGTATCAGAACTTAAGAATATTTGTGCAATCATTTCATTTTGTAAAAAGTATGATTAAAGGATATTTACCTAATGCAATTTTGTTGTCTTCGGGCAATTCACCCACCCCCAATATTCATTTCATTAATCACTTGTTGCTCACTATAAAATGTGTGCACTCTTAACTATCCAAGAAATGGAAAATTACAACCTATTTCTGCAGCTTTATAGCCACAAGCCGATAAAAAAAATGTACCCACTTCTCGCAGACAATCAAAGCATCTCCACTTCAAAATCTTTTTTTTTTATCCATTACTCATGATGTAGGATTGTAGTCTTTGCGCCATAAAAATAAAAAGTTCTACCTATTTCTCATCTAGCATAAAGAAGCTCATTACCATTGATTATTTATTAACAACTAATAAAGTTAGTCCTTTGCATTTTAATGTTAATCATTACAATTCTTCCTAATAATCTTATTTTTGTAGAATAAAAAATTTCTAACAAAGTTAATTTGGTTTTATTTATATGTTCAACGACCTACTTATACACAATAATGGATAATCAGGCAGGACCTACAACTTAACATGGATTCTGAACCACAGCAAACATCCATGCCTAACTCGAAATTCAAACGAGGCACCTTTAGCAAGCAAGGCCTGAGCCCTAACCACTCATTTATCAGATGGGTATAAAATTATTTTGATATAAATTATTAATTTACTCATTTTATAGTATGGTAACACAATATTAGGCTCATTCATGTGTCTAGTTAGAACAAATATATTGAATTTCTTTTAATTATAATTTCTGCCTTTAATTAAAAATGCACAGTAAAATCCAAGATAAATTAGTACATGAACGAGATAGATAATAAAGCTTACAATTGCGAGTCGCACCATTTTTCTCGCATTTATTTAAAACGTTCACAAAATATTTAGCAGTCATAACAATACTACTTTGTAATTTCTGTAGTTTAATAGTTATCTCAATAATGATATCTCATAATATTAAATCTTATGCAAAGTTGTACACAGCCTGGATTGGAAGTTTGTTGCGATTTAGAATCCACATTAAGCTGTAGGTGCCTGACTGATTAGCCGTTATTGTGCACAAAAACAGGTCTTTGAGCAAACCAACCAACCGTACATTGCTGCATATGGCTAGGAATATATTCTGCTAGGGAATTAATAACTTTCTTTTTCTTGATGTACGACGGTTTTCAATGAGAGATCAAAAGCGTTCCATGGAGGTTGTAAGATTTTAAGTATCAAAAACACTCTTGGATGAAAGAATGTGAAATTAACCCCCTATTCAGTGAGAGGCATCAGACAAAAGAACCATTTCAATACAAATAATTTTAAAATTAAGAACAATTGAGGTAGTGTCTTTTGTTTCTGGTGTATATTTCATCTAGGTATTCATAGATTTTTCATTTTCCAGTGTTATGCATCGGGAGTGTGAAGTGATGTCATAAACATCTAACAGTATCCTATTGTTGCAAACATGCACATATTTGTGAAAACAAATATTTTCTTCAATATTATTAATAAAAAACAAAGTTATAAGCTTCACATAAGCTACGATAGTAGTTCAGTTTTGAGTCAAAAATTTTAGAGCTAATGAAAGATGCAAAAAAAATACTCCTTTGGTTAGATTTAAGAAGGCAAACATATTCATTCTGTTTATTTCAGAGAATTTAATTTTTATAGTTATTGTTTTAGGTGTGTTACAATGAGTATGAGCTTTTCATTTTCTTAAGTTATAGTGACTGACCAAGAGGGGAGTGCTATAAATAAATTTTAACAGTACTTTTCCGTTAGACGGTTACCAGTTGCCGCCAAACCTAAATGTTTATACATTTAAGTAACATGTGAATGTTAATGGATTTTTATACGGTAGCTATAGCCACCCTATAATGTTTTAATATAGGAATTGTAAATGATTTGAAGATTATTATGATGAGTTATCACTCTAATTTGGTAGGGTTTTTTTTTCTGGTACCCTTCTAAAAGAACAGTAACCTTTTAAATTAGTAGTTGACTTCAGGTTGAGACCTATCGTGTAAAACTGCAAGACGTCTACAAATTTTCATAAATTTACTACCAATAAAAAGGACTAACCAAAATGATTCAAACTTATAAATAAAACTCAAGAAGGTTTTTTGTAGTGTCCAAATAATCTCCAAATACATACATCAAAATTGTATATCAGAAACAGATTGTTTACCAAGCAAAGGAGAGAACTCGGGTTCGATTCCATGTGCCAACTGCAATTTCAAAAACGATTAAACAGGACACCAATTTTAATAATAGTCTTCTTCCAATAGTAGGGCTATCTAAAATATACTTATATATATCTTTTACACTACTAACTCTCTCAAAAAAAACAAAGTACTTTTATTCGATTTTTTTTTTTGTAAAACGTGTTAACCTTAGCGTACCATGCTTGGGGACTTGACTTAACAGATTATCTGATGACGATTGAACCTCTACTTGCTAGAATTTTTCGAGTTTTATTCCAATTTAAGAAATAAATCCAAGATAATTCACAACAATCGACCTCCTAAAGAAGTTCATCCTCCCTCTTCCCCCCCCCCCCCCATTGAATTTTGGACTGTTCTTGTCGGTCCACATCAAATGTTGCGATGTTCAGCAGAGTATAGTTCTTGGCCATGGAAAAATTTAATACAACCAACCTTCTCGGAAATGTTGCTATTTTGCGGGAATATCTTCTACTTTCCTTTATGGAAAGACTGATTATGTTATATGGGAGATTAGAAAAAATTAAGTTTAATATAATCTTTTATATGCATTGTCAACTTTTATGCGCAGCTGCAAATTATTTAAATATTTCCCATTTTGATCGATTTTCATAGTGTTTGACCACTGCGAAGAAAACCATTGATTACATGCCATGGACAAACTTTTTGCCCCACAAAGATGGATTAATACATTGTTATCGAAAACGATTCGATCTGTTAAGTTTCAGTTCGATTGGTTGACAGCAAGTGGGTAAATTAGCCCTCTGCAGATTTTTCCCACCATAAACAAACATACAAAATCGAAATTAATATAACGGATTTAAAAATATGAGAAGATGGGGTATTATTTTTTACGTTCTATAGATACAACTATGTAATAATCTACAGATACCGCTTGACAAGCTTAATCATATTCTTTAGACAATAAAAATAATGTTTTCAAAACGTTATCAAAAGAAAAACACAATAGAATACCAATATGCCCACTTAAAGGAGATTTTAAAATTTTAAGCCATACAAAAACAAACATAGCGGTTATTGGTCCATTCCATTTGTAGTTTGAGATCTACATGTTATTAATAGGTCATTCTACGAAAAATCAGGAATTTGTGGAACTGGTGTTTATTACAAAAAGTATACTAATAAATATACTTTTTTAGGAATACACAACCTTAATATGACAGATATAATTAATTGTAATTTCAAATTGCAATAAAATATTTTAATTATTGCTGAAATTTTACTCCCAGTGAAATGTTACAACTGTGAAACATCGCCACTTACTATTTTTAACTTTTACCAGAGTGATATTTTATAAATTAAACAAATTTAAAATTCTTGAAACTACATTTTTAGGTTATAAAAATGCTCTAGAACACATTTCTAAAACTTATTAGTTTAAGTTATTTGTTAATTTTATTTCAAATTTTATGCCTGTAACCAAGGCAATAGGTCACATTCAAGGACACCCAAAAAAGTGTTATTAAAAACTTGCAGTTGGTAATAATACAGTCTTAATAAGGAAATCAGGCGTCAAGCAGATGTTTTGTTTAGATGCAAAGAACAAGCTACTGACTAAGTTATTTATGAATAGTTTTATCAAATTATTAGACTTAACTGAAAAAAGGTTGAGACGAGACATCACATCAGTGAAACTCAGCAGAATTTAAATTGTACATTAAATTCATAAAATAATTGTTGAAACATGTAATACTATATGATAAAATAGCTGTTTTTCAAAATTATTAAACAAAAAACACTAAAATTATTATATTTGAGCCTTTTTAGGTTGAATATTTTAAATTTAACTCATTAAGTAATCCTATGCAGCCTTTTATACATCATGTCACATCTGTGGACACTGTTTATATTTCTAAAAAAATTAAACTCAGTGGCGTAACAGCCCCTTGGGGGGGGGAGTGGGGCTCAGCCTACTGTGCCCAATCCAGCTTTATAACATTTATAAAAATATCCTTTCTTTGCTGATTGAATATTGTTATAGATTTCCACAGAACATTTCAGAGTTAACTCTAACAAGAAAAGCATTACAGCACAGTGGCTGCACTTGAGGTACAGCCAACTGCATCTAAATTATTAGTTTATATAACCTTATATTAATTATAAGGGCCCCTTATAAATTTTAAAAAAAACAGCAAATTTCAGGAGATGTACGAACCCTGAACGTTTTAAATAGATTTACCACTTTAAACAAAAAGAATCTTTTGATTTCGGGAGGGGAAATATCCCCATATCCCTCCCCCTGGCTACACGCCTGTAAATAACCTACAAAACATACTTTATACCCAACAAAATTTTCATGCAATAAAGAAGGCTTTACTCAAATTTATTTTCATTAAAAAATATAGAAAACACAGTTAGAATGAAGAGTAAAGAAAATTTGTCAAGAGAGCTAGCTTTAGGAAACTGGTGTGCAAGATTCAAAGTACATCTGAAACTCAATGTATAAGGAAATAGTTGTGTACCAATATAACAGTGTAATGATGTAGGTCCTTTAAACAAGGAATTGGCTACTAACAGCAAAAGACTAATATCCAGCATCAATCAAAACTTAAGGCCAAGCTGATTTGAACTTTTGACCATTGTGTGTTAGTGGTCAATGAGATAGGTGATAGACTGACTAAAATTAACTTTTCCAACAAGCCAGTCAGTCCTCAACCATTTGTTCCTGCACTGGGTTTCAAGGTCTATTTCTGGTTGGGCCTAATAAAGGAACTTAAAATTCAGTAGATAACATCACAGAGGAGCATAAAACGATCTAAACCAGAGGTACCCAAACTTTCAGGGATCCATCTTTTTAGAAAGTTTAACAACTCTGACTGACTTTTTCTATTACACCATCTCCTTCATTGTTTAACTAGTGTTGTTAAGTGTTTGCGATGGTACTTTTGTTTTAATCATAAAAAAATCTTCATTCAAATTATAATAAAAAAAGTTACTAGATATACCTAAATTGCTAAAAATAATTGTTAGTAAAAATTTCTAAATGTATCACTCATTAAAATAATTTAGTCTTATATAATTTGTGAGCATGTACAAACCAGTGGCCAATCTTTGAAATTATTTCTAAGATTAAGTTTCAAAAACTAAGAAACAATTTAGTATTGAAACTGCTATGTACCACGAAATGACTGTCCGATAGCTACTTATTAGATAGTGGCCACTCGGGGGAATGTTAGGGAGCTTTCTGATTTTGGAAAAAATCAGGGAACTTTTTTAAATTTTGCAAAAATCAGGGAACTTTTTTAAATTTTGCAAAAATCAGGGAATTTTTCTATTGTTTTGAAGGTACAACTCCCTGTTCATCCATATTTCGGCACCATTTTCCTGGAGAATTGTTAGAAGTTTCATGTTACGGTATAATTTAAACTTTTCATTTCTGCCAAAACTATTTTAAAAAAATTCTCGTATTATTTCTTTGATATAAATTTTCAATTTGATCTACACATCTAGAAAAATTGAGGAAATTTTTTAAAAAGTTTGCCGTAAAATCAGGAAACTTTTTTTTCTGAATTTTGTGGTCACCCTGTATTAATATTTATTTTTCATTCCCACTCTGATATTTCATGACCTACAAATTTTCATATGAAAACCATCTGCAGATTTAGAAAATGTTCTTGACCCACTAAAAATTAGTTCATTACCCATAGTTTGGTAAACACTGGTCCAAACACTTATTTAAAAGGAACTTTAAAACATAGAAGTTTATACCAAGACTCGACAGTCAGTCCTGTAGTACTATACTAGGCTTGATGGCCAGGTATTGTTGGAAAAAGCATCTTAAGGCATTAAGACAAAGTTATTGATGACTTTAATGAAAACTAAATGTAAACATTTTGAATGTTACATGCCTAGTTTTAAACATGTGGTATTATAAATTTTTTAAGTATTCAGACTGCTTTTGTTTTATTTATTAGGAATTTGATACAAGAAACACACTAGGCCAGCATGGACTCTTCTTAGGGCTTTGCTATTCATTATTTAATCTAATCATCCATCAGCTCAGGAAAATGCTGGAGCTCATGCCGCTTGAGCTGCGACTTCCACGCAAAATTCCTCGTGCACACTCTGCACTCAAAAGGCTTTTCCAATGTATGCACCAGATAGTGGTGCTTGAGGTTTGCCAGGCGGCCAAACGACTTCTGGCAGAGCTCGCATTCATATGGTTTCCTGTCTGTGTGTGTCATGTAGTGCGACTTGAGATGTGCCATCTGACCAAAGGATGCATGACACAGCTCACACTGGTAACGCTTCTCTCCAGTATGTACCACCATGTGTCGTTTCAAGTCAAACTTGCTGAAATACAACTTGTGGCAAAAACCACACTCGTGGGTTCTTGCCTCTGAGTGATGCTTGATGTGCTTCTTGAGTAGGAGCTTCTGGTTGAACACCTTATAGCACAGCTTACACTCGTAGCATTTGTCCTCGGCATGAGTGAGTTTGTGCCGCTTTAGGACTGACAAGAGGGAAAAGGACTTGCGGCATACGTTGCACTCGTGTGACTTTTCTTTAGTGTGGACGAGCATGTGCCGTTCCAGGTTCGATTTGTGAGGAAACGATTTGCTGCATGCTTCACATGAATGTGTTTTTTCTTTTTTGTGGGTGGCGGAGTGATTCTTGAGCTGATAGGGGTGGAAGAAGGTCTTGTGGCACACTTCACATTCATGGAGCCTCTCTCTCGTGTGCATGTAGCGGTGCTTCTTTAGGCTGGAGAGGGCGCCAAACTGCTTGGAGCAGACAGCACAAGCATATGGCTTGTCATTCGAGTGAGTGAGAAAGTGTGATGTGAGGCTAAATTTGGACTTAAAGTCTTTATCACACAAAACACACTGGAACTTAACTCCATTGGTGTGTTGGAGCTCGTGTTCCCTGAGCGCGGACTTGAAGGGGAAAGAGTCAAGGCAGAAGTTGCACTTGTAGGCACTCTCGTTAGCATGTTTCTGTTTATGACGCTTCAGGTTGCCCTTCATGGAGAAGGATTTTTCGCAGATGTCACACTGGAATGTCTGCTGCTTGGTATGTGTCAGGTCATGAGTCTTGAGATGCGACTGTTGGCTGAAAGATTTGTTGCACACTTTGCATACATGGGGCTTTTCTTTTGTGTGTGTCAGGCAATGCTTTGTGAGGTCGGAGAGGCGAGAAAAGGATTTGGGACAAACGTTGCAAAGGTGGGACTTTTCTTTGGGATGCGTCAAACGATGCTCTTTGAAATCAGACTTGCATGCAAAGGATTTTTGGCAAATCTTGCATTCATAGGATAATTCTTTGACATGCTTCAAGCTTTGTCTTTTGAGGTTAGACTTGGAAGAGAAGGATTTTTTACACACATTGGGCTTTTCTTTTGAGTGTGCTAAGTAATGTTCCTTGAGGTCAGCCATGCTATTAAAGGATTTGTGACACACATTGCATTCACTGGGATTTTCCATAGTGTGTGTCATACAATGCTTTTTAAGGTCTGTCTTACGAGGAAAGGATTTGTGACATACATCACAATTGTTGCCCTTTTGTTTAGAGTTTGTAATAGATTGAGATTTCAGGGAACATATTTGAGATGATGTATTTCTTTTGTTTGGCATGTTGTTTGTGAAAGATAACCGAGTTAAATGCGCCTCACTAAATTCCTTTGGAAACAAAAATTGAATAGCAAGATAATGCGTTTTAAAGATGGTAATAGATTTCGGCCATTCACAACTTTTGTGCTACTGTTTGTGAATAGCCAAGACTTCAGGGAAGATATTTTAATTGATACTATTCTTCAGTTTAGGATGCCATTAGCCAAAAGGTAACTTTAATTCAGTTTAGTTATGACCTCTTTCTTTAATAACCTATTTATATGTTATAATTTATTTTTTAGAAAATTGTAATGAAAGAATTAATTTTATTAAAATAAACATTGAATTTGTTTTTAACAATAAGTAACAAGCACAAACTTTAAATAAAATGAAGAATATTTTAAGAAATATGCTTTAATCAACTTTTATGTTCAGGTGTTAAATAATTACTTAAGTTTAAAAGAGATAAATCATAGATAAAAGTTGTAGATTAGGCCTAGAATTGAGGACTTGTCTCACACACCAATTAGCAATTTTAATTAATCTTTATAACTAGTTATGTTGTCCATAGTTACACAACTTGGTGTACATAGAAAGACAGCACAATAAATCCTTGAGTTAAAGATCAATTTTTTGGCATAGTTTTCGCATATAATGAGCTTCAGCCTTCGCCATTCTTTTTACATACTTCAAAAACGATAATAAACGTTTTGGTTAGCATCCTTTTTTGCAAGAAACTATTGATCGATTCTCACAAAAATCGTGATTGTTTAATTCATACCAGGTAAAGAACATGCTTTTCTAGATTTAATTACAACAAAGTCAGCTTTCGTTTTCAAATGGCATTCCTTTCGTACTAACGATATTCTGCTCGAAACATAAGAATGTCTTCAGTTCAGGACTCGAAAAACTTTATTCTTTCATACGCCGTCCAAAAGTCCCACAAAATTTTAACGTGTCATATTTTGTTAAAATTATTTTGTAGAAAGCCTACAAATTTCTTGTAAAATGTCTTTATTTACTAATGTTACTTATTGAAGCAGTTCAACTATTGCCACAATTTTTTTTATATAATTTATTGTAGATCTAACTTTTTTTAAAGGAAATCAGATGAACTTTTTTTAGATTATTAAAAAATATTTATTTAGACAGTATTATACTTAAAATATTTCATCGTTTAAAGTTTTGTTTTCAATAAGGATTTTAAAACTATGCGCTTTCCAAAAATTATGAATTACAAAATGTTAAACACCAGTATATGTTACAAACCAGACAGTAATTCCATTCAAGTCTTGATTGAACGTTGTCTAAATAATTCATCTTAAATTTGTTTTATTAATTAAATCCCTTTTAGAACTTAACCAACTGTGCTACTTGTCATTTGAGCCATAGGATTATCCGGTGCAATCACCGGGCCGGTTAGTGTCTGTAACAAATAGACATGTCCGACACTGAAGTTTTTATATATATAATAGTTGATTTTCTTAACTTTTTTATAAATATTCCAAAGCATTCAAATCTTAATCACTCCCACCCATCCCTCTTTCACCATCAGTAAGGACCTTCGTTTGGTTTACCTACATTATAGAAGTGATAAGAGGTTCTAGAAAAGGTAGATATATCAAGATTTAGATATTATCGTATTACAACTTATAACTTTTAAGGAAGGGTATACGTTACCATTATTTCCATAAAAAACATTCATTTTCTAATATACATACTAATTTAATATCTAAACATTCTTTATTTTTTAATTTTTTTTTAACTTTTTCAACTAACTATCAATGGCTTATATAATAGTTGATTTTCTTAACTTTTTTATAAATATTCCAAAGCATTCAAATCTTAATCACTCCCACCCATCCCTCTTTCACCATCAGTAAGGACCTTCGTTTGGTTTACCTACATTATAGAAGTGATAAGAGGTTCTAGAAAAGGTAGATATATCAAGATTTAGATATTATCGTATTACAACTTATAACTTTTAAGGAAGGGTATACGTTACCATTATTTCCATAAAAAACATTCATTTTCTAATATACATACTAATTTAATATCTAAACATTCTTTATTTTTTAATTTTTTTTTAACTTTTTCAACTAACTATCAATGGCTTATGAAAAATCAAGTTTACTCGAAGAAGGTATAATTAGAAGAGACATTTTTATTTAATTAAACTAGTTATTAAAAAAATTGATTATTAAAATTAATAAATAAAATGGATTATTGATATAAATTATTAAATAAAAATATTTGAATGTATCCATTATTAAAATTGATGAATTATTTTATTATTAACAATTATTAAAATTTGATTAATGGTACTATTGAAAATTTGGGCCACCAAAAGTCTAAAATCACTGGGCCATTTTATGTCCCAGTATGCCCAACTTTAAAATTAAGTTGTACAGCATCAGACCCAAAGACTAGTTTTAGAAAGATGGCAGTAAAAATAATTATTAAAACAAATTTAATTTTAAATAATTGTTCTCTGTAAAGAAAAAATGTTTGTGTGATCCAATACTAGTTCTATTTATACTAGTTCAAACACCTCAAATCTTTTCTGCATTTTTTCAATTCTTGCAAATATTACGTACATAATTTAACACACTTTCTAACTAAGTTGACTTTCACCAAGGTAGTTGTGTGTTTTTGTTCAGCAATTTTTATTTTTTTTAAATTTCAACTTTTTAGGCTATTTAAGAATATTGCCCTCACATTTTGAAAAGTGGCCTGTCAAATCTCAATGATAGGTTGCTATATAGTAGTTACTATATTTTCACCAGACACTGGTTGTTAAATTTGCAAGTCATGGCTCCGAGGCAAAACAAATCAGGCAGCATGCAAGAGGATTCTGATTTAATTATTTGCACTTGCAGTTTGTGAATTCAAAAGCAGTTGCAAAAGATAACATTGAGTTGATTGCCTGGTGATCATTTTCCAAGTTTTTTCCTATACACAACACAAATGCAAAGCAGTTTCGCCTCGCAAGACGTCCAAGAAAATATGTTCCCTTCTTGGATAACTGTCTGTTACATTGGATTGAATATCATCTGGACCAAAACCTATATGAAGGGTATGCAGCTTTGTTACATTGATACAAAATCTGGACTGTCAACAGGATTCCCACTCAAATCCCAGGATGAAAATCAATGACTTTTCAGGACCTAATTAATATTTGTAAGGACCTTTTAATATATATTTTTTTTTTAGGCATCATGTCAATACATAAATTTTTAATAAAGTATATTCTACCAAAAAAGTTACAAGTTGGTGGATGCGTAATACAAATATGTCAGAAAATTCAGATAAGTGGCGGTCACACGGGGATAGAAAGTCCGAGTTGTATTTTTATAAATTTTGCAGTTGGCCACACAACATCTGCTAAAATTAAGGACCTCTAAGCATTTTCAAGGACTTTTAAGCACCTCTAAGCAGTGGCGGCTCGTGGGTATTAAAAGTGAGGGGGCCCAAATTAACAATTGCATGTCATGGGGGGGGGGGGACATGCAATTATCAAGACACATGAATTTCATGTAATTTTGTAAATGTTATTTAAATAAAAATGGGAAAACAAAACTACAAGATTATTAAACAGTTAAATTATCTAAGCATACTGATATCTGATAAAGTAAATATTTCAATAAAAGGAATTATTATTACAAAAACGACGCGACGTTTCGTTTGAGAATGGACGACGTCAGGAAGGGTAAAATGAATGCACTTGCATCTTTTGCTTTTGAAAATTAAAAATGAAGCGAAGAATTCCTAGGCAAAAAAGTAAAATACAGGCTTCAAATTATTCAATTGAACGTAAAATTACGGCATATCTACTTATAAATTGTTCCGTAAGAAATCCGATACTCATTCACGGTTGAAAATTCCTGGTTTGAAGCGCTTTAGCCGCTTTGCACCCTTTTGTATGCGATCTGCCAGGGGCGTAGCCAAGATTTTTTTTCGGCGGGGGGGGGGGCTGAGAAATTATAAATGTCAACTTCGGAAACAATAATTATCATTCAATAATTTACAAATCAAAATTAATCAAACTAAAAAACAAATAAACACTTTTTGGGATTGTAATACTTTTAGCACATATAGCATTCACTGGAAAGAAAATGTATCCGTTAAATGTAGTAATAATCAAATGGCCCTTTCTTTTCACAATCGTGACATTAAGTATCAATATTCATGAACAATATTTGATTAAGAATGCTTTAATGAAACACAATAAAAATGCTTTTTAAAATAAGGAAATGAGAAAAAATATCACATTTAAAATAAAGTTTAATAATAGGACAATTGTATTTAATTAAGAGGCATTACAAAGTTAAATTGAATTTTCTAACAGTTCCACTGCTGGCAAATTTGTTGAAGACAATCTCGTCTGAAACTGAGCATTGCCTATGGATATTCAGCAAAGCCAGTCCAGTTAAGCGATTTTCGCTTGTCGTACTTCTAAGATAAGTTTTCAATCTCCGAAGAGTAGAAAAACTCTCAGCTCTGGCTGATGACACTTGCAGAATGGATAGGAATTTGAGCAAAATGTATATGCTGGGGAAGATTTTTTGGTCGCATTCATACAGCGACCCAATCGCTGAGTTTGGTAACATTTCGACCGACATCCACTTTCTTTTCCACAGCTCCCATTCGCCTTCAATCACATCTTTGTAAGTAGGAAGATCATCTTCATAAAAGGAGATGCATGTTTCAATATCTTGAAAACTCTTCCCAACAGTGTGTTGCGGAATAAGGTTTTGCAAGGAAGAAATTGTTTCTTTATAAGGCAAAAAGCGCTCATTTAATGAAGATATCATATCATCTAAGTAGGGCGTAAAAATTGTTATTCTATAGTATTCTTCAGTTGTTTTGTAGGCTTTTGTAGGTTGTCTGGTAGGAGAATTCTGAAGTGTTTAACAATGTGGGATCCGAGCAATGTTGAAAATGTATACAATGCTACTCTTGGAGGTTGGAGATGGCTGCTAAGAAAGAGCCGGTTTGTGGCTTTCTGTACACCCCTTGTCACCTATTGTACTAGTGAACCGGTTCTGTATCCGAGGGAAGAAGTTCTGGGTTGAGACGATCGTTAATCATGTAGTTGGGGAGGATTTTTCGATACGCTCCATTTAACCTCATTAGAACCCTGGTCACGTTGAAATGCACTTTGTGTACGGTCCCTTTTCTGCGATCGCTCCAGGACTGTGCTTACTTTTCAATACAAAAAGAAAGGAGCTACTCGATTCTCTGCTTGACCGCACATAACATAGGACAAAGAGTAGCAATCTTAAAAGTTCGTCTTAGCTTTCTGTACTTATTTGTTCAGGGTTCGGACAAAGTTTTAGATTTTAAAAATAAGTTTCTTTACAAGGACCTTTCAATTAAAAAAGTTCAGCGGTCGGCAGTTCAACTCATTTGCCTCTTTGTTGGACTTCTTTACCTTTTTCAGAAAGACGAAGAATTGAAACATAACATATTTTACATGCTCTATCTCAATCCGTAAATTTCTGTGACTTTATATCTAATTAGCGAATGGAGGTTTTTTTTTTTTTATTGTCTTATAGTGCTATAAGAGTTTGTGTCTCAATTTGGTTCTTGTAAGGATAACGTCAAAATAAGTGGAAAATTGAAGACGTAAGTTTTCAAAGTGATTGTAATGGTATCAGTTGTATGCATATCAAATAGCTATTCGTATCATATTTCAGATTTTGCAATTAAATCGCAACAAAATGGCCTAGAAAGTGTAACAGAAAAATTTGTAATAAGGGACTACGGCATATATGTGGTCCTTATTTTTTTAACTTTCAGATTTCCTTTTTCCTCACCCTCCAATTCTTTTCCCTTTGGCAATAAAAATATTATTGTAAGCAATTTTTTGAAAATTTAAAGAGATTAAGCCGTAAGGAAAATGGAAGTTCGCATCACATAACTGCATTTTACTGTACAGCGCAGGGTGTTCCTTATTTTCCAACTTACAAATTTTGTATTCTTACCCCCATTTTTTACCTTTGACTATAAAAAATATTATTGTGGTCATTTTTGTAAATGAAAAGTGATTAATGTGTGCAGCAACGATCAACGTGTGGACGATCACTGCAAGCAGTACTACACATATTGTAAAATATGAGGCATTACTAAAAAAAAAAAAAAAATACCGCTAAAAATCTGACATTTTTGTTGTTTAAATGTTAGATTTTGTTAGTTAAATTGTATCAATATTTTGCAACTTTTTTAAATTTAGGAAATAAAACTTTTAGAATATGTTCGTTCATTTTTGTCAATTCTGTTTTTATTTTTACAAACTTCAATATCAATTTAGCAGGGTTAATACTAATTTATCATAATAAAACTTGGTTCTCTACAAAAATAGGTCAAAAGAAAAAATATTCGGGGGTATGAAATTGAAGCCGAAGAAATTTAATATTTTTTTTTTTCAAACAATTTCAATTTTAGTAATCTTTTAACAACTTCAGGCTATTTGCGACACGGGTTAATATATTATTGAAATGAAATTTGGCACACTGTCAAGATAGACCAAAACGAAAGGAATGAAGGGGTGAGAGTTAAAATCAGATGAAATTTCGTTTTTGACGCCTTACATAGACCATCCTAATATATAGTTATAATTAGTCAATTAAAAGACACAATACTCAGTTATACTACATATCATTACGTACCTACTTTGATTCATCGTAAGATCTCAACGAGGGATTTCAAACTCGAACAGAAATTTATATTTTAAACAATTAATAATTTGCTTTAAAAATTGAAGTTATATATTTTCGATTAATTTGTTTTAAATGATAATTAAGACGGTAAAGGAAGTTTAATTTCACAAACAATAGAAGGTCACTTTTCTTTAATAGCACAATTTAATAAGTTAAATTCTTAACTGATAAGTTGTCTTTGTAAAAAAAAAGGCTCTTCCTTTAAGTATGTACAATGTACATATTAAACAGTATTTTTAAACTTCAAATATTGTGTTTATTGATGGACAACCCAACTACGGATACGGACGATAACGCTTCGTGTTTTTAAGACAACTGTATTTTAATGTTTCATAATGTGCAGTTTTGTTGAGTTTTAAAATTCGATTTATTTGACAGACAATTGAAAGAATTTCTTACAATATCTGTTCAGAACAAGTATCATTTTATAAAAAGTGTATGCTTTCTCTCAAATGATTTTTACCAAAATTGTCTTACAAAAATTAATTAGTAGACAGATAGTAGTGCGTTGATTGTCAGAGAGTTTTTCGGATTTTCTCCTTCTTGATGCGTAAATGCGCGACATTTTCCTCTTCAAAGACCAGGGGTGAAAACAGTCAAAATGTCAAAAAGAGGAAAACATTCATAGCTTTGTTTTCAACTACAAAAATAGTTGAATAAAAATATAATGGTGTACTAATGTGTGCACAGAACAATGGTGGAGTTAGATTTTTTTTTTTTATGGGCTACAGGTAAGTTTAGTTTGATAAAGGCCTATAAAGTCTAATTTAAAAAAAAAAAAAAAACGTAGAACAAGCAGAACTTTTCAGAGTAAAAAAAAGTGGAAACCCCTGAAAGACACACCATTTCCAGACTGTGTACGATTCACGTTGTTTTGGCGCATCAATGTCCTAGTGTAGTTTTTGCGCTTGATAACGTCTAAATTTATTATTGGATTCTACATAGATGCCTTAAAAGAGATTAAATATTCTTAGCCGACACAACTTTGAATTTGTATTTTTTCCGATTTTAATTTTGTTAACGCTTTAATTCTATCAGTAAACACTTACATAAGCATTATATGGTAAAGAATACTCTAAAATAATATTAAAAGAAATCGACTCATGAGGCCCTCTAAAAGGGAGGTTTTTTTTCCGCAACGATTACCAAAATATTTATCAAAATCAATAAATTTATTTTGCTTTTCTCTGGAAAAAGCAATTTGATCTTATAAATATAATATATAAGAAGGGTGAAAAATAAAAATAAAGAAAGTTTATATTTTCCATAAGTTCAGCTACACAATTCAATATTTGATTTTCATTTTTAGTAATCCATAATTGATAAGGTTTAATTTTGAATCCATAATTGATTAGGATGTTAATAATCGCAGGAATTATTCTTTTGAATCTCTTAACTGCTGACTACGAAAGTTAAAATCTTTTTCTAATATAATCTTCCATTTTAACGTAATCAGAGTTTCCACGGTCATTGAAAGTTATTAAAAGAGCTTAATATTTTTGAACTTGTTTTCAAGGCCTTGAAAATGCTTAGAGGTGCTTAAAAGTCCTTATAAGTCCTTTATTTTTGCGTCTGTTGTGCCAACCGCAAATTTTATAATAGTACTACTCAGACTTGCTATCCCCGCGTGACCACCACTTGTCCGCACTGTTATCAGAATTCTGTGACATATTTTATTACGCATGCGCCAACTTGTAAATTTTCTGGTATAATATATTCTATTAAAAATTTATATATCGACATGATGCACGAAAACAAATTTTCAAAGGTCATTAAAAACATTATTTAGATCCATAAAAGTCATTGAAAAGCCAGTGATTTTCATTCTGTGATTTGAGTGTGAGCCCTGGTAATATCAAATCCAGTAACATTTTCAGCCTAAAGTTCTTTAATTTACGCAAACAGCTTGCTCTCTCTTTAACCCTTTCTTCTCCCTATCGGATTCAAAAGAAAAAGTAAACCAAAGAAAATTCCATTGTCCTATATGGTGTTTACCCTTTAACACCATTCGGGACCAGGGGGTATGGATATTTATTTTAAGATTAACGATTCCGTTTTCTCACCAGCGGTTATTTGAAGCGTGAATTTCCACAACAAAAGGATTTTAGATTTTTAGGTGTGTTGACTGGAGTAATGACTTGCACTTGACATTGAATTATGAAAGGTAAATACTATTGTAAGTTGTCCACTTTGGATCATTTATAAAATTGTCTCCCGAGAAAACCTGTGGAACAGTCCATTTCCAATTTTGACACATCACCTCGAGTAGAAGGTTTACCGAGCTGCGTAAGAACGTTGTGATAGATTTGCTTGTTAGACTTGACGAAGGCTAGCTGAAATCATTCTTCAAAACTCTGAAATTATATTCAAAGGCAATTGTTGTTTTAACTAGATCAAATATGAATTTATAGACAACCAGCTACAATTAGTGCCATTAGGGTGAATCATCTTGTAAATGCATATCCATCAAAAAACAATTTCTTTGCTGGTATAAGCAAGAAGGGAGATTTGGAAATTACCAGTTAAAGAACATAAACCTTCCTATTCCGCAAAAGATATTATTAAAAAATAAAATTTTCTAGGAAAAAAAGCATTTTGCGCTCTTTAAGTAAAAAGCGATTTTGCAACTAACACTTCACAAAAAATCGTTTTTGACAGTAAAAATAATATAACCCATAAAAACAAAGTTTTTAATATAAATCCTTTGTATACATAAGTCAATTTTTATATTCATTAACATAGCACCGTTTCTGCTGCCAGCGTGTGCTTGTTTAAAAAATTTAAATTTAGATGCTAACACCATCTCTATCAGCAAAATATGTGGCAAACTACTTTTCAAAATTTATTCATTCAAAATGAATGTGAATTTATGCACTCTCAGATAAAAGTATCTTTATTTCATCTGATCAAAACAATTTTATTATATATACTAAAATTATTTTGTCAACAGGAAAGAATTTCTTCAATGATTGGTTTAATGCTATTTCAATGCGATTGGATGACGGCAAGTTGGTTTATTAGCATTCCATAAAAATGATCTTTTAGTGACAGTGACAGCCTTCAAAATGGGACAGAATGCATTGTCCCCGACATCGAATCTATCTGCTAAGTTTCAGCCCGATTTGATGATGTCAAAGAGTCTCACATAATTAGGCCTCCGAATATTTGCCTGCCATCGACAAACAAAACACATAAATATACACACAAAGTCGGAAGTTAATACAAGAAATTTAATAAATTAAAACTTCAAACTAAAGGAATGTACGTGTGATGAGAGGTTTGGAATGCAATTTTAACAAATACATGTTTAGAAATGTATGGATGTAATTGTTTCAAAGGTGCGTTGTATGTTAAACTCAAAATTCAAAAGTAACTGCACCCCTTTAAAAGAATTAACCGTTTTTTAAAAAGATTTTTCCGTATTAGAAATAACACTTTTGTAATATTTGAAATTAGCTAGTAAATTACTTTTAAGATTGATTTATCAAAGACATTTAAATGATGTGTTGATAAATTATGCTCACTTCCAAAAGAATCGGAATCCAACACCATCAGCATCATTTGAAAGCAGCCATCTGAACTTACCTGGCTATTATTAACTCACCTTATATCTAAACTGTATTCATAGAATTTAAGTTTGAAACGATCAGAACTACTCAATCTCGTGAAATTATTCGAAATACGGCAAAATATGTTTCTGGCTTTGACATTAAGTTAAAATAGATCCGTTTTTAAATCCCTTATAATAACTTCGAATTTGTGTGTGAATGGTTGGCTGTGTATGTCGATGGCGGGCAAATCTGCGTATCATATCTTTACATAGAGTAATGAAAGTACAGTATTCGATTAATTTTTTTTTTTTTTTTTTTTTTTGGATCACCCAGATTTAAAAAAAAAGTGATATAGAAAAAGAAATGCCTGTCTGTGTGCACGTGGTCAGAATAACTCCCGAACAAATTGACCTACACTCTTCAAATTTGGTACATGGGATGGCGGTGGCCATGGGTCCTGCCATTTAGGTTTTCGTCAAAATCGCTCATGCTCATAAGATTGAAATAATGAAAAATCATGAAAAAATCTCGTTCTTCAATAATTTCTAAAAAACAGCCCTAACTATTTTGATTAAAATCTCTCTGCTAATGTCTCTTACGTGTTCTAAACTTCCCCACCACCTAAATTCCCGTACAAATGCGATAAAAGCGTAAAAAGTTTTTTTAAAAGGGGGAAAAGATAAAAATAATCACGAATTACTTTAACACAGAGTTTTCTGCCCTTGAGCATCACCCACCAACGATTGATTTGTATCTGTTTCCCGCACAAGAAAGGAGAATGTAATGTCTATCGAATATCTTCGCCAATTAGGTGGGTCTTTAAATAAGTGAAAATATGAAAATGGTAAATAACATCCCGTATCATATTTTAATGCAATGATCAGTATTATTTGGTGAATTTGAAAAATTGTGCGATGTTCCATACCCCTAGTTAAGGATTAAATTTTGAAAAGTAGTTTGCCGCATATTTTGCTTATAGAAATGTTCTGCGGAGGCCAATTTAACTCACTTGCAATAATCCAATCGATCTGAAACTTGGCAAATAGGATTTGATGCCGATGACATTTGTCACTAACAAATTTTGGGACTGTTATTCTCACTAAAAGATCGCTTTTACAATTACACATGCTTCTATAATCGCTTCGGAATACTAATAAAATCCCATTTTAACCGATCATTTGTTGAAACTATTTCCTGGTGCCAAAATGTTTTAATCAAAATATATATAATATATGGGTTTTCATTAATTTACAACTGGTACCATTACAATCATTTTGAAAACTTACGTCTTCTTCAATTTGCCACTTATTATGCCGCTATTCTTACAAGAACCAAGCCGACCAAACGGTGTAGTGGTTAGCGTGCTAGCTTCTAGACCGCGAGGTTGCGGGTTCGAGTCCCGTGTTAGGCATGGGTGTCTGTAAATGTATGTTGGCTTGTCTAATGACGAATGTTTCGGCGCATTATAGCCCTCGTGTTGCTGACGGCGCCAGATAATCTGAAAACAACCAACCAACTTACAAGAACCAAATTGAGACAAAAACTCTTATAGCACTATAAGACAATACAACAAAAATCTCCATTCGCTGATTAGATATGAAGTAGAAGAATATATAATCTAAAACTTTGTCCGAGTCCTGAACGAATAATTTCAGAAAGCAAAGACTAACTTTAAACTTTTAACATTGCTATCATTGTTCCTTTGTTCTGTGCGTCAAGCAGAGAATCGCCCCGCGCCTTTTCTTTGGTATTGGAACACATTTCTGGAGCGATCGGAGGAAGAGGGGATGTATACAAAACGCGTCTCTACATGACCAGAGTTCTAATGAGGTTAAATGGAGCGTATCGAAGGCTCCTCCCCAACTACCTGATTAATGATCGTCTCATCCCAGAACTTCTTCGCTCGGATCGGACACCAGTGAACCAGAGTCCCTGGGGGGGGGGAGGGATCATGGACTAGACAAGTACAAGATTCCCCCCCCCCCCCATCCCCAGGGTTCTGTATCCGAGGGAAGAAGTTCTGGGTTGAGACGATCGTTAATCATGTAGTTGGGGAGGATTTTTCGATACGCTCCATTTAACCTCATTAGAACCCTGGTCACGTTGAAATGCACTTTGTGTACGGTCCCTTTTCTGCGATCGCTCCAGGACTGTGCTTACTTTTCAATACAAAAAGAAAGGAGCTACTCGATTCTCTGCTTGACCGCACATAACATAGGACAAAGAGTAGCAATCTTAAAAGTTCGTCTTAGCTTTCTGTACTTATTTGTTCAGGGTTCGGACAAAGTTTTAGATTTTAAAAATAAGTTTCTTTACAAGGACCTTCCAATTAAAAAAGTTCAGCGGTCGGCAGTTCAACTCATTTGCCTCTTTGTTGGACTTCTTTACCTTTTTCAGAAAGACGAAGAATTGAAACATAACATATTTTACATGCTCTATCTCAATCCGTAAATTTCTGTGACTTTATATCTAATTAGCGAATGGAGGTTTTTTTTTTATTGTCTTATAGTGCTATAAGAGTTTGTGTCTCAATTTGGTTCTTGTAAGGATAGCGTCAAAATAAGTGGAAAATTGAAGAAGATGCAAGTTTTCAAAGTGATTGTAATGGTATCAGTTGTATGCATATCAAATAGCTATTCTTATCATATTTCAGATTTTGCAATTAAATCGTAACAAAATGGCCTAGAAAGAGTAACAGAAAAATTTGTAATAAGGGACTACGGCATATATGTGGTCCTTACTTTTTTAACTTTCAGATTTCTTTTTTCCTCACCCTCCAATTCTTTTCCCTTTGGCAATAAAAATATTATTGTAAGCAATTTTTTGAAAATTTAAAGAGATTAAGCTGTGCCGTAAGGAAAATGGAAGTTCACATCACATAACTGCATTTTACTGTACAGCGCAGGGTGTTCCTTATTTTCCAACTTACAAATTTTGTATTCTTACCCCCATTTTTTACCTTTGACTATAAAAAATATTATTGTGGTCATTTTTGTAAATGAAAAGTGATTAACGTGTGCAGCAACGATCAACGTGTGAACGATCACTGCAAGCAGTACTACACATATTGTAAAATATGAGGCATTACTTAAAAAAAAAAAAAAAAATACCGCTAAAAATCTGACATTTTTGTTGTTTAAATGTTAGATTTTGTTAGTTAAATTGTATCAATATTTTGCAACTTTTTTAAATTTAGGAAATAAAACTTTTAGAATATGTTCGTTCATTTTTGTCAATTCTGTTTTTATTTTTACAAACTTCAATATCAATTTAGCATCGTTAATACTAATTTATCATAATAAAACTTGGTTCTCTACAAAAATAGGTCAAAAGAAAAAATATTCGGAGGTATGAAATTGAAGCCGAAGAAATTTAATATTTTTTTTTTTTTTTTAAACAATTTCACTTTTAGTAATCTTTTAACAACTTCAGGCTATTTGCGACACGGGTTAATATATTATTGAAATGAAATTTGGCACACTGTCAAGATAGACCAAAACGAAAGGAATGAAGGGGTGAGAGTTAAAATCAGATGAAATTTCGTTTTTGACGCCTTACATAGACCATCCTAATATATAGTTATAATTAGTCAATTAAAAGACACAATACTCAGTTATACTACATATCATTACGTACCTACTTTGATTCATCGTAAGATCTCAACGAGGGATTTCAAACTCGAACAGAAATTTATATTTTAAACAATTAATAATTTGCTTTAAAAATTGAAGTTATATATTTTCGATTAATTTGTTTTAAATGATAATTAAGACGGTAAAGGAAGTTTAATTTCACAAACAATAGAAGGTCACTTTTTCTTTAATAGCACAATTTAATAAGTTAAATTCTTAACTGATAAGTTGTCTTTGTAAAAAAAAAAGGCTCTTCCTTTAAGTATGTACAATGTACATATTAAACAGTATTTTTAAACTTCAAATATTGTGTTTATTGATGGACAACCCAACTACGGATACGGACGATGACGCTTCGTGTTTTTAAGACAACTGTATTTTAATGTTTCATAATGTGCAGTTTTGTTGAATTTTAAAATTCGATTTATTTGACAGACAATTGAAAGAATTTCTTACAATATCTGTTCAGAACAAGTATCATTTTGTAAAAAGTGTATGCTTTCTCTCAAATGATTTTTACCAAAATTGTCTTACAAAAATTAATTAGTAGACAGATAGTAGTGCGTTGATTGTCAGAGAGTTTTTCGGATTTTCTCCTTCTTGATGCGTAAATGCGCGACATTTTCCTCTTCAAAGACCATGGGTGAAAACAGTCAAAATGTCAAAAAGAGGAAAACATTCATAGCTTTGTTTTCAACTACAAAAATAGTGGAATAAAAATATAATGGTGTACTAATGTGTGCACAGAACAATGGTGGAGTTAGATTTTTTTTTTTTTTAGGGGCTACAGTTAAGTTTAGTTTGATAAAGGCCTATAAAGTCTAATTAAAAAAAAAAATGTAGAACAAGCAGAACTTTTCAGAGTAAAAAAAAGTATAAACCCCTGAAAGACACACCATTTCTAGACTGTGTACGGTTCACGTTGTTTTGGCGCATCAATGTCCTAGTGTAGTTTTTGCGCTTGATAACGTCTAAATTTATTATTGGATTCTACATAGATGCCTTAAAAGGGATTAAATATTCTTAGCCGACACAACTTTGAATTTGTATTTTTTCCGATTTTAATTTTGTTAACGCTTTAATTCTATCAGTAAACACTTACATAAACATTATATGGTAAAGAATACTCTAAAATAATATTAAAAGAAATCAACTCATGAGGCCCTCTAAAAGGGAGGGTTTTTTTCCACAACGATTACCAAAATATTTATCAAAATCAATAAATTTATTTTACTTTTCTCTGGAAAAAGCAATTTGTTCTTATAAATATAATATATAAGAAGGGTGAAAAATAAAAATAAAGAAAGTTTATATTTTCCATAAGTTCAGCTACACAATTCAATATTTGATTTTCATTTTTAGTAATCCATAATTGATAAGGTTTAATTTTGAATCCATAATTGATTAGGATGTTAATAATCGCAGGAATAATTCTTTTGAATCTCTTAACTGCTGACTACGAAAGTTAGAATCTTTTTCTAATGTAATCTTCCATTTTAACGTAATAAGGGTTTCCACGGTCATTGAAAGTTATTAAAAGAGCTTAATATTTTTGAACTTGTTTTCAAGGCCTTGAAAGTACTTGAAAATGCTTAGAGGTGCTTAAAAGTCCTTAATTTTTGCGTCTGTTGTGCCAACCGCAAATTTTATAATAGTACTACTCAGACTTGCTATCCCCGCGTGACCACCACTTGTCCGCACTGTTATCAGAATTCTGTGACATATTTTATTACGCATGCGCCAACTTGTAAATTTTCTGGTATAATATATTCTATTAAATTTATATATCGACATGATGCACGAAAACAAATTTTCAAAGGTCATTAAAAACATTATTTAGATCCATAAAAGTCATTGAAAAGCCAGTGATTTTCATTCTGTGATTTGAGTGTGAGCCCTGGTAATATCAAATCCAGTAACATTTTCAGCCTAAAGTTCTTTAATTTACGCAAACAGCTTGCTCTCTCTTTAACTCTTTCTTCTCCCTATCGGATTCAAAAGAAAAAGTAAACCAAAGAAAATTCCATTGTCCTATATGGTGTTTACCCTTTAACACCATTCGGGACCAGGGGGTATGGATATTTATTTTAAGATTAACGATTCCGTTTTCTCACCAGCTGTTATTTGAAGCGTGAATTTCCACAACAAAAGGATTTTAGATTTTTAGGTGTGTTGACTGGAGTAATGACTTGCGCTTGACATTGAATTATGAAAGGTAAATACTATTGTAAGTTGTCCACTTTGGATCATTTATAAAATTGTCTCCCGAGAAAACCTGTGGAACAGTCCATTTCCAATTTTGACACATCACCTCGAGTAGAAGGTTTACCGAGCTGCGTAAGAACGTTGTGATAGATTTGCTTGTTAGACTTGACGAAGGCTAGCTGAAATCATTCTTCAAAACTCTGAAATTATATTCAAAGGCAATTGTTGTTTTAACTAGATCAAATATGAATTTATAGACAACCAGCTACAATTAGTGACATTAGGGTGAATCATCTTGTAAATGCATATCCATCAAAAAACAATTTCTTTGCTGGTATAAGCAAGAAGGGAAATTTGGAAATTATCAGTTAAAGAACATAAACCTTCCTATTCCGCAAAAGATATTATTAAAAAATAAAATTTTCTAGGAAAAAAAGCCTTTTGCGCTCTTTAAGTAAAAAGCGATTTTGCAACTAACACTTCACAAAAAATCGTTTTTGACTGTAAAAATAATATAACCCATAAAAACAAAGTTTTTAATATAAATCCTTTGTATACATAAGTCAATTTTGATATTCATTAACATAGCACCGTTTCTGCTGCCAGCGTGGGCTTGTTTTAAAAATTTAAATTTAGATGCTAACACCATCTCTATCAGCAAAATATGTGGCAAACTACCTTTCAAAATTTATTCATTCAAAATGAATGTGAATTTATGCACTCAGATCCAAGTATCTTTTATTTCTTCTGATCAAAACAATTTTATTATTTATACTAAAATTATTTTGTCAACAGGAAAGAATTTCTTCAATGATTGGTTTAATGCTATTTCAATGCGATTGGATGACGGCAAGTTGGTTTATTAGCATTCCATAAAAATGATCTTTTAGTGACAGTGACAGCCTTCAAAATGGGACAGAATGCATTGTCACCGACATCGAATCTATCTGCCAAGTTTCAGCCAGATTTGATGATGTCAAAGAGTCTCACATAATTAGGCCTCCGAATATTTGCCTGCCATCGACAAACAAAACACATAAATATACACACAAAGTCGGAAGTTAATACAAGAAATTTAATAAATTAAAACTTCAAACTAAAGGAATGTACGTGTGATGAGAGGTTTGGAATGCAATTTTAACAAATACATGTTTAGAAATGTATGGATGTAATTGTTTCAAAGGTGCGTTGTATGTTAAACTCAAAATTCAAAAGTAACTGCACCCCTTTAAAAGAATTAACCGTTTTTTAAAAAGATTTTTCCGTATTAGAAATAACACTTTTGTAATATTTGAAATTAGCTAGTAAATTACTTTTAAGATTGATTTATCAAAGACATTTAAATGATGTGTTGATAAATTATGCTCACTTCCAAAAGAATCGGAATCCAACATCATCAGCATCATTTGAAAGCAGCCATCTGAACTTACCTGGCTATTATTAACTCACCTTATATCTAAACTGTATTCATAGAATTTAAGTTTGAAACGATCAGAACTACTCAATCTCGTGAAATTATTCGAAATACGGCAAAATATGTTTCTGGCTTTGACATTAAGTTAAAATAGATCCATTTTTAAATCCCTTATAATAACTTCAAATTTGTGTGTGGATGGTTGGCTGTGTATGTCGATGGCGGTCAAATCTGCGTATCATATCTTTACATAGGGTAATGAAAGTACAGCATTCGATTAAATTTTTTTTTTGGATCACCCATATTTAAAAAAAAAAGTGGTATAGAAAAAAAAAATGCCTGTCTGTGTGCACGTGGTCAGAATAACTCCCGAACAAATTGACCTACACTCTTCAAATTTGGTACATGGGTTGGCGGTGGCCATGGGTCCTGCCATTTAGGTTTTCGTCAAAATCGCGCATGCTCATAAGATTGAAATAATGAAAAATCATGAAAAAATCTCGTTCTTCAATAATTTCTAAAAAACAGCCCTAACTATTTTGATTAAAATCTCTCTGCTAATGTCTCTTACGTGTTCTAAACTTCCCCACCACCTAAATTCCCGTACAAATGCGATAAAAGCGTAAAAAGTTTTTTTAAAAGGGGGAAAAAATAAAAATAATCATGAATTACTTTAACACAGAGTTTTCTGCCCTTGAGCATCACCCACCAACGATTGATTTGTATCTGTTTCCCGCACAAGAAAGGAGAATGTAATGTCTATCGAATATCTTCGCCAATTAGGTGGGTCTTTAAATAAGTGAAAATATGAAAATGGTAAATAACATCCCGTATCATATTTTAATGCAATGATCAGTATTATTTAGTGAATTTGAAAAATTGTGCGATGTTCCATACCCCTAGTTAAGGATTAAATTTTGAAAAGTAGTTTGCCGCATATTTTGCTTATAGAAATGTTCTGCGGAGGCCAATTTAACTCACTTGCAATAATCCAATCGATCTGAAACTTGGCAAATAGGATTTGATGCCGATGACATTTGTCACTAACAAATTTTGGGACTGTTATTCTCACTAAAAGATCGCTTTTACAATTACACATGCTTCTATAATCGCTTCGGAATACTAATAAAATCCCATTTTAACCGATCATTTGTTGAAACTATTTCCTGGTGCCAAAATGTTTTAATCAAAATATATATAATATATGGGTTTTCATTAATTTACAACTGGTACCATTACAATTATTTTGAAAACTTACGTCTTCTTCAATTTGCCACTTATTATGCCGCTATTCTTACAAGAACCAAGCCGACCAAACGGTGTAGTGGTTAGCGTGCTAGCTTCTAGACCGCGAGGTTGCGGGTTCGAGTCCCGTGTTAGGCATGGGTGTCTGTAAATGTATGTTGGCTTGTCTAATGACGAATGTTTCGGCGCATTATAGCCCTCGTGTTGCTGACGGCGCCAGATAATCTGAAAACAACCAACCAACTTACAAGAACCAAATTGAGACAAAAACTCTTATAGCACTATAAGACAATACAACAAAAATCTCCATTCGCTGATTAGATATGAAGTAGAAGAATATATAATCTAAAACTTTGTCCGAGTCCTGAACGAATAATTTCAGAAAGCAAAGACTAACTTTAAACTTTTAACATTGCTATCATTGTTCCTTTGTTCTGTGCGTCAAGCAGAGAATCGCCCCGCGCCTTTTCTTTGGTATTGGAACACATTTCTGGAGCGATCGGAGGAAGAGGGGATGTATACAAAACGCGTCTCTACATGACCAGAGTTCTAATGAGGTTAAATGGAGCGTATCGAAGGCTCCTCCCCAACTACCTGATTAATGATCGTCTCATCCCAGAACTTCTTCGCTCGGATCGGACACCAGTGAACCAGAGTCCCTGGGGGGGGGGAGGGATCATGGACTAGACAAGTACAAGATTCCCCCCCCCCCATCCCCAGGGTTCTGTATCCGAGGGAAGAAGTTCTGGGTTGAGACGATCGTTAATCATGTAGTTGGGGAGGATTTTTCGATACGCTCCATTTAACCTCATTAGAACCCTGGTCACGTTGAAATGCACTTTGTGTACGGTCCCTTTTCTGCGATCGCTCCAGGACTGTGCTTACTTTTCAATACAAAAAGAAAGGAGCTACTCGATTCTCTGCTTGACCGCACATAACATAGGACAAAGAGTAGCAATCTTAAAAGTTCGTCTTAGCTTTCTGTACTTATTTGTTCAGGGTTCGGACAAAGTTTTAGATTTTAAAAATAAGTTTCTTTACAAGGACCTTCCAATTAAAAAAGTTCAGCGGTCGGCAGTTCAACTCATTTGCCTCTTTGTTGGACTTCTTTACCTTTTTCAGAAAGACGAAGAATTGAAACATAACATATTTTACATGCTCTATCTCAATCCGTAAATTTCTGTGACTTTATATCTAATTAGCGAATGGAGGTTTTTTTTTTATTGTCTTATAGTGCTATAAGAGTTTGTGTCTCAATTTGGTTCTTGTAAGGATAGCGTCAAAATAAGTGGAAAATTGAAGAAGATGCAAGTTTTCAAAGTGATTGTAATGGTATCAGTTGTATGCATATCAAATAGCTATTCTTATCATATTTCAGATTTTGCAATTAAATCGTAACAAAATGGCCTAGAAAGAGTAACAGAAAAATTTGTAATAAGGGACTACGGCATATATGTGGTCCTTACTTTTTTAACTTTCAGATTTCTTTTTTCCTCACCCTCCAATTCTTTTCCCTTTGGCAATAAAAATATTATTGTAAGCAATTTTTTGAAAATTTAAAGAGATTAAGCTGTGCCGTAAGGAAAATGGAAGTTCACATCACATAACTGCATTTTACTGTACAGCGCAGGGTGTTCCTTATTTTCCAACTTACAAATTTTGTATTCTTACCCCCATTTTTTACCTTTGACTATAAAAAATATTATTGTGGTCATTTTTGTAAATGAAAAGTGATTAACGTGTGCAGCAACGATCAACGTGTGAACGATCACTGCAAGCAGTACTACACATATTGTAAAATATGAGGCATTACTTAAAAAAAAAAAAAAAAATACCGCTAAAAATCTGACATTTTTGTTGTTTAAATGTTAGATTTTGTTAGTTAAATTGTATCAATATTTTGCAACTTTTTTAAATTTAGGAAATAAAACTTTTAGAATATGTTCGTTCATTTTTGTCAATTCTGTTTTTATTTTTACAAACTTCAATATCAATTTAGCATCGTTAATACTAATTTATCATAATAAAACTTGGTTCTCTACAAAAATAGGTCAAAAGAAAAAATATTCGGAGGTATGAAATTGAAGCCGAAGAAATTTAATATTTTTTTTTTTTTTTTAAACAATTTCACTTTTAGTAATCTTTTAACAACTTCAGGCTATTTGCGACACGGGTTAATATATTATTGAAATGAAATTTGGCACACTGTCAAGATAGACCAAAACGAAAGGAATGAAGGGGTGAGAGTTAAAATCAGATGAAATTTCGTTTTTGACGCCTTACATAGACCATCCTAATATATAGTTATAATTAGTCAATTAAAAGACACAATACTCAGTTATACTACATATCATTACGTACCTACTTTGATTCATCGTAAGATCTCAACGAGGGATTTCAAACTCGAACAGAAATTTATATTTTAAACAATTAATAATTTGCTTTAAAAATTGAAGTTATATATTTTCGATTAATTTGTTTTAAATGATAATTAAGACGGTAAAGGAAGTTTAATTTCACAAACAATAGAAGGTCACTTTTTCTTTAATAGCACAATTTAATAAGTTAAATTCTTAACTGATAAGTTGTCTTTGTAAAAAAAAAAGGCTCTTCCTTTAAGTATGTACAATGTACATATTAAACAGTATTTTTAAACTTCAAATATTGTGTTTATTGATGGACAACCCAACTACGGATACGGACGATGACGCTTCGTGTTTTTAAGACAACTGTATTTTAATGTTTCATAATGTGCAGTTTTGTTGAATTTTAAAATTCGATTTATTTGACAGACAATTGAAAGAATTTCTTACAATATCTGTTCAGAACAAGTATCATTTTGTAAAAAGTGTATGCTTTCTCTCAAATGATTTTTACCAAAATTGTCTTACAAAAATTAATTAGTAGACAGATAGTAGTGCGTTGATTGTCAGAGAGTTTTTCGGATTTTCTCCTTCTTGATGCGTAAATGCGCGACATTTTCCTCTTCAAAGACCATGGGTGAAAACAGTCAAAATGTCAAAAAGAGGAAAACATTCATAGCTTTGTTTTCAACTACAAAAATAGTGGAATAAAAATATAATGGTGTACTAATGTGTGCACAGAACAATGGTGGAGTTAGATTTTTTTTTTTTTTAGGGGCTACAGTTAAGTTTAGTTTGATAAAGGCCTATAAAGTCTAATTAAAAAAAAAAATGTAGAACAAGCAGAACTTTTCAGAGTAAAAAAAAGTATAAACCCCTGAAAGACACACCATTTCTAGACTGTGTACGGTTCACGTTGTTTTGGCGCATCAATGTCCTAGTGTAGTTTTTGCGCTTGATAACGTCTAAATTTATTATTGGATTCTACATAGATGCCTTAAAAGGGATTAAATATTCTTAGCCGACACAACTTTGAATTTGTATTTTTTCCGATTTTAATTTTGTTAACGCTTTAATTCTATCAGTAAACACTTACATAAACATTATATGGTAAAGAATACTCTAAAATAATATTAAAAGAAATCAACTCATGAGGCCCTCTAAAAGGGAGGGTTTTTTTCCACAACGATTACCAAAATATTTATCAAAATCAATAAATTTATTTTACTTTTCTCTGGAAAAAGCAATTTGTTCTTATAAATATAATATATAAGAAGGGTGAAAAATAAAAATAAAGAAAGTTTATATTTTCCATAAGTTCAGCTACACAATTCAATATTTGATTTTCATTTTTAGTAATCCATAATTGATAAGGTTTAATTTTGAATCCATAATTGATTAGGATGTTAATAATCGCAGGAATAATTCTTTTGAATCTCTTAACTGCTGACTACGAAAGTTAGAATCTTTTTCTAATGTAATCTTCCATTTTAACGTAATAAGGGTTTCCACGGTCATTGAAAGTTATTAAAAGAGCTTAATATTTTTGAACTTGTTTTCAAGGCCTTGAAAGTACTTGAAAATGCTTAGAGGTGCTTAAAAGTCCTTAATTTTTGCGTCTGTTGTGCCAACCGCAAATTTTATAATAGTACTACTCAGACTTGCTATCCCCGCGTGACCACCACTTGTCCGCACTGTTATCAGAATTCTGTGACATATTTTATTACGCATGCGCCAACTTGTAAATTTTCTGGTATAATATATTCTATTAAATTTATATATCGACATGATGCACGAAAACAAATTTTCAAAGGTCATTAAAAACATTATTTAGATCCATAAAAGTCATTGAAAAGCCAGTGATTTTCATTCTGTGATTTGAGTGTGAGCCCTGGTAATATCAAATCCAGTAACATTTTCAGCCTAAAGTTCTTTAATTTACGCAAACAGCTTGCTCTCTCTTTAACTCTTTCTTCTCCCTATCGGATTCAAAAGAAAAAGTAAACCAAAGAAAATTCCATTGTCCTATATGGTGTTTACCCTTTAACACCATTCGGGACCAGGGGGTATGGATATTTATTTTAAGATTAACGATTCCGTTTTCTCACCAGCTGTTATTTGAAGCGTGAATTTCCACAACAAAAGGATTTTAGATTTTTAGGTGTGTTGACTGGAGTAATGACTTGCGCTTGACATTGAATTATGAAAGGTAAATACTATTGTAAGTTGTCCACTTTGGATCATTTATAAAATTGTCTCCCGAGAAAACCTGTGGAACAGTCCATTTCCAATTTTGACACATCACCTCGAGTAGAAGGTTTACCGAGCTGCGTAAGAACGTTGTGATAGATTTGCTTGTTAGACTTGACGAAGGCTAGCTGAAATCATTCTTCAAAACTCTGAAATTATATTCAAAGGCAATTGTTGTTTTAACTAGATCAAATATGAATTTATAGACAACCAGCTACAATTAGTGACATTAGGGTGAATCATCTTGTAAATGCATATCCATCAAAAAACAATTTCTTTGCTGGTATAAGCAAGAAGGGAAATTTGGAAATTATCAGTTAAAGAACATAAACCTTCCTATTCCGCAAAAGATATTATTAAAAAATAAAATTTTCTAGGAAAAAAAGCCTTTTGCGCTCTTTAAGTAAAAAGCGATTTTGCAACTAACACTTCACAAAAAATCGTTTTTGACTGTAAAAATAATATAACCCATAAAAACAAAGTTTTTAATATAAATCCTTTGTATACATAAGTCAATTTTGATATTCATTAACATAGCACCGTTTCTGCTGCCAGCGTGGGCTTGTTTTAAAAATTTAAATTTAGATGCTAACACCATCTCTATCAGCAAAATATGTGGCAAACTACCTTTCAAAATTTATTCATTCAAAATGAATGTGAATTTATGCACTCAGATCCAAGTATCTTTTATTTCTTCTGATCAAAACAATTTTATTATTTATACTAAAATTATTTTGTCAACAGGAAAGAATTTCTTCAATGATTGGTTTAATGCTATTTCAATGCGATTGGATGACGGCAAGTTGGTTTATTAGCATTCCATAAAAATGATCTTTTAGTGACAGTGACAGCCTTCAAAATGGGACAGAATGCATTGTCACCGACATCGAATCTATCTGCCAAGTTTCAGCCAGATTTGATGATGTCAAAGAGTCTCACATAATTAGGCCTCCGAATATTTGCCTGCCATCGACAAACAAAACACATAAATATACACACAAAGTCGGAAGTTAATACAAGAAATTTAATAAATTAAAACTTCAAACTAAAGGAATGTACGTGTGATGAGAGGTTTGGAATGCAATTTTAACAAATACATGTTTAGAAATGTATGGATGTAATTGTTTCAAAGGTGCGTTGTATGTTAAACTCAAAATTCAAAAGTAACTGCACCCCTTTAAAAGAATTAACCGTTTTTTAAAAAGATTTTTCCGTATTAGAAATAACACTTTTGTAATATTTGAAATTAGCTAGTAAATTACTTTTAAGATTGATTTATCAAAGACATTTAAATGATGTGTTGATAAATTATGCTCACTTCCAAAAGAATCGGAATCCAACATCATCAGCATCATTTGAAAGCAGCCATCTGAACTTACCTGGCTATTATTAACTCACCTTATATCTAAACTGTATTCATAGAATTTAAGTTTGAAACGATCAGAACTACTCAATCTCGTGAAATTATTCGAAATACGGCAAAATATGTTTCTGGCTTTGACATTAAGTTAAAATAGATCCATTTTTAAATCCCTTATAATAACTTCAAATTTGTGTGTGGATGGTTGGCTGTGTATGTCGATGGCGGTCAAATCTGCGTATCATATCTTTACATAGGGTAATGAAAGTACAGCATTCGATTAAATTTTTTTTTTGGATCACCCATATTTAAAAAAAAAAGTGGTATAGAAAAAAAAAATGCCTGTCTGTGTGCACGTGGTCAGAATAACTCCCGAACAAATTGACCTACACTCTTCAAATTTGGTACATGGGTTGGCGGTGGCCATGGGTCCTGCCATTTAGGTTTTCGTCAAAATCGCGCATGCTCATAAGATTGAAATAATGAAAAATCATGAAAAAATCTCGTTCTTCAATAATTTCTAAAAAACAGCCCTAACTATTTTGATTAAAATCTCTCTGCTAATGTCTCTTACGTGTTCTAAACTTCCCCACCACCTAAATTCCCGTACAAATGCGATAAAAGCGTAAAAAGTTTTTTTAAAAGGGGGAAAAGATAAAAATAATCACGAATTACTTTAACACAGAGTTTTCTGCCCTTGAGCATCACCCACCAACGATTGATTTGTATCTGTTTCCCGCACAAGAAAGGAGAATGTAATGTCTATCGAATATCTTCGCCAATTAGGTGGGTCTTTAAATAAGTGAAAATATGAAAATGGTAAATAACATCCCGTATCATATTTTAATGCAATGATCAGTATTATTTGGTGAATTTGAAAAATTGTGCGATGTTCCATACCCCTAGTTAAGGATTAAATTTTGAAAAGTAGTTTGCCGCATATTTTGCTTATAGAAATGTTCTGCGGAGGCCAATTTAACTCACTTGCAATAATCCAATCGATCTGAAACTTGGCAAATAGGATTTGATGCCGATGACATTTGTCACTAACAAATTTTGGGACTGTTATTCTCACTAAAAGATCGCTTTTACAATTACACATGCTTCTATAATCGCTTCGGAATACTAATAAAATCCCATTTTAACCGATCATTTGTTGAAACTATTTCCTGGTGCCAAAATGTTTTAATCAAAATATATATAATATATGGGTTTTCATTAATTTACAACTGGTACCATTACAATCATTTTGAAAACTTACGTCTTCTTCAATTTGCCACTTATTATGCCGCTATTCTTACAAGAACCAAGCCGACCAAACGGTGTAGTGGTTAGCGTGCTAGCTTCTAGACCGCGAGGTTGCGGGTTCGAGTCCCGTGTTAGGCATGGGTGTCTGTAAATGTATGTTGGCTTGTCTAATGACGAATGTTTCGGCGCATTATAGCCCTCGTGTTGCTGACGGCGCCAGATAATCTGAAAACAACCAACCAACTTACAAGAACCAAATTGAGACAAAAACTCTTATAGCACTATAAGACAATACAACAAAAATCTCCATTCGCTGATTAGATATGAAGTAGAAGAATATATAATCTAAAACTTTGTCCGAGTCCTGAACGAATAATTTCAGAAAGCAAAGACTAACTTTAAACTTTTAACATTGCTATCATTGTTCCTTTGTTCTGTGCGTCAAGCAGAGAATCGCCCCGCGCCTTTTCTTTGGTATTGGAACACATTTCTGGAGCGATCGGAGGAAGAGGGGATGTATACAAAACGCGTCTCTACATGACCAGAGTTCTAATGAGGTTAAATGGAGCGTATCGAAGGCTCCTCCCCAACTACCTGATTAATGATCGTCTCATCCCAGAACTTCTTCGCTCGGATCGGACACCAGTGAACCAGAGTCCCTGGGGGGGGGGAGGGATCATGGACTAGACAAGTACAAGATTCCCCCCCCCCCATCCCCAGGGTTCTGTATCCGAGGGAAGAAGTTCTGGGTTGAGACGATCGTTAATCATGTAGTTGGGGAGGATTTTTCGATACGCTCCATTTAACCTCATTAGAACCCTGGTCACGTTGAAATGCACTTTGTGTACGGTCCCTTTTCTGCGATCGCTCCAGGACTGTGCTTACTTTTCAATACAAAAAGAAAGGAGCTACTCGATTCTCTGCTTGACCGCACATAACATAGGACAAAGAGTAGCAATCTTAAAAGTTCGTCTTAGCTTTCTGTACTTATTTGTTCAGGGTTCGGACAAAGTTTTAGATTTTAAAAATAAGTTTCTTTACAAGGACCTTCCAATTAAAAAAGTTCAGCGGTCGGCAGTTCAACTCATTTGCCTCTTTGTTGGACTTCTTTACCTTTTTCAGAAAGACGAAGAATTGAAACATAACATATTTTACATGCTCTATCTCAATCCGTAAATTTCTGTGACTTTATATCTAATTAGCGAATGGAGGTTTTTTTTTTATTGTCTTATAGTGCTATAAGAGTTTGTGTCTCAATTTGGTTCTTGTAAGGATAGCGTCAAAATAAGTGGAAAATTGAAGAAGATGCAAGTTTTCAAAGTGATTGTAATGGTATCAGTTGTATGCATATCAAATAGCTATTCTTATCATATTTCAGATTTTGCAATTAAATCGTAACAAAATGGCCTAGAAAGAGTAACAGAAAAATTTGTAATAAGGGACTACGGCATATATGTGGTCCTTACTTTTTTAACTTTCAGATTTCTTTTTTCCTCACCCTCCAATTCTTTTCCCTTTGGCAATAAAAATATTATTGTAAGCAATTTTTTGAAAATTTAAAGAGATTAAGCTGTGCCGTAAGGAAAATGGAAGTTCACATCACATAACTGCATTTTACTGTACAGCGCAGGGTGTTCCTTATTTTCCAACTTACAAATTTTGTATTCTTACCCCCATTTTTTACCTTTGACTATAAAAAATATTATTGTGGTCATTTTTGTAAATGAAAAGTGATTAACGTGTGCAGCAACGATCAACGTGTGAACGATCACTGCAAGCAGTACTACACATATTGTAAAATATGAGGCATTACTTAAAAAAAAAAAAAAAAATACCGCTAAAAATCTGACATTTTTGTTGTTTAAATGTTAGATTTTGTTAGTTAAATTGTATCAATATTTTGCAACTTTTTTAAATTTAGGAAATAAAACTTTTAGAATATGTTCGTTCATTTTTGTCAATTCTGTTTTTATTTTTACAAACTTCAATATCAATTTAGCATCGTTAATACTAATTTATCATAATAAAACTTGGTTCTCTACAAAAATAGGTCAAAAGAAAAAATATTCGGAGGTATGAAATTGAAGCCGAAGAAATTTAATATTTTTTTTTTTTTTTTAAACAATTTCACTTTTAGTAATCTTTTAACAACTTCAGGCTATTTGCGACACGGGTTAATATATTATTGAAATGAAATTTGGCACACTGTCAAGATAGACCAAAACGAAAGGAATGAAGGGGTGAGAGTTAAAATCAGATGAAATTTCGTTTTTGACGCCTTACATAGACCATCCTAATATATAGTTATAATTAGTCAATTAAAAGACACAATACTCAGTTATACTACATATCATTACGTACCTACTTTGATTCATCGTAAGATCTCAACGAGGGATTTCAAACTCGAACAGAAATTTATATTTTAAACAATTAATAATTTGCTTTAAAAATTGAAGTTATATATTTTCGATTAATTTGTTTTAAATGATAATTAAGACGGTAAAGGAAGTTTAATTTCACAAACAATAGAAGGTCACTTTTTCTTTAATAGCACAATTTAATAAGTTAAATTCTTAACTGATAAGTTGTCTTTGTAAAAAAAAAAGGCTCTTCCTTTAAGTATGTACAATGTACATATTAAACAGTATTTTTAAACTTCAAATATTGTGTTTATTGATGGACAACCCAACTACGGATACGGACGATGACGCTTCGTGTTTTTAAGACAACTGTATTTTAATGTTTCATAATGTGCAGTTTTGTTGAATTTTAAAATTCGATTTATTTGACAGACAATTGAAAGAATTTCTTACAATATCTGTTCAGAACAAGTATCATTTTGTAAAAAGTGTATGCTTTCTCTCAAATGATTTTTACCAAAATTGTCTTACAAAAATTAATTAGTAGACAGATAGTAGTGCGTTGATTGTCAGAGAGTTTTTCGGATTTTCTCCTTCTTGATGCGTAAATGCGCGACATTTTCCTCTTCAAAGACCATGGGTGAAAACAGTCAAAATGTCAAAAAGAGGAAAACATTCATAGCTTTGTTTTCAACTACAAAAATAGTGGAATAAAAATATAATGGTGTACTAATGTGTGCACAGAACAATGGTGGAGTTAGATTTTTTTTTTTTTTAGGGGCTACAGTTAAGTTTAGTTTGATAAAGGCCTATAAAGTCTAATTAAAAAAAAAAATGTAGAACAAGCAGAACTTTTCAGAGTAAAAAAAAGTATAAACCCCTGAAAGACACACCATTTCTAGACTGTGTACGGTTCACGTTGTTTTGGCGCATCAATGTCCTAGTGTAGTTTTTGCGCTTGATAACGTCTAAATTTATTATTGGATTCTACATAGATGCCTTAAAAGGGATTAAATATTCTTAGCCGACACAACTTTGAATTTGTATTTTTTCCGATTTTAATTTTGTTAACGCTTTAATTCTATCAGTAAACACTTACATAAACATTATATGGTAAAGAATACTCTAAAATAATATTAAAAGAAATCAACTCATGAGGCCCTCTAAAAGGGAGGGTTTTTTTCCACAACGATTACCAAAATATTTATCAAAATCAATAAATTTATTTTACTTTTCTCTGGAAAAAGCAATTTGTTCTTATAAATATAATATATAAGAAGGGTGAAAAATAAAAATAAAGAAAGTTTATATTTTCCATAAGTTCAGCTACACAATTCAATATTTGATTTTCATTTTTAGTAATCCATAATTGATAAGGTTTAATTTTGAATCCATAATTGATTAGGATGTTAATAATCGCAGGAATAATTCTTTTGAATCTCTTAACTGCTGACTACGAAAGTTAGAATCTTTTTCTAATGTAATCTTCCATTTTAACGTAATAAGGGTTTCCACGGTCATTGAAAGTTATTAAAAGAGCTTAATATTTTTGAACTTGTTTTCAAGGCCTTGAAAGTACTTGAAAATGCTTAGAGGTGCTTAAAAGTCCTTAATTTTTGCGTCTGTTGTGCCAACCGCAAATTTTATAATAGTACTACTCAGACTTGCTATCCCCGCGTGACCACCACTTGTCCGCACTGTTATCAGAATTCTGTGACATATTTTATTACGCATGCGCCAACTTGTAAATTTTCTGGTATAATATATTCTATTAAATTTATATATCGACATGATGCACGAAAACAAATTTTCAAAGGTCATTAAAAACATTATTTAGATCCATAAAAGTCATTGAAAAGCCAGTGATTTTCATTCTGTGATTTGAGTGTGAGCCCTGGTAATATCAAATCCAGTAACATTTTCAGCCTAAAGTTCTTTAATTTACGCAAACAGCTTGCTCTCTCTTTAACTCTTTCTTCTCCCTATCGGATTCAAAAGAAAAAGTAAACCAAAGAAAATTCCATTGTCCTATATGGTGTTTACCCTTTAACACCATTCGGGACCAGGGGGTATGGATATTTATTTTAAGATTAACGATTCCGTTTTCTCACCAGCTGTTATTTGAAGCGTGAATTTCCACAACAAAAGGATTTTAGATTTTTAGGTGTGTTGACTGGAGTAATGACTTGCGCTTGACATTGAATTATGAAAGGTAAATACTATTGTAAGTTGTCCACTTTGGATCATTTATAAAATTGTCTCCCGAGAAAACCTGTGGAACAGTCCATTTCCAATTTTGACACATCACCTCGAGTAGAAGGTTTACCGAGCTGCGTAAGAACGTTGTGATAGATTTGCTTGTTAGACTTGACGAAGGCTAGCTGAAATCATTCTTCAAAACTCTGAAATTATATTCAAAGGCAATTGTTGTTTTAACTAGATCAAATATGAATTTATAGACAACCAGCTACAATTAGTGACATTAGGGTGAATCATCTTGTAAATGCATATCCATCAAAAAACAATTTCTTTGCTGGTATAAGCAAGAAGGGAAATTTGGAAATTATCAGTTAAAGAACATAAACCTTCCTATTCCGCAAAAGATATTATTAAAAAATAAAATTTTCTAGGAAAAAAAGCCTTTTGCGCTCTTTAAGTAAAAAGCGATTTTGCAACTAACACTTCACAAAAAATCGTTTTTGACTGTAAAAATAATATAACCCATAAAAACAAAGTTTTTAATATAAATCCTTTGTATACATAAGTCAATTTTGATATTCATTAACATAGCACCGTTTCTGCTGCCAGCGTGGGCTTGTTTTAAAAATTTAAATTTAGATGCTAACACCATCTCTATCAGCAAAATATGTGGCAAACTACCTTTCAAAATTTATTCATTCAAAATGAATGTGAATTTATGCACTCAGATCCAAGTATCTTTTATTTCTTCTGATCAAAACAATTTTATTATTTATACTAAAATTATTTTGTCAACAGGAAAGAATTTCTTCAATGATTGGTTTAATGCTATTTCAATGCGATTGGATGACGGCAAGTTGGTTTATTAGCATTCCATAAAAATGATCTTTTAGTGACAGTGACAGCCTTCAAAATGGGACAGAATGCATTGTCACCGACATCGAATCTATCTGCCAAGTTTCAGCCAGATTTGATGATGTCAAAGAGTCTCACATAATTAGGCCTCCGAATATTTGCCTGCCATCGACAAACAAAACACATAAATATACACACAAAGTCGGAAGTTAATACAAGAAATTTAATAAATTAAAACTTCAAACTAAAGGAATGTACGTGTGATGAGAGGTTTGGAATGCAATTTTAACAAATACATGTTTAGAAATGTATGGATGTAATTGTTTCAAAGGTGCGTTGTATGTTAAACTCAAAATTCAAAAGTAACTGCACCCCTTTAAAAGAATTAACCGTTTTTTAAAAAGATTTTTCCGTATTAGAAATAACACTTTTGTAATATTTGAAATTAGCTAGTAAATTACTTTTAAGATTGATTTATCAAAGACATTTAAATGATGTGTTGATAAATTATGCTCACTTCCAAAAGAATCGGAATCCAACATCATCAGCATCATTTGAAAGCAGCCATCTGAACTTACCTGGCTATTATTAACTCACCTTATATCTAAACTGTATTCATAGAATTTAAGTTTGAAACGATCAGAACTACTCAATCTCGTGAAATTATTCGAAATACGGCAAAATATGTTTCTGGCTTTGACATTAAGTTAAAATAGATCCATTTTTAAATCCCTTATAATAACTTCAAATTTGTGTGTGGATGGTTGGCTGTGTATGTCGATGGCGGTCAAATCTGCGTATCATATCTTTACATAGGGTAATGAAAGTACAGCATTCGATTAAATTTTTTTTTTGGATCACCCATATTTAAAAAAAAAAGTGGTATAGAAAAAAAAAATGCCTGTCTGTGTGCACGTGGTCAGAATAACTCCCGAACAAATTGACCTACACTCTTCAAATTTGGTACATGGGTTGGCGGTGGCCATGGGTCCTGCCATTTAGGTTTTCGTCAAAATCGCGCATGCTCATAAGATTGAAATAATGAAAAATCATGAAAAAATCTCGTTCTTCAATAATTTCTAAAAAACAGCCCTAACTATTTTGATTAAAATCTCTCTGCTAATGTCTCTTACGTGTTCTAAACTTCCCCACCACCTAAATTCCCGTACAAATGCGATAAAAGCGTAAAAAGTTTTTTTAAAAGGGGGAAAAAATAAAAATAATCATGAATTACTTTAACACAGAGTTTTCTGCCCTTGAGCATCACCCACCAACGATTGATTTGTATCTGTTTCCCGCACAAGAAAGGACAATGTAATGTCTATCGAATATCTTCGCCAATTAGGTGGGTCTTTAAATAAGTGAAAATATGAAAATGGTAAATAACATCCCGTATCATATTTTAATGCAATGATCAGTATTATTTAGTGAATTTGAAAAATTGTGCGATGTTCCATACCCCTAGTTAAGGATTAAATTTTGAAAAGTAGTTTGCCGCATATTTTGCTTATAGAAATGTTCTGCGGAGGCCAATTTAACTCACTTGCAATAATCCAATCGATCTGAAACTTGGCAAATAGGATTTGATGCCGATGACATTTGTCACTAACAAATTTTGGGACTGTTATTCTCACTAAAAGATCGCTTTTACAATTACACATTCTTCTATAATCGCTTCGGAATACTAATAAAATCCCATTTTAACCGATCATTTGTTGAAACTATTTTTTGGTGCCAAAATGTTTTAATCAAAATATATATAATATATGGGTTTTCATTAATTTACAACTGGTACCATTACAATCATTTTGAAAACTTACGTCTTCTTCAATTTGCCACTTATTATGCCGCTATTCTTACAAGAACCAAATTGAGACAAAAACTCTTATAGCACTATAAGACAATACAACAAAAATCTCCATTCGCTGATTAGATATGAAGTAGAAGAATATATAATCTAAAACTTTGTCCGAGTCCTGAACGAATAATTTCAGAAAGCAAAGACTAACTTTAAACTTTTAACATTGCTATCATTGTTCCTTTGTTCTGTGCGTCAAACAGAGAATCGCCCCGCGCCTTTTCTTTGGTATTGGAACACATTTCTGGAGCGATCGGAGGAAGAGGGGATGTATACAAAACGCGTCTCTACATGACCAGGGTTCTAATGAGGTTAAATGGAGCGTATCGAAGGCTCCTCCCCAACTACCTGATTAATGATAGTCTCATCCCAGAACTTCTTCGCTCGGATCGGACACCATCCCCAGGAGTCTGAAAGCCTTTTGTCGGACGAAAGTCCGCGCCAACGAGACTAGACATCGCGTATCACGTCGACTAGTCATCACGTCTGAAGTCTGGAGTGCTACATTCAGGGCAGATTCAACTTAATTCGATTCGTTAATAATTCCAGTGCTTTGTCTGTCCAATTTCAAAAAATTAGAAAATAACGAAAACTTGTGTTAATTTCAAATTTTAATTATCCAAGCATAAATAGATCTATTTCTGACTTTCGAGGTTTGAAAATTTCGAAAAAAAAAAAAAAAAAAAGACCCATCAGCCACCCCCTGGCTACGCGCCTGCGATCTGCACCCCCTTGCCACTGTCACAAAAAATAAGTGAAAGTATGAAAACCGATGTCACTTAATTTCTATTCTGTATTTAAGAAAAAGAAAACAAAGAGTTAGGGAAGAGTTATAAAATAAATAAAGTCAAAACCTTGGTTAAAAATTCTGAAGAAATCACAGGGGGAAAATTTTCATCAAATATTACATGAATAATAGAAGAAAAAAAAAAAAACAAGAAAAAAAAATGCCGACAGCTACAATTTCACTTTTCGTAACTTTAGAGTAAATACTTAAATAAATCATTTTATAATGTTTCAAAATAATTTAAATAAATCATTTTAAAGACATCGGTATTGCTCCTAATATTCACGTCAATGGTATTTCATGAATCAATTCATGCAAAATAATTTTGGCTTAACAGTAGAACTAATGAAAAATGCCATTAACTTAGAATGTGCAATATTTATAAATTTGCAACCAAAGTCAAAGGTATTGTTATATTGACCAGTCCAACAGTTTTAATTTAAATTCATGAAAAAATGAATAATTACTTGATTTGAGGATGAATAATTACTTGAAAAATGCATTGCATATGCATCTAAACTTGAGATGTCTACTTACATTGAAACCAACCTGCAAAACATCCGATGGGGCTCGATTCGACGATGTTTCACATGTGAATTGAATATATTGCCTCTGGTCAATGAGTTTTGACATAGCGATTGTTAAAAATAGGTGTTTTACCGTGATTCTTGATATTTTGAAAAGAAGTTGAGCAAACATGGAACTCGCTTCAAATTTGAATATTTTATTGAATTCAGAATTTATTTTGAGAATTGGATCCTACCTGAGTTAAGAATAAACATCGTTTCTTCAATTTTAAGAATGCACAAATTTTATTTGACAATTTCAAATTGCTTGTATGATTTTTGTTTTTAAAGGGTGTAGGTTCATGACTCAGATTCTTTACTAAATGCTCATGAATTTTTTTTTCTGGTAACAGTAACTAGGTTTGCTTTATCTACATTTTACATATTATTTGAGAGGGGGGGGGGGGGGCGTTGAAAATTCTGTAACTGTGACGTTTATCTTTTATCAGTGTCTAGTGGAGCCACTTATTTAGAGATGAACATTTTTTATTCTCCGTATAGAAATTCTTCCGTTGATGGCATCGGATTGTAAGTTACGTTAATAATTTAATAGGATATCAAATATTAATGTGAGACAAATCACTTCTTCCGATCATATGGACGACACATAAATAATCAAACATTTTTCGGGAAAAAAGTAAGTATCTAAATAATAACAATTTGCAGAGAAAATCTTACTCTTACATTTTGAAAAACAAAGAGAGAAAATGAATGCAATGGATATTTATTGTAGCCACTTTTTTCGTACCTTCATACTAGAGGACCAACGTGCAATCGCCGTCTCTACAAAAAATGGCCATTCCTTTACAGAGAAGTCCACCCCAGAGCAGAGCAATCAGGGATGTTTTAGAAATTTTGTATTTAGGCTTTGGCGAAACAGGATGTCACGTGAAAGTCGCAACCTTATATGCCATATCGGTTTCAAATTCAAGGTCGTCCGACGAAAGGGTCATTTTGTCCCCAGGAAAACTAGCATCTTAACGGCCGTATTCACGAATTTTTTCACCCCAGCGCTAACGAATCTCGCCCCTCGAAAAACCGGTCTCAACACGAGGGCAAGTAAAAGTGGTATTCACGGACTAGTTTCGACCTCGGGCCAACTTAACACGGTGTTGATAAACACCGCTAATTCCACCCCACCTCGGAAGGTGGGGTGAAGCTAGGCACGGCTAAACTGGATTCTACGCGGCTATGACAGTGCGGTAAAGATCAAAGGATTTCAAATACCACCTTAGTTTGACCGTTTACCACTAGATGGCATTGGTCTAGTAGGATAGTTTTTGAATCATTTTGCCTTGACTAGCCTTCTGTAATGTGGTGTGCTACCGTTTCGTAAGTGATTTTTGTAATTATTTACTCTTTTAATTCCCAAAACAATACAGCATGCCTATCTATTGCTGTGTACCTTTATGTAAGTCAAATAGTAATCTCGATAAAATATCTTTTCACGAATTCCCAGCTGATTCAGAACTGAAACGTGTTTGGCTGAAAGCCATTTCGCGTAAGGATTTTTCGCCTAACGATATTTCTAACTCATCTAAAGTATGTGCGTATCACTTTAAGGATTCAGATTTTTTGCACTTCCCTACAATGAGATGTTTAAAAAAAGGATCGATCCCAACCGTGTTTAATGGATATCCTACTTACAAATTGATTCCCCAGAAGAGCGAACGTAGAGTTCTAAAACGTAAACAAAAAGGGAATCTAAGTCTCCGAAGTAAAAAATTGAGAGCATCTTCTCCCTTTTCAGATAATGAAGCTGCAAATGTGTTATTAAATTTAGCTAGTTCTTCATACGATGATAATTTTAACTGGTATAATATTTTCTCTTTAAATACTTACTGTGTTAAGTTGCTACTATCTCCATTTATTATGTATTTGGAATTGTTGTAATCTACGAGTCGAGTACTTTTTTTTGGAGAGACCGCTGTATGCGTCTGATAAATTGTATTCCAACTTGTGACAGCTCAAATCCATTTATCTCTAATTACTGGCCTAGGACTTAAGTTGTGATAAAGAAACATTAGACGGGTTGCATCTGTGTATGTGAAAGATAACGCTCTATAGACGGGTGTATGTGTATGAATGTAGATCTACCCTATAGACGGGTGTATGTGTATGAATGTAGATCTACCCTATAAACGGGAATCTATGAATGGAAGATCGCCTCCTTATGTATCTGTGTGGGGTCTCCCATATGCGGGTTGTACCCATTTCTTTGTCCCTCGACAGGCTATTTGTAATTTTAGTACATTAACAAAAATGGACATCATGTTTTTATTGTTTTTAGCAAATTTGCTTGCATGCGGGCTACAATGAGTTCCGTGGCTGGAATGATACCCTCACTCTTTTGTGATAATAAGTGGGTCAGAGTAGGCAAATTAAAATTAATGAAAAATGACCCACTGGGGACCCGTAGCTGCATATTAACTTATATTATCAGTATTGCTTAGAAATTTGCTTTAGATATCTTTGCATTATAACACTAATACTATAAATGCTTTTTACATATATAGAGTGATTCTCCAGTAATTGACCACATGCTAGTAGTTGACGAAAATAACACAAAAAGGAAGTAAACAAGGATTGTTGTGATGGTATTCTAATTTTTATTGGTTAAAATATATCCAATAACTAATGAAAGCCACTGCCAAGTTATAGGGGTAGCCAAGCTTCCAATTGGATGATAAAAATTAACAAACACAAAGGTATATCACAGGGTCTCGTAAGAGTGACTGACACCATTAGTAAAGGGTGGTTTAGCTTCTCTGTGATTTTTTAGCATCAACATGAATAATTTCTAAATGATTTAATACAAATAATGTATGTAGATCATTTATGCTTGTTTTATATTAATATACAAGTAATTTTTCTTTAAACCAATAAACAAATTATGAATAACAGATGGTTAATTACTGATTAGGCTAAGTGTTATACTTTTAGTAAATGACCAAAATGGTCAACTACTAAATTGTTTTATTTCCTGAAAAATTCAAAAAATCAGATCAAATGGTCTGTTAAAAGAGAAAAGCATTGGTCTGGTCCAAGTTAAGCCGGAAAATTTCCAGATCACTAACATCCTTGTAAATATCAAAATTACTTTTCACACTGAATTGAATAAAATATATGTTTAGTAAATTTTTTTATTATGAACAAGAAAAAATTAAAGTAGAAAACTAACTTAAATATTAATAAGAAATTGTGTTAAATAAATCATTAGGGAAGATTTTTTTCTAGGTGTAAGCATATACCTAGGCTATAAGAATTCTGAAATCATTAAAATTAAACACTCATGGAAGAGAAGAAATCCTTTTTCAAGTACACCGAAGAGGTTTGTTTTGGTTGATGGTTACGATTTTCGCCACTACCCCGGATTGGCGCTGTCCAAGTAGAAAATTTATCTCGTAGGTTGGTCGTCGCGAAATCAGCCATTGTCACAGCCTTATTCCCCCTTCAATCGAGTTAAGCCTTGAGCTAGGGTAAGGCAGAATTTCTTAACCCGCCCATGCGCAGATGATGAATTTGAGTCGTTTGTTTTGATTTTCGCTAGAATCGAGACTCAATGCTACCTTCTGACGATCACAAGAGAAATGCATCGTACTTTTAAATTTCAATCATGGATAATCTAAAGTTGTGGGACTATCTCGAATTATTGGAGATAGTTGAATGTGATAGAAAACTGTGCGCAAACATAAAATATTTTTTTTTCGGAACTGAATGACACAAGTGTCACATGCTGCTTTACGAAGAAGAGGTGGTTTTGAAATTTATAAATGACTTCATGTAAAATTAGAGCTGCTGAAAAATACCAACAATGTCCTGGATTCTGTGGAACAACTTGGTTTCCTTGCGAATAGCACTTTTTTTCTACGCAACAATAAATTGTCGGGAAATTCCTCTGGGATTATTTTGCAGTTCCGTTACATTTCCCAAGATGCATTTGTTACAGAGGTACTGCACAGACCTGTTAACTTTGTTTTCAAGCTAAAATACACAATTATAGATATAAAGTGTTTATAGAGCAAGACTAAAACGCTACTATTTAAACTTACTTTAAAAAGCCAAAGTAAATCAACAAAAATTGTCAGATCCCTATAATAGATCTGTACCTCGCTTTTATATCGGCAAATTTTTGGATATTCGCGATTAATTCAACAGGTACATTTCCAATTCTTTCTATTCAAGAGAATATTATTTGTATTGTCCTAATTCTTCACAACATTTACATGCCTGTGCTCAAGTTTATTAATCTCAAAACTTTCTTCATTAGTAATTTAGGATGCCACAATGCATAGAAGAACTAAAGCATTGTTATACTACAGAAAACATTTGAACATATTTTTTAATTCTGTGATAAGTTTCCACCCACTGTTATATTGCAAACTTCTTTCGCAATAAAGAATTCTGGAAATGAGTTCAAGGTTTATCGACAGGGGATTATAGTGCATCCATACCAAAATGAATGTACTTTGGCTGTTAAGTAACTGTTTTTATTAAAAAGATTGTTTTGAAAATAAAGTATTTCATTTGATAATGTTTTTGGATATATTGTCCTATATTTTAGTATTGAATAAACTTTTTTGTACTCTTCTGTTAGCCGAATAATATTAGTCACCAAGCCTAAATGTTTAAATGATGCATTAATGTATCATCAATCCTAAATGTTATGGCTTGTTATAGAAATTAAAAATGGTTTGAAGATTGTTTGGATTCCTGTCTGCAATTTTGCAGTTTCTATGTATCCGGCCAATGGAATAGTATACCAACTTTCAAAATACTGCTATATTTTAATGTATAAAGAACTTTGCAAATAATCCTATATTTTACTAATCGGTGACCAAATTTACAATTCTTCGTGTCATTGATTTTTGTTCTGTCGCAAATAGTATTTTCCCCTTCTAAATAATAATTTAGCGGAGAAGGTTTAAGAAAATATCAATTTTGACCTCTTTTTTTGCATATTCCAAAAATTTACAAAGTGGACTTTCATTAGTTAAACTTTTAGTCATTGTTATTATGATTGTGTGTGAAGTTTTTAAATTTTCGGTTCTAAAAAATTAATTGAGAACATTTTGTGTGGTTGATAAATACAAAAGGAAAGTAAAGATGCACAAAGCTATAAAGAAAATAAAAATGGCATGTAGATTATGAAATTTGTTTCGTTTCATTGTGCTGCGGATGTAAGTACAAGTTCATAATCTTTTATAATTTGTGGCAAGTGTTACTTTATTTTAAGTACTATTTTTGTGCAACACGCTGCGATTAAAAAAAAATACAATAGACTGTACCCCTTTCGTAACCCATATCTACCAAAAGTGTCCTTTGGTAGACATGGGACAAGTGGATTAATTATTCCTCCGAAACGCCAATAGAAACACGAGCAAAAGCGCCTTATTAGAGACACGCCTACAAACTTGGTAGATTGTCTTCGACAATGCTTATATGTGTTAAGTTTCAGCCCAATTGGATGATGGTAAGTGGCTCCTGAGATTTGCCCACTACAAACAAACCCTTCAAAATTAATATAAAGAATTTAACTATGAATATAAGTTGTGAAAAATAGCTTTGTGAATTGTCAGGCTATCAAGTTTTCTTTTTTTCAGGTTACTTCCGTTGAAACGTGAATTAAACGTAACAGTGTTCGATTTGAAGCTGTTTCGTAATAGTAATAGAAATTTATAGTACTTTCAGTAGCAAAGACTTTGCGACCAAAAATGGCTTCAATATAGATATTGTGTAACTTTTACGCTATTATAAATTCAACGCAACAAATCAAGAAGAAAAACAAGAATAATATTTTTTTTTTTTTAAAGTAGCTAACATGTTAACTGCCATTATACAAATTTTCTTCACGAGAGAAGGTCGATGGAATCAAATTCTAATTTCTATGTATTTTGAAATTTTTTACGCAGGCTGTAACTTGAAGCTTGTTATCGAGATCATTTTAACGAGGCGCTACTACAAAAGCTCACTCCAGTTTAGATCTTGTGTAACTTTTGCTGCATTATAAATACAATCCAACAAATCAAGAAGAAATGCATGAACTATTTGATTTTTTTAAAAGTAGCTAACATGTTAAGTAGTACCCTAATACCAATTTTCTTGATGGTAGGTGGCCCAGGGATCAAAGTTTTATTTTGTATGTGTTTTGTAATTTTTTATGCAGACTGTGACTAGAAACTTGTTGCCGATATAATTTTTAAGACGCTGCTACAAATACTCACCGCAGTATAGATATCATGTAACTTTTGCGCCATTAGAAATACAATGCAACAAATCAAGAAGAAATGCATGAACTATTTGATTTTTTTAAAAGTAACTAACATTTTAAGTGCCATTATGGCAATTTTCTTAATGGGAGGGGGGAGGGTCCCAGGGATCAAATTCTAATTTTTATGTGTTTTGAAATTTTTTACACAGATACTTGTGAAGCTTGTCACCAAGATAACTTTAACGAGGCACTACTACAAAAGCTCACTGCAGTATTATAGATTTCGTGTAACTTTTGTTCCATTATAAATACAATGCAACAAATCAAGAAGAAATGCATGAACTATTTGATTTTTTTAAAAGTAGCTAACATGTTAAGTAGTACCCTAATACCAATTTTCTTGATGGTAGGTGGCTCAGGGATCAAAGTTTTATTTTGTATGTGTTTTGTAATTTTTTACGCAGACTGTGACTGGAAACTTGTTGCCGATATAATTTTAACGAGGCGCTGCTACAATTACTCGCCGCAGTATAGATCTCGTGTAACTTTTAGGCCATTATAAATACAATGCAACAAATCAAGAAGAAATGCATGAACTATTTGATTTTTTTTAAAAGTAACTAACATTTTAAGTGCCATTATGGCAATTTTCTTAATGGGAGGGTGATGGTCCCAGGGATCAAATTCTAATTTTTATGTGTTTTGAAATTTTTTACGCAGATACTTGTGAAGCTTGTCACCGAGATAACTTTATCGAGGCGCTACTACAAAAGCTCACTGCAGTATTATAGATTTTGTGTAACTTTTGTGCCATTATAAATACAATGCAACAAATCCAGAAGAAATGGATGAACTATTTGATTTCTTTTAAAAGTAGCTAACATGTTAAGTACCCTTATGCCAATTTTCTTGATGGTAGGGGCCCAGAGATCAAAGTTTTATTTTTTATGTGTTTTGTAATTTTTTACGCAGGGTGTAACTGGAAACTTGTTGCCGATATAATTTTTAAGACGCTGCTACAAATACTCACCGCAGTATAGATATCATGTAACTTTTGCGCCATTAGAAATACAATGCAACAAATCCAGAAGAAATGCATGAACTATTTGATTTTTTTTTAAGTAGTTAACATTTTAAGTGCCATTATGCAAATTTTCTTGATGGGAGGGGGTCCCAGGGATCAAAGTTTAATTTTGTATGTCTTGTAATTTTTTTACACTGGCTGTATAACTTTGAACTTGTAACCGAAATAATTTTAACGAGGCTCTGCTACAAAAACTCGCTGCAATATAGTTCTCGTGTAACTTTTGCGCCATTAGATATACAATGCAACAAATTAAGAAGAAATGTATGAACCATCTGATTTTTTTAAAAGTAGTTCACATGTTAAGGGTCCCAGGGATTAAATTCTGATTTCTATGTATTTTGAAATTTTTTATGCAGGCTGTAACTTTGAACTTGTTACCGAGATAATTTTAACGAGGGGCTGCTACAAAAATTTACTACAGTATAGCTAGTGTAACTTTTGCGAGGTTATAAATCCAATGCCACTAATCAGGAGGAAATGCAAGAATTATTCGACATAATTTTACAATAAGTATGTAACACTATAACTGCTATTAGGAGGGGGTCCCTGGGACTAAACTCTAATTTCTATGTCAAGTTTCGAAATATTTTATGCAGGCTGAAACTTAACCATGTGGGAATTTTTTTTAATATCCTAACATGGTTTTCATTGCAGTTATCATATTCAACAGAACAAAATTGTTGTCTATTTTTTCACATAGATTTATATAATTGAAATTAACTTTCTTGTTTACACAAATGAAGAAATTTACAAAAAAATAAATTTCAAAGCAGCACCTTTTTTCAGAAATGCAGATTGTTGCAATTTTAAAATATCAACCAAAGAAATGCATGGAAATTAATACCAAACAACATGTCCCTTTTTTGTTCCAATATTAACAGAAATGTAAGATATTAGTTTAAAATCCATTACAGAAAAAAAAAGTCGCATAAAATACACAAATTTTCCCTGTGACATAAAATAAATGATGACATTTCATGTTGTAAGCAAGACGTATCTATGTTCAGCCTGAAATTATGAAATGTGTATATTTATCATTAATTTTTTTATATATAAAGTACAATATGAATATTTCAAATGTTTTTTTTAATCTTTTTTTCCCCTCAATCATCACAAATTGAAGATAAATATAACATCAAGTTTCAAAACTCATTGAAAAACTATAGCTCAATAATATAATCAAAACATTACGAGAGCAAACGCAAAGCAGTCTGGGAAAAAAGTCACATGACATATTTTTCAACCAATAGCAAGCTGTATTTCACCCTTGGGGTCAAACGCAGGGTGAGGAACACTGGTTTGACAAACACAGGTCGGAAAAAGCTCTGTGAATACCGCTTTCTTAACCCTGGGGTAAGAGGTCTTGCCCCAGCGCTTATCAACCCAGGGGTTCGGCGCGAGGGTAAAGATTTTCGTGAATACGGCCGTAAGAGAAGGGTCGCTTTTTTGCAGTAATAATCGTGATTGATTAACATTTTTTCGAGTTTGCTGCAAGAGCTCCCTGCTCCCTTCACAATAGTTAATGTCTAATGACAGAATAAATAAGTTTTAAGCTCTTTTTTTTTTTTTAAATATTAAAAAAATCCCACAACAAAACAATATTAACAAGCATATATGTTAAGTGGGGCCAGGGTCCAAAAAAGTGAGGGGGCCCAGGCCCCCTGCACCAGCCGCCACTGCCTCTAAGCATTTTCAAGGCCTTGAAAATAGGTTCAAAAATATTAAGCACTTTTAATGACCGTGGGAACCCTGGTCAAAAGTTGACAGTGTCGGGAGAACACCTTCCAGGAAGTTTTACAAAGGAAATTGCTCAGCAACTCAAAAGGGTTGGTTGATTTTTTTTTTTTTTTTGGCACAAGAGCCTATGTTGGCTATGCAGAGCCAAGCATCTCAAATGAGAGAAAACTTGAAAATTTTCTAGTAGGCAAAACTAGACTGTCACAATCGCTAACGTATCAACTTATTTTTAAAATCAAATACCACTACTGCCTAGCATCTCAATATACAATCAGGTGCAGTAGGCATCAATATAGAAAATTATTAACTTTTCCGATTGTTACTTATCGTCGCCAGAAGCAGTTTACCAAGTTTCATTTTATTTGCAAACACTATTTTTTTATATTGTCTTCAGATAGACTGATTAATTTTATTTGCGCAAGACTGGATTTTTGCAATGTAATATAGTCAGCATCAAAAGTGATGCTGTTATTTCCAAGAATTGCCAACTTTTAGACTTCATTTGTATGCTGCCTTCTCCCACATTCATAAATCACACGACTTATGGATGTGGGAGACTATATCTACCGAGTACCAGCACCACGACTAAAAGTCTATTGTACTGATATTTCGCATAGATTTATAAATCAACTGTCAAGATCCAAAATTAAGACACTGCAATACCTAACGAGATGGTTAGGATGTCTAACAGGAAAAAATTGCTATTTCTGAGATTTTCAGAACAATTACATAAGTTGGGAAGTTTTTTTTCTCCCTTGATTCAAAAATAAAATGAGAAAAAGTTACTGGAATCGTAATTTACCTGAACCTATCTGCAAATGAATTTAAATCTTTCTAATCAATTCTGCTAAATCATGTAATATACATAATTAATCCAAGAAAAATCAATTTATGAAACACTGGATTAAAATTTGTACTATTGAAAGTAGGATTGTATGGTTAGAACCTTAGGTTAGGTCCTTTCAACAGGGAAACTATCAAGCATTTGTATCTCGAGTGGGAGAATACTACTATTGGCAGCTTGCGAGCAATAATTGGCAACCCCTTTTACACGAAATCCAAAGGCTCAAGTGAACATTTCTCATCAAGAAACACATTTTTCCACTCTATTTTATGTATTTAAATATTTACCAGATAATGCATGAATTTGAAGGGAGGTAGAAAGAGCACACCTTCCGAGGACTTGCACATCAACTAAAAGCATGAAAAACTACCATGTAGAGAACCACGATTATGATAGATTTGAATGTCGACGTTTATTTAGTTAAAATTCCTTCCGAAAATAATTTAGTTACTTGAACATTATTCTAGTTAATGTCTTATTTTATCTATAAATTTTTCAACTTGCATTGGAATGAAGGGAAAAAAAATAAACCCGTCCCGATTGTTGTCAAAAGAATTTTATGAGGAAAATGCAACTTTAACATGTGAACTTGGGAGTCATCAACCAATTTTAAAAGTTGAACTTTCATCCAACTTTTATGTCCTTTAAATTTCTTTCTCACTGAATTTACTAACTTTTTTCACTCAGTGTTATTATATATTTGTAAACATAGTAATGGTATAAAAATCATTAAAAAAAATAAATTAATAATTAATTTAAAATATATAAAATTAAGTTTACAAGCACTTTTTTAAATTATCTCATAACTGTTATTTTTAACACCTTGATCCACTTTCTAGACAAAAAAGCTTATATATTTTTTAAAAAATTACAATTAACATTTCAATTACATACCTGCCAACATTGGCATTTTCAAATTAGTACAATTTTTACGGAACAAATATTTGCATTCCTATGACTCATGGAAAGTCAAATAGCGACAATATTTATGAATGTAATATAGAAATAATAGAAATTCTATAAATGCAAAAAAAAAAAAAAAAAATTAAAAAATTGCATAGTATTAAATTGCTCTCAAATATAACAAATTGTTACATTTTAGCACAAAATGGAAATTATAAAATAAAAAAACTAACTTGGATTTAAAAATAAATCAAATTTAAACTTTACGATGAAATCTCTGATGAGGTTTAAGATTTAGTCTACATTACACCTAAATAAAACATGCTTTATGACACAAAAACTCTAGTGAAACATACAATGAGTTGGTGGTATTCAAAGTGTTTAATCACACGCACAAATATCAATTATGCAGGCTTTCGAATTCGTATTATTACATTTGATGTTGTCACTGCTTTTTAGAATTGATATGAACTTCGACATCAGTAAATCCTCCATGAGAAATCTTAATATCAGATGCATAGATAGAGCAGAATGCAAAATTTGTTTCTTTGTTTGAATTTCTGATGATTAGAAGTAAACCGCTTGGTTTGAAGTAAACTCCAAAAAAAACTTGATATTTTCTGGAATTTTACACCAGGATTGTTTAACTTGGATATTTTAAAATAAATAATTAAGACTAACAAAGAAGCTGAAAACCGAAAGTGCTTTAATCTCTAAAGTCCGAGAAAACGAAACAGTCGTTCGGTGAGTGCCGCCAAAACAATTGAAAACGGCGGCGTCGCGATTTAGTGCGCAGCGTTAAGAGTACGGTCCAAAAGAAGAAAGAATAAAAAAAAAACTAAAGCACTTTCAGTTTTCTACTTTATTATCTCTAAAGTTCGAGACAACGAAACAGTTGCTTGGTTCGCCAAATCCCGTCGGCAACACAGATGAAAACAATGAATTTCCGGCGCCGCGCTTAAGTACTTTTATTATATACGCGCAACATTATTGTACGGTCCAAACAGAAGGAAGAACCAAAATCTAAAGCATTTTTGGTTTTCAGATTCTTTGTTAATCCCTTAAGTCTGAGGCAAAGCAATAGTTGTTTGGTTCGCCAGGTCCCGTTGGCAACACAAATGAAAACAGTGCATCCCCGGCGCCGTGTTTAGTGCTATTATTTACGCGCAAGTCCAGTACTATTATTTACGTTTTGGAGTCCAGTCCAAAAGAAGGTAGAATTAAAAAACTAAAGCACTTTCGGTTTTCTGCTTCTTTATTAATCTGTAAAGCCCGAAAAATCGAAGCAGTGGTTTGGTTTGCCAAATCTAGTCGGCAACAGAAAAGAAAACAATGCATCCTCGCCAACGCGCTTTAGTACTGAACATATGCGCAATCTTGGAGTGTGAATAAATATTTTGACTGACGAGGCAGCTTTGGAAAATCGTTTCGGTTTTGTTGGTGACTTGAAAAAATATTTAAAAAAAAAAAAAAAAAAAACCGAAAAGTACCGTGAAATCCGTACGATTTTTTTAGCTGTTCGTACACCCGTACAAAATAGTAAAAATCCGTACATTGTACGGATGATTCGTACAAGTTGGCAGGTATGTATTTGTAAATATCAAGCTTGTGTCGGTCACTGTCAAGTCCCCTTAACATACACAAACAGGATTTGAAGCCAGAACCTCTAGCAGACGAAGCCAGAATGCTAACCACACAACCAGGTGGGCTTCAACTCAATTTCAATGTTTCTGCACAACAAAGGGCAGGCACTGCCTTCTCTTTAAATGCTGTTAGACGACTACCGATATGGATCTAACTATTTTAACACTAAGCATGTTCGTGGACCAACAAATGGTTCTTAATGCTATTCCTTCGAACCTGTTTTGCATCTGCCTTCCCAGATATAAATAAATCAGGAGTGGAGTGCTATAGCTAGTAAAAAAATTATCTACAAAAACAAGTCTTGACTACATTCCACTTGAAAGAAAGACAACAAATTATTTTTGTTTGTACATTAACTTTATTTATGCAGTTAGAATACAAGCTCCCCCAACTGATTTTATCTTTGCTTCTGCCTCCTTACTGAAAAATCTGGCTTTAACAATAAGAGGTTGCTTTGGTAGCCTGCCTTTTCCCAAAACTTTGTAGTAGCCCTAAAAAACAAAAAATTAATTAGAATTCATAAAAACATTTATCCACTTAATATTGATACATTTGCTAAATGTCACCTATGAACTGGATACTAAATTTTAACCGTACAATAATAAAAAATTAAAACCAGAACATGCCAAAGATTGACATTTCAGTCTTAATAACACGAGATACATGTTGGTTCTAAAAAACATTGGGATTTGTTTGATAGCTATCGTAGTTTTCAAACAAAAAAACTAACAATTGATATCCATCATTTCATGTTGCACAGTTTGACACACTGTATCCAACATAATAGATACAATGTTCTTAAGCAGTGCTTTATTGTTATTATCGGTTCAGGATTTAACAAAGAACCAGACTGCTAGGTAAAATTAAAAGCATCATATTAGTGTTTTGGATAAATTTACAAAGCAGGTGTTCGAATGAAGAATCATTTCAAAATTATAAATACTGCATGTATATGATACCATCATAGTACTTCACAATTCAAATGAATTGCTTAACAAATTATAACTTTTATATTTCATGTTATCTAAAATCAGAACAGGTCTGATTTCTTTAGATGGAAATAAACATAAAATTTGAAGAATTATGTACTAGTTAAAAAAAAAACAGCATCAGAGAAATAGGTTCATCATCAAATTCAGAATAGGTCTGTGATTTCTCATCATTTAAAACAATTGGAAAAAGCAACCAAAGAGAAATACTAAAGCAGTAAATAAAAAATAAAATGCATATTAAGCTAAGTAGTGAAAAAGACAAATGCAAAAAATAACAAAATGCTGAACAGCAGAAAAGAAACAATATTTTTCTGTTTAAATTATTTACTATCAATGCATAACCAAAGCCAAGGTATTATTTTTTAATTTACAAATCTATTAACAATATAAAACTAAAAATATTTCATTCAACAATCGACTGGAATAACAAGTTAATCCTTAACAAACCTCTCAAATCATACACAAGTTTTAAATATTTGCTTCAGAGTACATAATATCCCTCATTATTTATCAGTCTGGGACGGTACATAAACTCATCATGACAAATGTAAATAATAGATTTTATGGAAACCTTTAACATTTAATGTACCAAAATCTTTCTGGCAAAGAAATATATATTTTTTGCAATCAAGCATTGAACTTTTATATAGCACATTTCGACACCTATAGCCTTAATATCAGGGCTGTAAGTTCTAATTATGGGCAGAATTATAACCAAGCAAGGGCAACATTTTTTTAAACTAGTTACCTTTCATTTAATAACAGACAGGGATAAAAATTTTATCATTAACAAACCTCAAATCACCCACAAAAATCATATCAAATCTTTGCATCAGAGTACATAATATCCCTCATTATTTATCAGTCTGGGACGGTACATAAACTCATCATGACAAATGTAAATAATAGATTTTATGGAAACCTTATAATGTATCAAAATCTTTCTCGCAAAGAAATATAAATTCTTTACAATCAAGCATTGATCTTTTATATAGCACATTTCGACACCTATAGCTTAAAAATTAAAGCTGTAAGTTCTAATTATGTGCAGAAGAAAGTCATAAATGGTTAATACGAGCCATTAATATAAAAAAGTGTTATCATTCCTATTAGTATCACCATAATTCTATAATCTCACACATAAAATATCAAGCTTCAGAGTACATAATATCCCTCATTATTTATCAGCCTGGGACGGTACATAAGCTCATCACAAACAGTACAATTTCCAACAGTTAAGGAGTACAAATTGCAACATCAAACCAATCAGGGTATTTGATGGGCATAATTACCATTTGATTGGTTTCTTATAAGATAACATCAACAGTGTTTATTAACCAGTCACAAAAAAGTGGATAGAAAAATTGTATTCACCAGAACTGTCTTTCATTCTCTATCTCTAATCGGAAAACAACGAAGTCCTTACTCGACAGATTCTCTATTTCAGAGTACATAATATCCTCATGGTATTTCAGTCTGGGACGGTACATAAGCTCATCATTAAAAACACAAGTATGAAAGAGCTCAGATAAGATTAAACAAGGCAATCAACACGTCGAGAAGAAAAATCACATTTCCTGGACAATTATCACAACATATGAATGGCAAACTCTTATCAGAACTGATTGTCTTTCATTCTAAAATCAGACAGGGATAACAATTTCATCATTACCAAACTCTATACTAGGAGACAACAAACCCTGAATACACTGTAGGAACAAGGTTCCTCTATCGTTGTTGAGTATTGAGTGAACTCAGGTTATGGCGTCTTCTAATATAGCTAACTTAAAAGCATCAATACATTGAATTGTACTTGAAGTAGAAACCAGAGGAAGAGTTGTTTATATTATTAGGAATAAAACAAGGGTAGTGTGATACATACAAGCCAAAAGGATGCAATAATTTAATGCAAACGCATGCAATAGGCTAGAGATCAACAGGCAATTCTTAAAACTTTACAATTGATAAGGGCCAAAATTTTACATGCAAGAAGTTTTGAATGTAAATAACATACTTCATTCCAATTAACTGCAATACAAAGTTTCACTATTCCAAAAAAAATAGCAACAAAGATGCAAATATTAAATTTATAAACGCTTATTCTTCAGTTTGTCTTTCATTGTAATATTAACATCAGACAGGGAATGCAAGTAAGTTTATCACCAGCAAAACATAAATCACACAAGTGTCTAATTATTGCATCAGTACATAAAGTCCTTCATCGTATTTCACAGTACACACTGGGACGGTGCATATAACTCGTCATAAAAATGGTCTGATCGGTTTAAGATAAGGTTAGAATTATCAACACTCAGAAAAGAGTTGAAAAGCAGCATCAGATAAATAGATCATCAACGAATTCAGAACAGGTCTGTGTTTTTCATCATTTAAGCTGCAAGCCATCAAAAGTGGTAATGAAAGAAATATGTCTATATCTATAATAAAATAGACATAGACCACTGAAATTTTCAACAAAAATAGTTATGGCAAATACAGTGTTGTAAGTTTAAGTTTTTTTTTTAATTTGAAATAAAAGCAGTTACACATTAACGAACAAGCAAATTTAAACTTCTAAATCCTCAATCTTCAGAACTAGTTGTCTTTCATTTTAGCATCAGACAGGGATAACAAGTTCATCATTAACAAATTCTAATCAATAAATTGCACTAGAACTTTTTTTTTGCAACACAGTACATAACTTCCCTCATGATATTTTAGCCTGGGATGATACATAAAACAAGTTAGGATCGTATTTAAGACCAAGTTGATCAGAAGTCCTAATTGTGTAAAATAAAGTTTCACGAGTCTAAATAAAAGCAGTAAAAGTTTAACATTCTTCAGAACTAGTTGTCTTTCATTCTAACATCAGACAGGGATAACAAGTTCATCATTAACAAATAATAACAAATTTTATGACGATCTCTTAGAGTGCATAACTTTATGGTATTTCAATCTTGGATGAATATATAAAACAAGTTCAGATTAGCGAGCAAGATAAAATTTATTATCAAGAAGTGAAATGTAAAAAGAAGAAAAAGCATCATAAAAATAAGGTCATCAACAAATTCAGAACAAGTCTGTATTTTTCATCATTTAAAGCTAGAACTGATCACAAGACATATCAGAAAAACAGTTGTTTGTATCATTCAAGGATGAAAACAGTCAAAATGTAAAAAAAGAGGAAAATATAGCAGTTAACAAATTCTAAACTATAAATTTTGCCTCAGAGTACATAACTTCCTTCATGGTATTTCAGCCTGGGACGGTACATAAAACTCATCATAAAACAAGCTTAGATCAGTGCAAGACAGTTTATTATCAAAAATTGAAATGCAATAGAAAAACCAGCATCAGATAAATAAGGTCATCAACAAATTCAGAACAGGTCTGTGTTTTTCATCATTTAAAGCTAGAAGTAATTATAAGTAACTACAAGAGAAAGAGTTCTTTATATCATTCAAGGGTGGAAACATTCAAAATGTAAAAAAAAGAGGAAAATGTAGCAGTTAACAAATTCTAAACAATAAATTTTCCAATTAATTTGCCTCAGAGTACATAACTTCCCTCATGGTATTTCAGCCTGGGACGGTACATAAAACTCATCATAAAACAAGCTTAGATCAGTGCAAGACAGTTTATTATCAAAAATTGAAATGTAATAGAAAAACCAGCATCAGATAAATAAGGTCATCAACAAATTCAGAACAGGTCTGTGTTTTTCATCATTTAAAGCTAGAAGTAATTATAAGTAACTACAAGAGAAAGAGTTCTTTATATCATTCAAGGGTGGAAACATTCAAAATGTAAAAAAAAGAGGAAAATGTAGCAGTTAACAAATTCTAAACAATAAATTTTCCAATTAATTTGCCTCAGAGTACATAACTTCCTTCATGGTATTTCAGCCTGGGACGGTACATAAAACAAGCTCAGATCAGTGCAAGACAGTTTATTATCAAGAATTGAAATGTAATAGAAAAACCAGCATCAGATAAATAAGGTCATCAACAAATTCAGAACAGGTCTGTGTTTTTCATCATTTAAAGCTAGAAGTAATTATAAGTAGCTACAAGAGAAAGTTCTTTATATCATTCAAGGGTGGAAACATTCAAAATGTAAAAAAAGAGGAAAATATAGCAGTTAACAAATTCTAAACAATAAATTTTCCAATTAATTTTGCCTCAGAGTACATAACTTCCCTCATGGTATTTCAGCCTGGGACGGTACATAAAACTCATCATAAAACAAGCTCAGGTCAGTGCAAGACAGTTTATTATCAAGAATTGAATTGTAATAGAAAAACCAGCATCAGATAAATAAGGTCATCAACAAATTCAGAACAGGTCTGTGTTTTTCATCATTTAAAGCTAGAAGTAATTATAAGTAGCTACAAGAGAAAGTTCTTTATATCATTCAAGGGTGGAAACATTCAAAATGTAAAAAAAGAGGAAAATATAGCAGTTAACAAATTCTAAACAATAAATTTTCCAATTAATTTTGCCTCAGAGTACATAACTTCCCTCATGGTATTTCAGCCTGGGACGGTACATAAAACTCATCATAAAACAAGCTCAGATCAGTGCAAGACAGTTTATTATCAAGAATTGAAATGTAATAGAAAAACCAGCATCAGATAAATAAGGTCATCAACAAATTCAGAACAGGTCTGTGTTTTTCATTATTTAAAGATAGAAGTAATCATAAGTAGCTACCAGAGAAAGTTGTTTATATCATTCTAGGATAGAAACAGTCAAAATGAAAAAAAAAGAGGAAAATATAGCAGTTAACAAATTCTAAACTATAAATTTTGCCTCAGAGTACATAACTTCCTTCATGGTATTTCAGCCTGGGACGGTACATAAAAACTCATCATAAAACAAGTTCAGATCTGTGCAAGACAGTTTATTATCAAGAATTGAAATGTAGTAGAAAAACCAGCATCAGATAAATAAAGTCATCTACAAATTCAGAACAGGTCTGTGTTTTTCATTATTTAAAGATAGAAGTAATCATAAGTAGCTACCAGAGAAAGTTGTTTATATCATTCTAGGATAGAAACAGTCAAAATGAAAAAAAAAAAGAGGAAAATATAGCAGTTAACAAATTCTAAACTATAAATTTTGCCTCAGAGTACATAACTTCCTTCATGGTATTTCAGCCTGGGACGGTACATAAAACTCATTATAAAACAAGCTTAGATCAGTGCAAGACAGTTTATTATCAAAAATTGAAATGCAATAGAAAAACCAGCATCAGATAAATAAGGTCATCAACAAATTCAGAACAGGTCTGTGTTTTTCATCATTTAAAGCTAGAAGTAATTATAAGTAACTACAAGAGAAAGAGTTCTTTATATCATTCAAGGGTGGAAACATTCAAAATGTAAAAAAAAGAGGAAAATGTAGCAGTTAACAAATTCTAAACAATAAATTTTCCAATTAATTTGCCTCAGAGTACATAACTTCCCTCATGGTATTTCAGCCTGGGACGGTACATAAAACTCATCATAAAACAAGCTTAGATCAGTGCAAGACAGTTTATTATCAAAAATTGAAATGTAATAGAAAAACCAGCATCAGATAAATAAGGTCATCAACAAATTCAGAACAGGTCTGTGTTTTTCATCATTTAAAGCTAGAAGTAATTATAAGTAACTACAAGAGAAAGAGTTCTTTATATCATTCAAGGGTGGAAACATTCAAAATGTAAAAAAAAGAGGAAAATGTAGCAGTTAACAAATTCTAAACAATAAATTTTCCAATTAATTTGCCTCAGAGTACATAACTTCCTTCATGGTATTTCAGCCTGGGACGGTACATAAAACTCATCATAAAACAAGCTCAGATCAGTGCAAGACAGTTTATTATCAAGAATTGAAATGTAATAGAAAAACCAACATCAGATAAATAAGGTCATCAACAAATTCAGAACAGGTCTGCGTTTTTCATCATTTAAAGCTAGAAGTAATTATAAGTAGCTACAAGAGAAAGTTCTTTATATCATTCAAGGGTGGAAACATTCAAAATGTAAAAAAAGAGGAAATTATAGCAGTTAAGAAATTCTAAACAATAAATTTTCCAATTAATTTTGCCTCAGAGTACATAACTTCCCTCATGGTATTTCAGCCTGGGACGGTACATAAAACTCATCATAAAACAAGCTCAGATCAGTGCAAGACAGTTTATTATCAAGAATTGAATTGTAATAGAAAAACCAGCATCAGATAAATAAGGTCATCAACAAATTCAGAACAGGTCTGTGTTTTTCATCATTTAAAGCTAGAAGTAATTACAAGTAGCTACAAGAGAAAGAGTTCTTTATATCATTCAAGGGTGGAAACATTCAAAATGTAAAAAAAGAGGAAAATGTAGCAGTTAACAAATTCTTAACAATAAATTTTCCAATTAATTATGCCTCAGAGTACATAACTTCCCTCATGGTATTTCAGCCTGGGACGGTACATAAAAACTCATCATAAAACAAGTTCAGATCTGTGCAAGACAGTTTATTATCAAGAATTGAAATGTAGTAGAAAAACTAGCATCAGATAAATAAACATCAACAAATTCAGAACAGGTCTGTGTTTTTCATTATTTAAAGATAGAAGTAATCATAAGTAGCTACCAGAGAAAGTTGTTTATATCATTCTAGGGTAGAAACAGTCGAAATGAAAAAAAAAAGAGGAAAATATAGCAGTTAACAAATTCTAAACTATAAATTTTGCCTCAGAGTACATAACTTCCTTCATGGTATTTCAGCCTGGGACGGTACATAAAACTCATCATAAAACAAGTTCAGATCAGTGCAAGACAGTTTATTATTAAGAATTGAAATGTAATAGAAAAACCAGCATCAGATAAATAAGGTCATCAACAAATTCAGAACAGGTCTGTGTTTTTCATCATTTAAAGCTGGATGTAATCATAAGTAGTTGGTTGTTTTCAGATTATCTGGCGCAGTCAGCAACACGAGGTCTATAATGCGCCGAAACATTCGTCATTAGACAAACCAACATACATTTACAAACACCCATGCCTAACACGGGACTCGAATCCGCAACCTCGCGGTCTAGAAGCTAGCACGCTAACCACCATACCGTTTGGTCGGCGTAATCATAAGTAGCTACCAGAGGAAGAATTGTATATCGTTAATACTTAAACAAGGACAATCCAGTAAAAGCTAAAAGGCTGCAATAATTTCATCTCAACATAATGAAAGATATTCAATGCCAAAATCTATGACAAGACTTATGAGATGACTTTTTGATTTTAATTTAACATTTTAACAACTTCAGCCGAAGGTACCGACCAAGTTCTAACTAAGAGCAAAGTAAAAAGTTTGAAGTATTTCATTAGTACAATGAACAATATTTTAAACAAGATTGTTAATTTTCCAAATAAAAGCAGTAACACTTCAATGAACAAGTGAAAGTAAACTTTTAAACTCTCAATCTTCAGAACTGGTTGTCTTTCATTCTAAAATCAGACAGGGATAACAAGTTCATCATTAACAAATTCCAAACAATAAATTACACTTGAAATATTTTTTAACTTCTTCCCTTTAGAGTATATAACTTCCCTCGTTGTATTTCAGCCTGGGACGGTACATGAAACTCATCAGAAAGCAAAGGTTCATCGAGTACATAATATCCTTCGTTGTACTTTCGAATTTAAACTTGCTACTAAGATAGATTCAGAGTATTTAATATCCCCTCATTACACTTCAGTCTTGGATGGTACTCAAGCTCATCATAAAATCCAATATGCAAATTAAAACTTTCCAAAGAGAAGATAGATGGCTCTATATTCTTACATTGTAAACTTGTATAGCTCTCAACTTGCCAGAGTAGAACAAGAGCTGAACAACAAGGATGAGAATGCAAAATTTCAAAAAAGAGGAAATCCAAAATTTAAAAAACTAAATACACGCGACACCGGATTTTGCAGTAGTAAAACCCAACACTCCTTGTGAACGGGCATGATGCAAGTTGCTGAGGATGTCTAGGTACAAAATTTTTATATGAAAGAACTGTCATGATTGAAGAAGAATGAAGAATTTTTATATGAAAGAATTGTCATGACTGCAAATTAAATCCTTATAAAACTAATATATAAAGTGCTACATATAATTTAAAAAAAATGTGTGTATACAAAGATCTCATACATATTCCTAATTACCCAATGATCATTTCCATCCAACCAAATTGATATAGGTGAAATAAAGTTATGTACCACTTTATAAAAGTCACATATCAAATTATAAAAGGATATTTGTAACCAAAGTACAGAATGTTCAGCAAATTACAGATAGGAAAAAAAAACAAGAAAAGGGCATTGACAAATAAAACATTAAACAAACTTTAATTTGCACAAGTAAATACGTCATATTTTTCAAAATGACCAAAATTACGCTAGAAAAATGCGGAAATTACTGAATTTACTAAAAAGTGGAGTAAAACTTGAAAGAAAAAAAAACGCGGAAAATCGCAGAAGATTCTCATCCCTGGAACAAGAAATCTGGTAAATTAATGTAGCAAGTCTTTTCCCCTTAACATAACACTTATATATGGCAAGTCTACAGAAATACAAATCAACATAGTACATCAAAATATCTTACATTGGTATATGGCATTACTTTCAAATGTATAGCTTGATTTAATCAGTATTTAATAAACACCGAGAACAGTCAAAGGCAAATTTATATAGCATGTCTCTTCCCCTTATCATAGCACTTAGCTATGACAAGTCTACAGATATGCAAGACATCATTAAAAATGAAGAGATTAAGTCAAATATCTATCCTGCACAAATATGTCAAAAGTTGAAATTCAAGAGACTATCGTATAAAACCAATTATCAGATTTGTGGGATTTAATGTAAGTGGACAAAGATGTCACTAGACACCTGCACATATAAATACACCCATCATATTGAATACACAAAATAAGAAAATTTGCTTTATTTACCCCGACTGCATCAAAATCACACAAAAACATTTCTCAAATATATATTCCAGACTTTACACAACACAAACGCGATATAACAAATACAAGGCGACATTTATGTTGTATGTAATAGTACTTACAGCGTTCACAACATCTATGACTGGAGCTTTGCCTTCTGGATGGTTTTTGTATTTTAATCTGGTTTCTTCAGAAACCAAGGACCACAGTTTATCAATGTTCACAATGGGCATGAATTTGGGATTTTTCTTTAAATGGAAATTCCTCATACCAACTTTACCAAAATAACCTGGATGGCTGAAAGTTAAAACTTTTCATTAACAATTTTAAATTGCAATACAAGTCATATTTTTAAAGACTAAACCAGCTACATGTCTAGTAAAAAAGAACAAATTGAAAATATTAATATAATATATAGTATAGGTAAACATTGATTGAAACTAAACTCAGCAGCTCATTATCCAGAACAGTAATAAGCTGAGATACAAAGTTTCTTTACCAAACTAGATATGTTTGAATTTTCTTCTTGGCAAAATGCTAAAACGGTTACGAGTTACACAACTCTTGAAGTTTATTGAAAGGATAATTAATAATCAATAATAAATTCATATCCTTAAATAGAAAGCTATAATATACCAAATTTTAACAATTAAATTGAAATATCAAAAACTTTTTTCCAGTTTCGTCAAATTTAAAAAACTTTTATGACATTTCACAGGAAGTTCAGGTTCAGGCACCAAATGTAATGTAGACAGTGTAGAGAATCAAGAGAGACAAAGTAGTTAATTAAAGAAATAGGAAAAATTTCATATATTTCTTTGTTTAGTTATTGATTAAAGTATAATTTTAATACAGGGTAGCCATAAAATTCAGGGGAAAAGGTTTTCCGATAACTCCCCGATGGATTTCTAAAAAATTCCGATATTACGGAAAACTTTTATTCAAATTTCATAAACTTTTCCAGATGTGTAGATTAAATAGAACATTTATGACAAAGATATGCCGATTTTAAAAAATAGTTCTGGTAGCAACGAAAATTTCAAATTAAAATGCAACTTGAAACCTGTAACGATTGCCCCAATTCTCAGGGAAAATGGCGCCAAAATACGGATGAATGGGGAAACATACATCCAAAACAAGAATACAATATAAAAAAAATTAACGATTTTTGTGAAATTTAAAAAAAATTCCCTGTCATTTCCAACAATTAGAAGGCGCCCTGACATTTCCAGTTTGTTTGGCTACTGGAGTAGCTGACATTTTGGCGACAGTATAAAATTTCTAAAATAATTTTCTGCATACATCACTCATTTAGAAAATAGCCACTTGCAACTCATGAATACAGCTGTGAAGTAAATGCAAAATGTTAAATAGCATACCGGGAAAGAAAAAATAAAAGTTTGTAAAATATGAGCGAAACTGGCCTATTAAGTGATTGATGCTCATTTATATAACAGGGATGAGAGTGATCAGAGCAAAAAGGAAGAAATCTAAAAATTCGTTAAAAAAGCATGCAGGAGGAATACACGAAAATTCAACAAAAAAAGTATGCAGGATGGATGTCATACTATATAATAATTACATTTTAAATATTAGGAGTTAGTGAAGTAATTTGTGAGGAAAAGGGAGCAAAGAGGGAAAATCTTTTGTTTAGACATGAGGAAAAGTATACTTTTTGCAGGAAAAACTGGTTCATCAGAAAAATGCGGACCCTTGAAACAGGAACAAAGAGAAGGAAATGTTACATAAAAAACAAAAAAGGAGGAAAACTCTCATCCCTGATATAAGGATTTTTGACTCAAAGAGTTATAGAGAACACTCCGACTAATTTACAAGTAAGCAGGGAATGCCTTCAAGGAGAAACTGCCTTGTCCTGAATACGAGGAAATCAGGAAAACGTTGCCGACAGGAAGTTAAACAAGAGCCTCATTTTTTATTTTACTACTACAGGGGACACAGTACAGAAGTTATCTAAAAAATTAGGTAGAAATTTTATAATAATTTTTTTAAATTTAGGGCTATTTCTTTTAAAACTGGCACAGGTTTTAAGACACTTTTAAAACATGCATCTATACCAGCAAAAAACTTTTTTTTTAAATCAATGATTTTCTCCTTTGAAAGATTATCTTCGTTTTTACACGGGTTTTGAATGATATTTAGGAAATTCCAAGGTTTTTAATCTTTATTACAAATTATCGAAACATTTAATTGCAATTTTCGGGAGAAACGAAAATTCAAGGAATATTAGGGAGAACGATATCCCTGGCCTGCTGCCAATATGAGCTGAATACTCAGCTGTTTATCGCTCTAGAGTTTTATAAGATTATTTTCAGGGAGATAAAATTTTGTACCTTGCTGTAATACTGAATGAGAAACTCTCAGAAAAAGAAATATATTGCAACATTTCAACTTCATGAATTTTAAAATCTTTATTTTGCTAAAAACAATATGCAACAACTACTTAAACTACTCTTATATACAAATTTAATTACACTTAACAAATCAACTCAAAAATACAAAACACCTACTATTTATCAAAATTTATTCTGTGATGATGCTGTCCACCTGCGTTTCCTCGACCTCCAGGATGCTTACGGTGCTTTCCTGAAGAAAAAGGAAAATTAATAACAAACCCTAGATCTTCTAATTTCAGAATGAAATTAGAAATTCAACCAAAACTTTGATTTAAACAATTGTAAAAGAAATACCTGAAATAGAATAGCACAAATAGAATAAATAGCAATGGCACCCTAGAGGTAATAGATCAAGAGACTTCTGAAAATTTGTGGCAAGGTCAAAATGATGTATTTTTCTGTTAGTTGCCATCAAAATTTCAATTTAACAGTTAGGATTGAATTAAAAAAAAATCATTAATTTTTATCACTGGCCGCCAAATCTTAGCACTGCAGACAAGGAATCAATCTAAACAGATTTTTTTTAAAATGGCTATTTCAGATAATTTAAAATAAGGTGATTAACTCAGGATAGCCAAAAAAGTTCCTTGGTAGATTTCTAAATTTTTTGGGATTTTATAACTTTTTTTTTTTTTTAAATTTCCCCAACTTTTTCAGATGTGTAGACACCTTGACCAAATGGAACATGTGTGCCAAAGAGCTAATAAACCAATTTTTCAAAAATAATTTTGTCGGAAATTATAAGTTTCAGTTATCCTGCAACAGTTCACTTCTAATGATTCTCCACAATTCTCCAGATAAATGACGTCAAAATACAAATAAATGGAACCCCCCCCCCCGATTTTCGTGGAATGTTAAAACTCCCCGATTTCCAGGTTCTGTGATCACTCTCCACTTTTTGTATTATTTAGACACACAAAAGATGAAAGCGACTTACCAATACGGCCATGACCATGACTGACATGACCTCTCAACTTCCTGGTCTTTTTCTTATGTGTCGACTAAAAAGAAAAAATGAGTACTTGTATTAAACACTGTACAAGATGAATATGATTTACAAAATTCAAGTAAATTTACACTTTGCAATGTCTCCTCAATGTCAAACCTCCCAACTGTTACGATTAATGGGGAGAGGGGACCTTGCAATTTAAAGTACCAATGAATTTTTAGGTGCCAATGAATACTTTGTGAACTTGTCGATGAAAATACACTTTGCGATATTTATACATATTCCAGGAATCGACTATAGAAACTAATAATGTATATTCAAGTATGTTGCTAAAGTCTTACCTTAAATCTTAATTTACAATACAAACAGGATGAGGCGGCAATTGGCAAGTGATTAACTTTAATTATTAAAATTTGTATGGCAAACTTAAAGGTTAACTCGTTATTCATTTATAGTGTTTAACAATTTTTGGAAATTTCTTTAAGTCGTAGCAGACTTGAAATTCACTAACGTCCGATAAGTCATATTTTTAAGTACGCATGGCAAGTTGATTGGTGAGTACACTCAGCTACCTACTTTGGTGCACAACAATGGCCATCAGGCTGGGACCTACAGCTTAACATGCATTCCGAACCACAATAAACGTCCATGCCTAACTCCGTGATTCGAACCCGGCACCTTTGAATTGAGCAATGTTCAACATTTAAGAAATAGGATAACAATTAAAATTAGGTGAACATTTGAACCAGGGTTGCTACTCAAAATGCAAAACAAAATTCTCCGACTCTTCCATACATTTCCAGGTTTCATTTCAAGCTAAAGAATATTTTTTTGCATACAACTGCAGTCAAAATTGTAATTTTAAAGAAGATTTACACAGGGGGAAAAAAATGTACAATATTTTAATGTGCTTTTTTAATAATTAAAAAAATTTTTGAAGGTAAAAAAGCAAAAATCCACTTTATTGCGGAACTGTAAAATGTTTACAATTTGTGTTACCAAACACTGATGTACTTGCACACGAAGATAAATTGATTAGGTAGATGGTAGAAATAGCAAACTGTGCACCTCCCTTTATTTTGGTCAAGGGTGAGAGCAGTCAAAATATTAAAAAAAAAAGAGGAAAATACATACGCAACATTATTTCGGACAACAAAAAAAGCTGAATAAGTGTTTTTATTTAAATATTTGTGTACGAATGTATTTACAGAACAATAGCGCAGTTATACATTTTGTCTGAAGGGTGAGGCTTTTAACCCTACCGAGTCCATTAAAAATAATAAAATAGAAAGTTACAATTCTCAGAAGAAAAAAACAGAAATTGGAGTAAAAGAAAAGATTTTTTACCCATTTTCAGTCAATTTGCTGTTAACGAGTGCTTTGTACACATTGTTACAGGAAAATATCAAATTTCCAGAACGCAGATGTGCAATCTGAAAACAATCACTTAACGTACTGGAAAGAAGCTTGAACCTTAAAGGAATTCCCAGGTTTTTCCAGAAAATATCATTTTTTAGTTTTCCCTGACCTTTTTCAGACATTTTTATTTTCCCTGACAATTCCAGGTGCGTAGCAACCCAGTTGAACGTACGGAGTAAAGAATTCCTGGCAATTATTCATCTCTAAAAAAACAATCTTTAACTTTCAGAATATTATACGCTACCTACATTAAAAGAATAAAGCGTGCATTCATAAGATTGAAAGATTCTTATTAACCTCAACTGAACAATTTTACATAACCGACTTGGGAAACGTTCATTCTAGGCCATCGACATGCATTTTACCAATAAAGTGAGTACATATACTATATTAACATTGTACCAAGAAATAATTACGTCTCAGCGAGAAGTCTGCTGCCAAAAAGTATCATGCTATGGGCACATCTAAAGCTGCTCCTGTATTTGGTTTCAATAACTTGGTAATACTAAAAAAAGAAACCGATTATACTTTTAGTAACCAAAAGAAAATTACAATTAACATGTAACCAAATTTGAGACCAGACAAGAGCAGCCTTTGACGTATTTTATTTATTTTAATGAAGGCTAAGAGAACAATTTAGATGAAATTTTAGGTCTGTTTTGTAAGCACTTTTATTTAGAGATTATAAATACAAGACACGTTAAGCCGATTCACACAATGTGACGTTGAAAGAAAGTCAAATATGGATTTCTACTAAAAATATGGTATTAAATACAATTGTTAATTTATAATACAAATATCAAAAGAAGATAGAGAAAAATTACTTAAATTTGAACACAGATTCAGAGAGATTGAAAATTAACTTACCATGTTACCAACGCAGTGCACCCCACTTCCTAAATATCAACTACAGGGAATGGAAACAAAATGGTGGCGAAGGAAGAGATGCCAACTCGAAAGAAGTATATATAAAAATAAACTTTATAACCATTATTAATGTGACGTCATAGTTAAACTCTATATGACATCAAGATTCACCTTCAATGAAGACCTTTCAAGCACTTTAGTTCAGAATTTGTATTCGTCATAGGCGTAACGAAAGGGGAGGGGATGGGGAGTTTGGGGGAAGGCCCGACCAAACCCCCTATTAGGTTGATAAAAAAGTTAAACAAATATACTGTATTTTTCTCCAACCAAATCTTTACTCAAATTATCCATTAAATTTCATTATTGCCATTCTGAAGTGCAAGAATATATATGGATTTTTAACTTGAGGATCAAACTTGCCATTTAATGTACCATTCAGGGCTGTAGACAGAAGGGAACAGACCGGCAGGAACTCCCACCCTCTCCGAATTGGTGTGAAATCTTGTTTCACCTCTTCCCCTTCATTTCTTGTGTAACTTGTTATAAATATTTACATTAAAACATTATTCCGGTCAGCATTTCTCAACCTTTCAATATTCACCGCCCAATTTTTAATCATAATTTTCATCGCACCCGCGTTTACAATAAAAGGTATACAACAATAATGTATATTGAGTATTTTGGAATCGGTTTTTAAACAATTTTTAACTAACTGTCAAAACAAAAGTAAAAGCGAGCCAACGTTGGCAAGAAACCATATCTAGCATTTTGCCAAGAGCGGGGTGGTGAACACAACCGATGCCGTCTCAAGCATGCTCAGAGCAAATGTGTTTTCATAGGAAGAAGGAAAATGTTCGATAACACAAGTTTCAATTCCAGACAGTGTCATTCGAGTCGATCCTTCTATCGCTATCAAATCTATCGTGAATGTGTATGTTATACATGTTTTCGTGTTAATTGCAATTCACCATATTAAATATTCATGGCAGCAGATTTATGCAGACTCATGGATAAATTTTTAAGCGGAAGTAAGCGAGCATTAAACGATAGTCAAGCATCAACAAGTACACAGACGAACGTGGGTTCCGAAAATAAAATCAAGAAACTATTTTCAAGAATACTTAAATTTTGGGTTTACCAGTACTAAAGTAAATGAAGAAGAAAGGTCCCTGTGTATCATTTGCTGAAAAATATTGGCCTCAGACAGCGTGAAACCTAATAAACTTAAACGATACTTGGAAACTCTTCATAGTCAACAAACCCAGAGAATTCTTCGAATTAAAATTAAAATCATATAAAAAAGCATAAATAATTTTTGAAAGAAACTTTATCTGTGAATAAAAAACCTTTAATTGCATCTTACAAAGTTTCATATAAAATAGCCAGATGTGAAAAACCTCACACCATTGATGAAGAGCTTATTTTGCCAGCAGTAATTGAGATTGTAGAAACTGTGTTTGGAGATAATTTTTCAAAACAACTACAGTCCATACCTCTTTCAAATGATATTGTTCCTCGTCGAATTGGTGATGTAGCTAAAGATGTACAGTGTCAGCTTGTTTCGGAGTTGCGTGAAAAATTGTTTTCAATACAACTTGATTAAGCTACAGATAGTAATAAAGATGCTCATTTAATTGCCTATGTTCGATTTTGTGATAATATGTCAGTAGTAGAAGAACTACTTTTCTGCAAACCAATAGAACTCCAAACAACAGCGCTCGCATTATTTGCTATTTTAAATGATTTTATGAACGAGGCAAACATAGAATGGAAAAATTGCGTCGGAATATGCACCGATGGTGTTCGTTCAATGTCCGGGAGATTCAAGATATACAAGCACTTGACAAAACAAAAATCGCCCCAGTGCGTCAGGACACATTGCATGATCCACAGAGAAGCTTTGGCTTCGAAAGAAATGAGTCCTGGTCTGAATATTGTGTTAACTAAGATTATAACAGTAGTAAATTGTATAAAAATGAGACCCTGAAATCGAGAATCTTTTCCGCATTTTGTAAAGATATGGGTGCAGTACATTCAGCGTTACTATTTTATTACGAGGCAAAATGGTTATTACGTGGGAAATGTTTGCAACGTGTTTATGAATTAAAGAGAAGAAATCGCCATTTTCCTAGAAGAAGAAAACAGACCGGAAGCCGAGAATTTTCACGATGGTTTATTTGTGATGAAATGGGGCTACTTGGTTGACATATTCGAGAATGTAAATATCTTGAATATTCAACTCCAAGGAGAAAATACACATATGTTGGATACGAGTGATAAAGTTAGTGCTTTTTGTGGAAAATTGGAATTGTGGAACAGAAATTTAGAGCAAAAAAACCTAACAATGTTTGCAAATGTTGATGATTGTACTAAAACTTACAAGGTTGAAGAAGAATGTGTAAAAGTTATTTTTGTAACCATTGAAAATCATTTAGCCATACTGGCAAAGAATTTTAAAAAGTATTTTCTTGCCGACGACAAACTGATAGCAAGTTACGAGTGGATTAAGGATCCATTTCATAAGACTCCCGAAGACTCTCAATTGATCAGTAAGAAAAACTCATAGACTACACGACAAGTGGCAAAACCAAAAGACAATTTAGTAATAAATCACTATTTGAATTTTGGGCAGGAGTAGATGATGGTTTTTCTATACTAAAAACAAGGGCATTTTGCATTCTATTATACCAGTTTCAACATTTTACCTTTGTGAAACTGGGTTTTCTGCAGTGGCTTCTTTGAAGACAAAATATAGATCGCGGCGAAATATAGAAACAAAACTGAGAGTGGCTATTTCTAATATTAAGCCTTCCTTCTAAAAACTTTGCTCTGCAAGACAGACCCAAAGAAGTCACTAATAATTATTAATTTTTTTTTAATTTAGTATGTTTTGATTTAGTAGGTTTTGATTAAGTAAGTTTTGATTTAGTGAGTTGTTTTACTTTATTTGTTAAATATGTCGAAATGTATTTTGTTTTCTATGTGTATGTGTGCTTTCCTTTCAGTCATATAATCAATTTTTTTAAATAATATTTTCTCTTGGATATTCTTGCACCTCCGCTCTAGTGTACTCGTGCCCCCCTAGGAGGGCGCGCCCCACAGGTTGAGAATCGCTGATTCAAATCATAGATGTAATATGAGTTTGAGTCTCTTGATTCTGCAAAAATTACAAATGAAAAAAAAAAAATCTGCTTTATTTTAATAATTAAGGCGAGTTGTACATCGCAAAATCAGTTGCGGCCCGTGGTCGAAAATGTTAGTGCAGCTGGAAACATGCGACTTCCCAAAAACCCCTCCCCTGCTCCCTCAGCCACACACACATTTCCCACAATCCTCACTTGAATTTTTTTTTTTTTAAATTATCATTTTAAAAAACGGATTTTTTGCACTTAAGAGTACATAAATAGTAATGGTGGTTACATGAAATTTTTTTCATCTTTATTGAAATATTAATTCACTCATTCACATTTAACTAGTTATAATTGGCATAGTTTTGAACAATTACTCGAGTTTTATGGGGCTAAGAAAAGAAAGTATGGTTGAAAATCATTCATATTATCATTCTTAATGTTATGAACCTCCATCTAGTTTCTAGAATATATAGTTTTTTTTATAGAATTTTTTTTAATTAAATTTTGTTTTTAACAATATTATGTCCAAAGACAAATTTTATATACTTCATCTACAGTTCTCATTTTCTTAACATAGTACTGTGGAAACGTAGAAAACTATAGTGCTGCTTTGTAATTTTTAGAAACTCCTAAATTTTATGTCAATTCTACTAGGCCCGGAAACTGAAATCCTTAAACATCGTAACGTTGTCGCAGTAAATGCAAACATTATGTTGTAAGAAAACAACGGAGCAGTCGGGGAAAAATTTTATTTATGAGAAAAAGCAGTTTTTCAGAACAGTAATCAGTGTGGTGGTTTCGTGTACAAATGACAGATACAACTCCGAGACACCAGAGATCTCTTTTATCTAGGGATAGAGTATCTAGCTGGGAAAGCAAAGATCTCAGGATTGGTCCCAGCGACCGCAAAAAAAGCTCATACGCTTTACTGGTGACTATCGGACAACTGAGTCATGCTGCCATCTATCGGCACCTTCTGATACGACTTCCACTCAATCATTTCGTCATCTTTGGCGACACACTGCCAAAACAACAAGCAACCGCCGGCGACAGCAAAAAAACTCATACGCTTTAACCAGCTGCTCTAATTTTCAATGCAATTACTGATAAATGAGTTTGTTGTATTTATCTTCTTTACATGAAATAAGTGCGCATATTCACATTTGACGGATTTTGCGATACATCAAAAATTCAAAAGAGTAGATTTAAATTTTTTAAATGTTTTTAAATACATTACTATGCATATTTTTTTAGACTTATAATAAGGATAATGCCTTTCTTATTAAAAGAAGGTAGTGAAACAACACTTCTCCTTATACTCCTTCCATTGTACCACTTAATTTACAGTTGCGTTTTATTGTATTCATTTGCGATCTATATATATAATTCTCTTTCATGCCGCCCAAATTCGGCTGTATTTCTGTGAGCAGAATGGCAACGACTTCAAACAACCAATCACAAATCTTTTAAATGTGCTTTATACACGAGTTTCCAAATTCAGCAATCCAGCCAATCACAATATATCTTTTGAAATTTGACTTCTGGCAGTAGCCAACAAATTGAATTCGCTGTATTTTGTTTTCTTATTACTGATACAAATTATTATTGCCTATTTAAACCGTATTGATTTAATATTTACGTTGATGCAGGAATAAATAGATGCAAGATGGTTTCTTTTTCTGATGGTTTCATTTCTTTCGGATTAAGATTTTATATAAACCAAGTTTTCCCGAAAAATTTCCAGTTAAAATTAAACCCAGATAGCATTTTATCCTTTTAAAACCCTTGTCTAAACCTCTCAAGCGAAAAGGGAGTAAGGTTCAGATGACAAGGGAGTAACCATCATAAAACCTTGAAGAAAGGGTCCTAGTCTCCAGACGTCAAGCTTTTGGTAACCATTTCATGACCCCCCTTGCCACAAGGCTTTCGCCGTAAAGGGTATGTAAACCTTTTCGGGATGAGCTTGCCACAAGGTTTTCGCCGTAAAGGGTGTGTAAACCTTTTCGTGATAAGCCTGCCACACGGTTTTTGCCGTAAGGGTTGTATAAGCCTTTTCATAATAGGCTTGCCAAAAGGTTTTCACTGTAAAGGGTGTGTAAACCTTTTCACTCTGAGGTTCCCACCCTGTAGATATAGGAAAAGTTGCAAAAACTTTCCTTTATAAAGTATCATTTATCTTTTGTGTTCAAAAAGAAACACTTAATTGGGAGAGTTCCAATATTGTCGGAAAATGCTTTAAATTTAGTGGCTAATGAAAAATTAATATTTATTCTATAGGAATTTAATTACAGTTTGCCTTTAATGGTATCAATCATAACCCAATTTATTGATAAATTTTAATTTATTTGCTAGGTAGAACTTACTAGAATAATAAACATAATTTACTTTTTTTTGTAAAGAATTTAAAAAAAAAATAAAATTCAAAATTCAATAAAAAATTATGTATATATTATTAAAAAAATGCATTGAGATCTTAGTAGGTTGCGTTAGACAATTTAAATTGCATTAAAATTTGTTTTAAAGGGTTAATCCAAGCTACTTATAGTTTTATTATTAGAAACATATACAACTAAAAATGCATTTTTACTGATAATTCTTTTTTAGATAATTCTTTATTTTGAAGTAAACAAACACAAATGAGTTGCTTTTTCATTTTATACAAAGAATATAATTTAAACATGATTTTAAATATATACTACAAATATTTCTTCATTTATTTGCTGCATCTGACAAGAAGTTTCTGGAAGATTCTTGAGGAAAACTAAAGGGAATCCCATTCATTTCTATCTGAAAAAAATAAACAAATTTAAAATCTATAATAATAAAACAAGCTGTGTGTCTGTCTGTTTGTGGATCTGTTATAGAAACCTACTTAAAATTGGAGTAGAGCTCTGAAATTTTCAACACAAGAAGTTTTGACCTTCTAATTTATGAATGTCAAACAGAATGTAAAATTTTAATTAGTTCTTTTTTAATTAATATTTTAACTAACTTTTATTTTACAAAGTGACTTCAAATAGAGATACAGCTCTGAAATTTTCAACATAAGTAATTTTGGCCTTCTTATTGAACTATTGAAAAAAAGAATTTTAAATTTGTTGTTAGTTTTTTCTTTAATTAATTAATAAATATTTTACAAAACGGTTTCTAATAGAGCTACAGCTCTGAAATTTTCAACATAAGTAGATTTAGCCTTCTAATTGGACTTTTAAAAAACGGAATTTTAAATTTTTATTTAGTTCTTTTTATTTAATTAATTAATAACTATTCTACAAAATGATATCCAATATTGCTACAGCTCTGAAATTTTCAACATAAGTAGTTTTGTCTTTTATTTGGCCTTTTTTTGAAAAACAGAGTTTCAAATTTTTATTTAGTTCCTTTTTAATTATTTTTTTTTTTTTTTTTTTTTTTTTTTTAAATTTATTAATATATATTTAACAAAACGATATCTAATAGAGCTGCAGCTCTGAAATTTTCAACATAAGTAGTTGTGCCCTCCTAATTGGACGTTTGAAAAACATAATTTTACATTTTTATTTAGTTCTTTTTTAATTAATTAAAAAATATTTTACAAAACGATTTCTATTTGGGCTACAGTTCTGAAATTTTCAATACAAGTAGTTTTGGCATTCTAATTGGACTATTGACAAACAGAATGTTAAAATTTTAATTTGATTTTCGATTGATTCTTTGAATTATTTTTTTTTTTTTTTAACAAAAAGCGACTTCTAATAGGCCTAGAGCTTTGAAAGTTTCAACATAAATAGTTTTGGCTTTCTAATTTTGCTTTCCACAAATACGTGTTAAAATAATCTTAACCCCCTGAAACCTACAGCGCTCGAGAACTATTTGTTCTGCAGAGGTTTCTCGGGCGGTTTCGGGCGTTTTGGGATCTTCGAGGTTTTGGGGGGTCTGGTCAGCTTCCTCACCTCCTGTGGTGTTGATTTATAGGGGGCAGTTCACTCCTGTCAACTCCGAGAAGCAGAGTCTTGTGGCGAATTTTTTTTTTCTTTCTTTTGCATGAGACATTTAGTAGAAACTCTTTCCGCGCGGGAACTTTTACTAGAGAATTGCCAAGTTTTACAAAATAATTTGCGTTTTGGTTCGCAAAACTTTAAATACATATGAAATAAACCATGCTATTGATATTGTTAAATAAAATTATAATATTTAGCTAAACTTCTTGAAGAAATTAATTATTTCGTCAAGACAGATCCCTCTATAAATTGTTTTAGTCGCATACAGCTGCGAACTCAAATATTTGTGAATTTTTGACTCATTTTCAAATGACGTTATTCTTTTTTTTTTTTTCGCGAGACATAATTATATAACCCATGAAAACAAAGTTTTAAATATTAATCCTTTATATACATCGCCAATTTTTATATTCATTAACACAGCGCCGATTCTGTTAACAGCGTGTGCTTGGTGCTTGTATCTAATTTTAAATATCAAACACATTTATATCAGCAAAATGTGTTGCAAACTACGTTTCAAAATGTATTTATTAGAAATGAACGTGCATTTATGCATTCACATCCAAACATCTTTTTTTTTTATTTTGATTAAAACAATTTTATTATTTATTTATTTAAAAAAAAATTTGGCAATATCAAAGAGTTTCAACAATGATCGGCTTACTGCTATTTTAGCGCGATTGGATGAAGGCAAGTTAGTTTATTAGTATTCCGTATAAGCAACTTTTTAGTGACAATAACAGACCCAAAATGTGAAAGAATGTATTGCCATCGACATCGAATCTATCTACCAACTTTCAGCCCGCTTGGATGACGGCAAGGTGGGTTAATTAAGCATCCGCAGACTTGCACTCTATCGACACTCACACAAAATCGAAGTTAATTTAAAGAATTCAAAATACATCCTTTATTGAAACTTTAATGCCTCTAATACGTACGTTATTGAAATATTCGATTTTTCTTAGATGCTATTTTATAATTTTAGGTGAAATGAAAGTACTCCCCTCGCTCGATAAAAATTTAACATTCCCTGTTTCACCACGATTAATAATTTGGTATTGAAGATCAGAACAAATAAAGGATTCTACTTACGTAGGATTGCTTAGCCATATGAAGTCCGTGGCGTATACAAGGAGGAGGCTGATAGGGCTACAGCTCCCTGAAAATTGAGAAAAATTATATTTCCAAGTGTAATGTAACAATTTTTGTAAATAGTTAATACTTAATATCCTCATTTAACTAACTTTTCGAGTCAGTCATTTTTTCAAAATAACTATAACAACGAGAAATGAACACAAAAATACAAGCACATCTATTTCATTTCAAACTCTTCCGATTTTACATTTCTTTCTCATTTCTATATGCTGGGGTCATGACGTCCTTCAGATGGTCAGAGCAGAGAAAACTTACTGGTTCCCTGAAAGAGCATGCGTAGACACAAAGACTTCTCCTTCCTGATACCAATAATACAAATCTGCCATAGAAAATCTGGTAAAATTTTATGAAAGAGGTTTTCTTGGTTTTCAAAACATCATCGAAGCAGATTAGGAAATATGGAAAACAAAATACAGGGTTACTAGAAAAGAATCATTCATTTTCAAAACCCGACTTATTCAAAAGTATTATACTTACAAATATGATTGGTACAAGAAAACAACCGCAAAATATTTAAGTTTTATGCTCCAGGTGGTGCTCAAGTTTACCCGATTTATTCAAAAGTATAATACTTTTGAATAAATCTTGTTTTGAAAATGAATGATTCTTTTGTAGTAACCCTGTAGAAAGGTTTTCTTGATGCTTTCGCAGAATGTTCTGTAGACATATTTCCGAATATACGTCACTTATTAAAAAAAAAATGTATTTTACCAGTTTCAATTGAAACTTCTGAGCTTTCAACTTTGTGATCATTAACATCATATTAAGAAATTCTATGAGCAAAACAAGGTTGAACAGACTGGCACTTTTTGTCAATTCACAACAACATAAAAATTTGGTTTCAGTAGCCAATGAAATTGCCTTGTTTAGGGGATTTAGAATACACCAATAAACAGTGTTTACATTATAACATAACAATATTTAACATTTAATAAATTTCACTGTATACACCAGCGTTGATTTTTTAACATGTTACTTCTTGCGTTGTTTGTATTATGTGTTTACATTGATTTTATTTATAACATTCATGCTTACGTTTTTTTAATAACACATGCTTAAGTTGTGTTTTAGAAACGGCACTAATGCTTATTAAATGTTCTTTTCGTTATAATGTAGAATTGTAAGATTATTTGTTTTTCAATACCTTAACAGAATAGTTGTGAAACACTGCAGTTTTAAATTTCCTTTCATAATGTTAAAAAGTGAGTAATTTTAATTTATAACTAGTTTTATTATTTTTTAATATTAGCTGCCCAACCCTCTTTCCTATTATGATCAAATGTTCAGTTTTTTAAGGCGTTACATGAATATGGCAAGAGCAGACAAAAGTCTTTTTTTTTCTTTCAGAAAACCAAAGAAAAAAACTAAATAGTGAGTAACTATAATACTACTAAAAAAGTGTAGTAGAAGTACTGATCCTCCAATTCTAAAATGTGACTGCAAAAAATTAATAATCAAATGAAATAATAAAATAAAATTTTAAAGATTGAGACTGCTCTACAAGAAAATAGCCTATAAACACACTAAAAAAAATGGTGACTAAATAAAAATAAACATTAGAAAAATTATAATTTCACCCATAATACTAAAAAAACATGAAAAAGTAATAAAATAAACAACAGAAAATAATGAAGTAGTTCTTGAAGAGCTGGTCAACAAGGTTACCAGGAAAGCGACTAGCAGAAGAATTCATTGTTTTTAACACTACGCACATTTGATTAAAAATTACAAAAGTAAAAAAAAAAAAGGCTTACCTCAAACTTCAGGAGATAGCTTTGAGTTGGGTTTCAGCATTTTGTAGTCAGATCTTTTGAGTTGTGGAACGCAAATTTTCTGAGAAATATTGGAAAATGTATTTTAAACAGAGTTTGAAAGGGACATTGGGCATTTGGCGATTAGAAAATTCGCCAAAATTAAAAACACAGTAACTAAAATAAAATTTAAATAAAAACAAAGAAGGGCTTGTCAAGAAGAACCCGCGATATCTTGTTTTACTAAAACATTTTAAAATTTATTGGATCCATACAACAAAACAAAAAGACAAAAGGTACCGAATTTTTTTTTTTTAACTTCAGATGGAGAAAAGCACCTCCTCTATTTCTAACCCCCGCCCCGCAAACCAAGAAGCACTTGGGCTCGGTGTATCTGTCAATACCATTCAACAGCGTTATAGCCTTGGGAAATTGGTTAATTGGCCACACATGCTGCATGTCTGCTCTTTGACAAAAGACCAGACATGCCTTGGGGATGCACCGGAGTGTCCTTAAAGTGGGCTTGCAATATACGATTGATAAGAATGTATGAGTTCAGAGTAACATTTAATTTTAGTATGTGTGTCAAGATTTAGAATTTATACATTTAAAATTGAATTTTTTTAAAACTAATTTCAAAAGCTAGCTATCGATACCAATAAAAGTAATTTGTTTAAAGATTTATTTATTTAAAGTTTAAATAATTATTTTTCAAAATACCAAGTTTACATTCTCAAAAGCATTTGTTATTTGGGTAAATGGTATTTATATTATTCATTGATTTAAAAAGGAAATGGCCGACCAAACGGTATAGTGTTTAGAGTGCAAGCTTATAGACCGCGAGGCTGCTTGTTTGAGTCCCGTGTTAGGCATGGGTGTTGGTAAATGTATGTTGGCTTGTCTAATGACGAATGTTTCGGCGCATTATAGCCCTCGTGTTGCTGAAGGCGCCAGATAATCTGAAAACAACCAAGCAATAAGGAAATGATAAATTCATTACTTATGTAAGAACGTATCACCAGAAATTAATGCATATCTAAAATGATTATTAATTCATTGTGTTTGTAATTTATGTAGAAATTTTTTAATATTAAATAAAAACGCCAATAAAAACGTTTTGTAAAATGTTAGGCCCTTATGATATTATTTTACCCTTTTGATTATTTTACCCTTAAGTAATATTATTGGGGGGGGGGGGGGGGAAAGAAAGAAAAAAAATCTTTTTTTTTTTATACTGCTTTTTTTAAAAATGTCCGTAAAATTGTTAAAATGGTAAATACGTAATTGTTTTGAAATCCAATACATTGATTTGTTTGAAAATTTTGCCTTGAGATAAAAATTATCTAATAATCATTAGTTAATTAATAAGTTTTTCTAAAATATCAGAAAATTCTGTAAAATTGTAGTACTCGATTAATCGACAGCAAACTTTTATAATTGAAATTTTATTTTAAAATTTAAAACTTTAAAAAAAAAAAAATCTTGATATTGTTTTTGTCCTATCCTTTCTAGTTTGTCTAGAAAATACGATATTTTAGTATGCTGATTTATAAGTATATATGTATTTCTTGGCCTATTATGTTGAATATGCATTAACCTCGAATACCATGAAATGAATTTAATTGAGACCTTAAACTGTTTAAATAAAGGTCACATAATCTAAAATGCTGTTTTCGAAAGTTTCCAAAATGTCTGTTCGTTGCTTTTCTTTCTTACAAAAACTATCAGTTGGAAATATTTTCTAGCGTATGGGAGTTTGCCTCTTCATTTTTCTACCTAAATAAGCCAATAAAATAGCTTTCGAAAAATGTAACCTCTTACTAGGAATAAATAAATAGAAGCCGATATGCATTTCACAAGATGTTTTAACAAACTATTTTCTTAAAAATCAGTACACATAAGGACATTTTAACTTTTATTGAAACGAAAAAATTAAAACAATAATTTATTTTAATTCTTGTATTTTAATGTTTAGAAATGAATATTATTGAGATAATTTTTTTTTAGAGGCTGTATTACAGTATTTTATAAAGCCAAAACATATCATGAGAGCACCCAATTAACGCTGGTGTACTATTTCTATTACCAAAACCTTTTTTACATTTACCAGGGTTCGGCAGACGTTTCTGTGCAAAGAGCCAAACATTCAATAATCATCAGAATCGCAGTACATAAGAAAGTACATTTAAAGAGCGGAAATACGAGTTTTTAACAACGAACATTTTTATAGTATAAAAATCATGGCCAAACCTGGTCACATGAGACCAGGCCTGTAGCCAGAGTGGGGCAAGACCTGGAAAAATCTTCGCCTGTCCTGGAAAATTTTATCCCAATCATTTGTAAACCTTTATATCTATGATTGAATAGAAACGAACATTTTGCTGCTGTATGTTGATACCTTTGGTTGTAGCACAGCAACTTGCGAATCTACCTTTTCCACTTTGACGGCCATAAATTGTCCCTAAAGACTAAAGAATGTCAATGGGCCACGAAAGGATGGCAAATCTAGTGTTTTGGGCATTTGAAGTAGAGATAAGAGTTTTGAAATTGTTTAATATGGTGTAAAGATAGGAAATTGCTATTATACTAACATTTATCATTTTATTTTAGATTTTTTTGTTACGCTATGTATTTAAAAAAGTTTCAAAATGTTTAATATAAGACCAAGAATAGAAAAATGAATTTCTATTATTTTATATTATAATTAATAAAATATGCAAATAAATAGAAAAAGGTTTTTATATTATAATAGTATCTGATAAATTTTTCAGAGTATTGAAAATGATAGGAGAAAATAAAGGAAAATGCAATTCTATTAGTAATGTGTGTATATATATATATATATATATATATATATATATATATATATATATATATATATATATATATATATATATATATATATATATATATATATATATATATATATATATATTTATTAAAGATATAGTTTTTATATAAAAATGTAAATAACTTTTTATTGCTGAAAGAATTTCTTAAATGAAAAGTTTGTTAAAGAGTTATGTAGCTGTTCCACAAGACCAATGATAGAAAAATGTAATTTGCTTAACAATATATATTTTTAAATAGAAATGTAAGAACAGAACTTCGAAAAAACTTTTTATGTTAAAAAAACTTTTTATGTTAAAAAAAACTTTTTATGTAAAATTAACTTTTACTAATTTTTATATTTGTAATTATTTTTAAAGTAGATATTCTTAAGTTGAAATGTGTGAAAAATTAAGAGATGGACAAGCATAGAATATTTCAAAGGAATAGAATTGTATTAAATATACTTTAAAAAATTTTTAATTGAAAGTTTTGCTTTTATCAAAAAATTTCTGGTGTAGAATCTTTAAAAGAATTAATAAAAATAAAATTACATAAAAAATACATTAACAATGTTTCTTTTTTTAAATATTTTTTTGTATATGTACTTCACAAAGTGCTCTGATAAATACTCTTTTACGAATTGTAAAAATTGTGTAAATTTGTAATAATTGTAAAAATTTCAATTGTAAAAATTAATTGAAAACCAATTAAATAATTTATATTTCTGCCCCTCCTGGGAAAATTTTTGCCCGTCCTACAAGCTTTGGCTGGCTACGGGCCTGAATGAGACAAGTCAGCTGTCCAAATTTGGTGTTAATTAACGCATACGATTTAGTTCATTCTTTTTTAAATTCTCGATTTTTCACATCAATTTTTTTCTTCGTTTTGGATGAAATCGAACTCGGGGTTTTTCCAATCAAGTGTATAAAAAGCAAAGGTCGTTTTAGCAACACGCGCATGTGTAAAATTTTACAGCAAAATTTGCCGTCTACCTCAGTCGGAGACAAGAGAACAACGAACGTCAACAAAAGCTCGATGCAATTGGAATTGTGACGCATCATGGGCGCACTCATATAGCGCATTCTGATTGCTCTGTATTTTGACTGGGAAGGTACCAGGGGGCCGCTAACTTTAAGTTGGTATTTGAGAACAGTGCTATCAGTTCATCTTACTCCTCTAATTTATCTTTGTTTTTTCTCGTTTTCTCTATATTTCTGGTTTGAGAATACGCAGCAAGTTTAGTATTTGTTTACCCAAACAATGAAAAAATGTATAATAATTTATTGCTTCATCTTATTCTTAGGTTAAATGTCCTGAATGCATGTGGTTATAATAACTGTGGAGATATTATCTTTTTAGTATCGACGCTAATATGTGTATATGGGCGAGGGAGGGTAATTGGGCCCGAGTTACATTTGCATAGGGGCCGAAAATCCTATCGGCTGCCCTGTCTGTATTTAAGGGAATGTTGGTGAAACACGGCTAAATTTCATTTCATTATGTTAAACTTACAGCACATAAGGAACATTTCTGTACCTCAGAAGTAAACTATCATAAAATGCGGGATCCCATAAATTCAATTTAGTGTTTAACATTGCACTCCTGGTAGTTTATCTTAAGTACAGATTTATAAATTGTAGTATCGTAAAAACGTGTTACGAGGTAAAAATTACGCTCAGAGTGAATTATGGAATTAAGCTATTGTTTATAACAAAGCATGTACTATTTAAAAAATTCTACCCCAACGCAATTCAATAACTTTTCGCCACAAAAATAGCTGATTTTTTTTCGGCCCATAAAACTTTTCGAAGAAACAAAAAAGTTACTTGTCTATGAAAAAATTATTAATGTTTTCTAGGCTGCGTTACTATGTGTCAACAACTAATTAAGCCTATTTCTTTAAGAATTTGATAAAACGTTCCAACGCTTCCGTTTTAATAATATTATTGCAGATTGATAAAAAATTAATTAATTATAATTATAAAACAACGTACGTACCGGTTTTTACAGCGGGAATTAAAGATGAAAGTATTTCATCTTCCGTGTCCGTCAAGCTCTTGGTCAAGCTCTTTAACCAACATTCGAATGCCAAACTCAAAACCGGTTGCGAGATACGTTTAGTCACACACGTTTTACGGGGGAGATCTTATCTGATCTGCGGCAAGGGGAGAGGAAAGACTGCAGCCTTTGGAATTCGACCCTTTACCTACCCTTTCGAAAAGGGGGGGGTTGCTGATGCCCTGGAATTCGACCCTTTACATATCCTTTTCGAAAGGTGTTACTTTCCAAGCTTTTTACGGCTGCCCTTTTCAAACCCTTTTATTAGAGGGGAAAGACTGCAGCCTTTGGAATTCGACCCTTTACCTACCCTTTCGAAAAGGGGGCGTTGCTGATGCCCTGGAATTCGACCCTTTACATATCCTTTTCGAAAGGTGTTACTTTCCAAGCTTAGAACTGCAAGTCTAATGACAAGCATATGACAAGGTTTTCGTAAGCTTGCATGCTATCTGGGAAGTCTCGTACGGATTCTACGCCAAGAATTACGTCAACAAATGTCAGCCGACGCCCTTTTTTTAGTAACAAGTGAATTGCCTATAGTTGTCATAATTTGGCGCGGTTTTATGTGAGCAATTCTTGGTGCAGAATCCTTACCCTACTTTAAAGCTTTATCCATATTTATATGTGAATGTTTTCCGAATATATATACCGATAAAAACTGAGCACGGAATTTCCACTAAGAATATTAAGGTTTCTATGCTAAAAATTCACAGTAGATTGAAAAAAAAAATTTAGCATTCCGGATAAACCACAATTTTTTTTAAAAAATATCTTTTTATAATAATATATTCGTTCAGGTACTGATTTACCGTACTGTGCCTTTTGGCGACTTTTAAAAAAAGCCCCCAAAATTTTAAAAAAGTTGAGAAGATGCGTTGCTAAATCCGAAATGGCCTTAATATAGCGTGTTGTCAAATCCAAAGAGTTCCCAGAAAACCAAGTCGAGGGGTTGCCACATCCGGCACCAAATCGCAAACTTTCAAAAAGTCACCAAGAGGCACCGAATAATAAATTTGAGCCTATATTTATTTCTAATCGGTACAAATTCAGCCATTACGCAATTACATTGCATAAAAATTATCAAAATAAAGAATACCCCCCCCCCCCAATTTCGAAATCTCAAATGAAATTAAAATGATTCTCGCCAAACTTAATTTTCAAAACATTACGGTCAATTGAGCTTTCCGGTTGATTGAATGCCAGGTAATTGGTCTTTTACTGTATTACTTTTTAAGTATCGCAAAAAAGAGTATAGAAGCATAGGGTTGTTCGGTGCAATCACCGGGCCGGTCAGTGTTTGTGAAAAATGGGCCGGTCAGGGAGGTGTTGTTTTTTTTTTTTTTTTTAATTTTCAACATAAGTAATTACCTTCCTGAACGTTTTTTTTTTTTTTTTTTTTTTTTTTTTTTAAATCCAATGAATTGAAATCCCAAACATTCTCACCAGCCAATTATATAATCGTACTAGTTGCAAAACCCCATTGTGTAAAAGTCCCAATTGTTGACGCTTCGCGAACCAGGCTGGCTGTTTAGAAAAAAAATTGCATTTATTGCTGTTAGTGAATAGCAAAATTAGAAGGATAAGACTACTTATGTTTGAAATTTAGAGTTATATGCTTAATGGAAGTCACTTTGCAAAGAAAATTAAAAAAATTAAAAAACCTAGGTGTGTGGAACATCGCATAACTTTTAATTACACTTAATGCTGGCTACAGCAATCAAATTTGACATTAATTGGTGTAGTTTAAAGTTTAAGTTTTTTTTTTTTTTTTTTTTTTTTAAACGGCTAGTTAGGCAATATTTTTGGATATAATTAATGCATTGGCAATAAGTCCCCATAAGTAGTAACAATGCTGGTTTTTCGATAAATATTACATTATTCTTTCTTGTAAATGAAAAAACAGTTGTTGATGGGTGATGCTCAAGAAAGAGAACTCTGGATTAAAGACATTCGTATTTAAAATTTTTACACCTTTTTCGCATTTCTACGAAAATTTCGAAGGTGGATATATTTAGTGAAACCTAAAAGACATTACCAAATTGATTTTGGTCAAAAACATTACAGCCGTTTTTTGGCAAATGCTGAAAAACATATTTTTCATTTTAACTACTTTATGCGCATGCGCAATTTTGATACAAACTTTGATGACCGGTTCCATGCTCCATGTCCACCACAAAATCGTATAAAAAAAAGTAGAATATCGTAAGTCAATTTTTTCATGAGTTATGCTGATCACAGACATTTCTTCTAGATCACATTTTTGGACTCAGCACGTTCCAAAACGTATAGCAAAAAATTCGAATTTTTATTTACCGTTTGCAATAATTAAAAAAAAAAAAAAACTAATGAAAATTTTAACATTATGTTTGTCAAAATCACAATTAGAAGGCAAAAACTACTTATATTGAAAATTTCAGAATTCTATGACTGTTGAAAGTCACATTGTAAAAACACTATTTATAATTTTTTTTAAAAATTAATGAAAAAAAAAACGCGTAAAATTTTTAACATTCTGTTTGTCAAAAGCACAATTAAAAGGTCAAAACTATTTATGTTTATAAATTAAAAGTTTTATGCAGATTGGGAGTCATTTTCTGTAAAGACAAAAGGATATAGCCACCGACAGACTATTTTATATAGAAAGAGAACGCCTTTCTACTTGTTGTATAACTTTTAAATTTAAATATTTATTGTCATTTCGTATGTCATTTTCTAATAGTTACATATCTGGACACTTATAGTTACATATCTGGACATTCTTTATTTTACAATTTGCATTTATTTGTTTTAGTTTTTGCAAGAAACAATCGATGGTTTTTATGGAAACTGTGGTGACCTCAAATATCAGATAATGCTTCTGTGCACTGGAGTACTCTTTTGCACAGAGGTAACGCATCTAGCTCCAAACACCATGGTCTTTGGATCAAACCCCCTGTCGCCCGCAGCGAAAGCTTAACGCTTCAAAACCAATTTCACTCAAGGGAACTATAAATACTAGTAGAAAGGGAAAACATTTTATATGATTAAACTAATTGAAACCATTCAATTATTAAAATTAATTGATAAATAAAAAAATATTAATTATTAAAATTACTTATTAATCAGTAGAGTTCTTTTATTTTGTTAACAATAATTATTAAAACTTTATTAGTGATTACATATTGAAAACTTGGGCCGGCATAAATCTAAAATCACCAGGCCGATTTTATGTCCCAGTACGTATCTGCTAAATACTCTTTGTCTTTTCAATTTCCTGTTCACTAAATACTGGGTAAAATTCATAAAAACTAATGTTCTTGCAGGATCTATTTTGATGTTTGTTGTTTTAAAACATCATAAACACTTCAACATACAACTAGAACAACCAATCAGAATAAACTTCGCCGAGATCTCGGTAATCGTCATGGCATCCCAAGAGCTCCAGAGCAACCGAGACGCATTCCGAGAGATTGGACATCTCGTTAAACGAGATTTTGACGTGAGAATCGCAAATAATCGGAAAGTCAAGTGACACTCTCCTTTCCAATTGATATTCCGATTCGAGAGTAGGTGAGAATCAGGCCCTAAAAGTTAACGACGAACGCTGATCTAAATGAATGCAACATGAGACAAGCAAAGGAGAAGGATGAAGAAGGCCAATCAGAAATTGCGTGGTCATCTGTAAAAATATATTAGTGGTTTATGACACCTTATATTTGAGGTCTATTTCTCTGGGTGAACATTGTTCGTGACCAGCACGCATTACCCACCCCAAGCCCAACCATAACCATAACATATACGCCATTTTGATGTTGATATTTTCCCGTACTGTGTTGGTGAATTTTTTTTAAATTTTTGATGCAAGTACAGCATAATATTTAAAATATCAAAGAAAAGTCTTCCGATAATTATTTTATCCTGTTTTCAAGTAAACATTTCCGATTACCAAGTTGAAACTAAAGCTGAAGTGGGATCCCGCTGAAGTGCCCGAGATCCACGAGGTGAGTGTGAAAATAATTTTTCAGTGGGGATGCGTGATAATTTATTTGGGCGTCTTCCCTTAATAACCTTCTTATAATAGTTTAATTTTCTTTTTTGTATAACTGATTTTCTGTAATTCCCTACCTTCCGCATTGTGGGCTTGTTAGTTATGCGGTAAATTCTTAGTTCACGTTTAGCCGACCAAACGGTATAGTGGTTAGCGTGCTAGCGGTCTATTCCTAGTTGACGTTAAAATATCGCCAAGCCGATTTGGCGCTGTTGGTAAATTCCTAGTTCACGTTTATGGGTTGGCGCACTTTTGAAAAGTTGGCGACAAAGCCAGAATGTCGCCAATTCGGAATTCCAATATGAAAAATTGAGAAACGAACCAGCTCCATGATTTGTGGTATAGAAAGGTTGAAGCCAAAGCACGTCAATAAAAAAAATGGGGTTGCCAAATTTAGAACTGTATCGCCTACAAAACAGCGCCAAATCGGCTTGGCGATATTTTAACGTCAACTAGGAATAGACCGCGCTGTTTTGTAGGCGATACAGTTCTAAATTTGGCAACCAAATTTTTTTTTATTGACGAGCTTTGGCTTCAACCTTTCTATACCACAAATCATGGAGCTGGTTCGTTTTTCAATTTTTCATATTTGAATTCCGAATTGGCGACATTCTGGCTTTGTCGCCAACTTTTCAAAAGTGCGCCAACCCATAAACGTGAACTAGGAATTTACCGTGCTAGCTTCTGGACCGCGAGGTTGCGGGTTCGAGTCACGTGTTGGCATGGATGTTTGTAAATGTATGTTGGCTTGTCTAATGACGAATGTTTCGGCGCATTATAGCCCTCGTGTTGCTGACGGCGCAAGGTAATCTGAATACAACCAACAACCTAATTCACGTTTATGGGTTGGCTCGCTTTTGAAAAGTTGGTGACAAAGCCAAAATGTCGCCGATTCGGAATTCCAATCTGAAAAATTGAGTATCGAACCTGCTCCATGATTTGTGGGGTTAAAATGTGCTATATGGTGGCACTTGGCGTTTGTTGAACTTCTCCGCAAAACTTAAACAATGGCGAACTCCGACGCTAAAGCAAACCCAAAACGGCGAAAAACACGATGTTTCCAAGTGAACTGGCAAACCCAAAACAATAACGGAAAGTGAAAAATTGAGAATCGAACCTGCTCCATGAATTGTGGATGGTATAGGAAGGTTGAAGTCCAATGCCAAAGCCGTTAGGCTATGGTTGCGATGCAAGTTGTAGGAAGATTAAGTGTTTTCGCTATTCATGTCGATTATATTTATATTAAAAACGTACATCCCGGGAAGAAATTCAAATGAATTGCGTAAATATATTCGAAATCGGCGAAAATTCAAATGTAATAAAATTGCAAACGATATTTGAAGGGGGGAAAAAAAATGGTTAAACAATTTAAATGTAAAGGATAATTGAAAAATAGTTTTAGCATTTAAAATTTAATTACAAATAGTTTATAAGGGGTTAAATTTCATTAAATTTTTACATCAATGACAAATATTTAATCCCTTCCAGAATATTTATATTTTTAATTGCTTATTAAAAACTAAGGTGTGCGCTCGCTTCGCGCTCTAAAAGGAAAAATTTCAACGTATTTCGTTGGCCTTGCGGCCAATTAAACCTAAAAAAATACCCCTACCTAATTCGGGCAGTCGTTTGTGGCATTTCACCTCCAAAATCAATTTTTTTTTAATTACTCGGTGCTGCAAAAATGTCTAAAAAGTGAGGTGTGCGCGCGCTTCGCGCTCTAAAAGGAAAAATTTCAACCTATTTCGTTGGCCTTACGGCCAATTGAACCTAAAAAAAATACCCCTACCTAATTCGGGCAGTCGTTTGTGGCATTTCACCCCCAAAATCAATTTTTTTTTTAATTACTCGGTACTGTAAAAATGTCTAAAAAGTAAGGTATGCGCGCGCTTCGCGCTCTAAAAGGAAAAATTCCAACCTATTTCGTTGGCCTTACGGCCAATTGAACCTAAAAAAATACCCCTACCTAATTCGGGCAGTCGTTTGTGGCATTTCACCCCCAAAATCAATTTTTTTTAATTACTCGGTACTGTAAAAATGTCTAAAAAGTGAGGTGTGCGCGAACTTCGCTCTCTAAAAGGAAAAGAGTTCAACATTCCAAAAATGACATTTTTAATCACTTTGCTGTTATAAAACAATCAAAATCCATTTTAACACCTTATATTTTATAAACTACACTTTGGTGGCCTAAAGGCCACCAAAGTATAGTCATAGCATACCAGTTTTATTCCTAAGGTTAAAATCGCTATAAATCAAGAGTTATATTTAATTCAATATAAATACCTCAATCCCCTTTCTCTTCTCCCGGAGAGTAAACCTTGATAACGTCATCCAAAAATGCGTTAAATAAATTTTTTACCCTCCTTGCCTGTTGCTTTTTTCGCCAGATGTACTCGGCCAGGTAATATTGTAAGCCCGCTTCTACTTTACTTGCGCTTAAATCTAAAATATTTCAAAAATTCTCAAATATTTTGGGGCTCAATAATTTCAAACATTTTAAAATAATCGCCATCCTTAAGAGTCTACACCTAAAAACATTGTTTCTGCATTCCCACAACTAATAATACCCACAAATACAACTCGAATTCATAACGTAACAGGAATAAAGACAATATATTTCCAACAGGTCAGCTTCCAACAAAAAAAACCCACTGAAATGAAGAGAGAAACATAAATCACTCAGTTTACCATATTTGTAACTAAATCAATCGGCACCAGACAAAATTAAGCGTTTTTTGGCGAAAAGAGGATGTATTTGGCGTTAATCCAAAGCAGCAGTAATTCTAACCAATCACGACTCCGGAATACCGCTGACGACAACGAAACAACAAATTTTGCCAGTTTCCTAGGATTGGCGAATTATCTTTGCCACCATGTAGCACATTTGAACCATTTGTGGTATAGGAAGGTAGAAGTCCAAAGTCGTGATGCTACAGTTGAGATGCAAGTTGTAGTAAGATTAAGTGTTTTTGCTTTTCATTTCAATTACTTTTATATTAAAAACGTACATCCCGATAAGTTATTAAAATGATTTGCGTTAGTTTATTCGATATCGGCAAAAATTCATAGGCAATGATGTTACAAACGATAATTGAAAGAGAAAAAAAAAATGGTTAAGGAATTTAAATTTAATTTTAAACTGTTGGTGGGAAGAATAAAATAAGATCCAGTCTTGATAAGCCAACGTTTATTTATCGTCAAATAAAAAGAACCTCTTTCAAGGAACACATCACCAAGATTATATATATGTACACAAGTAGAAAAAAATGTTGCATAGACAGTTATAGTAAATGCAGTTAACAGTTAAATATTCCCAGACCGACGACCAATTTAAAATTACCATCATAAACAGTAATTGAAAACTAGTTTAAGCAATTAAAATTTAATTTCAAATAATTTAGAAGGGGTAAAATTTCATTAAATTTTTACATTAATGACAAATATGTAGACCCCTTCTAGAATATTTATATTTTTAATCACTTGCTAAAAACTAAGGTGTGCGCTCGCTTTGCGCTTTAAAAAGAAAAATTGCAACCTATTTCGTTGGCCTTACGGCCAATTGAACCTTAAAAAAATACCCCTACCTAATTGGGCAGTCGTTTGTGGAATCTCACCCTCAAAATCACATTTTTTTAAATTACTTCTGGCGCTAATTCACCATGGAAGTTGATTTCAAATCCAGAAGAAGGCTGATGATTCGAAATAAACGAAAGCGGTCAAAATGACTGTTAATAGTAAACGATGTCTGAAAACATAAGGAATATTTAAGTAATTAATAAAAATCAACATAGTAAGCAAATTATTAACAAAAAACAACACCTGCGAGAGAGACAAATGGCTGTTCAATAACCGTCGGTCAACTGGTCTCTTTCACCCAGATAAACCATGACAAATTAAGGATTTCGATATTAAACCGGCATCCATACGCCATTGCAAAACCTGGCGTATTCCTTTTAATTCCGACAAGAAAAAAAATTACAAGTTTATATGCTCGTAACTTTTAACGGAACAGAAAACACTGTTAATCGAAACAAAATTTGAAATCGCCACTTAAACTGCCATCCTCCGCGCATTTAACGTCAACTAGGAATAGACCAGTTATGCTTTTGCACAGTAGGGTGGGCCGTCTTTGTATGTTAAAAATAAAAAATAATTTTCAAGAAATGGAATAGCACTCAAAAGTTACCTCTCTGTTGCACAAATAAAGGGATAAATAACGTTTTACTAATAAGATAAATCTTGAGGTCTCTACCAGCCACTGAAAATGGAGATTAAGAGGGCAAAATCGAATATTTTCAATGGTGTTTTGCTGAATTCTATTTTAATTAAGTAAAGAAAAATATATAGTTACAATGATAAAACACAACTCCTCAATACAGGGGTCTCAGACCTGCGCCCAACTGCGCCAAATACAAAAATCTGCTCCAAGCTGCTCCAAATGCTTTATTTTAGCCGTATTTGCGCCAGAATGCGATTTTTTTAAATTTTTTTTGTGTGCGTCGAAATTCGATATTGTTTGCTGCTGTAATATCACTATTGTTGAGAAATATTCCGGTATATTCGGCGCTAACGCTGATATTTACGTTGGTGTGATATTCATTTTCTCCGAGTGCTACGATGATTTGCGACGCCAATGCTGACATTATTGTCAAGTTTTACGTTGTTATGACGTCATTTTCGTCGACTCTTTCATCGATATAATAGCTCTGTAGTATTGAGAATTGCTCCAGTTAATTCGACGCTATTGCTGATATTTTCGTTAGTATGACGGTAATTATTGCCGAGTGCTACGATATTGTAATACCCGAAATTTGTCCCAATATTACTCAGAAAATGTCGATGATTTGCGACGCTGATGCAAACATTATTGCAAATTATTGTGATGGTCATTTTCGTCGAGTCTTTCACCGATATATCAGAGCTGTTATTAAGATTTGCTCCGGTTTATTCGGCTCTATTGCTGATATATTCGTTGGTGTGACTGTCATTTTCGAAAAGTGCTGCGCTTTTGTTAACACTCGATATTCCCGAATCTTGCACAAACATTACCGAGAAAATGTCAATATTACCGACATTGTGCCGATATGTACCATTTAGCGATGGTCATTTCTGCTGAGTCTTCAACTTATTTATTATCCTTTGTCTAGATTTTCTACGGTATTGTAAACGCTTTCGATAATATTTACGCAAGTGTAGTTTTCATTTTCGCTGAAGCATAGCAATAGCACTGTTGTAATAGCAGCTATTGTCGAGAGCTGTTTGGTGACTTAAAAAGATACATTATTACTGGGATTTTGCGCCGATATTACCGAGATTGCGATGGTAGTGCGGGTGCTATCCCTGATATTTACGTTGGTGTTATATTCGTTTTCGCCGAAGTCTATGGTAATGTAATAGCAGATATTACCGAGATTTGCAATGCTGTTTGGTGACTTGCAAAAAATACGATATATTGGGATTTTGCGCGGATATTACCGAGATTGAGATGGTATGGTGGGTGCTATCCCGAAGTCTATGGTAATGTAATAGCAGATATTACCGAGATTTGCAATGCTGTTTGGTGACTTGCAAAAAATACGATATATTGGGATTTTGCTCGGATATTACCGAGATTGAGATGGTATGGTGGGTGCTATCCCGATATTTACGTTGGTGTTATATTCGTTTTCGCCTAAGCCTATGGTAATGTAATAGCAGCTATTGCCGAGATTTGCGGCGCCGATTTAGTGACATTCGTCTTAGTAATTCTGCTTAATTTTTTTTTCTTCAAAATTTATTTATTCTGCTACATTTTTTTTTTTACTAGTTTTTTTTCCATCTTACAAAAGTTTCTTTTACATGCTACAAAGGGCATTTTTCCTGCTCCGAAAGTCATTTTTCCTGCTCCTAAACTTGATTTTTCCTGCTCCAAAAACTGCTCCAAATCTTTCTGAGTGAGTGGGAGCCCTGAATGCAGTAATCGTTATTTAGAAAACCTTCTTCTGAGGAAATGCTTGGACGTCTAATTATAATGTATACTAAAAAGGTAGGAAGGGTGCTATTTTTAATGGAAAAGGGCAAGAAGGGCGCTATTTTTAAAGAAACAGGGCAGGCAGGGCTTGCCGACACCTGAGAAACGCCAAGGATGAACTATGCTGTCCATTACCACCAAAACTGTTTTAAAAAAATTGGCATGTTATCTCTTTAACATGCATTTGTTAGTTGATCAGGGCATCTATACTTATAGAAGAGTTAAGGAAATTTGAAGGGGGAGGGGGGGACCCATAAAATCAAGGAATTTTTTAGAAATCCATCAATAAACTTTTTTTATCCTGAGTTTTGTGGCCATCCTGTTATAGTAATATAACAATTTTTAAATTTTTAAAAATAGAAATATAGTTTTTGCTTTCATTATGTTTGTCATGGTCGAATTCATTATATTTAGCACTAAAACCCACTAGAAATTTTGTCTTTCAATTTTGACATTTGGTTTTTCACTATTTTAGCAAAAATGTAAAAATAATGTCTACTTTTAGGTAATACTAAGTTATATTTGAAATTAATTAGCTGTTCGATTCAGATAGTCACAAACAAATATTGGAATGTGTTATACATTTTGTGACCTGGAAATTTTGAGAGATGTGCGTAAAATTCATTCCCATGTTTTATCCAGTGATCGAGCCAATGTCCTGGATCAGAGGCAGCATACGTGTCTAACATGTTAGACGACTCCCGTTCTATTCCCAGCGTCAGCGCTTCGTAACTCTTACTTTCAAAACTAAGTAGACACAATGAGAATTGTGTGTTTTAAGTAATGGTTATCAATTCTCTCGTTCGATACTTGAAATGCAAAGAAGATCTCTTTAGAAGGTCAATCTCCAAGTTGTTGTCCCTTGAAGACTAGTATAATAGTTTAGGTTTTAAAAAATGTGGACGCTTTATCGATTTCATTTAGATCTTTAAGCATCACGAAAAAACACAATGCGAACAAAAGCGTTCACTACCATTATTAGGTTACAAAAAATTAAGTCCCATGATTATCTGGGAAATTTATGGACATTTCAGAAAAGGATCAGAAACACAAAGATTAGACAATTATTTAAGCGATTAAAAAAAATGAACCAAATGTTTATAACAATGAGTTCAAGTTTATATAAAATGTTTCATCAATGATGATATTGTAATTAACAGGTTTGTATTCTTATGTAATGTTCCATCATTGTGTTGGAAAGTACTCGCAAAGTTATGAAAAATAAATTTTATTAAGTAACATTTTTTTTTTTTTTAGGTTGGTGAAACATACGAAATAAACGTGACCTAATTTACTTCATAGAATAGAAACATAAAATTGTTTGCAACGAAGCTAGGTACGTTAGTTCATATCTAAATATGGTGAAAGTAAGCTAATATAGCTGGTTTTAGCATATAATAAGTTTATCATGTAAAAAAGTTTGCACTGTACGCTTGTTGGACCAACTGATTAAAAAAAAAAAACTATTCTCACAGTAGTTGTTTTTAATTAAACAAAAATAACTATATTATTAATTTAATGATAAAGAATATAAATATATATACCAACCATTTATTAGTCATAAAAAATAACTTGCTCTGATGATTTTTTTTAAGTAACTTGCTAAAAGTTTAATATGATGTTTAAAGCAAAAGTAAATGAAATACCTGATAAATCACCTAATGATGCCGCTCTAATAAGGTCTGTTACTAGAGAACCTATTTCCATTTTTAGTCAGATAAAAAATGAAAAGGATGAAGAGAAAAAGGAGCTTAATCAACTTTTAGAAATACTAAGAAAGAAATTGCCTGATGGCTTTAAAATAGGAGCTGCTGTAGGTGAAGGGGATTGTTTCTTTGATTCCGTAGCTCAAGGGTTGAACGAGCTAAAAGATAAAGGTCTGTTTTCAGGTAGTAAAGGATTTAGTGTAAAGTCTTTGCGGGAAAGTTGTAAGCAATATGCACAACAAGTTGATCAATCAAAAGAAGGCTCATGGTTGGATAATGCTTTAAAAGTAGAAATTGAAGAACTTGGTGAATATATTCAGCGTATTGAATTTACTGCAGATGGCATTAAAAATGCAAGTTTTGGTTCAAAAATAAAAATTCAAAAGTTGGAAAATGCTATATGGGGAAGACCTGAAGTTGAAGGAAAAATGATATGTGAAAAATATGGCGTAAAAATTAGGACTATAGAATTGAGAGATGAAGAGATAGATGGATTATATGTTACTAAAGGTAAGGTAGGTACAGGTAATAATATTATTTATATAGTGAATTACAGGAACCATTTTGTACCACTTCTTAGCAATATTGAAAAAGATATAAAGAGAAGCATAAAAGTTTCTAGAAAGGAAGCTTACGGTAATGTGATAGGTTCAAATTCAAACAATATTTCTCAATCTTACATTTCTACACCATTGCAAGATATTGAAAACTCCTCGCATAAACAAGGTAGTCATTCAAGGAGTCCAAGTAAGGAAAATAGTGAAACGAGTAGAAAACGGGGTCGTTCTGTTACAGGCAAAGATAACAAGGCACCAAAAAGGGCGCGCATGGATATAAATGTTACTTGTAATGAAGATTCAGAATTTCCTAGTGATTTACAAGATGAATCTATACAGGATGAATTGCATAATGCTTGTCAGACTAAGCGATACATTCCTCATCATTTGATTGAACTTATGTATCAATTAGACTTGTCAGTGCTGTGCTCACTTAGAAAGTCTACATATGAACATAAATATCCTTTATTGTCATTAGCGTTTGAAGATTCTGAAATTGATAAATTCAATGATATTGCCCTTTGTTATGAAGAGAAGTCTATTCATATACGAATTGAAAATGTAGACAAATATTATACAGATAATGATATTAATTATGCTAAGCTATTTACTAAAGGAAAACAAAGTTTTTCTATTAATATCTACTTTGATAGTTTTGTTAAACATCTGACCTCTAAGTTAGATAGCTCATTAGATAATATAGAGTATCTTGTTATCTATACCAATTCAGGCTTGGATCTTACAGAAGAAAAGGAATTAAAGAAAGGGCGATCTAGGAATTTTTATCCTTTTAAATTTGATAGCATAAGTATAGAAGAATATGGCATTTTAAAAGACTTCTTATTTACAAATGATAATACGCAAGGGCGTGGTTTTTATCAATTTTCGCAAGATAAAACAACAAGAGAGGAACTTTTAAATCGACTAGAATTTTCATCTGCTGCACAAAAAGTAATGAAAGAAGGAAAATTTTCTCAGGAAAAACTAAAAGAATTTTTTTTAGATAGATTAGTATTTGCAGTTAATCAGCCTAATAGAGAAGAATTGAACAGCATTATTAAAAGTGAAATAGAAAAAAATAGCAAAGTTCAATGCGATTATGTAGCACTACAGGAAGAAATATTACGTGCTCTCACAGCTTCAGAAAAGTATAAGAAACTTGGACCTGGGATTATGTATGAGTTCAATTTATTGATGCTCTTTTTGCATGACATATTTTTGCATAAAAACATATCCTCCATAAATTCTGAAAGCCATGATATATATAATGACATTATTGTTCATTATAAAGATAAAAAAATTTACGTAAAGGTTTATAATAAAAATAGTAGTGTTGGTTATAGTCAATTATTTCCTTCTAGACAACAGGAAAAAAATAATACACCTTCTATTAATAAGCATTTTGCTCTTTTTATTGAAGAATTAGAAAAGGATAAGGATATAAAATATTTTATTATCTATACTAATGCAGATCTAGATCTTACAGAAGAAAATAAATTAAATAAAGGGCAATCTAAACGTTTTTATCCTTTAAAATTTGATAGTATAGATATTCATAAAAAGAAATATAAAATTTTAAGAAATTGTTTGTGTATAAATAAGAATGGTCTTTATCAAATTTCACAAGAAGAAATAACAAGAGAGAAGCTTTTAAGTCTATTGAAGCTTTCGCCTTCCTTGCAAAAAGAAAAAGGGAAACTTTCTAAAGAGAATGAAAAAGAAATAAAAGAGAAATTTTTGGATAAACTAATATTTGCGGTTGACCAACCTAATAAGGAAGAATTGAGTGGCATTATTAGAGATGAGATAGGTAAGTCTAATGTTCCATATAGTTATGAAGAATTACATGAAATAGTGTTACGTTGGTTAGAATCTCATGAACTTGTTTTTATTACAGAAAGAAAAATAAAAGAGCTTTACGAAGATATAAAAAACAATAGATCTAGTTATCAGGAGATTCAAAATAAAGACATTAATGAGGAAATTAAATTTGCTAAAAATGTTGCCGGTAGGGAAGAGACACCAAGGTTTGATCGATTTTTAGATTTTTTAATTAAAGGAGAAGGAAAAAAGTGTCTAGAGGTTCTGAAAAGGGAAGGAGTAAATTTAACTAATATGTCTAGTATTTTGAGTAGAGCAGGAGCTAATGCAGCAAAAGCTTTTACAGACTTATATGACCTTTGGTTTAATGTGGAAGGAAAGAAAACACAATATTTAAAAACTTTGGAAAAAGAAGGGACAAATTTAGTTAATATATCCAGTATTTTAAGTAGGGCAGGGGCCAGTGCTCCTGAAGCTTTTAAAGATTTGTATGACCTTTGGTTTGATACAGAAGGAAATAAAAAGCAATATTTAAAAACTCTAGAAAAAGAAAGAATAAATCTATCTAATATATCCAGTATTTTGCATGGAGCAGGAGCTTATGCAGCAAAAGCTTTTAAAGACTTATATGAGTTTTGGTTTGATACAGAAGGAAGCAGAAAACAATGTTTAAAAACTTTAGAAGAAAACGGGATAAGCCTACCTAACATGTCAGGTATTTTAAGTAGAGCAGGAGCTAATGCAGCAAAAGCTTTTAAAGATTTATATGACCTTTGGTTTAATATGCAAGGAAAGAAAACGCCATATCTAAAAACTCTAGAAGAAAAAAGAATAGATCTAATTAATGTATCTAGTATTTTAGGTGGGGCAGGAGCTAATGCAGCAAAAGCTTTTAAAGACTTATATGACCTTTGGTTTGATGAGCAAGGAAACAAAACACAACATTTAAAAACTGTAGAAAAAGAAGGAATGAGTCTGTCTAATGTATCTAGTATTTTAGGTAGAGCAGGAGCTAATGCAGCAAAAGCTTTTAAAGACTTGTATGACCTTTGGTTTGATGCAGAAGGAAAGAAAACACAATATTTAAAAACTCTAGAAAAAGAAGGAATAAATCTATCTAATATATCCAGTGTTTTAAGTGGAGCAGGAGTTAATTCAGCAAAAGCTTTTAAAGACTTATATAACCTTTGGTTTGATGAGCAAGGAAAGAAAACACAATACTTAAAAACTCTGGGAAAAGAAGGAATAAATCTATGTAATGTATCTAGTATTTTAGGTAGAGCAGGAGCTAATGCAGCAAAAGCTTTTAAAGACTTGTATGACCTTTGGTTTGATGCAGAAGGAAAGAAAACACAATATTTAAAAACTCTAGAAAAAGAAGGAATAAATCTATCTAATATATCCAGTATTTTAAATGGAGCAGGAGCTAATGCAGCAAAAGCTTTTAAAGACTTACATAACCTTTGGTTTGATGAGCAAGGAAAGAAAACACAATATTTAAAAACTCTAGAAAAAGAAGGAATAAATCTATCTAATGTATCTAGTATTTTAGGTGGGGCAGGAGCTAATGCAGCAAAAGCTTTTAAAGACTTGTATGACCTTTGGTTTGATGCAGAAGGAAAGAAAACACAATATTTAAAAACTCTAGAAAAAGAAGGAATAAATCTATCTAATATATCCAGTATTTTAAGTGGAGCAGGAGCTAGTGCTACCAAAGCTTTTGAAGATTTATATGACCTTTGGTTTGATGCAGAAGGAAACAAAAAGCAATATTTAAAAACTCTAGAAAAAGAGGGAGTAAATTTGACTAATATATCCAGTATTTTACATGGAGCAGGAACTAATGCAGCAAAAGCTTTTAAAGACTTATACGACCTTTGGTTTGGTGAGCAAGGAAAGAAAACACAATATTTAAAAACTCTAGAAAAAGAAGGGATAAATGTATCTAATATATCCGGTATTTTAAATGGAGCAGGAGCTAATGCAGCAAAAGCTTTTAAAGACTTGTATAACCTTTGGTTTGATGAGCAAGGAAAGAAAACACAATATTTAAAGACTCTAGAAAAAGAAGGAATAAATCTGTGTAATGTATCTAGTATTTTAGGTGGAGCAGGAGCTAATGCAGTAAAAGCTTTTAAAGACTTGTACGACCTTTGGTTTGATGAGCAAGGAAAGAAAACACAATATTTAAAAACTCTAGAAAAAGAAGGAATAAATATATCTAATATATCCAGTATTTTAAGTGGAGCTGGAGCTAATGCAGCAAAAGCTTTTGAAGACTTGTATGACCTTTGGTTTGATGCAGAAGGAAACAAAAAGCAATATTTAAAAACTCTAGAAAAAGAGGGAGTAAATCTGACTAATATATCCAGTATTTTACATAGAGCAGGAACAAATGCAGCAAAAGCTTTTAAAGACTTATACGACCTTTGGTTTGATGAGCAAGGAAAGAAAACACAGCATTTAAAATATTTTGTTAAGAAAAATGATTTTACAATTCATAATTTATCAGGTATATTAAGTGGGGTAGGAGTTAATGCTCAGTATGCTTTTGAAAGATTGTATAGTGTTTGTTTTAACGACAAAGGGAAAAGAACAAAACTTTTAGATGATTTCTATAATGCAGATTTTGAGCCCGGTAACTTATCTTGTATATTATGTGGAGCAGGAGCTCGTGCTTCTTCTATTTTAAAGAGATTTCACAGTGTTTGTTTTAATGACGAAGGAGAACGAACAGAACTTTTAAATGATTTCTATAATGCAGGTTTCAGATCAGGTGATTTATGCAGGATATTGAGTGGAGCAGCAGATAGTTTCGAGAAATTTTATGATTTTTGTTTTACAGAAGAAACAAAAAAGTATTTAAATCACTTTTTAGATGGGAAAGAAAGTTTCACGCTGAGTAATTTATGTAATATATTGCATGGAGCAAGAGCTAATATTTGTTCTGCTTTAAAAGATTTGCATGATGTTTGTTTTGATGAGGCAGGAAACAAAATGCAGCTTTTAGCTGATTTCTATAAAGTAGGTTTTACACCAAGTGATGTATCCAGTATATTATCCATGGCAGGAAATAATGCCACTTCTATTTTAAGAAATTTTCATGAATTTTGCTTCAGTAAAGAAAATTATTTAAATAATTTCTTAGCCGAGACAAAACTTTTTACGCCGAAAGGTTTATCTAAGGTATTATATGGAGTAGGAACTAAGATTTGTCTTACCTTTAAAAAATTGCATGATCTTTGTTTTGATAAGGCAGGAAACAAAACAAATTATTTAAACAGTCTTATCAGAAATAACCCACCAAATGAAATATATAATATATTATATAAAAGAGTCAGAAAAGCTCCTTTTGCTTTCTTAGATGAACAGAGTATTAGTGAAGGAGACAAAATAACCTATGTAGGCCTTGAGTCAAGTAGCTCATCTGGTAGAACGAAGCAAGGACAAAATTTAGGTAATTCACAACAAAATGATCCTAAAGTTAAGAGAAAACCCCCAGAAAGGTACCTTAAATCGGGGCGAAAACATTCAAGAAACTACTGACGGAATAGACGATAACCCTGAAACTTATTTAAATGATCCAATAGTAGACAATCAGCTACAAGAATCATGTCAGACAATTTCTTCCTGAAGTTGTTTTATTTCAGCTTGAGGAAGATAAGTAGATTTAGCTATCAAGTCGATAGATAAGCCAGCTTTAAGGTCTCCGTTCAGGAGAGTGGTTTAAGAAACAATAGATAGTAAATCTGTTCAAGGAATGTATTTCCTCGCTTGGATTGGGTAAAATATGAATTTTTGCGATAAACAACATAATGCCGTATCTGCTGTTCAGCATGTCAGCGGAATGTTTTCTGGGTCATCTAAAAAATTCTACATCATCCTTTCATATTTCATAATATTTCTTGCAACTTGAGAGGCTCCAATTGCTTCAGGCAAGTAGGATATTTTCTGCAAGTAATACCTTGTATGTTTTTGCAACTTTCTGGTAAATCTAAAAACATTATCTCATTTTTTAGCAAGGCCTTTTTTAGTGTAAATAATTCAGTGGCTACGTTTCTTAACCAGAACTTTAACTTCAATGTTCCAACTATGCGCTAACCTTTCAAAATCTCTTGATAAAGGTGCCCAACAGATTTGCCTGTTCTTATTGGCAAAGTAGTTGTATGCTGCGTACCTGTCGTAAGCTATTGCGATTGCAGAACTTACTATTTTGTAAAGCCTTCATTCCTCTTGACTCTTGTCAATTTTATAAAACTTGCTGTATTACTGGCAAACATCCAGCACCAAACAAGTTTACCTTTGTTATAATGGCTCGTTTCATCGATATGCAGAACTTCACTTTTACTTACTTCTTGCTCGATTTGCTCATACGCTTCTTGGCATTTTTCTGCAACTCTAGCCTCGCTATTTGACATGCTACCAACACTGATGTCCAGGTTGAAAATATTTTTTATAATATTTGCTACTTCTCTTTTCGACTTCTTAAAAATCCACTCAGCACCGCAATTGTTGACTTAACTTTTGGACCAAATGTATCCGCAGTAACACCTTCTGGTAGCCTGCTACTTTTTCTTCTTTCACACTTGCAACAGCGGCCTTTGGTATTCCACAACATAAGCTGGTAAATCAACTTTTTGATTAATGTATGGCTCTTTCGACATCGCAATTTCTCCTCCGCACTCGCAAGTATTGGATAACACTATTTTTACCACTTCATCTGTTTCCATTTTAGGGCAATACTTTCCTTCATATCTGTGCCCCTATTTTCCTGTCACTTTTTTTCTTTTTCTTCTCTAGCTTGTAAAACTCTTGAGCTCGGTATCGATGAATTTTGTGAATTCAGACCTAGTCTTTCTTTCAATTCAGCATTTTCGATTCTTGGCACCTTATTCTCAGATCTGAAATTTTCGTTTTCTATCTCTAACCTCTTTATCTCTGCTTTTAGTTGTAAATCTGTATTTTAAAGCTTTCACAGAGCTTGAGAAGACTAGCTAGTAGGTCAGACATGTTTACCACACATACTACTTGTGATATTATGTTTTTAGCACTTCTTGTCTACTTTTTATTTTACTGTTCCGCTGAACGGATACCTTTGTCGAGTATTGGCATTTTTTGATGTCTTGTAACGCTTTGTAAGCGCGTTCAGCTTATTTAGATAAAAATCTAGATGTAGACGAAGTTTTGTAAAGACATACAGTATCTATATACTGCAAAAAATTGAACATAAGACGCCGATACATTAACTAATCCTTACCTTTTAATCTGCAGATTGGCGAAAGCAAATACAATAGCTTCACTGTCATGATAAGGGCTGGCGGAGTTCGTCAAGTAGTTTTTTGTATTTTAACCTTAGATTTGAGAAATCCTATAGGCTTTTGTTTTCATGAATTTATGTCCTAATGAGTAAATTAATGTTATCCTTTTTTGTTGATCTAATTTTTTTTATGTTCATCCACTTGCATGTTCATAGTGTTTATTCGCTGCTATGGGACCTACCATTAAGATTTTAGTCAAAATCGCGCATGCCCATAAGGTAGCAGCCATTGAAACAAATCATGTTTTTCAGCAAGTGTTAAAAAACGACTCTAACTGTTTTATAAGCTGTATACTTATAAGAGTATGGACGAGCTATATACTTATAAGAGTGGTTAAAGATCTCTTAAAGCGTACTTTGGGAAACGCGATTTTGTCGTATGAAGAGCTTCTAACTGTTTTATGTGACTGTGAGTCTATCATAAACTCTCGTCCATTAACTTACATTAACGTCCATTAACATTTAGGCTTGGTTAAAATTGAGGAGCTGATCGGCCTTTGTTTGCGAAATAAAATGCCGGCGGTTGCAATTACTGATTCAGGTAATTTATTTGGCTCACTGGAATTTGCAGAATATGCAGCAGGTAGGGGAATACAGTTAATAATAGGTCTAATAATAATAGAGTCTTTTAGAAAGCTCAAGAATAACAGCGATTTTCCTTACGTTGATTTTGATGAGCTATTGAATTTTAGTACGGGTCTTTTCGCTTTAACCCGTGGATGTTTGGCTCAACTATTGTTGGGGCAAGATAAAGAAACGGTTGAAAAACTGCTTTCAGCATTCAATGGTCATTTATATGTTGAATTGCAGCATCATGGGCTGAGCAAGGAGCTAGAGCTTGAAGAAGCTTTGATAGACTTTGCTTATCAGCGCAATATACCACTAGTTGCAACAAATAACGAATTCTTTACAAATAGGTCTGACTATGAAGCTTATGATATATTAACGTGTATATCAGAGGGAAATTATGCACTGGAGAATAACAAGAAGAAGTTAACTACTGAGCATTACTTCAAATCTGTGGCAGAAATGGAGGAGCTGTTCAGCGACATTCCCAAAGCAATTCATAACATTTTAGTGATAGCTAAGCAGTGCTCTTACATGTCAAGAAGCAGGCAGCCTATCTTGCCTAAATTTCCTTGTCGAGAAAATAAAGCTGAGAATGAAGAACTGAGGGAGCAGGCAGTTACAGGATTAGAACTGCGTATTGCAAACGGAATAAATATAGACCGTAAACAATACTATGATCGGCTGAATTACGAACTAAGCATAATAACTTCAATGAATTATTCTGGATATTTTCTAATAGTTTCTGATTTTATTCGTTGGAGCAAAGCAAATGGCATTCCAGTTGGTCCAGGAAGAGGCTCTTGTGCTGGATCAATTGTTGCTTGGGGTTTACACATTACAGACCTTGATCCTATAAAGTTTGGCCTAATCTTTGAAAGATTTTGGAATCCTGATCGTGTATCGATGCCTGACTTTGATATTGATTAAATTTTACCAGAGAAATGTCCTAATACTACATCTATATTCTCTTATATTGCATATCTGTGTTTTTAAAAATTTAATTACTATTTTTTTGTACTTTTATTCAAGTTAATAAATAATAACAGGGATATACTTTTCTGAAACCAGGATATGTGTTTATAATAATGTCTTTTAAGATCACCCAAAAGGAAAGCTTAAATTTGATGTTGACAAAATAAAAAAGAAGAAAAAAAAGTATTTTCTTTTAATAAATCATTTAACTTTAATGTATTTTTTATCAACCTTAATAAGAATGTCTGAAGTAATGAAATTGCTAATTTATTAATATAATGATTACTAATATAGCAATATAATGATTACTAATGTAGCAATATAATGATTACTAATATGGCAATATAAATTAAATTATTTGCTTACCCTTAAATAATGCAGTAATCGTTATTTAGAAAACCTTCTCCTGAGGAAATGCTTGGACGTTTAATTATAATGTATACTAAAAAGGCAGGAAGGGTGCTATTTTTAATGGAAAAGGGCAAGAAGGGCGTTATTTTTAAAGAAACAGGGCAGGCAGGGCTTGCCGACACCTGAGAAACGCCAAGGATGAACTATGCTGTCCATTACCACCAAAACTGTTTAAAAAAAATTGGCATGTTATCTCTTTAACATGCATTTGTTAGTTGATCAGGGCATCTATACTTATAGAAGAGTTAAGGAAATTTGAAGGGGGGGGGGGGGGGGGAGGGACCCATAAAATCAAAGAATTTTTTAGAAATCCATCAATAAACTTTTTTTTCCTGAGTTTTGTGGCCACCCTGTTATAGTAATAAAACAATTTTTAAATTTTTTAAAATAGAAATATAGTTTTTGCTTTCATTATGTTTGTCATGGTCGAATTCATTATATTTAGCACTAAAACCCACTAGAAATTTTGTCTTTCAATTTTGACGTTTGGTTTTTCACTATTTTAGCAAAAATGTAAAAATAATGTCTACTTTTAGGTAATACTAAGTTTATATAATAAACTAATATTAGGTAAACTATAATTAGGTAATATTTGAAATTAATTAGCTGTTCGATTCAGATAGTCACAAACAAATATTGGAATGTGTTATACATTTTGTGACCTGGAAATTTTAAGAGGTGTGTGTAAAATTCTTTCCCAAGTTTTATCCAGTGATCGAGCCAAAGTCCTGGATCAGAGGCAGCATACGCGTCTAACAGAGTTCATCCTAGAAATAAAAAAGGGCAGGGTGCTATTTTCCAAAAAAAGGGCACTTCCTGTTTACGAGGGCACTTTTATGGCAAATTGCAGAAATACGCGTTTTCTGCCACAAATTCAATATTGTTATACTTTTCTACCACGATAAATAATTTTCAATATTTTGAAAAAAAAAATTATAATGCAAAAATCTGTGAATCAAAAACTGGCTCAGAAACTTAAAAGATATCAAAATACTGATAAAATGCTTCAGTCCTAATTCTGCTGGAATGAGACTGAGAAAATTATTAAAATTAAAGTGCAATATACACAGTAAAATTTTCATCAAATAGTAATTTTTATAAAATTATCAATTTATAATACAGTAAAATTAAGATAAGAATGTTTTAGTATAATGAAAACTAGGGGACTTCGCCCCCTGCTCGCTAACGCTCGCCAACCCCCAAACACCTCGCTGCGCTCGGATTGAGCGGCTTTGCCGCTCGAATTTGTGGTTAAAACATCTTGCTGCGCTCGAATAGATTTGCCAGCCATAAAAAATGTAACCAAATTTTTATAAATTTAATGTAAGGCCTAATAGAGAAAACACCCAAATTGCAAGTTTCATAATAGAAAGTTAAATATACTATCCGCCAACATTCTGACTTAAAACTTCATTAGTTATGCCCTTACATTGAAGTCCCAATATCTTTTATTTATTCTGATAAGTCGCCCCGTTAGAGAACGACGTCCAACGCGAGGCATTTTCTGGATAGAAATACTTCAAAATAATAATTACTCTAATACAAAAATGCTTCAGAAAAACAGAAAAAATCAACTTTGAAACGAAGAGTTTAAAAAGAGCTTTAAAATTAGCAACGGGTTTGTTGTTTACATACGTAAGGATAGCTTTAAAATTAGCAACGGTTGGTTGGTTGGTTGAACCCCCGAGCAGCGGGTTTGTTTACTTAAGGATGTTGCCATTCTTATATTCAAAATCATTGAGGCTTTGTAGTAGCTTAATGATGAAAAATATTGAAATTTAACTAATTAATAAAGTGTTAATAAATTATTTTGGCACGTTTTGGCAAATCTACAGCTTATTTCCTTTAAAATGACACCTTGATCATTGAAATTGGTTGTGTAGTTTAGGCGGACGGACTAACCCCAAAAAACGTATTGCCTATAAAATATATAGATGTGTTAAGATAAGAACTTTTCACTCTTTCAAAATTTTCTAAAGTTTGAATGAATCAACCTTAAACTTCATCTCTTAGTTTTGCTATTGTCAGATAGAAAATAGAGTTTCTACAAATTTAACATTATTCATTGTGGGATATCACAAGGAGTATTCCGACTTAAGAACTTGGACTATGTCCTGAAATTTTTGCATTTTTTTTATTTTCAAAATCGGATCAAATTTAGCGTCAAAACGGCGATTTTTTTGCCGTGCATGCCGCTATTATGTAAGCTATAATAGAAGTTTTATTTTTTTAAAAATCGGAAATAATCTGGGATTTTGGTTGCATTCCTGTTATGTTTAATTTTAAATATGAAACGGATGTTTAGAAATTAATTGGTAACAGGCAAACTACCAAAAACACCCCCTAAATTTAACAGGAGGACATCGCGATTACGCGTGTCCAAACGGAAATATTCTTTTTAAATTCTTAGTGTAAACATTTGATAGCTATAAACCTTTAACTAAGTTATTCAAGTCTTTCAAATTCCTTTCTTCACTATTTTGAAGGAGGCATGATAAAAATCCTGCGAAATACACTTAATTAAAACACGTACGAAATGGCCATCGGAGTTTACTAATGTGCACTTGGGAAATTGTAAGACGGCGCCCTACAATCCACCTACTAATGAAGCACCTTATATAGACATCTACTCAAAGGTTTCAGTCCCTGATATATACGTTGCGCGTTTGAACATGAATGCGCACGCGCGACAGCCGATTTCAGTAGGGGTGATCCATATATTCAGGGGTCGCAGACGTCCTATAAATCCTATATTTTTTTAAAAATCGGTAAAAGCGTCCTATATTGTCCTATATTTTACAATTGTCCTATATATCCTATATTTCTACATTGATTCGATCTATATATTCTTCGAATTCGTAATAACGGCGCCGTTTGTTGCCATTATTTAATATTTCGGATTCTTAGGCACGATCGTAGGTGAAAAAGACCTGACAAAAAACGATGCTTGTAACGGCGGCGCGGCGTTTTATCTCTTGTGACGTCACGTGCTGCATAACCTACAACTCAACTCTACTGGACCGGCGGAAGTTGTAAACATGTGAACATTTCCATAACAATCGGTCTTGAATTTCTGATCTGATTTCTCCTCCAACGTAATAAATTAATTGGCCATAATGCAGAGACAACAAAACTCTGCCTCGGGAAAAACGGATAAAAACAACTTGGGATTAACTTGCAGGATTACTAAAGAACATTTTGAGGGCTCAGTCAATAATTGATGAAGAAAACAAAAGGGTTAAGATTTACTGTATGATGTCGGATGGCAATTTTTTTATTCCGAATCCTGTACGAATTCTGCGCCACGAATTGTTTACATCAAACCTCTCCAAATTATGGCAACGATAGGCAGTTAGTTATCTTGCTCTTAAAAAATGGCAGGGCTGCCATTTTTTGGCGAAAATCGCATTAGTGCAGAATTTGTACCGGATTCGGAATATTAGCCACGATTTTTTCATAAATGTCGCCAAAATTGAAAATTACGTCAATACGTTGTGTTGTCAAATCCAAACTATCAATAGGGTTGCTTTAAAACCAAGTGCCAGGTTCGCCACATTCGGCGATAAATCTCCCACTTTTCGCCGCCAATCCAGCCGACACTGAACAGTAAATCTTAATTAACAAAAGACTGCAAACAGGGATAAAAAGAAAATACTTAAAGAAATTGGAAAAGTTAAAAGTGCTAGAAGCAAAAAACTCATGATTGCAAATAATATAATTAATAAAACTCGATTTAGGGATGGAACATAATAACGTATTCATGATCAGGCGATTTCTTTTTTTTAAAGGTGTGGTTTCTATTCTCTTAAATTCAATATAACGAGCATATAAATGTATAACGAGTTAATTTTGAAGTTCAGTAGCAACTGTGTGAAATTAATTAATGTTTTATATTGTCCTATTTTTTTTTTTGAAAAAATCCTATATATTCTTATTTTGTCACTTTGACCCCTGCATATTGCGTACTGTTGGTAGGGGAAAAAACGAAAGTTTTTCGAATTCTTTCAGGATGAAATTTTTTCTGAAAAAGGGCAGGATGGGCGCTATTTTTATAGAAAAAGCGCAGGCAGGGCGCGCCGTCCCTCGAAAAATGCCTAGGATGAACTCTGTGTCTAACATGTGAGATGACTCCGGTTCTATTCCCAGCTGCAGCGCTTCGTAACTCTTACTTTCAAAACTAAGTAGACACAATGAGAATTGTGTGTTTTAAGTAATGGTTATCAATTTTCTCATTCGATACTTGAAATGCAAAGAAGATCTCTTTAGAAGGTCAATCTCCAAGTTGTTGTCCCTTGAAGACTAGTATAATAGTTTAGGTTTTAAAAAATGTGGACACTTTATCGACTTCATTTAGATCTTTAAGCACCACTAAAAAACACAATGCGAACAAAAGCGTTTACTACCATTATTAGGTTACAAAAAATTAAGTCCCATGATTCTCTGGGAAATATATGGACATTTCAGAAAAGGATCAGAAACACAAAGATTAGACAATTATTAAGATTATTATAATATCGTAATGATGAGTTTAAGTTTATATAAAATGTTTCATCAATGATGATATAGTAATTAACAAGTTTGTGTTCTTATGTAATGTTCCATCATTGTGTTGGAAAGTACTCGTAAAGTTACGAAAAATAAATTTTATTAAGTAACATTTTCTCTTTTTTTAGGTTGGTGAAACATAAGAAATAAACGTGACCTAATTTACTTCATAGAATAGAAACATAAAATTGTTTGCAACGAAGCTAGGTACGTTAGTTCATATCTAAATATGATGAAAGTAAGCTAATATAGCTGGTTTTAGCATATTATAAGATTATCATATAAAAAAGTTCGCACGGTATGCTTGGTAGACCAACTGATTCCAAAAAAACCCTCTTCTCACAGTAGTTGTTTTTAATTAAACAAAATCACTATATTATTAATTTAATGATAAAAAATATAAATATATATATACCAGCCATTTATTAGTCATAAAAAATAACTTGCTCTGATGATTTTTTTAAGTAACTTGCTAAAAGTTTAATATGATGTTTAAAGCAAAAGTAAATGAAATACCTGATAAATCACCTAATGATGCTGTTCTAATAAGGTCTGTTACTAGAAAACCTATTTCCATTTTTAGTCAGATAAAAAATGAAAAGGATGAAGAGAAAAAGGAGCTTAATCAACTTTTAGAAATACTAAGAAAGAAATTGCCTGAGGGCTTTAAAATAGGAGCTGCTGTAGGTGAAGGGGATTGTTTCTTTGATTCCGTAGCTCAAGGGTTGAATGAGCTAAAAGATAAAGGTCTGTTTTCAGGTAGTAAAGGATTTAGTGTAAAGTCTTTGCGGGAAAGTTGTAAGCAATATGCACAACAAGTTGATCAATCAAAAGAAGGCTCATGGTTGGATAATGCTTTAAAAGTAGAAATTGAAGAACTTTGTGAATATATTCAGCGTATTGAATATACTGCAGAAGACATTAAAAATGCAAGTTTTGGTTCAGAAATAAAAATTCTAAAGTTGGAAAACGCTGTATGGGGAAGACCTGAAGTTGAAGGAAAAATGATATGTGAAAAATATGGCGTAAAAATTAGGACTATAGAATTGAGAGATGAAGAGATAGATGGATTATATGTTACTAAAGGTAAGGTAGGTTCAGGTAATAATATTATTTATATAGTGAATTACAGGAACCATTTTGTACCACTTCTTAGTAATATTGAAAAAGATATAAAGAGAAGCATAAAAGTTTCTAGAGAGGAAGCTTACGGTAATGTGATAGGTTTAAATTCAAACTATATTTCTCAATTTTACATTTCTATACCATTACGAGATATTGAAAATTCCTCACATAAACAAAGTTGTTATTCAAGGAGTCCAGGTAAGAAAAATCATAAAACGAGTAGAAAACGTGGGCGTTCTGTTGCAGATAAAGATAATAAGGTACCAAAAAAGGTGCGCATGGATGTCAATGTTACTAGTAATGAAGATTCAGAATTTCCTAGTGATTTGCAAGATGAATCTAGGCAGGATGAATTACATAAAACTAATCGATGCATCCCTCATCAGCTGATTGGACTTATGTACCAATTAGACTTGTCGGTGCTTTGTTCACTTAGAAAGTTTGTGTATGAATATAAATATCCTTTATTGTCACTAGCGTTTGGAGATTCCGAAATTGATAAGTTTAATAATATCGTTCTTCGTTATGAAAAGAAGTCTATTCATATACAAATTGAAAATGTAGACACATATTATATAGATAATAGTATTAGTTATGTTAGATTATTCACTAAAGAAAAACGAAGTTTTTCTCTTAATAATTACTTTGATAAATTTATTAAACATCTAATCTCCAGACTACATAGTTCATTAAATAATGTAGAATATCTTATTATCTATACTAATTCAGGCTTGGATCTCACAGAAGAAAATAAATTAAAAAAGAAATTAAAAAAAGGGCAATCCAAAAATTTTTATCCTTTTAAATTTAATAGCATAGAAGAATGTGACATTTTGAAAGACTTTTTGTTCACAAACGACAATGCGAAAGGGCGTGGTTTTTATCAATTTTCGCAAGATAAGACAACAAGAGAAGAACTTTTAAAGCGATTAGAATTTTCGTCTGCTGCACAAAGAGTAATAAAAGAAAGAGAATTTTCCCAAGAAGAAGTAAAAGAAAAATTATTAGATAAATTAGTATTTGCAGTTAATCAGCCTAATAGAGAAGAATTGAACATCATTATTAAAAGTGAAATAGAAAAAAATAGCAAAGTTCAATGCCATTATGTAGCACTACAGGAAGAAATATTACGTGATCTCACAGCTTCAGAAAAATATAAGAAACTTGGACCTGGGGTTATATATGAGTTAAATTTATTGATGCTCATTTTGCATGACATGTTTTTGCATAAAAACATATCCTCCATAAATTTTGAAAGCCATTATATATATAATGACATTACTATCATTTACAAAGATAGGATTACTTATATAAGGGCTCATAATGCAAATAGTAATATTAGTTATAGTCAATTATTTCCCTCCAGACAACAAGGGAAAAATACGTTTTCCATTAACAAGCTTTTTACTCTTTTTGTTGAAGAATTAAAAGAGAATATAAAATGCCTTATTATATATACTAATGCAGATCTAGACCTTACAGAAGAAAAGAGATTAAAAAAAGGGCAATCTAAAGATTTTTGTCCTTTAAAATTTGATAGTACAGATATTCAAAAAAAGGAATATAAAATTTTAAGAAATTGTTCGTGTATAAATGAAAATGGTCTTTATCGATTTTCGCAAGAAGTAACAACAAGAGAGAAGCTTTTAAGTCTATTAAATCTTCCACCTTCTTTGCAGAAAGAAAAAGAGGAAGGGAGACTCTCTGATGAAAATGAAAAAGAAATAAAAGAGAAATTTTTAGATAAACTAATACTTGCGGTTAACCAACCTAATAGAGAAGAATTGAATAGTGTTATTAGAAATGAGATATATAAGTCTAATGTTCCATATAATTACGAAGAATTACATGAAATAGCGTTACGTTGGTCAGAATCTCATGAATTTGGCCCTATTACAAAAGGAATAATGGAAAAGCTTTTAGAAGATATCAAAAATAATAGATCTAGTTATCAGGAGATTCAAAATAAAGGCATTGATAAGGAAATTAAATTTGCTAAAAGTGTGGTTGGTAAAGAAGGTATACCTGCATTTAATCAGTTCTTGGGTTTTTTAATTAAAGGGGAAGGAATAAAGTATCTAGAAGTTCTAAAAAGTAAAGGAATAAATCTATCTAATATGTCCAGTATTTTGAGTGAAGCAAGAGCTAATGCTGAAAAAGCTTTTAAAGACTTATATAATCTGTGGTTCGATAAGCAAGGAAATAAAACACAATATTTAAAAACTCTAGAAAAAGAAGGAATAAATCTATCTAATATGTCCAGTATTTTAAGCGGAGCAGGAGCTAATGCTGAAAAAGCTTTTAAAGACTTATATGATCTTTGGTTTGATGGAGAAGGAAATAAAACACAATATTTAAAAACTCTGAAAAAAAAAGGAATAAATCTATCCAACGTGTCCAGTATCTTGCATGGAACAAAAGCTAATGCTGCAAAAGTTTTTAAAGACTTATATGATCTGTGGTTTGATGGGGAAGGAAATAAAACACAATGTTTAAGAACCCTAGAAAAAGAAGGAATAAATCTATCTAATATGTCCAGCATTTTAAGTGGGGCAAGGACTAAAGCTCCTAAAGCTTTTAAAGACTTATATAATCTGTGGTTTGATGGAGAAGGAAATAAAACACGATATTTAAAAGCTCTAGGAAAAGAAGAAATAAATCTATCTAATATGTCCGGTATTTTGAATGGAGCAGGAGCTAATGCTGAAAAAGCTTTTAAAGGCTTATATGATCTGTGGTTTGATAAGCAAGGAAATAAAACACAATATTTAAAAACTCTGGAAAAAGAAGGAATAAATCTATCCAATGTGTCCAGTATTTTAGGCGGGGCAGGAGCTAATGCTGAAAAAGCTTTTAAAGGCTTATATGATCTGTGGTTTGATAAGCAAGGAAATAAAACACAATATTTAAAAACTCTGGAAAAAGAAGGAATAAATCTATCCAATGTGTCCAGTATTTTAGGCGGGGCAGGAGCTAATGCTGAAAAAGCTTTTAAAGACTTATACGATTTTTGGTTTGATAAAGAAATACAATATTTAAAAACTATAGAAAAAGAAGGAATAAATCTATCTAATATGTCCAGTATCTTACATGGAGCAGGAGCTAATGCTGCAAAAGCTTTTAGAGACTTATATGATCTTTGGTTTGATGAGCAAGGAAATAAAACACAATATTTAAAAACTCTGGAAAAAGAAGGAGTAAATCTATCTAACATGTCCAGTATTTTAGGTGGAACAGGAACTAAAGCTGTAAAAGCCTTTAAAGGCTTGTATGGTCTTTGGTTTGATAAGCAAGGAAATAAAATGCAATATTTAAAAACTCTAAAAAAAGAAGGGGTAGATCTACTTAATATATCCAGCATTTTAAGTGGAACGGGAGCTAATGCCGCAAAAGCTTTTAGAGACTTATATGATCTTTGGTTTGATGAAGAAGGAAATAAAACACAATATCTAAAAACTCTAGAAAAAGAAGGAATAAGTCCGGCCAATATATCCAGTATTTTGAGTAAAGCGGGAACTAAAGCTCCTAAAGTTTTTAAAGGCTTATATGATCTGTGGTTTGATAAGCAAGGAAATAAAACACAATATTTAAAAACTCTAGAAAAAGAAGGAATAAATCTATCTAATATGTCCAGTATCTTGCATGGAGCAGGAGCTAATGCTGTGGAAGCTTTTAAAGAACTATATAATACTTTTTGTGATGAGCAAGGAAGTAAAACACAGCATTTAAAGCGCTTTATTAAGAAAAAAGATGGGGAGAAAGAAGTTTTTACACTGCATAATTTATCTGGTATATTAAGTAAAGCAGGAGCTAACTCTAAAGATGCTTTTGAAAAATTGCATAGTGTTTGTTTTAACGACGAAGGAAAAAAAACAGAACTTTTAGATGATTTCTATAATGCAGGTTTTAGGCCACGTAACTTATCCTGTATGTTATGTGGAGCAGGAGCTCGTGCTTCTTCTATTTTAAAGAGATTTCACAGTGTTTGTTTTAATGACGAAGGAGAAAGAACAGAACTTTTAAATGATTTCTATAATGCAGGTTTCAGATCAGGTGATTTATGCAGGATATTGAGTGCAGCAGCGGATAGTTTAGAAGAATTTCATAATTTTTGTTTTATAGGAGAAACAAAGGAGTATTTAAGTCATTTCTTAAACGAGAAAGAGGGTTTTACGCCGAAAAATTTATCTAAGATACTACATGGAGCAGGAGCTAACATTTGTTCTTCTTTAAAAGATTTTCATGATATATGTTTTGATGAAACAGAAAACAAAACACCGCTTTTGGCTGATTTCCATAATGCAGGTTTTACACCGAGCAATTTATCCAACATATTATCCATGGCAGGAAATAATGCTGCTTCTATTTTAAGAAATTTTCATAAATTGTGTTTTAATAAAGAAAATTATTTAAATCACTTCTTAGCCGAGGAAGAGCTTTTTACGTCGAAAGGTTTATCTAAGATATTAGATAGAGCAGGAACTAAGATTTGCTCTACCTTTGAAAGATTGCATGGTCTTTGTTTTGATAAAGTAGGAAACAAAACAGGTTATTTAGATAACCTTATCAAAAACAACCCACAAAATAAGATACTTAATATATTATGCGAAAAAGTGAGAAAAGTTCCCTCTACTTTCTTAGATGAGCAGAGTATTAGTGAAGGAGACAAAGCAACCAATGCAGGTCTTAAACCGAGTAACTCATCTGGTAGAACGGAGCAAAAACAAAACTTAGATAGTTTACAACAAAGTGATTCTAAAGTTAAGAAAAAAAACCTGGAAGGGTATCACTAACCAAAGTAAGAACAGGCAAGATGGTAAAATTTTAGACACAGTAGCAGGAAGCTCTTGTAGCTCAAGAGATTTATCCCCAGAACAAATACAGTCAGTACACCATAACAAGAAGCAACAATTTCGCTTATCAAAATTTGCGTCATCTATTCAACCAGTGAAACAAGGGCTTTATTTGCCTTCTTTTGAGGAGCGTGGAGTTAAGATTGATGGTAAATGTGTAGCAATTACACGCAGTCTATCTTATGCTTTATTATCTGGGGACAGCAGATAACTTTTGAATAATTTAGAAACTTCAGCTAAAATTTATGAACGTATAGCTCAAGGTAAGCAAATATCTAAAAGGGAGGAAAGAGAAGTTTTTGCTTTTAGTAAATTACTTGATAGCTTTGAGAGAAACTTAGGCCTTTCTACAAGTAGCCTACCTTCAAACTTAATCCATATCAAGGGCTACAAAACGCTTAGTGATTTATCAAATTATATAACTGAAGTTAAGGGTGATTTTGCTATTCACTTGATAACAAGTAATCATGTTGTTGCGATTTATAGAACCCGTGATGGTTACGCTTATTTTGATAGTAATACAGCGTTTGTTTCTGGGTTAAAAAATGTTGATCAGCTTATGAAAATTGTAGAAAAAGCAGCAGAATTTGCTGGCTATGAAGTAGGAGAAAAAGGCTTTCTTGTTGAGCACTTTGATGTTGAAAAAGCTAACAATTTACTGTCTGATGAAGATAGGCAGGTTCTGACAAAAGAAATTAAAACAGAGCGTCAACTTCTCGCAGAACAAGATAAGGAGCTTGGTCCTATTAAGTCAATGGTCAACAGAGTACAGTTATATGATTTTGGAACTAAAATTAATGTAGAAGGTAGTGTGCCATTGCTTATCAATGCTGAAATGAGTTTAAGCAGCAGAAAATTCCAAGATCACCTAGATAAAAAAGAAATGAGTATGACAGCTAGAGAATATCTTGATAACTTGAAAAATAGCAAAAATGTAGAAGAGGTAATACAAGCAACCAAAGTAATTCCTTTCATAGGTTCAAAACGTGAAGTTGAAAAAGCAGAGCAAACACGCAAGCCTTTATTAGAACAGTTGGTTAAAGGAACAATTAATTCTCTACTTGCTGCTGTTTCTCTTAGTCGATTAAAAAGTCAGTTGCCAGAAAAGGCAGACGATAAACCTAGAACCTGTTTAAATGATCCAACAACAGGCAAGCAGCTACAAAGATCATGTCAGACAATTTCTTCCTGAAGTTGTTTAATTTCAGCTTGAGGGAGGCAGGTAGACTCAGCTATTAAGTCAACAGATACGCCAGCTTTAAGTAGGTGTTTAGCCACTGCTATTTTAGCCTGTTTTTCGCCCTCTTCTCTGCCTTTCTCCGCGCCAATTTGAATACCTTCCTCTCTGCCTTTTTCATGTCCGATTTGGATGCCTTCTTCTCTGCCTTTTTCTATACCTTCATGAAGTTTTTGTTTAAGGCAAGATACATTATCATCCTCACGTTTCTTAGCTTGATCATATATAGCCCGTTCTTCCCTAGTCCAACTATATTGGTTCAACTCATTATAAGCCCTGCCAATAATCTCATCACTCCCTACTATTTTCTTTAGATCCTCTTCACTAGTCTTATTTGCGTACCGAAAAAAATAACACCATTTTTCGACTATATTTTCTAATTGATCCTCTTTTGTTTTTGGAAATTTCGGTAGCTCTATGAAAATGAACCTAAGATCCTTTAGTTTATGTTTGTGAGTAAATTTATTAATTATAATATGGTCAGATATGTAGTCTGCTTCATCAGAGAATAGAACAAAGTCAGTGATAGCAATAAAGATAATTTCTTTAAGATCTTCATATTGGTCACCTATGTCAGCTTGATCTGAATAAGCTTTAGCAGCATAGTATTGAGCGCGTTTTTCGAAACCAGTAGTTCTGGCGACTTGCATCTCAATAATTGTTTGAACACCCTTAGAATCTCTACACAACACATCGACAATACTTTCCTTTTTAGCAGCAATTTTAGGGTTTTGAATGGGATTTTGGAACTCAACATCTTTTATTTCAGCTTCACCAGTGAGACCTAAAATATCATTGAGAAAATGAATAAGAATGTCTTTGTTTTTCTCAGTGCCAAAGATACGCTTGAACGCGAAATTGTTTTTTGGATCAAGAAATTTCGAAAGAGCCATGAGAAAAAAAACCTGGAGAGTAGACCGGCAGAGCTTCCCCACCAGTCTTTCGCAGAACTGTACGTAAACCTCTCGATTTATACAGCTCCCGTTATTCAGCCTTTTGATCCCAATCCTAGTGTCCAGTGATAGAAAATATTTGGAGACCTCTTTCTCACTTTTGCTAGAAATTGCTTTGCTAGTCTTCCATGATTTCGAAGTTTCTTATATTTGGCTCTGACCCATCCTACTAGGTGCCACTCTACATTTCTGAGAGATGGATACATCTCTGATTTATAAAACCTGCCATAGTACTGATACCAGCCTCGGACTATAGGATTTATTTTCTTTGATATTTTCTCTAGTGTTGTATATGTTTGCCTACGTATTTTCCATGACCTTATGGTTTGGTTGATCTTCTTCTTGGCTTTGTTGCTAATTGCAGGTAGAAATGAGACAAAATAGTTTCCTATTTTATTGTTCTTTGCCAGTTTAGGTCTGAACGTGTAACCCAGAAAGTCAAAGCTCTGTATTGGAAACTCATCTCTCCTATTGTCATCCTTACAGTACACTATTTGTGTCTTTTCAGGATGTAATTTTAGCTTAAACTCAGCCAATCTTTCTTCGATCTTGTCTTTTATGAATTTTGCCTGTCTCTGGGTTTTACAGTGCACCATTGCATCATCTACATATCTCTCAAATGGTATTGTTGGGTAGTTTTGCCTCATCCACATATCAAATGCATGATGCATAAATATGTTAGAAATGATTGGGCTTACAGAACCTCCTTGTGGAACTCCCTTATTCCTAACTACCTTACTGCCATCTGCTAGTTGAATCGGGGCTTTTATCCACCTTTCCACGTACAGTATGACCCACTTGCAATCTGTATGCTTCTTGATAGTTTGCAGTGCTGAGTTTGTAAATATCGTGTTTTATTTCCTTTTTTATCAAACCAAAGGTGATATAAGTCTTTAAAAGCCTTTGCAGCATTAGTTCCTGCTCCACCTAAAATACTGGACATATTAGCTATGCCTACTCCGTTCTCTTTATTTAATAGAGTTTGTAAATATTGTGTTTTATTTCCTTTTTCATCAAACCAAAGGTGATATAAGTCTTCAAAAGCCTTTACAGCATTAGCTCCTGCTACATGCAAAATACTTGACATATTAGCTGGATTTATTCCTTCTCTTTTCAGGATTTCTAGCCTTGCTTCTTTAACTAAAAGATCTAAGAGCTGATCAAATGCAGATGTTCCTTTTCTACCAGCCACACTTCTAGCAAATTTAATTTCGTCATCAATGTTTTTATTTTGAGTTTTCTGACCATTAAATCTATTATTTTTTATATCTTCAAAAAGCTTTCTCATTATTCCTTCTGTAATAGGACCAAATTCATGAGATTCTGACCAACATAACGCTATTTCATGTAATTCTTCGTAATTATATGGAACGTTATGAGACTTATCTACCTCATTTCTAATAATACTACTCAATTCTTCCTTATTAGGTTGGTTAACCGCAAATATTAGTTTATCTAAAAATTTCTCTTTTATTTCTCTTCCATTCTCGTTAGAAAGCCTTCCTTCTCCTTTTTCTTCCTGCAAAGAAGGTGGAAGCTTTAATAGACTTAAAAGCTTTTCTCTTGTTGTTTCTTCTTGCGTAAATTGATAAATACCATTCCCATTTATATAAGAACAAGTTTGAATCCTATTTTAAGAGCTTTTTATTACCGGAAGTGAGAGTAAACCCTATATGATAGTTAATCATTGCTAGGTTGTTTACAATATCAACAATTCTTTGAGTTTCTGCCCTTTCGGTTTTTAAAAATTTTAGTCTATTTGGGGTAGCAAAAAACAAATCTCGTACTTCAATATGTGTCCCTTGTGATAAAGAGTAGGGAATAAGCTCCCCCATCTTTTCTCCACCCTCATAACTTATAGACCATGCTTCACTTGCTCCTCTTGCCTTAGACGATAACTTCATTCTGCTTACTGCTGCAATTGAAGGTAGAGCTTCTCCTCTAAACCCAAGGTGCTTGATTTCTATTAACTCATTATCGCTTAATTTTGAAGTAGCGTGGCGCATAAACGCAAGTTCCAAATCTTCCTTTTCTATTCCATTTCCATCATCTGTCACAGTTATAAGGTTACGCCCACCACTTTCTATCTTGATCTCTATCTCTGAACTTCCAGCATCTATTGCATTTTCCACTAATTCCTTTACTACACTTGCCGGTCTCTCTATTACCTCTCCCGCTGCTATACGATTTATAGTTTTTGTGTCTAAAAGAATTATTGCCATAGAATCTTTGATTGAAAGTAAAATATACCCTTCATGACTTACTTTGTCTAAGATTTATATCTCTTTTTTGGTGTCTCTGGATCTTGTAATTTCTGTTTTACCTGCCTACTGGAGCAGAGAGCATGCTCCTTCTGTATAAAGAGAATGGAGTAGATCTAGTTAATATGTCCAGCATTTTAAGTGGAGCAGGAGCTAATGCTGCAAAGGCTTTTAAAGACTTATATGATCTTTGGTTCGATGAAAAAGGAAATAAAACACAATATTTACAAACTCTATTAAAGAAAGAGAACCGAATAAATCTAGCTAATATATCCAGTATTTTGAATGTAGCAGGAGCTAATGCTGCAAAGGCTTTTAAAGACTTATATCACCTTTGGTTTGATAAAAAAGGAAATAAAACACAATATTTACAAACTCTATTAAATAAAGAGAATGGAGTAGATCTAGTTAATATGTCCAGCATTTTAAGTGAAGCAGGAGCTAATGCTGCAAAGGCTTTTAAAGACTTATATGATCTTTGGTTCGATGAAAAAGGAAATAAAACACAATATTTACAAACTCTATTAAAGAAAGAGAACGGAATAAATCTAGCTAATATATCCAGTATTTTAAGTGGAGCAGGAGCTAATGCTAAAACATCTTTTAAGGGCTTATATGAGGTTTGGTTTGATGAAGAAGGAGGTAAAAAACAGCATTTAAAGCACTTTGTTAAGAAAAAAGACGGGGCAGAAAGTTTTACCCTACATAACTTATCTGGTATGTTAAGTAAAGCAGGAGCTAAGGCTAAAGATGCTTTTGAAAAATTGCATAGCGTTTGTTTTAATGACAAAGGAAAGAGAACAGAACTTTTAGATAATTTCTATAAGGCAGGTTTCAGGCCAAGTAATTTATCCTGTACACTATGTGGAGCAGGAGTTCGTGCTTCTTCTATTTTACAAAGGTTGCATAGAGCTTGTTTTAATGAGAAAAGGGAAAAAACAAAACTTTTAGATGATTTCTATAAGGCAGATTTTAGGTCGATTGATTTATGTAATGCATTAAGTGCGGCAGCTGATAGTTTAAAAAAATTTCATGATTTTTGTTTTATAGGAGAAACAAAAAAGTACTTAAGTCACTTCTTAAATGAGAGAGAAGGTTTTAAGCCAAACAATTTATCTTAGATATTGCATGGAGCAGGAGCTAATATTTGTTCTGCTCTAAAAAATTTTCATGACGTCTGTTTTGATGAGGCAGGAAATAAAACACAGCTTTTAGATGATTTCTATGAAGCAGGTCTTAGTCCGCATGATCTATCAAATGTATTATCCATGGCAGGAAATAATACTGCTTCTATTTTAAGAAATTTTCATACATCGTGTTTTAAAGAAAATTATTTAAATCACTTCTTAGCGGAGAAGGAACTTTTTACGCCAAGAAATTTATCAAATAAGGTATTATATGGGGTAGGGGTTAATATTTGTTCCATTTTTGAAAAGTTCCATGATCTTTGGCCGACCAAACGGTATAGTGGTTAGAGTGCTAGCTTCTAGACCGCGAGGTTGCGGGTTCGAGTCCCGTGTTGGCATGGGTGTTTGTAAGTGTATGTTGGCTTGTCTAATGACGAATTTTTCGGCGCATTATAGCCCTCGTGTTGCTGACGGCGCCAGATAATCTGAATACAACCAACCAAATCCATGATCTTTGTTTTGATGAGGCAGGAAACAAAACAAATTATTTAAACAATCTTATCAGAGATAACTTGCCAAATAAGATACTTGATATATTACATGGAAAAGTTAGAAAAGCTCCCTCTACTTTTTTAGATGATAGAAAAGCCAAAGAAGTAAATAGACAAACAAAAAGGGAACGGTATAACTCTCCAAGTACATCCATTGAATCAGCAAAACTAGGTCTTTCTACTTCCTCTCTTACCATTGCTAGTCAGTCAAAAAGTCAATTACCATAAACTAACTTGGATAATGTAATAGTAGATGATTAGTTGATAAAGTCGGTGTCCTTTTGAAGATCTTCAATTTCGCTAATGGATTATCCAGTAAACTTGGCAATGGTATTAATATTAACGTTATCAGCAAGCATTGCCTTTGCAACTTCAATTTTACCTTTTTCTTCGCCGATTAGGATGCCCTCTTGTCTACCTTTTGCAGTAGCATCAAGTTTTTGAGCGAGGACAGCCTGTTCATCAAGAATACGTTTTATTTCCTGTTCATAGGCAATAAATTCTTTTTCTGACCAGTTGAATCTATTTAGCTCTTCATAGACCTTTTTAATTATTAGATCACTACCTATTATTTTTTCCAGCTCTTCTTCACTAGTCTCATCTGCATATTTAAAGAAGTAAACCCATTTCTCGACTATACTCTCTAATTGGTCTTCCTTCGTTTTTGGAAATTTTGGCAATTCAATAAATATGAGTAAAAATCTTTTAGATCGTGCTCATTAGTATCTTCATCCCGAATAGTATGCTTTGATTTATACTCAGACTTATCAGGAAATAAAATACAATCTGCTATAGCAATAATTTCTTTAAGGTCTTGGTATTGATAACCTTTATCGGCTTGTCTTGAATAGGCTTTAGCAGCATAGTATTGGGCACGTTTTTCGAAGCCTTTGGTTTTAGCGAGCTGCTTTCAATAATCCATTGCACCCCCGTGAAATCTCTACTTAATACATCAACAATGCTTTGCTTTTTAGAGGCAATATCAGGGTCTTGAATAGTACTTAAAAACTCTATATCCTTTATTTCATTTTTGCCAGTAAAACCCAGAATATCATTGAGAAAGTGAATGAGGAATTCTTTTCAGTGCCAAAGATACGGCGAAAGGCGACATCATTCTTGGGATCCAGAAACTTAGAAAGAGCCATAACGAACTAACCTAAAAAGCATTAATAATTATACACAATTCTGAAGAAATATTCAACAATTAAACTTAGTTGATTTATGTTAACCTGTATAATATTTATGACAAACATCTCGATAAGGTACCAGATAGCACAAAAAGTAAGGAGCTGGAGGTTAAAACAAAAATATACTCTGGAAAACTTAGCAGGCAAGGCAGGCATAAACTATCATACACTGATAAGATACGAGCAAGGAACATGTGGCATTCCAACTGAAAGGCTAAAAGTGATAGCGGACGCATTATCAATTTCTATTAAAAATCTTTTTCCAAGACAAAAAGTACTAAAAGAAAACAGTTGTTTTGACAAAGCTAAGACCCGGGAAATGTATAATTTCATAGAAAAATACAAAAAAATGGGGGGACACAAAGCAATTTATGCATTAGCCAAATCTGTTCGAGCTGAAGAAGAAAGTAATATAAAAGCAGCAAGAATAAGAATTGCAAAGAATCTAGTTAAGGCTGGGTTTGATACTGAGATTATCTATCGAGCAACAGGCTTATCAACTGAAGAATATGCTGATAAAGAGAGATACGAGCCAAACGGAGTACAAGAGATAAAAAAGTGGAGAATAATAAGGGGATATACTCAAGAAGAATTAATAAAAAGCTAAATGTAGGACACTCGCAGGTACATCATTATGAACAAGGTAGTGTTACTCTTTTAAGTGAAAGGTTATGGGAAATAGCAAAAGAATTATCAGTAGATGTTGAAGATCTGATAAAGGAATACAAAGAAAATGATTGCGAAGATGGTGAAACAGAAAATGAATTATTAAGTTGGGCAAGAGAATATAGAAAAATTGACAATCAAGAATCACTAGATGAACTGAATATATGGGTAGAATTTTCATTGCAAAGAAAGCAAATTTACAAAGAGAAGATTGATAAAATAGAGGGAATGAAAGTTGCAAATAATTTACTCAAGTTAGGTATTTCTACTGATGTTATTTCTAAAATAGTAACAACTTCTTTTACATAAAGGATTAATTTTCAATTAGATAAACAAGCATCTGTTAATATCTTAATTTTTTGATGAAAAAATAAGTAAAAAAGATTGAAAAATTGATTTGACTTCACTCGGAAGCTATGGCTTTATTCCAAGACTGCTAAAAAAGTAGCAGTAAACAATTAAAAACAATTTGTTATTAATGAGGAGTATATTTTATGAATAATAGTGAAAAACTTACAGAAGAAATAGAGAGAGTACTACAAAGCGGAGGAGGAAGTGCTCTATTTGATCGCGAAATAGTGGCAATGCTTCTAGGAGCAGTTCATGACAGAAAGCAAGCGCAAGATGTTACTAAAAATCTAATGGACAATTACCCAGGAATAGGAGAAATTTTAGGGCGAGAAATCGATGACCTGAAAATGATAGACGGAATGACTGAACATGCAGCCGCAGCAATTGAATGTGTTAAAGAAGCTTACAAGAGGGCACTAAGAGAAGGGTTAAAGAGAGGCCCTGTAATGGATAGCCAAGAAAAGCTCATAGAATATGTAAAGGTAAGTATAGGCTTTTCAGCAAAAGAAGCTGTCCAGATAATATATTTGGATACACAGTACCGTTTGATAAGAGACAAAGTGTATTTTGGTACAATAGATGAGGTGCACCTATCTGAAAGGAAAGTGGTAAAAAAGGCATTATCAATGGAGGCAGCATCGATAATATTAGCTCACAACCATCCAGGAGGGAGTTTAGAACCATCAGAAGATGATAAAGTTATGACTAGAGAATTAGTGTCAGCATGTCAAGGAGTGGGAATTGAGCTAGAGGATCACATTATTGTGACGGACAAAGGATATTTTAGCTTTAAGGAAAGAGAGCTGTTATAAAGATGGATGCCAAATTTTTCAGGTTTGGGAGTTTGGCTACCACTGCTAGTGGCAAACAATACGAAATATGAATATAAGTGCTTTAAGGAAAGCATATTTCTATAGCTGAGATTTGGTAAAAGACATAACAAAAGTTGTAAAGCATACAAGATCTTTGTATAACTTGCATATTAAGTTATAATAAACGAATAAAAGCCCAAAAAGCTCTATTCTTTTGTTATAAATAGTTGCAAACTATACAAGATCTTTCTAATATTTGTATATTAAGTTAATAATAAAGCAATAAATTGCGCTATAGACTTAGATAATATGCTTAATATAGGAGGCTTATATGGCTAGTAAAAAAATTACAATGGTTCGAAAAGACCCAAATAAAAAGAAGCGTAAGTTCAATATTAACCACAAGTTATTGGACAAAATATTTAGTGCTCTTGATGGCATTGATATACAACCATCTAACTTTGTGAGCAAAATTAATAACCAGAATCCTGGAGGTACAATGCCTTCCCCTAGTAGAGATGGTCGCGAAAACCAAATAAACTTCGAAGAAGCACTTGACCGTATTTATGGTACAAAACCAGCAAGTAATCAAGAAGATTATCCAGAAAATTTAAATCCATTTACCTCAGGCTTGCAAAAAATAAAGCTAAGTGCAAGGGAAAGTAAAGAGTTGAGCCGATTAAAAAGTGCAATTGTAACAGCAAAAAATCCAAGTGAGCTGAACAAAGTTGTAGATGAGACAATTGTTGCTGGAATGAGGATGAATGGGTGTGATGAGGGAGGCTGGAGCTTTGCTGAGTATGTAATACTGGGTATGCATTTTCACAAGTTCAAAAAAGGTGATCAGAAAAAGATAATACATAAATTAATGCTGAGTGGCGCAGAGTTTGACACTTTATTGAAAAATGAACTCGTAGGTGAAATTTATAAAGAACGGCAACCAGAGGTGCAGCCACAGCTAGACAAGCAACTTGAAGAACTGAGGAAAGTCGGTGAAAGTTCTGTTCAAAAAGGAGCTGTAATAGATGTGGAAATAGACAATACAACATCGTATACGGAATTTTCTGAGGGTAGCACAGTAGAGCCTGCAAAAGTAATAGAAGGCTTAGGTCTAAACAGATGTAACATCATAAAAATAGGCAATAGAGAATTTGAAGTCAAAAACGAGAAAGGAGGTGAGAGAAATTACACTGATATATCGGACAGTAGCGTTTTTGAGGTAACATTTCCAACAAGCATTGGTGGACTAAGAGTTATACTGTACCACAAAGCAGAAAACGACCATGTTGCAGAGTATTAAAGAAATGGTATGCACTGGTTCGAGAAAATAGAAAGTTTATTAATTATGATTAAATGGTTATAGGTAGCATTTATTTAATTAGGTAAAACATAAAAGGGGAGATATAAAGACACACTCCTAACAGACTGGCATGTCTTACGCGAATGAGCCTTGACACTTGGATTACATATACATTGTGCAATGTGCAGTACATATGCGCACATCACTTAAAGAGGAATGTACCATTTACTAATATGAGGGGGATCGTAGAAGGGTTAGAGAGATGATATGAAAATGGGCGTTATTATCCTACAGACCACCAAGTACAGGTAAGAGTAGCAGATACAGAAATGTGGTCTGAACTACAAACAAGAGGTGAAATAATAGGAAAAGGTTGCCTCTTTGGGGGAACGACAGTCAAAGAAGCTGTAGAAAGAGGAAGTTTCACAAGAAGTGGCATGTGGAGTAAAGAGCAGGCCAAAGAGGAGATAAGGGCGGATCACTCAAGTGAAACACTGTCGTGGGTAAATAGGGCATGCAGAGGTAGCCAAGAAGCATTTAGGAAATGTTAAACAAAGGACTTCCTTCTCAAATTGGACTGCGTAAAAGCTTTATATAAATCACAGTCCAAGCCGAGCTCTTCCAATAAACATAAGCTAAATTTAATCTTTTGACTATGTAGATTATAGCAAAAAGCCTATTAACAGGGTATACATGTTTATTTCCGTAAAACCGTTGCGGCATGGCAAATATCTCTATAAGATACAAAATAGTGCAAAAAGTAAGAAGCTGGAGGTTAAAAAGAAAATATACCATAAAAGACTTAGCAGACAAAACAGGTATAAACTATCATACGCTGCAAAGATATGAACTAGGGGTATGTGGCATTCAAGATGAAGAGTTGCAAACAATAGCAGACGCATTATCAGTTAGTTTGAGTGATCTACTTCCTAGACAAAAAGTACTCAAAGAAAATCGTTGTTGTGATAAGACTCAATGGATGTCCAATTTCATAGAAAAAACAAGGGGACGCAAGGCACTCTACGCATTAACCAAATCTATCCGAGCTGAGGAAGAAAGTGCTATAAAAGCAGCAAGAATAAGAATGGCAAAAAATATGCTCAAGTTAGAATTTGATGCTGATATTATCTACCGAACAACAGGCTTATCAGTTGATGAATATGAAATTAAAGAAGAAAAAAGTTCTAAGCGTTCCAACAAAAGGGATGGAATGAAAAAGTGTAGGATAATACGGGGATATACTCAAGAGGAATTAGCGAAAGAGCTTGGTATAAGAGGTCCACAGACATAGGCGTAAAGTATGGGGGGGGGCAGGGGGGGCTGGCCTCCCCACTTTTAAATTCTGAGGGGCTGCCTACCCTTATTTTTGTAACACTATTTCCTTTTTTCCCCTCCATTCTCCAAATAAATTATAACTGTTTATTGTTTGTATTATATGAGAAGTTGTGTCATACCTAGATTTTTGAAAAATTAATAGATTTCGAAAAATTTCATCTTCCGTCAAAACTCGCCCCCCCATGTTTTTTGAAAAGTTGACACCTATGTCCACAGATACATTACTATGAACAAGGAAGCACCATGTTCGGTGAGAGGTTATGGGAAGTAGCAAGAAAATTATCAGTGAATGCTGAAGATCTGGTAACAGAAGAAAACTGTTGTGAAGACGAAGATACGGATAGTGAAGGAGAAAAAGGGAAGTGTTAAATAAACTGTGTCAAACCGCATTTTTAGTTCAACTCAATTTTCAATCTTTCAGGAAAGAAAATATCAAGTTGAGAGATAGTTAATGCCCAATCAGATATAGGCATCGTCCACTTTTCCTCTGCCTTCTTTATAGCACAATATACCTGTTTGTACAAGGCATTTGTACTAGTAAATGAGCCCTTAAGGTAAGTGTCCACGGGCGAGAAAACGCGCGCGAGTTCGATGCAAAACGGCTTCTCGCTCGTGTACACACCCTTGCGAGTCCACTATCGGGAAGTTTTAGTTAGTTGCAGCAAGACTTGCGCTGACCGAAAATCCTCTCGTGGACACCAGTTCTGCAAGTTTTCTTCCTTGATTCCAGCCGTTTGGAAAATATTGCAGCTTCTCGCCGCAAGTTGACAGTCGAATCCTGATTTTATTTTGATGCTGTTGATTTTATTAAATAATTCTTTTGAATTATTCGCACTGTATAGGACTTATCATTATTGCATTGGATTAAAGATGCGCTTTTACAAAAATTACAAGATTGTAAATATAAACGCATGTCGATTTTCTATCTTTGAAGATCCAAATGACACATTCATTTGGAAGTTTCTGAGTTTTGTAGAAATTGGTAAAACTATCTTGGATTAAGTAAAAATAGCATGAATTTGATTAATTAAAAATACTAAAATACGTTTGTATCAAATATAAGGTTAAATATGGTTTAAAAAGGCACAGTATGATTAATTCTTCTCATGTAGCGAAACAATTTCCTTCATGCGTTATCATGCATAATTTTCTTTTTGCAGTATTAGAAAATATACCATGAAGATCTTTTGACTAGATGTAATGAAAATTAATGTTTATTGCCTGTGCAAAACTCCATTTTATATTTAATTAATATACTGAAAAAAGAACTTGTAGAAGATTTATACTTCACTCAATTTCGTGTTGGGCCCGATGGCGTGGTGCGTAAAGACTTCTTTTGCACTCGAAAGATTCTTGGTTCGATCCCCGTTAACTTTTTTTTTTCAGTTTTCAATTTGGAATTTTTTGTTATTATGTGGATTAAATTAATTTTTTTGTTATAGTAATGCGATGTATCGTATTAATTAGATTAACTATAAAATGCAAAATAACTATTGATTCTTATTTTGATTTTAGATTTTTTTTTAACGTTCAAAAATGCATATTCGTTATTTAATCAGATAATTAGTTCTTCATAAGAATTTTCATACTCTTATGAAAAACAGGAAATTTAAAAATATTTTACAAAATATCTTTTTAAAACATGCATTTGTTTCATAAAAGTGATATTTCTTATAGCAAAAATGTAAAAAAAAAAAAAACAACTTTACCACATAAAACTGTACTTAAAATCAGTATAATGTATATTCAAAAATAATTTGCGTAATAATTGTTATATATAAAATAGATAATAATACAATATCATTAAATTTATAAATAACGATTCTTTTCTTTTCCTAAAATTCTTTTTTTAGATAAAAATTCCTAGAAAAAACTATAATTGTCTTTAAATATTGCCTGTTGTTCACAACAATTATTATTCTTCAAAGAAATAATTTTATTTCTTGTAATATGTTAGCAATTATTTATTATACATGGTTAATAATTTAAATTTTTTTATAATTGAGCTGCCAATTAATTTTATACGGTGTATTATTTTACCTAAAATCTTATCTCCTAAATAAATTATTTTCATCTAACATAATCATCTAAAAATCCTGAATAAATGAAAAACAAATATTGCCGTTATTATGCAAAAGCAAAATTACAGCTGATTTTCCCCAGAGAATCCATTTCCTTCTCGCAGTTGCACGCCGCCGTCGTGGACACACCTATGCAAGATTTCTACTGGGAGAAAATTGCAACCACCTCTCCGCGAGTAAACTTGCATATGCAGTGGAAACAGTGCAGCAAGTTCCTTGCTTGGAACTCGCTCGAGTTTTCTCCCTCCAAGGACACTTAACTTTAGTTTTAGTGAATTTTCTAACCTGTCTATGCAACTCCTCAATAGGATTGGTAGTATAAATTAGCCTCCTGACTGGGCCAGAATACTTAAAATAGCCGGATAAGTTTTCCCAATTATTCTGCCACGATTTTATAACCAATGGGTACTTTTCTCCCCATTTTTCTTCTAGCTCAAGTAAGTAATTCTCGGCAACTTCTCTGCTTGCAGCACGATATATTTTTTTCAGATCATTCATGAAAACTTTCTGTTATAGTAATAAAACAATTTTTAAATAGAGATATAGTTTTTGCTTTCATTATGTTTGTCATGGTCGAATTCATTATATTTAGCACTAAAACCCACTAGAAATTTTGTCTTTCAATTTTGACATTTGGTTTTCCAAAATTTTAGCAAAAATGTAAAAATAATGTCTACTTTTAGGTAATACTAGGTTATATTTTAAATTAATTAGCTATTCGATTTAGATAATCACAAACAAATATTGGAATGTGTTATACGTTTTGTGACCTGGAAATTTTGAGAGGTGTGCGTAAAATTCATTCCCAAGTTTTATCCAGTGATCGAGCCAAAGTCCTGGATCAGAGGCAGCATACGCTTCTAACATGTGAGACGACTCCGGTTCTATTCCCAGCGTCAGCGCTTCGTAACTCTTACTTTCAAAACTAAGTAGACACAATGAGAATTGTGTGTTTTAAGTAATGGTTATCAATTTTCTCATTCGATACTTGAAATGCAAAGAAGATCTCTTTAGAAGGTCAATCTCCAAGTTGTTGTCCCTTGAAGACTAGTATAATAGTTTAGGTTTTAAAAAATGTGGACGCTTTATCGACTTCATTTAGATCTTTAAGCACCACGAAAAAACACAATGCGAACAAAAGCGCTCACTACCATTATTAGGTTACAAAAAATTAAGTCCCATGATTCTCTGGGAAATATATGGACATTTCAGAAAAGGATCAGAAACACAAAGATTAGACAATTATTTAAGAGATTACAAAAAATAAATCAAATGTTCATAATGATGAGTTTAAGTTTATATAAAATGTTTCATCAATGTTGATATAGTAATTAACAAGTTTGTATTCTTATGTAATGTTCCATCATTGTGTTGGAAAGTACTCATAAATTTAAGGAAAATAAATTTGATTAAGTAACATTTTCTCTTTTTTTTAGGTTGGTGAAACATAAGAAATAAACGTGACCTAATTTACTTCATAGAATAGAAACATAAAATTGTTTGCAACGAAGCTAGGTACGTTAGTTCATATCTAAATATGGTGAAAGTAAGCTAATATAGCTGGTTTTAGCATATTATAAGATTATCATATAAAAAAGTTCGCACGGTATGCTTGGTAGACCAACTGATTCCAAAAAAACCTCTTCTCACAGTAGTTGTTTTTAATTAAACAAAATAACTATATTACTAATTTAATAAAAAATATAAATATATATACCAACCATTTATTAGTCATAAAAAAAATAACTTGCCTTCATGATTTTTTTTAAGTAACTTGCTAAAGGTTTAATATGATGTTTAAAGCAAAAGTAAATGAAATACCTGATAAATCACCTAATGATGCCGCTCTAAAAAGGTCTGTTACTAGAGAACCTTTTTCCATTTTTAGTCAGATAAAAAATGAAAAGGATGAAGAGAAAAAGGAGCTTAATCAACTTCTAGAAATACTAAGAAAGAAATTGCCGGAGGGCTTTAAAATAGGAGCTGCTGTAGGTGAAGGGGATTGTTTCTTTGATTCCGTAGCTCAAGGGTTGAACGAGCTAAAAGATAAAGATCTGATTACAGGTAGTAAAGGATTTAGTGTAAAGTCTTTGCGGGAAAGTTGTAAGCAATATGCACAACAAGTTGATCAATCAAAAGAAGGTTCATGGTTGGATAATGCTTTAAAAGTAGAAATGGAAGAACTTGGTGAATATATTCAGCGTATTGAATTTACTGCAGAAGACATTAAAAATGCAAGTTTTGGTTCAGAAATAAAAATTCTAAAGTTGGAAAACGCTATATGGGGAAGACCTGAACTTGAAGGAAAAATGATATGTGAAAAATATGGCGTAAAAATTAGGACTATAGAATTGAGAGATGAAGAGATAGATGGATTATATGTTTCTAAAGGTAAGGTAGGTACAGGTAATAATATTATTTATATAGTGAATTACAGGAACCATTTTGTACCACTTCTTAGCAATATTGAAAAAGATATAAAGAGAAGCATAAAAGTTTCTAGAAAGGAAGCTTACGGTAATGTGATAGGTTCAAATTCAAACAATATTTCTCAATCTTACATTTCTACACCATTGCAAGACATTGAAAACTCCTTGCATAAACAAGGTAGTCATTCAAGGAGTCCAAGTAAGGAAAATAGTGAAACGATTGGAAAACGGGGGCGTTCTATTACAGGCAAAGATAACAAGGCACCAAAAAGGGCACGCATGGATGTAAATGTTACTAGTAATGAAGATTCAGAATTTCCTAGGGATTTGCAAGATGAACCTGGACATGATGAATTGCGCAATGCTTATCAAACTAGTCGATGCATTCCTCATCATTTGATTGAACTTATGTATCAATTAGACTTGTCGGTGCTTTGTTCACTTAGAAAGTTTACGTATGAACATAAATATCTTTCATTATCGTTAGCCTTTGGAGATTCTGAAATTGGTAAATTTAATAATATTGTCCTTTGTAATAAAAAGAAGTCTATTCATATACAAATTGAAAATGTAGACAAATATTATACAGATAATGATATTGGTTATGCTAGGTTATTTACTAAAGAGAAAGAAAAACGGAGTTTTTTTATTAATGATTATTTTGATAGTTTTGTTAAACATCTAATCTCTAAATCAAATAGTTTATCAAATAATATAAAATATCTTGTTATCTATACTAATTCAGGCTTGGACCTTACAGAAGAAGATAAATTGAAACAAGGGCGATCCTGGAGTTTTTATCCTTTTAAATTCGATGGCATAAATATGGGAGAATGTGGTATTTTGAAAGACTTTTTGTTTACAAATGACAATACAAAAGGGAGTGGTTTTTATCGATTTTCGCAAGATAAAACAACAAGAGAAGAACTTTTTAAGCGACTAGAATTTTCATCTGCTGCACAAAAAGTAATGGAAGAAGAAAAAAATTCTCAGGAAAAGGTAAAGGAATTTTTTTTAGATAAACTAGTATTTGCAGTAAATCAACCTAATAGAGAAAAATTGAACAACATTGTTAAAAGTGAAATAAAAGATAGTAAAGTTCAAGACAACTATATAGCATTACAAGAAAGAATATTATGTGATTTAATAGCTTCAGAAAAGCAGAAAAAACTTGGGAATTATATACCTGAAACTATGTGTCAATTCAATTTATTAATGCTCTTCTCGCATGACATGTTTTTGCATAAAAATATATCTTCCATAAATTCTGAAAGCCATGGTATATCTAATGACATCACTATTAATTATAAAGATAGAATTACTTACGTAATGGCTCATAATGCAGATATTAATATTGGTTATAGTCAGTTATTTCCCTCCAGAACGCAGGAAAGAAAGAATAAGTTTTCTATTAATAAGCATTTTACTCTTTTCATTGAAGAATTAGAAAAGGGTAAGAATATAGAATATTTTATTATCTATACTAATACATGTCTAGATCTTACAGAAGAAAAGAGATTAAAAAAAGGACAATCCAAGGATTTTCATCCTTTGAAACTTGATGGTATAGACATTCAGAAGAAGAAGTATAAAATTTTAAGAAATTGTTCGTGTATAGATAAAAATGGCCTTTATCAATTTTCACAGGAAGAAACAACAAATCTTTCAGGTCTATTAAAGCTTCCGCCTTCTTTCCAAAGGGAAAAAGAAGAAGAAAGACTCTCTGATGAGGATGAAAAAGAAATAAAAGAGAAATTTTTAAATAAACTAATATTTGCAGTTAATCAGCCTAGTGGAGAAGAACTGAACAGCATTATAAAAAATGAAATAGAAAATAAGTCTAATAAAGTTCCGTATAATTACGAAGAATTACATGAAATAGTGTTACGTTGGTCAGAATCTCATGAATTTAGCCCTATTACGAAAGGAATAATGGAAAAGTTTTTGGGAGATATAAAAAGTAATCGATCTAGTTATCAGGAAATTCAGAATAAAAACATTGATGAAGAAATAAAATTTGCTAAAAGTGTGGTTGGTAGAGAAGGGACACCTACATTTAATCAGTTCTTAGATTTTTTAATCAAAGGAGAAGGAATAAAATATATAGAAGTTCTGAAAGGAAAAGGAATAAATCTAACTAATATGTCCAGCATTTTGAATAGAGCAGGAAATAATGCTGCAAAAGCTTTTAAAGACTTATATGATCTGTGGTTTGATGCGAAAGGAAATAAAACACAATATTTAAAAACTCTAAAAAAGGAAGGAGTAAATCTACCTAATATGTCCAGCATTTTGAATGGAGCAGGAAATAATGCTGCAAAAGCTTTTAAAGACTTATATGATCTGTGGTTTGATGCAAAAGGAAATAAAACACAATATTTAAAAACTCTAAAAAAGGAAGGAGTAAATCTACCTAATATGTCCAGCATTTTGAATGGAGCAGGAAATAATGCTGCGAAAGCTTTTAAAGATTTATATGATCTGTGGTTTGATGCAAAAGGAAATAAAACACAATATTTAAAAACTCTAGAAGAAGAAGGAGTAAATCTACCTAATATGTCCAGCATTTTGAATGGAGCAGGAAATAATGCTGCAAAAGCTTTTAAAGATTTATATGATCTGTGGTTTGATGCAAAAGGAAATAAAACACAATATTTAAAAACTCTAGAAGAAGAAGGAGTAAATCTACCTAATATGTCCAGCATTTTGAATGGAGCAGGAAATAATGCTGCAAAAGCTTTTAAAGATTTATATGATCTGTGGTTTGATGCGAAAGGAAATAAAACACAATATTTAAAAACTCTAGAAGATGAAGGTGTTAATCTATCTAATATGTCTAGCATTTTGGCTAGAGCAGCAGCTAATGCTGCAAAAGCTTTTAAAGACTTGTACGACCTTTGGTTTGATGCAGAAGGAGAAAAGACACAATATTTAAAAACTCTAAATGAGGAAGGAATAAACTTAACTAATATATCCAGTATTTTGCATGGAGCAGCAGCTAATGCTGCAAAAGCTTTTAAAGACCTATATAATCTTTGGTTTGATGTAGAAGGAAAGAAAAAACAGCATTTAAAGCACTTTATTAAGAAAAAAAATGAAGAAAAAAGTTTTACGATACATAACTTATCCAGTATTTTAAATGGGACAGGAGCTAATGTTAAAGATGCTTTTGAAAAATTGCATAGTGTTTGCTTTAACAACAAAGGAAAAAGAACAAGGCTTTTAGATGATTTCTATAATGCAGATTTTAAGCCAAGTAACTTATCCTGCATATTATGTGGAGCAGGAGCTCGTGCTTCCTCTATTTTAAAGAGATTGCACAGTGTTTGTTTTAATGATGAAGGAGAAAGAACAGAACTTTTAGATGATTTCTATAATGCAGGTTTTAGATCGGGTGATTTGTGCAATATATTGAGTGCAGCAGCTGATAGTTTAAAGGAATTTCATGATTTTTGTTTTACAGGAGAAACAAAAAAATATTTAAATCATTTCTTAAATGGGAAAGAAGGTTTTACGCTGAGTAATTTATCTGATATATTGCATGGAACAAGAGCTAATATTTGTCCTGTTTTAAAAGATTTTCATGATGTTTGTTTTGACGAGACAGGAAACAAAACACAGCTTTTAGATGATTTCTATGATGCAGGTTTTAGATCGGATGATTTATCCAATATATTATCTATGGCAGGAAATAACGCCGCTTCTATTTTAAGGAATTTTCATAATTTTTGTTTTAGTAAAGAGAATTATTTAGATAATTTCTTAGCTGAGGAAGAACTTTTTACTCCGAAAGATTTATCTAGGATATTACGTGGAGTAGGAATGAATATTTGTTCTATCTTTGAAAAACTGCATGATCTGTGTTTTGATAAGTCAGGAAACAGAACCGATTATTTAGACAGTCTTATCAAAAATAGACCGTCAAATAAAGTACTTGATGCATTATATGAAAAAGTTAGAAAAGCTCCTTCTAATTTCTTAAATGATATACCATTTCAACAACAAGATATTAGTATAGTAGAAGAAAGCAAAATGGAGTATGATGATGAAGAAGAGTATGTGAATTCAGGTAGTCAGGATAAAAGTAGCAAAAAGTTAGTCACAACAAATTAATTCTAGTTCACATAAGAGAAAAGTCGAAGAAATAGATAGTTCACAACAGGAACGTAACCTAAGAAAAAGGATAAAAGGGAAAGCACAAATACAGTCGGGATCTTCTGACAAAAAGCAACAAGAAGCTTTTTTGCTTTTATCAGAATTTATATTATCGTATTACTCTCCGAATATTTCCATTGAATCAGTAAGACAAGGTCTTTATTCTCCTTCATTTGAGGAACATGGAGTTAAGATTGATGGTAAGCGTACTGCAATTACACATAGCTTATCTCAAACTCTATTATTACAGAGTGATAAAACATTTTAAAGTAATTTAGAAACTTCGGCTGAAATTTATGAGCGTATTGCTCAAGGTAAGCAGGTATCTAAAAGAGAAGAAAGAGAAGTTTTTGCTTTTAGTAAATTACTTGGTAGTTTTGAGAGAAAGTTAGATTCTTCTACAAATAGCCTACCTTCGAACTTAATCCATACTAAGGGCTACAAAACATTCAGTGATTTATCAAATTATACAGCTAGAATTGAGGGTGATTTTGCTATTCATCTAGTTACAAGTAATCATGTTGTTGCGATTTATAGAATTGGGAATGATTATACTTATTTTGATAGCAATATAGCATTTGGTTCCTGTTTAAAAAGTGTTGACCAGCCTATGAAAGTTGTAGAAAAAGCGGTAATGTTTGCTTGCTATAAAGTGGAAGAAAATGGCTTTCTTGTTGAACACTTTGATGTTGAGCAAGCTAATAAGCTGTTATCGAGTAGAGATAAACAAGTTTTAGCAAAAGAAATTAAGTTAGAACGTCAACTTCTGGTAGAACTAGATAAGGAACTTGATTAAGATTAATGGTCAAGAATTATCTAGAGTGCAGCAAAGGCGGCCCTAGGTTCATTTTTCAGGGGGGGCCATTTTAAACTTTAAGTTCGTAAAATGTATGCACTATATAACCTAATTGTAATAAACTAACTGCTGATTAAATGCTTGTATGCAATGATAAGTGTAGAATTTTCTAAATTAGTAATTTTCATTTGATGCAAAATTAAAAAAGTTAATTTAAGCTTGAATTGCTCTCCTGAAAAATAAGAAAAAAGTAAAACAAAGAAATGAAAAAAAAAAAAATAGTTAATTATTGTTTTACAATCACACTTCTTTATTCTTTAAAAGCCTAAAAAACAAAATCCAATTTCCTCTGCTTTGTTTTGGCAAATCTGTCTATGACACAGCTAACATCAATGTTTATGTCTCTGTGAGTGTGCAACAAGCAAAGTCCTGTTAACCTTTCTTCTCCCATTCTAGTTCTTAGCCACGTTTTCAAGCGTCGAAGGATAGTTGGTTGGTTGTTTTCAGATTATCCGTCGCCGTCAGCAACACGAGGGCTATAATGCGCCAAAACATTCGTCATTGGACAAGCCAACATACATTTGCGAACACCCATGCCTAATACGGGACTCGAACCCTCAACCTCGCGGTCTAGAAGATAGCACGCTAACCACTACACCGTTTGGTCGGCGCGTCGAAGGGTAGAGAAACTTCTTTCAGCAGAGGCAACGCTAACTAGTAGTGTTGCCAAAATTTTAAGTAACGCGTAAATAGTAGGATATACATCTTTGTCACAAGCTCTCATTGCATCTATGGCAGAAGAGGGGAGCTTTTCTTCTTTTTTCCATTTTTCTCTCCATAGTGCTAGCTCATTTTCAATCAGAATAACACTCATTTGTATCAATCCTAAAATTGGTATGAACTTCTTTAATAAGTTTTGAAGCTCGTTGCTTTCTGATTCTGTTGGTTTTATCCATATCGGGGGTTGGAATCAGTAATCGAAGGCCAAAACAATCCAAATTTTCTTTTGGAAATCTTCCTATTAGGTCTTCAATTACATTGTCCAATAAAGGTATGTAAACCAAGATTCTAAAATACTCTTCTGGTATTTGAGTATTGTAGTTCTCACAGTGTTTTTGACGTCTGGCTAGGCGTGAAAAATTCACATCAACTTCAAGCTCCGAACATATATCTTCAACCTCACTGAATAGAATAGAAAAAGATTCCACGCAGTCTTGGCGCTTCTTCTGCAAAACCGAAATTGTATCTTCAACAATGGACGCAGCTTTTCGCAAATCGAGATCAGGAGCCTGAAGTTTTCTGCTTAGTGGCAGAGTTTGCTTCAAGACATCAATTAATGGTACTAAAGCTGAAACAAACTGGACATTGCAAAGTGAGCATAGAAGAGAAGATGCATTAGAGGAATTGGTTAGGTCCGACCAGCTTGAAATCGATTCAAGCGCTTCAATTATGTAAGGTAGAGCTTCGCAGAATTGAATAACACCATCATGCCTTTCAACCCAGCACACACTAGTCCAGACATCACGCGTGGAAAAATAATTACCCTCGGTGCCATGGTTGCTTAGAAGAGCATAGTTGTTCCAAAAAGGGGCAGAGGCCCCCGGGAAAAAGGACATAGTCGTTTGGGAGGGGGATGGTCACTACCTGAGTACTTGTTTTGTGTACCGCGTATTGTGTCGTGTGTTGTGTACATAAATACATTTAAAACCAGGGTTTTTTCTGAGGGGGGGGCTATAATTCTTTGACCCCCAACCCTTGAAGCCGCCAATGGAGTGCAGTTATATGACTTTGGAACCAAATTTAACATAGAAGGTAGTGTACTGTTACTTATTAATGCTGAAATGAATTTAAGTAGCAAAAAATTCCAAGATCACCTAGATAAAAGGGAAGTTAGTATGACAGCTAGAGAATATCTTGGATCACTTAAAAGATAGCGTGAACATGAAAGAGATAATACAAGCAACCAAAGTAATTCCTTTCATGGGTTCAAAACGTGAAATTAAAGAAGCAGAGCAAACACGCAGGCTAAAACAATCTTTAACAGAGTTGGCTAAAGGAACAATCAATTCTATACTTGCTGCTGTTTCCCTTGTTAACATTAGCCGGTCAGTTACCAGGAAAAACAGATGACAAACCTAAAACCTGTTTAAATAATCCAACAGTGGATAACCAATTACAAAAATCGCTGTAATTTCAGGATATTTCTTCTTTGAGTTGTACAATTTCAGCTTGAGGAAGACCGGTCGTTTGGGAGATGATATTGATGAAAACACCAGCTTTAAGTAGGTTCCTCGCAACTTCAATATCCCTTTCTTTTCGACCTTCCACTCTATCTTTTTCATGACCGATTTGGATGCCTTCTTCTCTGCCTTTTTCTATACCTTCATGAAGTTTTTGTTTAAGGCAAGATATGTTATCATCCTCACGTTTCTTAGCTTGTTCATATATAGCCTGTTCTTCCCTAGTCCAACTATACTGGTTCAACTCATTATGAGCCCTGCCAATAATCTCATCACTCCCTACTGTTTTCTTTAGATCCTCTTCACTAGTCTTATTTGCGTACCTAAAAAATAACACAATTTTTCGACTATATTTTCTAATTGATCTTCTTTTGTTTTTGCAAATTTCGGTAGCTCTATGAAAATGAACCTAAGATCCTTTAGTTTATGTCTGTGAGTAAATTTATTAAGGATAATATGGTCAGTCAGATATGTAGTCTGCTTCATCATATAATAGAACAAAGTCAGTGATTGCAATAAAGAAAATTTCTTTGAGATCTTCATATTGGTCACCTATGTCAGCTTGATCTGAATAAGCTTTAGCAGCATAGTATTGAGCGCATTTTTCGAAACCAGTAGCTCTGGCGACTTGCATCTCAATAATTGTTTGAACACCCTTAGAATCTCTACACAACACATCAACAATACTTTCCTTTTTAGCGGAAATTTTAGGGTTTTGAATGGGATTTTGGAACTCAACATCTTTTATTTCAGTTTCACCAGTAAGACCTAAAATATTATTGAGAAAGTGAATAAGAATGTCTTTGTTTTTCTCAGTGCCAAAGATACGCTTGAAGACGAGGAAAGTAGACCAGGAAAACTTTCTTCCTGGTCCCTCGTAGAACCCTACATGAGACTCGCGTCTCATAAAGCTCCCACTAGTCATTGCCCTAACCCTATACTTAATTACCAGTGCAAAAAAAGATTTGGTCTACTCTTTGCGATTCTTTCTAGTAACTTAGCTGCTTCGGTTTTATGCCTACTCAGCTTCTTGTACTTTGTCTGAAACCACTTTCTCAGTTTCCTATTAAAATTCTTATTATGTACTCTAGCTCAGTTATGTGATACTTCCCGTAATAGTTAAACCAACCCCTTAGAATTGGATTACATATTTGTGATATATCTTCTGTTTCCAAGTTTGTTCTTCTAGCAAATTTCCAGCCTCTGATATCTTTCTACATCTTTTTCAGACTTTCTTTACTTACGGTTGTAGTAAAACTTACAAATAGACTAACATCTTTTCTATTTCTTACAAGCTTTTTGCGAAATTCATATCCTAGGAATGTAAATGACACATTCTCATGACTATCCTTTCGTTTTCCATCTTGACAGTAGATGATTTTGGTCTTTGTAAGTTTTATTTCCAGCTTGTAAGTCTTCAAGTCTCTGCTCAAGTTGACTTAAAATTAGTTGTGCTTGGATCTTGCTTATACAATGTATAACACCATCCACACATCAAAGCTGTAGTGCATGAATAGGTTACTTAAGATAGGAATAACTACACCTCCCTGCGGCACTCCGCTGAGACGCTTTATCTTTGTTCCATCTTCAAGTTGTATATCTGCACTTAGCCATCTTTGTATATATAAGAGAACCCATTTGTTTGTAGTGTGCTTTCTGACTGCTTTCATCAGTAGATTGTGGTCTATGTTATCATACATTCCTTTGATGTCAAACTCTATTAACCAATTTTGGCCGAAGCATCGCTTCCTGGTTTGTCCTATGGCATCTAAGGCTGATTTATTTGGCCTATAACCATATGAATCCTCATCAAATACCAAAGCAACAGTGAAATCCCATATGAAAGGGGAAAAACACTCAAGTTTGACAGAACTTGCTGTTAAAAAAGTTCTTAGTGTTTAAGATTTTTTTCACCAAAAACTGTTTCCATTGAAAATCAACAGCCAATTATAAGCAAACTATTTTTTTGCTGCTATTGTCATTTCTCTTGAAATCTGTTAGTAAAAAGTCCTATCATTCAATACGGGGCACACTCAGTTGTTCTCAACCGTTTATGTTGCCTCTGTACTTACAACGGATTTCTAAAGTAGTATTCAAAATCTTATCATTTCCAAAAACAATAAATTTCTTGTAATTTACAACCGAAAAAAATTTCACAAGATCATCCTACTTTTCAATGATTCAGTACCCTCCCTCCCCTCCCACCTTTATTTCCCCAGGCTTTCTAATTGTAACTGTGCTCGTATGTTTTTTCCTAATTGACCGGATGTCGCCATGAAAGATATAACTTATTCCTTCTCGCGGCAACAAAAAAAAAATCTAATTCAAGAAATACTAAAAATTTATGCTGCGTATAAAGAAATGTTTCAAAACTAGAGTTAATGTATGGAAGATCCTCAAAAAGAAGGAAGAAAAATATATTATTCTACAAACAAAATTCAAATCATAATAATAAAGCAAATTAATATTTTATTCGTTATGTTATGCGGCACGTTACGTCGAAATTAAAAAAAAGTTTTAAGATTTTAATTTTCAAAATCCAGGGGGGTGCAGTTTAAGCGCTAACTGACCTTGGCTGAGTTTGAATGACATTTCGCAAACCGAAACTTTTAAAGTTCTGAGAACATATTTTACCAGACTAAAAGAAGAAGAAAAAAATCAAGTGCGTTACCATAAAAATAGTGGGAACTTCATTAAATCCCTTTTCAGCTGCGAAAATGATCCAACCTATTTCTCAGAACAAAAATATAAGTTTTAATTTTATTTAATCAATATTTTTTGGACTTAAATATTGTACTTAAAAATATTCATCTAACATTTTAATCCGTGTTTGTTTGTAGCGGGAAAATCAGTGGAGGTCTAATTTACCCACTTGCACTAATCCAATCGATCTGAAACTTGGCAGATAGACTGGTAGTCGATGACAATGCATACTTGCATTTTTTTACTGCTTTTCCCAACAAATGATTCTTCAGGATTTTCTTAGAATTTTTATATAGGTATAATTTATTCAATTGTGGCAGCTGTCACTTTGTGGCAGCTGTCACTTTGTGGCTGTTTTGTTTTGGGGTTAATTATTTATTTAACAAATGTCATGATTAATGGTTTAAAATACTTTTTTCTGATTTTTTAATTTAGTTTTTGTTTTAACTACACCTAAGCTTCTTTCTATGTATTAAATCATTAAAAGTTGAGATATTTAATGATTTTAAATATTATTTTTATTATGTAAATTTTATTTACTTTGAATTATTTGTACACATTGAATTATTTGCTATATTTAGACATATTTAAAAGGACTTTTTATAATTTCCTACAAGAAAGAAGCCATTGTAATGACTTCATCAATTCCAAATAGATGGTGCTCATCCATTTGAAAGAATACGTTTTACTCATGTTTTTTTATTGACTTCCCCGAGTTAGAAAAGGACAATTGAACTAAAGATCGGACCTTTGGTTGTTGTTTATGGATGTAAGAATGTTTTAAAAATCTGTGAACGGTTGTGTGTGGTCATCAAGAATTTAAAATTGATGGACATGTGTGCTTTTGTCAGATCTAGTATGAGTGTTGTTGTAGAAACAAGTCTGTGTTGAGGATGTTGTAAATTAAAGAAATTTCCGAACATCGATACCATTTTCTTTTCCCGACTTCACAGACTTGTAAATGGTAGCAGCAAAATGGGATACGAAATTCCAGTGTCCACTATCCATGCAATGGTGTCCATACATGTTCCAGCGACCATGATGAATGTTTACTGCGCCATAGTGCAGATGTTATGTAAGTACTATTTTCTTTTCTGAATAACTGGTGCCTGTAGTAATATCTTTTCAGTATTATGCTATGAGATTTAAAATAGTATATATTTGAAAAATCCTAAACAAATGGGTTGTTTGATTTTGGAAGTAAATTCATATATTTTTTATCGAAGTGAAAGGATATTACCTATTTTAGTCTGATTGATTTTCTTACTGAAGTTGGCTAAACTTATTTTGTGATTGCATTTTCATTAAGATAAGGTCTAGATTTGAAATTTTACTAGCTCTAGCGTTTGTATTTAGAGTTTTAGAATAGTATTTCATTGAATAATTCGGTGTCAACTTTTTGTTAAAATTAATTAGTACTTGTAGCTGTTTACATTTTGAGAATATTAATTTGTTTTAAGAAATTGATTGAATTGATTTTTTTTGCCAAGGTTGAAAACTTATTTTGTGGTTGTATTATCATTTAACGTAAGTGCTAGATTTGAAACTTAACTATTTCTATCATTTGTATTAGTGTTTAGGATAGTATTTCATTGATAGCTTATTTCAACTGTTGGTTTGTTGAAAATTGAAATTCGTAGTTGCTTATATTTTAAGAATATGAAGTTGTTTAAGAAATTAGAATTCTGGTGCTTGTTTTCGGTTTCTAAAAAGAAACGTTTTAAAAGAATTCTGTGTTTAAGTAGTGTTTTGTGAAGTTGGTTTTTGCTGCTACGAAGTTTGAAAAAGAACAAAAGTTTGATTTAAGGAAAATAAAAGTTTCCTGTGTTTATTCTGAGTAGAGGTAAATATCTTAAAGAATTACACTGGTTTAGAATATTGCTGTGAAAGGGCTTATTCTTGTTTTTATAAGTTTGAACACGTTCATGTGAATATACTAATATGCTTTGAAAAAAAAATTCTATTTGTGATTTCAAAAAGTGGATATTTAAGTTTATGGTAGTAGTTCATTTTGTGTGTGAATGCTATATAAATTGAAATTTGTGAATATTGCATTTGAGAACTGTAGTGATTCATATCCGATAGTTTAGATTTACGTAGCGAAATGAAGGATTGTGTGACCTTGGAAGTTATTTATGTTTAAATAAAGTGTAGAGTATTCGCTTTGGAGAAGGGAAAGTAATTCGTTAAAAAGATCATCTAAGCATTTAAGCTTTTTTTTTTCTCCCCTTTTCTCTTTTAGCAGAAAGATATCTTTATATGAATTGAGGATTTGTTTATGTTCATTGTAAGCACATGACATAGAGTGGGGATTCTTTTGAAATAAGAATATTTTATAATCTTGTAGAGATTATATTGCACTTTATTTACGATTATTAATATCAGAGTTTTTGTGTCACAATTTAAATAGCTTATATATAGGAATGTTGATTTAGTTAAGTGGTTAAAGATCAATGAGTCTATATTGCAATTTTGAGTGACATTATTTTTATAAATTAATATGACATTATTTTTATAAATTAAGTGACATTATTTTTATAAATTAATATTATTTGATCTTTGTAAATGTTTGAAGTGTTATGAATATATATTTGCAGTCATTGATAAATTATATACCAGTATACACCTGTGTTTTATATATCAAGTTACGAAGTTTTTGCAGTGAAACTTTTTTTATAAGTTAAAACATTTTGTTAAGTAATTTGCTTGGTTAGGTTTCAATTAATGTTTCAAATTGATTGCTGTACATTATATTTAAGGTTACTTAAATACTTTTGAGTCAAGAGGGAAAATCACGAGTCAAAATTTAATTTTGGGAGTTTTAGTAGTAGTTGAATATTTTTTTTATCATTTGATTAGTTCAGTTGTGCACTTGAAAATGGCATTCTTGGCTAAAGGTCGCAAACAGGACTTGTTTGCTGTGTGCGAAGAACTAGGAGAAGAGGTTCAAGCGTCGAGTAAAATTCCTGAAATTAAGTAAATCATCTTGAAAAGTAAATACTACGTAGAAGAAGAAGTCCGCATGATTTTGGAACATGTAATCCAAGATAGGTTGCAGGAAGAAAGATTGGCAAAAAAAAAAAAAATACAATGGGAAGAAAGATTATCTCAAGAAAAAATACAAAGGGAAGAAAGATTAGCACAAGAGAACATACAAATAAAAGAAAGGTTAGCTCTGGAGAAAATGTAACATGTATTAAAGCTAAAACGGCTGGAGCTGTCGAAAAAGGATGCGTTGCCTCAAACGAATCAAAGATCTGGAAATGGAGACCACAGAATTCAGTTAACACAAATCACTCAAAAATTTGATGACAAGCGAGATGAAATGGGTCTGTACCTGATAAATTTCGAGAGGAAGGCTGAAATGGCACTGGTTCCGAAGAAAGATTGGGTTGCTTACCTTTTGGGTGTGCTGCGGACGGAAATCTCAAACATGTTGGCAAGGGAACCACCTGAAGATGCGAGTGATTATGATTTTGTGAAAAGTCTTATCTTAAAGAGATGCAAGCTCAATAGCGAAAAACTGAAACAATGCTTCTATCGACATCAGAAAACTCCTAAGAAGTCTTGGCGAAATTACATCCATGAACTTTATAGCTATTTTACCGAGTGGATTGAAGATATGCAAGTATCCACATTTCAGCAGCTGAAAGATTTGATTATTACAGAGCAACTCAAGTTTCGTGTTCCAGCTGAAGTACGCGAACATTTCCTAGATGATTGGATGAATATGATAACGCCATATGAGTTGGCTGAAAAATTGGATGAATTCGAGAGTATTAAACAGAGCTTCCGGAAAAAAGAATTTCCACAGAAAAGTAATTTCGAGGAGGTCATCATGGTGGATTTAAACCTAAGGAACCAACAAAAGATTTCAAGGATAAAACTCCAATGGAAAAAAAAAACTCCAATGAAAAAAAAAAAAATTCCAAATGAAAGAAACACAGAGAAGGAGTTTGAACGAAGAAAACAGCCTCGTTTTTATGAATGTGGATCTTTATCACATTTGAGACCCCAATGTGATAAACTCAAAAAGAAGTTTGAAACAGTGGCCTCTAATGTAATCGCGAGTTATGGAAACTCCGATGCACTTGAACCCTACACAAGTCTGGGAAAGGTAAATGGGATCGAGATACCGGAGCAAGTCTTGACCTGGTTTGTCAAAAGTATGTCAAGCCATCAATGTTTACGAATGAAACAGCGTGGATTCGAACTCCACTCGTAGAGAATCCCACTTGTTTGCCTTTAGCTGAAGTAGAGTTGGACTGTGAATTTGGACACATAGTGACCAAAGCTGCTGTTCTAAGAGACTCGTTGGATCAAGGAAGGTACCTTTTGGGCAACAAGACTGCCGCATTGTTTGAAAAGGCAAAACACGATGAAAAGGTCAAGGTTCACATTGTGAATGCTGTTCAAACCGGTGCTCAAAAGAAAATTGCTGATGTTGAAATACAGTGTCCAGAGGCAGAAGAAATTAGTGTAGAAGATGATCAAGATTATGAAAACTTAGAGGAAGAAAATTTCCTACCTTTGGCAGTTCTTAAGATTCCTGAATTGAATCTTATGAAAATGTCTATGAAAGAATTTTTGAAAGAGCAATAGAAAAGGGCTGAATTGAAACCCCTATTTCAGGAGGCTAGAAATAGCTCAATTTCTAGAAAATCAAGGTATATAGTGAAAAATCAGGAATTGTTCTTCAGAAAAGAAGACAAAGATGGAACATAGCGGTTATTGCTTGTCGTTCTTGAGAAATACCGAACACAGATGATGATAATATGTCACGAAGGGACAGCTGCTCATCTGGGTGCGACCAAGACCAAAGATGCTTTGTTCAAAACATTCTATTGGCCGAACTGTTATAAAGAGGTGGAAAATTTTGTGAAAACATGTGACGTGTGTCAGCGAGTTGGAAAACCGCAGGATAAAAAGAAGGCTCCTTTAAAGATTGTTCCAGTCATTTCTGAAGTATTTTCCAAGTTGAACGTGGATGCTTGTGGTCCTTTACCTGTGACTTCTTCTGGGAGTAGATACCTCATCACAGTAATCTGTATGTCATCCAAGTATCCCGATGCCATTCCTACTGAAAATCTTTGATCAACGACTGTAGTGGATGCCTTACTTCAAGTTTTTAGCCGCATTTACTTCCCAAAAGAATTACAAACAGACCAGGGTACGTCATTCATGAGTGCTCTGACAGCTGAATTTCTAGAAAGGTTTGGAATAAAGGTCGTGCGAAGCTCCGTACATCACCCGCAAAGCAATCCAATTGAGAGGATGCATATAACGTTGAAGAGAATTCTCCAGGTCCTATGCCTTGAATCGGGTCCAGATTGGGAAAACATTTTGCCTCAAGCCCTCTTTGCTTTAAAATCGGTGACCCACGACAGTACCGGCTTCTCGCCAGCAGAACTTGTCCATGGCAGAAATTTGAAGACTCTTGTTATGCTATATGACAAGTTAACAGAAAATAATCGTGAGGAAGATAGTGTTATGGACTATGTGTTTGAACTAATGAATCGCATGAAAAGATGCCAGGAAATCGCTGTACAAAATATGGGATGGGAGATGTCAAAGAAAGACAGAAACTTTGGTACGATAAAAAGACTGTGAAAAGAAAGCTTAACATCTGTGACCTAGTTTTGGTGGTAACACCATCCAAAATAAACAAGTTATCCGTACAGTGGGTAGGACCTGATGAAGTAGTACAACAACTGTCAGAAACAAACTACGTAATCAAGTTTCATGAAAAAGACAATACTCATGTATACGTTATCAATATGCTTAAACCATACTACAAAAGAGCCGAAAATGTAAACTTGTTGTGCTTGGAAGAAAAGGAAGAAGATGAAGATATTCCTGGTCTTAGTGGTATAATAGAGTCAAACAATTTAGAACTGTGATATTTTTAGAGACCTCAAAATGAACACTCGTCTATTACAATTTCAGTGGGATCAATTGGAATAACTGTTGATTACCTATTCCAGTATCTTTTCAAATCAGCCTGGATGCACAGATTTGGCTGAACATGATTCTTAGTTAGAAACAGAAAAGCCAATATTTGCCAAACCTTATAGAATGTCCCCATGACAGACAGAAATTTTAAAGACGGAGGTGAACAAAATGTTTGAACTTAAAGTGATTGAACCAGGAGACTCTGGTTTTACTTCTCCTCTTATATTAGTGGAAGTACCAGGGAAAGACGCTATACGATGTATAGACTATCGTCGTTTAAACAAAGTAACAAGGACACAATTTTTCCCTATACCAAACATCGAGCAACTCATTGAGAAGGTGTCAGCAGCTAATTACATTACTGTGTTGGACTTGACCAGGGGTTATTGGCAGATCCCTTTAAGTGAACGAGCACAAAGATATGCTGCGTTTGTGACCAGTTTTGGTACCTTTAAGCCATTTAGGTTACCTTTCGGTCTTAAAAATGCTCCGTATTATTTTAGCCGACTAATGGCTGGACTGTTACAAAACTGTGAAGAATTTGCCGTTCCTTATTTGGATGATGTTGCCATATTTTCTCAGATCTGGGAAGAACATTTAAAACATCTGGAAGAAATATTTGAAAAGATGAATATAGCCAAACTGCATATCAAACCTTCAAAGTGACAATTTGCTAGAGAATACGTTAAATATTTTGGACATATGGTTGGACAAGGTCAAAGAACACCTAGAGAACTCAAGGTTCAAGCCATTAGAGATTTTCCTAAGCCCTGTACCAAAACTCAAATCAGGTCGTTCTTAGGACTTGCTGGTTATTACCGAAGGTATATACCAGAATTTTCTGTGATTGCGGCCCCACTGACAGATCTTCCAAAAGGAAAGTGTGTAAAATCATCGATCAAATGGAATACTGCGTGTGACAAAGCCTTAGAGAAATTGAAGAAAAAACTTTCTCATAATCCGGTGTTATATAGCCCCGATTTCTCATTGACATTCATCATCCAGTGTGACATATCAAACCTTGGTATTGGAATCGTGCTATCACAAGTTAACGATGATGTTGATAAACATCCCATTATGTACTTAAGTAGGAAGTTCGTTCCTGCTGAGCAAAAGTATAGTACTACAGAACGTGAATGTGCCGCCATTGTGTATGCCATCCAAAAGCTAAGATGTTACATTGATGGACAGCAAATATTTGTCATACAGACAGACCATAACCCTTTAGTCTGGTTGGAAAGGAACATTGGGACAAATCCGCGACTTTTAAGATGGGCATTAACTTTGAAACCGTTTAATTATGAGGTTATACATCGTAAGGGGAAATTGCATCAGAATGCCGATAGCCTCAGTCGTATTCCTTATAGTGCATGTACATAAATTTCTAATTTTCTTTTATATATTGTCATTCTTTAAATTTGTGTTATATTTCATGATTTGTATTGTAATGTTTATTAATTTTATATTTAGTTAATATCTTGAAATAGTTCAGGCACTAGTGTTCAGTAGAGAATTTAGTATTTGCCTTGTGTGTGCACTGTTTTATTTTTAGAATACAGAAAACTTTTCCCTCAAACTTCGTGAAAAGTTTTCCTCTATGAGTGGAGGAATAAGTGTAATGACTTCATCAATTCCAAATAGATGGCGCTCATCCATTTAAAGAATAAGTTTTACTCATGTTTTTTTAGGGACTTCCCCGAGTTCGAAAAGGACAATTGAACTGAACAGCGAACTAAAGATCTGATCGTTGGGTGTTGTTTATGGATGTAAAAGCGTTTTAAAAAACTGTGAACGGTTGTGTGTGGTCATCAAGAATTTAAAATTGATGGACATGTGTGTTTTTGTAAGATCTGGTATGTGTGTCGTTGTAGAAACAAGTCTGTGTTGAGGATGTTGTAAATTAAAGAAATTTCCGAACATCGCTACCATTTTCTTGTCCCCACATCACACCACATTTAAAAATTTCTAAGTTGCAATTAAACATAAAAGTTGGTTATCCATATAGAAGATTTATATTAAAAACTTTGTTTTTATGAGTTTTCTTTCTTCTTTTTATTAATGGTATGCACAAAAATTTGAATTTCTGCACGCGATTTGAATTGACTGCACGCGACTAACCGCGTGACAGAAGGTCGGCGGCTTAACCAAGGGTTAAAGATTCTATGGATTGTTTAAAATGTTACGTTATAATTTTTTTAATATGAAAAGTATTTCTTCTTTACTGATCGTCTGAAACTAATGTTTGAAAGCGAGAGTAATATTATTAAAGTAACAAGTGTAAATATTTGAAAAAAGCAAATATTTCAAATGTAAATATATTCAACTGAATATTCTTATTACTTATTATTACTTAAAATGATGTTATTCTTATGTTTTGTTTACATGCAAATGATTATGATGCAAATGTAATTACACTCAGTGGGGCTATGTGAAAAGTTCAAGTTGAGGGATTTAAAGTATTATCATAAAGTTAAAAAAAATACAAAAGTACAAAAAAAAAAAGCTTGATAAATATTGACATGAATTTACAATAGTTTTATTTAGTCATAGCAATGCAAGAAAATTTATCAAAATTATAAGAAACGATTCCTTCTATCCACTGTATTAAAAGCATGTGTTGAAAAAGTAAATTAATACATATTAATTTAAATCGCCAGTTCATTTCGTTAAAAATCACTTTAATATATTTACTTAAAATTACCTAAAATAATTTGTTTAAAAAATATACCCAAAATAAATTAATATATTATTAGTTAAGTACTACGCTGTATTTATGGATTTAATCGGTAAAAAATTACTAAAAGATATAAAAGTTGGCAAAAAGATATCTACTACCTCCCTATAGAATTTCTTGGCGACAGCCCTGTCAGTCGCCCAAACGGGTAGAAATTCGATCTGCTAGACCACTTCCCGCAAATGGGTATCGCGCAACTGAGACGACACCAAATCACAGTAAAGCTCGCAAACGTAACACTGAATAGATTGGTCAGAACCAATTTTATTTTTTATATGGCCCCTTGTCTATTGCCGGGAACATTTCTCAGCCCCAATGTTCCCTATCAGCACATCTACGTGACATACAAGACTTAGAGGAGCGGCCATATTTGGTCACTAACGATTTTTATAGAACACAGTATTCGCAGTATGGCCCATGTGTTGCCCTTGCGCCGTTAAACTCCTACCAACCAACCAATAATCCCAACTTAGTTCAACCTAACGAAATGCTGCCGCTTTGCATCAAACGTGAGATTTCATAACTTTTTCAGACTGATCATTTTACTTGGCGGATTTTGTTTTCCAACGTCTAGTTGTTTTTAGGGAGATTATACCTTTGCCTCCCCAATTGGTTTAGCACAGTGTCGATCCCCCCCCCCCTCCTTTGCTCTAATGTACTTGGCGCCTGTGGAAGAGGCCACTCAGTGATAGTGTTTTTCATATCTCTACTTAATTCCACTATTTTACTTTGTACTTATTGCATACTTACAGATACTCATTTTGCATTTAGACCAGGGTTAGAAAATTACGACGTTATAACTTGTCAAAACGCATCACACCACTGATTAACACAGCAATAAAGTAATTTATAAATATTCTATGGGGCCACTTGCCATTGATTAGGATGTTTCTAATATTTTGTCAATGTTAAACTTAGAAAATTTTCTCAAATGTATGCTGCATTGAATAAATTAACATTATATAGTTCATTTTTTAAAGTGAAACATACCAAATTGTTTGAAGACACATATTTCTCATTTCAGAATGGTGGATCAACTACCCTTTCAGAATGGTGTTGCTAGTGTCAAGAATATTTAATAACATTTTCCAGTTGAAACAATTTAGCGTAATTAAAATAGAAACAGTAAGCGAATTTACATATTCAACCTGTGCCAAATGACTAGAATTTCAATCTATCCTAAAAGAATTGTTGAGGTATCAAGTTCTTCAGGTGAAGATATACGCGTTAGAAGAAAATACATATGTTTAGTTTATGTTCCAACATTTACTATATTTTGCACTAATTGGTTTTATAAATATGCAAAGTTGAAAAGGCTTTATGATCGTGTAAAACGAATTTTAATTTGCGTACTGAATTTCTAGGCTTTGCATACATTAATTATCCTCAGAAATATCTTACTGCACATTTCCTTACTGCAACTGGAAAATAAACCAATGTATGTAAATTTTGAAATCAACTACTTCCCTAAAACATCCTTCTTTACAGGCATCTCTTATACAAACTAGAGACAATATGCATGATTATGAGGTTTGCCACAAAACATTTTACCAGAAGTCCCATCTTTCCCGACATCTCCTAACTCATACTGGAGAGAAGCCGCATATTTGTGAGGTTTGCAACGAAACATTTTCCCAGAAGCCCAATCTTTCCACGCATCTCTTTACACATACCGAAGAGAAGACGTATGTTTGTGAGGTTTGCAACAAAACATTTATCGAGAAGTCCAGATTTTACAAAAAAATTCTTACTCATACTGGAGAGAAGCTGCATGTTTGTGAGGTTTGCCACAAAATGTTTTCCCAGAAGTCCAATTTTTCCATGCATCTCCTTACTCATACTAATGAGAAGCCGCATGTTTGTGTGATTTGCAACAAAACATTTTCCCTGAAGTACAATCTTTCCAAGCATCTCTTTACACACACTGAAGAAAAGAAACATGTTTGAAACACTCTTGCGACAAATCTTATTTTGTATGTGCAGTCTTGCTTATTCTTTGTAAGCATTGCTTACATTCATGGTCATACTGGAAAGAAGTTCCATGCTTGAAATGGCTAAACCTTTTATCAAGATCATTCTTTTCAAAACGCACTGGAGAAAAACTTTCCCATATTCCACTAAGTATTTTGTTGTTAAAACATTGTTGGCAATTAATTTCTTACTCGCAATCAGTAGAAATGTGTGCTGCCGAATAGTTTCTTAAAAGATAAATGAATCCCGAGTAGTCATCAGAATTTTCATATAATGTAAAAAAAAAAAAAAAAAAAGCCTCTTGTTTGTAGTTTCAGAATTTTCCCCCCAAGTTCACTCTTTCCAATATTAAAGATCTGGAAGTTTTTAACCTGGGCTATTTAAGAATTGTATCCCCCCTCACAAATTATGTAAAGTTAAAGTATATTTCCGTTTGTTCTTAATAAAATTGCATATTCTAATACCTTTATATTTGTAAGTTCAGTATACCAATTTCTGACCAGTTGAGACTTTTTAAAGTTTTGCAATCTATTATAATTCAATTATAAAAAATAACTTTATTAAATTTTAGAGAATTCTCCTTATATTTCATTTTTGTTGGCTATTTTTTATCGTTTAGTTTTACATAAAATTGAATTTCTTTTTGTGTAAATCAGTTTTTCGGGGAGAGGACGGAGGTATGCGTTACCATACACAGGAATCAATTGTAATAATGATATATGAAATAATTTATTGTAATATCCTTTAATTAATTATGCAGCATTATTAAGCAATGTATAATTTCTTAGTAGAAAATCTCAATTTTACTAACTTTTACACACAACATTTACTGAATGTTTAGTTAAGCTCATATTTTGCCTCATAATTTTTAATGCAAAACCTAAATTTCGAGTTCGTTTGGAAAGTTAATTAAGGCTTCTTTGACAAAAATTTAAACAATGATGACCAAAAACTATTCAGTGATGCTTATTTTAGATGGATCAATTTTTATTAAGAATTTAACTAACACGGTAATGTGTTCTTTTTAAAATAAAAAAAATTGCTGTTTTTATATTAAAGAATAGAAATAGTTTTCTCCAAACAAATCTTCAAGCTTTAAATACCATGCAACACACAACGTGACTCACTATATTAACACTGCAGTAGGAAAATCTGCAACTATCTGTTGGTCAGGAACTTTCTGGAGCTGGTGAATGTGGTACAAGGCCCATAGAGAAATGGTAATGTACCACTAATAGTAGGGTGGTTCAAAAAACTTTTTTTTCAGCTACAGATCAAGACACCCCCTAATTTTTTTACATTTACCCATGGTATTATTCTCCTAAAATTTTAGCTTCCTACTCCTATAAGAAGACGGCGCTCAATGACCATTCCTTTTTGTACTTTTTGGAATTTCGCATAATTTTCGAGTTTTATGCTGATAAGAACGCATGGCTACATTTTTACAAAAAAAAAAAAAAAATTTATGGGTTTTAAATGCATGTAATATAGTTTGGCAACAGTTATCTACTGTATCTGTCAACATCCATATTATCAAAAACAACGTATGATCGTGAAGCATTTCGTTTGATTGTTCCAGTAGTCGCAGCTTTGGGGCATGTTCCTCGAGCGTTTCCTCTTTAAAGAGGGGTCAAAAAACCTAGAAAAGAATACGCTGAATTAAGCAATAGGTAAATTCAAATCTGACTGTCCTGTAGCCCTTCATTGGAACGGCAAACTTCTGCTAAAATCTTTTGGATTAAGAAAGATTGACCGTTTGTCTCTATATGTTTCGAGAGATGGTATTGAAAAACTTCCTAGTGTCTCAAAATTGAGTGGTGGAAGAACAGCGAAATATATTTCCAAAAACTGTTTTTATGCTAGACAATGGCAAGTTGAGAATTAAATTTGGACAAAGTTTTGATACTACAAGTATGACTATTACTTGTGTATAAGAGGCATGCATTAATTTGGAGAAAATATCGGACGTGAACTATTGTGGCTAGCCTGTTGACACCATGTCATGTAATTAATGTTGGCAAAGTTATTTTAGTTGTGCTATGGACCATCATGTTTCACAGAGGTTTCTCTCTTCAACAGATTTAAAGCCGTTTGAAAAAGAATTGCACAAACAAACTTTCAGGATTTATAACTGAAAAAAGACGTTAAAAAGTTTAAAGTTTCAATTGTAGCCTTTCTTTCATCTGTGTATAAATCTATAATAGTTAGAGATGATTATAAAGAAGTAATCGAGTTGAAAGTAATCGTTTTGGGCAATATACCAGAGAAAATCAATTGCAGAGCAGTTTCATCAATTCATTAAGCACAGTGGATAGCTAAACTCCTGTACATTTTTAAATCCTTCTATTCAGAGACCAGCAAGAGGGTTTCCGTATAACTAATAGAGAGAAGAAATGCAGCTCTAGCTATTTGTACAGTTCAATGCTTTTTTGTTCAGTAAAGACATGGATAGAAGCCCCACTTGCTTCTGGTAGTGACCTGAACTTGTGGAAAAACGTTAAAAAGTATAAGATAATGAATTTTAAAATTGGAATCGCCGCTGGAAAAGCTTATGTGGTATCTTTCAAATGAATTGGTTGGTTAAGCCATATTTTCACTTAGAATTACAGCAAGGGAAAAATTAAAAAGTATTTCAGATGATATGAATAACATAAAAGATTCCAGAAATGTAAAAGGGTGCGAGCTATTAAAAATGTTGAAAGATAACGCCAGTCTTGGAAAATTTGTAACAAAAAGAACTCTTGATATTTACTTTTTACTTACAAAAAGAACTCTTGATATTTACTTTTTACTTACAAAAAGAACTCTTGATATTTACTTTTTACTTACAAAAAGAACTCTTGATATTTACTTTTTACTTACAAAAAGAACTCTTGATATGGTAATTTTTCAATGTTTCGTTATCGAACATGTCTCTACAATGACAGTGGGTTACGATAATCTGAATGGCACCATCTACACAATTTATGTTGTTTACAATTTCCATACTCAACCCATATTTTTTAGATGTTATTAACTATTCATTCGATTGATTTCAATTAGATGTTGTTTTTGGTAGGAGATTGAGTGTCGTTTGAAAATGTTCATTAAGTGCAGTTATACATTTAGAAACTTTGAAAAGAGCTGAAAGTTAGAAACTATTTATACTCGCTAGTCCACTATTTATTGAGTGATAATTTTATGATTTGAAATTATATTTTGGTATTTAGATAATTTCCGATCGACTATTTTCGGCTTACAAAAAATGTAGCCAAGTGTTACTGTAATGCTTGGTTAAATGATGAAATAAACACCACTACTGATCTACATAACACCTCACTAATTATTCATTTCGTATTTAGGTGTATTAATAGCTTATTTTGAATGCTTTTCAGGATTTTATACCGCCTAATTTATAGGAGCAATTTTATCAGAATTTAAATAGCACGGGGGATTAACGAGCGTTTGTGAACAGGGGTAGAGCTCTCTACAGTTTAATTATTTCATAAACTTTTACTAACTTTTTAAAAAAAAAAAAATAATTATGGTATAAATAAAAACTTTCTTTAAGAAAATTGCTTTCAATTATACTTATTACCAAATCCACTACAAATACCCAAAAACGCACAAAATACGAAATTTTACTGTTCATTGAGCGTCATCTTTTAATTGGAGTAGGATTCTGAAATTTTGCTAGAACATTTGTATGGGTAGATGTAAAAAAATGAGGGGGTGTCTTGGTCTCTAGGTAAAAAAAAAATTTTTACCCATATATTTTTGAACCACCCTAACTAATAGTCTGCAGGCGACAGACAAAAAATGAGGAAAGATAACTGAGGATGGAATGAAATTCCCACGAAAAGAGGTTTTTCAGTAGGGGAGGGATGGGATACATTTTATAAAAATACTTTCTATTGATACAACATTGAAATTTTTTTAATAACATCTTGAAATATCTTAACACACTAAAAATGTAAATATAATGGTAATTATTTTTATATTAGTTTAATGAACAAATTAAAAGAGCAAGACAAATGTGTCTTCTCTCATGTGAGGGAGGGATGAGACGTGTGTGAAAGTTAAAATACATGCATTGTTTTCAAAAATATTAAGAAAAAATGACTGAAACAGTTTACTCATTTGTACAGTACCCCCAAAAAAAATCAAAATCAGAACGATGGCTATATCTTTTGTTCTAATTGTTGAAATAACAAACAAAAGGTACCGTTGTAAATCGTGGAAGGTTTTTAATAATTGTATGTAGTGTTTTTTGTGTTTTTTTTATCTTTATCATGAGGGGTCATCTACATATTAAAACAGAACCAAACTTTAAAAAGTTCAATAGCAACCTCATAATATTATTCCATATTTGGATTCAGCATTAAAAAAGAATGTGAAATACAAAAATTCGTAATTTTCTAATGAATGGTTTGTAATTAAAATGATAAATTAATGTTAAATAAAAAAGTTGGTTTTTTGGCCATAAATACTTAAATAATTAATATATTTCAGTAATAATTTTTTTTTCAAAAGATAGTTTGTAAATGGCCAAACATAAATAGCAATCAACTTTTGCATCAATTTCTTTTTTAATAATTAATAAAACAATTTTAAATTTTTTTTGAATAGATGAAACCTGTATTTTTTTTGCTTTCATTGGAATCAACATGGTTTGAAACTCCACCACAATTTTTTTCTTTTCATTTTGACTTTTAGTTTTCGATTTTTTAGCGAAAATGTAAAAAACGCTCACTTAAAGGGACCGTATAGTAGACGACTTTTGAAAACTATCAAAGATTAATTCAAGGTAAACTAGAGGTGTGGAAAATCGTACAACGTTCAATTATCGTAAAATAGGGTGAATAGGAACAGCGGGGTGAATCGGAACAGAATTTCTTGAGATTACAAAAAAAAAATATTATTTTATTCAAACAAAGCAATTTATTTTTTGTATGTATATTTTTAATCTGTCTAACGTATTTGGAATCGTGGAACATATGTTTTGTGTGGTTTTCAACAGTATCCTTTTTTTAAAAAAAATGTACTTCCTTAAATTACATTTATTTAAAACCAAATTTTTTAAGCAATTTGAATAAGTTATCCTTTAAAAATTTTACTGAATCAGGTGATTTTTTCATTTCATAAATAATTTCAACGTTCAAGTTACATTTGTGTTTACAGTGAAATGTTTCTGTAAAATAATCACACTTTGCTGAATACTGTTTACTAATGCGTACATTTTATATTTATTAATTTTCTAATTATAAGTAGTATATGTTATACTTCTGCAATTACAGTTTTCGATATTTTATTTATTTCATGTGAAGAATGCACATCTTTAACGTTGTAAATAAATTATGTTACTTTTGCGTTTACTTGCTATTTTTGTATTTATCTTAAACATGTCACTATAAATCCAAGTAGTTTCTATGTAATTTTAGAATATTTGTATTTTATAATGTCTTGAAACGCCTCACTGACCGTTCGATTTCTCCCTCTGTGAAGTAGAACCTTAAAAATACCTTTCGTTTTATGGAAATTCTCCCTGAAGATCTGTCAAAAAATGGTCGAAACATTTTCGCTCATAAGTCACGTGTTTTTCAACATAATGCATTGAAATTTGGTATTTAGAGTAAATGATGTATTCTGAATCGAATGAAATGATAAAAAATAAGGGTTCGTATTGAAATTTTCGAAGATAGCGTTACTTTTACTTAGTAAACGGTCCCTCAAGAAAAAGAAATTGTATCAGATATATAGAAAATCGTATGCAAAACATTTTGGTGCAAACCGTAAGATTCTACGATAATTAGAACCGAAGATATAGCCATCCTTTTTTTTGGGGGGGGGGGGGGTACTGTACCTAAGGTTTACTGTGTATTTTTTTAACCTTTATTGTATCGAACATATTTTGAAACATTACAATAAAAAAAATATGATATCTCCAGCCAAACGATTATGCTGACTACACAAACTAAATAATTTGCATAATGAGCATAGTTATTGCCTCTCTCTGGTTGTTTTATATAGGGAGGAATGAGACATGCCCCATCCCTAAATCGGGCCTGGTGTCTCATCTCTCCAAACACACAACATTTCAATAAAATAGCTTATTATTTACTGGTTTTAGACTTAACCTAACTGCTAATTCATTAAAGTTATATTATTAGGTCTACAAAACATTAATAACAATTATGTTAGCCATGATAAGATATTGAAATTTTTATTGAAAATATTAGAAAGGTACTTACTTTTAATGTTGCAAAATAGCTTTTTTTTGTTAAATAACCTGCAACAAAAATGATTCTTTGCTAGAAATAAGAAGCTATGGTTATTCTAGCTGGTGGAAGAATCAGAAATAAAAGATGTGTTATTTAGAATTATTTGCATGTGTCCCATCCCTCCCTACTCTCCCCAATGATTCCTAGGGAACGATAGGATCATCGCTTAAATGCAGATGCAAAATTCCATTGTAGAATAAGGATTGCGTTGAAACGAAAAATGTCATTACATTTTGTATGGAACTTCGGGAAGAATTGGTTATAAGGCGTTAGGTGAATATTTAAAAAATGTGTGACTGCTTTCTGATGTAAAACTTTTACTTGCAACAATACGTCCCTATTTCTTAAAAGTTAAAATATATTTACGGGGAGCGGGTGTTGTATCCCCATATCAATCCATGGCTACACTCTTCGGATATAACCGCTGCCCCCCTCCATCCTCAAATATATTTCCAAAAATATATTTATAAATTAATTTGCAAATGCTTTTTCTGAGGTAGAACTTTTACCTGCAACAGGACATTCCGAATTTCTTAAAAGTTAAAATATATTATCATGGAGGGGATATATCCCCCCTTCTCTGGTTACGTGCCATTGTGATATATTCCCAGCCCTCTCCCCTTCACCAGTCCCAAAAATGTTTTTTTATTTATTTGCTACTAGACTTTCTGAGGTAAAACTTTTGCTTGCAGGAAGACATGCCTAATTTCTTAAAAATTTAAATGGTTATGTATTCCTCCCATCTCACCTCTTGCGATATATCCCTTCCCCCCAAAAAATGTATATACATATTTTATTTGCTACTGCTTTTTCAGAAGTAAAATGGTTTACTTGGTACCAAGTTTACTGGCAATCACAATTTCTTAAAAGTTAAAATATATTTGCGGAAAAAGCGCATACTACCATCTTCAAAGGCAACGCGCCTGCGATTTATTCCCTTATTCCCCCCTCTCGTCTTCGAAAATATGTACAACTTTTGGATTTGCTACTTCTTTTTTTCTGAGGTAAAACTTCTACTTGCAAAAAGATATCGCTAATTTCTTAAAAATTAAAATATATTTTTGTGTAGGTGCAGGGATACATCCTGCCTAAAGTTACCAATACTCGTCTATTTTCTCCATATCTACCATTTTTTGCACCAGTTACTGACCATTATAAATTTGTTTTATATAAATTATTTGTATTATTCGTGAGCAATTGTAACTGATAACTTAAATCAATTTTTTCGGAGCCTTAAAATAACCATTCAAAAGCAGGTTATAGAACAAGGATTAAATAACCAAAACATCCCTCATAGAACCGAATACTTTTGCTATGTTCTCAGTATTATAGTTCTCTTAACCAGGGCCTGATTTTACACAGGGTAATTGGGGCCCGTTCACAGGGCTCCTGAATTTTTGGTGCCTCCAAATAATTCAGGTCCACAAACCGAAATTTTTTGGAAATTCGAAAAATAGTTTATTTAAAGCTTTTTTTTGTGTGTGTAAAGAGGAAACTCGTATACATGTCGTCCACGAGCATCTACAACTATACGTTTTATTTGAATGTATTTAATTATTTTTCATGAACTGAAGTATGTTTATAGGATTGTAGGAAGAGATTCCCATTAATTGTATATAATAATTTTTACAATTTGACACCTTTAAAAAATTGTATACGTGTTCGGTTTTTTTTTCTTCTTTTTTTTTAGAGTATCCATCTTACTATAATAAATGTCATTTCCTATGCGCATTTGGTGCAATTTTTTGCTTATCTAAACTATTATTCAAAAAATCTTTATTTTATTACACTTGGTATATAAGGCCTCTTTTATTAGTAAAATGTGTTTTCGAAAGTCATTTATCACGATAAGGAGTCCCCATAAGGATTTGTGCCCTGAGCTCCTGCATTTGTAAGTTGGACACTGCTCTCGCTGCAGTGTTCCGCTGTCAAGTCTTGATGCTAAAGCTGCAGACCTGCTTGTGTATGATATGTTGATCGAGATTAGGATTGTTTCTGACCCTTCACAACTGAGCTTTTACTTTAGCTAAAACCTTGATAAGTTTTTGGCCTTCTAAATCGGTTGACGGAAAATTATTATATAATTCTTAATGTTGAAAAAGAGGACATAGTGAAAACTCTCTGAAGTCATCATGATTTTGATCAGCCTCTTCTGCTTGTGACCAAAACTTAAACTAGGCTCATAGCCGAAACAATTTATTTTTCGCCCATTCCCCCCCCCCCCCGCCCCTTCTCAGTTTGATTAGAGGGTGTTCCTTTTGTAAAGGGTTGCATAAGTGTTTACAATATGATATATTTGTAAAACGAGTATCTATCTTCGGAAAAAAAGCTCGAAATTTGAGATTTTTAAACTGAGTAATGTGGGATAGATGCGATTTGATCGATTTGAAGTGTCCTTCATTTCCTCCTTTTATAAAGAAGTGAGCTATTTTAAAACTTTGAGTTGAGTTGTTAAAACAGTGTTTTTAGCGATAAAATTATATTTTGAAATAAACTGTGTGTTTATTAAAGTTCAGAAACACATATTTCAACTTCGAATTACATATAAACCCCAATTTAAATTTACATTTTAATCATATCAATATGTCAGGCTGGTTTTCAACCACACACCTTCCGATCACCTGCCTGTCATTTTAATAAATACATCACGGAAGAAACATTTTTTAAACTTTCTCAAAATAATTCATTAGGAATTGCAATCCACATTTCTGAAAAATTAACGATTTAAACAAAATTCTATCAGTCTTGCGCCCCCCTCTGCAAATAATCCTGCGGGAGCCCATGATGAGACTTGACCTAACTTTTAATTAAAAGTATCTGTACTTCCAGATTTCAATTGTGAGACGAGGCGGCCGAAATCGTTCAATTTATTTTATGATAGAATCGATGTCTTTCGGAGTATTTGCTGCAGTCAAGTTTAATAAATTGTTAGAATGAGATTTAGTTAAGTTATTCCTGTATTTATTCATGATGAATACATCTTGCTGAAAGCTTCGCCATATGGTTTCTTGGAGGACTTAGTGGAAAGCTCCGTTCTACATAATTATCACATATATTATTCACATAAACTTGAAACTATAAGTATACTGGAAAAACACATTGTTAACAGATTTTTGGGGCGGGAATCCAGGAATATGGTAATATTACGCCACCAAGTCCGATGTCAAAGCGGTAAACACAGGATTCCCAAGGTCATTGAAAGTCATTAAAAATGCTTAATATTTTTAACTTGTTTTCAAGGCCTTGAAAATGCTAAGAGGTGCTTAAAATTCCTTGAAAATGCTTTGAGGTCCTTAAAATTCTTTAATTTTTGTGGATGTTGTGTGCCCAACTGCAAAATTTATATAAATACTACTCGGACTTGCTATTCCCGAATGACCGCCACTTGTCCGTACCGTTTCAGAATTCTACGACATGTTTGTAGTACGCTTCCACCAACTTGCACTTATTTTGGTAAAATATACTTTATTAAAAATTTATATGTAGACATGATGCCTGTAAACAAATTTTCAATGGTCGTTAAAAACATTATTTAGGTGCTTAAAAGTCATTGATTTTCCTTCTGTGACATGAGTGGGAGCCCTGAGACATGCAAGTGTATCATGCATATATTATGTGGACAGAATTTAGGACTGTTTTCGACCCCTCACATCTCAGCTTCTATTATAGCTAGAACCCTGATTTTTTTGCCATCATGTTGCCTGGGTGAGTAGTCGAAAAATAACAAAATAATTGTTAACATTGAACAAGGTGACATGGTAAAAAAATCCTTTGAAAGTCGTCGAAGTCCTCGGAATTTTGTTCTTCTGAATCTTCTGGTTGTGACAAAAACTTTGGCCAGGGCTACAGTCAAAACTATTTGATGATTTTATACCATTCTTTTTTTTTTTTATTGTTATTATTCTCAGCTTGAATAGAGGAAGTGCCTTTTGTATGATTTGATGGGTAGTAGGGTGAATAGCCCTAAAAAAATTATCCCTATACTTGTGAATTTTAGCCAGGCCTACAGCTTAAATGCCTTAATATATTCATACCATTCTTTTTTTATTCCCCTCATATTGATTAGAGGAAGTGCCTTTTGTATAAACTAATAAGTAAGACGGTCTATACCCCTCCAGAAATTGATCACGGAAGTTGGGAAATTTAGCCCGTGTAATGATTGATTAAAACGGTTCAAAAGATTTCGGATATTCATCTTTCGCTCGCTTTCAAGAAGTAACTTTACTACTTTAACTTGAACTATTAAAACGGTGTACTTAGAAAAAAATTACTTATTTTTCAATTAAATTGCCTCCTTAACAAAGCTCTGAAAACAAGTGTTTCAACTTTTTACTTAGAAAATCACTGCAAGTTTAAAATAAAGTTTTCTCAGCGTCTGGTTGGATTTGAGCCGCACTCCTACTTACTAGCCTGATATCCTAACAACTCCGCCACTGAAACTTGTTGAAATTCTCTTAAAATAATAGCAAGTCTTATATTTCAAACTTAAAGCAAAGTTTATTTTGAGACGCAATTTTTTCTATATTTATTCATTTGTTACTCATACTCAAAAACATTTAGACCAGGGCTAGAGTAAATGGGAAAATTACTTGTTGTAACTTGTCAAGACTCTTCACACCACTGAATAGCACATCAGTAATGTAATTAAACCTTTGCACTCGAGGCCTTTTTCGCGCGGAGGGACCAGCAACTCGAGACATTTTAGATTCAGTTGGCGTTTATGGATTTGTTTCATAGAAACTAAACACAGTCATTGGCCTTGCATCAAATTTCCGCATCAAACCTAGTGGTCCTCTCGTGTTGCGGCATCCACTCGTGTGGCGCATGAGCAGCGCCGCTCGAGTGCAAAGGGTTAATAAATATTCTATTGGGCTAGCAATTGCCATTGATTAGGATGTTTCTGAAATTATGTCAATGTTATACTTTAAAAAATTTCTAAAATGTGTTATGCATTGAATTCACTAATTTTATATAATTCATTTTTTAAAGTGAAACATACCAAATTGTTTAAAGAAACGTATTTCTCATTTCAGAATGGTGGACCTACTTCCTTTCAGAATGGTGTTGCTAGTGTCAAGAATCTTTAATAACACTTTCCAGTTGAAACAATTTAGCGCAATCAAATTAGCATCAATCAGCAAATTTACATATTCAACCTGTGCCATCAAATAACTAGAATTTACATCTATCCTGTAAGAATTGTTTAGGTATCAAGTTTTAGGCGTGTATCTTGTGGTGAAGTAATATACATACAAATTACTAAGTTATAGAGAATACATACTTTTAGATTATGTTCCAACATTTACTATATTTTGCACTAATTGGTTTTATAAATATACAAAGTTGAAAAGCCTTCATGATTGTGTAAAACGAATTTTAATTTACCTACCCTTTCTAGGATTTGCATAAATTGATTTTCCCCAGAAATATCTTGTTGCTCATTTCCTTACACCAACTCGAAAAGAAACCAATCTGTCTAAAATTTGAAATCAACTACTTCCCCTAAAACCTCCTTCTTTACAGGCATATCCTTATGAATACTAGAGACAATATGCATGTTTGTGAGGTGTGCAACAAAACATTTTCTCAGAAATCCCATCTTTCCAGGCATTTCCTTACTCATACTGGAGAGAAGCTACATGTTTGTGAGGTGTGCAACAAAACGTTTTCCGAAAAGTCCAGTCTTTCCAAGCATCACATTATTCATACTGGAGAGAAGCTACATGTTTGTGAGGTTTGCAACAAATCATTTTCCCTCAAGTCCAATCTTTCCAGGCATCGCCTTACTCATACTGGAGAGAAGCTACATGTTTGTGAGGTTTGCAACAAAACATTTTCCGAAAAGTCCAGTCTTTCCAAGCATCTCAGTATTCATACTGGAGAGAAGCTGCATGTTTGTGAGGTTTGCAACAAATCATTTTCCCGGAAGTCCAGTCTTTCCAAGCATCTTCTTACTCATACTGGAGAGAAGCCGCATGTTTGTGAGATTTGCAACAAATCATTTTCCCTGAAGTCCACTCTTTCCAAGCATTTCATTATTCATACTGGAGAGAAGCTACATGTTTGTGAGGTTTGCAACAGAACATTTTCAAGGAAGTCCAGTCTTTCTAAGCATCTCCTTACTCATACTGGAGAGAAGCTGCATGTTTGTGAGGTTTGCAACAAAACATTTTCCCAGAAGTCTAGCCTTCCCAGGCATCTCTTAACTCATACTGGAGAGAAGCCGTATGTTTGTGAGGTTTGCAACAAAACATTTTCCCGGAAGATCCGTCTTTCCAAGCATCTCTTTACACACACTGAAGAAAAGACACATGTTTGAAACACATTTGCAACAAAGCTTTTTTTTTTTTTTTTTTGTATGTGCAGTCTTGCTTTTCCTTTCATAAGCATAGCTTACATTTGTTCTCATACTGGATAGAAGTTCCATGCTTGCAACTGCTAAAACTTCTCTCAAGAGCATTTTTTTTTTTTTTTTCAAATCACACTGAAGAAAAACTTTCTCATATTCCTCAAAGTATTTTGTTGTTAAAACATTGTTTACAATTAATTCCTTACTCATGATTGGTAGAAATGTGTGTTGCCGAATAGTTTCTTAAAAGATAAATGAATCCCGAATAGTCATCAGTATTCTCATATAATGTAAAAAAAAAAGCTTCTTGTTTGTAGTTAATTTTTCCCAAGTTCACTCTTTCCAATAGGAAAGATTTTGAAGTTTTTTGCCTGGGCCATTTAAGAATTGTATCCCCCCCCCCCCCCACAAATTATGTAAAAATAAAGTATATTTCCTTTTGTTCTTAATAAAATTGCATATTCTAATATCTTTATATGTGTATGTTAAATATACTAATTTCTGACCAGTTTAGACTTTTTGAAGTTTTGCAATTTATTACAATTCAACCATAGAAAATAACATCATAAAATTTAGGGTAATACCTTGATATTTAGTTTGACTTTTTTTTTTGTAAGTCAGTTTTTTTGGGGCGGAGAAGGGGGGGGGGGGTACGCACCCATATTAAGAAATCAATTGTAGTAATGATATATAAAATACTTCATGGCAATATCTTTAAATGAATTATACAGCGCTATTGAGCGCTATATAATTTCTTAGTAGAACTAACTGTAATATCTTAGTTTACTATCTTTCACACACGACATTTGCAAAAAGTTTAGTTAAGCACATATTTTGCTTCATAATTTTGAATGCAAAACCTAAATGTCAAGTTTTTTTGGGGAAAGTTAATTAAGGTTTCTTTTACAATTGGCATTCCTTCAAATTGACTTAATTTCTCTATGGATGGACATGAAAGCCTTTCCATTTAAGCTATCTTGGAAAGTTGTACTTATAAATAAAATGTAAACAATGATGACCAAAAACTAATCAGTGATGCATATTTTAGACTAGCTGAATACCCGTGCTTTGATACGAAATTTTACCATGTGCAATATTTTAGCCAGCTGTGAGGCCCCACGTTGCAGAAATCCGTCATAGGTGCATAGGCCCCAATTTTTTACGCTTTGCTCGCAGGAAGGTTCATCGCAACGCAAAATCGAGCTCGCTTCGATCGCTGAAAAAGTCATTGGCACATAAGCACAGGCTTACTTAACTTGAAAGGTTCATTGCTATACAAACATGAGCTAGCTTTGCTCGATGAAAGGTTCATTGCTGCGTAGGCCTGGGCGATGTTAACATTTCTGCATCGTGATATATCGGGAAGTAAACATCACGATGTCACGATACATCGCGATGCTAACTTTGTGTATATTTTTTATTACAAAATACTACAAAACGACATTTTCATAACACGCTATATAGTCGAAAGTTATGCTTAATTAGCTTTGTAAAATTTTATTAAATTTATTTTAATTTTTTATAGTTTTAGGAAGTTTATTTTAAATAACATGAGCAGCGACCGAATTATTTTCAGCGAGATACACAAAGCACCCAAGGGGGTATAAGCCGGTTATTATTATTATTATTATTTTGGTTTAATCCGGATTTTTTAATTTCTCTATCTTAATGAAATTTAAGGGGGTGCGGTACCGAAAATAAAAAAAACTTTATTTATGTACATTTTTACTTCAAATATTTATTTTATGTATGAGATACTATTTATATATCTTTGAGAAAATGCTTTTTTAAATATTGTGTTTTGTTATTTAAAAAAAATTTAAAAACCAAGAAAAATCCATAATAATTGATGTTTGCGTATTTTGATATAAGTCAAGAAAAAATAAAAAAAAATTCAAAGTGAAAGCTTTCTGTAATACATAATTATATAAAGAAAATTTTGTCTTCACAGAATTTTGATAGGTGAACTAAAAAAAATTCTCAAAGTTAAAATATTGAAATTTTTGCTTTTTTTTATGTTATCTTTTACGCTAAAAATTATATTTTAAAACAGAATTAAAAAAATAAAATTCTGTGAAGACAAAATATTTAAAACTATATAAATTAAATGCTCCAAAAATTTGAATAGCCAATTGTTAATGGTTCTGGAGATATATCGATTTGAATATGCAATATCTGTGAAAATCACTAGTGCTCGTAAAACGCACTTTAAGCAGACGCTTCAAGGTGTTACGCCCATTAGTGATGTTTAAATCACAGGTAATTTTGTGGCGTTCTAATCACCGGAGGAATAAGATAAAAACATCATTCTCTTCAGGAATGTATGAACTATTTTTTAAAATCAGAAAAAAGATTTGGAATTTTTGAAGAAATTTCGGTACCATACCCCCTTAACTTTGTTATTTTCCTTGGAAGGAGGGGGGTGGAGGACAAGTGCACTTCCTGGCGGTACACATGTTACTTTAGTTATTGGATATTCTTAATCATTAAATCAAAAACATACTTTATAATGAATATTTTATTACTTACAATATACAATATAACTATTATGCATTAATTTTATTTTTATTGTTTAACATTTAAAATTCTAATGATCTTTATTTTGTGCCCAAAAAATCTGCATTTCTGCATTTTTAAGAAGCAATGTTGGCTTGATACTTATGGAAATAAACTTTATTCAAATTGTACAAACTGAAAAAAAAATTATAAAACATTTATTTATTTACGAGACCGAAGAGGAAATCCTTAAAGTGGATGGGGAAAATCGTTTATAAGTATTTAAGCAATCAAATTAGAGAAACAACTGTGATTAGTACATGCAATAGTTCACATTGATTTTGGCAGACATAACAAACAGCTCATAGTAATAAATTACCAGATTATCTTAACTGAGTAAGAACTAGACAGAAATTACCACGCCAGAATTCTGCAATCCCCTTGCGTTAATAAATAAAGCAAAATAAAATAATAGCATGATAAAAAAAATCTTGGAAGTTAATATAAAAGATTTCAAAATACAAAAGTGTAATACTTTATTTCTTTCAAGTTAGAGAAATAATGAAAAAAAAAAATAATAATCAAAAAATGAAACACAAAAAGTGTAGGAAATGCCCAAAAATAGATATCAAGGTCTTATATCTGATCACTATTAAATAAAAATCAAAACGTTTTCCAAGAGTTGAGAGAACAACATAAATAATGTTCAAACATTAAAGGAATACTTCTTTTATCGTATCTCCAATATTACTAGACTGCTGGCACCACCTGTTAAACGGCCCGATGTCGACGGTTTCCTTATGTTTCTATACAATATTGGGAACATCGCGCATATGCAGGGCAGGGTGGATAGGATTATCACGATGTGAGCTTGCTGATGAAGTACCGCGCAAAAGCAAATGGAACTCGTTTCAAACGGCGCGGTGTCGACGGTTTCAATACGTTTCTATAGTATCTTAGGAACACCGCGCATGAATCGTGGCTCGGTTCTTCGTCCTTGAATGCGAATGAAGTATCGCCTCAGCAAAAGCAAATAGGAATCGTCTCAAACGGCGCGGTGTTAGCTGTTACAGTACGTTTCTATACAGTTTTAGAGACACCGCGCATATGCAGGGTGGATTACTGCGATGTGTTGAAGTATCGTGTTTCAAACGGCGCGGTGGCAACGGATACGTTTCTATAGTATCTTAGAAACCCCGCGCATCAATCGTGGCATCACTGTTCTTCGTCCTTGAAGTGCTAAGCAAGGATCGCGCTCTCGTCGAAAAATATCGTGATGTATCGGGTATGCGAAAATAGTGACACCGGTTCGACGATGTTGATTTCACACCGGTTTTGGACGATGTATAGATACATCGCCCAAGCCTATTGCTGCGTAAGCGTAAGATCACCTCACACACTAAAAACTAATTGCTACGTAAAGCCTTAATATTAGAAGCCCCTCCCTTGTCGAGAAACAATAAAAAAATTCCCCGTTAATAACTATAATACAACACCCCTCTAAGAATATTTTAACCTGTGATGTCTGTAAAAAGCAAAATTAGAAGATCAAAACTACTTAAATTGAAACTTTCAGAGCTCTAAGTCTATTAGAAGTCGCTTTTTGTGAAAATGTGAATTAAAATTTCATTAAAAAACAAATTAAAACTTTAACTTTATTTTTATCAAAAGTCCAATTAGAAGGCCAAAACTATTTGTGTTGAAAATTTCAGATATGTAGCCCAATTAGAAATCATTTTGTGAGATATTTGTTAATTAATTAATTAAAAAGAAATAAAATTTCAAAATTCTGTTTATCAAAAGTCCAATTAGAAGGCCAAAACTATTTATGTTGAACATTTCTGAGCTGCAGCCCTATTAGAAATCGTTTTGTAAAATATAAATTTTTATTAATTAAAAAATTTATAAAAAAAGAAACTAAATAAAAATTTAAAATTCTGTTTTTCAAAAGTCCAATTAAAATCCCAAAACTACCTTTGTTGAAATTTTCAGAACTGCAGCCCTATTAGAAATCGTTTTGTAAAATATTTATTAATTAATTAAAAAAATTTAATAAAAAAAGAACTAAATAAAAATTTAAAATTCTGTTTTTTAAAAGTCACTTATGTTGAAAATTTCAGAGTTGTAGCCCTATTCGAAATCGTTTTGTAAATTTTTTTTAATTAATTAAAAAAGATCTTACTTAAATTTTAACTTTCTGTTTTTCAAAAGTCCAATTAGAAGACTAAAACTACTTATGTTGAAAATTTCAAAGCTATATCTCTATTTGAAGTCACTTTGTAAAAAATAAATTAATAAAAAAATAACTAATTAAAATTTTAACATTCTGTTTGACATATATAAAATTAGAAAGCCTAAACTTCTTATGTTGAAAATTTCAGAGCTCTACTCCAATTTTAAGTAGGTTTCTATAGATCCACATACAGACACACAGCTTGTTTTATTATTATAGATGGATCTTTTTTTATAAATTATTTAACTAACACGATATCGTGTTCTTAAAGTAAAAAAATTGGTGCTTTTATATTATAGATTAGAATTAGTTTTCTCCAAACAAATCTTCAAGCTTTAAATACCATATATTACACAACGCCACTCACTTACAATATTATAATTGTAAAAATTACAAGCAAAAGAGAAAGAACTGAAAGTGCCAGAATACAATTTTTGTTTTTCAAAAATGTTATTTACGAAGGTTTTGGTTCGCGTTTCATGAAGAAGCATTCAAATATGACATCTGGAAATCATCTATTACAAATAAACATCACTGGTTTAGGCTCCTTTCACATTATCCGACTTTTGTCGATCCGCAAAAAGTAGGAAGACGAAATTCTTTTAGTGGGGTGAAGAAGTGAATTGCTCCTTTCACATTATCCGACAAAGTCAAAAAGTAGGAAGAACGCGTGTTTGCAGCTGTCGGGTGCCACTAAGGCTCCTTTCACATTATCCGACTTTTGTCGATCCGCAAAAGTAGGAAGACAATTTCCGTAGCGCCTGCTTTCACACTAGACTCCTTTCACACTATCCGATTTCCGTCGGACGAAAAAAGCTGGGTGAAGCAACGCGCTCGCACTCAATGCACGTTTTTTCAATTACAAGTTCAGTTTGTGTTTGAGTGGTTATTATAGAGCTTACGAAATTTAATTTGCAATGAATCACAAAAAAAATAAAAATTATTGCATTTTATAATCGCCGCTGAAAGAGGCAATAAGGTAAACAACGTGTTTGGGTGCATCCTATCAATGAAAGAAGAGAGGAAGTGGGTTTATTTTATACTTTGTTTGAGGATTTACGAGAAGAGGAAAATAAGTCATTTTCACGTAAATGATAAAAGTTTTTCAATTATTTCCGAATATCCATTGCCTTCTTTGATGAGCTACATCAGCGTTTGCCACTAACTTTTAGAGGCGGGCCGTATAGATTTAGGTTGAAGCTTTTCACGGTCCAGATACACCAATATATATGTATTTTTAATTATTATCGATTTAACATTATATAGCATTTCTGACAACTGAAAAAAAAATATTGATTTTTTTTAATCTTAATAAAATAGCAATCAGTAATTAATTTTTTTTTCAAATAATTAAAAAATAATTATTATCGTTATTGGTAATTTAAAGTCTAAAAAAGAAGTGAATCTTTTGTTCCAACGTAACAATGGGACTTGGTCTAACTTTTAAACTAAAAGTATTTAAACTGTGCTTCTAGTTTACTCATTCTGTTTTAACCAATATCAATTGTGAGACGATGGTGATCAAAATCGTTCAGTTTATTTTATAATAGAGAAGATGTCTGTTGCAGTATTTGTAGCAGTCAGTCTTAATAAATTGGCCAAATGAGATTCAGTTAAGTTATTCCTGTAATTTATTCTTGATGAAAACCATCTTGCTGAAAGCTTCTTTATGTAGATTCTTCGGAAACATAGTGGAAAACTCTGTTCTACATAATTAACGCATGCTATTTCGGGAAATTTACAGTTATGTAAAAAGAAGTCCACCCAACGTGAAATTTTATTTTTTAATCCCCTGTGCGGTCAACGGGCCACATAAAAATCTGTTGCGGGCCAAATACGGCCCGCGGGCGCGTAAGCTACAACTAAGTGACGTACAACTAAGTAAGCTAAGTAACGCTGAGATACATGAAAAACTTAAGGGTGTCCTTCAGCGCCAAAACACACAATTTAGGAATTGCATACAAACAATTGAGATGCTGGCTATTACATTGAGGTAAATATAAATTATAGCAGTGTTATAGTATAATTTAAATATAAAATACATATAATATGCTGTATTCGTAGAGGATGTCCATTAAAAGACCGACCCATAGTGAACTTAAATACTAAAACACAATTTTGAGATAAAAATTAAGGTACATTCCTATTTCGAATCTTATTTTATTCAAGTTTAAAAATGTAAGGGGGGGGGGGGGGACAGTCCAGTCATTTACACTCTGTATTCTGTATTTACTTGTACTGCACTCGTGAAATATGTTAAGACGTTGGAAATTGAAAGAAAAATAAACTCAATGTGGTCAATTTTTTTTAAAGAATGAATTAACATATAATTAGTTATTTATACCAAAATCAATATTGTCTGCCAAACACATTTTTAGTATTGACATCAAAAGCATTAAATTTATGTCAAGCATCTTTCGTAGCATTTCTTTCTTTGTTGGCGTCAAGAAATTTGTCCCACATCACATGTCCGGCTTCAATCAGCGTAATCAAAACTTCCAAATCAATATCTTCTATTATTTTATTATAAAGAATTAGTCTGTTTTTATGTGGGTAATTATGTAAAAGTTATTAGTATTTCTTATTTATTAATAATTGATGAATAACCAAACTAATAAGTAATCAAAATGCAATTTCAATGGCTCAAGGCCAACTCGTCATCCGACATAAGTCGGCTACTGTGAAAGCGCCCATTTGGTTACGTGGTCTACTGAATCATCCGCAGACGGTCTGACGCCGGTCATACTAAATGATAGCCCCTCCCATCTACAAAATATTATTGTTTAGTTTCATTTATCATATTTTTTTACGATAAATCCTAAAATTTTCAATTTTTTTACTACTCTCCCCCCCCCCCCAAAAATTGTAATGACGCAATATGCGTCACAAAACCCGGTGTAGGCACCCCTGTATAAGTAAACAATTCTTGGCGCAGAATCCGTGCTGTATTTGGATATAACGGCCCCCTTTAACTGAAAAACACCAACATTATTTTCATCTTCCATTTATATATTTAAATTTTCTAAATGATTTTTTATTCATGCATGTTAGCAATTTTAGCACTACGTAAGCTTGTTTGTGGATGCGTGGGAAGTAGTTGTCTTCAGTATTCGTGAAAGATTATTTCTGGGCAAGCTATCGATAGTCTTCAAAATGTTTAAGGTTTCTCTTCCAGTTTAAAATTTCTTCCAAACTTGTTAATGTGAAATATTTTATGTCTTTTGAGTTCAGTTTAATTGAAATCCTTTTTCTTTTCGATTAAAAATATGGTTTTAACTTTTATTTTAATATCATATTCATATTTGTGTTCATCCTTTATCATTCAATACAGTTACACATATCTTCGCTTACTAACACTGAATCATCCATAGTGCATTAACTTCACAAGTTTAGAATTAAATTCTAAATACAAAATCTTCATTGATATTATGTTAGTTTTTTTATTTTTTAATGTTAAAACAGTTTAACACATTCTAAAGTGATATTTATATTAGAAAAATAGTATTTTAACTGATATAAATAAAATAATTTTCACGTGAATTATGTATTTGATAAGGAGAAAATCAAAAAAAAAAAAAGTTCCTTTATTTTTTACGGTAAAAATGTACTTTTGCAAATTTTAAACTAGCTTCCAAAAAAAATTACAAAATGACACTCCAAAAACTGACTTAACGATTTAAACTGGATCAAGTTTACTCGGTAATCGTAATAAAAAAAAATTACATTCACCAATGCACCTAAAGAAAGGAGAAAGAGATTCACTTCTCAAACCTAGTTTCCTAATCACAGAATGCGTGTTCACCTATAAAAATCCAATAGTGGTTTGTGACATCATATACTTGAAGTCTATTTTTCTAGGTGAACATTGTTCGTGACCAGCACGCATTATTCAACCATAAACGCCATTTTGATGTGTCCCATTTTTGTTGCTGGATTTGTTTAATTTACCATTCGAATTCTAAACCTTATGACATAAATATACTTTACTTGCCAAAAACTTATTTAATTTAGGGAAACCATATAAGTACCGCATTATATTTAAAATATCAAGGAGAAGTCTTCCAATAATTTTGTTGATCCAGTTTTCAAGTAAACATTTCCGATGACAAAGTTGAAACTAACGCTGAAGTGCCAGAAATCCACAAGGTGAGTGTCAAAATAATTCTTCAGTGGTGATGCGTGATAATTTTTTAGAAGTCATTACTAAATAACCTTTTACAATAGTTTAATTTTCTTTTTTGCATCACTGAATTCTCTGTAATCCTTAACTCCTCTTCTTCCTACTTTTCCGCATAGTGGGATTGTTAGTTTCGCTATTGCTGAAAACTCTTATTTCTAAGAATTCAAGGAAACCATTAAATATTTTTTTTTTTTTTTTTTTTTTTATGAATTCACTTATGTTAATTTTTTTCATTGCCCTTTTTATGCAGATTGCAAAATATGCTTTTCATAATAGTAGAAAAATGAACGATTTCAGAAAGTTATTTTTAATACTTTCTGGGAACAGATATAGACATATACTGGCTTTTTTTTTTTTTTACAATAAGAAAAATTGCCTAAATCAAAAGCAAAGTACCAGAAATGAAATTTAAGATGTAAAAAAGGGATCCCGTAAAAAATTATAAGGTTAAGATTTACTGTACTTTCATTTGTGACTTTTCAAAAAATCGCCAAATATAAAATGAAGTCAAATGGCTGTGTCGCCAAATTCCAAATGGCGTCAAAACAATCCAAACGGTCACTAGGGTTATCGGAAAACCTTGGCGATGGGTTGCTACATTCCAAGCTGAATCACCAACTTTGAAAAAGTCGCTGAGGGGGCCATCGTGTCAATGGACATTGTTACACTTGATGATCTTCCATTATTAAAGTGAGTGATGAACATAGGCAAGTGGGAGTTGGTCTACACTACTACAGGAAGGTATTTCCCTCTTGGCATTGTATTTTAGTATTATTTATTATTCTGTGATAGTTACATTGTCAGCCCAACTATTCAAAACGATAACTATACGCTTGTAATTAGAATGGGTACCTATCATTGTATTTACAGGGATGAGTTTGTTCCGCCATGTGGCGGAATTCCGCCTTTTCAATTTTTTAGAAAAAAAATAATTCCGCTTTTCTAATTTCTGAAAAAAAATCTGTTTTTTCCCGATTTTTCTATCCCACAGAAAAATAACCTTTTTCTAAGGATGAACCGCGAAGCAGCTTCCCTTCCGCCCGATCGGGAAGAACGGAAACCCTACGGCATTCCTGCTCCAAGTAGAAAAATCTACTGAAATGCATCTTTTTAGTTAGGTTGGCATTTAAACTTGCATTTTATACTTTTTCAACTGCCCCGAAATTCGATCGTTTGGTGCCGTTTTTTCCCTTTTCAAACTGGAATTTCCTTCATACTCATTCACGCGATTAACGTATACGAATAATGTGCTTGCCACGAAATTATCGTTTGTTGTACGTGTAAACGTACGTTGGTATGTGATGCTCGTTTTCACTAATCGTTACGTTGATGTAATGTCCACTACTGCCGAGATTTGTGTGGCTATGACGTGCGTTATCGGTGGGATTTAAATTGCAGTGGTTTTCATTTTCGCGGAGTATTACGCCAATATAACAACGCTATTGCTGAGAATTGTTCCGATATATTTGGCTTTAACACTGATATTTACATTTATTTGATGGTCATTTTCGTTGAGTGCTACCTTGTTGTAAAATGTGAGATTTCCACCAATGTTACCGAAAGAATGTGGATATTACAGTGATGAATTGTGTTATCGTCGAGTTTTACGTTGTTGTGATTGTAATTTTCGTTAAGTGTTACGCCGATCCAATAGCTCTATTGTTGAGTGTTGTCCCGGTATATTTGACTCTAACTTTGATATTTCTGTTGGCGTGAGAGTAATTTTCGTCGAAAGCCATTGTGTAAAAACATCCAATGTTACCGAAATTTGCTCTAGTATTACCAAGAAAAGATCGATATTACCGAGATTTGTGCTGATATTATGGACGCTATCGCCAATATGCGCGTTGTTGCGATGTTCGTTTTTGCCGATAGCTAGATTTTCACAGGTGTTGCTTACAATACTTTTGTTAAAGTGATGGTCATTTTCGCCGAGGTTTACGCTAATACAATACCAGCTATTACCGAAATTTTCAACACCGAATTGTAGCTATTCATCTAGACTTCCGTTAATGCGATAGCCGCCATATTCGTGATTAGTGCCTGTTTAAGGTTAAATTTTGCCGTTTGATTTGAATCTATGCAGAATTACTCAAACCTTTTGTATCATTTCGTGAAAAAATATTCTGAAAAGGAGTCACAATTGTAATTTTTCTAAATAATCTGTGTTTAAAATTGTTATTTTAACTGCAATTGTATGTAAAATTGTTTGTTACTTTTTACTTTACTGAACAAGTTTAACGATATGAATAAAAATTTAGATTTTAAGATTTTTAGTGTTTGTAGCTTAAAAATTTAGAAAACTGGGTTTAATTAAATTCGGCCTGTTTGTCAATGTGTTATAATTGCTTAAAGTTGTTTGACTTGTTGAAATTTTGAAGTTTTTGACAGTTTTCATTGCTTTCACTGGATTTTTTTTTTTTGCTTTGGAGCTATACCATGCCTGATGACAGCACAAAATGTATCCCTACGTTTAGGTGCCGCTACTTTAAACCATTTTAGCTCACGGACGGACCGAGATGGTGCAGTGTTATAAATACACATGGAAAAACATTTTTTTTAAAAGTATAGCTTAAAATGTGTTTTACGCATAAAGTTTTTGGATTTTTGTTTTCAGCTTTTTGATTTTTTACCAAACTCATCCCTGATTTAATAACATTTTATCCCCCATAGTGAATGAATCAATGGAAGGAAATTTCGTTCCGTATTTATAGCATTTTTTCACATACATGAAAGTATTTAAGGGGTTCTCAGACTCAAAACTTTTAATATTCTCAAAAAAATATGTATATATATATTTGTAAAAAATAATACAAATATTTTTGAATAAAACGGCATAAAAATTTTGTTTCTATCATTAGTAGAATTTGAAATATTTAAGTTTTTGTTACATGGCAACTGTATCTCAGACACGCTATCTTGAAACTTTGAAACTGTTTTCCTTGGCAGGCGCGTAGCCAGGGGGTGGCTGATGGGGCTGCAGCCCCCTCCGAAATTTTCAAACCTCGAAAGTCAGAAATAGATCTATTTATGCTTGGATAATGGTTATAATAAGCTACGGTGAGAGAAAAATACCCGAAAGCTGTATATACCCATTGCGTATCTCAATCTCTGCATATCTGACGTAACGAAAGTTCAGGGCATCCGAAACGCCTTTGGTGTAATTTCAGAAATTTGCTGTTTCTTTCATAAATCTGCAAAACGAACAGACATTCTGAAAAAGAATATTAAAGACTTGAAACCTAACACAAAACAGACGAAACTTAAGACGTTATGTGAAACTCGTTGGATTTTACGTCATGAAGCTATTTTAATGTTCAAGGAGTTTTTAGAGCCAATCATCGCTTCGTTACAGGAAATCGAGGGCCTCGCAACAGACGATTCGTCCAAAAAGGCACACATTTTGTTGCAAAGCACATGCCAGTTTTCTTTTCTAGTATGTTTGTGCATCGTCAGTAAACTGCTCGGTTGCACATACAACCTATTCGAGTATCTGCAAAGTACTAACATTGACTTGTCCAGTGCTTTGGGTGAAGTCAGCAACATAACGACGATGTTGCAAGAAATGAGAAACAACCATGTGGATAAGTTTAATTCTATATATAATGAAGCTGAAACCTTAGCTGAAAAACATAATATAGAAGTCAAAACATCAAGAGTGTATAAAATCCAAAAGAATCGCCCAAATATAGCCTACACAACAACTGAAGAATACTATAGAATAAAAAAATTTACGCCCTACTTAGATGATATGATATCTTCATTAAATGAGCCCTTTTTTGCCTCATAAAGAAACAATTTCTTCCTTGCAAAACCTTATTCCGCAACACGTTATTGGGAAGAGTTTTCAAGATATTGAACCATGCATCTCCTTTTATGAAGATGATCTTCCTACTTACAAAGATGTGATTGAAGGCGAATGGGAGCTGTGGAAAAGAAAGTGGATGTCGGTCGAAATGTTACCAAACTCAGCGATTGGGTCGCTGTATGAATGCAATCAAAACATTTTCCCCAGCATATGCGTTTTGCTCAAAATCCTATCCATTCTGCCAGTGTCAGCAGCCACAGCTGAGAGAAGTTTTTCTACTCTTCGGAGATTGAAAACTTATCTTAGAAGTACGACAAGCGAAAATCGCTTAACTGGACTGGCTTTGCTGAATATCCATAGGCAATGCTCAGTTTCAGACGAGATGGTCCTCAACAAATTTGCCAGCAGTGGAACTATTAGAAAATTCAATTTAACTTTGTAATGCCTCTTAATTAAATACAATTGTCCCATTATTAAACTTTATTTTAAATGTGATATTTCTTCTCATTTCCTTATTTTAAAAAGCATTTTTTATTGTGTTTCATTAAAGCATTCTTAATAAAATATTATTTATGCATATTAATACTTAATGTCACGATTGTGAAAAGAAAGGGTCATTTGATTATTACTACATTTAACAAATAAATTTTCTTTCCAGTGAATGCTATATGTGCTAAAAGTATTACAATCCCAAAAAGTGTTTATTTGTTTTTTAGTTTGATTAATTTTGATTTGTAAATTATTGAATGATAATTATTGTTTCCGAAGTTGACATTTATAATTTCTCCGCCCCCCCCCCCCCCCCGAAAAAAAATCCTGGCTACGCCCCTGTTCCTTGGTAATGGCTTTTTGTCCCTTTTTTTAGTTTAAATGGATATTAACTTAAAAACTAATTGCTGTAAATCTATGAAATTTTCCACAGTTATTTTTCATATGTATTTCTTGTTTTGTTTTCATTTATATTAGTTTGTCTTCAGGAATTATGTCTTTTTTTTATTTAACTTTTTTTTTAAACTTTTGGAGCTTAGCATACTATCAATTTTATACAGTTTTTGCACAAAATAATTTTTCTAATTTATTGAAAAATCATGACTATTTTTTAAATGAATTATAAGAAGAAATTTTATGCAAAAATAAAGTGATTTTTCAAAAAAGTTTTTTGGATATATCAAATTTAAGAAATATCAAAATTTTGAAGTTTTGTAATTTAAAAAAAAAAAAATTAAATTTGAATATTTAAAATAGTTCTTTAAATTTTAAAGCATCATACATTTTTGGAAAAGAAATATAAGAAAAACAATTCTTAAAATCAAGATTTTAGAATTTTGATTCCCAGACCTTCTTAACTCATATTTAGTTTATAAAAAAAAAATTAAAAAAACAGTGACATTTCACACGGTTCTCTAAATATAAATTCTGAATAGCTTATAAATGGTTTTTGCTTTGCAAGCAGATGAAAGTTCTGCGATGTTCCACATCCCTAGTTTTATATATTGTGCAAATGAAAATCATTTCTATGGATTTTTTTATTTATTTCCAATTCTACAGAATCTTGCAAAAACATACTTTTTTCCCCTTGCGACAAGTTCATCTGCCACTGTTGTTGTTCTTTTCATTATAACTAGGGAAAAAACCTATTTGAAATTGAAAGTTTCATTACGTAATTTGGTGAATGTAAATACAAATCTTATTACAAAAAAAAAAAAAAAATTCTCTATTCCATCCTCCATTGTTGCCAGTCTCATTTTAACTGTGAAAAAAAATTATGTTGAAATTGAAACATTCCTCTGAATAGAAAATTCGTAACAATAACAATGTAATTTCCATATCACATGAACAGAAATAAAAAAAAATGCTGCGTTAGAGTGAGTCAGTGATGAGCATAACTCTTACACAGAGTGACCACAGAACCTGGAAATCCTCAAAATGTCAGGGGACTTTTAAATTCTGAAAAAATCAGGGAAATATTTAAAATTTTACAAAAATCAGCAAACTTTTCTATTGTTTTGAAGTTTTTGTTTCCCGTCTCATCAATTTTGACGCTATTTACCGGAAGAATTGTGGTGGTAATTATTAAAAGTTTAATGTTACGGAATAATTTTAACTGTTCATTACCAGCAAAACTGTTTAAAAAAAATTGGCATGCTATCTCTTTAACATGCATTTTTAGTTGAGCAGGGTGTGTATCCTTATGGAAGATTTGAGGAAATATGAAGGGGGAAAAAAAAAACATAAAATTAAAGAATTTTTTAGAAATCTATCAAGGAAATTTTCTTATCCCGAGTTTTGTGGACACCCTGTTATACAGTAAAAGCCCGATTATCCGGAATCGCCGGGAAATTAGGATTTCCGGATAACCGAATTTTCCGGTTAATTGAATGTCGACTTTTTTTCGCCAAATTTAAACCGTAAATAACTCTAGTGACAGCACCTAACATTAAAATCGTCACAACCGAAATATTTAAAAACTATTCTACTTAGCTTTTTTAGTTAAAATAATGTTATATTTTACCGTTATAATCGGCAATAATTTGAAATATGTTACCAAAATTAAATCATTTTCATATCAGAAATTCCGTAGGGGAAAAAAAAAAAAAATAGAAGATTAAGACTTGTAAAATATGTAAATAAAAAAAATAGAGAAGTCTCTTGATTGTACCGATTCTAACCGAACCTATATTTTAGGGTTACTGGGCAGACAAAGTGAACTATCGCTATTTCAGTTCCGGAGGGGAAGTTTCTTGTGTGCGTTTTCATGGTCAGATTCCGAGAATTCTGGAAAAGTAGCTTTTGTATTTGGAAACCCCTGTGATTCCATTGTCTTTCCCCTTTCCACTCACAACCTACTTTGTATCCTAAAGTAAAATATATGCTCGGGAAGACGACCTTCGTATTTAAAGATCGACTATTATGTTGTATAGAAAAAAGGAATACAAGAATTGTAATGCAAATCGCCCCGAAATTCCGGATAATTTACGGACTATTAAGTTTTGAATTTGATTCTCTGGTTGTCGGCTAATCTAAAAATAAATATTATTAAAATAAAATTACAGCAAAACAGATTTATTTTTTAATTGATTGCAAAACACGTTAATAGTATACAATAAAATATAACCCATACTTTTTGTACACAAAAAAGAAAAAGAAACATTTTCCGTTTTGTGTACATAATGGTTGACTAGCCTACAAATCGAAACTTGGATTAGGATTATGGGGGGAAATGCATTTAAATGGATGCAATTAGGTTTTATTCTGATTGATCGTGAGAAACTGATATTTTGTGATTAAAGAATAAAATGTTTAGAATAGTTGAATTCGGCCGAATAGCACATTTTCCGGATGCGGCTGAAAATTTACAAATTAAATCGCGGGTATAAATGAATTATGGATGCATCGATTCTGTATAGAATAGAATGTTATCCGTTATACATGATTTTAAATTTTGTGAAATGCATGTTCCATATGTAGATCTAGCCTACAAACCGAGTGATTAATTTTTTCCGGGTTTTGGTCAAACCATTAACAAATTTTGAATTTCCTAATTACTCTTTGCCGGATGCGGTAGAGAACGTAATTTCAAGTGGAAAATGTCTTTTCTTTGTTATTATTACAATAAAAGTAGTCCATAGATTTATAGATTCCGCACATACAAATTACACATATTCCAGAAACAAATATATTTTTTTATGCAATAAACAATGCAAGATTAAAAGATGCAAAATGTGTAGTTTTTTTTAAATTAGAATTCCGGATAAACCAAATTATCTACTGGACAATGTTTTCCTGATGCTGTGGATAATGGAATTTTGATCACGAAACCCTCTTTTTTATACAATTGAAACAAGCTAGATTTGTTTATAGATTCGGCAAATAACCACAATATATGTATTTTCCCGCATAGCATTTCCATTAAGAATATTAAGGTTTTTTGCTGAGAATTCACAGTTTGAATAAGAACTTCGGCATTTCGGATAAACCAGAATGAAAAAAAAAATCACTTTTTATAATAATACATTAATTTCTAATCCGTGCAAATTCAGCTATTTCGCCATAGCAAATTAAAAACCATCAAAATAAAGAGAGAGAAAAACACCCAACTTCAAAATCTAAAAAAAAAAGATTTGACTACTTATCGCAGTTTTTTGGCGAAATAATGCAAATTTTCTCGCCATACTTGATTTTCAAAAAATTCCGGTTGATTGAGCTTTTCGGTTGATTGAATGCCGGATAATCGGGCTTTTACTGTAATAATAAAACAGTTTTTTAAAAAGAAATATAGTTCTTGCTTTCATCATGTTTAACATGGTTGAATTCATTATATTTATCACTAAAATGCCTTAGAAATTTTATCTTTCCATTTTAACTTTTGTTCTTTCACTATTTTAGCAAAAATGTAAAAATAAGGTCTACTTTTAGGTAATACTAGGTTATATTCGAAATTAATTAGCTATTAGATTCAGATAGTCACACACAAATACTGAAATGCGCTATACATTTTGCGACCTGGAAGTTTTGATAGGTGTGCGTGTAAAATTCATTCCCAAGTTTTATCCAGTGCTCGAGCCAAACTCCTGGATCAGAAGCAGCATACATGTCTATCGATCAAGGCGACTCCTGTTCAATTCCAAGCGTCAGCACTTTGTAACTCTTGAAGGATTTTTCTGCTGCACCACAGAAAACACACAAATTCATGATATGGAAATTTTTTTTACATAATTGTAATCTATCTGAAATAATATGCATTAACTATTACCACTCCACTACGTGTTCAAAAAAACTATATGAAAAAGCTTTCAGCAAAATTTATTAAGAATAAATACAGGTGTACCTTATCTGAGTCTCTCTCTTTTGGATAATTTATTAAAATTAACTGCAACAAATACTAAAAAAAGAAATCGATTCTATCATAAAATAAACTGAACGATTTCCACTGTCATCGTCTCACAATTGATATAAATTAAAACGACGTAATATGAAAGTACTGTTTAAATATTTATTAAAATTTAGGTTTAAGTCGCATTGTCACGTTGAAACAATGATTCACTTCTTTTTTAAACTTTGATTTACTACAGTTAAAATGCTACAGTTCTACTTCTGCTGGAATGAAACTGAGAAAATGATTGAAAATTAAAAACCATCAACACATTAAAATTGTCCTCAAATAATCATTTTTTTATAAACATATTAATTTATAATGCTGTTAAATTGAGATATGAATGGATTTAGTGAATGTTAATATAAGAACTTTTCACAATCTGCACCCTTGCAAAATTTTCTAAAATTTTAATTAATCAACCTTAAATTTTTTAGATGCCATTTTCTGCCATGGTTTAAGCCAAACAATTAAAATCATAGTTTAAAACCAAATGTTTTTTTTTTAAAAAATTTTTAAAAAATTACAGAATAATTTAAAATTGCATTTTTATTTATTTATAATTAGATTTTTCAAATGTAAATGATTTTTTGATGTAAATAACTTCTGTTTTTAATGAACAACTCACTTTTGCTTTATATTATTTTTTAAGCAAATATTCACTAAATGAAAAGTTATATTAATACCATAGATATAATAAGTTCTAATGTATTTTAAAATAAATCTGGTAATTTAAGGCAAGTGAAGTTTTTATAAATATCAACAATAAGTGTGTATATTAAACTAATAGATATATTAATGTTTTGTTATAATTTAAAATTATTAATTAAACTTAAATTATAGGCTGCACTTTAAATTTGTTTCCAAAATGGAATTTTTGTGTTTTAACAACTTATTTCTAAACATTAAACATTAAAAATATCATTTTGAACAACTTAAAACTTATCACCATTACTGATGAATATCCAATACTGATGAATATCCTATGTATTATATTGTTAACAATTACTATTGTATTATAGTGTATACATTGAATTTAAAAAATAATATCTCTAAATAAAATATTAAAATTTAATATTATTTGAATATCCACATAAGTAGCAACAATTATTTATTTACTTAGTTTAAATTGTTTTCAAAAGAAATATTAATTATTATTTGAACATTAATTATTCTACTTAATGTCAAATTTTATTTATAAATATGTATACATGTAATTAGAAAAGGATTTTTTTTTAAAAATCCGCGTTTAAACTAAAATCCTGCTTTTTTTCCAAACCTAATTTGGAGAGGGCATGGTAAAAATCCATCGAAATACACTTAATCCAGTGATTCTCAACCTTTTTTTTTTGTCGCGGCACACTTTTAACGATTTCAAAATTTGGCTTTACACAAAGAAAAAGATAAGTTTAAAAGTTGTTTACTTACCTATAATATACTGTGTAAAATAGTTTATGATAATAATTTAGAATGTAAAATAAAATAATATAATATGTACTACAAAAACAACAGTACATTTATTAAGGGATTAATTACAAATGAATAATAAGAATACTTTTAATGAGAAATTTGAGCTTGATGTTTTTGATAATTTCATTTATAGTTGGTCGTAAAAATGACAATGCTACTCTCATATAGTCTTCTACATTTAACAGTCTCGATCTTTTTTTCGTTTTTATGTTGGTTAATACTGAAAATCCAGAATTCACAGAAATAAGATGTAGAAAATTGTAATAATATTTTTAAAGCTTTTTTGGCTATCATGGGATAATTGCATCTTCGTGACTTCACAGCCAGCCGGCTGTCAAAACATGGGTTGAAAATACGGGGCAACACTTGTAATGAATTCGACACTCTGGTCGCGAATTATGATCAAAGGGCTGAAGTTCAGATGGTACAACGGGGCGAAACTGGGATTTTGCGTAGAAATCTAATCGGAAAGTGGCAAAGTGATCTGTGAAATCGCCCGCGAATTCGTGGGAAACAAAGTCTCAACGGATGTGCTTTCCAAACATCAGACAGCAAGACCCACACTCCTGCAGGGAGTTGAATGTAGAAAACTAGAATAAAAAATAGGTCAGAAACGAGACCCAGAGAAATATGTGACAAAGCGGTGAAAGTGAAAAATCTTCGTTACAATATTCATATATATATAAATACTTTTCTTTAATTTAAACTTTACTCGTAATAAAAAAAAGCATTTTAATTGTTACTATATACATTTCGAAAATTTGGCGGCACACTTAAGGAATTTGGCGGCACACAAAAGTGCCGCAGCACAGTGGTTGAGAATCACAGACTTAATCAATATACGTACAAAATAACTATCCGTGTGCTAACTAACCATCACTCGGAAATTTTAAGACGGCCCCCTACAATTCACCTACCAGTGACGCACGTTATATCGGTATCCATTCAATGATTTCAGTCCCTAGTTTGTGCGTTTGAACATGAATGCACAACAGTCGATTTCAGTTTCTCATGTCGCATTACTGTTGGAGGGGGAAAAAAACAAAAGTTTTACAAATTCGTGTGGGATGCCATATTTCTTCTGAAACAGGTGAAAACGCTATTTTTAACGAAAAAGGACAGGAAAGCATTATTTTTAAAGAAAAATCGTTGCCAGTAGCCTCCCCCCTCCCCCCTGAAAAACGTCTAGGAAGAACTCTGATATTCTATTGAAATTCATTACTGATTGAGTTACTTTGAGAAATTGAGTTGATTGAGAAATTCATTACGGATTGAGTAATTTTAGATTAATACCTGAAACATGTGCCCTTTGCTTTCTCCAACTTTAATATTGAGGGCATTAAAATTTGCTCTTCTCAACATTGAGTTAAGCTCATCGCTCATATGTTATGTGTTTTTCAATGTATATAATGAACTGAAATTTTGTATTTACTATAAATGAAGAACCATAATTTTTTTTCTCCATCATGTTGCTCCGGGAGAGTAGACGAAAAAATACAACATAATTGTTAACATTGAACAAGAGGTAACAAAATCCTTTGAAAATCGTCAAAGTCACTTGAATTTTGTTCTTCTTGTTCTGACCAAAATTTTAGCCTGGGCTACAACCAAAACTATTTGATAATTTTGTACCATTCTTTTTTTATTCTTCTCAGCTTGAATAGAGGAAGTGCCTTTTGTATGATTTGATGCGTAGTAGGGTCTATACCTCTCGGAAATGATCCCTATACTTGAGAATTGTAGCCAGGCCTACAGCTTATATGCTTTAACCTTTTAACTGTTCTGCCCGAGGTAATCTCGGGCACAGCACTGGTGTTCCAAAATGTCACGCCCGAGTATTACTCGGGGTAATTTTTTTTTGATTGCTTCGTGTTGTTATACCCGAATATATCTCAGGAGGAATTTATTTGCGCTCAATGCAATAGATGGCAGCACTATACTGCAAGTTTCAAAGGTTAGATGCCAAAGGGTAGAGGCCAAAGGTCAAAGTCAAAGTGCGCGGCATTTTTTTGTTGCAAAATGGCATCCCGTAAACGTTTTATAGATGATTTGGATTCATCAAGCGAAGACGATTTTGAAGGCATCGATACGAGTGACGGAAGTGAAACTGAGGAAAGTGATATTGAATATAGCAGTGAATCAGAAGATAGCGGAGATGATAATATAGCAAATGCGAGAGACTGGTGTGAAATAACTGCTTCTGGTCAATCAGCGCCTCCTCGGTTCTCTTTTACAGGTACTCCAGGTATAACCTTTTCTGTAAATATAAACTACACTCCTTTAGATATATTTGAAATGTTTCTGGATTCAAATGTAATGGATATAATTGTCAAAGAAACGAACAACTATGCAGAACAAGAAAGAAGAGCAAATCGGGCAAAGATATCAAAATTCTCCCGCAGTAAAAAATGGATCCCTACAAATGACAGATAAATGAAGCTATTCTTTGGGCTAATATTTCTTCAAGGTATTGTCCAGAAACCAAATCAGGCTACGTACTGGTCTCATCGAAGGGTTTTGCACACTCCAGTTTACTCAAAAGTAATGACAGTAAATCGTTTTATTTTGCTTTTTCGATATTTACATTTTTGCAATAATGAAGCTGAAAAAAAAAGATTTTTCAAATCCAAAACTTTGGAAGCTGCATAATGTGATAGAAAATTTACGGCAAAAATTTTGTAACTTTTACATACCGGAAAGAGATGTTTCTGTAGATGAAAGCTTGATGCCTTATAAAGGAAGGTTATCTTGGAAACAATATATTCCAAACAAACGCGCACGATTTGGAATCAAATTTTTTATGCTTTGTGAGGCTGAAATAGGGTATATTTGTGACTTCGTTATCTATACAGGAAATAGCACTGTCTTCAATGCATTGTATAAAAATTATGGACTTTCCACAAAAGTCGTCATGCATCTAATGAATCGCTTTCTTGGAAATGGTTATTGGGTGACTGTAGATAACTATTACATGTCACCCGAGCTTGCAGATTTACTTATAGCCCAAAAAACAGATATTTATGGCACAGTAAGGATAAACAGACGAGATTTACCTACAGAATTCGCTAAAAGAAAATTACAAAAAGGGCAACTCATAGCTTTTCAAAGAGGTAAGATTTCGGCTATAAGGTGGAAAGATAAGAAGGATGTGTGTTTGATGAGCAGTATTCATGATACTTCCATGATCAGCCTCAAAAATAAAAAAAATGAAGACATACTCGAGCCAAAGATTGTTTCTGATTACAATCTAACTATGGGTGGTGTAGATCGTTGTGATCAAGAAATATCTTTTCATCCGACAATTCAAAAACGCCAGAAAAAATACTATAAAAAGATATTTTTACATTTATTAGACAAAGTGCTCTGGAACTCATTTTTGCTGTATAAAAATGTAGTTGGGAAACGAATTACATTTTTAGAATTTCGTATCCAAGTTGTAGAGGAGCTTTTCAATAAATATGATGATGCAGCTTCTGCACAAAAGATATCGGCAGACCATCTGCAATAGATAACCCTGACCGTCTTACTGAACGACACTTTATATCCCATATTCCTCCTACTCCTGCGAAGCGTGAACCTACAAGGCAATGCAAAGTTTGTTGCTCCAAAAAGAATGAAAATGGGAAAAAGATACGGAAGGAAACACGATTCTGGTGTACTGATTGCGGAGTTGGTTTGTGCTTGGAAAAGTGTTTCCAGTTATACCACACAAAACTGAACTACTAATAGGTATTCATTTTTATTTATTTATTTATTTAGAAAATAATTAAATTGATTTTTTTTTTAATTTTTAGAAAATAATGCTCCACTGGATGCGAATTTACCACTGCCACGCTGAGTGGCAGCCGCCACAAAACCTTAAAATTTTTATGTATATAATTAAAAATATTAATTTTTAACTGCTAAGTATATTTTATTTTGTATTAAACATTTGTTTTTTGCAATAAAAAAAGTGAACAATTTAGGTACCCAAATCATCTAAATAACTGAACAGTTAAAAGGTTAATATATTCATGCCATTCTTTTTTTATTCCTCTCAGCTTAGCTAGGGGAAGTGCCTTTTGTATAAACTAATAAGTAAGAGGGTGTATACTTCCCAGAAATAATTCCGGATCTTTGGTATTTTAGCCCGGGTAATAACTGAGTAAAACGGATCTCTAGAAGTTTTCTCTAGAAGATTCACGAAGGATTGGCAATCCTATATAAGGCCAAGAGAGCGGGTGATCAAGTTAGTTAGGTGTATCTCAGCGAGCATTCAGAGTAGTTCCGAAAGTGAACTATATTGCATTGTCTTTTGCGTCAATTTTAGCAGTTGTGTATCTAGTTTTCAACTGCTGTTTGTACTCCATTGTTGTGTAAAGTGCTGTATTGGGTCTATTAGAACTGAAAGTTTTGGAGTTGTAAAAGAATCTACAAAAGAGGTATATCAGAATCAATTTCTTCAAGTTTTAATCTACTTTGGCTTCAAGTCTTTCGAACCCATCCATGCAACAATACTTTAAGCTAAACTATTAAAATCGTGTAATTCGAAAAAAAATAAATTAAAATGAATTATTCTTCAATTGAATTGCATGGTTACCAAACCTCTGAAAACAAGTGTTTCAACTTTTTACTTAGAAAATCAGGGCAAGTTTAAAATAAAGATTTTTACGTGTCTGGTTGGATTTGAACCACGCTCCTTTTGATCACTAGCCTGATATCGTAACGACTCCACCACTGAAGCTTGTTGAATTTCTTTAAAAATTGTAACAAATCTTATATTTCAAACTTAAAGCAAAATTTATTTTGATTTCCTTTTTTTTACTTTCTATATTTATTCGTATTTAAAAACTGGTAATTCTCAATATTTGCATAAAAGGCAAGTATTTTGTTTTATGTTTTACTTACTTTTTATATAATGACTTATTTTTAGTTTATAATAGCATATTTTTGTACTCAAGTTTTAATAGGTACAGATTTTTTATTATGAAATTTTTTTTCGGTATGGTAAGGAAGATTTCTTCTTTTAAAAGGATTTGGATTGTAAACCTAAATCTCTCTACAATATGTAATCATGATATTTATTGCCACTCTCAATATAAAGAGTAGTATGTGAATCGAACGGTATTGTCGCTTACGCCATTTTTCGATTAGAGCGAAATAACTCCAGCCCGAAAAATTCTGATTGCCCATGGGGATTCTTTCCAATAATCCCAACTTAGTTCAACCTAAAGAAATGCTGCTGCTTTGCAGCAAGCGTTAGATTTCATAAGTTTTTCTGACTGATCATTTTACTTGGCGGATTTTTTTTTACAACGTCTTGTTGTTTTTAGTTACATTATACCTTTGCCTCCCCAATTGGTTTAGCACAATGTCGACCCCCCCCCCCCTGCTCTAATGTACTTGGCGCCTGTGGAAGAGGCCACTCAGTTATAGTGTTTTTCATATCTCTACTTAATTCCATTATTTTACTTTGTACTTATTGCATACTTACCGATAATCATTTTGCATTTTGACCAGGGTTAGAGTAAATAGGAAAATTACGAGGTTGTAACTTGTCAAGACACATCACACTACTGAATAGCACAGCAATAAAGTAATTTATAAATATTCTACAGGGTTTGCACTTGCCACTGATTAGGATGTTTCTAATATTATGTCAATGTTATACTTTGGAAATGTTCTCAAATGTATATTGCATTGAATAAATTAACATTATATAATTCATTTTTTAAAGTGAAACATACCAAATTGTTTAAAGATACATATTTCTCATTTCAGAATGGTGGATCAACTGCCCTTTCAGAATGGTGTTGCTAGTGTCAAGAATGTTTAATAACACTTTCCAATTGAAACATTTTATTGCAATCAAAATAGAAACAGTCATCGAATTTACTTATTCAACCTGTGCCAAATGAATTCAATCTCACCTAAAAGAATTGTTAAAGTATCAAGTTTTAAGCTTATATCTTCAGGTGAAATAATATACATACAAATTACTAAATTATAGAAAATACATACGTTTAGTTTATGTTCCAACATTTACTATATTTTGCACTAATTGGTTTTTGTAAATATACGAAGTTGAAAAGGCTTCATAATTGTGCAAAACGAATTTTAATTTGTGTACCCAAATTCTAGGCTTTGCATAATTTATTATCCTCAGAAATATCTTGCTGCACATTTCCTTACTCCAACTGGAAAAGTAACCTATGTATGTAAATTTTGAAATCAACTACTTCCCCTAAAACATCCTTCTTTACAGGCATCTCCTTATACATACTAGAGACAATATGCATGTTTGTGAGGTTTGCAACAAAACATTTTTCCACAAGTCCAAACTTTCACAGCATATCCTTACTCATACTGGAGAAAGGCAGCACGCTTGTAAGGTTTGCAACAAAACATTTTCCCAGAAGTCCAATCTTTCCAGGCATATCCTTAATCATTGGAGATAAGCTACATGTTTGTGAGGTTTGCAACAAAACATTTTCCCAGAAGTCCAGTTTTTTAAGGCATATCTTAACTCATACTGGAGAGAAGCCGTATGTTTGTGAGGTTTGCAACAAAACATTTTTCCACAAGTCCAAACTTTCCCAGCATATCCTTACTCATACTGGAGAAAGGCAGCACGCTTGTAAGGTTTGCAACAAAACATTTTCCCAGAAGTCCAATCTTTCCAGGCATATCCTTAATCATTGGAGATAAGCTACATGTTTGTGAGGTTTGCAACAAAACATTTTCCCAGAAGTCCAGTTTTTTAAGGCATATCTTAACTCATACTGGAGAGAAGCCGTATGTTTGTGAGGTTTGCAACAAAACATTTTTCCACAAGTCCAAACTTTCCCAGCATATCCTTACTCATACTGGAGAAAGGCAGCACGCTTGTAAGGTTTGCAACAAAACATTTTCCCAGAAGTCCAATCTTTCCAGGCATATCCTTAATCATTGGAGATAAGCTACATGTTTGTGAGGTTTGCAACAAAACATTTTCCCAGAAGTCCAGTTTTTTAAGGCATATCTTAACTCATACTGGAGAGAAGCCGTATGTTTGTGAGGTTTGCAACAAAACATTTTTCCACAAGTCCAAACTTTCCCAGCATATCCTTACTCATACTGGAGAAAGGCAGCACGCTTGTAAGGTTTGCAACAAAACATTTTCCCAGAAGTTCAATCTTTCCAGGCATATCCTTAATCATTGGAGATAAGCTACATGTTTGTGAGGTTTGCAACAAAACATTTTCCCAGAAGTCCAGTTTTTTATGGCATATCTTAACTCATACTGGAGAGAAGCCGTATGTTTGTGAGGTTTGCAACAAAACATTTTTCCACAAGTCCAAACTTTCCCAGCATATCCTTACTCATACTGGAGAAAGGCAGCACGCTTGTAAGGTTTGCAACAAAACATTTTCCCAGAAGTCCAATCTTTCCAGGCATATCCTTAATCATTGGAGATAAGCTACATGTTTGTGAGGTTTGCAACAAAACATTTTCCCAGAAGTCCAGTTTTTTAAGGCATATCTTAACTCATACTGGAGAGAAGCCGTATGTTTGTGAGGTTTGCAACAAAACATTTTCCCTGAAGTCCAGCCTTTCCAGGCATCTCCTAACTCACACTGGAGAGAAGCCGCATGTTTGTGAGGTTTGCAACAATACATTTTCCCTGAAGTCCAATCTTTTTAAGCATTTCCTTATTCATACTGGAGAGAAGCCAAATGTTTGTGAGGTTTGCAACAGAAAATTTTCCCGTAAAGTCCATCTTTACACGCATCTCCTTACTCATAGTGGAGAGAAGCCGCATTTTTGTGAGGTTTGCAACAAAACATTTTCCCAGAAGTCCAATTTTTCCAGACATCTCCTTACTCATACTGGTGAGAAGATGCATGTTTGTGATGTTTGCAACAAAACATTTTCCCTGAAGTACACTCTCTCCAAGCATCTCTTTACTCATACTGGAGAGAAGCCTAATAATTGTGAGGTTCGCAACAAAACATTTCCCCAGAATTCCAACCTTTCCAGGCATCTTTAAACTCATACGGGAGAGAAGCCGCATGTTTGTGAGGTTTGCAACAAAATATTTTTCCAGAAGTGCAGCTTTTCCAGGCATCTCTTTACAAACACTGAAGAAAAAACACATGTTTGAAACACGCTTGCGACAAATCTTATTTTGTAAGTGCAGTCTAGCTTATTCTTTATAAGCATTGCTAACATTTCTGATCATACTGGAAAGAAGTTGCTTGCTTGAAATGGCTAAACCTTCTGTCAAGATCATTCTTTTCTAAACGCACTGGAGAAAAACTTTCCCATATTCCACTAAGTTTGTTGTTAAAACGTTGTTGGCAATTGTTTCCTTAATCACAATTGGTAGAAATGTATGCTGCCGAGTAGTTTCTTAAAAGATAAATAAATCCTGAATAATCATCAATATTCTCTAGTAATATAAGAAAAAAAGCTTCTTGTTTGTAGTTTCAGAATTTTTCCCTTAGTTCCACTCTTTCCAATAATAAAGAGTAAAAAGTTTTAAGCCTGGGCTATTTAGGAATTGTATCCCCCTAGAAATTATATAAAGTTAAAGTATATTTCCGTTTGTTCTTAGTAAAATTGCATATTCTAATACCTTTATATTTGTAAGTTCAATTTACTAATTTCTGATCAGTTTACACTTTTTAAAGTTTTGCAATATATTACAATTCAATTATAAAAAATAACTTTATTAAATTTTAGAGAATTCTTCTTATATTTAGTTTTTGTTGGCTATTTTTTATAGTTTAGCTTTACTTAAAATTGATTTTTTTTTTTTTGTGTAAGTCAGTTTTTCGGGAAGAGGACAGAGGTATGCGCAACCCTACACAGAAATCAATTGTAATAATGATATATGAAATAATTTATGGTAATATCCTTTAATTAATTATACAACATTTTTGAGCTATGTATAATTTCTTAGTAGAAAATCTCAATTTTACTAAATTTTACACACAACATTTACAGAATGTTTAGTTAAGCACATATTTTGCCTCATAATTTTTAATGCAAAACCTAAATTTCGAGTTCGTTTGGAAAGTTAATAATTAAGGCTTCTTTGACAAAAATTTAAATAATGATGACCAAAAACTAATCAGTGATGCTTATTTTAGATGGATCAATTTTTATTGAGAATTTAACTCACATGGTCATGTTTTTTTGTTTTTTTTAAATAAAAAATTGGTGCTTTTATATTAAAGTATAGAAATAGTTTTCTCCAAACAAATCTTCATGCTTTAAATACCATGCAACACACAACGTGACTCACTATATTGACATTGTAGTAGGAAAATCTTCCACTATCTGTTGGTTAGGAACTTCCTGAAGCTGGAGAATTTTGTACAAGGCCCATACAGAAATGGTAATGTACCACTAATAGTCTGCAGGCACCAGACAAAAAATGAGGAAAGATAACTGGGGATGGAATGAAATTCCCATGATAAGAGGTTTTTCAGTAGGGGAGGGATGGGATACTTTTTACGAAAATATTTTCTATTGATACAACATTGAAATTTTTTTAATAACATCTTGAAATATTTTAACACACTAAAAAAATGTAAATATCATGGTATTTATTTTTATATTGGTTTGATAAACAAATTAAAAGAGCAAGACAAATGTGTCTTCCCTCATGTGAGGGAGGGATGAGACGTGTGTGAAAGTTAAAATACATGCATCGTTTTCAATAATATTATTAAAAAATGACTGAAACTATAAAACTATAATACTAATAAACTGTCTACAAAACATTAAAAACAATTATGTTAGCCATGATAAAATATTGAAATCTTTATTGAAAATATTAGAAAGGTACTTTTAATGTTGCAAAATAGCTTTTTTGTTAAATAACCTGCAACTAAAATGATTCTTTGCTAGAAATAAGAAGCTATGGTTATTCTAGCTGGTGGAAGAATCAGAAATAAAAGATGTGTTATTTAGAATTATTTGCATGTGTCCCATCCCTCCCTACTCTCCCCAATGATTCCTAGGGAACGATAGGATCATCGCTTAAATGCAGATGCAAAATTCCATTGTAGAATAAGGATTGCGTTGAAACGAAAAATTTCATTACATTTTGTATGGAACTTCGGGAAGAATTGGTTATAAGGCGTTAGGTGAATATTTAAAAAATGTGTGACTGCTTTCTGATGTAAAACTTTTACTTGCAACAATACGTCCCTATTTCTTAAAAGTTAAAATATATTTACGGGGAGCGGGTGTTGTATCCCCATATCAATCCATGGCTACACTCTTCGGATATAACCGCTGCCCCCCTCCATCCTCAAATATATTTCCAAAAATATATTTATAAATTAATTTGCAAATGCTTTTTCTGAGGTAGAACTTTTACCTGCAACAGGACATTCCGAATTTCTTAAACGTTAAAATATATTTTCATCTAGGGGATACATCCTTCCTTCTCTGGTTACGTGCCACTGTGATATATTCCCAGCCCTCCCCCCTTCTCCAGTCCCGAAAATGTTTTTGTTTTAATTTGATACTAGATTTTCTGATGTAAAACTTTTGCTTGCAGGAAGACATGCCTAATTTCTTAAAAATTAAAATATATTTTCGGAGAGGTTATGTATTGCTCTCATCTCACCTCCTGCGATATATCTCCTCCTCCCAAAAAATGTATGTATATATTTAATTTGCTACTGCTTTTTCAGAAGTAAAATGGTTTACTTGCTACCAAGTTTACTGGCAATCCCAATTTCTTAAAAGTTAAAATATATTTTCGGAAAAAGCACATACTACCATCTTCCAAGGCAACGCGCCCTCGATTTATTCCCTTATCCCCCCCTCGTCTTCAAAAATGTATACAACGTTTGGATTCGCTACTTCTTTTTTTCTGAGATAAAACTTCAACTTGCAACAAGATATTTCTAATTTCTTAAAAATTAAAATATATTTTGTTGTGGAGGGAGGGATATCTCCTACCTAAAATTACCAATACTCGTCTATTTTCTCCATATCTACCATTTTTTGCACCAGTTACTGACCATTATGAAATTGTTTTATATAAATTATTTGTATTATTCGTTAGCATTTGTAACTAATATCTTAAATCGATTTTTTCGGAGCCTTAAAATAACGTTTTCATTCAAAAGCAGGTAATATAACAAGGTTTAAATAGCTAAAACATCCCTCATAGAACCGAAGACTTTTGCTATGTTCTCAGTATTATAGTTCTCTTAATCAGGGCCTGATTTTACACAGGGCAATTGGGGCCCGTTCACAGGGCCCCTGAATTTTGGGTGCCTCCAAATAATTCAGGTCCACAAACCGAAATTTTTTGGAAATTCGAAAAATAGTTTATTTAAAGCTTTTTTTTTGTGTGTAAAGAGGAAACTCGTTGTACATGTCGTCCACGAGCATCTACAACTATACGTTTTATTTGAATGTATTTAATTATTTTTCATGAACTGAAGTATGTTTATGGGATTGTAGGAAGAGATTCCCATTAATTGTATATAATAATTTTTACAATTTGACACCTTTAAAAAATTGTATACATGTTCGTTTTTTTATTTTCCGTTTTTTTTTTAGAATATCCATCTTACTATAATAAATGTCATTTCCTATGCGCATTTGGTGCAATTTTTTGCTATTATTCAAAAAATCTTTATTTTATTACACTTGGTATATAAGGCCTCTTTTATTAGTAAAATGTGTTTTCGAAAGTCATTTATCACGATAAGGAGTCCCCATAAGGATTTGTGCCCTGAGCTCCTGCATTTGTAAGTTGGGCGCTGCTCTCGCTGCAGTGTTCCGCTGTCAAGTCTTGATGCTGAAACTGCAGACCTGCTTGTGTATGATATGTTGATCGAGATTAGGATGGTTTCTGTCCCTTCACAACTGAGCTTTTACTTTAGCTAAAACCTTGATAAGTTTTTGGCCTTCTAAATCGGTTGACGGAAAATTATTGCATAATTGTTAATGTTGAAAAAGAGGACATAGTGAAAACTCTCTGAAGTCATCATGATTTTGATCAGCCTCTTCTGCTTGTGACCAAAACTTAAACTAGGCTCATAGCCGAAACAATTTATTTTTCCGCCCATTTCCCCCCCCCCCCCCCCCTTCTCAGTTTGATTAGAGGGTGTTCCTTTTGTAAAGGGTTGCATGAGTGTTTACAATATGATATATTTGTAAAACAAGTATCTATTTTCGGAAAAAAAGCTCGAAATTTGAGATTTTTAAACTGAGTAATGTGGGATAGATGCGATTTGATCAATTTGAAGTGTCGTTCATTTTCTCCTTTTATAAAGAAGTGAGATATTTTAAAACTTTGAGTTGAGTTGTTAAAACAGTGTTTTTAGAGATAAAATTATATTTTGAAATAGACTGTGTGTTTATTAAAGTTCAGAAACACATGTTTCAACTTCGAATTACATAAAAATAAAAAATTTAATTTACATTTTAATCATATCAATATGTCTGGCTGGTTTTGAACCACACACCTTTCGATCACCAGCCTGTCATTTTAATAAATACATCACGAAACTTTTTTTAAACTTTCTCAAAACAATTCATTAGGAATTGCAATCCACATTTCTGAAAAATTAACGATTTAAACAAAATTCTAACAGTTTTGCGCTATCAGTATATACTTTATTAAAAATTTATATATAGACATGATGCCTGAAAATAAATTTTCAACGGTCCTTAAAAACATTATTTATGTGCTTAAAAGTCATTGATTTTTATTCTGTGACTAGAGAGGGAGCCCTGAGACATGCAAGTGTATATTATGTGAACAGAGCTTAGGCCTGTTTTCGACCCCTCACAGCTCAGCTTCTATTATAGCTAGAACCTTGATTTTTTTTGCAATCATGTTGCCTGGGTGAGTAGAAGAAAAATAACAAAATTGTTAACGTTGAACAATATGACATGGTAAAAAAATCCTTTGAAAATCGTCGAAGTCACCGGAATTTTGTTCTTCTGGTTGTGACAAAAACTTTAGCCAGAGCTACAATCAAAACTATTTGATGATTTTATACCATTTTTTATTATTATTATTCTCAGTTTGAATAGAGGAAGTGCCTTTTGTATGATTGGAGGGGTAGTAGGGTGTATGACCCCAAAAAATGATCCCTATGCATGGAAATTTTAGCCAGGCCTACAACTTAAACGTCTCAATATATTCATACCATTCTTTTTTATTCCTCTCAGATTGGTTAGAGGAAGTGCCTTTTGTATAAACTAATAAGTAAGAGGGTCTATACCTCTCCAGAAATTGATCCCGGAAATTGGAAAATTTAGCCCGTGTAAAGACTGATTAAAACGGTTCAATAGATTTCAGAAATTCATCTTTCGCTCACTTTCAAGAAGTAACTTTAATACTTAAACTTGAACTATTAAAACGGTGTAATTAGAAAAAAATTACATTTTTTTCAATTAAATTGCCTGCTTACCAAAGCTCTGAAAACAAGTGTTTCAACTTTTTACTTAGAAAATCACTACAAGTTTAAAAGAAAGTTTTCTCGGCTTCTAGTCGGATTTGAACCACGTTCCTTCTGATCACTAGCCTGATATCGTAACGACTCCACCTCTGAAGCTTGTTGAATTTCTCTTTAAAAAATAACAAATCTTATATTTGTGACTTAAAGCAAAGTTTGTTTTGAGACGCATTTTTTTCTATATTTATTCATTTGTTACTCATACTCAAAAACCTTTAGACCAGGGCTAGAGTAAATGGGAAAATTACTTGTTGTAACTTGTCAAGACTCTTCACACCACTGAATAGCACAACAGTAATGTAATTAAACCTTTGCACTCGAGGCCTTTTTCGCGCGGAAGGACCAGCAACTCGAGACATTTTAGATTCGGTTGGCGTTTATGGATTTGTTTCATAGAAACTAAACACAGTCATTGGCCTTGCATCAAATTTCCGCATCAAACCTAGTTGTCCTCTCGTGTTGCGGCATCCAGTCATGTGGCGCCTGAGCAGTGCCGCTCGAGTGCAAAGGGTTAATAAATATTCTATTGGGCTAGCACTTGCCATTGATTAGGATATTTCTGAAATTATGTCAATGTTATACTTTAAAAATTTTCTAAAATGTGTTATGCATTTAATACACTAATTTTGTAATTCACTTTTTAAAGTGAAACATACCAAATTGTTTAAAGAAACGTATTTCTCATTTCAGAATTGTGGACCTACTTCCTTTCAGAATGGTGTTGCTAGTGTCAAGAATCTTTAATAACACTTTCCAGTTTAAACAATTTAGCGCAATCAAATTAGCATCAGTAAGCAAATTTACGTATTCAACCTGTGCCAAATAACTAGAATTTACATCTATCCTGTAAGAATTGTTTAGGTATCAAGTTTTAACAGGGTTCCCACGGTCAATGAAAGTCATTAAAAGTGCTTAATATTTCTGAACTTGTTTTCAAGGCCTTGAAAGTACTTGAAAATGCTTAGAGGTGCTTAAAAGTCCTTGAAAAAATTTCTAGGGGTCCTTAATTTTTGCGGTTGTTGTACCAACCGCAAATTTTATAAAAATACTACTCAGACTTGCTATCCCCGCTTGACCACCACTTATCTGCACTGTATCAGAATTCTGTGACCTATTTTATTACGCATGCGCCTGCTTGTAAATTTTCTGGTAGAATATATTTTATTAAAAAATTATATATAGACATGATGCCTGAAAACAAATTTTCAAAGGTCCTTAAAAACATTAGTTTGGTCCTTAAAAGTCATTGAAAAGTCAGTGATTTTCATTCTGGGATTTGAGTGGGAACCCTGTTTAAGCGTATATCTTGTGGTGAAGTAATATACATACAAATTACTAAATTATAGAGAATACATACGTTTAGACTATGTTCCAACATTTACTATATTTTGCACTAATTGGTTTTATAAATATACAAAGTTGAAAAGCCTTCATGATTGTGTAAAACGAATTTTAATTTACCTACCCTTTCTTAGCTTTGCATAAATTGATTTTCCACAGAAATATCTTGCTGCACATTTCCTTACTCCAACTCAAAAAGAAACCAATGTATATAAAATTTGAAATCAACTACTTCCCTAAAACCTTCTTTACAGGCATATCCTTATGAATACTAGAGACAATATGCAAGTTTGTGAGGTGTGCAACAAAACATTTTCCCAGAAATCCCATCTTTCCAGGCATTTCCTTACTCATACTGGAGAGAAGCTACATGTTTGTGAGGTTTGCAACAAAACGTTTTCCGATAAGTCCAGCCTTTCCAAGCATCTCATTAGTCATACTGGAGAAAAGCTTCATGTTTGTGAGATTTGCAAAAAAACATTTTCCCTCAAGTCTAATCTTTCCAGGCATCTCCTTACTCATACTGGAGAGAAGCTACATGTTTGTGAGGTTTGCAACAAAACATTTTCCGATAAGTCCAGTCTTTCCAAGCATCTCAGTATTCATACTGGAGAGCAGCTGCATGTTTGTGAGGTTTGCAACAAATCATTTTCATGGAAGTCCAGTCTTTCCAAGCATCTCCTTACTCATACTGGAGAGAAGCCGCATGTTTGTGAGATTTGCAACAAATCATTTTCCCTGAAGTCCACTCTTTCCAAGCATTTCATTATTCATACTGGAGAGAAGCTACATGTTTGTGAGGTTTGCAACAGAACATTTTCCAGGAAGTCTAGTCTTTCCAAGCATCTCCTTACTCATACTGGAGAGAAGCTGCATCTTTGTGAGGTTTGCAACAGAACATTTTCCCAGAAGTCCAGTCTTACCAGGCATCTCTTGACTCATACTGGAGAGAAGCCGTATGTTTGTGAGGTTTGCCACAAAGCATTTTCCCGGAAGATCCGTCTTTCCAAGCATCTCTTTACACACACTGAAGAAAAGACACATGTTTGAAACACATTTGCAACAAAGCTTTTTTCTTTGTATGTGCAGTCTTGCTTATCCTTTCTTAAGCATTGCTTACATTCTTATACATACTGGAGAGATGTTCCATGCCTGCCACTGCTAAAACTTCTCTCAAGAGAATTTTTTTTTTTTCAAATCGAACTGGAGAAAAACTTTTTCATATTCCTCAAAGTATTTTGTTGTTAAAATGTTGTTTACAATTAATTCCTTGCTCATGATTGGTAGTAATGTGTGCTGCAGCATAGTTTCTTAAAAGATAAATAAATCCTGAATAGGTCATCAGTATTCTCATATAATGTTAAAAAAAAAGCTTCTTGTTTGTGGTATCAGAATTTTACCCAAGTTCACTCTTTCCAATAGTAAAGAGTATAAAATTTTAAGCCTGGCCATTTAAAAATTGTATCCCCCCCCTGCAAATTATTTCAAGATAAAGTATATTTCCTTTTGTTCATATTCTTATATCTTTATATGTGTATGTTAAATATACTTATTTCTGACAACAGTTTAGAAAGTTTTGCAATTTGTTATAATTCAACTAAAGAAAGTAACATCATGAAATTGTAGAGTATTATATTTAATTTTGGCTGACTATTTTTTATAGTTTGTATTTACTTAAATTGGAATTTCTTTTTGTGTAAGTCAGTTTTTCGGGGAGGGGGCAGAAGTATGCACAACCAAACACAGAAATCAATTGTAATGATGATCTATAAAATAATTTATGGTAATATCCATAAATTACTTATACAGCTCTATAATAATAATTCTTAGTAGTCTCAATATATAATTTCTTAGTAGAAAATCTAAATTTTACAAACTTTCACACACAACAATTGCAAAATGTTTTGTTAAGCACATATTTTGCCTCATAATTTTTAATGCAAAACCTAAATTACGAGTTCTTTTGGAAAGTTAATTAAGGCTTGTTTGACAATTTACTTTCTTTCAATTTGACATTAATTTCTTTATGGATGTACGTAAAAGCCAGCTCATTTAAGCTATTTTGGAAAGTTGTACTATAAGTTAAATTTAAACAATGATGACCAAAAACTAATCAGTGATCCATATTTTAGATGGATCTTCTTTTTGAAGGATTTAACTAACACGGTATTGTGTTCTTTTTAAAATAAAAAATTGTTGCTTTTATATTAAAGAATAGAAATAGTTTTCTCCAAACAAATTTTCAAGCTTTAAATGACCATGTAACACACAACGTGACTCACTATATTGACACCTGTAGTAGGAAAATCTTCCACTATCTGTTGGTCAGGAACTTTCTAGAGCTGTTGAATATACTACCAAGTACCAAGTCCAGACAGAATTGGTAATGTACCACTAATAGTCTGCAGGCAACAGACAATAAATGAGGATGGAATGAAATTCCCACGAAAATAAATTTTTCATTAGGGAAGAGTATTGAGGGATTTTATCCTTTTTACAAAAGTATTATTTTCTATCGATACAACATTGAAATATTTTTAATAACATCTTGAAATATTTTAACACACTAAAAAAATATAAATATGATGATAATTATTTTTATATTGGTTTGATAAACAAATTTAAAGAGCAAGACAAATGTGTCTTCCCTCATGTGAGGGAGGGATGGAACATGTGTGTGATAGTTAAAATACATGCATAGTTTTCAAAAATATTATGAAAAAATGACAGATACAGTTTATTCATTTGTAGCTAAGGTTTATTGAGTATTTTTGAAATTTAAATTTATCTAACATATTTTGAAACATTACAATTAAAAAATATATGATATCTCCAGCCAAATAATTATGCTGACTGTACAAACTAAAAAATTTGCATAGTAATCATAGTTATTGCCCTCCTCAGGTTGTTTTATATAGGGAGGGATGAGACATCCCTCCCACGGGCCTGGTGTCTCATCTCTCCAAACACACAACATTTCAATAAAGTAACTTATTATTAACTGGTTTTAGGCTTAACCTAGCTGCTAATGCATCAAAGTTATATTATTAGGTGTACAAAACATTAAAAACAATTATCTTAGCCATGATAAGATATTGGAATCTTTATTGCAAACTAGCTGAATACCCGTGGTTCGCTACGAAATTTTAGCATGTGCAATATTTTAGCTAGCTGAGGTCTCGCTCACGGAAATCTGACCTTGGTGTATTAGGCCCCAGTTTTTGGTGTTTCGCTCGAAAGAAGGTTTATCGCAACGCAAAATCAAGCTTGTTTCGTTTGCTGAAAAGTTCATTGACACATAAGCACTGTTTTTTTTTCACTGGTTAAGAGGCTCATTGTTATGCAAGCATAAGCTCGCTTCACTCACTAAAATCTAATTGCTATGTAAAGCCTTAATATTAGAAGCCCCTCCGCTGAAGAGAAAGAAAAAAATCCCTGTTAATACAATAATACAACACCCCTTTAAGATTATTTTAACACGTATTTGTATAAAGCAGAATTAGAAAGCCAAAACTACTTATGTTGAAACTTTCAGAGCTCTATGCCTATTAAAAGTCGCTTTTTTGCGAAAAAATTAATTAAAAAACTATAAATATTCATTTTTTTTGGTCAAAGGTCTAGCTAGAAGGCCAAAACTACTTATATTGAAAATTTCAGAGCGTAATGTTCATTACTTTATTAATATTTTCCAAAGAAATGAAAATCAAAAATATTTGACCTTTATGTATAAAACAAAGTTCTGAAAGTTATATACGAAATACACAGGTATGATAAAGAATTTTCGCTTATGATATGAAAATGACTATTTAATTAAACTACATTTGGTAAAATATAATTTTAGGAAGTCTGTAAAGACCATTTCTACTTTTGAAACAGATAAAATATACATATTTTTCTGAGCATAGAACCATGAAATTCTACAACTGTGAGTAAACCCTAAATGATTTTAAGAATACCTATTTTCTTAATAAAATGCATATAACCTGTACGATCGTTTTCAAAATTCTCCACATCAAAGGCCCACATGCCTCTTTATATGGATTTTAAACTATTTATCAGGATATAAAATTAATAAATAACTGTTAATTAATATTTCATTAGGAAATCTAATCAACAATTAATTCACACAATGACCAATTTAAAATCCATTATATATAATAGGCATAAAGGTTTTATTTAATAGATGAGAAGCGAGGGGGGGGGGGGGAGGATTGATGCATGCGTACTTCCTTTATACGCCTTCGGCGGACATCTGTGCTTATTATTTTTACTGATTGAGTAAAAGCAATGCTGCTTTGAATATATTTTGTCGAGTTTAAATGAGTCATGTTTTAGTTTGGCTTTCCAATATCTGGCAATTGGCAAGCCTATATAAATGTAAAATTTGGTGATCTTCAAGCAACTTAAAAGAGCCATTACAAAAGTCAACGTTCGTACCCTGACATCTTATTAATCCCAGCACCGTCCAATTTTTTATCGGAATCAATAGCTTTGTTTGCCCTTTTTTAGATTGTTCAAAAAATTAAATTTTGATACTTATTCATTTCTTAATAAGGCGAGAAGTTCACTATCAAGATCCTTTAAATTGGTGTTGTAAAAATTACAAGCAAAAGAGAAAGAACTGAAAGTGCCAGAATACAATTTTTGTTTTTCAAAAATATTATTTGCGAAGGTTTTGGTTCGCGTTTCATGAAGAAGAATTCAAATATGACATCTGGAAATCATCTATTACAAATAAACATCACTGGTTTAAGCTTTGGATAACTCATAATTAACCACAAACTCGCATCAGTTCAATTCTTATGAAGGATGTATAAGAAAGACCTGTAGGACTTCTTTAGTTTATTTCAACTATATGTTAGCGAGAAAGAGGGATGGGATCTGATTTATGTGTTACATATACTATTGGGTTGTTGTTAGATACGGCCAAATTTAAGTTTCTAATAGTAAAGAGGGCGAAAGCCGATTTGCACCTGTTACACCCCTGGTTTAATGCAAGAATTTAAATTTCGTCAAGATTCAAAAGTAGTTGGCAGCAATTTAAAATTTCGTATCATCACCCCCCATTCCAACGTTCATGGAATCATATATAATTAAGAAAACCTATTAGCAGTTGACCTTACTAATAAAAATTAACCACACGGATTTAGATATTGCCAACGTGCCCCTTTAACGGAAAAACACCAACATTTATTTTTGTCTTCCACTTATATATTTAAATTTTCTAAATGATTTTTTAATCATGCATGTTAGCAATTTTAGCACTACATGAGCTTGTTTGTGGATGCGTGGGAAGTAGTTGTCTTCAGTATTCGTGAAAGATTATTTCTGGGCAATCTATCGATAATCTTCAAAATGTTTAAGTTTTCTCTTCCAGTTTAAAATTTCTTCCAAACTTGTTAATGTGAGATATTTTATGTCTTTTGAGTTCAGTTTAATTGAAATCCTTTTTCTTTTTGAGTAAGAATATGGTTTTAACTTTTATTTTAATATCATATTCATATTTGTGTTCATCCTTTATCATTCAATGCAGTTACACATATCTTCGCTTACTAACACTAAATCATCAATAGTGCATTAACTTCACAAGTTTAGAATTTAATTCTAAATACAAAATCTTCATTGATATTATGTTAGTTTTTTTTTAATGTTATAACAGTTTAACACATTCTAAAGTGATATTTATATTAAAAAAATATTTTAACTGATATAAATAAAATAATTTTCACCTGAATTATGTATTTGATAAGGAGAAAGTTAAAAAACAAAACGTTCCTTTATTTTTTTCATGTAAAAGTGTACTTTTGCAAATTTTAAACTAGCTTCCAAAAAAAATGACACTCCAAAAACTGAATAACGATTTAAACCGGATCAAGTTTACTCAGTAATCGCAATAAAAAAAAATTACGTTTACGAATGCACCTAAAGAAAGGAGAAAGAGATTCACTTCTCAAACCTAGTTTCCTAATCAAAGATTGCGTGGTCACCTGTAAAAATCCAATATTGGTTTGTGACATCATATACTTGAAGTCTATTTTTCTAGGGGTACATTGTTCATGACCAGCACGCATTAAACCATAATCGCCATTTTGATGTTTCACATTTTTGTTGCTGGATTTGTTTAATTTACGATTCGAATTCCAAACCTTATGACATAAATATACTTTACTTGCCGAAAACTTATTTAATGGAGGGAAATCATATAAGTACCGCATTATATTTAAAATATCAAAGAGAAGTCTTCCAATAATTTTGTTGATCCAGTTTTCAAGTAAACATTTCCGATGACAAAGTTGAAACTAACGCTGAAGTGCCCGAAATCCACAAGGTGAGTGTCAAAATAATTCTTAAGTGGTGATTGATGGTGATAATTTTTTAGAAGTCATTACTAAATAACCTTCTTACAATAGTTTAATTTTCTTTTTTGCATCACTGAATTCCCTGTAATCCTTGACCCCTCTTCTTCCTACTTTTCCGCATAGTGGACTTTTTAATTTCGCTATTGCTGAAAACTCTTACTTCTATAAATTTAAGGAAACCACTAAATTTTTTTTTTTTGTGAATTCACTTATGTTAATTTTTTTCATTGCCCTTTTTATGCAGATTGCAAAATATGCTTTTCATAATAGTAGAAAAATGAACGATTTCAGAAAGTTATTTTTAATACTTTCTGGGAACAGATATAGACATTTACTGGCTTTTTTTTTTTACAATAAGAAAAATTGCCTAAATCAAAAGCAAAGTACCAGAAATGAAATTTAAGATGTAAAAAATTATAAGGTTAAGATTTACTGTACTTTCATTGGTGACTTTTCAAAAAATCGCCAAATTGAAAATGAAGTCAAATGGCTGTGTCGCCAAATTCCAAATGGCGTCAAAACAATCCAAACGGTCACTGGGGGTATCGGAAAACCTTTGCGATGGGTTGCTACATTCCAAGCTGAATCACCAACTCTGAAAAAGTCGACGAGGGGGCCATCTGTCAATGGACATTGTTACAGTTGATGATCTTCCATTATTAAAGTGAATGATGAATATAGGCAAGGGGGAGTTGGTCTACACTACTACAGGAAGGTATTCCCCTCTTGGCATTGTATTTTAGTATTATTTATTATTCTGTGATAGTTACATCAGAGTTCATCCTAGAAATGAAAAAGGGCAGGGTGCTATTTTCCAAAAAAAGGGCACTTCCTGTTTACGAGGGCACTTTTATGGTAAATTGCAGAAATACACGTTTTCTGCCACAATTTCGATATTGTTATACTTTTCTACCACGATAAATAATTTTCAATATTCTGAAAAAAAAATATTCTAATCCAAAAATCTGTGAATCATAAACTCGCTCAGAAACTTAAAAGATATCAAAATACTGATAAAATGTTTCAGTCTTAATTTTGCTGGAATGAGACTGAGAAAATTATTAAAATTAAAGTGCAATATACACAGTAAAATTGTCATCAAATAGTAATTTTTATAAAAATATCAATTTAACTTTTCACTCTTTCAAAATTTTCTAAAGTTTGAATTAATCAACCTTAAATTTCATCTCTTAGGTTTGCCATTGTTAAATAGAGAATTGAGTTTCTTCAAATTTAACATTATTCATTGTGGGACATCACAAGGAGTTATCCGACTAAAGAACTTGGACTATGTCCTGAAATGTGTGCATTTTTTTATTTTCCAAATCGGATCAAATTTAGGTCAAAACTGCGAGTTTTTTGCCGTGCATGCCGCTATTATGTAAGCTATAATAGAAGTTTTATTTTTTTTAAAAATCGGAAATAATCTGGGATTTTGGTTGCATTCCTGTTATGTTTAATTTTAAATATGAAACGGATGTTTAGAAATTAATTGGTAACAGGCAACTTACCAAAAACACCCCCTAAATTTAACAGGAGGACATCGCGATTACGCGTGTCCAAACGGAAATATTCTTTTTAAATTCTTAGTGTAAACATTTAATAGTTATAAACCTTTAACTAAGTTATTCAAGTCTTTTAAATTCCTTTCTTCACTATTTTGAAGGAGGCATGGTAAAAATCCAGCGAAATGCACTTAATCAAAACACTTACGAAATATCCATTAGAGTTAGTTTTATAATTTTTTTTTTTTTATACATGATTTTTTTCTCCATCATGTTGCATAATTAAATTGTTAACATTGAACAAGAGACATGGTAACAAAATCCTTTGAAAATCGTCAAAGTCACTTGAATTTTGTTCTTCTTGTTCTGACCAAAATTTATGCCAGGGCTACAACCAAAAATATTTGATAATTTTGTACCATTCTTTTTTTATTCTTCTCAGCTTGAATAGAGGAAGTGCCTTCTGTATGTTTGATGGGTAGTAGGGTCTATTCCTCTCGGAAATGATCCCTATACTTGAGAATTGTAGCCAGGCCTACAGCTTAAATGCTTTAATATACTCATCCCATTCTTTTTTTATTCCTCTCAGCTTGGCTAGGGGAAGTGCCTTTTGTATAAACTAATAAGTAAGAGGGTGTATACCTCCCAGAAATAATTCCGGATGTTTGGTATTTTAGCCCGGGTAATAACGGATTAAAACAGATCAACCGATTTTGGATGTTCACTTTTTGCTCAATTTCAAGAAGTGTCTTTGATACTGTTATGAATTTCTGTATATTTGTAAATATTTCGTAGTATTAATTATGTAAAAAATATATATATGTACATTTCGCATAAGGCAGCGCAAGAGTTTGTTTTTACTTCGCTTTCCTGCAATGCATCTCTTAATGCTGGAAAACAAGTTTTACAGGGATAATGCTGGAAAACAAGCTTTACAAGGAGAAGGCCATTTAACATTATTGTTAATGGCAATCTCGTTCCCTTGGTGAGATAGAACTAATTTGGCGACTAAATTTGGTGCAAAATCGCCTAATGTCGCCAAACTTGGCGACACTTTCAGTCCCCATGTACCGGTTTAGGGTGTTTTGACTGCGATCTGGAAAATTCTCAAATTTTTTATCGCTAGAAGATTCGCGAAGGATTAGCCTTCGTATATAAGGCCAAGAGAGCGGGTGATCAAGTTAGTTAGTTAGTTAGGTGTATCTCAGCGAGCATTCAGAGTAGTTCCAAAAGTGGAACTATATTGCATTGTCTTTGTGTCAATTTTAGCAGTTGTGTATCTAGTTTTCAACTGCTGTTTGTGCTCTATTGTTGTGTAAAGAGCTGTATTGAGTCTATTAGAACGGAAAGTTCTGGATTTGTAAAAGAATCTACAAATAGGTATATCAGAATCAATTTCTTCAAGTTTTAATCTACTTTGGCTTCAAGTCTTTCGAACCCATCCATGCAACAATACTTTAAGCTAAACTATTAAAATCGTGTAATTCGAAGAAGAAAAAATTAAAATTAATTATTCTTCAATTGAATTGCATGGTTACCAAACCTCTGAAAACAAGTGTTTCAACTTTTTACTTAGAAAATCACTGCAAGTTTAAAATAAAGTTTTCTACGTGTCTAGTTGGATTTGAACCACGCTCCTTCTGATCACTAGCCTTATTTCTTAACGACTCCACCACTGAAGCTTGTTGAATTTCTCTTAAAATAATAACAAGTCTTATATTTCAAATTTAAAGCAAAATTTGTTGTGAGATGCATTTTTTTTTCTTTCTATATTTATTTGTATTTAAAAGCTGGTAATTCTCAATTTTTGCATAAAAAGCAAGTATTTTGTTTTATGTTTTACTTACTTTTTATAATTACTTATTTTTTAGTTTATAATAGCATATTTTTGTATTTAAGTTTTAATAGGTACATGTTTTTTATTATGAAATTTTTTTTCGATATGGTAAGCAAGATTTCTTCTTTTAACAGGATTTGGATTGCTAACCTAAATCACTACAATATGTAATCATGATATTTATTGCCACTCTCAATATCAAGAGTAGTAAGTGAATCTAACGATATTGTCGCTTACCGCATTTTGCGATTAGAGCGAAATAACTGCAGTCTGAAAAGTTCTGATTGCCCATGGGGATTCTTTCCAATAATCCCAACTTAGTTCAACCTAAAGAAATGCTGCTGCTTTGCAGCAAACTTTAGATTTCATAAGTTTTTCTGACTGATCATTTTACTTGGCAGATTTTTTTTACACCGTCTTGTTGTTTTTAGTTAGATTATACCTTTTCCTCCCCAATTGGTTTAGCACAGTGTCGATCCCCCCCCCCCCCCTTTTGCTCTAATGTACTTTTCGCCTGTGGAAGAGGCCACTCAGTGATAGTGTTTTTCATATCTCATCTTAATTCCATTATTTTACTTTGTACTTATTGCATACTTACCGATAATCATTTTGCATTTTGACCAGGGTTTGAGTAAATAAGAAAATTACGACGTTGTAACTTTTCCAGACACATCACACTACTGAATAGCACAGCAGTAAAGTAATTTATAAATATTCTAAAGGGTTTGCACTTGCCATTGATTAGGATGTTTCTAATATTATGTCCATATTATACTTTGGAAATGTTCTCAAATGTATACTGCATTGAATAAATTTACATTATATAGTTCATTTTTTAAAGTGAAACATACCAAATTGTTTAAAGACGCATATTTCTCATTTCAGAATGGTGGATCAACTACGCTTTCAGAATGGTGTTGCTAGTGTCAAGAATATTTAATAACACTTTCCAATTGAAACAATTTAGTGCAATCAAAATAGAAACAGTCAGCGAATTTACTTATTCAACCTGTGCCAAATGAATTCAATCTAACCTAAAAGAATTGTTGAAGTATCAAGTTTTAAACGTATATCTTCAGATGAAATAATATACATACAAATTACTAAATTATAGAAAATACATACGTTTAGTTTATGTTCCAACATTTACTATGTTTTGCACTAATTGGTTTTTATAAATATGCGAAGTTGAAAAGGCTTCATGATTGTGTAAAACGAATTCGAATTTGTGTACCCAATTTCTAGGCTTTGCATAAATTTATTATCCTCAGAAATATCTTGCTGCACATTTCCTTACTCCAACTGGAAAAGAAACCAGTATATGTAAAATTTGAAATCAACTACTTCCCCTAAAACATCCTTCTTTACAGGCATCTCCTTATACATACTAGAGACAATATGCATGTTTGTGAGGTTTGCAACAGAACATTTTCCCAGAAGTCCAATCTTTCCCAGCATATCCTTACTCATACTGGAGAAAGGCCGCACGCTTGTGAGGTTTGCAACAAAACATTTTCCCAGATGTCCAATCTTTCCAGGCATATCCTTGCTCATACTGGAGATAAGCTACATGTTTGTGAGGTTTGCAACAAAACATTTTGCCAGAAGTCTCATCTTTCCCAACATCTCCTAACTCATACTGGAGAGAAGCCACATGTTTGTGAGGTTTGCAACAAAACATTTTCCCTGAAGTCCAATCTTTCCAAGCATTTAGTTATTCATACTCGAGAGAAGCCGCATGTTTGTGAGGTTTGCAACAAAACATTTTCCCTGAAGTCCAATCTTTCCAAGCATTTACTTATTCATACTGGAGAGAAGCTGCATGTTTGTGAGGTTTGCAACAGAACATTTTACCAGAAGTCGCATCTCTCCCGACATCTCCTAACTCATACTGGAGAGAAGCTGCATGTTTGTGAGGTTTGCAACAAAACATTTTCCATTAAATCCAATCTTTCCCAGCATTTCCTTATTCATACTGGAGAAAGGCCGCACGCTTGTGAGGTTTGCAACAAAACATTTTCCCTGAAGTCCAATCTTTCCAAGCATCTCCTTATTCATACTGAAGAGAAGCAGCATATTTGTGAGGTTTGCAACAAAACATTTTCCCAGAAGTCCAGTCTTTCCAAGCATCTCCTTATTCATACTGGAGAAAGGCCGCACGTTTGTGAGGTTTGCAACAAAACATTTTCCCAGAAGTCCAATCTTTCTACGCATCTCCTTACTCATACTGGAGAGAAGCCGCATGTTTGTGAGGTTTGCAGCAAAACGTTTTCCCGGAAGTCCAATCTTTCCATTCATCTCTTTACACACACTAAAGAATAGTCACAAGTTTGATAAACACGTTTGAACAAATCTTATTTTGTATGTGCAGTCTTGCTTATCCTTTCATAAACATTACTTACATTCATACTCATACTGGAGAGAAGTTCCATGCTTGCAAAGGCGAAACCTGCTCTCAAGGGCATTTTTTTTCGAAACACACTGCACTGGAGAAAAACTTTCCCATATTCCACCAAGTATTTTGTTGTTAAAAATTACCTCCTTACTCATGATTGGTAGAAATGTGGTCTTCCGAATAGTTTCTTAAAAGATAAATGAATCCCGAATAGTCATCAATGCTCTCATATAATGTAAACCAAGAAACCATTCTCCTTGCTGAGCTCCTTGCCAATTTTATAATCACGACCAAACTAAAACACCAAAGAAATAAAATTGCAAATAAAATACTACGTTTCTGGTGTAAATTGCAAGACAGTCTGGTGTAAATAATAAAACATGTATGATAAAAAAAATATATTCAAATCTAGATGAATTAATATTCAACTTGGATAAACAGTACAAAAATTATACAAAAAAGTAAAAACATTGAAAGAAGGAATTTTGAAACGAATAAATATTTACCCGGAAATAAAAAAAAATTAACAAATATTGTAATGACTTGAAAGTTTTCAGTGAATTTCAATTTTTTTATGGGCTTCATTTGTCATGTGTTTAATTTGTCATGTGTTTGTCCAATTGTTGTGTTCTGGGAAATATCGATTTCCAACTGCTATCCAATGTTTCTGGTCATCGAATGGAACACACTATGCCTCCGGCATACCAATCAATAATCTGTTTACTTTCAATGTCATTAATTTTTAATGAAAGCAACTTTTAATCAAATTTAAAAGTTGTTTTGTACAATCTCCATGTACTAAGCTTCTATGTACCAAATTTCATACCTGTAGGTGCAAAACTATATATTTGTATAAGGTTCAGACGTACCGATACCTCACTTTTATATATATATATATATATATATATATATATATATATATATATATAAAATAATTGATGGTAATGTCCTTAAATTAATTATACAGTGCTATTGGGTGATGTATAACTTCTTAGTAAAAAATCTTAATTTTACTAACTTTCACACACAACATTTGCAGAAAGTTTAGTTTGCCTCATAATTTTTAATACAAAACCTAAATTTCGATTATTTTGGAAAAGTTAATTCTTCTTTGACAATTGACATTCCTTAAAATTGACATTAATTTCTCTATAGATGGACGTGAAAGCTAACCGATTTAAACAATTTTTGAAAGTTGAACTTATAAATAAATGAAATATAATCATTGATGACCAAAAACTAATCTGTGATGCATATTTAAAATGGATAATTTTGTATGAAAGATTTAACTAACACGCTATCGTGTTCTTTTTAAAATAAAAAACTTGTGCTTTTATATTAAAGAATATAATTAGTTTTATCCAAACAAATCTTCAAGCTTTAAATATCAGGCAACACACTAACACGACTCACAATATTGACACTGTCTCTAGGAAAATCTGCAACTATCTGTTGGCCAGGAACTTTCTGGAGCTTGTCAATATGCTACCAAGTAGTACCAAGTCCAGAGAGAAATGGTAATGTACCAATAATAGTCTGCAGGCAACAGACAAAGAAGAGGAAGGATAACTGAGAAGGGAATGAAATCTGCACGAAAAGAGGTTTTTCAGTTGGGGAGAGTAGGGAGGATAGGATACTTTTTACAAAATTATTTCTAATAAATTGTTTTATATTGATGCAACATTGAAATTTTTTGAATAACATCTTGAAACATTTTAACTCACTTAAAAAAATATAAATATGATGGTAATTATTGTTAAATTAGTTTAATAAACAAATTAAAAGAGCAAGACAAATATCCCATTGCACCCTCATGTGAGGGACGGGACATGTGTGTGAAAGTTAAAATACGTGCATAGTTTTCAAAAATATTATGAAAAAAATTAAATAAACAGTTTTCCCATTTCTTTTGTTCAGTACGCAAAGAAAAAAGTCAGAACGATGGCTATATCTTCGGTTCTAATTATCGTAGAATCTTGCGGTTTACACCAAAATGTTTTGCTTACAGATTTCTATATATTTGATACAATTTTTTTTTCCTTTAAGGGGCCGTTTACGAAGTAAATGTAACGCTATTTTCGAAAATTTCAATTAAAACCCCTATTTTTTATTATTTCATTCGATGTAGAATACATCATTTACTCTAACTACCAAATTTCAATTCATTATGTTGAAAAACACGACTCTTTAGACCATGTTTTGACCGATCTCCAGGGAGAATTTCCATAAAACGAAAGGTATTTTTAAGGTTCTACTTCACAGTGGGGCGAAATCGAACATTCAGTACGGCGTGTTTCAGGACGTTAAAAAATACAAATATAAGTCTAAAATTGCATAGAAACTACTTGGATTTATAGTGTCATGTTTGAGATGAATAAAAAAATAGCAAATAAACGCAAAAGTAACATAATTTATTTACAAGATTAAAGATGTGCATTCTTCACACGAAATAAATAAAATATTGAAAAGTGTAATTGCAGAAGTATAACGTATACTACTGTTGATTAGAAGATTGATAAATATAATATGTAGGCATTAGTAAACAGTATTCAGCAAAGCGTGATTATTTATTTTACAGAAACATTTCACTGTAAACACAAATGTAACATAATAGTTGATATTATTTATAAAGTGAAAAAATCACATAATTCAGTAATTCTTCTTAAGGTCATTCCCACCTCACCTCTGAAATTCCCGTAGACATGCGAAACAAGCGTATGAAATTGAAAAACGAGTGCGTTTAACACAGAGCTTTCTGTCCTTTAGCATCACCCAACAACGATTGAATTTTTGTTCTTGTTTCATACCCAAGAAAGAACATTATATTGTGTACATACCATCGCCATTTAAAAAAAAAAAAAATTATGTAAAAATTGTTGCCAAAAACGGTAAATAACACCATATCAAATTTTAATGCAATGGCCTATATTATTGTGTAATTGAACGTTGTGCGATTTTTCTCACCTCTAGTTTACTTTGAATTAATCTTTGATTGTTTTCAAATCTCGTCTACTATAGGTCCCTTAAAGTGAGCTTTTGCTAAAAAATCGAGAACTAAAAGTCAAAATCTAAAGAAAAAAAATTGTGTGGGGGTTTAGACCATGGTAAATCTAATGAAAGCAAAAAAATATATGTTTCTATTAAAAGAAATTTGTTTAATTGTTTTATTAATTAATTATTAAAAAAGAAATGAATGCAAAAGTTGATTGCTATTTATGTTTGGCAATTTACAAACTATCTTTTGAAAAAAAAAAAAAAATACTGAAATATATTAATTATTTAAATATTTATGGCCAAAAACCCAACTTTTTTATTTAACATTAATTTATCATTTTCTTTTTAGCATTTAAATTACAAACTATTCATTGGAAAATTATGAATTTTTGTATTTCGACACATTTTTGGATGCCTAATCCAATTATGGGATAATATTATGAGGTTGTCATTGAACTTTTTAAAGTTTGGTTCTGTTTTAAAATGTAGATGACCCCTCATGACAAAAAAGGGGAGAAAAAACTATATTCAATTATTAAAAACCTTCCACGATTTACAACGTTACCTTTTGTTTGTTATTTCAACAATTAGAGCACACGATACAGCCATTATTCTGAATTGATTTGATTTTGTTTGCGTACTGTACCTAAGATTTATTATGTATTTTTGAACCTTTATTTTATCTAACATTATATTTTGAAAAATTACAATTAAAAAAGTTATTCCTTACGATATCTCTAGCCAAATAATTATGCTGACTGTACAAACTAAAAAATTTGCACAGTAAGCATAGTTTTTTGGCTGGAGACATCATAGTGTTACGAATTTCTGTATATTTGTAAATATTTCGTAGTATTAATTATGTCAAAAGATAAATTTATGTACATTTCGCATAAGGCAGTGCAAGGGTTTGCTTTCTGGCAATGTGTCTCTTTTGCTTGATAACGAGTTTTACAGAGATAACGCTGGGAAGCGAGTTTTACAAGGAGCAGGGCATTTAACATTATGGTAATGGCAATCTCGCCAATTTGGCGAGATAGAGCCAAGTTGTCGACGGTTTTGTCGACTAATTTTTGTCACCAAATTTGGCGAGAAATTGCCAAATGTCGCGAAACTTGGTGCCATTTTCGATCCCCATGTACATGTATAGGACTTTTCGACTACGATCTGGAAAGTTCTCCAAATTTCTATCTCGGGAAGTTTCGCCTTTCCTATATAAGCCCAAGAGAGCGGGTGATGGAGTTTGTTGAGTCAGTTAGTTGATTGGAGTTACTGAATTAGCTGTCTCTCGGTGAGCATTCATAGTAGTTCTAAAAGCGAACTGTATTGCATTGTCTTTTGCGGCGATTTATAGCAGTTGTGTAGTAAGTTTTTAACTGCTGTTGTGTGAAGAGCTGTTTTGAGTCTACTAGAAATAGAAGTTCTGAAGTTATATCGGCATAAATTTCTGCAAGTTTTGATCTGCTTTGGCTTCAAGTCTTTCGAACCCATCCACGCAACAATAGGCTATGAGACATTACCCATCCCTCCCTATACACAACATTTCAATAAAATAACTTATTATTAAAAACATCTGGTTTTAGGCTTAACCTAAATGCTAATTCATTAAAGTTATATTACTAGGTCTACAAAACAATAAAAACAATTATGTTAGCAATGGTAAGATATTGAAAACTTTATTGAAAATATTAGAAAGGTACTTACTTTTAATGTTGCTAAATAGCTTTTTTGTTACATAACCTCATAAAATCTTGCAACTAAAATGACTCCTTGCTATATATATGAAGCTATGGATATTCCAGCTGGTGGAAGAATCGGAAATAAAAAAAAAGAAGTTTTATTTAGAAGTAATTGCAGGTGTCCCATCCCTCCTACCATTCCTAGGGAACGATTAGGATCATCACAAAAATTCAGGTGTTGTCACTGTAGAATAAGGATATCGTAGAAACGGAGAATTTCATTACATTTTAGTTAAGTATGGAAATTTGGGATGGATTGATTGTAAAGCGTTAGGTGAATTTTTAAAAATTTTGTTACTAATTTTTCTGAAGTATTTTAGTATGGAACCAAATTTAGCCAAAATACATTTTAGTATGCGCTACCATATTCAGAAATCAATTGTAATAATCTATAATAATAAAACAAACTGCGTGTCTGTCTGTCTGTCTGTGGATCTATAGAAACCTACTTAAAATGGGAGTAGAGCTCTGAAATTTTTAGCATATGTAGTTTTGGGCTTCTAATTGTATACATCACAAACAGAATGTTAAAATTTTAATTAGTTCTTTTTTAATATTTTTTTTCTTTACAAAGCGACTTTAAACAGAGATACAGCTCCGAAATTTTCCACATAAGTAGTTTTAGCCTTTTAATTGTAATTTTGGAAAACAGAATTTTAAAATTTTGATTAATTTTTTTTTTAAATTAATTTTCTTAATTAATTTTTCTTTTTACAAAACGTCTTCTAAGAAGGCTACAGCTCTGAAATATTCAACATAAATAGTTTTGGCCTTATTGGACTTTTGAAAAACAGAATTTTAAATTTTTATTAAGTTTTTTTTTTTAATTATTTTTTTATTAATTAATTAATAAATATGTTAAAAAACTATTTCCAATAGGGCTACAGCTCTGGAATTTTAAACATAAGTAGTTTTGGCCTTTTAAAAAACAGAATTTTAAATTTTTATTTAGTTCTTTTTTAATTAATATACATTTAGCAAAATGATTTCTAATAGGGCTTCAGCTCTGAAATTTTCAACAAAAGTAGTTGTGGCCTCCTAAATTGGACTTTTTCAAAACGGAATTTTAAATTTTTATTTAGTTTTTTTTTAATTACGTTTTTAATTAATAAATATTTTACAGAATGATTTCTAATAGGCCTACAGCTCTGAAACTTTCAACATAAGTACTTTCGGCCTTTGAATTGGACTTTTGAAAAACAGAATTTTCAATTTTTATTTACATTTTTTTAATTAATTAACAAATATTTTACAAAACGATTTCTACTTGGGCCTCAGGTTTCAAAGTTTCAACATAAGTAGTTTGGCCTTCTAATTTAGCTTTCCACAAACACTTGTTAATATAATCTTAAAGTGGTGTTGTATTATTGTATTAAAAGGGAATTTTGTTTTTCTCGATGAGGGAGAGGCTTCCAATATTAAGGCTTTACGTAGCAAGGTTTTAGTGATTAAAGCTAGCTTATGCTTACGCAGCAATGAACCTTTCAGCGAGCCTATCCTTGTATAGCAATGAACCTTTGAGCGAGTGAAGTAAGCCTGTGTTTATGTGTCCATGACCTTTTCAGCGAACGAATCGAGCTCGATTTTGCGTAGCGATGAACCTTCCTGCGAGCGAAGCGCCAAAAACTGGGACCTATACACGAATGATAGATTTCCGCAATGCGAGGTGTCACTGCTAGCTAAAATATTGCGCATGTTAAAATTTCGTAGCGAAACACGGATATTCCGCTAGTGATACATGAAATAATTTATGATAATATTCTTAAATTAATTATACAGCACTATTGAGCAATGTATAATTTCTCAGTAGAAAATCAAAATTTTACTAACTTCACGCACAACATTTGCAGGAAGTTTAGTTAAGCAGATATATTTTGCCTCATAATTTTTAATTGTGAGACGGGGCAGCCGAAATCGTTCAGTTTATTTTATGATAGAATCGATGTCTTTCGGAGTATTCGCTGCTGTCAATTTTAATAAATTGATCAAATGAGATTCAGTTAAGTTATTCCTGTATTTATTCATGATCAAAACCATCTTGCTGAAAGCTTCTCCGTATAGTTTCTTGGAGGACATAGTGGAGAACTCCGTTCTACATAGTTAACACATATATTATTCACAAAAACTTAAAACTAAAAGTATACTGGAAAAAAATATTATTACAGATTTTTTGGGCGAGAATCCAGGAATGTGGTTGTGTTCCGCCGCCATTTCTGATGTCAAAGCGGTAGACGTGGAAGTGTATATTATGTGGACCCCTCACAGTTCAGCTTCTATTATAGCTAGAAGATTTAGCCTGATTTTGTTTTGTTTTTGTTGCCATGATGTTGCCCGGGTGAGTAGACGAAAAATAACAAAATAATTGTTAACATTGAAAAGGGAACATGGTAAAAAAAAATCCTTTGAAAATCGTCGAAGTCAAACTGAATTTGTTCTTCTTCTAGTTGTGACAAAAACTTTAGCCAGGGCTACAGTTTCAATGCCTTAATATATTCATACCATTCTTTTTTTATTCCTCTCAGATTGATTAGAGGAAGTGCCTTTAGTATAAACTAATAAGTAAGAGGGTTCATACCCTCCAGAAATTGATCCCTGAAGTTGGGAAATTTAACCTGTGTAATAACTGATTAAAACGGTTCAATAGATTTCGGATATTCATATTTCGCTCACTTTCAAGAAGTGACTTTTGAAAACAAGTGTTTCAAATTTTTACTTGGAAAATCACTGCAATTTTAAAATTAAGTTTTCTCGGCGTCAGGTCGGATTTGAACCATGTTCAATTCTGATCACTAGCCTGATATCTTAACGACTCCACCATTGAAGCTTGTTCAATTTCTCTTAAAATAATAGCAAGTCTTATATTTCAAACTTAAAGCAAAGTTTGTTTTGAGACGCATTTTTTTCTATAGTTATTCATTTGTTACTTATACTCATTAACATTTAGACCAGGGGTAGAGTAAATGGGAAAATTACGACGTTGCAACTTGTCAAGACACATCACTTGACTGAATAGCACAGCAATATAGTAATTTATAAATATTGTATGGAGCTTGCACTTGCCATTGATTAGGATGTTCCTGAAATTATGTCAATGTTATACTTTAGAAATTTTTTCAAATGTGTACTGCAATAAAAAAATTAACATTATATAGTTCTTTTTTTAAAGTGAAACATACCAAATTATTTAAAGAAACATATTTCTCATTTCAGAATGGTGGACCTACTTCTTTTCAGAATGGTGTTGCTAGTGTCAAGAACCTTTAATAACACTTTCCAGTTGAAACAAATTAACACAATCAAAATAGCAACAGTCAGCGAATTTACATATTCAACCTGTGCCAAGTGACTAGAATTGCTGCGGTATTAAGTTTTAAGCGTAAATCTTGAGGTGAAGTAATATACATACACATTACAAAATTATAGAGAATACATACGTTTAGTTTATGTTCCAACATTTACTATATTTTGCACTAATTGGTTTTCTAAATATACAAAGTTGAAAAGGCTTCATGATTGTGTAAAACGAATTTTAATTTGCATACCCCATTTCTAGGCTTTGCATTAAATGATTTTCCCAAGAAATATCTTGCTGCGCATTTCCTTACTCCAACTGGAAAAGAAACCAGTATATGTAAAATTTGAAATCAATTACTTCTCCTAAAACATCCTTCTTTACAGGAATCTCCGTGCTAGAGACAATATGCATGTTTGTGAGATTTGCAACAAAACATTTTCCCGGAAGTCCAGTCTTTCCAGGCATCTCCTTACTTATACTGGAGAGAAGCTACATGTTTGTGAGGTGTGCAACAGAACATTTTACCAGAGGTCCCATCTTTCCCAGCATCTTCTAACTCATACTGGAGAGAAGCCGCATGTTTATGAGGTTTGCAACAAAGCGTTATCCGAGAAGTCCACTTTTTCCAAGCATGTCCTTATTCATACTGGAGAAAAGCTACATGTTTGTAAGGTTTGCAACAAAACATTTTCCCTGAAGTCCGATCTTTCCCAGCATTTTCTTATTCATAAAAGGCCGCACGTTTGTGTAGTTTGCAACAAAACATTTTCCGAGAAGTCCAATCTTTCCATGCATCTCCTTATTCATACTGGAGAGAAGCCGCATGCTTGTGAGGTTTGCAACAAAACATTTTCCCGGAAGTTCAGTCTTTCCATGCATCTCCTTACTCATACTGGAGAGAAGCCGCATGCTTGTGAGGTTTGCAACAAAACATTTTACCAGAAGTCCAATTTTTCCAAGCATCTCCTTACTCATACTAGAGAGAAGCTACATGTTTGTAAGGTTTGCAACAAAACATTTTCCCTGAAGTCCTATCTTTCCCAGCATTTTCTTATTCATAAAAGGCCGCACGTTTGTGTAGTTTGCAACAAAACATTTTCCGAGAAGTCCAGTCTTTCCAAACATCTTCTTACTCATACTGGAGAGAAGCCACTTGTTTGTGAGGTTTGCAAAAAAACATTTTCCCTGAAGTCCAATCTTACCAAGCATGTCCTTATTCATACTGGAGAAAAGCCACATGTTTGTGAGGTTTGCAACAAAACATTTTCCCAGAAGTCCAATCTTTCCATGCATCTCCTTACTCATACTGGAGAGAAGCCGCATGCTTGTGAGGTTTGCAACAAAACATTTTCCCGGAAGTCCTATCTTACCAAGCATGTCCTTATTCATACTGGAGAAAAGCCACATGTTTGTAAGGTTTGCAAAAAAACATTTTCCCTGAAGTCCAATCTTACCAAGCATCTCCTCACTCATACTAGAGAGAAGCCGCATGTTGATGAGGTTTGCGAAGCCGCATGTTGATGAGGTTTGCGAAGCCGCATGTTGATGAGGTTTGCAACAATACGTTTTTCCAGAAGTCCAGCTTTTCCAGGCATTTCTTTACACACATTGAAGAAATGACACATGTTTGAAACACGTTTGCATTAAAGCTTTTTTAACTGCTAAACCTTCTCTTGAGAGCATTTTTTTTCAAAACGCACTGGAGAAAAACTTACTCATATTCCTCAAAGTATTTGGTCGTTAAAAAAACATTGTTTACAATTAATTCCTTACTCATGATTGGTAGAAATGTGTTCCGCAAAGTAGTTTCTGAAAAGAAAAATGAATCCCGAATATTCATCAGTATTCTTATATAATGTTAAAAAAAAAAAAAGCTTTTTGTTTATAGTTTCAGAATTTTTCCTTAGTTCACTCTTTCCAATAGGAAAAAGTAGGAAGTTTTAAGCCTGGGCCATTTAAGGATTGTATCCCCCTACAAATTATGTAAAGATAATGTATATTTCCTTTTGATCTTAATAAAATTGCATTTTCTAATACCTTTATATGTGTATGCTAAATATACTAATTTCCTACCAGTTTTGACTTTGAAAGTTTTGCAATCAATTACAATTCAACTATAAAAAATAACATCATAAAATTGTAGGGTATTATCTTTATATTTAATTTTGTCTGACTATTTTTTTTTATAGTTTAGTTTTACTTAAAATTAAATTTCTTTTTGTGTAAGTCAGTTTTTCGATGAGGTGCAGAGGTATGTGCAAACATATTCAGAAATCAATTGTAATAATGATAAATAAAATAATTTATGGTTATATTCTTAAATTAATTATACAGCGCTATTGAGCGATGTATAATTTCTTAGTTGAAAATCTAAATTTTTTTAACTTTCACTCACAACAATTGCAAAATGTTTAGTTAAGCACATATTTTGCCTATAAGGCAAAACCTAAATTTCGAGTTTTTTTGGAAAGTTAATTAAGGCTTCTCTGACACTTGACATTCCTTAAAATTGACATTAATTTCTCTATGGATGTACACAGGGCCGTCGCTAAGAATTTTGGTTGGGGGGGCGTAGACATCTTTTTGCCGACTGAAATAAAGGCATGCCCGGTGTAAATGTAGAAAATATAAATTAAGGTGCTAATAAATTGTTAACTAATTTTTATTAATGTAAAATTAACGTATAAATAATTTTTAATTAATATATGAATAATTACTCCATAATTAATTAATTAATGTAAAACTAATTGTTAATGTATTATTATTATTATTATTATTTTTTTGTTAATGCATTTATTTTGTGAATTGTTTTATTTAATGTGAAATTAGTTTGAATTATTTTTATTTTACCGTCTAAACAATTTTTAATATTTTATGGCATTTTTTTAATACGTACTTAATGTAAAATTTTAAGTAAATTCCCATCACATTATAGTTAAAGTTCCTTCAATTTCATTTAATTTTTCATTTCTTTTTAGTACATTAACCCTTTCTCTTCAAATAAAGGAGATTATTTTTGGAAGCGTTTTTATTTGGGGGCAGGGGGGGAGACATTTATACTTTGCAGATAGATAGAATTTTCCCCCACAATCTTAAACCAATTTAATAAACTGAGAAGTACAAAGGCTTCATTTCGATACAACTTTTTTTTAAATTTTCAAATTGCAGTTTCGAAAAAAAATAATTAAACGTGTAAAAGTGGTTGGAAAATAGCACTTTAACATGGAATTAAATAGATGAAAATTATTGATCAAATAGGTGACTTTTGTATAATGAATTGTATAAAGGTTGATCAAAAAACAAATTCTGGAAAAATTCTTCTTTTTAAAATTCTGGCGGACTATTGCTACTACAGAAAATTCTCTACGCGAAGCACAGCAATTTTTATAATCGATGCAATGTCAGGGACATAAGAAACATGCACTTGCACTCCTTCCCCTCTGGGTTTCGAAAAATAAAGTAACGTGGAAAAAAAAGTGGTAAAATTTACAAGAAAAATATATATATGGATATTAATTCATCAATTTGAACAGAACATTAATGAACAATTATTAACTAACATCCAATTCCCATCTTCGAAAAATCAAGGATTAAACAAAAACTTTTGTCGCCTTACATCTCCCTGCAAATAATCATGTAGGCGTTCATGGACACTATAATTACTTTGCAAAAGACAATTATTATTAAAAACGATTTGTTAATTATTTAATTTTTAAATACTTTTTAACCCATTTTCCTAGCTAAAAAGAAAAGATTTTGATCTTTCTTGAAACGTGTGTTAATAGTAAAACTTAATTTTTTTGTAACAATTCAATCCAGGAACCTACTTCTTAAAAGTAGTTACTTTGAGTATATATTTTTATCAAAATTGCTGGATTTAATTTAATGATTTTTTTGTGGTTTTTCACTGATGTTGTATGGTTTTTCAGCAATAATTTATGCAAATATTACTCGTTTTTTGAACAATAATCATTTGTTCAAGAAAGAAAGTATACTTGAAAATGCTAGGTTTTTTTTTTCCTAAGCGGGATTAAAAATGAAATGGATTACTTTAGCATTAAACCAAACTATAATATTTATGTGCAAAAAGGTAAGTTATTCGCAACTTCGAATTGAACTTCGAATTTAGTGACAAAATACTCTGTAAAAAAGCATGCCATAATTTTTAGCACAACATACCAAACTATATAAGGAATAGTACGGTGGGGTTTTTTGGGAAAGGTGTGGGGGGGGGGGGGAGGTATTCAAATCTACAGTGTTAATCCGATCTTGAGGAAGAACAAGTTGCACATTTGATCTTCAAAGCAAGAGAAACATCACTGTCAACATGAAATTTCCAAAAACCCACCCCCATTTCCCTTACCCACATGTAACGGTTATGATCCTAATTTGAGATTTAGTGATCCAATTTGAAATATTTTTAAAGGTATTTAGAGTAAAAAATCTTAGTTTATCTGAAAGACAATTTTTTCCCGTTGTTTCCAATATTAAAGTGGTGAAATCCAGGATAGGTTGGTTGGTTGTTTTTCAAATTTATTAGGCGCAAGGGCAACACAAAGGCCAAACTGCGTCAGAAATCGAGGATAGGAGTGAAAGGATACTCACAATTTGCAATGCACTGAAACTGTTTGTATTGGACAATGTCGGTCCACAGCTATTTGAGCACGGGGAACATTAAGAATTTTAAATAGTATTATTATAAACCTTTCAATACTTTTCCAAAGATTATTTTGTTAGAATAAATTCGATATCGCCTTCCAGTTTACAAGTGGCATGGATTATTTTGGGAATGCATTTTCAACATATGAAGTACAAGGTGGTCATAAAGAAATTTTGCCGATATATGGGCCTCTAGCTTCCGTTCCGTTTAACAGATCGAGATGAGATTTCAGGTATAGTTATTCAGAAGTTGGAGCTTGAGATTCTGTGAATTTTAACAAATGGCGCTCAAGGTTATGGTTATAGTTACATGCACGAAATTTTCAAATGACAACGTCTACTTTTTCCTGTCACAAAATGCTCAGTGCATAAGGAAACCCTAAAGAGAGATGGAACGGTACGCGTATCACATAAAACGGACGCATTATGCACGCACCAAAAAAAAAAAAAGCTCTGCGAACGGCCAACAAAAACGCGATTGAGGCGCACGATGGAAATTTGCATTTGACAGAGGCCAAAGTTCACATGAGTGCCATCACAGGCAATTTAATCAGTTTTCTAAGATGAATATTTGGTGAGCGGCCTCCTTTGCTCCGATCGTGTTTTTGTTGGCAATTCGCAGATCTGTATTTTGTGCGTCCGTTTTTTGTGATACACGTACCACTCCTCTTTAGGGTTTTTGCATGCGGTGATCATTTCTCGATAGGAAAAGTAGGCGTTGCTATTCGTAACTATAACCGGGGTAATCGTGAGCGCCATTTTGCCGAAATTCACAGAATTCCGACCTCATATCTCTGAATAACTATACCTGAAATCTCGATCTGTTGAACGAGACTGCCTTTAAAGATCCATATATCGGCAAAGTTTCTTTATGACCATCCTGTACATAACATCATTTATGGAGTTCTACTTGAAATTAATTGCAATAACTTTCTAAAATGCGGGTCAATTTTCGTATACAAAATTTTGGTGTTTTGAAATTTTGTATAAAACCTTGAACTCGTATGATGTACTGATGTACATTACATACTTTATGTAAATGACGTTTAATGTGTATGTCATGGTTTTTGAGGCGTTGTCTGACGTACCACAATTACAAGTATATCATCTACTGTAACACATCAAAGTTATCTAATGTCAGTGAAGATATCAATGATTAGATTATTTTAATGTTCCTGTCAAAAAGGATAAACTTACTCCAATTCAAAATTGCCGACCGTCACCTGAGGCTGCATTGTGATCACAATTTTATAATACTAATAATGAGTTTAATTATTTGTACTTTTTCCATTCAATATGTTTTGAAACATCCGTCAGTAGGGATTTTTAAAAGGGATGAAATTTCAGAAATTTGCCGACTACCAGCCTTTCTAAAAACTTATGGTAATATTTATATGGTAATACTTGCGTTCGCAGTCCATCATTGTAGCCGGAAAAAAAGACACCGACTCCCCTATAATAGACTTCTATTGTAAAAATGCCGATTCGTCAAACTCGGATCACGCTGCATTCAGATATTTTTAATATTTTGTTACATTTTTTTTTTTTTTTTTTCATTTAATTCGATTTTATTGTGGATCGACTTTAGAAAAAGAAAAATCTCGATAAAATTTTTGAAAATTTGCCGACTGTCCAACTTTCTAAAACTTTGGGGGGGCGAGTCGCCCCCTACGCCCCCCGTTCACGTCGTCCCTGGATGTACATGAAAGCCAGCCCATTTAAGCAATTTTATAAAATTGTACTTATAAATAAAATTTAAACAATCATGACCAAAAACTATTCTATGATGCATATTTTAGATGGATTATTTTTTATGAATGATTTAACTAACACCCCGACTTACAATATTGACACTGTCTGTATGAAAATCTGCAACTATCTGTTGGTTAGGAACTTTCTGGAGCTTGTTAATATGCTACCAAGTAGTACCAAGTCCAGTCAGAAATGATAATGTTTAGTACGCAAAAAAAAGAAAAAATCAGAACGATGGCTATATCTTCGGTTCTAATTATCGTAGAATCTTCCGGTTTGCACCAAAATGTTTTGCTTATAATTTTATACAGTCAACTCTCGATAACTCGAAGTTCAAGGGACTGGCCAAATTTTTCGAGTTATCCGAAGTTCGAGTTATCGGAAGTTATTTTCTATTCAAGGCATATTCTTGGGGCCTAAAGAAAACTTCGAGATAAACGAATATTCGAGTTATGAGACTTCGAATTATCGCTAGTTGACTGTATATATTGATGTAATTTTTATTTTAAGGTGCCGTTTTCTGAGTAAATGTAACGCTATCTTTTAAAATTTCAATATGAACCCCTATTTTTTATCATTTCATTCGATTTAGAATACGTCATTTACTCTTTATACCAAATTTCAATTCATTATGTCGAAAAACACGTCACTTAGGAGTGAGAATGTTTAAACCATGTTTTGACCAATCTTCAGAGAGAATTTGGGACATTTGAATATCCCTCAATTGGAACATTTAACCCCTTTTCGACGTCTTAAAGTGGGTAAATCGAGATCGGAATAGATTACTTTTTCTATGTTTACCATTGTTGTTATATGTACAGTACCCAAAAAAAAAAAAAAATCAGAACGATGGCTATATCTTCGGTTCTAATTATCGTTGAATCTTACGGTTTGCACTAAAATGTTTTCCTTACGATTTTCTAAGTATCTGATGCTATATTTTTTTCTTAAGGGCCCGTTTACTATGTAAAAGTAACGCTATCTTCGAAAATTTCAATACGAACCGTTATTTTTTATCATTTCATTCGATTTAGAATACATCATTTACTCTATATACCATATTTCAATGCATTATGTTGAAAAACACGTCACTTATGAGCGAAAATGTCTCGACCATTTTTGGACCGATCTTCAGTGAGAATTTCCATAAAACGAAAGGTATTTTTAAGGTTCTACTTCACAGCGGAGAAATCGAACGGTCAGTGCGGCGTTTCACGACGTTAAAAAATACAAATATTAGTCTAAAATTGCATAGAAAATTACTTGGATTTATAGTGTCATGTTTAAGATTAATACAAAAATAGCAAGTAAACGCAAAAGTAACATAATTTATTTACAACATTAAAGATGTGCATTCTTTATACGAAATAAATAAAATATCGAAAACTGTAATTGCAGAAGTATAACGTATACTACCGGTAATTAGAATATTAATAAATATAATATGTAGGCATTAGTAAACAGTATTAAGCAAAGCGCAATTATTTATTTTACAGAAACATTTTACTGTAAACACAAATGTAACATGATCGTTGAAATTATTTATATAATGAAAAAATCACATATGTCAGTAAAATTTTTAAAGGATAACTTTTTGAAATTGCTTAAAAAATGTTGTTTTAAATAAATGGAATTTAATGAAAGTAATTAATAAAAAAACAGTAGGCTGTATAGTGCCCCATCGTGATCGATAACTTGTTGCATCCATCGGGGCAATGAATAGATCAAACTGAATTTGATGTCCGGATCAGCCCGTAAGAATTTCCAAGAGTTTTCAGCAGCTCTCCATACTTCTGCAGTTGATTGCTCACCGGAAAAATCAATCCTGGCTTTCCATTATGGCCACAAATTTTCCATGAGCGTAATTCCCAAATAAATGACTTGCGATGTTCAAATTTGATGTACGGGGTGGTGGTGGCCATGTGAACTGATTTTCGTTAAAATCGGGCATGCTCCTAAGGTTGAAATCATGAAAAAATCATGTTTTTCAACTATTGCTAAAAACGGCTATAACGATTTTGATTAAAATTTCCGTGCTAGCCTCTTAAGGTCATTCCCACCTCAGAAATTCCCGTAGAAATGAGATACAAGCGTATGAAGTTGAAAATAGCGCGTTTAACACAGAGCTCTTTGTCCTTGAGCATCACCCAACAACGATTGAATTTTTTTCTTCTTGTTTCATGCCCAAGAAAGGACATTGTAATGAGTGTAAATACCATTACCAACCCCCCCCCCCTTTTTTCCCCCTCCCTTTTTTTTTTCGCCTTTGTAAAAATTGTTACCAAACACGGTAAATAACACCATACCAAATTTTAATGCAATGACCAATATTATAGTGTAATTGAACGTTGTGTGATTTTCCACACCTCTAGTTTACCTTGAATTAATCTTTGATTGTTTTCAAAAGTCGTCTACTATGCGGTCCCTTCAAGTGAGCGTTTTTTACATTTTCGCTACAAAATCGAGAACTAAAAGTCAAAATGGAAAGAAAAAAATTGTGGGGGGGTTTTAGACCATGGTAAATCTAATGAAAGCAAAAAAAGTATGTTTCTATTAAAAAAAAAAAAATTAAAATTGTTTTATTAATTATTGAAAAAGAAATTGATGCAAAAGTTTATTGCTATTTATGTTTGGCCATTTACAAACTATCTTTTGAAAGAAAAAAAAATTACTGAAATATATTATTTAACTATTAATGGTCAAAAACCCAACTTTTTTATTTAACATTAATTTATCATTTTCTTTTTATCATTTAAATTACAAACCATTCATTAGAAAATTACGAATTTTTGTATTTCGCATTTTTTTTTAATGCTGAATCCAAATATGGGACAATATTATGAGGTTGCTATTGAACTTTTTAAAGTTTGGTTCTGTTTTAATATGTAGATGACCCCTCATGATAAAAAAAAAAAAAAAAAAAAAAAAAAAAGATAAAATAAAAAAAAAACTACATGCAATTATTTAAAACCTTCCACGATTTACAACGGTACCTTTTGTTTGTTATTTCAACAATTAGAGCACAAGATATAGCCAATGTTCTGATTATTTTTTTAGGTACTGTACCAATTTTCAGCGTTTTTGCCATGTGGGAAGTGGGAGAATTAGTGATAAGTGATTCAGTGAGTTATGGCTTTGCTTTATATACATAGAAATTATTTAGGTTATTTTGAAACTCGTGAGTTTTCATAAATGCGGTCGATAGGTTTTTATTAAATACATATTTAATGTGATTAACTTTCTGGTATATTGTACAACTATAATACGCAACTTAACTCTTAAATGCATGTATTTTTATTTTTAATACATACAATTTTAAATTAGCCAGAAAAAGTGAACTTGTATAGAACCGATTTTGCATATTGATGTATTTTTATATCCATTATATTAACTTCGATTTTGTGTGTCGATGGCGGCGGAATCTGAGAAGGCCTAATTAACCCTCTTACCGTCATTCGAAACAGCTAAAACAAGGCAGATAGATTCGATGTCGATGACAATGCATTCTATCAAATTTTGGGGCTGTAACTGTCACAAAAAAGTCGCCTTTACGGAATTCAAATAAACCAACTTGCCGTCATCCAATCGCACTAAAATTGCTTTCAACCGACCATTTCAGAAACTACCAAGATTTTTTTTTATTACATTAACACTAAAATTCTTTTAATCAGAATAAATAAATGATATTTGGATGTGAGAACATAAATTCACGTTGATTTTTAATGAATAAATTTTGAAACGTAATGGAAATGAGATTGTTATGCACCACACATATGTTATGAGAAAATAACTAGTGTTTGTGACTTTGATAGATTTTTTGGGGGCTAACTAATCATCTCCCATTTTATTCCTGGTTCAATTCCCTGAAGTGAACTCTTATCATTTGTTTGAACATAAAATTTGAAATTGTTAATCGAGAATATTTTTAAATACCCGATACTCTCTTTTTGGTGACAAAAAAAGCTCTTCACATCTGTAGTCGATTGCATTGTGCATTCTAACTTTTCGGATACATACGATATATATTCCCTAAGCATTCTTAGATTTGACATTTAGCCAAATGTAGACATTTTGTTACCCATGTAAAGAGTGATGCTATTTTTGAACATTTGCAGATGGCAGGAAGATCCGTTGCTTATTTCGGGATTTTTCCCACCAGGAATATCTAAATGAGGGCAACACGAGACGAAGAAATTAGAAAGAAAGAGGAAGAGATTCAGCTTTCAAAACTAGTTTCCCAATAAGAGATTGCGTGTGTTTCGTTTTACGAACGAGGCCTCACTATAAAAAGAAGAGGCGAAATTTACAAATTAACTATGTAAATAAAACTTAAAATCTTAGTTACAAGCAAACAACCATCTTTTTTTTTATAGGAACAGTCGAACAGATATTCATAACGATTACGATTAAAAGTATCGTATCGATTCGCAACACTCCCACCTTTTGTATTGATTTTAATCAAGACAAAACTTAATGAACATATGAAAGTAGACCAAAGGGGAATGATTGCGAGAGCCAGTGATGTTACAATAACTGGTATGAGAAACTGCAATTACAAAATATTGGTGTGTAATACTAAACTGAAATATTTAATACCATTTAAAAAAATTACTCTAACTTAAAGTCTCTAAACTAAAGTATATAAAGTTTCTTTCTAATCAAAGGTCTAGTCTCTGTGGCATCTTCACTTGACGACAACTTCGTGTATACTTTACTTCAGGAGTCTCTAGGATGGTGTCTCTAGAAACATCTGAAATATGTGCCTCCATGATGGGAGGGGTGGGTGTTACGTCCTCGGATCGTATCTCTAAAGGATAGAGTCGTTGAATAGGCCGAATAAGAGTAGTATGAGCCAGCTTCAATCGAGCGACTCTTCGTTTGCCATCTTTGCCCGAGATCAACTACTCGATCCGTACTAAGGGCCACTCGATTCGTTTAGAATTATCAGATCCCACAAGAACGATATCACCCTCCTGTAAATTGGAACGTTGTTTATCTTCAGGATTTTTCACCAACGCAGCTAGATATTCTCTCTGGAACCTCTTGCGGAAGCTCTCACGAACCCTTTGAAGGTAGCACAGTCTCTTTCGTAAATATTTGCTGTCAATCAGATCTAGATCAACTGTGTCACAATGTAATGGTGGAGAAACTTCAAGCAAAAAATGAGCAGGGGTCAAAGGCTTTGGTTCTTCAGGATCCTCAGATGTGTAGGTTAGGGGTCTTTGGTTGATGGTAATTTCGCAGTCCGTCAACACAGTAAGCATTTTTTCATAGCTGAAACTAGCTTTACCGATGTTCCTCTTCAAAAAATCTTTGAGAACTCTAACGAGACGCTCCCACCATCCACCATACTATGGTGCACTTGGAGGATTAAAATTCCACTTTATTTGTTGCGCTGCAGAGTCCGCTTGAATAGCTTCCCAATCCAAATTTTGAAGTGCTCTTGCGGTACCGATAAAATTTGTTCCTTGGTCTGTATAAATAACATTGCATCTCCCTCTACGAGCGATGAATCTTCGCAAGGCTTGAATAAAGGCATCAGTTGACATGGACGTTACCAACTCAAGGTGTACGGCACGATACACAACACAGGTAAACAATATAATCCAAGCTTTGATACCTCCTCGCAGAAAGACTGGACCAGCTAAATCTGCACCGGTGACTTGGAAGGCAGCAACTCTCTGAATACGATCGGCTGGTAATGGCGAACACTCTGTTGTCGCATGTTTCATGGAATGCCTTTTACAGGGAATACACTTAGAGATCACTTCCCTGATAATCCTCCGTCCTCTGGGGATCCAAAATCTTTCTCGCAAATGTCCCAGCATAGTCTGTACACCAGCATGATTTAGGGTCTTATGCGTATACTCAATTAAACTTCGAGTTATTGGATGATCAGGTAAAACAATTGGGCATTGAAAGTCCTCGTCATCTTCACCAAATACAAGGCGAGTTCTAACCCTCAGTACACTTTCGTTTTCATAAAATTTCATTGAAGTTTCTTACTTCTTCCTGTTATCCTCTGACCACTCGTTCTGAATCATCTTTATTAGATGTAGTTCAGCACTTTGAAATTCTTCACTGGTTACTGGTCCTTCAACCTTCTCTTGAACTTTACGAGAGTTGACACAGAAACGGAAAATCCATGCAACCATTCGTACTATCATTGAGTATTTCGAGAAGTATAAGAATCTTTGACTAACAACTTCTTTCTCTACACTTGCTGCGCTCGTCACTATCTTCCTGCGTTCTTTCAGGGCTTTCTCCGGACACGACAAATTCGTTACCTGTCCATGATGCTTCATCTTCTCGCAACCAGAAAGGGCCTTCCCACCATTTCTGTTTGAAAAGGTCGTACCAATTGCAGGAACGAGATGGTAAATCTGCAGGGTTCAATTCCCCGGGTATATATCTCCATGCGTTGATATCCGTCAGCGCTCTTATTTCTTTTACTCTATTACCGACAAAGGTATTCCAGGGTTCTTGTTTCTTAATCCATGCTAACACAACCATTGAGTCACTCCAAAAAAATGTTCCAGGAGGCAACTTCAGAGATTCTAGAATAGACCTATATAACCGAGCAGCGATGGCAACTCCTAATAATTCCGCTCTGGGAATCGTTGGACGGTTCATTGGCATCACTCTGGATTTTGCAGCCACTAAATTTACGAAAACTTCTCCTTGATCTTCACATCGCAAGAATGCACAACAAGCATAAGCAAACCCCGATGCATCTGAAAAAATGTGCAAAGTTGCATCATCCAGTTTTCCTCTAAACATTCTTCTTGGAATAGAGCATTGTTCAATCAGACCAAAATGTCTTTCCCAACTACGTAATCTCACTATAAGATCATCAGGAAGTTCTTCGTCCCAACTCAATTTCCTCCTCCAAGCTTCTTGCAGAATCAATTTTGGAACCAGCATTGCAGGGCAAGAAAAATCCTATTGGGTCGTATACACTGTTTACTATTGAAAGTAAGATTCTTTTAGTTGGGGATAGAGTTAGGTCAACAGTTTTGGGGGAAACACATGACATTTCATCTGTCTCACAATTCCATTTAAGTCCTAATACTGACTGAATTGAGTCTTCTGAACAACCTGTAGAAAACCAGCAACGTAAATCAAAGCATCCATCAGCCATTATCTCAATTGCCTGGCTCTTCAGAATTTGAAACTGATCTTCATCTTCGACACTGGTAACCAAGTTATCCACGTAAAACCCTTCTTCCAATTTCCTTCTTGTAAAAGCCATATATCTACCTTTAAATTTTTCCTGTGCAAGGTGATGCAGTATCGTTGCATTCAGCAGGAAAGAAGATGAAGTTATCCCCAAAACGACGCGGCAATGTCTATATTTGACGACAGTTGATAATTCAGGATACTTACACCACAAGAATCGTAGTACATATCTGTCTACTGGATTTACGCTTATTTGCAAGAATGCTTGTTTAATGTCAGCTGTTATTCCCTTGGCACCCCATCTGAATCTGTTTAGTAACGGAGGAATTTGCTGTGTTAAACTTGGTCCTGTATTCAGACAATCATTTAATGAAGCACCACCCTTAGTCTTGAATGACCCATCAAACACAGGCCGTATTTTCGTTGTTGCGCTTGATAATTTAACTACCGGTCTGTGCGGCAAGTAGTAGGCTGAATTCTTCACCTCTGATATTTCAGTCTCTTTAATAATTCCTTCCTTTTGCCAATTCAAGAAAACTTCGTTATACTCTTTGAATGTGACGAAGACGAAGTCTGGCTACGGCTGCTTCACGATTGTTATACAAGGGAGGGTGTCCAACTAACCAAGGCAGTGTAACTTCATAACGTTGTTCTTCGTTAACCTTCAGGGTTTCTTCAAAATGGATTAATGTGTCTTCTTCCAGCAGCCTCTTTTCATCTTCTGTTGGATCAGTTATGCCCAAAATTTCTAAATCCCAAATGTTATGCAATTCAAAGTTCTTCAAAGCCAACGATACTATACTACAAACTTCTTTTTTCCTTCCAAGACCCAAAATGGTCCAACCAACCAAGGTTTCTACAGCTGAAATCCCCGACTTGAAAATCTCTACTCTTCCTGTTAAAATACTACCAAGGACATCCGCTCCAAGTAGGGCTCTTATAGGAGGCATATTTCTACCTACGTCAGTTAGGATTATCCCCCGGGAAGAGAGTTCGGAAATAAGATTTTCATCTTGTATTCTAGGCAATGAAGTACAAATCTTTGGCTGATCTAGGAATAAAACTGGTATCGAACGTTTTCCGTCTAAACCCTCTATATTCAAATTATATTTTCCATTTTTATCAGCAGGTGTTGTTCCTCCGCCAAATAATCCCTGAGATAGAATTTCCGTGCCTGAAGATTGAAGATTTAACTCTTTAACTAAACCAGTTTCAATATATGAACGATGAGATCCATCATCCCATAAATTTCTTACGCAAACCTGTTTACCATTATTACGAAGTCTTAACATAACAGTCTTAAGATAAACTTCTCGTTGGGAAGACTGTGAAGAAAGCATTGCTGCAGCCTTCTCTTCTTCATTTTCAAGCTCTTTGGAAGAAGATTTTACAGATCCTTTGCTGAGATTTGGACACATTATCATATAATGTCGTTGACTGCACAGCTAACACCTTACTTTGCTTCTACAATCTCGGAAAAAATGTCCCGTTTTGAAACACAATAAACAGCATTTTGCTTGCTTAACCGCATTTTTCCTTTCTTCCAAACTCATTGCAGAAGCTTTTCGACAATCTTGGCTATTGTGAGGCTTTTTGCAAAACACACAATCGGGCCTTCCAAATGATTTATCGGGAAGCGACGATATTAAAGCAGCTGCTGTTGGTTCGTCTTGTTGAAAAGGCTTATTTATTTCTCGTTTGAATTTTTGTCTTCCAAAACCATTTTCCACCAAAATCCTATGTTCTTCACCTTCTACTTCATGAGATAAAAATGCCATCAACGATTCCAACAAATTTTCTTTTGTTACTTTTATCATATCTTCGTCACCAACTTTAGTGTTTAATCTGTATCTGTCTCACGCCTTCAAAACCTCAACGGGTAACACGATTCAACCACCGGGTACAACATCGCTGCGTAATTTTTCGTAGTTACACCCAATGTTTCGAGAAATCTCAGATTTGAACCCAACTTGTCATAAAGCTCAGCAAGCCTTACATTTTGGCGATTCAGCACTAAAGCTAAAAGATCGCTAATATATACTTCAATTAATAAATCTGTCCTTCCAAAACGAGACTTCAAATGGTCTATTACTTTCAAATAGTTTTCTTTTGAAGGTGGATAGCTCTCAACGATGTCTGACTTAACAGATGCCAACCAGTGGCGGATCCAGGATTTTCTTGAGGGAGGGGCGCAACAATTTTCTGTGCCATAGTCAGGACGAAATTGAATATTTAAAAAAAGTTTAAAAAAAAAAAAAAATCTAAGCAGTGTTCAAAAAGTATACTTCAAGATCATCCATATACATTAATTCCCCCCCCCCCCACCCACCTCATCGTCACATCTCCGACTTGATAGCTTAGCGTATGTCCTTTTGTTTTTTCTGTCCTTTTGTTTTTTCATTAACTATTTTATTTAATAAAAAATTGTATTCAAAATGTACCGTACGTATTAAACATTTTTGCAAGCTACATTTCCGGAGGTATCGATTATACTGAAGAAATTCCAATGAAAGCGGGAACTTGCTACTTTTATTTGTGACTAACTAAGTATAAACCTTACATTATACTTACATCAAACTGGGAAATCAGTAATTGTATATCAAAATTTAACATATTCATAAAATATTAATGCAGTGAGCTTATAAGTAAAAATACGTAGTTTTACTGGATAATCCATAGCTACTCGAGTAGTCTAAAGTATGTAGGGAAAAATTGTTTTCCAAAGAGAATGTTTTACTAATAATTATAAGTAATATTTTTAATAAGGCAATAGAAACAAATACAATTTAATTTTTTATCAGTTATTACAAAACAAATCCCAGTTTCGAAGTCTCTATTGCCAATAGTTATACTTACATATGATAAAATGATAAAATTATGTCTAATGATAAAATTAAATGAAAAAGTCCAGTAATAAAATTTGACATTATATAATATCGTAAAACAATAACTCCCCCCCCCCCCCCCGAAATAATCACTAAAAAAGGTAGATCTTCCTGCTTCCCGTGGGCACCCACCGAGTACTGCTACTTTACACGGATAACACTTTTTACAAAACTGTTTGTAAGTATATTTCTTGTAAAAAATTGGCATACCTTTCCACTGTGGTGTTGCAAAGGAGGATTTTTAATCTGAATTCAAACATGGCGCTTATTTACAAGCCGAAACACAAGCACAAGCTAGAGCTGGACGAGTTCTAATGCAGTTTATAAAAAACCTTCCTCTTCCTTTCTATCAAAACTTTAAAGTTTAGCCAATTACCATGTCCAGCTGAATGAAGGTGGTAATTTCCGAGGAGTGAGGGTGACCCAAATGGTCAACCTCTCATCCCCCCCCCCCCCCCTGGTTGGCGTTGAGCATTACGCACTTGAGAGTCAAAATCTCTTCCTCCCAGCCGACAGAAAAAGGTATCTTTGGTCCTGGAGGACGGGGAGAATATTTATTGATAATTCGATCCCAGGATACTTTTAACAGAAAGGGGCGTGTTTTGAAGTGCCGTGAAGATGTCTTCAAGAACAAGGGGGTGGAGTTTTGAATGCTTGTACAGTCTTTCAACGTCCGTTTGAATGAGAAGGGAGAAGGCTATAAAAAGAACCTTGATCCAAAATTAAGCTTTTTTCTTTTTTTCTTCAGAAATTAGATGAAGGTTGAAATATGTTTGTAGCGTGAACTTATTTAAAAATATATATATATAGACTCAAGCTGAGGGAGGGGCGCGCGCCCCCCGCCCCCCCTGACTGGATCCGCAATTGACGCCAACAAATATTGAAATTTGTCTTCCTCTTTCAAGCCATCATCCTTGTGTATGCGTGAAAACTGTCCCCAAAATGCTACCCAAGTTTTAGGACAAAAACTTCATATTCTTTCAAAATTATCGTAGGCAGCTTTAAATTCGCGCCATCTTGTGACTGAAAATTGCATGATTCGGCGACTAATTCTTTCTGAACATAAGAATCGTAAAATATTTTCACTTCAATGAATTTATCTCTATGATTCAGTTAAATCAAATTCTTCATCAGAAATATCAGTTAGCAAACTTATTTGACAGTCCAAGTCAAACAACCTAGTCGCTTTATCATCTATCTTATTATAAATAGTATGAATTTCCTTACTTTCGATTCTATCGGATTCTTCTAACTTCGCAAATTGATGGCAAGCTGTAGTAAAAGCACGACGTAGCTGTGTTCTTGCTTTTTTCAGATCTTCCAAGGTACTTGCATCACTTTTTCCATCCGCCATTTTCCAAATGAAATTCCAAAGTAGACTTTCCACGAATCGTTGTATGCACAGTACGTTATTTCCAATCTAAGTCGCAGATATTCTTTTAAATCACGGACGCCATGTTTCGTTTTACGAACGAGGTCTCAATATAAAAATAAGAGGCGAAATTTACAAATTAACTATGTAAATAAAACTTAAAATCTTAGTTACAAGCAAACAACCATCTTTTTTTTTTTTTTTTTTTTTTTAGGAACAGTCGAACAGATATCCATAACGATTACGATTAAAAGTATCGTATCGATTCGCAACAGCGTGGTTACCTGTAAAAATAAATTAGTGGTTTGTGACATCATATATTGGAAGTCTATTTTTCTGGGTGAATATTGTTCGAGACCAGCACGCATTCATTACCCATCCAAGAAGTAAGAACCCAAGTCCAACTAGAGATGTGATATTTACGTTCTTTTTACTGAACAGGTGTTCTCTGCTCCCGTTCTTTTAAAATGAGCTACTCATTAACCCGTTCTTTTGAAGAACTAGTTCTTTTTTTCCAATTGCCGAAATCATAGCCCTTGGGAAGAAGTGCTATCTTCGGTAGGTCTCTGGGATAGGTCACTAGGGTCAAGGACGAATCTTTCCCCTCCACTTCACTGCTCTGTTAACGTGGCGTTTTAAAGAATGAGAGGAAAAGTTACTACGTTTTTGTGTGGTTTTCCAATGACCGCGTCAGAATAACACATACAAATTAGAAGAGACTTTTTTATATTTTCGAAAATATGATTGTGACAGTCGCACTCCTTAAATTATAAGCTTTACATATAATTTTAGTTTGAATATTTGCATTTATAATGTAGGAATTTTAAAGGAATGGAGTTTTTAATATCTAAAGTTTCCAAAACAATGGGACTCACAGAAAGTTCAAAACCTCAATGGAAAAATACAAATAAATATTGTTGCATTTTGGTATATAATTTATTAAAAGGAATGAATAAATGAATTAGAACTCTAAATTAGAAATTAATGGAGGTATACAAAATCATAAACGATGGTGAATTTTGTATAATTTTTTTCCGACACACAAGAAATTATTATTTTTATTTTTTTACTTTCATTTACCCCAAGGGCGTAGCCAAAAAAAAGAAAAATTCGGGAGAAGATATGAAATCATGTCAATAAATCATACAATCTTCTTTATCAATGCCGCATGTATTTAGTAATCAAGATAATATCTATTTTTTTGTATCCTTAGACATTAAAAAAAAAACTATAATAATAAAATAAGCTGTGTGTCTGTCGGTCTGTTTATATATAGAAACCTACTTAAAATAGGAGTATAGCTTTGAAATTTACAGCATAAAAAGTTTTGGCCTTCTAATTGTACATATTTGTCAAAGAGAATGTTACAATTTTAATTAATTCTTTTTTAATTGATTTTTTTTTTTTACAAAGTGATTTCAAATAGAGATACAGCTCTGATATTTTCAACATAAGTAGTTTTTTGCCTTCTAATTGGACTTTTGAAAAACAGAATTTTAAATTTTTATTTAGTTTCTTTTTAATTAATTAATTAATTAATATTTTACAAAATGATTTCTAAAAGGGCTACAGCTCTAAAATTTTCAACATAAGTAGTTTTGACCTTCTAATTGGATTTCAGAAAAACAGAATTTTAAATTTTTATTTAGTTCGTTATTAATTAATTTGTTTAATTAATATATATATTACGAAATGATTTCAAATAGGACTACAGCTTTTAAATTTTCAATATAAATAGTTGTGGCCTTCTATTGGATTTTGGAAAAACAGAATTTTAAATTTTTATTCAGTTTCTTTTTAATTAATTTTTTTAATTAATATATATTTTACAAAACGTTTTCAAACAGGGCTACATTTCTGAAATTTTCAACGCAAGTAGTTTTGGCTTTCTAATTGGACTGACAAAAAGAATATTAAAATTTTAATTTGTTTTTTAATCAATTTTTTCACAAAAAGCGACTTCGAATAGGCATAGAGCTCTGAAAGTTTCAACATAAGTAGTTTTGGCCTCTAATTTTGCTTTCCACAAACACATGTTAAAATAATCTTAGAGGTTTGTTGTTTTATTGTTTTAAAGGGGAATTTTTTTTTCTCTACAAGGGAGAGAGGCTTCCAATATTAAGGTTTTACGTAGCAATTAGATTTTAGTGAGTGAAGTGAGCATATGCTTACGCATCAATGAATCTTTCAGCGAGAGAAGCGAGCCTATGCTTGCATAGCAATGAACCTTTCAACGAGTGAAGTAAGCCCGTGTTTATGCGTCAGTGAACTATTCAGCGAACGAAGCGAGCTCAATTTTGCGTAGCGATGAACCTTTCTACGAGTGAAGCGCCAAAAACTGTGTCCTATACACGAATGACAGATTTCCGCAAAGCGAGGCCTCACAGCTAGCTGAAATATTGCACATGTTAAAATTTCGTAGCGAAGCACGGGTATTCAGCTAGTTTTAAATAAATTTAATATTTTAAACAAAATATCAATTGATTTTTGTGTTTTAATGGCAAACCTAAAAATTTCGGGAAGGGATATATCCCGTATCCCTTCCCCTGGATAAACGTTTGAATTACCCATTTGTATACATAGGGTAATGAAAGTATAGCATTCGGTCATTAAAAATCGATTTTGTTTTTGCACTTCTCCGCGTTTTGAAACATCCAGCTTTCAAAAAAGTGGTATAGAAAAAATATCTGTCTGTGGTCAGCATAACTCCCGAAAAAGTTGACCTACGATGTTCAAATTGAGTATGCGGGTATGTGGTGACCATGGGTACCATTTAGGTTTTCGTCAAAATCACGCATGCGCACAAGGTAACTGCCATTGAAAAAATCATGTTTTTCAATTATTGCTTAAAAAAACGGCTCTAACGATTTTCATTAAAATCACTGTGGAAATGCCTCTTAAGGTGTTCTAGATATACCCACCTTCGAAATTCCCATAAAAATATTAAAAGGCGTAAAAAGTTGAAAAACGAATGCCTTCAACAAAAGTTCTCTTTCCTTGAGTATACCTCATCAACGATCGTTTTTTCTTCTCCCCTCTGTTTCACTTATAATAAAGGATAATATATAAAAACTGTAAATTACACAATTCCACGTCAGTATGTAATCGAAAGTTGTGCGATGTTCCATACCCCTAGTTTTCATTTTAATGGTAAACTATGCTAAAAACAAGTATTTAATCGGCGCCATTTGAACAAAGTTTTATTTTTTTTTGTTTTTTTTTAATTTCTAGAAAGTTACAACTTTAAATAAGTAACTCAAAAATTTAAATTATTTTTGAGCATACACGTTTCTGAAAACAAAATTCTTATAGTATTACAACTATCTTTCTATAGAACACTTATTAAACTGAGGTAGAAAAAAAAAAACTTAAAAACTAGTGAGAGATAATTTGTTACTATCACTCGTGTCTACTCGTTTCTGGATAGTAGAAATTACATTGGCCCGGTTTTGCGATAGAGGATGAGTAATTTGTGAAAGATTCCCACAGTGATAATGTAGTGTAGAAGAGATTAATTTGAAACAAAAATGTTAGAGATAGCCCATCAGTTCCTTTTACCAAAATAATATTTCACAATAGATTTACAATATATGGAACACACTAGTTTTATTTCACATTATATAAAAAATACAACCTTCATTACAGTGGATTTGGAAATGTCAACGAACAACTCAGCCTGCTAAGGATTCGAACCTAGCACCTTAAAAATATGACAAGCAACCTTTGGAATAGCATTAAACAAAAAACGACATTTCTCTTCTTTCTTAATTAATACAAATAGGAAGACCAAGAAGAGGCTTAAGATCCAGTAGGGTTATTCTAGACAAAATAAAATACTGAATTTATAAAATACACAATACAAAAAACAGCTAATGCATGAATTCGTAATAGAAAATACCGAATTTGTAGAATTCGATATTTTCAATTATGTATTCCTATTATGCATTGTGTATATTGTGTAAGTAAAGAAAGTAAAACTGTTTACAATTCCTCACATGGCGAGAATTCTGTGAAAGAACATGTTCTTAACAAATTTATTATAAACTCCGCAAATTTATTTTTTTAATTCTTTCAAAACCAGCTTTTATTTGTTACATACAAATATAGTGAAAAAAATTATAATAATTTCAATTTAAAATCAAGGTAAAATTAAAAAAGAAAAAAAAAACTAAATGTTTTTTTTTATTTGCTGGATGGGATTTACCGGACCAATGTAACATAGACCTAATACATTAAAAAAAAAAAAATAATAAAAATAATAATTCCACAACGTTTTGTTACCATAAATTATGTTTCCTTTTTCCAAATTAAAAAAAAAATAAGTTTACTTAATTTAAAAACACACTTGTAACACATTATAATAAAAGAAAAACGCGGTTTCATTCCAATGCATTGATAGTTTGAATATAGAAAGAGAAATAAAATAATTTCCTTATTATTATATTTTCATACTCAAAATAATAATAATAATAATAATAATAATAAAACATATAAGCATTAATATCTGCTGAAATTAATTGAAAAGATCTCACCCCCCCCCCCCTCCTCCCCGCGAGCATTTCAACACAATCCTAATAATGAAATCAACAGCATATCCGAGAAACACGGAACCAGTTCTGTAGAAGCTCCCGTTCCGACACAGAGAGGGAATGAGCAGAGAACAAGTGAACGGGAATAGTTCAAATGAACTAGCTCTTTACGGAGCAGTTCAAACTGAGCCGTTCGGAAAGAGCAACTCAGCTCAACTGTTCTGAACAGAGCTGGTTGAAAAGAACTGGCTCTTTGAAACAAACCTGCTCATCGATAGTACTCCATATCGATGCTGTTCATCTACTCTGCGCCTGCGCAACGCAGCCCTGCTGTTAGGAGAGAGATCATGGATAAGGAATGTGTGTGAGGTGGGAGAGGGGAAAACGAAACCTTCTTCCTCAAGTGTGACGTCAGAGGTGTGACGCATAGGATCGGAGCGGGAAGGATTTCGCCTAAGATAAGAATGTTAAGGAACAGGGTTTTGGTGTGATCAAAGAACAGGATGTTCCCGCTCTTTTTAAGGAACAGGCTCAAAATAGCAGACTGTTCTTTTATTTCCCATCCCTAAGTCCAACCATAAACGCCATTTTGACGTTGACAATTCACCATATTTGTTGATGGATTTGTTTAATTTATGATATAAGTACCGCATAGTATTTAAAATATCAAGGATAAGTCTTCCAATGATTTTTTTTAATCCAGTTTTCTCTAGTAAACATTTTTGATGACAAGTTCCCGAAATCCACTAGGTGAGTGTCAAAATTATTCTTCAGTGGTGATACGTGGTAATTTTTTGTAAATTTTCCCTATATAACCTTCTTATAATAGTTTAATTTTCTTTCTTGCATCACTGATTCCCTGTAATCCTTGACCCCCCCCCCCCCTCTCCCTACCTTCCCGCATTGAGTTACGCTATTGCAGAGACTAGAAAAACTCAGCTTACTCATTCAAGGTAAACAATTATTCAACATTGCGTAAATTATAGTTTGCAGAATTTGACCACCAACAGAAAACTCTATTGCTATATGGTTATGAATTTAAGGGAACCTTTGTAAATATTTTTTGTATTCTATGAACTCTCCTGTGCTAATTTATATCATTGCCGTTCATATGCAGATTGCAAAATATAGGGTGAACCTACCAGTAATTGACCAGTTAGTGCAAGTTTCTACACATTTAATTTTTTTTCTTAAAAAATTATTAACGGAATGTTATGAAAATTTCCCAAAATATCAATTGATTAATGAAGCTCAATAATAAATTAACAAGGTGTTCCAGTCCTTTTTACAATTTAAAATATCATCAGAATTTCTTACCAAAAGCAATTTTGCCAGTAATTGACCACAGCCATGCTAGTAATTGACCACAGCCATGCTAGTAATTGACCACAGCCATGCTAGTAATTGACCACTTCCATTTCCAGAATAAAACCAAAAGTTAATTGTTAAATTCTGTTATAAAATGCTCTAATATTCATAAATTAACTATTAAATGAACTAAAAAAAGAAAGTAAAAATAAATATAATCAATTTTAATCCATGAAAATACAGGAACATCAGTGTAAAATATAGTATGATGGTTTTATAAACTTTAGTTATCAAAGTTAGTTTTACTGGTAGGTAATTATGCGTATTTTATTCAAAAAATTAAAACAAGAAAATCAAAATAATATAGAAAAGATTATCTAATCCTATACTTTCAATTCTGAATAAATTTAGATGAAAAGAATCGAATGTAGAGGATATTATTTCTTGAATAGTTTCAAAATCATCCGTTTTTCTAATGGAAATCATTTTCTTGCATTGGCATTTATCCAATTACATAGAAGAGTTTCTTCTGAGGGTGTAAGAATTGTTGAGGGCCCATTTTTCTAAATTCTGTGGTTTTCCCTCTTAGCTTATTAATCAACGTAGAATGAGGAATGTTGTATTTTCTGGCAGTTTCTCTTATTTTCCCAATATTTTCTCTTGAAAAAGCGTAGGATTTCAAGACCTCTTCGGTGTACTTGAGAAAGGATTTCTTCCCTTCCATGAGTGTTTAATTTTAATGATTTCAGAATTCTTATAGCCTAGGTATATGCTTAAACCTATAAAAAAAACTTCCTTAATGATTTATTTAACTCAATTTCTTATCAATATTTAAGTTAATTTTCTACTTTAATTTTTTCCTGTTCATATTAAAAAATATTACTAAATATATATCTTATTCATTTAAGGTGTGAAAAGTAATTTTGATATTTACAAGGGTGTTAGTGATCTGTAAATTTTCCGGCTTATCTTTGACCAATTCTTTTCTATCAACAGACCATTTGATCGGATTTTTTGAATTTCTCAAGAAATAAAACAATTTATAAAATTCTGACACACATTTTATGTACCAGAGTGTTAGTTTAAATAAAAATTGTAAGTAACCTACATAATATTTGTGTAGGGTAAAGTGGAAGTATACTTAAAATTGACTTTTGACCATTTCTTGACTTTTTAAAAAAAAAATTATGTTAAGAAAGTAAGCCTAGTATATTTAAAAATGATCTAATGTACACATGCAATAAGAAAATCCATCTTAGAGTTTAAAAATGACTTACTTTTGTATTCTAAAGTTGAAAAACTAATACTTAACACCCTTATCGACACCAATTAACTACAATGGTCAATTACTGAAAAAATCAATTTTTCGGGACAAATAGTAAGTGAAGATTGCAATAAAAGCATAAACCTTTGTTATCACTTTGTTTTTTCCCAGAAAATATGCAAGTAAATAAAAATTTAGTAGTTGACCATTTTGGTCAATTACTAAAAATATAACACTTAGCCTGATCAGTAATTGACCATCTGTTTTTCATAATTTGTTTATTAGTTTAAAGAAAAACTACTTGTATATTAATATAAAACAAACATAAATGATCTACATACATTATTTGTATTAAACCATTTAGGAATTATTCATGTTGATGCTAAAAAATCAAAGAGAAGCTAAACCACCCTTCACTAATAGTGTCAGTCACTCATATGAGACCCTGTGACATACCTTTGTGTTTGTTAATTTTTATCATCCAATTGGAAGCTTGTTTACCCCTATAACTTTTGGCATGGGCTTTCATTAGTTATTGGATATATTTTAACCAATAAAAATTAGAATACCATCACAACAATTCTTGTTTACTTCCTTTTTGTGTCATTTTGGTCAACTACTGGCATGTGGTCAATTACTGGCGTATCACCCTACTTTATATAATAGTAGAAAAGAAATGTCATCAGAAAACTATTTTTAATACTTTCTGGGAATATAGATATTTACCAGCCTTTTTTTGACAATAAGAAATATTGCCGAAATCAAAAGCCTATTCCTATTATACGTGTCACGTCGCCAAATGGATTTGGTGACTAACCAAAAAGCAATAATGTTTCCAATGTAGAAAACTTATTTTTTTCCACGCATGCGTAACAGTGATTTTATGGTAACCCTATTTTGAATGTGTGGGTGGCGGGGGTGTTCCTGCTATTTCGTATTTTTCCTCCCGCTAACGATAACGAAATTGTTTTCACAATGGCCATTTTTGAAGAATTCGGTTCATCGTTTAGAGTATCTGTAATTTTAGTAATTAATTAAAATATGCCTTATTAGTATTTTTTGTTATTAAATAGCATATTATGTCTGCTGAAAGAGCCATTTGTTTTGAAGGTAGCAATTTGAATCTCGTGTCTTCTCTGTTTTTTTTTTTTTTTTTTTTAATGAATATTTTTTGTTGGTGACTAACATATATTATTGTTTTTATTTGCATATTCGTCATGTTTTTAGTCGTTTTTTTAGTTTTAACGGTCATTTTAAAAGTCGGAGGAACCATCCTGTGAGGATGTTTGGCCGAAGGGCCGTTTGTTTTGAATACAGCAATTTGCATTTTGTGTCGCTGCTGCAATTTACTGTGGCTGTATTACAAACTTATTTTTCAATTGAATTGCATGCTTACCAAACCTCTGAAAACAAATGCTTCAACTTTTTACTTAGAAAATCACTGCAAGTTTAAAATAAAGTTTTCTACGTGTCTGGTTGGATTTGAACCACGCTCCTTCTGATCACTAGCCTTATTTCTTAATGGCTCCACCACTGAAGCTTGTTGAATTTCTCTTAAAATAATAACAAGTCTTATATTTCAATCTTGAAGCAAAATTTGTTTTGAGATGCATTTTTTTTTCTATATTTATTCATATGTAAAAGCTGGTAATTCCCAATTTTCAGGGGTCGCAGACGTCCTATAAATCCTAAATATTTTTAAAAATCGGCAATTACATCCTATATTTTACAATTGTCCTATATAACCTATATTTCTATATTGATTCGATCTATATTGTCTTCGAATTCGTAATTGCAATTTTTTTGTTCGTTGCAATTTTTTATATTTCGGATTCTTTGGCGCGATCGTAGGTGAAAAAGACATGACAAAAGGGATTTGTTACGGCGGCGTTTTATCTCTTGAGACGTCACGTACTGCATAACCTGCAACTCAACTCTACTGGACCGGTGGGAGTTGTAAAATGTATACATGTGAACTTTTCCATAACACGCGGTCTTGAATTTCTGATTTGTTTTCTCCTCCAACGTAGTAAATTAATTGGTCATAATACAGAGAGAGAGATGCAGCAACAAAACTCTGCCTCGAGAAAAACGGATAAAAACGACTTGGGATTAACTTGCAAGGCTACTAAAGAACATTTTGAGGGCTCAATCAATAATTGATGAAGGAAACAAAAGGGTTAAGATTTACTGTATGATGTCGGATGAAATTTTTTTTTATTACATATCCGATACGGATTTTGTGCTACGAATTGTTTACATCAAACTGCGCATAATTAGAGCAACCATAGGTAGTTCTCTTGCTCTTAAAAAATTTTGGCTGCCATTTTTTGGCGAAAATCATCTTGGAGCAGAATCCGTTCCAGATTCGGAATATTAAGCACGATTTTTTCATAAAAGTCTCCAAAATTGAAAATGTCGTCAATAGGTTGTGATGTCACATTCAAACGGTCACTAGGGTTTCCGAAAAACCAAGTCCCCGGTTCGCCACATTCGGCGCTAAATCTCCCACTTTTCGCTGCCAATCCAACCGACACCGAGCAGTAAATCTGAACCAACAAAAGACTGCAAACAGGAATAAAAAGAAAATACTTAAAGAAATTTGAGCAGTGATAGATGCTAGAAGCAAAAGACTCAAGATTGCTAATAATGTAATTAATAAAACTTGATTTAGGAATGGAATATTGAGGCAATAACGGATGACATATTCAGGATCAGGCGATTACTTTTTTTTTTAAGGTGTGTTTTTTATTCTCTTAAATACAATATAACGAGTATAAAAATGTATAACGAGTTAATTTTTAAGTTCAGTAGCAACTGTGTGCAGTTATTTGATGTTTTAAATTGCCCTATATATATTTTTTTTTTAAATCCTATATATTCTTATTTTGTCACTTTGACCCCTGAATTTTGCATAAAAAGCAAGTATTTTGTTTTATGTTTTACTTACTTTTTATAATTACTTATTTTTTAGTATATAATTGCTTGTTTTTTTACTCAAGTTTTAATAGGTAAATATTTTTTATTATAAACATTTTTTGTTGGTGTGGTAAGGAAGATTTCTTCTTTTATAAGAAATAAAAAGGATTTGGATTGCAAACCTAAATCTCTCTAGATTATGTAGTCATGATATGTATTGCCACCAGGGCTCCAGAAAAATATTTTCTTCCTGCGTACACAAATGCCATTGCCAAAAATTTCCTGCGATTCTGCAGGCTTTAAATTATACTGCTGAAGAAAATTAAATGTTACGTACTATTGAGAATTAAAAGTTGTTTAATTCAAAATCTTCTTGGCATTGATTTTGGAAGCACCACTCTGCAGGATAAACATTGGTTTCCAATGGCACATTTCCAGTTGCAATATTAGGGTCATTAATACTGGGTTGGCTTAAAGGTTAAGCTTGTGAAACGATAGCAAACACTGATGCTTGTCCAGCATGCCTCCTTCATAACTATTTTCATTTTTGTGCTTTTGATTCAAATGCTGGAAATAATTTTGCTCCAACATTTCTTGCAAAAACGGCATTTTACCTTCATTGTTTTGCTTGGATAGCTCCTTATCATTTTAAAGAAAAATGTAGCTTCTTTTAAATTACAATGGAGTATCCAAGAATTCTTTCAAATTAAAAAGAAGAATGAAGGAAATAAACTCTCAGTGTAATTACATGTTTCAGTAGGTTCAGATTCCAAAATCAGGAAATGAAACCCCCTTTCCCCCTTATAGCAACACTTCTCTCTTCCCTGTCCAGCCTAACTAGAATTTCTCCTTCCTATATACAGAGTGGCCACAGAACTGGGAAAACCTGGAAATCAGGGAAATGTCAGGGAGCTTTCTGATTCTGGAAAAAATCAGGGAAATGTCAGGGAGCTTTATGATTCTGGAAAAAATCAGGGAAATGTCAGGGAACTTTTTAAAATTTCATGAAAATCAGGGAAATTTTATAATGTTTAAGGCACGTTCATCCATATTTTGGCGCTATTTACATGGAGATTTGTAGGGGTAAGCCATTAGAAGTTTAATGTTACGAAATAATTTAAACTTTTTTTTTACCAGCAAAACTATTTTTTTAAAAATTGCATATTATCTCTTTAGAATACATGTTCTATTTGATCAGAGTGTCTAGACATCTGGAAAACCTAAGAAAATTGGGGAAATTTGGAAATAGTTTGCCCTAAAATCAGGGATTTTTTTAAAAAATCTGTCAGGGAAATCAAGGAATTATCAGGGAACTTTTTTTTCCTGAATTTTGTGGCCACCCTGCATATAGAAGTAACAGGTGGTGAACTATTTGGAGAATAGCCCCCCCCCCCTCCGTAACCTCTCCCCTCCCGGCATTACGGGAGTCAATAATCCCCCTTTCCTGTCTAACTAAAATTTCTCAATTAAAAAAATAAAAATAATAAAAAAAAAACGACATTTGATTTTAATTTCCTGCAGGATCTGACGATTTCCTGCGTACGTCCATTTTATCGGACTCTGATTGCCACTCTCAATACAAAGAGTAGTATGTGAATCTAATGGTGTTGACGCTTACACCACTTTGTGATAAGAACAAAATAACTCAATTCTGAAAAGTTCTGATTGCCTATGGGGATTCTTTCCAATAATCTCAATTTAGTTCAACCTAAAGAAATTATATGCTGTCGCTTTACAGAAAATGTTAGATTTCTTAATTTTTTTTGACTGGTCATTTTACCTGGCAGATTTATTTACAATGTCTAGTTGTTTTAGGGAGATTATGCATTTGCCTCCGCTGTTAGTGGAGCACAAGGTCAAACCCCCCCACCCCGTTTGCTCTAATGTACTTGGTGCCTGTTGAATAGGCACTGAGTTCATCCTAGCCTAGAAATGAAAAAGGGCAGGGTGCTTTTTTCCAAAAAAGGGCAACTCCTGTTTTTGAGGGCACTTTTATAGCAAATTGCAGAAACTTGTGTTTGGTTTTCTTCGAAAATTTCTGTATTGTTTTAATTTCTACTAGCTGAATACCAATGCTTCGCTACGAAATTTTAACATGTGCAATATTTTAGCCAGCTGTGAGGCCTCGTGTTGCAGAAATCCGTCATTGATGTGTAGGTCCTAGTTTTTGGCACTTCACTTGTGGGGAGGTTCATCGCTATGCAAAATCGAGCTTGCTTCGTTCGCTGAAAAGTTCATTGACACATAAGCACAGGCTTACTTCACTCTTTGAAAGGTTCATTACTATGCAAGAATAGGCTTGCTTCACTCACTAAAATCTAATTGCTATGTAAAGCCTTAATATTAGAAGCATCTCTCCTGTTGAGAAAAAAAAAATCCCATTAATACAATAATACAACACCCCTTTAAGTATATTTTAACACATGTTTGTGGAAAGCAAAATTAGTGGGCCAAAACTACTTCTTTAGAAACTTTCAGAGCTTTAGGCCTCTTAGAAGTTGTTTTTTGAGAAAATATTAATTAAAAACAAATTAAAATTTTAACTTATTTTTTGTCAAAATTCCAATTAGAAGGCCAAAACTACTTGTGTTGAAAATTTTAGAACTGTAGCCCAAGTAGAAATCGTTTTGTAAAATATTTATTACATAATTAATTAAAAAAATTCGTTAAAAAGAACTAAATAAAAATTTCAAATTTTGTTTTTCAAAAGTCCAATTAGAAAGTCAATACTACTTATGTTGAAAATGTTAGAACTGTAGCCCTATTTGAAATCGTTTTGTAAAATATTCATTAATTTAAAAAAAATTTTAAATTCTGTTTTTCAAAAGTTCAATTAGAAGGCCAAAACAACTTATGTTGAAAATTTCAGAGTTGTAACCCTATTAGAAATCGTTTAGTAAAATATTTATTAATTAAAAATTTAATCAAAAAAGAACTAAATAAAAATTTAAAATTCTGTTTTTCAAAAGTCCAATTTGAAGGCCAAAACTACTTATGTTGAAAATTTCAGAGCTGTAACCCTATTTGAAATCTTTTTGCAAAATCTATATTAATTAATTAAAAAAGTTAATTAAAGGAAAACTAAATGAAAATTTAAAATTCTTTTTTTCAAAAGTCCAATTAAAAAGACAAAACTACTTTTGTTGAAATTTTCAGAGCTATAGCCCTATTTGAAGTCACTTTGTAAAAAATAATTAGTTAAAAAAATTAATCAAAAAAGAACTAAATAAAAATTTAAAATTCTGTGTTTCCAAAGACCAATTAGAAGACCAAAACTATGTATGTTGAAAATTTCCGAACTTTAGCCCTATTAGAAGTCGTTTTGTAAAAAAAAGTTTTAATTAATTAAAAATAACTAATTAAAATGTTAAAATTCTGTTTTTCAAAAGTACAATTAGAAGGCTAAAACTACTTATATTGAAAATTTCAGAGCTGTATCTCTATTTGAAGTCACTTTGTAAATAATAAATTAATTAAAAAAGAACGAATTAAAATGTTAACATTTTGTTTGACATACATAAAATTAGAAAACCAAAACTTCTTCTGTTGAAAATTTCAGAGCTCTACTCCAATTTTAAGTAGGTTTCTATAGATCCACAAACAGACAGACACACAGCTTGTTTTATTATTATAGTTTATGATGAATATTTTTAAATTATAAATTTTTGAAAAAAATTAGTAATGCTTAAAACGGAGGAACTCAAAAGACAAACAATACTGATAAAATGCTACAGTCCTACTTCTGGAATGAGACTGAGTTAATTATGAAAACAAAAAACCATCTACGTAGTAAAATTTGCATCAAATATTCTTTTTAGTAAAAATATTAATTTATAATACTGTAAAATTAAGATTAGAATGTTTTGATATAATGAATGTTAAGTTAAGAGCTTTTCACTACCTTCTCCCTTGCAAAGTTTTCTCAAATATGACTGAATCAACCTTTAACCCTTTTTTTTAGGCTTTGCAAGGGTCAGACATTAAATATTGTTTCTCCAAATTAAACAATATTCATTATGGGATAACACACAAGTAGTATTCCGACTAAAGAACTTGCCCATGTCCTAAAATTTGTGCATTTTTATTTTCTAAATCAGATCAAATTCTGCCTCTAAACTGCACTTTTTTGCCATGCATGACGTAATTAAACTAGCTATATTAGAAGGGTTTTTTTTTTGTAAATCGGAAATAATCCGGGATATTGATTACACAGAGTTCATCCTAGGCGTTTTTCGAGGGGCGGCGCGCCCTGCCTGCCCATTTTATTTAAAAATAGCGCCCTTCCTGCCCTTTTTCAGAAAAAATTTCATCCTGTAAGAAATCCAAAAACTTTTGTTTTTTCCCCAACAGTACGCAATATGTGAATAACCCCGACTGAAATCGACTGTCTCGCATGCGCATTCGTGTTTAAACCCGCAACGTATAGATCAAGGACTGAAATCATTGAATAGATGTCCATATAACAAGCCTCAATAGTAGGTGGATTGTAGGGGGTCATCTAACAATTTCCCAAATGTTCATTAGTAAATCCGGATGGCCATTTCGTACGTGTCTTGATTAAGCATATTTCGCCGGATTTTTACCATGTCTTCTTCAAAATAGAGAAGAAAAGAATTTTGAAAGACTTGATTAACTTAGTTAAAGGTGTACAACCATCAAATGTTTACACTATGAATTAAAGAAGAATATTTTCGTTTGGACACACGTAACTGCGATGCCCCCCTGTTAAATTTAGGGTTATTTTTTTGGTAATTTACTTGTTACCTATTAATTTCTAAACATCGGTTTTATATTTAAAATTAAACATCACAGGAATGCAATCAAAATCCCGGATTGTTTCCATTTTTAAAAAAAATAAAACTTCTATTACAGCCTATATAATAGTGACATGCATGGCAACAAATTACCATTTTAACGCTAAATTTGATCCAATTTGGAAAATAAATAAAAAATGCATGAATTTCATGACATAGTCCAAGTTCTTTAATCAAAATACTCCTTGTGATACTCCACAATGAATAATGTTAAATTTGGAGAAACTCTATTTTCTATCTGACAATGGCAAACCTAAAAAATGAAGTTTAAGGTTGATTCAACCAAACTTTAAAATTTTTTGTAAGGGTTGTGAACAATTGTGAAAAGTTCTTATCCTAACATTCATTACATCAAAACATTCTTATCTTAATTTTACTGTATTATAAATTGATATTTTTATAAAAATTAATATTTGATGAAAATTTTACTGTGTAGATGTTTCTTTAATTTTAATAATTTTCAAAGTCTCATTCCAGCAGAAGTCGGACTGAAGCATTTTATCAGCATTTTGATATCTTTTGAGTTTCTGAACAAGTTTTTGATTGCAAGTCTTTTGTATTATTATTTTTTTTCAAACAATCGAAAATTTAAAATTATTTATTGTGGTGGAAAAGTAAAACAGTATTGAATTGAAATTGTGGCAGAAAACCCGTATACAAATTTCTGCAATTTGCCATAAAAGTGCCCTTATAAATAGGAGTTGCCCTTTTTGGAAAATAGCACCCTGCCCTTTTTCATTTCTAGGATGAACCCTGGATTACATTCCTATGATATTTAATTAAAATATAAAATGGACTTTTAGATTAAAGAAGAAAATTAAGTAGAGATAAACTACAAAAAAGGCATTCCCCAAAATTTAATAAGAGGGCATCGCGATGTCGCATGCTTGAATGAAAATATTCTTTTTAAATGCTTCGTGTAAACATTTGATGGTTATACACCTTTAACTAACTTAATTACCCGTTTCAAATTGCTTTCTTCTCTATTTTGAGAAGGCATGCTAAAAATCTAGCGAAATACGCCTAATCAAAGTACGTACGAAATGCCCATCCATGCTAACTAACTAGTGCTTGGAAATTTCAAGACGACACCCTATAATCCACCTACCAATGACGCACTTCATATCGGCATCCATTCAATGATTTCAGTTCCTGGTTTCTGCATTGTGTGTTTGAACATGAACATGCATGTTCGACTGGTGATTTGAGGAGGGGTGATCCGCATATTACATTGCATAGTGTTGAGAGGTAAAAAATGAAAGTTTTTCGAATTCATTCAGGTTTTTTTTTTTTTTTTAATGTCGGAAAAGGTGTTATTTTTAATAAAAAGGGCATGAGGGTGCTAATTTATAAGAAAAAGGGTAGGCAGGGCGCGCCTCCCCTTGAAAAACGTCTAGGATGAACTCTGCTGACTACATACTTATACATACTCATTTTACTTTTAGACCAGGTTAGAGCAAATAGGAAAATTACAACATTGTAACTTGTCAAGACACATCACCCCAATGAATAGCAGAATAATAAAGTAATTTGTAAATATTCTATGGGGTTTGCACTTGCCGTTAATTAAGATGTCTCCAAAATTATGTCAATGTTATACTTTGAAAATTATTTTCTTAAATGTATGCTGCATTGAATAAATTAACATAATATAGTTCATTTTTTAAGGTGAAACATAGCAAATTGTTTAAAGACACATATTTCTCATTTCAGAATGTTGGATGAACTACCCTTTTAGAATGGTGTTGCTAGTGTCAAGAATCTTCAATAACACTTTCCATTTGATACAGTTTACCACAATCAAAATAGCAACAGTCAGCGAATTTACATATTGAACCTGTGACAAATAGCTAGAATTTCAATCTATCCTAAAAGAATTGTTGAGGTATCAAGTTTTAAGCGTATATCTTCATGTGAAGTAATATACATACAAATTACTAAATTATAGAAAATACATATGTTTAATTTATGTTCCAACATTTACTATATTTTGCACTAATTGATTGTATAAATATACAAAGTTGAAAAGGCTTCATATTTGTGTAAAACAAATTTTAATTTGCCTACCCAATTTCTAGGCTTTATATAAATTGATTATCCCCAAAAATATCTTGCTGCACATTTCCTTACTCCAACTGGAAAAGAAACCAGTATATGTAAAATTTAAAATCAACTACTTCTCCTAAAACATCCTTCTTTACAGGAATCTCTGTATACATACTAGAGACAATATGCATGTTTGTGAGATTTGCAATAAAACATTTTCCCAGAAGTCCAGTCTTTCCCAGCATATCCTTACTCATACTGGAGAAAGGCCTCACATCTGTGAGATTTGCAACAAAACATTTTCCCGGAAATCCAGTCTTTCCACGCATCTCCTTACTCATTCTGGAGAGAAGCCGCATGTTTGTGAGGTTTGCAACAAAACATTTTCCCAGAAGTCCAATCTTTCCAAGCATCTCTTTATTCATACTGGAAAAAGGCCGCACGTTTGTGAGGTTTGCAACAAAACATTTTCCCTAAAGTCCAGTCTTTCCCAGCATATCCTTACTCATACTAGAGAGAAGCCATATGTTTGTGAGGTTTGCAACAAAACATTTTCCCAGAAGTCCAATCTTTCCCAGCATTTTCTTATTCATACTGGAGAAAGGCCGCACGTTTGTGTAGTTTGCAACAAAACATTTTCCGAGAAGTCCAGTCTTTCCAAACATCTTTTTATTCATACTGGTGAGAAGCTGCATGTTTGTGAGTTTTGCCACAAAACATTTTCCCGGAAGTCTAATCTTTCCAGTCATCTCCTTATTCATACTGCAAAGAAGCCATATGTTTGTGAGGTTTGCAACAGAACGTTTTACCAGAAGTCCACTCTTTCCCAACATCTCCTTACTCATACTAGAGAGAAGCTACATGTTTGTGAGGTTTGCAACAAAACATTTTCCCAGAAGTCCAATCTTTCCCAGCATTTCGTTATTCATACTGGAGAAAGGCCACACGGTTGTGTGGTTTGCAACAAATTATTTTCCTGTAAGTCCAATCTTTCCACGCATCTCCTTACTCATACTGGAGAGAAGCCGCATGTTTGTGAGGTTTGCAACAAAACCTTTTCCCAGAAGTCCACCCTTTCCAGGCATCTCTTTACACACATTAAAGAAAAGACACAATTTGGATAAACACGTTTGCAACAAAGCTTTTATTTATATGTGCAGTCTTGCTTATCCTTTCATAAACATTGCTTCACATTCGTACTCATACTGGAGAAAAGTTACATGCTTGCAACGACTAAACCTTCTCTCAAGAGCATATTTTTCAAAACACACTGCACTGGAGAATCAACTTTCCCATACTCCATCAAGTATTTTGTCGTTAAAACGTTGTTGTCAATTACCTCTTTACACATGATTGGTAGAAATGTGTGTTGCTGAATAGTTTATAAAGTATATTTCTTTTGTTCTAAATGAAATTGCATATTTTTATACCTTGATATGTGTAAGATAAATATATATCAATTTCTGTCCAGTTTAGACTTTTTAAAGTTTTGCAATCTATTACAATTCAACTATAAAAAATAACATTATAATATTTTAGAGTATTCTCTTGATATATAATATTTTCTGACTATTTTTTTAGCTTAGTTTTACTTAAAATTGAATTTCTTTAAGTGTGAGTTCTTTTTTTTTCGTGAGGGGGGGGGGGGGGCAGGGGGTATGCACAACCATATTCAGAAATCAATTGTAATAATGATGCATAAAATAATTGATGGAAATATCCTTAAATTAATTATACAGCGCTATTGGGCGATGTATAACTTCTTAGTAGAAAATCTTAATTTTACTAACTTTCACACACAACATTTGTATTAAGTTTATTTAAGCACATATTTTGCATCATAATTTTTAATGCAAAACCTAAATTTCGATTATTTTGGGAAAGTTAATTCTTCTTTAACAATTGACATTCCTTCAAATTGACATTAATTTCTCTATGGATGGACGTGAAAGCTAACCGATTTAAGCAATTTTTTGAAAGTTGTACTTATAAATAAAATATAAACATTGATGACCAAAAACTAATAAGTGATGCATATTTTGAATGTATAATGTTTAATGAAAGATTTAACTAACACGGTACTCTGTTCTTTTTAAAATAAAAAATTGTTGCTTTAATATTAAAGAATAGAATTAGTTTTATCCAAAAAAATCTTCAAGCTTTAAATACCAGGCAACACACAATGCGACTCACAATACTGTCCGTAGGAAAATTTGCAATTATCTGTTGGTCAGGAACTTTCTGGGGCTGGTCAATATGCTACCAAGTTTAGACAGAAATGGTATTGTACCCCTAATAGTCTGCAGGCAACACGAAAAAGGAGGAAAAATAACTGAGGATGGAATGAAATTCACACGAAAAGAAGTTTTTCAGTGGGAGAGAGTAGGGAGGGATGGGATACTTTTTACAAAATTATTTCTAATAAATTGTTTTCTATTGATGCAACATTGAAATTTTTTAAATAACATCTTGAAACATTTTAACTCACTTAAAAAATATAAATATTGTGGTAATTATTTTTATATTAGTTTAAAGAACAAATTAAAAGATCAAGACAAATGTCCCATCCTTCCCTCATGTGTGTGAAAGTTAAAATACATGTATAGTTTTCAAAACTACTATGAAGAATTTACAGACACAATTTACCCATTTGTATCTAAGGTTTACTGTGTATTTTTGAACCTTTATTTTATCTAACACAGTGATTCTCAACCTTTTTTTGTCGCGGCACACTTTATTGATTTCAAAATTTGACGTCACACAAATAAAAAGATAAGTTTAAAAGTTGTATACTTACCTATAATACAATGTGTAAAATAGTTTATGATAATAATTTGGAATGTAAAATAATATAATATGTACTACAAAAACAACATTACGTTTATTAAGGGATTAATTACAAATGAATAATAAAAATACTTTTAATGAGAAATTTGAGCTTGATGTTTTTTGATAATTTCATTTATATTTGGTCATAAAAATGACAATGCTACTCTCATATCGTCTTCTACATTTAATAGTCTCGATCTTTTTTTCGTCTTTATGTTGGTTAATACTGAAAATCCGAATTCACACAAATAAGATGTAGAAAATTGTAATAATACTTTTAAAGCTTTTTTGGCTATCATGGGATAATCGCATTTAATGTTAATCTAAAATGAATTAATTGATTCTTCTGAATATTTTAAAATTAAATTTCAATTATTAGAAAGCGAAATTAGTTCTTCCTCTTCATTCAAAGTTAATTCAAATGTGCATCACTCAGTCCAGTGACTGCCTGAAGTCATTGAATGGTTGCTGATACCACGTGCTACATTAGTAGGTGGGTTGTAATGGACTGCCCCACAATTTCTGAGTGCTAGTTAGCACGAATGGCAATTTCATGCGTTCCTTGAGTATTTAGCTGGCTTTTCACCATGTCTTCTTGCACAACATAGAGAAAAAGGTAATCGAAAACGTAGATCAATCGTTCGTTTAAGGTTTATAACTATCAAGTGTTTTAGTAAGCATTTAAAAAGCATAATCCAGCTCTGATACTCGAAATCACGATCGTGCATAACTGTTATTGTTGGAGTTATTAATTTTGTTTTAAAAAAAACTTATTTTGTTTTAGTTTAAAAAACACCTTTTGGATTTTAAAAATATCCCTTAACACTTTAAATCCCAACCCGACCTAAATCGCCTTGTAGAAAAATTCCCAGCGCCTTTTGGTCGGGTCGAGGGGTGTAAACAGTGGTGAATCTTATCGGCAGTAGTTGTTTGAAACGTGAAGGTCCTTAACAATAGGCTATTGGGGAGCATGTAAAGGACACATTAAAATAACTTCTTTTTATTCAGATGTATTAAAAAAATATCTGCTATTCCAAGATTTTTTTCATGCCATTAAATTATAATAAAAGCAACTTTTGATCGAATTTAAAAGTTCTCTATCTCCATGAACTAAAGCTTCTATGAATCAAATTTCGTACCTCTAGGTGCAAAACTATGGATTTGAATAAGGTTTAAAGGTACAGAGGTCAGTTTTATTAATATAGATTGTTTATCCAAATGGATGTTATCATTTTTCAAACGTGTCAGTTCTTTTTGGGACATCCTGCAAAGTGTCTACAGAACCTGAATGTCAGGGAACGATTTTTTAAAATTTTTTTTTAATTTTCTGAAAAGCAGGGAAATTGGGGATTGTTGTTTTGAAGATATGTTTCCTCATTCATCCATATTTTAGGGTCATTTATTCCAGGCGCGTAGCCAGGGGGTGGCTGATGGGGCTGCAGCCCCCCCCCCCCCCCGAAATTTTCAAACCTCGAAAGTCAGAAATAGATTTATTTATGCTTGGATAATTAAAATTTGAAATTAACACAAGTTTTCGTTATTTTCTAATTTTTTGAAATTGGACAGACAAAGCACTGGAATTATTAACGAATCGAATTAAGTTGAATCTGCCCTGAATATAGCACTCCAGACTTCAGACGTGATGACTAGTCGACGTGATACGCGATGTCTAGTCTCGTTGGAGCGGACTTTCGTCCGACAAAAGGCTTTCAGAGTCCTGGGGATGGGAGGGGGGGGGGATCTTGTACTTGTCTAGTCCATGATCCCTCCCCCCCCCCCCCCCCCCAGGGACTCTGGTTCACTAATACAATAGGTGAAAAGGGGTGTCCAGAAAGCCACAAACCGGCTCTTTCTTAGCAGCCATCTCCAACCTCCAAGAGTAGCATTGTATACATATTCAACATTGCTCGGATGCCACGTTGTTAAACACTTCAGAATTCTCCTACCAGACAACCTACAAAACAACTGAAGAATACTATAGAATAACAATTTTTAAGCCCTACTTAGATGATATGATATCTTCATTAAATGAGCGCTTTTTGCCTTATAAAGAAACAATTTCTTCCTTGCAAAACCTTATTCCGCAACACACTGTTGGGAAGAGTTTTCAAGATATTGAACCATGCATCTCCTTTTATGAAGATGATCTTCCTACTTACAAAGATGTGATTGAAGGCGAATGGGAGCTGTGGAAAAGAAAGTGCATGTCGGTCGAAATGTTACCCAACTCAGCGATTGGGTCGCTGTATGAATGCGACCAAAAAATCTTCCCCAGCATATACGTTTTGCTCAAAATCCTATCCATTCTGCCAGCGTCAGCAGCCAGAGCTGAGAGAAGTTTTTCTACTCTTCGGAGATTGAAAACTTATCTTAGAAGTACGACAAGCGAAAATCGCTTAACTGGACTGGCTTTGCTGAATATCCATAGGCAATGCTCAGTTTCAGACGAGATGGTCTTCAACAAATTTGCCAGCAGTGGAACTGTTAGAAAATTCATTTAACTTTGTAATGCCTCTTAATTAAATACAATTGTCCCATTATTAAACTTTATTTTAAATGTGATATTTTTTCTCATTTCCTTATTTTAAAAAGCATTTTTATTGTGTTTCATGAAAGCATTCTTAATCAAATATTATTCATGAATATTAATACTTAATGTCACGATTGTGAAAAGAAAGGGTCATTTGATTATCACTACATTTAACGAATACATTTTCTTTCCAGTGAATGCTATATGTGCTAAAAGTATTACAATCCCAAAAAGTGTTTATTTGTTTTTTAGTTTGATTAATTTTGATTTGTAAATTATTGAATGATAATTATTGTTTCCGAAGTTGACATTTATAATTTCTCAGCCCCCCCCCCCCCGAAAAAAAATCTTGGCTACGCCCCTGATTTATTCAGAGAATTCGGGCGGTAATCGTTAGAAATTTCCTTTTATGGAATAATTTATACTTTTCATAACCGCCAAAACTATGGAAAAAAATGACACTTTTTTCTTGGCATAATTTATGTCCTATTTGATCAGGATGTCTATGCATCTGGAAAAGTTGTGAAATTTAAAAACAGTTTGCCTTAAAGTAAGGAAATTCTTTAGAAATTTATGGGGGATTTTTTTTCCCTGAATTTTGTGGCCACCATGTCCTGTATATATGACCACATGTTCATTTATAGTTAGAGAAACTGCATCATTATTCTACACCAATTCTTCCGACTGTAGAAGAATTCTTACGGTAAAAGTGTAAGGAATTAAAAATTGACTTCTGGTCTCCTTTACCTGTACTTTCATCGTAGCTTCAATGGAACTCTTCTTACATATATCTGTATCATTTATAGATTTGTTTGAGAAGACAGACGACGGAGCGTTTGTAAAAGTAAAGCGTTGAAGTCAAAATATCGGCAAGTTTTGAAGCAATATTTTACTCGATGTTGATAAATATTCAACTAATAGTCTGTTGACAGACATAACGTAGGGGAGGCGTTTTCAGAACTTTTGCAAGACGAGGATGATTAGAAAGTGATATCTTAACAACTGAAAAAAAAATATATGGCGTCTCTCTTGTCAATCATAATGGTGTATAGGATGCTAACTCCTTTCTTTAGAGTTTTTTCTCAAAATGTCCAAGAGACCACAATATGGAGTTGTTAGAGTATCATTTCGCGATTTTGTTTGGTATTGCGACAATGGACAATTCCCGCATTTTTTTTTTTTTAAAATCAATTCTAAATGTTTCGAAAAGGCCATAACTCAAAAATTTTGCTCAATGTATTTTTCTTTTTTCTTAATTTGCAATCAAAGTTACCTTGCTAGATGTTGGCGAGAAAACGATTCATTCCGCTGGCATTGAATGTGACGTCACGGCTTCGCAAACATCTTGGCTTGAAATGCGGCAGCAGAAATCAGATTAGCAAGTTTCTCGCAAATCATGCCAATCCGTACGGAATGTGGCAATGGTCTACAAACGTCAACTATTTGGCAGAAACCTCATGATAACCATAGAAACTGTAAGAACCCTTTGTGTCACGGATTTTGCTGAGGGTTTTGATCGGACTGTTTTTGAGGCATTTTCTTTTCTTTATATTTAAATAACTAATTTTTTTTAAAGAAAATATTTGGTATCAGAAAGAAATTCTTCATAAATATAAATTAATTTGACTCGTTTTTTAAAAATGCAGGAATTGTCCATTGTAGCTTTTTTTTTTTTTTTTTTTTTTTTTTGTGAAAAGAAACATTAAATATAACATACTTTTAACAATTCTTAGCTCTGCGGATGTGAAAACAATCTGTCACCTGTGGGAGTTTTCAGGAGGCGGCAAAAGTGAACTCTTTTGAACTGATTAATATACTTTTATGGTCAACTCAATGGCTTTACTGACTGAAAATTTGGGGAATAGGCGTTAAAGGAGAAAGAAAGCTCAATGACCCGTGTTCAACACTGATAGAAAAAAATGCAAAATTTAATTATAACTACATTTTGTTTCAAGCAATAAATTATGTCCAAAGACAAAGGCAGACACATTTTATATAGATAATTTTTAGAGACTCCCAAATTTTATATCAATTCTAATAGGCCCGGAAACTGAAACCCTCAAACATCGCAACGTTATTGTCGCAGCAAATGCAAACATTATGTTGTAAGAAAATAACGGAGCAGTCGGGGGGGGATTTTTTACTTATGAAAAAAGCAGTCTTCTATAAATATCCCAGCTTTTATACAATTGATTGATGAATCAGTTAATGCTATTATTTTTTTTGCATGAAATAAATTCATATTGTGCAGATTTAAGTACGTAAATTTATTAGACTTTTAATATGTGGGACGCTTTTCTCTTTATTAAAAGGCAGTGAAACATCTCCCCTCCGTTTCCCCTCTCTCCATTGCACCACTTAATTTACAGTTGCGTTTTGTTGCATACATTTGCACTATATTTATATTTCTTTCGTATTATATGGTTTGTTCTCGGTTCCTAGCTCATTATCAATTCTAAATTCTATAGGAAATTGAAAAGTAATGGCATTAATAAACATCTTGCTGTGAATAGATTTTTCTATGCTGTAACATTTCAATTTGGTATGTTTTTTCTTGAATTTTATTTTTTTAAGAAATCATCTAAAATACGTTTATCCTACGCTTGTTTATTTCTTCTTTTCAGGCAGCTTTTATTTCTTTATAGAGCGAAGTTTGCGAGCAAATTATAATATTGGCAGTTTCATCTTGTTGGCGTCTTACAAATTTCAAGACTTCTATATTTTTTTGAAAAAATCATTTACTTTTTAGGAAACCATTAAATTTGGAGGTGGTGGGTAGTGATATATATATTGGTTATTTGACATTTTTCAGTGTAAGGTGTCTTACCCCTTATAAATGTGCTACAAGTACTTGGACAGAACTGATCGAAATCGTTTGTTCTTGGAGTGAAACCACTTTATCGCTATTTTAAACTGGATTTTGTGACTGACGTTAAATATTGAATTTTTCCTTCCAAATTTGAAATCTTTTTATGAGTGGGGACGCCGTTGTCCTCCATAAAAAAAAAAAAAGGTAGGGAAACGTCTTACCACGCGGTTTCCGACCACTATTCTCACTTGCGAGTACTCAACAGATATTTTTTAAGACTGGCACAAAATCAGAGACGCCTAATGCACTCTGTAATTTAATAAATAAACAACAGAAATCATATTTTTTATTTATATTCACCTATAATCTGTAAATGTGAATGAATAAGCTCAATCCACTTTGTTGTTAAGTAAACCCTTCATCTTCATTACTTTTTCACTTATGCAGTATACACCCTACAAGTGTTTAAAAAGTGTATAATAATACTCATGCAGATTTAAAACAAACTGGATATGGTATTGTTATGCCCCAAATAGGTTATGAGAGTGTTAGTAACTTTGATGGATTTTGTTTTTAAACTAATCATCTCCCGTTTTAATCCTTGTTCAAATCCCGTGAACTCTTAAAATGTGTACAAACAAAATTTTAAATAGTAAGTGAGAACATTTTTAAATACTTCCCCTTACAGTGACACGCATGTGCTCACACACACAGTGCTTGATCTCTGTAATGTAGTGCATTGCGCATTCTAACTTTTTGGATCGCTACTTTTGGCGCTTTATAATATTAACTACTTACGATTTATATTCGCCATTAATTCCTACTAGTGATATGTAGCCGAATGTAGACATTTTATTGCCAAGTAAAGAGTGATGTTATTTTTTACCATTGAACATTTACGGTTGGCAGGAAAATCTGTTACTTATTTAAGAATTTTTCTCACCATTATTATCTAAATGAGGAGAACAACACGAAGGAAGGGAAGGAGAGAGGGGGGGGGGGGAAGAGAGATTCACCTTTCAAAACCAGTTATCCAATCAGGGATTGCTTGGTAACGTCTAAAAATATATCAGTGGTTTGTGATGTCATAGAATTGAAGTCTATTTCTTCAGGGTGAACACTGTTCGTGACCAGCACGCATTATTTATAGAGATGTGATATTTACGTTCTTTTTACTGAACAGGTGTTCTCTGCTCCCGTTCTTTTAAAATGAGCTACTCATTAACCCGTTCTTTTGAAGAACTAGTTCTTTTTTTCCAATTGCCGAAATCATAGCCCTTGGGAAGAAGTGCTATCTTCGGTAGGTCTCTGGGATAGGTCACTAGGGTCAAGGACGAATCTTTCCCCTCCACTTCACTGCTCTGTTAACGTGGCGTTTTAAAGAATGAGAGGAAAAGTTACTACGTTTTTGTGTGGTTTTCCAATGACCGCGTCAGAATAACGCATACAAATTAGAAGAGACTTTTTTATATTTTCGAAAATATGATTGTGACAGTCGCACTCCTTAAATTATAAGCTTTACATATAATTTTAGTTTGAATATTTGCATTTATAATGTAGGAATTTTAAAGGAATGGAGTTTTTAATATCTAAAGTTTCCAAAACAATGGGACTCACAGAAAGTTCAAAACCTCAATGGAAAAATACAAATAAATATTGTTGCATTTTGGTATATAATTTATTAAAAGGAATGAATAAATGAATTAGAACTCTAAATTAGAAATTAATGGAGGTATACAAAATCATAAACGATGGTGAATTTTGTATAATTTTTTTCCGACACACAAGAAATTATTATTTTTATTTTTTTACTTTCATTTACCCCAAGGGCGTAGCCAAAAAAAAAAAAAAATTCGGGAGAAGATATGAAATCATGTCAATAAATCATACAATCTTCTTTATCAATGCCGCATGTATTTAGTAATCAAGATAATATCTATTTTTTTGTATCCTTAGACATTAAAAAAAAAAACTATAATAATAAAATAAGCTCTGTGTGTCTGTCTGTCTGTTTATATATAGAAACCTACTTAAAATAGGAGTATAGCTTTGAAATTTTCAGCATAAAAAGTTTTGGCCTTCTAATTGTACATATTTGTCAAAGAGAATGTTACAATTTTAATTAATTCTTTTTTAATTGATCTTTTTTTTTTTGCAAAGTGATTTCAAATAGAGATACAGCTCTGATATTTTCAACATAAGTAGTCTTTTGCCTTCTAATTGGACTTTTGAAAAACAGAATTTTAAATTTTTATTTAGTTTCTTTTTAATTAATTAATTAATTAATTAATATTTTACAAAATGATTTCTAAAAGGGCTACAGCTCTAAAATTTTCAACATAAGTAGTTTTGACCTTCTAATTGGATTTCAGAAAAACAGAATTTTAAATTTTTATTTAGTTCGTTATTAATTAATTTGTTTAATTAATTAATATATATATTACGAAATGATTTCAAATAGGACTACAGCTTTTAAATTTTCAATATAAATAGTTGTGGCCTTCTATTGGATTTTTGAAAAACAGAATTTTAAATTTTTATTCAGTTTCTTTTTAATTAATTTTTTTAATTAATATATATTTTACAAAATGTTTTCAAACAGGGCTACATTTCTGAAATTTTCAACGCAAGTAGTTTTGGCTTTCTAATTGGACTGACAAAAAGAATATTAAAATTTTAATTGGTTTTTTAATCAATTTTTTCACAAAAAGCGACTTCGAATAGGCATAGAGCTCTGAAAGTTTCGACATAAGTAGTTTTGGCCTCTAATTTTGCTTTCCACAAACACACGTTAAAATAATCTTAATGGGGTGTTGTTTTATTGTTTTAAAGGGGAATTTTTTTTCTCTACAAGGGAGAGAGGCTTCCAATATTAAGGTTTTACGTAGCAATTAGATTTTAGTGAGTGAAGTGAGCATATGCTTACGCATCAATGAATCTTTCAGCGAGAGAAGCGAGCCTAGGCTTGCATAGCAATGAACCTTTCAACGAGTGAAGTAAGCCCGTGTTTATGCGTCAGTGAACTATTCAGAGAACGAAGCGAGCTCGATTTTGCGTAGCGATGAACCTTTCTACGAGTGAAGCGCCAAAAACTGTGTCCTATACACGAATGACAGATTTCCGCAAAGCGAGAACTCACAGCTAGCTGAAATATTGCACATGTTAAAATTTCGTAGCGAAGCACGGGTATTCAGCTAGTTTTAAATAAATTTAATATTTTAAACAAAATATCAATTGATTTTTGTGTTTTAATGGCAAACCTAAAAATTTCGGGAAGGGATATATCCCGTATCCCTCCCCCTGGATAAACGTTTGAATTACCCATTTGTATACATAGGGTAATGAAAGTATAGCATTCGGTCATTAAAAATCGATTTTGTTTTTGCACTTCTCCGCGTTTTGAAACATCCAGCTTTCAAAAAAGTGGTATAGAAAAAATATCTGTCTGTGGTCAGCATAACTCCCGAAAAAGTTGACCTACGATGTTCAAATTGAGTATGCGGGTATGTGGTGACCATGGGTACCATTTAGGTTTTCGTCAAAATCACGCATGCGCACAAAGTAACTGCCATTGAAAAAATCATGTTTTTCAATTATTGCTTAAAAAAACGGCTCTAACGATTTTCATTAAAATCACTGTGGAAATGCCTCTTAAGGTGTTCTAGATATACCCACCTTCGAAATTCCCATAAAAATATTAAAAGGCGTAAAAAGTTGAAAAACGAATGCCTTCAACAAAAGTTCTCTTTCCTTGAGTATACCTCATCAACGATCGTTTTTTCTTCTCCCCTCTGTTTCACTTATAATAAAGGATAATATATAAAAACTGTAAATGACACAATTCCACGTCAGTATGTAATCGAAAGTTGTGCGATGTTCCATACCCCTAGTTTTCATTTTAATGGTAAACTATGCTAAAAACAAGTATTTAATCGGCGCCATTTGAACAACGTTTTAGTTTTTTTTTTTTTTTTTTTTAATTTCTAGAAAGTTACAACTTTAAATAAGTAACTCAAAAATTTAAATTATTTTTGAGCATACACGTTTCTGAAAACAAAATTCTTATAGTATTACAACTATCTTTCTATAGAACACTTATTAAACTGAGGTAGAAAAAAAACAAACTTAAAAACTAGTGAGAGATAATTTGTTACTATCACTGTCGTGTCTACTCGTTTCTGGATAGTAGAAATTACATTGGCCCGGTGGGGCGATAGAGGATGAGTAATTTGTGAAAGATTCCCACAGTGATAATGTAGTGTAGAAGAGATTAATTTGAAACAAAAATGTTAGAGATAGCCCAGTTCCTTTTACCAAAATAATATTTCACAATAGATTTACAATATATGGAACACACTAGTTTTATTTCACATTATATAAAAAATACAACCTTCATTACAGTGGATTTGGAAATGTCAACGAACAACTCAGCCTGCTAAGGATTCGAACCTAGCACCTTAAAAATATGACAAGCAACCTTTGGAATAGCATTAAACAAAAAACGACATTTCTCTTCTTTCTTAATTAATACAAATAGGAAGACCAAGAAGAGGCTTAAGATCCAGTAGGGTTATTCTAGACAAAATAAAATACTGAATTTATAAAATACACAATACAAAAAACCGCTAATGCATGAATTCATAATAGAAAATACCGAATTTGTAAAATTCGATATTTTCAATTATGTATTCCTATTATGCATTGTGTATATTGTGTAAGTAAAGAAAGTAAAACTGTTTACAATTCCTCACATGGCGAGAATTCTGTGAAAGAACATGTTCTTAACAAATTTATTATAAACTCCGCAAATTTATTTTTTTAATTCTTTCAAAACCAGCTTTTATTTGTTACACACAAATATAGTGAAAAAAATTATAATAATTTCAATTTAAAATCAAGGTAAAATTAAAAAAGAAAAAAAACTAAATGTTTTTTTTTATTTGCTGGATGGGATTTACCGGACCAATGTAACATAGACCTAATACATTAAAAAAATAATAATAATAAAAATAATAATTCCACATCGTTTTGTTACCATAAATTATGTTTCCTTTTTCCAAATTAAAAAAAAAATTAAGTTTACTTAATTTAAAAACACACTTGTAACACATTATAATAAAAGAAAAACGCGGTTTCATTCCAATGCATTGATAGTTTGAATATAGAAAGAGAAATAAAATAATTTCCTTATTATTATTTTTTTATACTCAAAATAATAATAATAATAATAATAATAATAATAATAATAAAACATATAAGCATTAATATCTGCTGAAATTAATTGAAAAGATCTCACCCCCCCCCCTCTCCTCCCCGCGAGCATTTCAACACAGTCCTAATAATGAAATCAACAGCATATCCGAGAAACACGGAACCAGTTCTGTAGAAGCTCCCGTTCCGACACAGAGCGGGAATGAGCAGAGAACAAGTGAACGGGAATAGTTCAAATGAACTAGCTCTTTACGGAGCAGTTCAAACTGAGCCGTTCGGAAAGAGCAACTCAGCTCAACTGTTCTGAACAGAGCTGGTTGAAAAGAACTGGCTCTTTGAAACAAACCTGCTCATCGATAGTACTCCATATCGATGCTGTTCATCTACTCTGCGCCTGCGCAACGCAGCCCTGCTGTTAGGAGAGAGATCATGGATAAGGAATGTGTGTGAGGTAGGAGAAGGGAAAACGAAACCTTCTTCCTCAAGTGTGACGTCAGAGGTGTGACGCATAGGATCGGAGCGGGAAGGATTTCGCCTAAGATAAGAATGTTAAGGAACAGGGTTTTGGTGTGATCAAAGAACAGGATGTTCCCGCTCTTTTTAAGGAACAGGCTCAAAATAGCAGACTGTTCTTTTATTTCCCATCCCTAATTATTTAACCAAAAACGCCATCTTGATATAGATGCTTGTTAATGGATTTGTTAAATTTATTATTAGATTTCTAAATCAACAACAGTATACATGACTAGTTGAAAACTTATTTAATGTAGTGAAATCATATGAGTACCATCATAATATTTAAATTATCGAGGAGAAGTCTTCCAATAATTTTGTTGATCCAGTTTCCAAATCAACATTTCCGGTGACAAAGTTGAAACCAAAGCTCAAGCGCCCTAAATCCGCAAGGTTAGTCTCAAAATATTTCTTCAGTGGTAAGGCGGTTAGATTTTAGGACTTCAATGGTCTATTCCTAGCAGGGTTGCCCAATGAAAAAAGTTAAATAATGCCAAATTGCTGACAAAATAAGGCCAAACTGTGACGTCATCGATAAATGATGCCAAATGCATGATTTTAGTGTTCAGTATGACAAAGGTTTAAAAAATAGTTCTCTAGATTCACTAGGATGTCTCTTTGGTCATCCTAAACAACAAACATTGTAAAATGGAAAATTTTTAATTAAAAATTAATTATTCCTTAATTTTAAAAATTGTTCAAGAATTTTTTTTGTCTAAAATACTTGCGTTTGGTATAACATAAATGCTAAAAAAAAGTTTCTTTCTAAAAATAAACCATCCTTGGGACATATAGTTCGTTGAACATAGAAAACTATGAATACTTTCCAGTCAAAGCACAATGGATTGATAAAATCATACCCACAGAATTTTTGTGTGTACAGTATTAAAGCCTGTTGAACTCTTTGTTAATAATGTAAAATACATGAATGCATAGGTAAATGGAAAAGGTGGGAGGAGAGGAGACCAAAATTTTTGCAATATCTCTATCATCATTAAGAGCAGAGTTCATCCTAGAAATAAAAAAGGGCAGGGTGCTATTTTCCAAAAAAAGGGCACTTCCTGTTTACGAGGGCACTTTTATGGCAAATTGCAGAAATACGCGTTTTCTACCACAATTTCAATATTTTTATACTTTTCTACCACGATAAATAATTTTCAATATTCTGAAGAAAAAAATTATAATGCAAAAATCTGTGAATCAAAAACTCACTTAGAAACTTAAAAGATATCAAAATACTGATAAAATGCTTCAGTCCTAATTCTGCTGGAATGAGACTGAGAAAATTATTAAAATTAAAGTGCAATATACACAGTAAAATTTTCATCAAATAGTAATTTTAATAAAATTATCAATTTATAATACAGTAAAATATACACAGTAAAATTTTCATCAAATAGTAATTTTAATAAAATTATCAATTTATAATACAGTAAAATTAAGATAACAATGTTTTAGTATAGTGAAAATGTTTTAAGATAATAACTTTTCACTCTTTCAAAATTTTCTAAGATTTGAATGAATCAACCTTAAACTTCATCTCTTAGTTTTGCTATTGTCAGATAGAGAATAGAGTTACTACAAATTTAACATTATTTATTGTGGGATACCACAAGGAGTATTCCGACTAAAGAACTTGGACTATGTCCTGAAATTTTTGCATTTTTTTATTTTCAAAATCGGATCAAATTTAGCGTCAAAACGGCGATTTTTTTGCCGTGCATGCCGCTATTATGCAAGCTATAATAGAAGTTTTATTTTTTTAAAAATCGGAAATAATCTGGGATTTTGGTTGCATTCCTGTTATGTTTAATTTTAAATATGAGACGGATGTTTAGAAATTAATTGGTAACAGGCAAATTACCAAAAACACCCCCTAAATTTAACAGGAGGACATCGCGATTACGCGTGTCCAAACGGAAATATTCTTTTTAAATTCTTAGTGTAAACATTTGATAGTTATAAACCTTTAACTAAGTTATTCAAGTCTTTCAAATTCCTTTCTTCACTATTTTGAAGGAGGCATGGTAAAAATCCAGCGAAATACACTTAATCAAAACACGTTCGAAATGGCCATCGGAGATTACTAATGTGCACTTGGGAAATTGTAAGACGGCGCCCTACAATCCACCTACTAATGAAGCATGTTATATAGACATCTACTCCACAGAGTATATAGCTGACGCATACAGAGGCTGCACTACCATTGGCCCCCGTTACATTTGAATTAACATTGGATATCGCATAGACGGTGGCGCCCCTGATGACTAACGTGGAACTAAAACGCAGATTTTGCTCGGATGTGTTGCCATGACAACCGGGACCAACATTTCGACGCGTTGCTATGGCAACCAGATAGATATTACGATGGTTTCAAGAGATTACATATTTTTAACTTAAACGACACAGAATTAATAGTAAACAGGTTTGAAATAGAAGTGTATGGTTATTTAAAAAACATTTTTTCATCCCAATTCCTTTTTTGTAAAAGAAATTAAACATTTAAAAAAAAAAAAAAATTGTCTTTAAATTTAGGATAACATCAATTACTTCAATCAAACTTATTTTAAATAATTAAAATGTTTAAAATACTAATAGATATTATACCTTAATTGTAAAATCATGCATATATGATCTTTTATGAACTTCCACATTTGTCAAATAGGACACTAAGAATATTTTGATATAGTAAAAGTAATTTTTCAATTTTTTAAACGCATACATCAGGAAATCCTACATCACGAAATGTTTTGAGCTTTTCATTTTGGTTAGAATTCCAAGTCCTGTAAGGATTTTGAGCAAATAATTGTTTACATAAAACTGCACCAATTATGGCAACCATAGGCAGTTCACTTGTCATGAAAAAAAATGGCAGAGCTGAAATTTTTTGGCGAAAATCACCTTGATGCAGAATCTGTACCGGACTTGTAATTTTAACCTTATTTTTTATATTACAAAGTAAGATGGATATTAAATTCAAAGAAATAAAAGAAAGAAACATCAGAACATAAAACTAAATTTTTTTTTTATTGAAAATAAAATATATAATATCAAATAAAATATATAAAAATAATTAATAATATATATAAAAAATAATTTAACACAACACACAATAGCAGTTTAAATTACAATTTTAAATAAGGACATACAGTACAATTGGGGTATTGTTACTCATTTCTTACACAAAATTAAATCAAAATTCTAGTCATTCTGTATTGATTCAAACTAATACAAATTTAATCAGAAAGACTAAAAACTTTATTTCATATTAATATACAAAAAAAAAAATTGAAATTCAACGTTTCATAAAATTTTAATGAGCCGAATTAGTGATAAACTATTAAAGTATGATGGATATTAAATTCTTGAAAGAAATAAGAGGAAGAAACATCATAACATAAAACTAACTTTTTTTCATTGAAATAAAATAAATAATTTAACATGTAATATCAGTTTAAATTGCAATTTTTAATAAGGATATGCAGTACAATTGGGGCATTGTGACTCATTTCTTACACAAAAATTAAAATTCTAGAAACAGATCTTCACAAACATAGCAACCATTTAATCACCAGAACGCTTAACAAAATGGTCATCACATACAAACATAAATAATGCCAATACATGGTTCGTACACTTGAAGGGGAAAAAAATTCAAGGATTTTTCAATGATGCATTATCAACACAAATACATTAAAAAAACATCTCAATTTTGTTTATAAACAGAGCAGGTTCAAATTGAGTAAATAAAAAAAAAAAAAGGAGGGGGGGGGGGGGGGTGTTAGGTTTTCAATGAAATAAAATAGGCGAGAGGCTGAGAGACAATATGCAATTAAATTTCCAAATGCTTAATTTCCAATGCTAAATCTGCAAAAATTTCCAAGTTTTTAAATGTTGTAAAGCGTTTGCGAGAAACGGGTAGCATAGGAAGACGTCCTCGATTCGAAAATTCAAGAGTGGTAATTTGGGCTATAGAGTTTCTTCAACTCTATATAGACAATAGAAAAAAAGACAACCTTCCAATATATCAGAAGCAGTACCATGTCCCATATAAACAGAAATAAAGTAGCTAGTACTCACTTGGTAATTATGCCAATATTCGATGTGAACATCCATTTGATTGTCTAGTTTCATCATATGGTCATTGTCTCCCATCATGTCATTTTTGACACACAAAGTACAACGTGCAAATCCTACACATAGACCTCTGTGACATAAGCTTCTATATTATATTCTGGCTACTCTAATCAGCTTGAATTGAAAATGCATTTCCTCATCATTTTTAAACAGTGTGCAAAAAATTAGCAAACACAACATAAAAACGAAACAAGACATCACACAGGGCTCCCACTCACTCAGAAAGATTAGGAGCAGTTTTTGGAGCAGGAAAAATCAAGTTTTGGAGCAGAAAAAATGTTTTTCGGAGCAGGTAAAACCAAGTTTAGTAGCAGGAAAAATGCCCTTTGTAGCATGTAAAATAAACTTTTGTAGGAAAGAAGAAAAAAAAGTATATAAAAAAAAATTTGTAGCAGAAAAATAAGTTTTGCAGTAGAAGGGAAAAAAAACCCCACACATTTTGAAGTAGAATTACCCGAGACGAATGTCACTAAATCGGCGTCACAAATCTCGGCAATAGCTGCTATTACATAACAATAGGCCTTGGCGAAAACGAATATAACACCAACGTAAATATCGGGATAGCGCCCACCATACCATCGCAATCTCGGTAATAACGGCGTAAAATCCCAGTAATATCGGTTTTTTTTAAGTCACCAAACAGCGTCGCAAATCTCGGCAATATCTGCTATTATATTACCATAGACCTCGACGAAAACAAATATAAAACCAACGTAAATATTGGGGATAGCACCCACAATACTATCGCAATCTCTGTAATATTGGCGCAAAAACCCAGCAATATCGTGTTTTTTTTTTATATATATAAGTCACCCTTCAGCGTCACAAATCTTGACAATAACTGCTATTACAACAGAGTAAACTTCAGCGAAAATGACTACCGCACTTGCGTAAATATTAGCGAAACCGTTTACAATATTGTTGAAAATATGACAAAGGATATTACGTAAGTTGGAGACTCAACAGAAATGACCATCGCTAAAACGTACATATCGGCACAAATGTCGCGGTAATATTGACATTTTCCCGGTAATGTTTGTGCAAGATCCGCGAAAATCGGATATTAACAAAAGCACAGCAATCTTCGAAAATGACCGTCACACCAACAAATATATCAGCAATAGCGCCGAATAAACCGGAGCAATTTTCAACAGCGCTAATATATCGGTGAAAGACTTGACAAAAATGACCATCACAATAATTTGCAATAATATCTGCATTATTGCAGTAAAATCGACATTTTCTCAGTAATATCGGAGCAAATTTTGGATATTGCAATATCCCAGCACTCGGCAATAATTACCATCACACCGAAGAAAATATCAGCAATAGCGTCGAACTAACTGATGAATATTAATGAAAATACAATGAATATAATTTAAACACAATTACGAAATTTCCCTGCTAGAAGAGTGCCACAAAGTATTTGCTTTTTAAAAACATAGATTTTTACATGAATATTTAAAACAATAAAATTTAATGCTAAAGTAGGAGGGTAATCATGGCTCCGATATGAAAGCATGCAAGAAGTAAGCTGATATGAAGTTGTTTTAAAAAACCAGTTTCAAGATAAGTTTTTGTACATTAGTAATTAAAGTAATATAATTAAAATATATAATTTGAAAATAGCTAAATATTTTTGATAATTAAGGAAGTTAATTCAGAAGGCTAAATTGTAAAATGCAAAATTTATAAAATATTTAAATTTTAAATTACTGCTTATCTCCATAAACATGCTTTCGTTTCTTCGCCGCTCTCGCGAGAGATTCTGCCTTTTGCAATTCCAAATTCAGAGTTTTGACCTTATGCTTTACCATCATGCGAACAAAAGTAGTCACAAAATATTTTTGAGCAACACTTTCATGTTCTGTATGGTTTACAAATATTGTACACTTCACCTGAAGAAGACAATCTGTCAGCTTTTTGCAGATTTCTGAAGCATACAAGTAATTGCAAATAACTGGTAAAAGGCAATTGCTCAATTCCTTCATGTACGTCAAAAACTCTGATGTCGGCCATTTTAGGCCATATGTCGTATCTCTGTATTCCTTAAAATACAAAAGGTACGCATAGGAATCTAAGGACTTGTCTCCAACCAACAATGCTTTGCACTGATCGCAGGAGACATTAGCAAGAAACTTTTTGCAAAGGTATCCTGCAATGTAAGCCAAGACATTCTCTTCTATAATATCTAATTGTAGGAGAGAACGCCCATTAGCAGCAGTTTGATCCGAATTCGCTTCCTCCTCATCGAAAACAAAGGGGTCATCAAAAAAGGAGTCGTCAAAAATCGAATCATTCTGCGATATATTATTTACATCAGAAGAAAGTGGTTCTTCGAGGATACCCTCCAGTTGTGTTTTGTTGAACTGGGCAAAGTCCACTAACACAGAGTCAGAGTCTTCAACACAGTTCGCTGTGGCACTCTTCTTCAAAAAGTTATGGATAATAACACCGTGTATGGCACTACGAAATTGGTAACAATCAGGAGTGTCCCGAAATCCTCCTCTCCGTCTAGCAGAGCTGAAGGTGTTTTCAAGGCAATCCTGGTTGAACCGATTAAGTAGGAGGAATTTCACCTGGCCTTTAAGGGATTCCCAGATGCCCTCCATAGCACGCAATGTCAAAATCCAACCCTTTTTGGACGCAGGCACAATTTTTCTTCCTCTGCTATCGTTGAAAGTCCAGCTTTCAACCCACTTGGCCATCTTTGCCCAAAATTCAATGTGGCCAGAGTCCACTTTCAATGCACCGGCATATGGCTTAGAGGAGTGGAGCGAGCAAGAGTTCAAGCTATCAAATAAAGTATTGATAGCTCCAACAAACTCTGATGTTTCGCCAGCTCCACTTCCTAAGATGCCGGTGCCGCTATATACACATAGCGCTGCCGCCACACTGTTGCTAAGGACCTGCAAAATAAAAAACAACTTAAAATCATATTAACAGTGAAGTGTGCTAATAAATACTGAAGTTCATACACTAGAAAAAATAACCTGTAGTGAATGTCAGGCTTAGGGATCTTACAATTTACTTTAATTAAATGGTTTCTGTTAAAGTGAATGAGAAAAAGAGCAGAATAACATGACCGAGGAAACACAATATTTGCTTGTTGTAAAAAAAAAAAAAAAAATCCCCTCGTTTGCTTGTTCCTTACTCTACGTGGGTCTCAATGTAAAAAAAAATGCATGAAAGGTTTTTTTCCCCCCCTTTTAGATCAGTATGTTTAAATTCAAACAAAAATCTTTCCATGGTGTTTAAAAATACTGAGTTGGGTGGAGGAGGGCTTGGGTCAAGGTGGCCAACCCAAGTTTATGTCTATACCTGAAGATTCATTAGATGTTTTTAATTTCATTCTTCACAGAATAGTGAAATATACTTTTAATGACTCCAGAATATTCCTATAAAATAAATAACTAATCCTACATACCTGTGCAGCAAGTTTAACATTTAACTTCGCTAACCCTGGCACTTCCACATGCTTCTTTGTTAATTTTGGGCAAGTACGATACTCCTAAATATAAGGGAGAGAAATACTGTAATTAGCACCTTTTTGAATTAAAACAAACATTTCGAAGTAGAACTTCAAGCAATGTGCTAAAATCTGAAAGGGGCTTGATGCCTAAAAATTCAGATACCTAAAAAGTTAGAATATATTACTAGGAACAATTTTTTTTAAAAATCAGGAAAAATTAAAAAAAAAATTTGAAAAATGAAAAAGAGAGAATTTGGAATTTTTTCAAAAATTTAGAGCATTATGTGAACTTTATTTTTAATAAAATTTAGTTATTTCCTAGTAATACCTCCAAATATGTAAAACTTATACTTTTAAATGCTTAAATTAAAAAAAAAAAAAAAATAGTTTTAAAGGTACCAAGTCCCTTTAAAAGATAATGCAAAGAAAGGGAAAGTACCCTTTTCGAATCTTCCTCATAAAGTCTGACCACAGGAGGCGTACATAATACGCGGATTTGAGATGCCCACCTTCTTCTCCTGAAACTTAACCCCATGGTTCTTCAAATTGTTCCTCACACACTTTAGAAGATGTGGAGGATCATAAAGTGCAAATATGGGGTTGGCATCTTCAACATTGAAGAAGGGTCTGTCGATGGACACGCCCAAATCCCTGTATGTTCCTAAATTGGAAGGTCCTGTAGAGAAAAATAAAAGATATTACTCTTTATGTGGTATAGTATTCGGGTTATAATTACTCCCTCTCTTGAAAGGGTAAAGTTATCTTCCAAAACAACAGGGTTCCCACTCAAATCACAGAATGAAAAACAATGACATTTAAGGTCCTAATTAATGTTTTTAAGGACCTTTGAAAATTTGTTTTCAGGCATCATGCCTATATATAAATTTTTAATAAAGTATATTCTACTCAAAAAGTTATAAGTTGGCACATGCGTAGTACAAATATGTCAGAGAATTCTGATAAGGTGCGGATAAGTGGCGGTCACGCGAAGATACCAAGTCTGAGTTGAAATTTTATAAATTTTGCAGTTGGGCACACAACATCCACACAAATTAAGGAATTTGAAGCACCTCTAAGCATTTTCAAGGCCTTGAAAAAATGTTTAAAAAATATTAAGCACTTTCAATGACCGTGGGAACCCTGAACAATTTACTCTTTAAATGCTTTTTCAAAAGTTAATTGGAAAAAAATGGAGATTTCATCCCTGAATGTTGTATTGAGCTCATTAAAATATTACAAATTAACCATTTAATAATTTAAATAAACTTGTTACTTTTTCATTTCCTACATTGTAGAAAAATGCCTAAATGCAATAGTATCAAATTACCTTGGTCACACACTGTGGCTACAACTTTAAAGTTGCATATCCTCAAAATCTTTATGGCTTCAACAACAAGGGCCTGGACATTAATGTTGGTGGACCCTTTGGCAGTGAAGAAGTAACCCAAGACCTATGAAGTAAGAAAATATTAAAGAAAAAATAACTATAAGAGTCAATTCATTGTTGCATTTATAGTAACGGTGTAAGTGAAAGAATTTTAACCAATCATTGTTGACACTCTCAGCAGATGCTAACACTGTTTTAATCAAAATACATAAAAGATATTTGGATACAAGTTAGGGTATATTTAAGCTAGGGTATAAAATTTCTTTATCCAGAAAGCTACAATCACAATTTTTCTTTTAGCAAAATGCTTAAATGATTACAACTTCCCTCACTCACGATGTTTAATTTGCCAAAACACTTTTTATTATTAAACCATTCTTTTTTAAATACAATGCTATTTTATGCTAAATATCAACTGGGAAAAATACTTTCAACCTTCATCTTACTTGTTAATGAATAGGAGTATAATAGATTTGAGTGATAGTAATTCTCAAATCTATTATAGCACCGTTTCTGTTATCTGTGAAAATCCAAATGTTTCATTCAAATTCCTGTTGAATTCACACTCAATGTAGAGGTTCTTCATTAAAAATATTTTTTGCTTTGAATATTTTTTTATCTTATCATATATATATATATATGTAACAGAAATCCTTTTTTAGAACCGACAGTTAAATTAATTCCTCTTTCCAAAGCACAAAATCCCTCTTAAACCAATTCATTCAACAACTTATTTATGATAACTGCCCATGTCAAATTAATATGCGAGATCTTTGCAGAGTCAGCATTCTTGTTATTCATATCCCATAATTAGTATTCAGTTTTGGCACCAATATGCTTGCCTTCTCACTACAATGTTTATAAAATGATCTTGCTAACTCAGCGATTCCCACGGTTTTAACGCGACGCTGCTCTCTGTTCGACAATACTACGCATTACATTCAAAATCCTATCATCATGTAGTAAAGACGTAACTTTCACGCTCTCTTTCCGGTTTATCTTAATAAATATTTTATCTTGTTTCAAATTAACTCTTCACTACAGTTCCACGACCACTCTGCAATAACTTAAATTAAAATGGAATAGTACATTACATATATATATCAAAAATAATGTTCATTTGTTCAATATTTAAAAAAAAAATTGAATTTTTAATAAATATTTTGTGTACATTAAATTAGTGTTTGTTATATTCATTTCAACAAGTACCTTACAACTTTCTAGTACTATAACAAAATCAATCAGATAAAGAAAATTTTTGATCATGTTTTCTTTTAATTAATTTTTTTTACCCATGATTAATGTCGTAAAATTTATATGGAAAATCACTTTTTATAATACTTATGTTACAGAAAGAAAAATTCCTTTTTATCATGTAATGATGTTCAAACTGCAAATACCATAACTTTTTTTATGCTATGCAAAATTATAATATGCTTTAGAGAATCTACAAAATATTTTACTTAAACTATGCTAGCGCATAGATGTTAAAAAAAAAATTAATAAATTGTTTATTCATTCACCTGTTTCCAATTTTTGGTTATACCACGTGCCATAAAAACCAAAGCATACGATGCACGCAATGGTTTTTTAGCTGGATCTTTGAGGATTGACTCAAAGCCTTCAATCGAGTCAGATCTCGGGCAGTAGGTAAGGCCTTCTTTCACTGCCATTTCGTCCCAAGCCAACAAACACAATCTGTCCAGGTCCTTCATGTTTTTGGCCATTGTGGCCATACATTTTTGCAGGTTCTTACAAAATCCTGGCGCCTTAGCTACATTGAAAGTATATCTAAAAAACAAAAGCTCATTACTTCAAAACTCACCTTCTCCATTTTTAAATCCGACTAGAGGGATTCAATCCAAATATCATGATTTTTTTTTTATAGTTAACTTTTGTAATACATATTGATCAAATGCAATGAATAACTATTCTATTTAGAGTTTTGGATATATCCCATTCATGTATTTGCTTCCTCACAAAAGTGAGGGAGATAGCAGTTAGTGGGAAATAAACAGACATCACAGTTAGTGGGAAATAAACAGACATCAAAACAATTAAAAGGGACATATATACACCTTTTCAAGGTAAACTGACAAATGACTTTTATCATGCATGTTGACCAAATGTCATCAAATGCTATGAAAAACATGTCGATCTAGATTTTTGAATATATCCCATTCATGTATTCATTCCCTCCCAAAAGTGAGAGGGTGGCAACCAGAGGGAAATAAATACACATCGAAACAACTGAAAGGGACATATATACCTTCTCAAGGTAGCTTTACTGGGGAAAGCCAACTTATTTCTTAAAAGTTGGTAGGCGCTGGGACTTTGCAAGTAAATATTTAAGGCAAAGGCCTTATCTTTTTTGCCCCACCTTCTACCTTTCATGGGACGACCACACTGATTTATCTGGGACATCACAAATGTATATTGATCAGCAGTTAACTTATCTCTCAGTTGATGAAGAAAATTTGGAACTTTAAGCTTCAATATTTTCTTCCTCAAACGAGAAATCGTTGAACGCTGATTCAAAATAATTTGTGATTCCCGAGATCGCTTTGGTGTGGAGCTTATGGGAGGAGCATCATCTTGGGGTAGGGAGCAATCTAGGGCAATAGTGGGTCCGCGAGTCGGATTGCTTATAGGCACAGGCATCTTTTGCGGAATGGGGGACAATGGAGGATGGGCAGTTTCAGGATATGCACACCTAATTAAATGTTCTTTTAAAGTACTCGCAAAAGCCCAATCCGCAAAGTGCCTTATGCATACTCTTGCATTATTACGAAGGTACGTTAAATCAAGTTGCAATAATTCTTCACAGTTTAACAACTTTAGCCATTTCTTTAACCTAATAAAAATAAACAAAGATTAGAACATGATTCAAGAAAACACAATACAATACAAGCTTACTCAAATACACACAAAAATGAAATTTATGTAAATAATGGAGAACGTCGATGGAACAAGATCCTAAGCACTTGAAGGATTATTAGCAAGAGAGAAGTGCACATAGTGGTTGCAAGTAAATAGATGATTTGAATGGTATGGGGGTGTTGGCATATTACTGTAACACCCTCTCAACAGCTCTCTCGCATGGCGACTTCAATTTAGCGCCAAGCAAAAAAAGTCGCCAATGGGGTATTAGCAGTGCTTACCATTAAACTCTATCCAGACTGAAAACCTGCTTCTGTTCCAATTGGATATAACAAAAGTCACAACACCAAATAAAATTGTGAAATGCCATGGCTTTTCAGTGAAGAGACCACCAGAGATCAGGTGGTATAGGGGTGTTGGTATGGGGGTGTTGGCATATTACTGTAACACCCTCTCAACAGCTCTTTCGCATGGCGACTTCAATTTAGCGCCAAGCAAAAAAAGTCGCCAATGGGGTATTAGCAGTGCTTACCATTAAACTCTATCCAGACTGAAAACCTGCTTCTGTTCCAATTGGATATAATAAAAGTCGCAACACCAAATAAAATTGTGAAATGCCATGGCTTTTCAGTGAAGAGACCACCAGAGACCAGAAGTTGCATGTTGAGTAATGGAAAGTAAAAACCATATAATTTAAAACATAAAAAAAATGTAAAAGCATGAACGTAAAAAAATAGTATAAATTCTTAACTTATCAGAAAAGGAATTCTTTTTCGTGTGCTGTTACGATACTAGACATACTTTTTCATTCAGTTATTCTACAAACAACTTTGTTTTGACATTTAAAAATCTTAGTGCACAGAACAGTGAATGAATGTTAACAAGGATCTCCAGCAAAAGAGAATTTGTTGGACCACAACAAATTATCGAAGCCATCACTCATGTAGTATCAGATCATGATAGTAATATCACAAACGGCAAATAAAAATTGGCGAAACTAAGCTACAAGTAATCATATCGCGTGCCTCATTGATTTCTTCAAAATTTCAGATTTTTTTAAAAAGTACATTAGTGTGAGCTATATAATGCAACTTATTATTATTCTATCCTTATTCTTAGCAGAATAACAGAAAAGAATCATACAGATACCCTATAAATTTAAGAAATAAATATATGTGATGAAATAGGTTCATATTTCGGAAATATCCTACCACATTAATTATTTTTACTAAATTCTATATTAAGATGAAAAATTAAACTATTCCTTTTTACCAACAATTCTCAATTGCAAAAATATATATATTACATAGGGAAGGCTTGAAATTTTTTTACGTGGAGTCCCAATCAGCTTTAAAAAACGTCACTGCCGTTTCTGAGCATGCCGATGCATAAATCTAAATTATAAAAATATTTTTTTTATAATCAGCACAACGCATCACTTCATGTTTAATAGAAAAAATTAATTACCAGACTGATACTAAAAGAAAAAGTACATATATGGCTTTACAAAATTTCAACGCAGAACACAGGGTAACAATGGGAAGCATGCTTCCGAATATATTTTTTGGTTTCAATTAAAAAAAAAATCCACTAACCTTTCCTCATCCTTTGGAACATAAAAAAGTTTTCCAGTTGTAGCTCCGCAGGCAATACAGTTGGTTCGAAACACTTTGGTTTTTAAAAAACTAGCCATTGTTTAAAAAAAATTCAGCGAAAAAGCACAGAGGCAAAAATTACGCAAAATATCTTCCTAAAAAATGAAATAGCAAAAAAACAAGCCGTGACGTCATGTCTGATGCTCAGTTAGTTCCTCTGTTGGTCATAGGAGGCGCTGCATTCGCGTCACAAAATCCCGATCTGTCACCTCTGTATGTGTTAGCTATATACTCTGTGATCTACTCAATGGTTTCAGCCCCTGATATATATGTTGCGCGTTTGAACATGAATGCGCATGCGCGACAGCCGATTTTAGTAGGGGTGATCCACATATTGCGTACTGTTGGGAGGGGAAAAAACGAAAGTTTTTCGAATTCTTTCAGGATGAAATTTTTTCTGAAAAAGGCCAGGAAGGGCGCTATCTGTATAGAAAAAGGGCAAGAAGGGCGCTATTTTTATAGAAAAAGGGCAAGAAGGGCGCTATTTTTATAGAAAAAGGGCAGGCAGGGCGCGCCGCCCCTCGAAAAATGCCTAGGATGAACTCTGATTAAGAGTATAATAATTAAGAGTTTTTCTAGATACCTATTAGTCGCAAAATGTTTATGTATATTAGATTATTTGGTTATCAAACTGTTTAAAGAGAAAAATTGGGAACATTTTAAATTATTTGAAGTGTTACTTAAAAAAATGCCTGAAATTTTATATTTTTTTTTACGTTCTTTTTTCTTCAGTTTCTCAAATGAGGTACAAAAAATACCCTTTTGTCTCTATTTAGTTAGAAAGAGACATCTGATGAGTGCGCGAATGACATCAAATCCAAATAAAACATTAAATTGTTACATGAGTTTGATTTTTATGCGAATGAATGTTTAGAAAATGTGAATTGTGGAGCTTTACAAAATTCCCCTTTTACAACACAACTGGATTCCTATTAGATACTATTAAAAAAAAAAAAAAATTATTATTAGAATGAAAATTATATATTTTAGTAGAAGGTGTTGAACTATAAACATCAAAACTGGACATTTAATTAAATTTTCAATATTTTACAGGTGCATATATATGTTATACATATTACGATTGATCAAAGTTTACTTTTTAAATGTAAATTTTTTCTCTGAATTATTTATTCATAAAGAAGTATGATGAAGCCATTCTTAAAAGTTATTTAGAAAAATCTAAATTTCACTAATCAAACCAAATGAAACTTTTACCACTTTACAGCCATCACAGTAAGCATCCACTTTAGAATGGACCACTATGCTTGACTTTAGATTGGTGGCTGATGGCAATCGCACTGATTTTGCTTAAAGTATTTTGAGATTCGTTGGCGAGATAGAACGACTAATTTCCCCCTCCCTTTTGGGGCAAGATTCTTGGAAACCCAGTCCCTTTATTATCTATCTTAATTGATGTCTCCCTTTCCCCTTAAAAAGAACCTGCTGTTATTCTGCTTAGAGCAGCGTTCGGCACTAACTTTTAGAGACGGGCCGCATGACTTATGTATGAACTTTCCGCGGGCCGCAGATTTATACCTAATACTTCAATAAATATATTGCTTTACTACATATGTTCAATGTTAGAAAAGTGATAATTACTAAAGATTCAACAATATAAAACAATTTTGAAAACTGAAACAATAATTTAACTTTTTTATATTTATAAAATAACAATTAATATTTGACCTTTGTTTCAAATAATTAAAGAAAAAAAAAATTCTTGACATCGTAAATCAAAGTCATAAAAGAAGTTAATCTTTTGTGACAGTGTTACAATGTGACTTGACATAAACTCATAATCAATAAAGATATTTAAACCATGCCTCCTAAATCTTCAATTGCGAGACGATGACGGCCGGTCCGCTTTTCACTATCTACTTTGCGTTTAAGAGTGATCGGCAGTCATTCCTTGGCCTATGCTCCTAATGTTAAATTTAAAAATCACTCTATCGAATTTGCTATTGCTCGGATCTTTTCCATATTTTTTTCTATAATAGATATGACTTGTTTCTCTTACGCTACGTAATTTTTTTTGTGATATTTGTTTTCCATTTTTTTTAATTTAATTTTAAACTTTCGCATTTTTTATTCATTTTGTTTATTAGCACTCCACCAAAATCATTCCACAGAATTTCCTATCGCACAGATCTTTACCCTATTTTTTTCTATAATATATATTACTTCGTTCTTTTATGCTACGTAATTTATTTATTGATATTCATTTTCAATTTTTTTAAATTTAATTTTAAACTTTGATATTTTTTGCTCATTTAGTTCCCTAGCTATAACCAGATGGCGTCACTAGCACCATTATCTCCTGGATCACTTCAGAAGTGGTTTATTTTCGACTAATTCCTTAATTTTGGGCTAATTATTCCCAATTCTTTAGTGTTAATAAATTCATCTATTACTATTTAAACATATCTTAACAATATTTCTTTGATCAAACCTATATTTAGTTAGATTCTTGGGTTTTTCCATGGCAAAACGAAGATCGTTGTTCAGAATATAGCAACCCTATAGGAGGATAAGTCAAGAAACACAAGTCCCAAGACGCCCTTACCCACCCTGTGGCAATTGTCTGAAGCGTGAAGCTCTTGACAATTGGCTTTTGTGGACAGCAGTGGTTGATTTACATGGTCAGCAAAAGGGGTACATAGTGAAGAGATGGTCCCCATTTGACCCCAAAGGTCACACTGACAAGAAGTTAATTGCATTTTATTGCCCGGGGAGGGGCAGAAACCTAGTCGAGAGCGCATTTCACGTTTCTAACGTTTTTCACCGGGCCCGATCCTACCTTCTGGAAATGTCACGAACGGGATCTGACAACAGGCAGCAATCGCCATTAGTACTTGTTATAGTAGCACATTGTTTTTTAATGTGATGTTTTGAAGATATAATACTGCTTGATTTTAAAAAGATAGCCGCATCTTTTATCTGGCCGGCTACCAAAACATAATTAAGTAGTAAACATAACTAAAAATAGAAACAGCAAATAATTTCGCAACGGAACAATATTATTGTTTACATTTTCTGTTATCAGAACGTATTGGTGTTCTTTTACATTAAACATACGGCAATATTTCCTGTCAGAAGAAAAGTGATCTTTCAAATTCCTACACTCTACAAGCACATATTAGGACATTATCCTCTATAAAATCATAAAAAAAAATATCTTAAAAATACAATCATGTTTACTACTTCATTCTATTCATATTGAAACAAAATTTCAATTGAATAAAGACTTTGTATATGTTATTACTTTGCTTCGCACAATTTTGATAAATAACTTTTCCTACAGAAAGTATAACAATTTAAAGATGTATGATTTTTTAATTGGTCATTAAGAGTATGTTATGTTAAAAATTTGAGATTGTTATAAAATGAGTCCTTTTTAATTATTTAACAAATATTTATTTTTAACCAGAGTGAATTTGTAACCTTTATGTAAAAACTTTCTACCTTGATAATTACGAATATATACCTTTATAATTGCTAATTTATATTTTATACTTTAATTTTATTTATTCTGATATAGATGAAACTTAAGCACAATTTACTTACTGTTCTGTTATAAATAAACACTAATATTAATTGCAATTTTTAGCACTAATAATTAACTACTCATTTAAAATTGAAATTAATTTAGTAGTTCAAATGTAAATAGTAACAATATTATTTAAAATATTTTAAAAGATCGAAGGATTTTTATAGTATATTTTCAATATTGAAGACAGAAAAATAAGTTCTACATTTTATTTACATCTTAACCCTCGAGATCACGCGCTGGTGTGTTTCTATGGGAATATATATTACAATGGGGTCTATTGGACCCCCCCGCGGGACAAAAATCTAATTGATCCTGAAATCAAATTCTTTATGAATTGCATTGCCAAAAAAGATAATTTAAGATTTCCCATATACGAATATTAGATTCCGTAAAACGAATATTAGACAAAATTTTAATTATAAATTTTTAAAAGTAAAAAAAATATATAATTAAATGCTTCTTTCAATCAAGTTTACTTCATGCAGTAGAAGTCTATGTTATAAATGTGATATCTTTTTCATAAAGATGTGACTTCCAAGTATTGTAAAGTCCACAACTTCATGTTTATTAGCTTGAGAGGGGCGCTGAACAATATCTCTCCTGACATAGAGTCAGGGTCGGCCTGGGTCACCTCTGAGGGCGGTGTACCAACATTCGAGAGGGCGCTTTACCAATGCGCGTTGCCTTCTCTCACCAAGCTAGCAGTCAGGTTTTCTTTTCGGGGGGGGGGGGGGGGAGGAGGTTATGGTCGAAGATTTGATTACATACTCATAACAAGTTACACAAATAAAAAAGAAGGGGAAGTGGAAAAATAAGATTTCCCACAATTTCGCGGGGGGGGGGGGGGGAACCCTCCTGTCTGCGGCCTTGTCCCTCACCAATGAATAAATTCACACATTTTGCATGAGCCACTGCGGCATTACTGTTAATTAGGACTACCCGTGATGCCGCAATGTGGCACATTCCCAGACGTATAGAAATGAACAGAATTGAGTGAAAGCTTTTGTTTTTATGTATTAAATTTCAAGTTACAATACAAAACACAAATTGCTCATATGATGACTAAGAAAGATACAAGATCTCTCTCTCTCTCTCTAGAGAGGAGAGAGAGCAGAATATTATAATGAATATTTTTTTTTCCAAATTAACTCTTGGTTAGACGCGCAATCTTTTGTCTTGCGGTTAGTTGCGTGGGGGACAAATTTCCCCCAAATTCAAATTTTCGTGCATACCATTCAATTCGTGACCAAATATCAAAGTAAGTGGTATTTTAATTAAAAACACAACATTAATGAGCAGAAAAAAGTAAGAATTAAAAAATATTTTTGAAATAACTTGAAAAAAAATTGTACGAATGCTTTGATTATGTGCTGCCCTACAATCAATTTATCAATAGATTTATAAATTGATTGTAGGGGACATTTGTCAACCGCGCAAACTAACAGAGAGTTAAAACGCGATATATTTATAATTTACTGTTGATGCAGATTTTTAATGATCATTTAACTTTTTTTACGTTTATCGTTACGAAATGAAAGAGCTTTATGAACACTTGATATTGTCTTAAAATAGTGTGTACCACAGACTTTTATTAATAACTCAAAAAAGAAAAAAATATAGCAAAAGATTATAACTGATTTTGATACTGATGAAGAAATTAATGTATTAGTAAAAAAAATTCAGAGTGAGGTGAGCGGTTGTCATTTTTAGTGACTTGGACCTCCCCGAAATGAAATAACTACAAGATTAAATATGAATCTTATTATTTTTGATAACTGAAATTGATTGAAGAAATTTCTTTTATCGTTGTCTTATGAAACTGAGAAAATTAAAATTTCTTAACTGTCTCAAGAATTGGACGAAACATATATGGAATACGGGGGGGGGGGGTTACGGTTAAAAATTTAAATGTCCTTAAATGTTTTCCCCTGTATGCAAATGTATTTTTTTAGTAATTTCAATAGTAACGTAAAAAATTCGTTTAATTGTTTTTATGAATAGTTTATAATATTCATCTTTAGAGCTGTAGCCCTATTAGAAATCGTTTTGTGCAATATTTATTAATTAATTAAAAAACTTATCAAAATTTTAAAATTCTGTTTGTTAAAAGTCCAATTAGAAGGCTAAAACTACTTTTGTTGAAAATTTCATAGCTGTACATATGCTCATATGCTTCACAGCTGTGCTTTATTTGAAATCATTTTCTAAAAAAAAAAAAAGTAGTAATAATAATAATAATAATGATAATAATTAAAAAAAAAATTAAAAAAGAACTAACTAAAATTTTAACATTCTGCATGTCATAGGTACAAATAGAAGCACAAAACTACTTATGTTGAAAATTTCAGAGCTCTACTCCAATTTTAAGTAGCTTTCTATAGATCCATAGACACACTGACAACTTGTTTTATTATTATTTATAAAAAGCAAAAATTTTATTATAAATCCTTTGTATGCATTGTATGCTAACATATTTTTCTGTTTGTACCATTTATTATTTCATTAAATATATTCGTTACATGTGTTCAAATGTAAAATAAATTCTTTATACGCATTGCCAATTTTTATGTGAAATCGCAACTTATTACGCTCAATCGAGTTTTCGTAGTGTTAAAAACCACTTCACCACTACGAAGAAAACATGTATTCCAAACTGTTTACTAACTTTTTTTACCCTCAAAACTTGATTGAATACATTGTCATCCACAACGAATTTATCTGCTAAGTTTCGGCTCGATTATAGATGATAGCAAGTCAAAGTTTCCTTTCACTATTCATGAGCTAAGGACATATCACAATATTTAGAGCCGTCTAGGAGTTGTGTTTTTGTTTAATATAATTCTAGCTGTACGGCGGAACCGTGCTGCGGAGACTACTTATGTTATAAAAACATTAAGTAAATTTTTAACATTCTACTTGTCAAAGGTACAATTTGAAGTCTAAACTATTAATGTTGGAAATTTCTGAGATCTTAACCTATTTTAAGTAGATTTCTATAGATCAACAGCAGGGTAGGGAGGCCACAAAATACCAGGAAAAAAGTTCCCTGATAATTCCCTGACAGATTTCTAAAAAATTCCCTGATTTTAGGGCAAACTTTTTTTCAAATTTCCCCAATTTTCTTCGGTTTTCCAGATGTCTAGACACCCTGATAAAATAGAACATGAATACTAAAGAGATACGATGCAAATTTTTTAAAAATAGTTTTGCTGGTAATGAAAAGTTTAAATTATTCCGTAACATTAAACTTCTAATGGCTTATCACCACAAATCTTCGGGTAAATAGTGCCAAAATATGGATGAACGTACCTTAAACGATACAAAATTTCCCTGATTTTCATGAAATTTAAAAAAGTTCCCTGACATTTCCCTGATTTTTTACAGAATCAGAAAACTCCCTGACATTTCCCTGATTTTTTACAGAATCAGAAAACTCCCTGACATTTCCCTGATTTCCAGGTTTTCCCAGTTCTGTGGCCACTCTGAACAGACAGACACATAAACTATGTTTTACTATTATAGATTAAGTTGGTTACAAAATTACAAGGAATTATAATTATTCTTACTTTTTCAAATATATATTTATAACCCACTGATGAACGAAAATGTCGTGTGCGTCAGTGGTTATAAAGAAATATTTCACACAATCAAAATAATTATTTTTCCATATAACTTTGCCACCAACTAATATAATGTAAAAACTACTAGATTCATCATAATTTTATGATTCTAATCTGTTAACTAACAAGAGAAAAAAAAAAGAGTCAAAATGCCCCGTGGAGAATTGTCTATGTATAATACTTATAAAATATGCATTTAACAAAATGTATATTGAAAATTTATTTCGATGTGTTTGAATGCAAATAAATTTAACGAACAACAAATGCACGTTTTTCAAACCCATCCTAGGAATAATAATTGAAAAGCCAGGAATATTCTCTACAACAGTGGCGAATCGTGGGGTGCAGCAAGTACAGCCGGGCTGCATCTATATTCGCTTAAAATTAAAGTTTACTAATTACTAGTCAACTTTGATTATTTATTTCACTAATTTCCTTAAATATAGATTAGTATATTTCTTCTAAATTATTCAATCTTGGAAAACGAACTGATGTTTACCTAAGGAAGACAAGTTTCAATGCAGTCAACCACTATAACTACATCATGCCATTCCAAACAAACAAAATACGAATTCTCTGTGAAAGTCCATGAGAAAAAAAAAAAAAGAAAGAAAAAAACACTGGTTAGGGTCGACCCCTATTTCCCCCACACTATTTCTTAGAAAGGGGAAGTGATCCTCCTTCCCCTCACCATTCGGACACTTGATGGAAATAGGGGAAACAAACCGCTTCGGGGTGGGGGGGTTTACCATACCATGATGTTAATCGCCCAAGTGAAAATCAGTGCCATCTATGAGGAAAAGGTGCAAATGACATTGGTGCCAATCTGCCTTAAAACTAATCTTCGACACCATTATTGCACTGGAGTCATAGAGATCACGATACTTCTTGTCACGTAAAAAAAAAAGAGGTATGCATTAAAACACCCAACTCCTGCCCATTACATTCAGAAAAGCAGAAATCGAATTGTGCCATTCACGAACCGAGGGGGTTGAGTATCATAAGCACAAAACTAAGGAATGCGTCATTGATAATAATTCAAACTAGTGCTTTTTTTATTCTTTCTGGCAGTCTAAAAAAAAAAAGGATTTTTCAGACTTACTGACTGGGGCCACTTAATGGAAAACGTGGTTTTTGGTAGTAAACTCGTACTGTTGTGGACAAATTAAAATTATTTCAGCAAAATTTTATTTTTGCTCTTTTGTACTGCCGGCGGGCCGGTGAAAAAGCTGTCGCTGGCCAGATCCGGCCCGCGGGCCGCCTAGTGGCTGACGCTGGCTTAGAGCCTCCTTTGCATCCTTATTCGGACAATCATTCGACCCCCGACCCTTCTTATTGTCAACTCTGGTCATCACTGGTCAGCTCCTGAGGTCGAAAAACAAGATTAAAGAAGGTATTGCACTTAACTTCAGGCTAAAAGCGTATCTTCTCACTCAAAAAGTTTGAAAAAATAGGGAATATTTATTTGTTTTAAATGGGATTTTTTCCAACTTCGGAAGTTATGGGGAAAAAACAGTAAAAAATAAGGCGAAATTAAAGAAAAGGCCAAACGTAAATTCTTAAAGCCAGGCACTTCTAAAAAAGACCAAATTTGGCCTTAAGAAGGCCAATATGGCAACCCTGAGTCCTAGTTGACGTTAAAATATCGCCAAGCCGATTTGGTGCTTTTTTGTAGGCGAGGAAGTTCTAAATTTAACAATCCCTTTTTGGACGCGCATGCGCAGAGGCGATTTTATGATAATCCTAATGGAAATACGTTAGGGTGGGAGAAGAAGTGTTTTTTTTTTTTTTTAAATTTTAAGGCAAGGCAACTTTTGAATTTGCTTTTGGTTAACGTCTTTCAAAATATTTTTTTTTTTGTAAATAATTAAAATAACTCGTATTTTATTGCTTATTTTTATATTCGTTTCGTTTTACCGTAAGTGTCCTACTGGAAATGCTGTTTATTTTGACAGCAGCGATTTAAATTTTGCTTCGGTGCCCGTCTTTTTCATAGGTATTGTTTGTTTTTAAATATTATAATATGTAGTATTTTATTTTTTATTTGCATATTCGTTATGCTTTTCATCTTAACGAGGGCATCCTGGCGGAGGAAAGGCCGTTTGCTTTGGCAGCAGCGATTTGAATCTCGCGTCGATTCTCGTCTTTTTTTTTTATACATAATTTTTGTTATTAACTAGTATATATTATTGTTTAATTGCATATCTTTTATGTTTTCAGTCATTTAATTTTAATATTGTTGTTGTGCATAATGTTTTCAGTCATTTTGAATGCTGGGAGCAGCATCGTGAAATCTTGTCTGGCTGTATGCTGTATGGGCTGTTTGTTTTGACGACAGCAATTTGTATCTCATGTCGCTGCTGCAATTTAATGTGGCTGTATTATAAACACTCCACGACTATGCATGACTTTTTATCTGTATTTTTTTGTAATTAACTAGCAAATTAAGTGGTATTTTATTATTTATTTTCTTATTCCTTCTGTTTACAGTTGTCATTTACTATTAACGGCCGTTTTGAATCAGCCGCCATCTTGATTTCTCATTCCAAATCGGCCACCATGTTGAATTAGCAACATTTTGGCCTCGTCACCAATTTTTCAAAAGAGCGCCGACCCATAAACGTAAACTAGGAATTTACCACATCAACTTTAAATAATCTTCTTATAATAATTCAATTTTCTTTCACGCTTTAATGAGCTCCCTGTATCGCCTGACCCCCCTCCCTAACCTCATGCATTATGAGCTAGTCAGTTACGCTATTGCAAAGACTAGAAAAAATTAGTTCAAGATAAACAATGAGTCAACAATGCGTTTATTATACTTCCAAGAATTTTACCACCAATAAAAAACTCAATTGCCATGTGGTCATGAATTTAAGAGAAACATTGTAAGGGTTTTTTGTTTTCTGTGAACTCGCTTGTTTTTTCATTGCTCTTCATATGCTGCAAAATATGCTTTTTACATTATCAGAACAAAATATCAGACTTTCTAGGAACAGTTGTAGGGACTTTTGGCGTCTTTTCATTTGCCAAAATCAAAAGCACAGTAACTAAAATAAAATTAAGATGTAAAAAAAAAAAAATTCTGTTAAAATATAAAAATTAAAATGTAACTTAAAGTAGTACCCATTGCTTCATAATTTATCTGGAGAAAAACAAACTTATTTAAAATTGTACTAAAGAAATGTCCCAATACTACATCTGTATCCTTTTCTGTTGTACATCTATATTTTTAAAGAGTTTATTTAAAATAAAGTTATTAAAATTTTTCAGCTGGGCTTCCCTCCTTATTGAAATTAGATGGTAAAACACTTTTTTATATCAATCAAGTTACATTGATATAGTTATTTAAACAATTTAATTATTATTTTTTGGTATACTCTTACCTAAAGTTTGTAATAACATGGACATACCAGGTTAAACCAGAATATATATTATATATTAGTAATTTCTTTTATATAGTAATATAGTGAATATAGTAATTTCTTTTAAGTGTCTCCAAAAGGAAAGCTTGAACTTAATATCAAAAATAAAAGAAGAAAAAAAAGTAAATTGCAGAAATTTGTACCCGATGTTCTGCCCTATTCTCTATATCATTTTATTTTCCACACCATGGACATTTTTAAATTATTGATTTTTGAAAAAATAATATTCTAATATGCGCAAATCAGCTTCTTGTTTTGAAAATTAAAAAGTCAAACAAAATCAAAACACTGAAACATCTGTATAAAGTTGTATAGTCCTTCTCTGCTGAAATTTTTTTAAAAATAAAATTGCATTTTTTAAAATTTTCATCAAATATTCATTTATATATACAAATAACAATTTATAATACTATAGTATGTTTCTCAAAATTTAATAGTACTTGTTGTTGACTATTAAAGTATACTAGATTCATGACGTCTCAAAGAATATTTTGAATAAAGAACTTGGTCTACATTCTAAAATATGTGTATTTTTATTATTTCTCAAATTCTGAATCAAAACGGTGATTTTTTTTTCCCTTACAAGCCTGTACTATAAGCTAAAAGAAGGAGTTATCAGAAATAAACCGGGATTTTATTGCATTTTTTGTGATTTTTAATTTCACATCTAAGACAAACATTTAGAAAGCAATTAGCAACTGTTAAATTACATAAAAAATTTCTATATATTTAGTAAGAGGGTAACAGCAATTTTGTGTATCCGAGCAAAAATGTTCTTTTTAAATACTCGGTAAAAACACTTGAAGTTTATACACTTTAAACTAACTTTTAATTAATCTTTTATAATTTCTTTCTTCTCGTTTTTTGCGCTAACAGGGTTTGATTGTGTAGTTTTTTTTTCATAAGTGATCATCTACATGTAACAGCAATATATTATAAAATCATTTCTTAATTCAATTTTCCCTTTCAGAGCACCTATCCTATTTTTAATCCTTTCATCGGTTCATTCAATAACTTCCCACGTTTTCGACAACCCATTCAAGTGAGATTTGTTATGTCTGTGTTTTCTAACAAAGAGTCCCATAATTAATATTCAGTCTTCCTCATGTCAGCATCGGACTGTTTTCGTTCACGCATTCATTTTTTGCAGACCTCAGCGCAATTCCCACAATGGGGAAAGTTGCATGATTTTCAAACTCTTTTGAAAACAATAGTTCCTTTTAAAATGAGCATAATGGTACCATTTACAGTTTGATAAAATTCAATTTATATTATTTAAATTAACTTTTGAATGACCCTGACGTAACTTCCTTTAAAAACACCGTCTTTGCACTGTGACGTCACTATTCATGGTCTAGGTTCTTCCGGTTCTTCGATTCCTGCAAAACCAAAGCGGTTTGTGATTTCGGATTTTTTCTTTTAAAGTTGTTGCACTGAAATTTTATATTGTCATTAGTGCAATGTCATTAGTGCCGTATAAGTATTGTATTGTTCCTTGCTACAAAAAATACCACCATTTATGCTCCGAATGAAGTATTTTTTTTGTGAACCTAAGGATCCTTAAGCAATGGTGCACTGCAATGAAGTGAGACAAAACCAAAAACACGAAATTGTTTTATGAAATTTCTCTCTACTGCTGTGAACTTTATTTTTCATTAAATTGAGATTATTTTTGTTTCAATTGATTTAAAATATACACGAACTAATTTGTTTTTGTTAGGATATCTTTTCTTTAGCATTTCTGATCAATAACTCGCTTCATTTTATATTTTAATAGATCGTTAAGAATTCGAAGTTTTGTAATAATATTTTCCCTTCAATTAATAAACGAATTATGCAAGATATTTCAGTTGGGTCTTTTGAGAGTATTTATTAATATTATTGATCTTTCCTTTCTTTGAAGATTAAAAAACAGTTGTTTGCGATTTTCAAACCGTGAATATATCCTATGGCATTATCATCATAACTTTCACGACCTGCTCTTTAAAAAAAAAAGGTAATATTATTGTCTCCACAATATGTTTAAACAGAGGCAGTTTAAAATTTAGTCTTTTTCTGTGAAAATAACTTATACAAACGTATTGAGTCTTAGGTACTACAACACATTGGTAATTGGGAAATTACTTTTGAGTCTTGATGTCTTTAGAAAAAGTGGGTTATTTTAAATACTTTCAAAACCAAACTCTGAAAAAGAAAAGCTGTATTTAAGTTCTATTTAGAATTCTAGTAGGTTCACTCATTATCAGGAATCATTATTTCAATTGAAATCAAAGTTCTAAAAAAAAAATTAAGTTATAGCCGGTGCAATTAGATTCTAATTAAGTAACTACATTTTAATTGATTAAATATCAAATGGAAAAACTTGAAAAATATATATTTTTTGACACTTGTTTAAGTGTGAAAAAAAAAATGCGAGTCTATTTCAAAAATTAAAGATAAAATGTATACAAAGTGATAACCTTAAGACCAACAATATTATATTAGAACTCGGAAAAACATATGAATGATAACAAAAATTAAAGGAAATTCTACAATTTAAAAATTACTAATCTTTGAATTTTAACTCCTCTTATTTCTGCACCCACAAAATTTGGATTTCTTGCCAAAAAAGATATCATACTGATAGAATCTACTCTTGGCAGGTTATCCGATTGTACTTTTTTAAATCCTTGGTCTAACGGTTTGATAAATTTGTAGGGACTATTTGTAGGGAAAAAAATAAAGATCTAATTAAAAAAAATCGTAATGAATATTTTAAACATTAACGTGTGGAGTTATAGATTATCCAAGCAATCGCTTCATTCAATGCACTACACACGAGGTGAAGTTAGCTCAGGGCCCAGAAGCAGATCTGCAGGCATTTTTTCAAAATTTCCATTATGACATAAAAGAAAAAACCCATAAAATTAATACTACACATTTATTGCAAAATGACAATGACGAAAAAAATTATTTTTCAAACCAAGGCATACATTCAAAATTTGTAACTTTATCAATGACTTTCAGCAAGAAAAGCGCTCCAGAATGGAAAACGGACACGTGATTGATCCCCCTATGAACGCGGGGAGTTTTTCTATAAGAAACTGAAGCTCTGGGAAATGTTGTTCCGAGAAAATAGAAGGGGGGGGGGGGGAGGGGAAGGGTGGACAATAAAGTCGTTTTGTTCTGCAGAACATGTCATCCCGTAGGTGAAATTCTTTTTCTCACCTGCGGACATTTGTTCCAAACTAAAATTGTTCTGCAAGGACTCTGATTGTTCTGCGACGTACTTCGCAGTTTTAGGCACTTTCTGCTTTCGGGGTACAGACAACGGGGTACTCCGTGTATCCTGACGTCACTTGTCAACAGGGCTGTTTTCGGTCACGTGATGTTGTCGACTTTTTCGCTCATATTTAATTGCATTTTTCATATTTAATGAAACGTTTTATGAACATTTTGATTGAATATTCAGAAACTGTATAAATTTTTCTCTTGGAAAAATATAATTTTACGGCATTTTGGGTATAATGCAACTTCCCCTTTAGTTTCTAATGTGTTTCACAAGATGATTCTGATTTGATCGTCACTTTTTAAACATTAAAGACGTGTTCTTAATCTGTTATTCCCCAGTAACCAATAAATGGGTTTGACTGAGTCTTAAAAGACTGTTTCCTGACTTGCCACTCTGCCTAAATTTACCAAATCATGTGAACGTTATATACATATTAAAAAAATAAAATTTTAAAAGTTCAAAGGCAATCCCATAATATTATACTGTGCTTAGATTTAGCATTAAAAAAATCCGATGAAATGCCAAGTGTCATAATTTTCTAATGAGTAATTACTAGTAATTTAATTGATGACAATTTATTATCAGAACGAAAAATTGTTTTTTCACACATAACTTGTTATATTATTCATATATTCTATTAATTTTTGTTTCAGATGACAGTAAAGGCCAAACATAAATAGCACACTACTTTTGCATTAAAGTTTTTCAATTTTTAATTAACTAGTGAAATTAGTAATGTAACAAACACTTTAATTTAATACACACTAAATGTTTAGTAAAATTTAAATTTTTCTTTTAATATTGTGCAAATACAAACTATTTTTTATGCATATGAAATGGATTTTTTTTTATTTCCTATTCCTCAGAATCTTACAAAAACATGATTTTTCTCCTTCAAGACAAGTTCATCTTCTGCTGTTGTCATTAACATTATAACTGTGAAAATATCAGGTTGAAATTGAAATATTCATTATGTAATATTTATTTCTTCAAGACAATTTCATCTTTCACTGTTGCCACATTCATTATAACTGGAAAAAAATTATGTTGAAATACCTCTGAGTATATAATTCACTACAATAACAATGTAATTTAAATATCACGGGAACTGAAATGCATTAAAAGATTCAGCGTTTACAGAGTGAGTGTGATGAGCATTAATTTATATTTTTTATATAGAAATATATTTTTCTTTCATTTTATTTATCAGGGTGGAAAAAAACCTAGAAATTTTCTCCTTAAATTTTTGCGTTTGGATTTCATTATTTTAGCAAAAATATTAAAGTAAGGTCTATTTTTAGGTTCTACTTTATACTAGGTTATATTTATAACTAGCTGAATACCCATGCTTCGCTATGAAATTTTAACATGTGCAATATTTTAGACAGTTGTGAAGCCTCGCATTGCTGAAATCCGCCATTGGTGTATAGGTCCCAGTTTTTGGCGTTTCGCTCGCAGGAAGGTTCATTGCTACGCAAAATTGAGCTCGCTTTGTTCGCTGAAAAGTTAATTGACACATAAGTAGAGGCTTACCTCTCTTGTTGAAAGGTTCATTACTATGCAAGAATAGGCTCGTTTCTCTCGCTGGAAGGTTCATTGCTGCGTAATTTTTTAGGCTTTAATTTTTCAAGGCACATTAAATATTGTTTCTCCAAATTTAACAATATTCATTATGGGATAACATAAGTAGTATTCTGACTAAAGAACTTGCCCATGTCCTAAAATTTGTGCATTTTTTATTTTCTAAATCTGATCAAATTCTGCCTCTAAACTGCACTTTTTTGCCATACATGAAGTAATTAAACTAGCTATATTAGAAGTTTTTTTTTTGTGGGTTTTTTTGTAAATCGGAAATAATCCGGGATATTGATTACATTCCTGTGATATTTAATTAAAATATAAAACGGACTTTTAGATTAAAAAGAAAATTAAGTAGAGATAAACTGCAAAAAAGGCATTCCCCTAAATTTAATAAGAAGGCATCGCGATGTCGCGTGCTTGAATGAAAATATTCTTTTTAAATGCTTCGTGTAAACATTTGATGGTTATACACCTTTAACTAACTTAATTACCCGTTTCAAATTGCTTTCTTCTCTATTTTGAGAAGGCATGCTAAAAATCTAGCGAAATACGCCTAATCAAAGTACGTACGAAATGCCCATCCATGCTAACTAACTAGTGCTCAGAAATTTCAAGACGACACCCTATAATCCACCTACCAATGATGCACTTCATATCGGCATCCATTCAATGATTTCAGTTCCTGGTTTCTGCATTGCGCGTTTGAACATGAATACGCATGCGCGACTGGTGATTTGAGGAGGGGTGATCCGCATATTACATTGCATAGTGTTGTGGGGTAAAAAATGAAAGTTTTTCCCAATTCATTCAGGTTTTTTTTTTTGTTTTTTTTTAATGTCGGAAAAGGTGTTATTTTTAATAAAAAGGGCACGAGGGCGCTAATTTGTAAGAAAAAGGGCAGGCAGGGCTCTCCGCCCCTTGAAAAACGTCTAGGATGAACTCTGCTTACTACATACTTACAGATACTCATTTTACTTTCAGACCAGGTTAGAGCAAATAGGAAAATTAAGACGTTGTAACTTGTCAAGACACATCACCCCAATGAATAGCCGAATAATAAAGTAATTTATAAATATTCTATGGGGTTTGCACTTGCCGTTAATTAAGTTGTTTTCAAAATTATGTCAATGTTATACTTTGAAAATTTTCTCAAATGTATGCTACATTGAATAAATTAACATTATATAGTTCATTTTTTAAGATGAAACATAGCAAATTGTTTAAAGACACATATTTCTCATTTCAGAATGGTGGATCAACTACCCTTTCAGAATGGTGCTACTAGTGTCAAGAATCTTCAATAACACTTTCCATTTGATACAATTTACCGCAATCAAAATAGCAGCAGTCAGCGAATTTATATATTGAACCTGTGACAAATGGCTAGAATTTCAATCTATCCTAAAAGAATTGTTGAGAAGGTATCAAGTTTTAGCGTATATCTTCATGTGAAATAATATACATACAAATTACTAAATTATAGAAAATACATATGTTTAATTTATGTTCCAACATTTACTATATTTTGCACTAATTGGTTGTATAAATATACAAAGTTGAAAAGACTTCATAATTGTGTAAAACGAATTTTAGTTTGCCTACCCAATTTCTAGGCTTTACATAGATTGATTATCCCCAGAAATATCTTACTTCTCCTAACATATCCTTCTTTACAGGAATCTCCGTATACATACTAGAGACAATATGCATGTTTGTGAGATTTGCAATAAAACATTTTCCCAGAAGTCCAATCTTTCCCAGCATATCCTTACTCATAGTGGAGAAAGGCCTCACATCTGTGAGGTTTGCAACAAAACATTTTCCCGGAAATCCAGTCTTTCCATGCATCTCCTTACTCATTCTGGAGAGAAGCCGCATGTTTGTGAGGTTTGCAACAAAACATTTTCCCAGAAGTCCAATCTTTCCAAGCATCTCTTTATTCATACTGGAGAAAGGCTGCACGTTTGTGAGGTTTGCAACAAAACATTTTCCCAAAAGTCCTGTCTTTCCCAGCATATCCTTACTCATACTAGAGAGAAGCTACATGTTTGTGAGGTTTGCAACAAAACATTTTCCCAGAAGTCCTATCTTTCCCAGCATTTTCTTATTCATTCTAAAGAAAGGCCGCACGTTTGTATAGTTTGCAACAAAACATTTTCCCAGAAGTCCAGTCTTTCCAAACATCTTCTTACTCATACTGGGGAGAAGCTGTATGTTTGTGAGGTTTGCCATAAAACATTTTCCCGGAAGTCCAGTCTTTCCAGTCATCTCCTTATTCATACTGCAGAGAAGCCGCATGTTTGTGAGGTGTGCAACAGAACATTTTCCGAGAAGTCCACTCTTTCCCAACATCTCCTAACTCATACTGGAGAGAAGCCGTTTGTTTGTGAGGTTTGCAACAAAACGTTTTCCTTGAAGTCCAATCTTTCCAAGCATTTCGTTATTCATACTGGAGAAAGGCCGCACGGTTGTGAGGTTTGCAACAAATTATTTTCCTGGAAGTCCAATCTTTCCACGCATCTCCTTACTCATACTGGAGAGAAGCCGCATGTTTGTGAGGTTTGCAACAAAACATTTTCCCAGAAGTCCACCCTTTCCAGGCATCTCTTTACACACACTAAAGAAAAGACAGAATTTGGATAAACACGTTTGCAACAAAGCTTTTATTTATATGTGCAGTCTTGCTTATCCTTTCATAAGCATTGCTTCACATTCGTACTCATACTGGCGAAAAGTTACATGCTTGCAACGGCTAAACCTTCTCTCTAGAGCATATTTTTCAAAACACACTGCACTGGAGAATAAACTTTCCCATACTCCATCAAGTATTTTGTCGTTAAAACGTTGTTGTCAATTACCTCTTTACTCATGATTAGTAGAAATGTGTGTTGCTGAATAGTTTATAAAGCATATTTCCTTTGTTCGAAATAAAATTGCATATTCTTATACCTTGATAAGTGTAAGATAAATATATATCAATTTCTGACCAGTTTAGACTTTTTAAAGTTTTGCAACTTTCCTCCATTCCCTCCCTTCTCATCCCACCCTACACACAACATAAAATAACTTATTATTTAATACATGCTAGTTTAGGTTTAACCTAACTGTTAATTCATAAAAGTTATATTACTATGTCTACAAAGCATTAAAAACAATTATATTAGCAATGCGGAAAGATATTGAAAATATAGATAGGTACTTTTAATGTTCCAAAATAGCTTTTTTGTTACATAACCTCATAAAAACCTTCAACTGAAATGATTCCTAGCTAGAAATATGAAGCTATGGTTCTTCCTGCTGGTGAAAGAAACGAAAATAAATATATATAAAAAAAAATGTGTTTTCTTTTGAAGTAATTGCAGGTGTCCCATTCTTTTATACTCACCCCTGCCATTCCTAGGGAACAATAGGATTATCGCAAAAAATCAGAGGTTCTCTATGTAGAATAAGGATATCGTAGAAACGGAGAATTTCATTACATTTTAGTTAAGTATGGAAATTTGGGATGGATTGATTGTAAAGCGTTAGGTGAATTTTTAAAAAAATTTTTACTAATTTTTCTGAAGTAAATTTTTTACTTGCAACAATACGTCCCTATAAATATATTTTCGAGGAGTGGATGATGTATCCCCATATCACCCCATGGCTAAGCTCTTGCGATATATCCGCCAGTCCCAGCCCTCAAATATATTTCCAAAATATATATATATATATTTTAATTTGCTTGAAACTTTTACTTGGAACAAGACATCCCTAAGTAATCTCTTAAAAGTTAAAATATATTTTCGTCGAAAAGATATATCCCCCCCCCCCCCCCCTTTCTGCTTACTTGCCTCTGTGATATATCCCCAGCCCTTCTCCACTACCGAAAATACTTTTTTTTTTAATTTGCTACTACTAGTTTTCTGAGTAAATTTTTTGCTTGCAAGAAGAGATCTCTAATATCTTAAAAATTGAAATATATTTTCGGAGAGGGGATATATTCCTCCCGGCTACGCGCTTGCGATATATTCCCTCCCCCTTAAACTATATATTCGTATTTAATTTGCCATTGCTTTTTCTGAAGTAAAATGTTTTACTTCCAATACTCATTTCTTAAAAGTTAAAATATATTTTCGGGAAGTGTAAATTTGGTGTGCGGCCAATACCTTGCATTCCAAGTTTCATAGTTCTACTCTGTTAGAAATACCTTAGTAATTTGATGATCAGTGAGTGAGCTTTGGGTGGATTTATAAATATGCCGTTTTCGAATTTTATTTTCTGGACAACCATTATAATTAAAGACTTAAAAGTTAGGGATCTTACTTAAGTGACTAACAGATACCCATTTAAAAAAAATTCACCTCTCTGACTGTACTGCTGTAATATGCAGATATGAGAGGTCAAAATACTCACAGCAAATTGAAATGTCTTAAAATAAGACACAAAAGTATCTTAAACAAGTGGCACTGTTTTAAGACGAAAAATGGTGTCTTAATCTTTAAGACACATGAAGTGTCTTAAAATGGGTGTTTTCAGACATTTGGAGTGTCTGAATTGGGGATATTTTCAGACAGTTGATGTGTCTGAATAGGTTGTTTATGGTACCTTTCAGATGTTGGACAAATTTTTACACAAACAATTCAAATTTTTACACAAACCAATTCAAATTTAATATTAAAAAGTTTTATTTAAAAAAAAGTAAAAATTACTGTATTACTACCATGTTGCTCATAACTTTTTGTTGACTATGTTACACTTTCCTGGTAAATGTAAGCATGAGATTGTAAAACAACAACTATTAATATATCCAAGTAAGAGATAGTAACAGGGACTTATTGTAAAATATATGCATTGGTATAGTAGACATTGTATTGGGGCTGAATCTCAAATAGAAAAGTTTTGGCTTCTAAGATTGTATCATAGTTTTCAGTTGCTTTTTTCATGTCAACTTCAAGGACAAATAACAAGCGTAATGTAAGCATGCACCTGGTTTATAGTACTATGCGTTGCACTGGCAAGTCTAAAAATGCTTGGGATACATTATGTGGCAACATAAATATATGTTAATGATGGATGAAGCAGTTGTAATCTAATTATTCCCCATTTGGGAATTTTACCTGGTTATAACATTCCCCTATAATAACACTACCCAACAGCAGTGATTATAACACTATGACGCTTCAATTATTGTCGAATAGCTGAAGCAGATACAGGGCATTTAAAAAATACCTCAAAAGATGCATAAAAATAAACAAGTAAAACAGAATGCATTAGAAGTATGTAAGGAGATACTTCAAAATATAGAGGTGGAGCATATTAAATTTGAAAAGTATGTAAGTTCTACACAATTTTTTTTGTGTTTCTGAAAAAGTTGGTTTCCCAAATTTTGGTATGCTCTTAATTCCTGTAATTTTGAGGATAGAACCTTTTTACAACAGTTTTCCCTGTCACTGCGACACTTTGTTAATCGGTTAAAATGCGTTATAAGCCCCCCTCTTCTTTTTTTTAGTGATTTTGCATCAAATATGGTAACCTGGTGCCTATATGGTTCCATTACAACTTGGCACCCATTTTGGCAAACCTTAAGTTAAATTCAGTGGAAGTGTCAATACAACTTGGCGGCATTTTACAAAGTCACCAAAGTGGGGGACGTACAACGCATTTCAACCCGTTAATCGCTGAGAAGACTAGAGAGGGCATTTAAAAAACTTAAAAAAATTTAATATAAAAAAAAGGCATTAGAATAAAGATGGCTGCTTCAAAATACAGAGGTAGAGCACATTAAATTTGAAAAACATGCAAGTTATTAAAATTTCTATAGTTTTCTCGAGTTTTCTCAAAACGTTGATTTTTCAAAAAATTTTTTGCTTCGTTTAAAAAACAATTAAAGATGTAGAATTGAAATTTTTCACGTCAATTACATAACATAAAGTACATATAAAACAAAAATATTATTAAAATCTATGCAATTCAATTTTTAATTAGATTATTACTTTAAAAAATGCAAATTTTCATACGTTCAACAAACTAACGCATAAAAAACTTATTTTTATTAATTTGTGAAATCTGATATTTAATGCAGTATATAGACATTTGTTAGAAATAAAGCTAAAATAAAGTTTTTTTGCATTATAAGATTTTTTATGAGCTACCACAATTCAACTCACTGCGGAAAATTTTATTTAACCGAGTTTTATATAAGTGATTATAAGTAAATTATTAGCCTATTATTATGAGCTTTTTTGCTAAAACATTATTTAAAAATGTTTGAACAACATATGTAGAAAAAAATTCTTCATTTTGACAAATATTAAATGTTTCACAAATTATTTTGTAGAGTTGATTTTCATAATTTTATTGCTGCCATCGAGAACCAAGAATAAATGTTATTCAGATTATACCAAATCCCATGCCAAATATATTCCCATTAGTACTTGTAATATGCAACAAAACCAATAAAAATATAACTGAATGTAAAAACAGATAACTTAGAATTCTGTGGGTGTCATTTAGAAATACTAGATCAATTAAAATGTATTATAAAAACACTGAAAATAAGTGTATTATTGATTAACACTTACTGTAACACGGTACCCCATTTTTCACTAATTCATTGACCTATTAAATATAAAGCCAATCTAAATAGTTCAAAAAGGGGTTCGCATTAGTTTCTTGTAAGGCAACTGCTTCATCTCAAGAAATGCTCCATGTTGATTTAATAAAGGAACGCTTCCAAAAGAATTCTTAAGCACAGTTAAACAAAAGCACAAGATTAAAGGATATTAACATTAAAGTTAAAATAGGAAAGTATTTGTTTTTTGGAACTACCGACTGTCTATATCTGCCACTTAAAAAGAAGGAAAGCAAACATTTTAGAATAGTTTACAACCATTTTGTTTGTAATCGAACGCTACACGAGTACGAGACGAGACCAGGGCTGCCAACTCTCAGATAGCGGGAATCGTCAACAGCCTGTTAAAAAATCGCCAAATCTCAAAATTAAGAAAATCGCCAAAATATAGCCAAAAATCGCCAATTGGATGGCAATAGTATTGCCTTTCTAGCCAAGCCAATTGGAGGATAAATACCCGCAAACCTGGTTTTTTCAACGTTGGAGGGTAATTTGAAAATGAGGGTATCTGAAGTGTGTGTGTGTGTTTTTTTTTCTTCTTTTTTTTCCAAAAAAGAATGTATTTTTTTTACTACGGACAGGTCATTTTTCGGATAATCTGATAATGTGAAGGAATGGATTAAATAGACAAGGGTCATTACAACACGAGTAGTCGACGAAACACGAGATCAATTCAATTAGTTTGCAGCCGTTTTTAGAGTTCGCTATCCCTCCCTATTTCCCCCCAGGAGTTCTCTTACAAAGAAACCTCGGCGCCTACTTGACAAATAATTAGTTCGAATTGGCGGGAAAACTTAACGTAACCCAAATCAGGGCCTGATTTAGAAATTTTTTTACTGTAGGCCCAACATTCAGAGAGGGGCCCTAATAGCAAATATTTATTTCCTTACGTCACAATATTACCAGATAAAGCTACGTTCGTTAAGACTAACTTTTTACAATTAAAACTCATAGTTTACTTTCACACGATTTTTTTTTTTTATAATTAGTATGATCTTGATTTGCTCAAAACTTTTGAATTAATCAAGACCCCCCATGAACACTGATTTTAAAGCACACTTTCCTGTATTTTAAACTTACATTTTACCACAGGGTCCACAAATTATATAATAATAAAGATTACTTAATTTTATAACAATAATAAATTTTATAACAATAGTGGCCAAAAAAGTCCACGGAAGAGCCTGCAAACCAACCAATCACAAAGACTCTTTCATTTCATAATATAAGAAGTTGTATATGGTTGGTTGGTGAACATCTCTTTACAAGAGGAGAGAGGAGAACAGCGGCGTAAAGCCCTTGTCTCCGTGTACATATGAAGAAGTTGTATATGATTGGCTGAACCGGAAAGATTTGCTTAGTTAGGTTTTATTAGGTTAATCTATCTAACTTAACTCTCTGTGATTATAAAAAATATGGAATTAGCGGATGTGTAACTAAAAATTTTTTATTATTTTTGTTCAGTACTTCCCATAAAAAGACCATTATATTTCAAATTTTCAGAAAACTTTCAAAATTTTGGGGCCCCCAAATTTGGGGGCCCCTAGGCCCGGGCCTAGTGGGCCTAATGGTAAATCAGGCCCTGGCCCAAATGGTTAAGGAGAATCGTTTTAGGGCAGTTTTGGCTTCTGGCCTGGCCTGGCCTCCAGCCCCACTATTCTTTCCTCTTTTTTTTTCTTCTTCTTTTTTTTTTTTTCTTTCTTTCTTTCTCGCATGCAGAACCAAATTGTAACGAGCAGAACAAAGGACCAAGAGGGTACACCTGTTGTGTTTGTTAAGGTACTAATCGCACTGTAGGCAGGGGGCAGGCGAGGGGGGGGGGGGAATAAAAGTCCAGTGTCATTTCCTTTCCCTAGTTCCAATCTTGAGCTGAAACCGATTTTGGTTTGGGTTTTTTTCCTTTCCATTTCTATCGATTAACTGGGCTGGGATTTAGGAAAGTTAGGCTGCCACGTATTATTCGTTATGCAAAAAATTCTAAATAATATATTGGAAATTTTTCTTGGATATTCCTAGGTTATTTGCTTATGCTTGTCATTTAAAACTTAACAAAAGCTTTTATATGGAGCTAGATAAATTATTTTTAGGAATTTCAATTACCCATTTGTTAAAACAGGGAAATATAACTATTGGATTCGGTTTTTTAAAAAAATTCTATTTTTTGCTTTCTTCATGTTTTGGGATGTGCTCCGAGTTCAAAAAAGTGGTCTAGAACAATGTTTGGTGTTCGTCCGTAGACCTGGTAAGCATAACTCCCGAACAGATTGATCTACGATATTCTACTTAGGGTCGCACTCATCAAAGAAGCATTTTACCTTGTTTGAAAAAGTAATACTTTCCCCACTAGATGCATAAATAACTATTTCCTATGAAATTTTTTTTTCAATCGGATCGGCTTAAATTAGAACTTCTCAATAGTCAAAAACTTCTCAAATCTAATGTATCTCTTTGTTAACGTATTAAATTTTTATATGTGATTATAATATGTGATACATTTTTGTAAATTATTTGAAAATTTCCGATTAGTTTGGTATATGAACGGAAAAAAAGTAATTTAAAATGAATGACTGGTGTTCGATCTAACATTTTAATTTTTTGTCTTTACTTTGATGTCGACATTTTCAAAATTTTGATTTTTTTTTTTTTATCATTAAACTTTTATTATTTTAAATAAGATACTCATTTCATAATACATGCTAAAAAGTTTTTGAAGTTGTTCCATTAACTTTGACTTTAGGGCAACATATTTTAAAGTCGGATTGTCGGAGAATCGGTTGACTTCTTATAATAGTTATAATAATATTTTATTTTTTTTTATTTCTTTTTGTCGCGTTCCATGTGCCTCCTACGTGGGAAGACTGTTTCTTCCTCTCGTTTTTTATTTCTGGTAACACCTTTAGATTAGATACGAATCAAGTTTCTTAATAAGAAAAAATCCTTTTCACGTAATAAGAAAACAATTTGTGATTAGTTGAAACGCACTTCGAATTCTTCCACATCTTTTTATTTTACACTACAGCACTTAGTTTAAGTTCAATTGGATTACAGTAAGTGAGTTAATTAGTTCCTCCAATTCAAATAGAAACGTGTGTAAAAGAGGCCTTTTAGTGACAGCCCTTAAAACTTGATAGAATACATTGCCATCGACATCTAATCTATCTGCTAAGTCTCATCTCGAATGTATGAAGCTAGGCAAGTGGATTAATTTGTCCTTTTTATTTTCTCAGATTCGTACGCCAAACACAAAAGCAAACAAAATCGAAGTTAGGATTTAGAAATACAACATACCAAATTCAAAGAAATTTTTTTCCCCAATGAAAATAAAATCAAAAAATAGGCCATATTCTAAATGAAGAACCGAATTCTAAAAATAGATATCAAAGTACCATATTTGATGCCTAATAATCTACAAAAAGCAAAGTATTTAAAAGTAAATGGTTGAGAACAAAACAGGGAGAAAGAGCAAGCCAAAGTATTTTAATGATAGTGTTATAAATGTATCTTCTAACCAATCCTCAATAATTCTCTACAACAGGCACCTTCATTCACCAGACAGTTACAAGGAAAGTTAACTGAGTCTGATTTAAACAAAATAAAAAATATATATTTATAAAAAAAAATAGCAAATATACAGAAAATCACTGGAAAATCAGAAAATCGCCAAAAAAAAGTTGAAATTCGCCAGAATAATTTTTTTAAATCGCCAAAAAATCGCCAGTCGCCAAATCCTCAAAACCTATCGCCAGACGCCCTCAAAAATTGCCAAATTGGCGAAAAATCGCCAGACCTGGCAGCCCTGGACGAGACGCGAAAAATACAAACAGTATTACGTTTAAATGAAGCAAGATTCTTTACACAGCGTATGCGCCAAATGCTCTTCGAAAAGCCCTTCTCTTATTTCATTGGTTAAAGAACATTTTGAAGTTTCGCTATATAGTCGTACATTTCAGATGTTTTATTATTTCCTGTCTTAAAATCCAAATGTCTTATTTTGACCATTCCTTTGAGTGTTTAAGTCGCTTTTGGTGATATATTCTTAAAATACAAATAAAAAAATCTTAAAATACAAATAAAAAAATCTTAAAATACAAATAAAATTCTTAAAATAAAAATAAATTATTTCGCATATTGCAATTACGTTTATCTATTCCATTGTTTATTTACAGTGCTTCCTTCGCCTGAAATCGTATAATTGAATCGGAAAAAATACCCCCATCATGAATTCCTGATGAAAACGTCGACGACACCAAACATGATGTCTTAAATCGTGTTTGGTGTCTTAGACGTTAGTTGTCTTATTATGTTAGGTGTCTGAATCCCAAAATGTCTTAATATGGTGTTTTCTGTCTACATTTAAGACACCAAGTGTGTCTAAATGTGATTTCAGAAAGAATCAGACATGTGTTATGTCTGAAATGGATCAATGCTACGCCAATTAAGTCACTTAATGTGTCTGAAATGAATTTTTCAGACATTTTGTGTCTAAATTTAAGGCACCAGCATTTACAGTGCTGCTGAGTGGCTTCCGGTAAAAGATGGCTGGCAGTGAACTTGACTAGTGTATTGCCGTGCACCTAGCTTTCCTTCTAATGGGCCTCTATCTACCTTAGGTACATCAACCAAAACTGTGGAATCTACTAACACATTTTAAATTTCTTCAAAGAAACTTTTTTAATATTTTTAGCTGATCAATTTCTGGTAGATCCTCTAAATTTAAAGCCTTTTTGGTGAGTAAATCAACTACTGGTACATCGTGTGACACTGAAGTGTTATTGTTGGTTGAATTAACTATTGACATATTATTTGAAGTTGAAGTATTGTTAACAACTTATTCAGATGCTGGTTAATCTTTTGTAGTTGAAACGTCGTTGTTGTCCTATAAAGGTGTTACTGGTAAGTCTTCTGGTGTTGAAATAATGTCATAGTCCTGCTGATTAAGAAGTATATTCAAGTCCTTTTCAGTAACAAGTTTTTCAAGCAACTCTTTTGAAATATGACTAGATGGAAGACCTGTTTTTGGTTCTGTTCCAAATAAAACTTTGTAAGGTGGTCGGTTAATGGTTAGATGAAAAGAGGAATTCTTTTGGACTTAAAAAATTCTTAGGTAGGTCTAATTCTGAGGTCCTGACTTTTGTTTATTTCTTCAAACGATCAGACATTTACACATTTTTTAAACATTCACACATTTTTAGCAACTACATTTTAAGTAGGATTTGGAGATTGCACTTCGTAAATACGACTTGTAACAAAAACTTTTTCGTTTTTTGTTGCAGTTAAAATCATGAATTAAGGTAACAGCTTATTCATCAATGTAATTTATGTAAACCAATTTTTTAGAAAGTTTTGTAGCTTTTTATAGGATGATAAAAAAAAAAAAATTGTAAGAGAAGTCTGGTACAGTTCTGTTGTCTGCATATCAATTAGTTAACTTTAGAGTTGGAATTATTGTATTGTAATTTGTGGATCGGTAGGGTTATATATACATGAAACAAACCATTTTTTTGTTTTTTAATATTTTTTTTTTTATTATTATTATTATTTATTTGGCCTTAGAGCAGTTGCCAAAAAAGTGGAGTTACAAACAAATAATTCGATGAGAAAACAAGTAAATATTTAATAAAACGTAAGGTAATATTTTACAAAAATCTTGCTGTGCTTCTGATGGAAAGTAATGGCGACTAAAATTATACAGTGGGCTCTTGTTAATAACACATTTTGACACATTATTTAAAGTTCAGTTACTATAAGAGAGTAGTCATAAAGAAACTTTGCCAATATATGGACCTCTAGTTTCCATTCCGTGCGACAGATCGAGATGAGCTTTCAAGAATTGTTATTCAGAGATATGAGCTCGGGATTCTGTGAATAATAACAAAGTGGTGCTCACGGTTAAAGTTATAAAAAACTCGAAATTTTGGAAGGGCGACATCTTCTTTTTCGGTCACAAAATACTCGGCGCATGCTAAAACCCTAAAGAACGTTAGAACGGTCCGTGTATCACGAAAAACAGCTATCTCTCTAACGGTATTTTTTTCTCATGATTGACCAGAACACAGAAAATTAAACAATTCTTACCTCATTAATCAGGTTTTAATTTATTCTGGAATAAAAATTAAAAAAAATAGATGAATCCAATGCGAACTAAAACACAATAACTAAATACTAATTAATTATCTTACCTTTCATTATATTATGCTTTCTCTTCAATCGAAACCCCATGTTGTGTTAGTAGATAGAAAAGGACAGTTCTGCCCCTTAAGGTGGAGCAACCGTAACAGCGTGAGACCACAGTTTTTTGACCATTTCGCGTTAAAATGCTCGTTACACCCTAATTATTATTAATTAAATTATGTACCTAAAGAGTAGTCATGTTGTTTATAGGTAAAATTACGTTATAACTTTCAAAATTGAGATGAAATTGCATTCATGTAGGAATGACAATCGAAATAATCAGGTATTCTAGTTTAGGGAATGTATATCCTTTCACTTTTCGACATTGAAGCTTATTGCTACAATTATCTAATAAAAAAAAAATTATTTTCAAGTTTAAATAACAGTGTGTGAATAGTTATAGTTTAGGAAATTGAAGTTATGTTCAGCTAGTTGTTATTCTTTTTAGTAATAAAAAAGTGGATTTTCTAGTTTAAGACTGTGTGTGAATACATCTACTTACTTCTGATTCAACTAATTAAAGCAGATAGATAAAGTTAAAGCAATGTGTAGTCACATTTTGTAATTGAAATGATGTTCAGCTACTTGCTTTTTCATTCAACTAATAAAAAGTAGAGATATAAAGTTTAAAAATCACTTTTTTGAAATTGGAATTAAAGTAATGAAGGTTCAGCTAGTTGTTCTTTCTCTAACTAATAAAAAATTTGATTTTCTAGTTAAGGGAATGAGTAGTTACTTCCACTTTTCAAAATTGTTCATCTAGTTGTATTTATTTCAACTAATAAAACAAAATAGTTAAAGGAATGTAGGGATACTTATACTTTTCGCGAAGTTGTAAAAAAAAAAATATATTCGTCTTGTTTTTTCAAATAAAAATTAGATAGTTAAAGGAATGCACAGTTACTTTAACGTTTTGAAATTTGAGTAATGTTCAGCTATTTGTTTTTTATAAGAAAAAATTGATAGTTAAAGGAATGTACAGTTACTTCTCAAAATTAAAATGATGACCAACTAGTTTTTTTTTTTCTTTCTTCCAATAATGAAATAGTTAAAATTAAAAAAATGCTTGTTACTTTTTGAGATTGAAGTTTTATTCAACTAGTTGTTTTTCTTTCTTTACGGCATAAAAAAATGTAAATTAAGGAATGCCTAGTTACGTTTTAAAATTGATATAATGTTCAGTTAGTTGTTTTTCTTTCTTCAAATAAAAAAAAAAAAAGAGTTGAAAGTTAGAATATTTTAGTTAAGTTAAATAAGTAATGTTTAAAGAAATGGGTAGTTGCGTTCACTTTTCGAAATTAAAATGATGTTCATCAAACCTGCTTTTCTAACTAGTAATAAAAAGTAGATAGTTACAATATTTTAGTTCAAGGAATACGCAGTTACGTTTTGAAATTGTCGTTACGTTCAACTGACTTTTTTCTTTTTTTTCTTTCTTCTAATAAAAAAGGTTGATAGTTAGAATATTTTAGTTAAGTTAAATAAGTAATATTTATACTTTAGTTACTTTCTGTTGTTCTTTACCATAAAAATAATAGTGCATGAGGTAGGGTAGACAAATACATTTAATGACAGGACGGACGATTAACGAACTACGGAGATAAAGTTCACTAAGAACCAATTCGGCACACAGCCTACAAACATCAGACAGAACCACACAGGTCTTTACACTTTCATGTCTGCAAAAGGAATGAATGGTTTCCCGGTAGAGGGAAGAACAAACTACACCTACACGGATCTTGTATTAATCCGCATAAAATATAGTTCGCTCGCCCCAATACCAACACACCCCTCCTGCGAGTAACAATATTTTATCATAAACATACAAACTCATACAATACAATGACATATAATAATACATAAAATACCTTTACACTAATGAAATACCTTTCAGTGAATATAACAATTTTTCTTCATTAACAGCTTTGGTAAGAAAATCTGCAATCATATATTCAGTCTGTAAATATTTCAATTTAATTACATTGTCCATCAACAAGTCCTTGACAAAATGAAAACGTAAATTCATATGCCTTGACTTATTCGAAGATTTCGTACCTTTAACATATTGAATAGCTGCTTGACTATCTGAATACAAAATTACACTATCGTCTATAAATTGTTTAAATGACAACTCATTTAACAAATCCAATGTCCAAATAATATTTTTACATGTTTCTGAAATAGCAAACAATTCAGCTTCACAAGTTGAAAGACTAACACTTTTTTGTTTTTGACACTTCCAAGAAATCAAAGAATCACCTAATAAAATAACACTTCCAGAAAAAGACTTAGCATTTTCTGCATTACCCCAACTTGCATCAGAACATGCATTTAAATAACCAAACTCATTACTATAAAACAATTTCTTATCTTTTGTTCCTTGTAAATACCTTAGAACCCTTTTAGCCAAAAGATAATGCCTCTTTTCTGGTTTATGATTAAACTGTGATAAATACGTTGTTACAAATGAAATGTCAGGACGAGTTCGATTTGCCAAAAATAAAAGTTCACCAAGTAATTCTTCATACATAGTTATATCTATCAAATCATCTGAGAGAGGAAAACTTTTATCTTCCCCTTTTACAATAGGAGTTTTTACAGATTTACAATTCTCCAAATTATGTTTAGTCAATAAGAACTCAATGTATTCAGATTGAGATAAACCAATACCTTTATCATCTTTAAATATCTCTAAACCCAAAAACTTACATTTTTCATTTTCATGCAGTTCAAATATATTCCTAATTTGAGTAACAATATTATCACACATTTCTTTAGAATTATAAAATATAGCCAAATCATCGACATACATACATAAATGAAAATGTTTCCATTATCAACTTTCATAAATATACAATCATCAGATGCTAATTGTAATAATCCAATGTTTTCCAATTCCCCTTTTATTTTTAAATAGAAATTCCTTGAGCTCTGAGGTAACCCATACAAACTTTTCTTTAATTTACAAACTTTCCCTTCACCTATAATTGTTTCAAAACCTGGTGGAAGTAACATATAAACGGTCTCTTCTAGTTCACTATACAAGTATGCAGTCTTTATATCAAAAAATCCAACAATCAAATTTAATTTTGCAGCGATTGCTATTAAAATTCTGAAGCTCTCAATATTTACGACTGGTGAATATGTTTCTGAATAATCAACATTCTTTATTTGATTAAAAGCTGTGGCAACAAGTCGCGCTTTATACACATCATTATTTTTAATAGAAAAAATCCACTTGCTTTTGATTAACTTCGTATCGTGTCCTGGCATATCAACAATTTCCCAAACTTTATGCTTATTCAATGAATCAAGCTCATTATTAATTGCCTTCTCCCATCTTAACCAATTGTTACTTAGCTTCGCGTCAGAAATATTTTGAGGAATGCATTCACTAAGATTTGCGATTATTAATTTATTTTTTATTCGTTCCGATCGCCTTAGCTGTTTATCATTTGAATTTAACACCTGCTCGTCATTCGATTCTGATTGCGCAACAGTCGGCAATAAACTATTTTGTGTTTTATCGCTGAGTTCTTCACTCAAAAAGAAATCCGCCGTTTTGTTTTTTATTTCTTCTTGGAAACGGTTTTTATTTAATCCTTCAATATCCCATAGCTCTTGTTTTTCGTTTTGAATTAATGTACTTCCTTTTATGTGTTCGTTGAATATAACGGATCTTTCTTCAATTATTTTATTTATGCTTGGATCGTAAATACGATACCCTATTCTTTCTCGTGAATAACCTACTAAGATGCCTTTCTTTCCCGAAATATCGAATTTATTTCTCTTTATTTTCGGAACATGAAAATAAGCCATACAACCAAACTTTTTTAAATAATTTAATTTCGGTTTCTTACCAGTCCAAGATTCTAATGGAATTTTTTCTTTTCCTTTACGGGGCGTGACATTAGATATACGTGTACAATAATTTATTGCTTCTGCCCAAAATTTTAATGGAAGTTTATTTTCGTATAAAATAGATCTTGCCCGATCTAAAAGAACTCTGTTCGCCCTTTCCACCTTCCCGTTTGATTCTGCGTTGTATGGAATTGTTTTTTCGTGTGCAATACCTGAACTAGCAAGAAAATTATCCACTTGTTCATTTACGAATTCTCTACCGTTATCAGTTCGCAACCTTTTAATTCTTTTACCTGTAAGATTTTCATACTTAGCTTTAAACTGAGAAAGCACATTTAACACTTCACTTTTACATGTCATGAAGTATGTAAAATACATTCCAGAATAATCATCCACTACTACCATAAAGTACTTAGAACCTCCCAATGATTCTGATTGTACAGGACCACACAGATCCACATGAACTAATTCTAAAATTTCAGAACTTTGATTAATATCAATACTAGGATGACTTTTTCTAGTTATCTTACTTATATCACACACTTCACAACTAAAATCTTTTACATCATTAAGATTAATATACTCCTTCATTATAGTCATATATTTAGGATTTAAGTGACATAATCTATTGTGCCAAATTTCATAATTACTAGCACTAGAAATATTACACTCAGGATCACAAAATGGTTTCAAATACACTTCTAATCTATTATCATTCAGAACTGCTTTAGTTACAAACTTATTATTTTTATCAAAAATTAATACACAGTTATATTTTGATACAATCCTACACCCATTATTCATCATTGCAGTAACAGAAAGTAAATTATTTCTTAAATCAGGTACAAATGAAACATTATCCATGGTTATGTTTACTGAATTTTTGTTACTTACAGTATTTGCTCTGACTGTACCTTTACCTTCAGAAGTTATTTTCGAATCTTTTAAAGCTAGATAGATATCGTTGACTTCTGGAACAAGTTCTGTGAACCAAAACCTGTCTTTAGACATGTGCGTTGACGCTCCACTGTCAAGAACCCATGTGTTATCGCACTGTTCTTTCTCCTGTGCAGAAACTTGTAGAGCAGATTTGTTTTCTTTTGTATAGTTCACAGTTCGGTTATTTCCGTTTTCGTACTTAGATCCTCTGTTACCACACGAAATGTCACTTCCACGATTCTTATTTCTTTGAAAACACGATCTGGCAATGTGCCCTGGACGTCTACATATGTAGCACACTCTTGAATTTGAATTCTGCTTCTTCCTTGAGTAGAATGCTTCGGCATTGATCCCCTCAGCATGTCGGTTGTTTGTCGAACCGAAACTTTTTTCTTCTTCACGTAGAATCTCCAGCACTTCCTCTAAACTCTTCTCACGCTGCGTTTTTAATATTTCTCTAACTTTTGTGTATTTTCCACTCAGTCCACGAACAGTATAGTACACCAGTTCTCGATGAGAAATTTCAAGTCCAAGTGATTGGCACTTTGTAGATACACCTCTTGCTCTCGCAATATAATCATTTGCTGCTTCGTTGTGTCGAATTTCTATATTTTTAAGTTCGTTTCCGGCATCAATTTTTCTGTCTTCAGCTTGGCCGGTAAAGTTTGCTTTAATCTTCTCCCACAAAGTTTTTGCGTCTTCTTCAGCCGCGTACTGGAGTGATTGTTCATCTGATAAGGATAACTTGATATATGCAACGGCATCGGCATTTTTCTGTATCCATAGTGCAGCCGCATCTCCTTCCAGATCTTCTGGTTTCACTTCGAATATTACTGCATCCAGTCTTTTTAACGTTAGTGCCGCTTTGATTTTCAAGGCCCAAATAAAATAATTATTTCCAGTCAGTTCAGGAACATTTAAACGTTCCATTTTTCACACGCAAATCACAAAGAATTTCGATTGATCACTAAGTTTCGTTTGAGCATACAGTCACGAAGTATCGTTTCGTAAGTTTCGTTTTAACACATAGTTCAACCCTAACTAACCACGCTCTGCTACCATTTGTTGTTCTTTACCATAAAAATAATAGTGCATGAGGTAGGGTAGACAAATACATTTAATGACAGGACGGACGATTAACGAACTACGGAGATAAAGTTCACTAAGAACCAATTCGGCACACAGCCTACAAACATCAGACAGAACCACACAGGTCTTTACACTTTCATGTCTGCAAAAGGAATGAATGGTTTCCCGGTAGAGGGAAGAACAAACTACACCTACACGGATCTTGTATTAATCCGCATAAAATATAGTTCGCTCGCCCCAATACCAACACTTTCACTATTCAAAATTGCAATGATGTTTTATCTAGTTCTATTTCTTTCTACTAATAAAAAAAAAAGTTGATAGTAATAAAATGAGTAGATACTTTTCAAAATTGAAATAAGGTTCAGCTATTTATTTTTCATTCAACGGATAAAAAAGTATTGTTGCGTGAACGGGTTTGTAGCCAAAGCAAATCAAAACTTGCAGAAATTTATTCCGATATAACTCTTCGCAGATTCTCTTACAACTCCAGAACTTTTCGTTCTAGAAGAATCAATACAGCTCTTTACACAATCGAGCACAAAACAGCAGTTAAAAACTTAACAACACAACTGCTAAAATAGCTGCAAAAGACAATGCAATACAGTTCACTTTCGGAACTCTCTGAATGCTCGCTGAGAGACAACTCAGTAACTCCATTCAACTAACTGACTCAACTAACTCAGTAATTCCAGTCAACTAACGGACTCAACTCAATCATTCAACTCGCGGCCGGCCTTATATAGGAGTCAAGCCTTCTTGAAACTTCTAGAGGTAGATATTTGGAGAACTTTCCAGATCGTAGTCGAAAAGTCCTATACATTTACATGGGGACCGAAAATGTCGCCAAGTTTGGCGACATTTGATGATTTCTCGCCAAATTTGGCGATAAAAATTAGTCGCAAAACCGTCGCCAACTTGGCGAGATTGCCATTACCATAATGTTAAATGCCCTGCTCTTTGTCAAACTCGCTTCCCAGCTGTTACTCTGTAAAACTCGATATCAAGCATTAAGACACATATTGCAGGGAAGCCAAGTTAAGACGAACTATTGCACTGCCTTATGCGAAATGTACAGAAATTTATCTTTTTACATAATTAATGCTACGAAATATTTACAAATATACAGAAATTCGTAACAGTATATACTAGTTATAAAATACCAGTTAAGTTGAGCGGAAAATAATGTTTAAGATAATGAGTGAATACAAATAGTTTACGAAATCATTCTGACATATTAATCTACTTACTTTTCTTTCTGCTAGTAAAAAAGTAGATAGTTACAATATTTTAAGAAAGTAATGTTTAAGAGAATGCACTGTTAAATTTGCTTTTTTGATGTTAAAATGAGATTCAGCTAGTTGTTTTTCTTTCTACCAATTATAAAAAAGTTGATAGTTAAAGAAGTCTGCATAGATTCTTTCACTTTTTAATGTTAACTACTTACGATTTATATTCCGTAAACATTCCTAGTAGTGATATTTAGCCAAATATAGGCATTTTGTTGCCCACTGACAAGTGGTGTTATTTTTGACCTTTGAATGTTTGTAGTTGGCAGGAAGATCTAAATCAGTGTTAGCCATAACTCGGACCGCGGTCCGGATTTAGTCCATCACAGATTTTTCTGCTGGCTGCCATCAGTACAGAAAATTAAAAAAATAAATTTTATGGTATTTACTTTTTTTTACATAATTGTAATTTGTCCAATATTGTGTTAACTCTGTAGAACTGAGTTCTTCACTACGAGCTTGAAGAAGCTTTCAGCAAGATGGTTTTCACCAAGAATAAATAAAGGAATAACTTAACTGAATCTCATTTGGACAATTTATTAGGATTGGCAGCAACAAATACTGCGACAGACATGGATTCTATTATAAAATGAACTGAACGATTTTGACCGCCATCGTCTCACAATTGATATCGACTAAAACAGAGTAGTCTTCAAGTACAGTTTAAAAACTTATATAAAAAATTAGATCAAGTCCTATTGCCTTGTTGGAACAAAAGATTCGTATCTTTTTTAGACTTTACCTTACTAATAATGAAAATTATTATTTTTAAATTATTTGAAAGAAAAAACAAAATCAAATATCATTTGTAATTTTATTAAAATATTTTTATAATAATATTTTTAAATAATCAATATTTTTTTTTTCAGTTTTTAGAATATATATTGTTAAATTAATAATAGTTAAAAATACATAATATTTGTGTATCCGGCCCGCGAAAAACTCCAACGTAATCGCATGCCCTCCTCGAAAAGTTAGCGGCTAACTCTGATCTAAATGAAAACAACATGAAACAAGCAAAAGAGAGAGGGTGGAAGAGATTCCCCTTTCAAAACCAGTTCTCCAATCGGAGATTGCGTAGTCGCCTGTAAAAATATATTAGTCGAGTGTGGCATCATATACTTGAAGTCTATTTTTCTGGGTGAACACTGTTCATGACCAGCAAGCATTACCCAACCATAACATAAACATCATTTTAATGGTGTTATTTCCCCGCATTTGTTGATGGATTTGTTTAATTTATGATTCGAATTCCAAACCTTATGGCAGAAATACACATTACTTGCAGAAAACTTATTTAATGGATTGAAATGACATGAATACCGCAAAATGTCAAAGAGAAGTTTCCTAATAATTTTGTTGATTTAGTTTTTCAGTAAACATTTCCTGATAAAATTGAAACCAAAGCTGAAGCGCCCGAAATCTTCAAGGTTAGTGTGAAAGTACTGTTTCAGTGGCAAAATTAAGGATTAAAATTCCAAGTCCAATACGGATTCTAAGCCTAAGTAATTTTCGCAAAAAAATAGCTGCCCGCCATTTTTTTTATAATGACAAGTGAACTGCCTATGGTTGCCATAATTTGGTGCGGTGTTATGTTAACAATTCTTAGCGCAGAATTCGTACCGAACTTGAAATTTTAACCAAATTATGCCATATTTAATATATATTTTAGTAATTTTTATTTCTAACGACAGTTTGTTAAAAGCCAAACATTAATACCATACAGTATTTGCATTAAACAGTGTTTTAATTAACTTTTCAAACATGAGTGTTATACTTTTTATATTTTTCACTAGTAGATCGAAATAATCACAAACAAATATTGAAATGTGTTATACATTTTTGCAACCTATATGTTTTGGGATGTGTGCATAAAATCCGTTCCCAAGTTCTATCCTGTGATCCAATCAAACCAGGGCGGATCCAGAGTTTTATTACTGAGGGGGCGGTGGCTGTTGAATATCCTAGGTAAATTTTGTTGCTCATAAGTTATATTACTATACCATACCATGCAATAACCGACTCCGGTTCAATGCTCAGTGTCGGCTTTACATAACTTTTGCTTTCAAAAATAAGTAGACACAATGAGAGTTGTGTGTTTTGAGTAGGTGTTATCAATTCATGGCTTCTCTCATTTGATACTTAAAATGCAAAAACATTCCCTTTAGATCAGTGATTCTCAACCACTGTGCCGCGGCACTTTTGTGTGCCGCCAAATTCTTAAAGTGTGCCGCCAAATTTTAGAAATGTATATTTGTAATTAATCCCTTAATAAACGTACTATTGTTTTTGTAGTACATATTATATTATTTTATTTTACATTCCAAATTATTATCATAAACTATTTTACACAGTGTATATTAATAGGTGTATTACAGTGTATTATAGGTAGTATAATAGGAAGGTAAAGTAAACAACTTTTAAACTTATCTTTTTCTTTGTGTGCCGCCAAATTTTGAAATCGTTAAAAGTGTGCCGCGACAAAAAAAAGGTTGAGAATCACTGCTTTAGATGATCATTCTTTGTCGTTGTCCCTTGAAATTAAGACAAGTGCAATAGCTAAAGGTTTTGCAAAATTTTGATGCAGTATAGCCTTCGGGCCAAGAAAAAATAAAATAATGATGCAACTAAATTGCGTTCGAAACCGTAATTAAGTTACAAAAAAATTTAGCATCATGGTTCGGCCGGAAGTTTATGGACGTTTCAGAAAGGTGCAGAAACACACATGTTAGACATTTAATAGATTAAAGAAATGTTAATCAAACGCTCATAACGATGAAAATAAATTTACATAAAATGTTTAATCAATGTAGGTAATATAGTAATTAAGAAGTTTGTAATTGTATGCAATGTTCCATCAATAAATTTTATTAATTAAGTAAAATTTTAATCCTTTTTTCTTTTGGTTGGTAAAACATAAGAAAATAAGCATGACTTAATTAACTTAGAGTATTTTATCAATGGCAAACAAAACTATAATGTAACAGTTTTATATTTGTCAATTTAATTTTAATATGTGTTAAACTTCTGTAATGTTTTTTTTCGGACCTTAATTGGATGGTTAAACTTCTGTAATGGTTTTTTTCGGACCTTAATTGGATGGCATGTGAAGTTGACCAGCCTTCAACTTTCTTAGTTAACTATATTACATTAAATTTCATTTCTGATTGAGTTACTTAAATAATTTTGAAGTGAGGATTCCAATATCCCTGTCCGGTTGGCGACTTCCAAGCTCGACGTTAAATCTGGCTTGCCAAGTTGGTTCACCAACCGGATTGTCAGAAAGACTAAACTGTAAACAAACAAGACTGAAAGAGTCAGATAGGAAAATAAATTGATTCTTTTAAAGTAAACAAACCTTGGTCAATTCTTTCCATGTGTACAAACTTTGCAATGCTTTGTTGATATCTGGTATCTGGAGCTTAAGTAAAAAAAAGAACGCTGAAATTAAATCTAATAATTTTTACTTTTGTGGGTTTTTTTAATTAAAAAGTAGATATATTTTAAGATAGAAGAAATTTTAAAAGGAAATTCTTATACTTTTTTGCAATTATTTGTTTTTTAGATTTAAAAAAATTTTAAACAAGGATTATTATTTTTGTTTTGTTTATTGTTGCACCGGAATCCTGTTGCATCATTTAGAGGGGTTTTTAGTAGTTTAAATGTAAAAATATTTTAAGATTGAAGGAATGTCCTTTTTACAATTATTTGATTTTTAGATTATTAAAATTTTTAAACGTAGATTATTAGTTTTGATTTTAGTCATTATGGATTACTTAATTTTTAGATTTGTTTAGTAAATTGAAATTATTATTTTTCAATTTTTCTTCTTAATTTTACTTTTGAGACTTCCTTACTTTTCAATTTAGATATGATGTATAAAGAAATAGAAGGATTATTTAATTTTTTTTTTAATGTTTATAGTTTGTTAATAGCTGTGATGCATGACAAGAATAAAAAAAAAAAAAATGTAAATAAAATTAAATCTGAATTTATTGTTTTTGCGTTTTTTAATAGAAATTATTATAGATTTTTTTATTATTATTTGATTTTTACATCCTGCATTATGGATTACTTAATTTTGAAATATTTTAGATAAAAATTACTATTTTTCAGTTTTTAAAAAAAAAAAAAATGTTAGGAACCATATAACTTATTTTAATTCAAAATAAAATCTAAAATTATGGTTTCTGCATTTTTTAATTTTTACGTTAATTAAAATCTTTAATATGGATTACTTCTATTTGTAAGCATTATGGATTATTTAATTTTTTGATATTTTAAATAAAGATTATTATTTTTCAGTTTCTTTTTTTTTAAATTTTATTTTGGGGACCGTATAGCTCATTTTAATCTAAAATTTAATTCACAATTATTGCTTTTGCATTTTTTAATTTTTTTTTTTATATATATATATAAAAAGTAAGAGTAAAGTAAGATTGAAGAAGTAATAAAAAGCATGAATTGTAGCAGCGGAAACCAGTTTTGCAAGTTTATCTCAAATCGCTCCAACCGGACAGGAATATGGAAATTGTCCCTTTTCCACCGCTTTGATGTTGAAGACAATAAAATTACTTAGCTCATTAGTGATGTATTTATCAACATAATGAACTGACATTTTATATTTAAGATACACGAAGTACACTAAATCAAATAAAAATTAAAAAGTAAGGGTTGGTATGAAAATTTTCAAAGTTAAAGTTGGATTTACTAAGTAAACAAGCCGCAAGAAAGAAGAAAAAAATGGACCAAGCATATAAAGAATCTTAAGGGGGTATTCTGGTTTAGAAATTCGAAAAAAATCGATTTTTTTTTTGTGTGCATATTTTCATAGTATAACCCTTCAAGAAAATGACCCTAAAAGGATTTTTCGAAATTCGAATTATTTTCGGAGTTTTGTGACGCGCCGACAAAACCGTTTCGCAGCCGGGACGCGCGAGCAAACAATAGACGATCGGCTAACTCTGGCACTCTGGCCGCCAAGGTCTTTTGTACTCGATGTATTTTCTTCACTCGATGTATATTTCTCAAAATTCACTACTCGGGAACTGGGTGATCGTTTTAACCAATTTAGTTCAAATATATTTATACTAAGTGCTCAGTTAAGTTCAGTTTTGTTTCGACTATCTCGCTGTACAAACGTAAGTATTCTGAAATCAGTGACGTGAAAAAATATATTTTTAGTGTAAAATTTAATTAATAACAAGTGAGTATAAAACGTCAGTAAACGACTCCGACTGCGCGCGATTAGTCCTCAAACTTTAAACTCGTTTTTCTCGTAACTACTTTTCTGGAAACGGTGTGCATGATATCTTTAATTCTACTCAACCGATTCACTTGAAATTTTACACAGAGCTTCTTTATACATTATAGTATCGCACTACGAAGAGTTTAAACATTTTTTTTTTGTATTTTAAAAAAATTCCGAACGACAAAAAAACAGGGAAAATACGAAACATTTTTTTCAAACCACCGCCATTTTGTGAAAAAAAAATTTCTTTTTCAAAAACGTTTCGTAGTGCGATAACTACATCCTTCCTCTTTACGAATTATTCATGGATTTCCATTTCAGGTCATGGGAAGGATTTATATCCTGCACACCAGGACAAGCCATTTTTCCATCAGTCCCCACTTCGCCGACCTGCAGTTTTTTGAAATTTAATTTTTTTCTTATATTATTAATGTTTTGTATTCTTAAAATATCAATAAAAAGCTTATAAAAAAATTTATAGTAAAAATATTTTTTTTTTTATCGCGTTTGAAAAAATACCTAAAATTCGGGCTTTCTAAACCAGAATACCCCCTTAAATAAAGTACTCTAGTGCAAATCACAAAATTCTATGACTTTTCAAACTGAATATATAGCCATCGTTTGGATTCTTCTTCTTCTTTTTTTTTTTTTTTGCTTACTTCTTAATATAATCTCATAAGATTTAAAAATAGGGATTATACTTTCATTTGTCTGATAAAATAAATGCAGTGGAAAAATAAACGGAGGACAAGAGGTTGAGTTAAAAATCTTAAAAATTTATTAACGGTATAGTGGTTTGCGTGCTATCTTCTAGACCGCGAGATTGCGGGTTCGAGTCCCGTGTGAGGCATGGGTGTTTGTAAATGTATGTTGGCTTGTCTAATGACGAATGTTTCGGCGCATTATAGCCCTCGTGTTGCTGACGGCGCCAGATAATCTGAAAACAACTTAAAAATTTATTCAGAACATAATCATTAACTCCTATCTCCAAGGCAGTCAGAAACCATCTGCCCCCTTTCACGAGAAATTTTCTCTTATGTAAAAAATAAATTTGCATAATGCTAAGAAGAGTGCATACCTAGAAAATATCACAGTTGACCAATCAAAATTCAGAAAACCCAACACAAATATTGTTAAACTTTCAAAGAAGGAACCATACATTTCAATTTTAACTTTAGCTGAAACAAAAAGTAAACAATAGTTTGAAAAGTGGGCGGTTCACTCACAGCATAGGTTGAGAGAAACTATGAAGACATGTATTGACAAGTAAGTAAAATAAACTGTTTATCTAACACTTCTTAAGAAGACAGCATACTGTTTTGCATTTAACAAATTATTACAAATAATTGTTAACAAAATTTTCATACAACTGGGGAAGTTTTGACTGAATTTGAAAGAGATTAAAAGCAGGGTTGGCATGGTTTAAACCAACTTTTTTTTTTTTTTCTTCTCAAAAACAATTGGGTTTTTTAAAAAGTAATTTAAAATTGTTTTCTTTATTTGTTTATTTATAATTAGATTTTTCAAATTATTTGTTGTTGTAAATAACTTTTTAAAATAAATCTTATAATGAAAGACTATTGAAGTTTTTATAGCTGTCAAAAATAAGTTTTTATATTAATCTAATGGATTTATTAATGTTTTATAATTATTGAAAATTATTAATTAAAATTAAATTATAAAATACATTTTAAATTTGTGTCTGAAGTACAGGTTTTGTGCTTTAATAATTTATTTCTGAACCTTAAAAATATCTTTTTGTACAGCTTATCACCATTACTGAGGAATCTAAGAGCAATATTCTATGTATTATACAGTAAACAATTACTGTTGAATTATATTGTACTAGCTGAATACCGTGTGCTACGAAATTTTACCATGTGCCTTTTAGCAATCAAAAGACATTCATGTATTCTACATTTCAGACGTTTGCTTACATTGAGATTCCGACAGTTTGAATGATCAAAATAGGAACTTTCCTTTGTTGAAATTTTTTCAAAATTTATAATTGAGAATACATTGGAATTGAGACATTTGAATATCCCTCGTTTAGAACGTTTAACCCCTTTTGGTTCTTTTTAATAATTTTAACTAATAAATATTTTTTTCTATATTTGCCCTTCTTAACATTTGCACCAAATATCAGAATTGTGACAACATTGGAAATGGGCCATTCGGATGTCCCTCGTTTGGAACGTTTAACCCCTTTTCCACCCTTTAAAGTGGGTTAATCGAGATCGGAATAGCTTAATTTTTCAATGTTTGCTTTTGCCGACTTATGTATCAATTTTCTGAGTTGTGACCATATGGGAAGTGGGACATTCGATTATCCCTCGTTCGGAACGTTTAACCCCTTTTCCATTCGTTAAAGTGGGTTAATCGAGATCGAAATAATTCACTTTTTCTATATTTGCCCTTCTTAACATTTGTACCGAATATCAGAATTGTGACAACATTGGAAGTGGTTCATTTGGATATCCCTCGTTTGGAACGTTTAACCCCTTTTCCACCTCTTAAAGAGAGTTAATCGGGATCGGAATAGCTTACTTTTTCTATGTTTGGCTTTTTTTTTGTCATTTCCACCAATTTTCAATGTTGTGACCATGTGGGAAGTTGGACATTCAAATATCCCTCATTTGGAACGTTTAACCCCTTTTCCACCTTTTAAAGTGATTTAATCGAGATTGGAATAGCTTACTATGTTTACCATTGTTGACATTTGTACTTATTTTCAGAGTTGTGACCAAATGGGAAGTGGGACATTCGAATAGCCCTCGTTTGGAACGTTTAATCCCTTTTCGACCCCTTAAAGTGGGTTAATCGAGTTCGGAATAGCTTAATTTTTCAATGTTTGCCTTTGTCTACATTTGTATCAATTTTCAGAGTTGTGACCATATGGGAAGTGGGGCATTCGATTATCCCTCGTTCGGAACGTTTAACCAACCCCTTTTCCACTCCTTAAAGTGAGTTAATCGAGATCGGAGTAGCTTACTTTTCCTATATTTGTCTTTGTTGTCATTTGCACCAATTTTCAATAGTTATGACCAAATGGGAAGTAGAACATTCGAATATCCCTCGTTTGGAACGTTTAACCACTTTTCAACCCTTTAAGGTGGGTTAATCGAAATAGCTTACTTTTTCTATGTTTACCATTGTTAATATTTGTACCAATTTTCAGAGTTGTGTTCATGCGGGAAGTGGGCGAATTAGTGATGAGTGAGTGAGTGAGGGCTTTGCCTTATATATAGAGGGATACATTGAATTTAAAAAATGTATTTCTAAATATAATTCTGAAATTTATTAGGATTTGAATGTCCACATAAGCAAATGTGTATTTAATTATTTTCAGAAAGAATATTATTGTTATTTGAACATTAATTATTCCAGTAAATGTCAAATTTTATTTATAAATATATATACATGTAAGTAGAAAAGGAATTTTTAAAAAAACCTTGTTTAAAAAAAAAAAAAAAAAAAAAAAAAAAACTGGTTTAAAAAAAAAAAAAAAAAAAAAAAAACTTTTTTTTTTCACAAAAAAAATAAATCTGCTTTTTTTTTCTAACCCTGCTTAAAAGTGTTTAGAAGAAGTCATTCAATGATTGTGTTAATTATATCCTGACTTGATTTTGCTATGTTACTTACTTTATTCTTGTTACACAGAGTTCATCCTAGAAATGAAAAAGGGCAGGGTGCTATTTTCCAAAAAAAGGGCACTTCCTGTTTACGAGGGCACTTTTATGGCACATTGCAGAAATATGCGTTTTCTGCACAATTTCAATATTGTTATACTTTTCTACCACGATAAATAATTTTCAATATTCTGAAGAAAAAAAATTATAATGTAAAAATCCGTGAATCAAAAACTCTCTCAGAAACTTAAAAGATATCAAAATACTGATAAAATGCTTCAGTCCTAATTCTGCTGGAATGAGACTGAGAAAATTATTAAAATTAAAGTGCAGCAATATACACAGTAAAATTTTCATAAAGTAGTAATTTTTATAAATTTATCAATTTATAATACAGTAAAATTAAGATAAGAATGTTTTAGTATAGTGAAAATGTGTTAATATAAGAACTTTTCACTCTTTCAAAATTTTCTAAAGTTTGAATGAATCAACCTTAAACTTCGCATCTCTTAGTTTTGCTATTGTCAGATAGAGAATAGAGTTTCTCTAAATTTAACATTATTCATTGTGGGATATCACAAGGAGTATTCCGACTAAAGAACTTGGACTATGTCCTGAAATTTTTGCATTTTTTTTATTTTCAAAATCGGATCAAATTTAGCGTCTAAACGGCGATTTTTTTTTTTGCCGTGCATACAGCTATTATGTAAGCAATAATAAAAGTTTTATTTTTTTAAAAATCGGCAGTAATCTGGGATTTCAGTTGCATTCCTGTTATGTTTAATTTTAAATATGAAACGGATGTTTAGAAATTCATTGGTAACAGGCAAATTACCAAAAACACCCCCTAAATTTAACAGGAGGACATCGCGATTACGCGTGTCCAAACGGAAATATTCTTTTTAAATTCTTAGTGTAAACATTTGATAGTTATAAACCTTTAACTAAGTTATTCAAGTCTTTCAAATTCCTTTCTTCACTATTTTGATGGAGGCATGGTAAAAATCCAGCGAAATACACTTAATCAAAACACGTACGAAATGGCCATCGGAGTTTACTAATGTGCACTTGGGAAATTGTAAGACTGCGCCCTACAACCCACCTACTAATGAAGCACGTTATATAGACATCTACTCAATGGTTTCAGTCCCTAATATATACGTTGCGCGTTTGAACATGAATGCGCATGCGCGACAGCCGATTTCAGTAGGGGTGATCCACATATTGCGTACTGTTGGGAGGGGGAAAAACGAAAGTTTTTCGAATTCTTTCAGGATGAAATTTTTTCTGAAAAGGGCAGGAAGGGCGCTATTTTTATAGAAAAAGGGCAGGCAGAGCGCGCCTCCCCTCGAAAAATGCCTAGGATGAACTCTGTGTTACATACTTATGTTAGACTTACTCAGTACATTTAGACCAGGATTATAATTAAAAGGAAAATTACAATTTTGTTACTTGTAAATAAAAGTCACACCACTGAATTGTGTAGTAATAAAGTAATTTATGAATGTTCGCATAATGAGGTTTGCAATTAGCCTTTGATTAGGATGTTTCAGAAATTATGTCAACATATACCTTTGAAGTTTCTCAAATGCATACTTTCATTGAATAAATTAACATTATATAGTTTTCATTTTTTTTTAAGTGAAACACACCAAATATACTAAAGGAACATATTTCTCCTTTTAGAATGGTGTTGCTTGTGTCAAGAATCTTCAACAACACTCTCCATTTGAAACAATTAAGCACTATCAAAATAAAAACAGTCAGCGAATTTACATATTCAACCTTAGATCTGCATATTTCTAGGCTTTGCAATAATTGATTTTCTTGAAAATATTTTGCTGCACATTTCCTTATTCATACTGAAAACCAAACCAACGTGTGCAAGGTTTGCAATCAAATATTTCCCTTAAACCATCGATCTTGTCAGGCATCTCCTTATACAAACTAAAGACAATATGCATGTTTGTGAGGTTTGCAACAAAACATTTTCCCTGAAGTCCAATCTTTCCAAGCATCTCCTTACTCGTACTGGAGAGAAGGCGTATGTTTGTGAGGTTTGCAACAAAACATTTTCCCTGAAGTCCAGTCTTTCTCAACATCTCCTAACTCACACTGGAGAGAAACCTCATGTTTGTGAGGTTTGCAACAAAACATTTTCCCTGAAGTCAAATCTTTTTAAGCATTTCTTTATTCATACTGGAGAAAAGCCTCACGTTTGTGATGTTTGCAACAAATTATTTTCCCAGAAGTCCTGTCTTTCCACGCATCTCCTTACTCATACTGGAGAGAAGCCGCACGTTTGTGAGGTTTGCAACAAATCATTTTCCCTGAAGTCCACTCTTTCCAAACATCTCATTATTCATACTGGAGAAAAGCCTCACGTTTGTGAGGTTTGCAACAAATTATTTTCCCAGAAGTCCAGTCTTTCCACGCATCTCCTTACTCATACTGGAGAGAAGCCGCATGTTTGTGAGGTTTGCAACAAAACATTTTCCCAGAAGTCCAATTTTTCCAAGCATCTCCTTACTCATACTGGTGAGAAGCTGCATGTTTGTGAGGTTTGCAACAAATCATTTTCCCTGAAGTCCTGTCTTTCCAAACATCTCCTAACTCACACTGGAGAGAAGCCGCATGTTTGTGAGGTTTGCAACAAAACATTTTCCCTGAAGTCCAATCTTTCTAAGCATTTCCTTATTCATACTGGAGAAAAGCCTCACGTTTGTGAGGTTTGCAACAAATTATTTTCCCAGAAGTCCAGTCTTTCCACGCATCTCCTTACTCATACTGGAGAGAAGCCGCATATTTGTGAGGTTTGCAACAAATTATTTTCCCAGAAGTCCAGTCTTTCCACGCATCTCCTTACTCATACTGGAGAGAAGCCGCATGTTTGTGAGGTTTGCAACAGAACATTTTCCCTGAAGTCCAGTCTTTCCAAGCATCTCCTTACTCATACTGGAGAAAGGTCGCATGTTTGTGAGGTTTGCAACAAAACATTTCCCCAGAAGTCCAGCCTTTCCAGGCATCTTTTAACTCAAACTGGAGAGAAGTCGTGTGTTTGTGAGGTTTGCAACGGAACTTTTTCCCTGAAGGTCCATCTTTCCAAGCATATCCTTACTATAACGGAAGAGAAGCCGTATGTTTGTGAGGTTTGCCACAAAACATTTTTCCAGAAGTCCAGTCTTTCCCAACATCTCCTAACTCACACTGGAGAGAAGCCACATGTTTGTGAGGTTTGCAACAAAACATTTTCCCTGAAGTCTAATCTTTCTAAGCATCTCCTTACTCATACTGGAGAGTAGCCTAATAATTGTGAGGTTCGCAACAAAACATTTTCCCTGAAGTCCAGTCTTTACACGCATCTCCTTACTTATACTTGAGAGAAGCCGCATGTTTGTGAGGTTTGCAACAAAACATTTTCCCAGAAGTCCAGTCTTTCCAAACATCTCCTTACTTATACTTGAGAGAAGCCGCATGTTTGTGAGGTTTGCAACAAAACATTTTCCCAGAAGTCCAGTCTTTCCAAGCATCTCCTTACTTATACTTGAGAGAAACCGCATGTTTGTGAGGTTTGCAACAAAACATTTTCCCTGAAGCCTTGGAAATAGTATTCGAAATAAGAAGAAAACTGGATTGAATCGGGATCCATTCGACCACGTGACCTGATTACAAGACGATGGCCAACTGCAATAACTGACATCTTGGCGCTTTTCAAATGACTGGGTTTTGAATCATTGAATAATCCGTCATTTCAGCATTAGATAATTTGATTTATTTTAAAAGAATATCTGCTCCGCTTGTGAGCGTAACAAGTACTGGGTGTCCCTAACTAACCCATAAAAACAAAGTTTTTAATATAAAATCTTATATGCATCACCAATTATTATATTCACTAACATAGCTGCGACCAAACGGTATAGTGGTTCTTTCTATGTGGTATCTTTCCCTGATTGATAACTCGGGAATGTTTTTAATATTGAATTTTATCACATTAGACGGCCTTTTTACATTTGATCTTGCAGTGGACACATCCTGGAAAAAATATCTAAAAGATTTATTAAGTTAACCAAAATCCTACTGAAAATCCCATAACGGCCCGAACGTATTGTGGTAAATTAATTATCATGGTAAACGAACTTTTAGATGTTATATATAATATATATATGAGAACTATATAGTGCAGAAGACATTTGCTAACAAAATACAAAGGAATTTTCTGGATTTTTTTGTTTAAATGTTATTAATGCTCATTAAATACTATCAAAATGTCAATACACGCTGAGCACAATGCATCTTTGACGCCAACACAAAATGTAAACAAAACAGGATGAATTTAAAATGTAGAAAAGCAAAACAATGCATAAAAAAATAATACAATGCTTTAAAACCTGTTAACGATATCGATTGTGAGTAAATATATTGAAATATTACAATAACATTCGAACCGCTTTTCGGACAGATAATTCTAATGCATAAAAATAATCAGAAAAATAAGGGGGACACATTAAAATAACTTTTTTTTTCATTCAGATGTATTAAAAAAATGTATATTTGCCATTCCAAGATTTTTTTCATAACATTAAATTATAATAAATTTAACTTTTAATCGAATTTAAAAGTTGTTCTCTATCTCCATGAACTAAAGCTTCTATGAATCAAATTTCGTACCTCTAGATGCAAAACTATGGATTTGTATAAGGTACAGAGGTCAGTTTTATTAATATAGATTGTTTATCCAAATGGATGTTATCATTTTTCAAATGTGTCAGTTCTTTTTGGGACATCCTGCAAAGTGTCTACAGAACCTGAATGTCAGGGTAGGATTTTTTCTTTAAATTTTCTGAAAAGCAGGGAAATTTGCTATTGTTGTTTTAAAGATATGTTTCTCCATTCATCCATATTTTAGGGTCATTTATTCAGAGAATTGTGGCCGTAATCGTTAAAAATTTCCTTTTATGGAATAATTTATACTTTTCATAACCGCCAAAACTATGGAAAAAAAATGAGACATTTTCTCTTGGCATAATTTATGTCCTATTTGATCAGGATGTCTATGCATCTGGAAAAGTTGTGAAATTTAACAAACAGTTTGCCTTTAAGTAAGGACATTCTTTAGAAATTTATGGGGGATCTTTTTTCCCTGAATTTTGTGGCCACCATGTCTTGTATATATGACCACATGTTCATTTATAGTTAGAGAAACTGCATCATTATTCTACACCAATTCTCCCGACTGTAGAAGAATTCTTACGGTAAAAGTGTAAGGAATTAAAAATTGACTTCTGGTCTCCTTTTCCAGTACTTTCATCGTAGCTTCAGTGGAACTCTTCTTACATATATCTGTATCATTTGTAGATTTGTTTGAGAAGACAGAGAGCGGAGCGTTTGTAAAAGTCTCTCACTGCATTGGTAAAACGTTGGAAGTCAAAATATGGACAAGTTTTGAAGCAATATTTTGCTCGATGTTGATAAATATTCAACTAAGAGTCCGTTGACAGACATAACGTAGGGGAGGCGTTTTCAGAACTTTTGCAAGACGAGGATAAAATAAAAAAGATATATTTTAGCAACTAAAAAAAAAAAAAAAAAATGGCGTCTCTCTTGTCAATCACAATGGTGTATAGGATGCTAACTCCTTTCTTTAGAGTTTTTTCTCAAAATTTCCAAGAGACCACAAATGGAGTTGTTAGAGTATCATTTCGCGATTTTGTTTGGTATTGCAACAATGCACAATTCCCGCATTTTTTTATTTTTTTAAAATTTTTTTTTTTAAATCAATTCTAAATCTTTCGAAAAAGCCATAACACAAAAATTTTGCTCAATGTATTTTTTTTTTTTTTTTTTAATTTGCAATCAAAGTTACCTTGCTAGATGTTGTCGAGAAAACGATTCATTCCACTGGCATTGAATGTGACGTCACGGCTTCGCAAACATCTTGGCTTGAAATGCAGCAGCAGAAATCAGATTAGCAAGTTTCTCGCAAATCACGTCAACCTGTACGGAATTTGGCAATGGTTCTCCAACGTCAACCATTTGGCAGAAACCTCATGATAACCATAGAAACTGTAAGAACCCTTGGTGTCTCGGATTTTGCTGAGGGTTTTGATCAGACTGTTTTTGAGGCATTTTCTTTTCTTTATATTTAAATAACTAATTTTTTTAAAGAAAATATTTGGTATCAGAAAGAAATTCTTCATAAATATAAACTAATTTGACTCGTTTTTTAAAAATGCAGGAATTGTCCATTGTAGCTTTTTTTTTTTTTTTGAAAAGAAACATTAAATATAACATACTTTTAACAATTCTTGGCTCTGCGGATGTGAAAACAATCTGTCACCTGTGGGAGTTTTCAGGAGGCGGCAGAAGTGAACTCTTTTGAACTGATTAATATACTTTTATGGTCAACTCAATGGCTTTACTGTCTGAAAATTTGGGGAATAGGCGTTAAAGGAGGAAGAAAGCTCAATGACCCGTGTTCAACACTGATAGAAAAAAATGCAAAATTTAATTATAACTACATTTTGTTTCAAGCAATAAATTATGTCCAAAGACAAAGGCAGACACATTTTATATAGATAATTTTTAGAGACTCCCAAATTTTATATCAATTCTAATAGGCCCGGAAACTGAAACCCTCAAACATCGCAACGTTATAGTCGCAGCAAATGCAAACATTATGTTGTAAGAAAATAACGGAGCAGTCGGGGGGGATTTTTTACTTATGAAAAAAGCAGTTTTCTATAAATATCCCAGCTTTTATACAATTGATTGATAAATCAGTTTGTTGCTATTATTTTTTTGCATGAAATAAATTCATATTGTGTAGATTTTGCGATCCTTCAAAAATTTACTTGAGATCAGTGGCGTATATAGGTTACAATTTCGGGAGGGGCCATTACGACCAAACTTATCGTTATTTGCAAAAGTTTTTTTATGTTTTAAGTGAGCTCTCACTCAAGGATTAAGGATGGTTTTCAAGGGGTTTTAAACGAAATATTGGGAAAAAACATAGTTATTATTTTTTTTTATATATATATTCAGTTTACTTTTATAACTGAAGTGAACTAATGCTTTATTATATGATAGCAGATTATTTTATAAAACACTTAATTGCATTCTCGTTAATATTATTTTCCTCACTCCCCCTACTCTTTTCCTTATATAACTTTCTTTTTAATAAAAACCTGCTCTGTTAATTAACTAGTCTTTAAGGTCATTATCTCTACTATTGATTCTTTATCTTCAGCAGTGATCAAAAATTTTCGTTCCTTTTATCAAATTACTGAAAACCTGTGTTACTAATTTCCTTGTTTCTTGGTGAACTCCTTTGAATATACTTTTGGAGTGTGAAAATATCACGCAATATTTACAAAAAGATCGGGATTTTCCTTCAGAATAAGCTAACCCCTCAAATTCTTCTAGCCATTTAATTTGAAAAGTTGTAGTATGGTTTGAGCTAGAACTACTACACTGGTCTGCAAAATTTAAAGATATTTCAGTTTTTCTCTAATAACTTCTCAATGGAACAGCATAGACACATGAAATTCACATCAAAGAGGCATCTTTATGTAACAAAACGATAAGTAAAACAACTCAGTCGTAAATTGAAATGCAAAGTGCACAGTGGGGACTCATGCAAAAGCATGAAGTACCATTAGAGAACAGTTGCAAAAAGGCATTCACATTAAAAATCTCACAACTCATGGAGTTGACTTTTAATGTGAGATATAATCTCCCCTGTCATCAGTGTTTACTTGGCTTTGTATTCTCACACTTAACATGAGTTTCTTGATGAATTCTAGTGACTAAATTGCTCAGTCAGATTACTTACCTAAAACTTACTCACCTATTTGTTGCACTATTATTTTTATTTATTTTCTGGTTGTAGTAGATACTCGACAAATATTACATGTTTATTAAAATAAAATTGTCATACAAGTAGTCTTCACAAGTAGAAGTGTGTATTCTTCCATGGGCTCGTATAAAAAATAATAAAAGTTAAATTCGCATCATATGATGACTAAAAAATGACGGCATATTGTGACCCAAAATTATTTGAGTAATTTATTATTTATAAAAAGACGTCATTTCATGACTCAAAAAAATTTGCATCATATGATGACCAAAAAATTTACGTCATTTTAGGAACGTCAGTTTGTATGACCATTAAATGACGTCAAAACTGATGTGATTTTTTATTGAATAACGTCATTCGAGAAAAGATGCCCTAAAAATTACGTCATTTATCACGTCATGCTACTACTTGGGTTGTACCAAAAGACCAAAACTTTTTTCCCACCAAATCGTTAACTTGATTTGGTATTTACCACGTAATATCGTTTTTCCACCTTTCTATAGAACCTCTGACGTCCATTATTACTCAAGAGATTGAAAAAATTATTTTCAGTAAAAAGTATCTAATGTTAAAATTTGTTCTTTAGGTGCCATTTAAGAGAGCAAGAGATAATTGAATTCAACTTTTTCACTGTGATTATGTTAAGTTGATCCAGGCAAATTTTTAAACTGTGAAATATTGGGTTTTAAATAGCATTTATTGTTACTTGGAGTAAATTTTGTTTCACTTTTGCTTTGAATAAATTATTAAAAAAAAGTATGAATATCTCCCCTATAAGTAAACCAGATCATTCCTCTAATCCGAATTTCATCAAATATAATTTGGACGCTTCTACGATAGGCATTTTGTAAAGATTTAATGTATTGGAAACTTTACATCAATTGCAAACAGTTCAAAAGACTGGACGAGTAATTTAGCCACTAGAATTAAATCAAGAAACTCATGTCAAGTATGAGAATACAGTGCCGAGTAAACACTGATGACAGGGGAGATCATATTTTACACTAAAAGTCAACTGCACACTAGTGCTACTCAATTTATTTAAAATCCTGAATTAGTATTGTTGCACAAATTGTCTGTATGTAGTGTAAATAGTGACGTATTATTTTAAAATTCTATTGTAATTTATTTTTATCTTATTTTTTTTTAACAGCGATTATACAGGTTAGAAAAAGGTGGCAACACCTAAAGCAATCGAGAGGTTTCGAGATGTTTCTTTTTCGACGAATTGGCTGGAAATTTCTCGATTGTTCTCTCGCCCCAAGTATAAATACGACTGTAGATCTGGAAAGTTTTCAGATTGACTTCGGACTTCGTTGAAAGCTGATCGCTTTGTTGACCTAATGAAGTGAGCTTGTATAATCGCTGTGTTCGAAGCTGTTCTTGTTGAAGCTTGTATTGAAGATTAATAGTGATTGCATTGTTATATGTGAATAAATTTTGTGAGTCTTCTGAAGAGAATAAATACTAGTTTTTATCTGAAAAACTGTGCCATCATTGCCTCAGTGGAAAAATTCATAACAGTGGTGTCAGAAGTGGGATTTCATAATTTTGAATGCCGACAACAAGAGGAATGATGGAAGACCAAATGAAGCAGTTGATGGAAATGATTGCTGGAATGAAGGCCCAACAGGAAACCACCGCAGCGAAATGAAAGCCTGCCAAGAAACTGCCACAGCCGAAATGAAAGCCTCCAAGAAACCGCCGCAGCCGAAATGAAAGCCGGCCAAGAGTCCACCGCCGCCGCAATTGCCGCTACATCATCGGAGATTAGAGCTTTAGCCGCCAAGTGTAAAACAACATCTGCAGCAGTGAATGAAATCAAAGAAGAAATGAAGATCTGCCAAGAAACTGCCACAGCCGAAATGAAAGCCTCCAAGAAACCGCCGCAGCCGAAATGAAAGCCGGCCAAGAGTCCACCGCCGCCGCAATTGCCGCTACATCATCGGAGATTAGAGCTTTAGCCGCCAAGTGTAAAACAACATCTGCAGCAGTGAATGAAATCAAAGAAGAAATGAAGATAGAGCTAGCCTCAATGGTGGAATCAACCATAATAGAAACTACCTCAAATGTTCTGCAATCCGTGAAAGAAGAAGTATTCAATGCAGTAAGAAAGAAAGTTGATGAAAAGTTTGAGGAGTTTAACGGAAAAGTGAACAACTTAGGAGACAAAGTTTCCACCTTGAAGGATGAGCAGGAAAAGTTTCACGACGCTGTAGAAGAAAGACTACGGAAAATGGAAGCTCGCGAAGCTGTGACCTTTGCAACGCCTAATTGGGATAATGTTTCCACTCCCTTCAGTGCGCCACGTTCCAACATCAAAGTGGCAACTTTTAAAAGGGAAGTCGTCTTGGCGCGTTTATCAAACGCAGTTTGAAATGATTGCTTCTGCGAATGGATGGGACGATACTTCGAAAGCATTCCATCTCGCGTTCCATTTTACAGACACTACCTGAAGAGAAGCGGGGAGAATTCGTGGAGCTGGCAAGTGCGTTGGAGTTAAGGTTTGGGGAGCAGCATCTAAAGGATTACAACATACTGCAATTGAAAGTGAGACAGCAGAAGGCCAATGAAACTCTTCAAGAATTGGCATCGGATATAGAAAGACTGTCGCTCCTCGCTTTCCCAGACTGTCCCTCGGACGTACGAGATAACCTGTCTCTTCAGTATTTCGTGGATGCCATCAAAGATCCCGACATACAGCAAGCTACCAGGATGTCAGACAGCAAAGACCTGAAGTTCACCCTCGTCTATGCCATGAGAGTAGAAGCCGCACAGCAAGCTTCTAGAAAAGATCGGCGTTTCGTACGTGGAACATTGGCAGACGATTCCTCTGAACTTTTCGCGAAGAAGTTTCAAGAACTGGAAAACAAGATGGAGCGAATTATGAGAAATATTCCTGGCTAGAGGGATCGAAAAACTAGAGTAGTTTGTTGGCTTGCAACCGGCAAGGACATTTCAGACGTGATTGCCCTGAATTGGACAGGAGAGGGGACAGACCCTCGTCCCAGTCTCAGCAGTTAAACTAGGGAGCGGCTATCTCGCGAAGCGGAGGTCGCCGTGTAGAGCAGGTGGTGCCCCACTCAGCCTCTATCACATCTCATCCCTTCAAGGAGGAAACCATGGTTTATTCGTGGAGGGCAAGATCAATGGAACTCCCTGTCGTCTAATAGTTGACTCAGGGGCAAATGTAACCATCTTACGGACGGATGTAGCCCGGCGCCTGGACAGACAACCTCTTTACACGGCGCCTTCAGTTTCACTACAAATTGTGACTGGTGACAAAATTTCTGTGCATGGGACAATGTCAACATCTCTTTTGGATTTCACACCTACACTCACACCGTTTACGTCGCTGAAATTATTGACCCATGTATTCTTGGATTGGACTTTTTAAAGAAAAATGGAATTACTTTGAATTTCGAGAAAGGCGAGCTTCAAACAGGGAAAGAAGAAGTTCCATTGTTCGGTTTGGACTCGGAAGAGCCGTGTGCGTATCGAATAGTAGCTCTTGAAGACATCACCATCCCCTCCATGACAGATTTGGTTGTAAAAGGTTCAACAGTGCTCCCGAAGGCCTTCCGATTTGGAGTAACGGACTTCCCATCATCGAATAGCGTCCCGAAAGGAGTACTAGTAGGAACGACGCTTGTGGATCTCTCTCAAGAGGTGGTGCATGTGAGAATGGCCAACATCGTGATGCTAAGAGAGTTATCAAGAAAGGAGAAGAAATTGCCACTTGCACACCTGTTACAAGCATCGAACGAGGATCGAAGGAGCTTCCGACCGCACCACCCGCGGATTTAGTGGACCAGCTTCTCGAGGACTCCCGGTTAGAAAGAAGTCAAGAGAAGATTGCCGGAAACCTTATAAAAGAATTTCAAGACATTTTCTCCATGTCATCAAAAGATGTAGGAAGAACAAAGCTTACTCAACATCGAATCGATACTGGGACCCATTTACCTATTAAACAACATCCTCGAAGACTTCCTTTCGCAAAACAAGAGGAGGTCGGGAAACTGTTACATGAAATGGAAGATAATAGAGTTATCGAACCCTCCTCAAGTCCATGGGCCTCTCCAATCGTACTCGTTCGAAAGAAGGATGGTTCTACCAGGTTTTGTTTGGATTACCGGAAGCTGAACGAAATTACGAAATAAGACAGCTACCCTCTGCCAAGGATTGATGACACTTTGGACACTCTATCGGGGAACCAGTGGTTTTCAACTTTGGATTTGAAGAGTGGATACTGGCAAGTGGAGATACATCCCGACGATCGTGAGAAGACGGCCTTCACTACCGGACAAGGATTATGGCAGTTTCAAGTTATGCCGTTTGGCTTGTGTAATGCACCGGCTACTTTCGAGCGACTAATGGAGACTGTACTTAGAGGACTTTCCTACGAGACCTGTCTGGTATATTTGGACGATATCATTATCACCGGGCGGAGTTTTGATCAGCACTTGCAAAACGTAAAGAACGTGTTCTTGAAGCTTAGGGAAGCCCACTTGAAACTTAGCCCATCAAAATGTAAGCTCTTTAGGCGGAAAGTCAGTTATTTTGGACACATCATCTCATCCGATGGAGTGAGCACAGATCCAGCCAAGATCCATGCTGTGCAAATTTGGTCTCGACCGCAAGACGTTCATCAATTGCGAAGCTTCCTAGGCCTGTGCACGTATTACCGTAGATTTGTGAAGGGATTCTGCAAGATCGCCAGACCTTTGCATCGACTAACAGAGAGCAAGCAGAAGTTCCTGTGGACTGCTGACTGTGACGACTCCTTCAATCAACTGAAGAACGCTTTAACATCCGCGCCTGTTTTGGCTTTTCCCGATGTTAACAATGACTTTATTCCGGATACCGATGCCAGCAATGAGGGAGTGGGCGCCGTTCTTTCCCAGGAAATGGAAGGACAGGAGAAAGTCATCGCTTATTTTAGTAAAAGCCTTTCAAGTTCCGAGAGAACTACTGCGTCACAAGAAAGGAGTTACTGGCAATAGTAAAAGCCGTTGAGCACTTTCATCATTACTTGTACGGGCGAAAATTCCTTTTAAGAACTGATCATGCGTCTCTGACTTGGTTGCTGAATTTCATGAATACAGAGGGACAAATGGAAAGGTGGATCCAGCGCCTACAGGGGTACGACATGGATATCCGTCACAGAAAGGGAACGTCCCATGGGAATGCAGATGCTCTTTCTAGAAGACCATGTCCGGAGAATTGCCGATTTTGTTCCAATGCGGAGTCTAAGTTTGGGACAACCGCATCTGCCGTTCATAAAATAACTTCCAAGTCAACTACTTCAGGCGTGGATCCTTGGAGTGATCAGAATGTCCGAAAAAGTCAGGTCGAAGATCAGGACTTGAAACCTCTAATTGAATTCATGGAAGCAGCTACCGGAAAACCCAGTTGGCAGGAAATTGCACGCTATAGCCCAACAACGAAGAGATATTGGGCTATGTGGGACTCTTTGCACTTGAAAAATGGAGTACTCTACCGTCGATGGGAGTCTGATGATGGCAAAAGCTTCCGGTGGCAATTAATCGTTCCAAGTTCTAGAGTTACCAACGTTCTAGAAGAACTTCACAGCAGTTCTACTGGAGGACATTTTGGTATCACGAAAACTCTTCAGAAAGTCAGGGAAAGATTCTTCTGGGACAAAGCAAAGTCCGACATGGAGAAGTGGTGCAAGTCCTGTGATGCATGCAATTCGCGGAAGGGACCGAAGACCCGAACTCGTGGAAAGTTGCAACGTTACAACGTGGGAGCACCTTTCGAAAGAATTGCTTTGGACGTTTTAGGCCCCCTACCTAACACAACTAATGGCAACAAATACATCCTAGTTGTCATGGACTACTTTAGCAAGTGGCCAGAAGCATACGCGATCCCGGACCAGGAAGCCACAACCGTAGCAGAAGTTCTCGTACAGAACTGGATCTCCCGATTTGGCGTATCCCTGCTGATACATTCCGACCAGGGGACGAACTTTAACTCTGCTGTCTTCACTGGGCTGTGTGACTTGCTCGACATGGAAAAGACACGTACAACTCCTCTGCACCCACAATCCGATGGAATGGTCGAACGTTTTAATAGAACAATTCTGAATCATCTCTCCTTGTTTGTTTCCAAGAACCAGCAAGATTGGGATCAGAAACTTCCACTATTCCTTTTGGCCTACAGAAGTGCTACTCACGAGACCACCGGCTATACACCATCTCAAATGATTTTTGGAAGAGACCTTAGGCTACCGTGCGACCTCCTCTTTGGACGACCACCGGACACCCCTTCCTCGCCTGTCCAGTATCTAGATGATCTCCAGTCACGTTTGGAAGCCGTACATCGGTTCGCCAGAGAAAGAATCAACATCATGACGGAGCGCATGAAGGTCCGCTACGATGCCAAGGCCACGGAACGTTCATTCCAGGAAGGTGACAAGGTGTGGTTATGGAATCCTAAACGTCGGAAAATACTCTCCCCTAAGCTCCAGACGAACTGGGAAGGGCCGTATGTGGTCCTTAAGAAGATCAACGACGTCGTGGTAAGGATTCAACGGACACCCTCCTGTAAACCTAGAGTTGTACACTACAATAGACTAGCCCCATATTTTGGTAGAAGTGATTGAATGGCCTTTCTTCTTAAGGACTTCACTGCCCGGGACGTGCAGTCTTTAAGAAGGGGGAAATGTTGCACAAATTGTCTGTATATAGTGTAAATAGTGACGTATTATTTTAAAATTCTATTGTAATTTATTTTTATCTTATTTTTTTTTTTAACAGCCATTATACAGGTTAGAAAAAGGTGGCACCTAAGAAACACCTAAAGCAATCGAGAGGTTTCGAGATGTTTCTTTTTCGACGAATTGGCTGGACATTTCTCGATTGTTCTCTCGCGCCAAGTATAAATACGACTGTAGATCGGGAAAGTTTTCAGATTGACTTCGGACTTCGTTGAAACCTGATCGCTTTGTTGACCTATTGAAGTGAGCTTGTATAATCACTGTATTCGAAGCTGTTCTTGTTGAAGCTTGTATTGAAGATTAATAGTGATTGCACTGTTATATGTGAATAAATTTCGTGAGTCTTCTGAAGAGAATAAATACTAGTTTTTATCTGAAAAACTGTGCCATCATTGCCTCAGTGGAAAAATTCATAACAGTATGCAACTATCAATATTATGTTCAGCGCACTTGATCAATGCCATAAAATACAAGAATAAATTTTAATAATTCTTATCAGTTATTAAAATATTAATATATCATCATTAATTTAATCACGACAGCAATAGACGGTATTATAAATTGTCAATTAATATTTAAATAACTCCAACAATTGTCGATGGGGGGGGGGGGGCATCTGTTATGATGTGCCTATAGTAATCAAATTTCTAAATCTGCCCCTGTCTATTTATTGTACACTTTGCATTTCAATTTGCCACTGAGTTGTTTTACTTATCGTCATGTTACGAAAAGATGCCTCTGTAATGTGAATTTCATGTATCTATGCTGCTTCAGTGAGAAGTTATTAGGGAAAAACTGAAATATCCATTAATTTTGTAGTCTAGTGTAGAAGAAGAAAGAAATTTGTAAAAAGGTTCCATGCATTTTCTAAGAGTTAAATTTTTCTTTATTTGTTTAAATCCTCCGCAACTGATGCTGGATCAACGGTACTAGAATTTGCGATGTCAAAAGGAACATTGCTACTGACACAGGCAACTTCAACACTGCTTATTTACACGATATTTTTTTACAAAACAGTTTTGAATAGAATTTTTATCGCTTCATTATGAATACCATTAACTTAATAAAGCAAACTAAGATTCCACAACAGCATAATGCAAAGGATTGCAGATACACACCTATTTAAAAAGCACACTATTGAATAAACAGAGCTACAAATAAAATGCCAAAGCCTCACCTGCATTATACATATTTTAATTTCACTACTTATTCTGGTGCCATAAACTTTTTTATTTTTGGGAAGCTAAGAGAATGGAAATTATTTGCAAACAAACGCAAATAATAACTACTTATTACTTTAATTTTTTGTTCCTGATTTCGGGAGGGGCCAGGGCCCCTCCCATATATACGCCCTTGCTTGAGATTAAACTTCAACTTTTGAATTTTTTAAGTACGTAAATTTATTAGACTTTTAATATGTGGGGCGCTTTTCTCTTTTTTAAAAGGCAGTGAAACATCTCCCCTCCGTTTCCCCTGTCTCCATTGCACCACGTAATTTACAGTTGCGTTTTGTTCATTTGCACTATATTTATATTATTTCGTATTATATGGTTTGTTCTCGGTTCCTAGCTCATTATGAATTCTAAATACTATAGGAAATTGAAAAGTAATGGCATCAATAAACATATTGCTGTGAATAGATTTTTCTATGCTGTTACATTTCAATTTGGTATGTTTTTCCTTGGAATTTATTTTTTAAAGAAATCATCCAAAATACGTTTACCCTACGCTCGTTTATTTCTTCTTTTCAGGCAGCTTTAATTTCTTTATAAAGCGAAGTTTGCGAGCAAATTATAATTTTGGCAGTTTCATCTTGTTGGCTTCGTACAATTTTCAAGACTTCTATATTTTTTTTGAAAAAATCGTTTACTTTTCAGGAAACCCTTAAATTTGGAGGTGGAGGGTAGTGATGTATATTGTTACGAATTTTTGTATATTTGTAAATATTTCGTAGTGTTAATTTTGTAAATAGGCAAACTTATGTACATTTCGCATAAGGCAGTGCAATAGTTCGTCGTTAGTTTGCTTCCCCGCAATGTGTGTCTCAATGCTTGATAACGAGTTTTACAGAGGTAACGCTGGGAAGCGAGTTTTACAAGGAGCAGGGCATTTAACATTATGGTAATGGCAATCTCGCCAAGTTGGCGACGGTTTTGGCGACTAATTTTTGTCGCAAAATTTGGCGAGAAATCACGAAATGTCGCCAAACTTGGCGACATTTTCGGGCCCCATGTACATGTATAGGACTTTTCGACTACGATCTGGAAAGTTCTCCAAATATCTACCTCTAGAAAACTCAAGAAAGTTCGTCTCCCCTATTTAAACCCGGCCATGAGTTTGGTTAGTCAGATAGTTGACTGGAGTTAGTTGTTAGCTGAGTCCATTAGTTGACAGGAATTACTGAGTCAGTCTCAGCGAGCGTTCAGATAGTTCCGAAAGCGAACTGTATTGCATTGTCTTTTGCAGCGATTTGAGCAGTTGTGTTGTCAAGTTTTTAACTGCTGTTTTGTGCTCTATTGTTGTGAAAAGAGCTGTATTGTGTTTACTAGAACGAGAAGTTCTGGAGTTGTAAGAGAATCTGTGAAAAGTTATAGTGGAATAAACTTCTGCAAGTTTTGATCTGCTTTGGCTTCAAATCTTTCGAACTCACCCACGCAACAATATATTGGTTATTTGACATTTTTAAGTGTAAGGTGACTTTCCCCTTATAAGTGTGCTACAAATACTTGGACAGAACTGATCGAAATCGTTTGTTCTTGGAGTGAAGACATCTGCTGTGAAACCACTTTATCGCTATTTTAAACTGGATTTTGTGACTGACGTTAAATATTGAATTTTTTCCTTCCAAATTTGAAATCTTTTTATGAGTGGGAACGCTGTTGTCCTCCATAAAAAAAAAGGTAGGGAAACGTCTTACCCCGCGGTTTCCGACCACTATACTCACTTGCGAGTACTCAACAGATTTTTTTAAAGACAGGCACAAAATCAGAGACGCCTAATGCACTCTCTAATTTAATAAATAAACAACAGAAATCATATTTTTTATTTATATTCACCTTTAATCTGTAAATGTGAATGAATAAGCTCAATCCACTATGTTGTTAAGTAAACCCTTCATCTTCGTTACTTTTTCACTTATACAGTATACACCCTACAAGTGTTTAAAAAGTGTATAATAATACTCATACAGATTTAAAACAAACTGGATATGGGATTGTTATGTACCAAATAGTTTATGAGAGTGTTAGTGATTTTGATGGATTTTGTTTTTAAACTAATCATCTCCCATTTTAATCTTTGTTCAATTCCCGTGAACTCTTAAAATGTGTACAAACAAAATTTTAAATAGTAAGTGAGAATATTTTTTAAATACTTCCCTTTACAGTGACACGCATGCGCTCACACTCACAGTGCTTCACCTCTGTAGTGTATTGCATTGTGCATTCTAACTTTTTGGAATGCTACTTTTGGCGTTTTATAATATTAACTACTTACGATTTATATTCGCCATTAATTCCTACTATACTAAACTTCAACTTAACTTGACATCACTAGACGGTAGATCGTCGTTCTCATAGGTATTTAATCCATTTTGGCGGCGTGAAAACATAATGTTCGCTAAACCACAACCATGTAGAGAACAAAAGGCTACAAGGTTTGGCGAGAATTATGTCTTCACTCCACTAAAATGGATTAATTGCCTATTAGCACGGTGAAGATCTATAGTCTAGTGATGTCAAGTTCAGTTGGAGTTTAGTATAGTGATGTGTAGCCGAATGTAGACATTTTATTGCCAAGTAAAGAGTGATGTTATTTTTTACCATTGAACATTTACAGTTGGCAGGAAAATCTGTTACTTATTAAGAATTTTTCTCACCATTATTATCTAAATGAAGGGAACAACACGAAGGGAGGGAAGGAGAGAGAGGGGGGGGGAAAGAGATTCACCTTTCAAAACCAGTTATCCAATCAGGAATTGCTTAGTAACGTCTAAAAATATATCAGTGGTTTGTGACGTCATATAATTGAAGTTTATTTTTTCAGGGTGAACACTGTTCGTGACCAGCACGCATTATTTAACCAAAAACGCCATCTTGATATAGACGCTTGTTGATGTTTTTGTTAAATTTATTATTCGATTTCTAAATCAACAACAATATACATGACTAGTTGAAAACTTATTTAATGGAGTGAAATCATATGAGTACCATCATAATATATAAATTATCGAGGAGAAGTCTTCCAATAATTTTGTTGATCCAGTTTCCAGGTCAACGTTTCCGGTGACAAAGTTGAAACCAAAGCTCAAGCGCACTAAATCCTCAAGGTTAGTCTCAAAATATTTCTTTAGTGGTAAGGCGGTTAGATTTTAGGACTTCAACGGTCTATTCCTAGCAGGGTTGCCAGATGAAAAAAGTAAAATAATACCAAATTGCTGACAAAATAAGGCCAAACTGTGACGTCATCGATAAATTGATGCCAAATGGGAAAAAATGCATGATTTTAGTGTTCAGTATGATAAAGGCTTAAAAAATAGTTCTCTAGATTCACTAGGATGTCTCTTTGGTCATCCTAAACAACAAACATTTTAAAATTGAAATTTTTTAATTAAAAATTAATTATTTTTTAATTTTAAAAATTGTTCAAGAAATTTTTTGTCTAAAATACTTGTGTTTGGTATCACATAAATGCTAAAAAAAAGTCTTTCTAAAGATAAACCATCCTTTGGGCATATAGTTTGTCATAAGCGTAAAGTACGGGGGGGGACAGGGGGGGGGCTGGCCTCCCCACTTTTAAATTCTGGGGGGCTGCCTACCCTGATTTTTGTAACACTATCTCCTTTTTTCCCTTCCATTCTCCAAATAAATTATAATAACTGTTTATTGTTGGTATTATATGAGAAGTTGTGTCATACCTAGATTTTCGAAAAATTAATAGATTTCGATAATTTTTCGAAAAATTTCATCTTTCGTCAAAACTCGCCCCCTCATGTTTTTTGAAAAGTTGACACCTATGTAGTTTGTTGAACATAGAAAACTATGAATACTTTCCAGTCAAAGTACAATGGATTGATAAAATCATACCCACAGAATTTTTGTGTGTACAGGTATTAAAGCCTGTTGAACTCTTTGTTAATAATGTGAAATACATGAATGCATAGGTAAATGGAAAAGGTGGGGGGGAGGAGACCAAAAATTTTGCAGTATCTGTCATCATTAAGACAGAGTTCATCCTAGGCATTTTTCAAGGGGCGGCGCACCCTGCCTGCCCTTTTTCCATAAAAATAGCGCCCTTCTTGCCTTTTTTCTATAAAAATAGCTCCCTTCCTGCCCTTTTTCAGAAAAAATTTCATCTTGAAAGAATTCGAAAAACTTTTGTTTTTTTCCTTCCCAACAGTACGCAATATGTGGATCACCCCTACTGAAATCGGCTGTCGCCCATGCGCATTCATGTTCAAACGCGCAACGTATATATATCAGGGACTGAAACCATTGAGTAGATGTCCATATAACGTGCTTCATTAGTAGGTGGATTGTAGGGCGCCGTCTAACTATTTCCCAAGTGCACATTAGTAAACTTCGATGGCCATTTCGTACGTGTTTTGATTAAGTGTATTTCGCTGGATTTTTACCATGCCTCCTTCAAAATAGTGCAGAAAGGAATTTGAAAGACTTGAATAACTTTGTTAAAGGTTTATAACTATCAAATGTTTACACTAAGAATTTAAAAAGAATATTTTCGTTTGGACACGCGTAATCGCGATGTCCTCCTGTTAAATTTAGGGGGTGTTTTTGGTAATTTGCCTGTTACCAATTAATTTCTAAACATCCGTTTTACATTTAAAATTAAACATAACAGGAATGCAATCAAAATCCCAGATTATTTCCGATTTTTAAAAAAATAAAACTTCTATTACAGCTTAGATAATAGCTGCATGCACGGCAAAAAAAATCGCCGTTTTGACTCTAAATTTGATCCGATTTGGAAAATAAAAAAATGCACAAATTTCAAGACATAGTTCAAGTTCTTTAGTTGGAATACTCCTTGTGATATCCCACAATGAATAATGTTAAATTTGGAGAAACTCTATTCTCTCTCTGACAATAGCAAACCTAAGAGATGAAGTTTAAGGTTGATTCATTCAAACTTTAGAAAATTTTGAAAGAGTGAAAAGTTCTTATCTTAACACCATTTTCATTATACTAAAACATTCTTATCTTAATTTTACTGTATTATAAATTGATAATTTTATAAAAATTACTATTTGATGAAAATGTTACTGTGTATATTGCACTTTAATTTTAATAATTTTCTCAGTCTCATTCCAGCAGAATTAGGACTGAAGCATTTTATCAGTATTTTGATATCTTTTAAGTTTCTGAGCGAGTTTTTGATTCACGGATTTTTGCATTATAATTTTTTTTTCAGAATATTGAAAATTATTTACTGTGGTAGAAAAGTATAACAATATTGAAATTGTGGCAGAAAACGCATATTTCTGCAATTGGCCATAAAAGTGCCCTCGTAAACAGGAAGTGCCCTTTTTTTGGAAAATAGCACCCTGCCCTTTTTTATTTCTAGGATGAACTCTGCATAAAAATTAAGAGTTTTTCTATATGCCTATTAGTCGCAAAATGTTTATGTATATTAGATTATTTGGTTATCAAACAGTTTAAAGAGAAAAATTGGGAAATTTTTTAATTATTTGAAGTGTTACTTAAAAAAATGCCAGAAATTTTGTATTTTTTTACGTTGTTTTTTTTCAGTTTCTCAAATGAGGTACAAACAATACCCTTTTGTCTCCATTTAGGTAGAAAGACACATCTGAAAAGTGCGCAAATGATATCAAATCCAAATAAAACGTTAAATTGTTACATGAGTTTGATTTTTATGCGAATGAATATTTAGAAATAATAAAAGTGTTTTATTATTAGAATGAAAATTATATATTTTAGTATAAGGGGGGTGTTGAACTATAAACATCAAAACTGGACATTTAATTAAATTTTCAATATTTTACAGGTGCATATATATGTTATAAGTATTACGATTGATCAAAGTTTACTTTTTAAATGTAAATTTTTTCTCTGAATTATTTGTTCATAAAGAAGTATGATGAAGCCATTCTTAAAAGTTATTTAGAAAAATCTAAATTTCACTAATCATGCCAAATTAAACTTTTACAACCGTCACAGTAACCATCCACTTTAGGACGGACCACTATGCTTGGCTTTAGATGGGTGGCTGATGGCAATCGCACTGATTTTGCTTAAAGTATTTTGAGATTCGTTGGCGAGATAGAACGACTAATTTCCCCATCCCTTTTGGGGCAAGATTCTTGGAAACCCAGTCCATTTATTATCTATCTTAATTGATGTCTCCCTTTCCCCTTAAAAAAAACCTGCTGTTATTCTGCTTAGAGCCTCCTTTGCATCCTTATTCGGACAATCATTCGACCCCCTACCCCTCTTATTGTCATTTTCGGTCGTTACTGATCAGCTCCTGAGGCCGAAAAACAAGATTAAAGAAGGTATTGCACTTAACTTCAGGCTAAAAGCGTATCTTCTCACTCAAAAAGTTTGAAAAAATGGGGAATATTTATTTGTTTTAAATGGGATTTTTTCCAACTTCAGAAGTTATGGGGAAAAAACAGTAAAAAATAAGGCGAAATTAAAGAAAAGGCCAAACGTAAATTCTTAAAGCCAGGCACTTCTAAAAAAGACCAAATTTGGCCTTAAGAAGGCCAATATGGCAACTCTGATTCCTAGTTGACGTTAAAATATCGCCAAGCCGATTTGGTGCTTTTTTGTAGGCGAGGAAGTTCTAAATTTAACAATCCCTTTTTGGACGCGCATGCGCAGAGGCGATTTTATGATAATCCTAATGGAAATACGTTAGGGTGGGAGAAGAAGTGTTTTTTTTTTTTTTTTTTTTAAATTTTAAGGCAAGGCAACTTTTGAATTTTCTTTTGGTTAACGTCTTTCAAAATATTGTATTTTTTGTAAATACTAATTAAAATAACTTGTATTTTATTGCTTATTTTTATATTCGTTTCGTTTTACCGTAAGTGTCCTACTGGAAATGCTGTTTAATTTGACAGCAGCGATTTAAATTTCGCTTCGGTGCCCGTCTTTTTCATAGGTATTGTTTGTTCTTAAATATTATAATATGTAGTATTTTATTTGCATATTCGTTATGCTTTTCATCTTAACGAGGGCATCCTGCCGGAGGAAAGGCCGTTTGCTTTGGCAGCAGCGATATGAATCTCGTGTCGATTCTCGTCTTTTTTTTTATACATAATTTTTGTTATTAACTAGTATATATTATTGTTTAATTGCATATCTTTTACGTTTTCAGTCATTTAATTTTAATATTGCTGTTGTTCATAATGTTTTCAGTCATTTTGAATGCAGGGAACAGCATCGTGAAATCTTGTCTGGCTATATGCTATATGGGCTGTTTGTTTTGATGGCAGCATTTTGTATCTCATGTCGCTGCTGCAATTTAATGTGGCTGTATTATAAACACTCCACGACTATGCACCTTTTTTATCCGTATTTTTTTGTAATTAACTGGCAAATTAAGTGGTATTTTATTATTTGTTTTCTTATTCCTTCTATTTACAATTGTCATTTACTATTAACGGCCGTTTTGAATCAGCTGCCATCTTGATTTCTCATTTCAAATCGGCCACCATGTTGAATTAGCAACATTTGGCCTCGTCGCCAATTTTTCAAAAGAGCGCCGACCCATAAACGTAAACTAGGAATTTACCACATCAACTTTAAATAATCTTCTTATAATAATTGAATTTTCTTTCACGCTTTAATGAGAATGAATGAATTCCAATTAGAAGGCTCAAACTACTTATGTTGAAAATTTCAAAGCAGTATCTCTATTTGAAGTCACTTTGTAAGAAATAAATTAATTAAAAAAGAACTAATTAAAATTTTAACATTCTGTTTGACAAACATAAAATTAGAAAGCCAAAACTTCTTATGTTGAAAATTTCAGAGCTCTACTTCAATTTTGAGTAGGTTTCTATAGATCCACAGAGTCACAGACACACGGCTTGTTTTATTATTATAGATTAATTGTCTAGTAGATTCAAGCAGGGTCTATTCCTAGTTGACGTTAAAATATCGCCAAGCCAATTTGGCACTGTTTTGTAGGCGATACAGTTTTAAATTTGGCAACCCCATTTTTTTTATTGACGTGCTTTGGCTTGAACCTTTCTATACCACAAATCATGGAGCTGGTTCGTTTCTCAATTTTTAATATTGGAATTCCGTATTGACGACATTCTGGCTTTGTCGCCAACTTTTCAAAAGTGCGCCAACCCATAAACGTGAACTAGGAATTTACCTCAAGCAGTCACAAACAAATATTGTGTTATACATTTAACGAATAAAAAATTTTGGGAGGTGTATTTAAAATTTGTTCCCAAGTTCTATCCAGGGCTCCAGTCTAACTGCTTTATACTAGGCAACACACTTGTCTAGTATGTGAGACGACTCTTATTGAATTCCGATTCTCAGTGCTTCGTAACTCTTGCTTTGAAAAATAAGTAGACAAAATGGGAAATGTGTGTTTTAAGTAGTAGTTATCGATTCTCCCTTTCGAAATGCAAAGATCTCTGAAATGATCTCTGATTTGAAATGCAAAGATCTCTTTGGAAGGTCAATCTCCAAGTCATTGTCCCTAGAGGACTAGTATATTAGTTTTAGTGTTAAGAAATTTGGATGCTTTATAGACTTCATTTAGATCTTTTAGCGCAACGGAAAAAAAATGATGCAAACAAATGTATAAAAATATTAATTTACTGTAAAATTAAGATACAAATGTTTTGATTTAGTAAATGTTAAGAGCAAGATTCTGAGAAGTTGAACCACCCCTGATTCACACCATCTCCGATTGCCCTAAAAAAATTACAAGTTGCTACTACCCTTATTGGATGATAAAATCTGAAATTATTTATGCCGACCAAACGGCATAGTGGTTAGCGTGCTAGCTTCTAGACCGCGAGGTTGCGGGTTCGAGTCCCGTGGTAGGCATGGGTGTTTGTAAACGTATGTTGGCTTGTCTAATGACGAATGTTTTGCCGCATTATAGCCCTCGTGTTGCTGACGGCGCCAGATAATCTGAAAACAACCAACCAACTGAAATTATTTATTCCGTAGTTGCACCGTTCAAATTCTATCGCCGGTCAAAGTTCACCTTTAAAAATGAAAAATTTGGTGTTTTTGTGACACATGAAAACTATTTTTATCCGTATAAAACTTCATAAGCAACTTGCCACCTGTAACACTGGACAAAATAAAGCTTGACAAAATAAAGCTAGGGAAGTTTTAACAGAATATGGCAGAGATTAAAAGTGTGTAGAACAAGCCGTTCAGTGATAGTGTTTAAAACCAGGGTGGCTACAGAACCTGGAATTCAGGAAAATGTCAGAGAATTTCACTCTTCTGAAAAAATCAGGGAATTTTGTAAAATTACTCTTTAATCAGGGAATTTTGTAAAATTACTCTTTAATCAGGGAATTTTGTAAAATTACTCTTTAATCAGGGAATTTTGAATTTTTTTCCCCATTCCCGGTGCAGACGGCATTGAACAAAAAAAAAAGTGTTTTTCTAAAAGCCCCTCAATATCTGGCTAGTTGGCTGATTTGGGAGTACTATGGTTCTGATCTTTTTCTATTCTGAGCAGCTAAGCCTAACCAGCCAATCCCCTCCCTCTGTCTGTCGATGTTCCGCTTTTTATTTTTTTACTATCTGGGATCATTGTTATGCCTGGAACTATTATTTGCGTGATAATTCTGTTAGATTTTTGGTTATTCTCTATCTTAGAATCGCGGATGCCTGCTCCTTATTGTTAAAACAAATCCTTAAACTTCAATCTGATTGCATCATTTACAGACATGATTATTTTTCTTCTTATCTGCTTTTTTTGTCAACAGAAATATATTAGAAACTTTATTATTTCTGTTAGATTTTTAGTTATCCTATAACTTAGAAGCGTCCTATAATGTAAACGTCGGCAGAAATGCACATCAGGGAATTTTTAAAAGAATTTTCTAGAAATCAGAGAAATGTCAGGGAATTTCGTTTCTCAAATTTTGTCGCCACCCTGGTTTATATTATAGTCTTACTTGATTTCAATATTTTACTTTATTCCTACTACATTCTGACACTTATACTCATATAACACTTACACCTAGGTTAGAGTAAAAAGGAAAACTATTATCTTGTAAGCTCAAGATAAGTCATACCACTGAATAGCACAACAATAAAGTAATTTATAAATGTTCTATGGAGTCTGCACTTAACCTTTGATTAGGATGTTTCTGAAATTATGTCAATATTATAATTTAAAAAAATTCTCTAATGTATACTGCATTTAATAAATTAACATTATATAGTTCATTGTTTTTTTAAGTGAAACGTACCAAATATACTAAAGACACACATTTCTCATTTCAGAATGGTGGATCTTCTACCCTTTCAGAATGGTGTTGCTTGTGTCAAGAATCTTCAATAACACTTTCCACTTGAAACAATGTAATGTTATAGAAATAGCAACAGTCAGCGAGTTTACATATTCAACCTGCACCAAATGGTTATAATTTCAATCTATCCTGAAAGAATTATTGAGGTGTCAAGTTTTAAGCATATATCTTGAGATGAAATAATATACATACCAATGGCTAAATTATAGAATGTACATATGTTTAGTTTATGTACCAATATTTACTATATTTTGCACTAATTGACTGTATAAATTTACAAACTTGGAAAGATTTCATGTTTGTGTAAAAAGAATTTAAAGTTGCCTACCTAATTTCTAGGTTTTGCACCCATTGATTTTTCCCCGAAATATCTTGCTGCTCATTACCTTACTCACACTGGGAAGGAAACCAACATTTGTAAAGTTTGAAATCAACTACTTCGTCTAAAACAGCCTTCTTTACAGGCATCTCCTTATACATACTAGAAACAATATGCATGTTTGTGAGGTTTGCAACAAAATTTTTTCCCAGAAGTCCAGTCTTTCCAAGCATCTCCTTATTCATACTGAAGAGAAGCAGCATATTTGTGAGGTTTGCAACAAAACATTTTCCCAGAAGTCCGGTCTTTCCAAGCATCTCCTTATTCATACGGGAGAGAAGCCGCATATTTGCGAGGTCTGCAACAAAACATTTTCCGATAAGTCCAATCTTTCCAGGCATTTCCTAATTCATACCGGAGAGAAGTCGCATATTTGCAAGGTTTGCAACAAAACATTTTCCCGGAAGTCCATTCTTTCCAAGCATCTCCTTATTCATACTGGAGAGAAGCAGCATGTTTGTGAGGTTTGCAACAAAACATTTTCCGTCAAGTCCAGTCTTTCCAAGCATCAACTTATTCATACTGGAGAGAAGCCGCATGTTTGCGAGGTCTGCGACAAAACATTTTCTGATAAGTCCAATCTTTCCAGGCATCTCCTTATTCATACTGGAGAGAAGCTGTATATTTGTGGGGTTTGCAATAAAACATTTTCCCGAAAGACCGACCATTCCAAGCATATCCTAATTCATACTGAATACAAGCCGCATATTTGTGAGGTTTGCAACAAAACATTTCCCGATAAGTCTAATCTTTCCAGGCATTTCCTTATTCATACTGGAGAGAAGCCTCATATTTGTGAGGTTTGCAACAAAACTTTTTCCCAGAAGTCCCACCATTCCAGGCATCTCCTTACTCATACTGGAGAGAAGCCATATGCTTGTGAAGTTTGTAATAAAACATTTTCCCAGAAGTGCCATGTTTCCCAACATCTCCTTACTCATACTGGAGAAAATCCGCATGTTTGTGAGATTTGCAACACAAAATTTTCTGTTAAGTCCAGTCTTTCCAAGCATCTTCTTACTCATACTGGAGATAAACCGCATGTTTGTGGAGTTTGCAACAAAACATTTTCCATTAAGTCTAATCTTTCCAAGCATCTCCTTTCTCATACTGGACGAAACAAGTCTACGAGATTTGTTACAACAAGGTTCGTACGGTCCTTACAAGCCCTTAAAAACTCAAAAAAAATTCTAAGGCCCTCAAAAATTCTTATTTTTTAAAAAAATCCTTAAAAGTCCTTATTATTTTTTTCCAAGTTAAAAACCTATATTAGCGAAATTCAAAGATTATCCTAAGTGTTTTCGTCCTTCCTGAATTTTTTATTTAAAATAAAAAAGCAGTTTTTCTCTGAAAATATCATCTTTTTTGTTAATTTCTGAAAAAATACAAAAGTTTCAAATAGAATGCAATATGCGGTTCACCCCTAACGAAATCGCCTATTGCGCATTCATGTTCAAACGTGCCACGCACAGACCAGTGACTCGCTGAAGTCATTGAGTGCGTTTGTAAACGTAATATTTTTTGGTTACGAAACCTGACTAAACTGGAATCAGTTTAAATCGTTAAGTCAATTCTCAGCGTCTTTTATGAATGTTCAGTTACGAAGAGTGTCGTCTGCTATTTCTTTACATTGGAAGCGAGTTTAAAATTTACAAAAGTGCACTTTTAGCGTAAAAAATGAAGGAACGTTTAGTTTTTTTATTGCCTCGTGATCAAATACAAAATCCGCATGAAAATTATTTTACTTATATCAATTAAAATACTATTTTTTTAATATAAATATCATCTACTCATTAAGATGTACATAAATACTGGTTAATTTTTAGAATGTATCAGACTGTTTTAACATAATAACAACAAAGATTTTGTATTTAGAACTAAATTAAAAAGTTTTGAAGTTTATGCAGTATTGATGATTTAGTGTTTGTAAACTAAAATATGTGTAAAAATGTGCAATTGGATTGAATGATAAAGGATAAACACAAATATAAATAAGATATTAAAATAAAAGTTGAAACCATATTGTTATCCAAAGAGAAAGATGATCTCAATTAAATTGAATTCTTAACACATGAAATTTCTCTCATTAAAAAGCTTGGAAGCGATTTTGCTATTCAATAATTATCAGAAATAGTCTTCAGCACATTAAAAATGCTGTTTGTAATATTTTTTAGTTCTTCTGCACTAATGCAACTGTTTACTTGGAAATCACCAAATTTAGAGAGCATATCAATCCCGATACCAGAAGTAAGTTTGGAACAGAAGCAGTATAGGATACCATAAGAGATTTTTTTTAGTTGAATTGTCGGTATTATTGTTTTGTTCAGTTTCTGGGTATCTCTAGATGGTTGTTTGGATGAGTAGTTAAAATGCACTCTACACCCTCTCCTTGGAAACTTTGCAAAATGCAGCCAAGTTGAATTGACACTACTACTGAATTGTACAAGTTTGTCAAAATGGATGCCAAGTTGTAATGGAACCATACTTGGTGCAAAATCGCCTAAAAAAAAAGAGGGAGGGGAGCGTATAACTCATTCTCACTGGATGAGTTATCAGTAATTTGAAGGTTTTTATTTAGTACACATCTAACGGAAGAGTACCGATATTATTTAATCGAAGCATTTCCCTTTTTAAGAATTTTGTTTGCACCCTACTTTCACTTTTTAATATTATTGTTGCTAATTGCAATTGATTAATTTGTTTACATTGTACTTTCAGCGTTTTATATTATGCAAGTTACGTCAGGAGTTAAAGTATTAAGTCCCCACTGGCAACTTCTTTGCTTTAGCATTTAATTTAGTTGCAAAGGAAAAAAGTTGACAATTGAGTCATATACAACTTTTTTTCCCTAATATTCAAGGTGGTGGCTCGAGTGAATTATGATTTTTCAAAGGGCGAGGACACCCGAACGGTGATCTTTTGTAGGCAAAACGGTTATATATTGTGTGAGTATTCTGTACAAAACACTAAATAAAGCTCTCTTTGCTAACCTGCCGCATAAAAACACAACTTAAATAAAGGTAAACTAAGTGCCAAAACTTCACCCACAATAGTACACAAGTACCATCTTTTTAATTGTTCGCCTCGAAAAAGATTCTTGTCTACATAAAAAGGCTTTTTTTACTGTCATGGCTCGGATTATGTTTTTCAACCTTTGAAAAATTAAAATTTTTACTGTAAAATGTCTCTATTTAGCTGAAAAATAAAATTTAAAGGGGGACTAAAACCCCAAATATTTTGAAGATTATTGATACCTTGCAAGAAATGATCTTTCACGGATATTGAAAACAACTATTTCCCACATATCCTCAAACAAGCTTATGCAGTGCTAAAATTGTTACCATGAATAAAATTACCATTAATTATCCCACTTTTCGAGAAAATACCTATGCGTCCCTCCCTTCTAAAACCACTGAAATCCATCTCCCCCAACACACTTTTAAAAACACTCAATCAGCCTAAAAACTACTAATGAAAAATAACATTAACCTTTAAATGTAGTGACACTGGGGAAAAGTGATTTTTTTTTTTTACATTTGAAAACTTTCAAACTATTTAAGGTATATATATATTATACTATTATGAAAATGTATTGTAGTACTTTGTATAAAGATATAAGTATTTTTATTAATAAATACTGTTACACTTGGTCAACTTTTAACTTTGGAGGAACTTTCTTTTAAGTTAAATTTCTATTCTTGTTTCATAAAAAGAAAAGCCATATTTTATAAAAATATTTTGGAGTTCTCTATTAATTTAATTTCATGAAAGTATGTACATTTACAAGCACTATTTAAATCCAAATAAACAGTTTTGTCTACAATGTTGAATCATTACTTCACTTAATCTTACTTCTAAGTAAAAAACTAAGTTGCAGAATATTCATTAAAAAAACAATAAATTTTGGACCCTTGTTCAATCTTAGTGTTAGGAAGTATAAATTATTTCCTTACTAGTTAATATTTTTATTATAAGTTAAAAAATTATAAAATTTATTTGTGAACATGGGGGTATCTCGCCACTTTTTTTTCACCACTGCTTGTTTTAGAATTGAGATGTTTATTCAAGTCTGCAGAAACATGTAAAAAGTGTATCTTAAAGCTTAAAAAATTATTCTACAATTTCATATTTACAACTTGGCATTCCTTTTCACAAATGGTAACAAGTAAAAGTACAATATTTTAATTATATTATTTCTAACAATAATAGTATTTGTGCTTCAAGTAGTTTTTTTTTTTAATAATATCTAATTGTTCTATATTATTCATTATGACAGTTATTTATAAATTAACTATTTTAAGATTTTACATCGATGGCCAAAAACTGAGTTGTTTCGCAGTTCCTGCAATTTAAATACTAGTATCTTTTTCCTTTTACACCTCCTAATAGTATATATAATAGCTTTTTTTAATCACTATTTTCCTACATGGATGTTAATTTTTCAAAGCAGGCTTTCACAGAAAATTTTCAACTAGTTTATCATACTAAATACCATCCAAGATATAATTTGACATCACAAACCTAGCTAAACAATTATTTTGAATTATTGACATAGCATGTGTATTTTTCAAATCTAGTACATCTTCACTAAGGTGTTCATTATGACAATTCATTCAGTTATGATCTGCATAGCAAAATTTAAAATTTTTTTCATATAATTCCATTTGGTTCAAGTGTCTATTGTTAGATTTATTCTTTGAAATATTTGCTTTTATATTTTTGTAACATTAATCTGCTTATTTTCTTTTGAAGCACAGCAACAATTGCGTTAGTCCATATTGGTTGGCCCACCTGATGGCTGTGTGGTCAACTCTCTGGCCTCGCATGCCAAAGGTACAAATCCTGAGTTAGGCATGGATGTTCGTTGTGGTTCGGAATCCACGTTTATCTATTGTTAGATTTATTCTTTGAAATATTTGCTTTTATATTTTTGTAACATTAATCTGCTTATTTTCTTTTGAAGCACAGCAACAATTGCGTTAGTCCATATTGGTTGGCCCACCTGATGGCTGTGTGGTCAACTCTCTGGCCTCGCATGCCAAAGGTACAAATCCTGAGTTAGGCATGGATGTTCGTTGTGGTTCGGAATCCACGTTTATCTATTGTTAGATTTATTCTTTGAAATATTTGCTTTTATATTTTTGTAACATTAATCTGCTTATTTTCTTTTGAAGCACAGCAACAATTGCGTTAGTCCATATTGGTTGGCCCACCTGATGGCTGTGTGGTCAACTCTCTGGCCTCGCATGCCAAAGGTACAAATCCTGAGTTAGGCATGGATGTTCGTTGTGGTTCGGAATCCACGTTAATCTGTAGGTCCAGACTTGATTAGCCATCATTGTGCATAAAAATAGGTCGTCGAGTGTAAAACCAACCTATATTGGTTGTCGGACCGTTTGGTAGTTAATCATGTTTTTTCCAAATTGAAACATGCAGAATGTTTCCAGTAAAGCCCTTGCACCATAAAACATCGTCAACCAATTCGAAACACAAATATGGGAAAGTTTCCCCTTCATAGACTTACACTAAAGTATCTCCTTTTCAGAGAAATAGTGACTTAACAATGGTTCAATACAAAAGCCTTGAGATATAGCTCTTGTGCAAGGCAATTTCTAACCTGATCAATCATCTCTTTTGAAACAATCGAAACAATGACAAATCTTTAAATATATATAGATGTGTATAAATACAGTACAATAAAAAATATTTCAAGCATTTCCCAATTGCAATTTGTATTAATTAACAGAGAACTCGATAGAAATTTTTTCTTTACCTAATTAGTTCAGTATACCTTTCCACCACAATATTTAAAAATTGTGATTGTTATTTATATGACTTGATAGTGTTAATTAAATACATTGAATTATAGTTTGCTTATGATTAATAAACACATAATGTTCCTGTTGCATAAATATTAAAATATTTTCTTTGCACATAATTATGCATATCCACTCTTGAAGGAAAATTTCTGGCTATGCTCCAGATCAATTACATCTATATATTTAATAGGCAATACGTTTTTTGGGGTTAGTCCGTCCGCCTAAACCGCTCAACCAATTTCAATGATCAAGGTGTCATTTTAAAGGAAATCAGCTGTAGATTTGCCAAAACTTCCCAAAATAATTTATTAACATTTTATTAATTAGTTAAATTTCAATATTTTTCATCATTAAGCTACTACAAAGCCTCAATGATTTTGAATATATGAATGGCAACATCCTTACGTATGTAAATAATAAACCCGTTGCTAATTTTAAAGCTCTTTTTAAACTTTTCGTTTCAAAGCTGATTTTTTCTGTTTTTCTGAAGCATTTTTGTATTACAGTAATTATTATTTTGAAGTATTTCTATCCAGAAAATACCTCGCGTTGGACGTCGTTCTCTAACGGGGCGACGTGAACGAAACAATCACTCTCGGCGTAATACGTATGTTGGCGGATAGTATATTTAACTTTCTATTATGAAACTTGCAATTTGGGTGTTTTCTCTATTAGGCCTTACATTAAATTTATAAAAATTTGATTACATTTTTTATGGCTGGCAAACCTATTCAAGCGCAGCAAGATGTTTTAACCACAAATTCGAGCGGCAAAGCCGCTCAATACGAGCGCAGCGAGGCGTTTTGGGGTTGGCGAGCGTTAGCGAGCAGGGGGTGAAGCCCCCTAGTAGAAGTAATAATAAGGAATGACAAAACAATATCAAAAATTTAATCTGAAAGTTTAGTCTCCTAAAAGCATTTTTATTTACATTTTCAAAAGTTCTGTGTTCATAAAATTGAAACAAATTTAAAGACTAAATGTAATGCGACATTAATTAAATAACAGCTTCTTTTAATGAGGCAGCAAACATATTAAAATTTGTTTCAAGTTAGTATTATATAAAAGAAAACTTGGAATCAGCACTATCTGTACAGAAATATTGTGCCCTTGTGTACTTTAAAAAATTTCATTACCATTGGAATAAGTTTCAATAGGAACACAATAAGAATTCAGTTTTAGTAACAAGATTTAAAAATATACAATAAGTAGTGTTATCGTATAAATTTATTTTCAAGAAAAGCCGAAGAATTCCCAAGTTTGTGTATATAAATAATAAAAAAACATGATAAAGTAAATTTTATTGAAACAAATTTTCAAAACTCGTGCAAATCCAAAAAATTGAGAAAAAAACAATAACTAATATAATAATTTCCACGCCAAATAAAAACATTCGAAAAACCTACAAATTTTCAAGTCCAAACCCAAAACAAAATATTTTCAGTGGGAAGGGAGTGGGGAAACACCAGCTCGAACGGAATAAACCGAAACCGGAATAAACCACCTTCTACCTTCTAATCCGAGAGGCGACTGCAATTTTTTGATCCCATCGAACATCATTCTGAATTTTTTATAGAAATTGGAGAAAAGTGAGTAGATTACGAATCCACTGGTCTGCCGTGGTAAAAATGGCTGAAACTGATCAAAAATCGACTTGGAATGAGCTGAACTAAAATCCGATTGCCAAATATATCATAACTTGCCAAAAAGAGAACACACTTTTTCGTCTGGCAACCCACTGCATTTTGATTTTCAATGAGAAAAAACGCAAACGATTTTTGATCTCTGTCTCGGAAAATTTGTAACATTTAAAAGTAAGCCAAATTGGCGACATCAGTACGTCATCAGTGACGTAATGTTTATTGCCAATTTGGCTCATTTGTGAAAGATGCAAAGTAAGCCATAGCCACACATCCGAATCGTCTGCAACCTTCTTAATTGAAAATTAAAGAGTGGGGGTTACCAAATAAAAAAAAAAAAAATTCTCATTATTTGGCATGTTATGGTGCATTTGGCAAATGGATTTAGTTTAACTTATTAAAAGTCGATTTTTGACCAGTTTCGGCTATTTTTGCAACGGCAGACCAGTGGATTCATAATCTACTCTCTCTTCTCCTATTTCTATAAAAAAATTCAGAATGATGTTCGATGGGGACCAAAAATTGCAGCCGCCTCTCAGTCTATTCGTTAAAAAAGTTCGGTAACCAACTTAACCAGTTAAAAAAATTCGAATTTACGAACGGACAGTTACAAAACCAGTTAAGATTACGAACGCTTAGTTACACGGTTTTGCCTCAGGCTACATAACTCCCTTTTTCAGTTCGAGTTTACGAACGCAGCCATTGAATGGCTTTTGATACCAGGTGCATTATTAGTAGGTGGATTGCTGGGGCTATCCCAAAAATTACAAATCTTAGTTAGCACGTATGCCCGTTTCATGCGTACCTTGATTAAATGACATTCTCTGGATTTTTTTTTACTATGCCTTCGTACTCAAAATAGAGAAGAAAGTTATTGGAAACGGTAGTTTAAAAGTTATTTTAAGTTGTATAAACCATCTAGTGTTTTTTACTAAGCATTTAAAAAGAATGTATTTCTGCACCGATACGCGCAATCGCGATGCTCTCTTACTAAATTTGGGGGAACGTTTTGTGTAATTTTAACTTTTGCTAATTAATTTCTGAACGTCCGTTTTATATTTGAAATTAACTATCACAGGAATGCAATCAAAATCCCGGATTATTTCCGATTTAAAATGTATATACACATCTTTTAAAGCTTATAGTTGCTGCATGTACGACAAAAAATTGTAGTTTTATGCAGAATTTGATCTGATTTTGGAAATAAAAATTCACATATTTTAAGACATAGTTCAAGTTCTTTAATCAGAATATTTTTTTTGTGATATCATGAATCTGGTATATTTTTAATAGTTGGATTTTATTGGACTAAATTTGGAGAAATACTATCTCCTGTCTAACAAAATGGCTAAGCCTAAAAAGTGTTAAACGGTTGGATTTGATCAAATTTTCGAAAATTTTGCATTGGAGTTGATTGTAAATACTTTATTCTTAGCTAAATTTTACAGTTATAAATTGCTATTTCTATACATATCAGGGTGGCGACAGGCCGGGAATTCAGGGAATTTTACTCTTCTGGACAAGTCGGGGAATTTCGTAAAATTACTCTTTAATCAGGGAATTTAAAAATACTTGAGTTTCTCTTCTCGCATTCCCCGTGCGGGTGCGGACATCTATCTCGGATCGCGTCACGTGAAGTGGATTCCGTGAAGTCGGCGCCTTATTTTTAGAAAAAAATCCTCAAACTTCAATCTCACTGCATCCTTTAGAGACATGATTATTATTTTCTTGCCTCGCGTCTTTCGTCAACAGAATATATTAGAACTCAAATTATTTACGTATTATTTATGTTAGATTTTTAGTTATCTTATAAGTTAGAAGCGCGGCCTCCGGTAGCCTTTTTATTAAAAAAAAATCTTCAAATTTTAATCTAACTACATCCTTTACAGATATGATTATTTCTCTTCTTGACTTGCTTTTTTTGTCAACAGAATATATTAGAGCCCTAAATTCCTTAATATTTCTTATATTATTCCTAATATTTTTTTTTTTTTATAGACCCATGCAAAAAATATCGCCAAACTGGCCACTTTTACTTTCAGTTACCCATATGTATACATAGGGTCACAGTATAGCAGTCGGTAAAAAAAAAGAAAGAAAAAAATGATTTTTTTCCCCTGATTTCAAAACATCATGGGACATCCTGATTTCAAAAAAGCCATCTAGAAATAGTGTATGTATGTGGTCATCCAGGACCGTCTCGATAAGCGCTGCGCGCAAAGGTCGTTCTACTACTTACCCGGGCCTGCTCCTGCATTTCGTGACGTCACAGAGTTGATCCATTGCTGAACGTGTTTTCCCCCATTCTATAGTGTATTTTAAGGCCATCTCCGTCAGAAAATTAATGATTTCAAGAGCTTAGATATAGGAACCCACATTTTTTCCCCAGAATGATAAAAAAGTGTACACTTAATTTTTTTCTAACATAAATACATACTGATTATGTAGATTTTGGTTCTTAATAAATGGCTATAAAACATGTCACAGAAATTAAACATACTAAAAGTATTCAAAATAATGTTTGTCAGTTGCGTGAGAACAATTGGAAGACCGTTTGCTGTTTTATTCGTCGTTAATAAATTTACTAAGGCTATGATCTGTTACTGTGATATAAGTGTTCTTATATATATATACAGTGGTAGAGTGGTGAAAAAAAAGTTTCGGGACGCCCAAAATTTGGTGACAAGTGCAACCTCCTCCCCCCCCCCCCCCCCCCTTCTCCCAACTTCAATTTTATATTTTATAATTTCGTAACTTATAATAAAAATATTAACTAGTAAAAAAAAAAAAAAATTATACTTTCTAACATTAACATTAATCGAGGGTCCAAAATGTATTGTTATTTTAATGAATATTCGTCGACTTAGTTTTTTTACTTGGAAGTAAGAGATTAAAGTTAATTAATAATTCAATATTATATACATAATGTTTATTTAGATTTAAATAATACTTATAAATGTGCATATTTTCATAAAATTAAATTATTGAGAATTATATAAAAAAATGTTTTTTAAAAGAATAGCTTGTCTTTATATGAAACAAGAATAGAAATTCAACTTAAAAGAAAGTTTCTCCCAAGTTAAAAGTCGACCAAGTGTAACTGTATTTGTTAGTAAAAGTACTTATATCTTTATACAAAGTAGTACAATTCATTTTTGTTATAGTATATATCTATACCATAAATAGTTTTAAAATGAAAAAATAAATCACTTTTCCTCAGTGTCACTACATTTAAAGGTTACTGTCATTTCATTAGTAGTTTTTAAGTGGATTGAGTGTTTTTGAAAGTGGGGAGATGGATTTCAATGGTTTTAGAAGTGGGGAGACGCATGGGTATTTTCTTGAAAAGTGGGGAGACTCGTCACCCCACGTCTACCCACACTTCTAGCACTGTGTATATATATATATATAATTAGATTTCATTAACAGGAGATATTGCAGATACTTAAAAATACATTAAAAAGTAGGTGATAAATACACTTTTTTATACATTACTAATACCAACTTTAGAATAAATGTAATGTTAAAATGAATAATAATTTATTATCCTACACTACATTTGAAATCTTTTTTGGTCTATTTATTCGCGTCCAGCAAAATAGAATAGTTTAAAAAATTTCGAACAAAAACCTTTTTTAGAAAGAAAATATTAATTCTATTAATATTAATCAGCTCTTGAAACTTATTAAAAAAAAGATGATATTGCTTATAAACTTTAGTTTAATGTAGGGTTTGCTGTGGTGCTATATTCCCAAGGTACTTTGCCACCTGATGCATATGATATCGCAGGGCAAATATTCAGTGAGATAATATCTAGTTTGTCACAGCAAAAACTACCAAAACGGGGACAGACGAGATGGACAAGCAATAATAAGATTAATAATACGAAGAAATCAATTTGATATATAAAAAGAATTATAAAACATGCTCGGTATTTGAATATAAGGACACCGATAAATATTAAAATATATATATATATATATATATTATATACTTATTCAAAGGTCTGAATTATAGTATATATTTGTGGTGAAAGGTAAAATAGAAAACATGTTGCCTTTGTAACTATCAACAATTGTGCAAACAGTTGGTAGCCTAAGTATAAAAAAAAAGTATTTTGAGGGAAAGTGCAATATGATATTTCAATATAAAAGAATGGGAATATTATCAATGACTTATAAAATCTTTTCAGCTATAAAATCTCAAAATTTCACATGAAATCTTCAAAAAATGTATCCGATTTCCGCTATGCCCTATTGAAAACAACATTAGACTAGGGATTGAGCATGTGACGTCACACCGTCAATTTTAGCAGCAGAAGCAGGCCCGGGTAAACAACAGGGGTGAAACGAGTTCGAGACGGCCCTGGGTCATCATAATTCCCGAACAAATTGACCTAAGTAGTAGAGGGGGGTACTGGGCGAATACAATAGAAGGGGGCGTGTCCACCTGTCAATCATCCTCTGGTCTTGGACGGGAGGGTTGGGGAGTGACGTCATGGTCACGTGTTCTTAGACAAGGGGTTGGGTGGACGGGAGGGTTAGGGGATGATGTCATGGTCACGTGTTCTTAGGCAAGGAGTTGAGGAGGTAATGTCATCCAAGATGGCCCTTGTGGCAATACTTGTGTTTTACCTGCTCGAACTTGTTTTCCGGGGAACATGTCGGGGCTGAACGATTCCTTACCCCCTATTGGTCGATTATTCATGACGTGAAATTGGTTCGTACCCCCGATTGGTACTGACCTCATGACATTACACTACAGGACTCTGATTGGCTAAAGATTAGTAGGAGTATATGGTATCGAACTCATGTTATTCGCCTGACATTTATTGAAACCATTTTCATTTCGAGTGCTGTTAAGCAAGTTAGTGCACCAATTCAGCTTAGTGAAATTTTCAAGTTTTCCCTCCTGATTTTTGTATGTCATCTACTGAAAATGAAGAGGTCATATTCTGAAGTAAGTGTATTATATTATTTTATTCCATTTTAATTCATATTTTGTTTCTATATTTTTTGTTTCTACATATTTTATTATTGCTATGATGATTTAATTTAAGTAAATCTAATTTCTTGAAAGTAATATTTTCAGTGTTAAGAAATTTTAGTTAATGCACATGCACGTGTTTATCGAGAATTCGTTTTATTGCATTTTATTTCATGTTTTCTTTCTATGTTTTTTATTCCTGCATTTAATTTAAGCTATGTGGTTTTATTCTAAAACTAATTTCTTGAAAAATAATATTTCCAGTGTTAATAAATTTGAGTTAAAAGTAACATGCACATGTTTATCGAAAATTAGTTTTATTCCATTTTAATGCATATTTTGTTTCTATATTTTTTATTTCTACATTTTTTATTATTGCTATGATGATTTATTTAATTTAAGTAAATCTAATTTCTTGAAAGTAATATTCTCAGTGTTAATAAATTCGAGTTAAAAATAACATGTACGCGTGTTTATCGAAAATTAGTTTTATTCCATTTTTATTTATGTTTTTATTTTTTATGTTATGTATTAAGTTATTGTTATAGTAGAACTCATTTGAAAAGAGGATTCAAAATATTTTCGTGTTGTATCGATTATTTTTAAATTTACAAATTTTATTTTGTTTCGCTTAATAGATTGATGATGATATTGATGTTTACCCTGAAGAATCACCAGGTTATACTGAAACAACACCCGTATACACTGAGCTAAAGAACTAAGACTGGAGGGTGGACTCCGCGAGTCGACCGCATTACACCCCATTCTGAAGTGTGAGTGCGCAAATAGGCAAAAGGAGGGGAAATTTGTCTTCTCGTCTTATCTTAATCACCGTGACGCGGAACCAGAGTTGAAGTATTTTTCAATATTTATGACATTTCAAGCTCAAACGTTTATATTTAGTTCTTTTAAATTAAATGAATAATTTTTAATAAGAAACGTGTAGCATTGTAAATTAAGAGTAAAGTCACTGATATGTCTTCCTAAGTACCTATTTAAATAATGTTATTAAGTATATTATATATAAAAGCGTCTTGAAATAATGAGGCAATTTAAATAAGAGAAAAACGTTATTGTATTACTATTGTAGTATGTATGCTGTAAGACATTAAACGTTATCCCACTAATTGTACAAAATATTTTAAACTCTAAAACGGATAGCAATTACAATTCAATCATAGTGTTTTATAATTCTTTTAGCTAGAGAAGTTTGAAAATAGCTACTTTGGAAGACATGCTTTTGAAATTGTATATGTTTAATTCTCACAATAATTAAATAAAACTAAAATGTCCAGAACTTCACACAAGCATTTCTTCGAAATCCTGATTATTCCTACAATATGTCATATCTGAAATATTTACATTTCATGTGGTCTAATTGAAATGAAACTATATCAGAGAGAATAGGTCAACTGCTGTCTTTCAGTTAGACTATTTTTATGTATAACCTTTAAAGTTAATTTTTTTTACCATAATGTTTTAAACGCAATCTAAGATACCGATCTATTAATATTTGCTTCGTCATCTGTTACTCGTGAAGGTCTTCACAACACACTTAGTTTTCAATTCCATGATAAAAAAAAATTTCAGTTAATAGAAATTTATTTATTATAATTCTTAATTTAAAATTGATATTTATAGTAGTTTGGCAGTTTTCCTTCAACATCATGAGCTTGGCTCGTAGAATCATAGTTTTATATACTCAGTACATTTTTATGTGGTTGCTCAATTACATATACAAGTGAAATTCAAAATAGTTGAACATAGAAGCTAATCATATGTAAAGTTTAAGCACATGGTATTTCGGCGATTGATTTTCGGTTCCAATGTTACAGTATATGTTTTTGCGAAACAGATTTTTGGTGAAAATATTCATTTCTAAAAAGCAGAATACGGTTTCCTAATTATAATTATCTTAGGATTCGATTTACCCAAAAAAAGTAGTAAACGTATGCATAAAAGAAGCATTCATCTATTTAACCAGGCATTAAAAGTATCTGAACAATAAATCGGTTTAAAACAATGAATGATTATTTCATCAATTCACTAAAAAAAAAAAAAACTATTCCCTACAACTTATTTTTAATATCCAAAATGTATGTATTTAAAAAAAAAAAAACTAAAGCTCGTACTAATGTGCTTAAACTTTAAGATATGAAATTGAAGTTCCGATCCATCCTCTATCAATTTTCACCATCTGTTTCTGCAATTAAATGCTTAACAAGAAATTATCATTCTAAAATAATTTTTAAAAATTAATAATAAATTTAGTTGCATAGCTTGAAAAGCGGAAAACCGCAGAATGTTTTACTACAACGCGCTGGGCAACAGGGAGAAAAGACATGTTTTGCCTATTTGGCTGTCTGAAATGCGCTTTTGTATGCTTCCGCGGAAGCTCGTTTGGTCGCTTGTTAAGTGATAGGGAGTCGTTACTCCAGTTCAGTATTGTAGCTCAGTGCCCGTATATGACGGTGCAATGGGAGGAACATTTACGCGGAATCTCTATGATGGATGGGTAAATTCATTTTTCGATAAAACTTCATTTCAAATATACAATGTATTGAGTTGCTGTTATAATGTTATAAACAATTGAAAGTCATAGATTGGGAATAATGTTCATTTTTTCATATCATAGCTTGGGAATAATGATGAGGCTAGGAGTGAAACCTCATTGATATTTGAGGAACATCCATTGGGAGATATTTCCGAAGTTTGTTTATTTGATGATGATGATGAGGTACGAAACTTACTAAAAGTTAATAATAATAATAATAATAAAAAAAAAATTAAAACAAGTTTAATTGTAATAAAACTTTTTTTCTCTCTAGATAATAGGTACTTTGACTCAAGGATTTGAGGAGTTGGATGATGAAGTACTGGGTAGATTTAATGAATATGAGATGGAGTGTAATGGTGATGACAATAGTAAGGTAAATATTGAATAATTTTATTTTAAAAATGTATAATAAAAAAAAAACATATGAAAATAATTATACACACATTTTAAATTTGTTTAGTTTTTATGAGAAGATAAAATGTCATTTTCCCCAGATTAATCAGAAGGGCAATGGAATAAATGAAGGTGCAGGGCCCTCTAATCATAGAATAAATGAAGGTGCAGGGCCATCTAATGCTGCAAGTGTTGGTGGAAATGGAACTACTGATTACTGGACTTCTTTAGATGTTGAAGAATCCAATGATGTAAGTTAAACGTGGTCATCTATTACACAAGAGATAATTAATACAATATTTTTGAGAAGTCTAACTTTTGTACTGTTACTATTATATTTACATCATATCAGTTCCTTTTTCAAAAATTAATAATTGCTAGTTTTTTTTCAGTTGGATAAGGCTATTGTTCTAGTAGAGAAGGATAGAAGGGAAAACAAGAAGTATGACGCTGAGGAGATTAATTACTTTGCTTTAATTGATCTAGATAGACTACCTGAGGATGCACGAGGTTCTGTTTTAGGCTCAGTGATTGATGTTGTAAGATGTTTATTTCAGCGTTTACTATCAAGGGTCACTTCGAATTTAAGTTCTCATGACCTGATTCGATTCATAATATTTCATGATACATTGGATAGGCCTATATCTACTTCCCTTAGACGTGTCTCCGACATGACATTTGAGACTATCATGGCATGTATAGAGAAAGTTCTCCAATCAAAGGATGAAATCCGTTCGGATGCAGGATTTTCTGTTAACGTTGTAACATTAAAACGTACCAGAGGCGGAGGAAGGAATCGGCGTCTTGTGAACCCTGAAATTGACCGACTCAAGAAAGGTTCAGTAATTACGATCTCAAGGGATTCATCCAATTTATGTTGTGCTATGGCCATTCTTCTTGGCGTAGCCATAACTGAAAAAGACCCTGATGTAGGTACATTAAAAAATCAACGGTGTGATTTATTAAAAAGAAGAGCCATGAGACTTCACACTATAACAAACATACCAGAAGGACCTTGCGGGTTTGATGAGATCAAAACATTTGAGCGACAACTGGATGTGCAAGTGATAGTAATATCCAGCAGTGAAATGCAAAAAGTGATTATACAATAATTATATTTTTTTACATAACATTTCGTTGACGTAGTGTAATATGTAATTTACATTTATTTGTTCTTATTGTTAGGTTGCATATAAGGGTCCAGAACGAGGAAGAAAGGTATATCTGTGGCTACACAGGGACCATTTTGATTTGATTATCTCCCCTAAAGGATTTTACGGCAATGATTTCTATTGCGAAGAATGCAACACACCATTTAAAAGGTTGTTGGGGCATATTTGCGAAGCCCTGTGCTACGTATGTCGTATGCCCGGATGTAAAAAGGAAGGACCTTTTCGCTGCATCGATTGCAATGTCATGTGTCAATCGGACGTATGCTATAGAGCACATAAGAGAACCAAAATTTGTGACCTGGTATGATCAAAGAGATTTTTTATCATATTTTATTAAATAAGAATTTCATATTTTTTAATATAGAGCATTTATTCTTTTAGGTTTATCTATGCATACAATGCAACAAACGCATTGATAGGAAATTGTGTGCAATGGAAAATCATCGTTGTGATGAAAAAAGGTGCAAGGGCTGCAAGAAATTCGTTAAAGAGGGTCATTTATGTTTTATTGGAAAAAAAGATCCCAAAAAAAACCAACAATAATTTAATGTTTTTTGATCTAGAAACGGATCAAAGTTCGGGAGAGCACCTTGTAAATTTTGCAGTTTTGCAGTATGTTGATGGTAGGCAGCATGTATTTGAAGGTGTTCATGCACTGAATGATCTTTGCACCTTTTTGTTTGTGTCGCAGCATAAAGGATACACTGTAATTGCGCACAATCTCAAAGGCTTTGATGGACAGTTTATTTTAAAATGGCTTTTGGAGAATGGCTTTGAACCTAAGGTGATACCTCAAGGGAGTAAACTGATGTGTATAGAGGTAACATCTTTGCAATTGAGATTCATTGACTCATTTAACTTTTTGCCCATGGCATTGTCAAAATTACCGAAAACATTCGGAAAAGTGGAAATCGCTAAAGGTTATTTTCCACATTTATTCAATACACCAACTAATCAAACTTATGTTGGAGAATTGCCTGAGGCCCACTTCTACAGCCCAAACACTATGTCTCCTGATGACAGATGCAAATTTCATGATTGGTACGATGAGAGGAAGAGGCATACTTTCAACTTTAGAGAAGAGATGTTAATGTACTGTAGGTAAGTATTATAACTATTTTTTCTTCATTTTGAAATTGTTTTGATTGTGGTCAAAATACTTCACCTCTTTTTTTTTTAGTTCTGATGTCACAATACTTCGAGAATGTTGTATAGATTTTCAGCAACAGTTTTTGGATACAGCTGGTGTGGATCCCTTTAGGTAATACATATCATTAAAAAAAAGTTAGACTTTATCTATTATAAAAGTTGAATTCTGTTTAAAATGTATATATATATATATATATATATATATATATATATATATATATATATTTTTAGTTATGTAACGATAGCCTCTGCATGTATGGCCTCCTATCGTTCCACACACATCCCTGAAGCTAAAATTGCTATGATGCCTGAAAACGGATACGTAAATGATTGTAAGAGTAGTGAAGATTGCATCCGTTGGTTGGATTTTGTTTCACTACAAAATAAAATTTTTATTCAGCATGCAAAAAACACAGCAGGAGAAGCAAGAATTGATAATGTTTCAATTGATGGATTTTGTAGACAGACAAACACTATATATCAATATCATGTAAGAGGCTTATTTTTACCCCTTTAAGCATTTTTGCTAAAGTATTCTGTGTTCTTATTTCAGTTTTTTTTTTTTTTTTTTTTTTTTTTTTTGTAGGGGTGCTTTTTTCATGGCTGTCCTCTGTGTTATGATCCGGATGTGGTGAATCCAGTTTCTGGCATCAAGATGAAAATATTAGCTGAAAGAACCAACGACATGACTAGACGACTGAGGAACGCTGGCTATGAGGTGATTAAAAAATGGGAGCATGAGTTTCTGGAGGATAAAAAATCTGACCAGCGGTTAAAAGAATTTCTGCTGCAACATGAAATACAGGACCGATTGAATCCACGCGATGCATTTTTCGGGGGTCGCACCAATGCTGTCAAACTATACTTTGAAGGAGAGGCCAAATATATTGATTTCACAAGTTTGTATCCTTGGTGCAATAAATATGCCAGGTAAAATATATATTTAAAAAAGTAATAATAAATGACATATTTGAAAGTTGCCATCATGTGCAGATTAAATTATATACATATATTAATATGAATTGTGCTCACTGTAAAGTTTTTTCCCCCACGTATTTCGTTTCAGATACCCTGTGGGTCATCCTGAAATTATCACAGAGAGTTTTAAGGATGTATCCCAATACTTTGGCCTAATTAAGTGCAAAGTTTTGCCACACAGAGGATTGTTCTACCCTATACTCCCTTACCGGTTCCTCTAAAAATTGGTATTTCCCTTATGTAGAGTCTGCTGTGAAACGTCACAGCAAGAAAAATGTATACACACTGATGCTCAACGAACCATTATTGGGACTTGGGTGACGGAAGAGGTTAAGAAAGCCATTGAATATGGTTATATTGTTTTAAAGGTAGGCTATTTTCAATATATTTTATTCGTAGGATAAAACATGAAAAAAAAAATTGTTATTTTACTAATATTTTTTTTTATTTATTTCAGATTTACGAAGTGTACCACTTTTCAGAGACGTCGGAATCTCTCTTTAAATCCTACATAGATCTCTTTTTGAAGATAAAGCAAGAATCGTCAGGATGGCCTTCTGATTGTCATTCCCCAGAACAGAAGGATCTGTATATCAGAAATTATTTGGAGAAGGAGGGTGTCGAACTCGATCCTGTAAAGATTGCACCAAACCCTGGCAGAAGGACAGTGGCCAAATTAGCTTTGAATAGCTTCTGGAGTCGATGGGGTATGAACCTTAATAAACTCCAGCTGTCATATGTTTCCACCCTAGAGAAGTTTAACAGCATGTTAACGGATGGAACCAAATGTGTAAGTATATTGGTTTATTATTTTGTCATTGCAACTAAAAATTATCTAGTATGTTTGTTTCACTGCTTTTGTACATATAGATTAAATTTAGTTTAAAATTCTGGTTATAGGTGAACGATGTTTACTTTCCAACGGATAATGTATGCGCGATGCAGTGGCACCATGAAAAGGGTTTCTCTGGGTTGGATATGCATACCAACATATTTCTGGCTGCCTTCACCACCTGTCATGCCCGACTGAAGCTGTATGGGGAATTGGCCAAGTTGGAGAAGGATGTATTTTACTTTGATACAGATTCCATCATATACGCCTCCAATGGATGTAATGACCCTCCTCTCGGTAATTATCAGGGGGAGTTTACTGATGAACTGAATGGAGAGACAATCATAAAGTTTGTTTCTGGTACGTAATCATTTTTATAAGTATTTCCTTTTATCGTGAACAGCAAAAAATAATTGTGATATTTTTAATTAAAAACAATTTGTATATGTATTATTTTATAGGAGGACCAAAAAACTACAGTTACATCACTGAAAAAAATACAGTGTGTAAAGTAAGAGGATTTACCCTAAATTTTCAAAACTCTTTGATCCTAAATTTCGATGTCATGAAAGATCTAGTAACCTCCTTTGATCAAGAAACATCGGTAAATATTGTCAACAAAACGAAGATCTGCAGAGACGCCAAAAAGAGAAGAGTATTCAATAGGGAGGAAATTAAAAAGTACAGGATGGTGTATACCAAAAGGGTCATCTTACCGTATTTTTCAACTGTACCTTTTGGGTATTAGTGCTTGTATATATATATATATATATATATATATATATATATATATATATATATATATATATATATATATATATATATATATATATATATATATATATATATATATATATATATATATATATATATATATATATATATATATATATATATATATATATATATATATATATATATATATAAATTATTTACTTTGCTATAGTCATATATCTATTGTTTGCAAAAATAATTCACTAGTTTGCCAAAATAATTCAATCACATGCAAAAATAAAATCCTTTAGTTTCAAAATATTAGTTGTAAAAAATTATTTACTTTGTTATGATTATGTATCACTAGTTTACAAAAATAATTCATTAGTTTGCAAAAATAATTCAATCATTTGTAAAATTAAAATACTTAGCTGTAAAAATTGCATTGGAATACATGTAAAAATAAATCACTTTGTTGCTGAAAATAAATTACTTGTTTGTAAAAATAATTCAATCACTTGCAAAAATAATTTAAAAAAAAAATAATAAAAATAATTTCTTTAACCGTCAGAAATATAGGAGTAGTTCTGAAGGAATGCGTATAAAAGGGGTAGGAATCTCATAAAAACTTTTATTTACAATGGAACTGTTATATGTGAAACATCCTATGACCATGCTGGTCTCGGGTATGACGTCTAGTGGAAAATCTTTTTTCGTTAAAAAATTAATCGAACACAAGCGAATTTCACCTTTTCCTACTAGTGTTATTTGGTGCTACGGAGAATACCAAGATTTGTTTGATACTATACCAAATGTTGCATTTCATGAGGGATTACCATCTAATATCAATACTTTGCAGAATAGTTTAATAATAATTGATGATTTAATGTCGGAAGTGAGTGGGGATTCAAAAGTATCAAATTTATTTTCTAAAGGAAGCCACCATAGGAATTTAAGTGTCATATTTTTAGTTCAAAATCTGTTTCATAAAGGAAAAGAAATGAGAAACATATCTTTAAATTGTCAGTATATGGTAATATTTAAAAATCCTAGGGATAAAACACAGATCCTGCATTTGGGAAGACAATTATATCCAGGCAAGGACAAATTCTTTCAAGAAGTGTTTCAGGATGCTACCTCAACCCCCTATAGTTATATTTTAATTGATTTGAAACCAAATACGGAAGAGTCCCTGCGCTTGCGCACTGGTATTTTTCCTGGTGATAAAACAGTCGTGTACCAACCTCGTTAGTCATTCATAATATATGTTTGTTAAGTTTACTCTCCTTTATGCAAGGGTAAAAATCCTATAAAAGCCTAATATATTTTACAATAGCTTCATTTGACAACAGTATGCCTATGTGTACGGAACGACAGTTAGGACAGTTAAGAGTTTTATTAAAAAGTAAATCAAAGAAGAAATTATTGAAAAATTGTCCAAATAATACAATAAAATCTTTGTGTGAATGTGCATTAAACTTGCTCCAAGGTAACATACCATTATCTAAACAGCAAAAGAATAAATTAATTCAACATAAGCTCAGTGTTCGTAAATTAGCTGACAAGAAGGTACCATTATACAAGAAAAGAAAATTACTTCGAACTCAAAGAGGAGAAGGATTGTTAAGTATTTTACTACCAGTAGCCATTTCAGCAATTACTTCCCTTATTAATGGAGTTTAGTAAAAAACTCATACTTGTTCCAGAAGATAGATTAAATTCTTTTGTCCAAGATCATGTATCAGAAATGGATAAAAAGATGCACAAAATTCTTCAACAAAAAAATTTAGATGACAGTGAAAAAGCTACATTATATCTACAAATTCTTCTAAGCTATATCAACTTCAGAACTCCTACGTCCAAAGTACCCACTGAAGATGACGTCATTATGGACCAGGAACCCGAATTAAAAATCAATGACACTAAAATCGAAATTAAGCCAGAAGCGCAGAATTATAAGTCAGAAGAAAATTTAAATGATATTGAAAATTTGCTCCTTGAAAAAGCACCTGTTCGTTATAAAAGTACCGCAAAGAAAATTTTAAATTTTCTGAAAACGACCAATGATGGATTAAAATGGATACCCACAGGGGAAATTTTATATCAAGGAACCTTGGTACAACATACTCGTATTGTAGATTTGATTAATGACTTATTAAGAAGAAAGAAAGATCGACCTACCGGACATGAAATATTTTCTAAGGCTCTAAAACAAGTCCACTTTCCTGAGGAATTTGATGTTAACAAAAAATTGTATAATATATATATATATATATATATATATATATATATATATATATATATATATATATATATATATATAATTAGTTTTTATTGTATTTAAAAAAAAAACGTTATGATATTTTAAAACTAAATAAATACAAAGATTTCAAAATACAAATATTTTATTTAATTTCTAAAAATCATTCTTACACCATATTTCTTTTTCACAAACTGAAACATTCTAAAGTCGTTGTTCATACAATGAGATAAATTTTTTACAATAGTACATAAACTTTGTCCTTGACATTTTTTATAAATAAAATAGATACAATAAGCTCCGCAAACATTAGAAGTAGGGCTTTGAAATACTGTTGAGTTCCATTGCAGTCTTGAAAACTTGGAGGTGAATCTTCCAAAACGATCTCCGTAAAACATGGGTGAATTTCCGTAACTATCAAAAAATTCTAGCGTATCGTTGTCTACGACAAAAAATGCAACCCAAGTAGTTAGAAATTGGGCATCCGGGGCCATGGCGGGATGGGACGAGGGACGATGACGTCACCGGAAGTGGGCGTGACCGGATATGACGTCACAGGAAGTGACATCACAGGATATGCCGTCACCGGAAGTGGAGTTGAGTTGTCCCCCTCCTGCTGTTGTTTTAGTTTCATTATAAGCTGTTTGTGTATGACGTCACAGATGACGTCATAATGTGTTTTATATCAAAGTTTTGAGTGGTGGCAACACTTTTTAGTTTCGGTTTATCTAACAGACGGAGTTGAGTTGTTCTAGGACTGCTTCTTAGCGAATAAGTTAGAATGATAGGTTTTTATTGCGTGACGTCACAGTAGATATGACGTCATAATGTGTTTTATATCAAAGTTTTGAGCGGTGGCAACACTTTTTAGTTTTTGTTTCCAGTTAACTGGAGTTGAGTTGTTCTAGGGCTGCTTATAAACGAATAAGTTAGAGTGATAGGTTTTTATTGCGTGACGTCACAGTAGATATGACGTCATTCTATGTTAAGATTTACGTTTTAAGTGGTGATAACATTGGATATATACCAAATTTAGTTTTCAGGTGTTGGCAACGAGTTCTGATCGGTCAGCTAAATGCTCGCTTGTGACTGATAAGTTTTAAACATGTGACCAAAAGTTAACTCCTGATTGACTGTTTGATTTTCTAGCGAGTTACTTACATATCATTTAGCCAAGTTAAAATACCTGCAACAAAGTTACACAAAAAAAAAAAATGTTAAATTTGAAAAGTTAATAAAAGGAAGGCCATTTGCTAAGGGTCTAAAGAACCCTAACCCCGAGCTACACGTGACATTTCAATATTTTACCAAACAATTGTTAAAATATCGACTATCGGACGTTGCCTTCATGGTAACTCATCTACCCCCCCCCCCCCTTCCAAAACCAATTTTGAATAAGTTAATTTGAAAGACTTTAGAAAATGTTAATTATTTTGAAGTTAAATTTTAAAAGTGAGGACCCTCCTCCATCCCGATACCTCTTTTAGGAAGAATTGGTACCGCCTCACTCCACCCTATCAAAAAAAAAAAAAAAAAAAAAAAAACTTATTCCAAAGAACATATATTTCCTTGAAATATGAGGTCACTAACCAACCATCCAATAATATCTTTTAAGAAGACATCATTACCTTAAATCCTAAACAATTTTAAATTTTAAAAAATCTGAAAAGAAGACTTGTGAGAACGTATATTTCTCTCATGAATTAAATTTAATGATCACATACAAAATCCTGAAAAAAAAAATTAACGTTAAATAAGTTTTTAAAAATTTAGTTAAAGTAATATTTTAGTTAAATTAAGGCTTAAAGAGATAAAAAAATAAAAAAAATTTAAGGATTAAATGAATGATTTAAGGAATTTTGAAGTGACCATAGGCATAGCTGGTTATGCCATCTTCCAGCAGATACCGCTTGTCGTCATAGGCCGACAAGGCTCTCTTGCTTTGTTGGAGTGAGAAGATGTTTAAAAATTCACTTACCGAATAATCGAAACGAAATCTGCGAAGCTAAAATAACTGTGAATAACTACACAAGTACGAACAAAATCGCGATGAGAAAAAAAACACGAAGTATTAAACACGTCTTTCACACTCAGGTATCTAAGTAGAAATGGCGAGACGGCAACCGGTAGCGTCTATATATGAGGGGTGATCACGTGACTTCACCGACCAATCAGGTTTCACGGTAGAGGGTGCTACTGACTATCGACCCGTCAGAAGGGAGGGGAGCGAGACTAGGGATGTTTCAACACGCTTCAACGCGTTTGCGAGTTGAGTTGTTGTGTAACGATCTTGCTTGAAACAGTTAAAGTGATAGATAATTTGTTCGTGACGTCATAGTGTTGCGAATGGGTTTTTAGCGTAGACAGTTGTTGCAATTGGAGTAATTATGAGATTTATTAAATATAAAGATAATATTTAGTAATAATTATCAGATTTTATTATTATTATTATAAAAAATAAACTTATAAAAAAAAGTGAACGTGAAAATTTACTTTACGAATAAAAATCATGTCTTTAAAATGTGTACGAATATCACTAAATAAGAGAAAAAAGTAACATACTTAAACTCTTTAAAATAAATAACTTTAACATTAACGTAAAAAATTTACTTTTCACATAAAAATCACTTTAAAATGAGTAAAAATATCGCTAAATAAGAGGAAAAAAAGTAACTTACTTAAAATTTCTAAGATAAATATTTAACCTTTACTCGAAAATTCCCTTCATATATAAAAATCACGACTTTAAAATATGACATGCAAGAGAAAAGTAACGTACTTAAACTTTCTACGACAAATAACTTTAACATTAACGTAACATTTTACTTTACACATAAAAATCCCGACTTTAAAATATGTAGAAATATCGCTAAATAAAAGAAGAAAAAAAAGTAACATACTTAAACATTGTACGACAAATAACTTTGACATTAACGTAAAAAATTTTCTTCACATATAAAAATCACGACTTTAAAATGTGACGTGTAAGAAGAATTAGCATACTTAAAATTTCTACGACAAATAAATTTAACCTTTACGCGAAAATTTACTATATACATAAAAATCATGTCTTTAAAATATGTAAAAATATTGCTAAATAAAAGAAAAAAAACTAACATACTTAAACTTTGCACGACAAATAACTTTAGCATTAACGTAAAAATTTACTTCACATATAAAAATCACGACATTAAAATGTGACGTGTAAGAAGAATTAGCATACTTAAAATTTCTACGATAAATAATTTTAACATTTGAGTGAAAATTTACTACATATATAAAAATCATGTATTTAAAATATCGCTGAATAAAAGAAAAAAGTAACATACTTAAACTTTCTACGACAAATAACTTTAACATTAACGCAAAAATTTACTTTACACATAAAAATCACGACTTTAAATTTGACATGCAGGAGGAAAGTATAACATACCTATAATTTCTACGACAAAGAATTCAAACATTGTCATTCATGTCTTTAAAATGTATAATGACAACTCTAACTTTTAGAAAAAAGAAACACTAAAAATTTACAAGGCAAAGAATTTAAAATTGAACGTGAAAATTAACTTCACATGTACAATCATACTCTTATATCAACGATAAATAAGATAAAAAAGAAGCTCTAAAAATTTATAAGGCAAATAATTTAAATAATACGCGAAAATTTACCACACATATAAAAATTATGTCTTTCAAATGTGTAAGAATAACGCTAAATTTGAGAAAAAGAAATACTAAAAATTTATAAGGTAAGGAATTGAAACAATATGCGAAAATTTATTTCACGCATAAAATTTTTATCTTTAAAATGTGTAAGAATAATGCTAAATTAGAGAAGAAAAAAAAATAACATACTTAAACTTTCTTCGACAACAATTTAAACAATACGCGACATTTTCATACACAATTATTTTCTTAGGTTAATGTTAAATAATGGGAAATTTAACAGAATAAAAATTTCAAAGATAAAGAATTTTAACCCTTACACGAAAATTTACCTCACAAAAATATCATATCCTTAAACTTTAACGTGACAATTTACTCTTCATATACAATTAAACTCTTAGGTTAATGTTAAATAAGAAAAAAAATAATATACTTAAAATTTCTAAGATAAACATAACGTAAAAATTTCGTATCATGTGTTTAAAATGTAACATATAAGAGAAAAAAAAACTAACATACTTGAACTTTCTATAGCAAAGAATTTAAGCATTAGCGTAAAAATTCACTTTACATATAAAATTCACATCTTTAAATGGGAAGATAAGCAGGTGACGGTAATTAGCCAATCAAGGTAGCGGTAGGTGATACGCCATTCGCCGGCATTTTTAGATCGGAGGATGAGTCACGCTAAAACTTGTTGGAACAGGTCGGGAGATTTGTACAGCAAGAAGAACAGCATCGACGCGCAAGCAGCGGGTGATGCTGTGATGTGTCAGCAGGTCTTTGAGATTATCGTTTTCCTACTTTGCCGTTTTCATAATGAAATGTTTGTGAAAACTTGGAATGAATAAAGTGGATTTCAAAGACATATTAGTAAGTGAAGGTAGAATTCGCATGGACTTTCTTCCAAAAAGTATGATTCACTTGGAGAATTTAAGATCATTTCTACTTGAAAACTTTTCTATTATTTAAAACATTGAATATTGTTCAAACTCAGTGGGATTATATGCTACAATACGGGTAAAACTTAACAAAATTGTTACATAGAAGAAAAATAGTAAGAGATTTAAAATAAATATTAGTTATAGATACTCCAAAGAAAAAATTTCACCTCTACTTTTCAATCGGAAAATCAATACAAGTTGGAAATTTATGTTACTTCAAGAAAGACTTAGACAATTTACTTTGTAATAATATACGTTAAGATGTCGTATTAACTCGTGCAATACATGCTGACTAAGGTTTATTTTACTTGAAAGGTGAATTGGGGGAAAATATTAAATAAATTGTAGATATTAAATACATTGTAGATATGCATTCAAGTTTTGAAAATCACCTGCAAGACTTTTAAAACATCTTAAGATAAATTGAAAGAAACTTTTTATACTCTGAAAGGAAATCACAAGTAATTTAGTTAACTTTTTTCATGGTAACACTCATATTCAACGACATGTTTTTAAAATTTAACCTTCTTTACATGATAATAGTTATAAATTTTTTCAATCTCAGATGCGATATACTATTATTTCTAACATATATGTTACGAATTGTGTAAAGTTTTTAAAAGAGTATATGCAAATCACCAATCAGAAACATAAAAATCTAACATCAATCAAACACACTAAAATAATAAGATATTTTCCTTAGTGGAAATAGTTAACTACTCATGTGATGGAATGTACTTAGAAAATTTAAATACTGAAAAAAGTTTACTAGGCAAACTTAAAGAATATATATTTTTTTTCTTGTGAAAAACTAGCATAAATTTGAAAAATATAGAGTTTGTTACTACGTAAAATTGAACATCATCTGGACAAACTAAATTATACATGATTTTTTTTTTATTTGAGAGGTGCTGACAATATATCATTAATACAGAGATTTTTAACTTCCACCCATAATTTCTAAATAACTTATACATAAATTTCAGAAAACTGAAACGGAATGTGTTTTACAAGACGCTTATTTTGTAAGATGAATATTCAATATTAATAAAACTGAGCAAACTTCATTACGGAAAAAACTTGTAAAAGATACTTATATTTTGAAAATAGTTTGAAATATCCTTTTAAATTTATGAATGCTCGCTTTCGAAAGACACAAATAAAACTGATATTACACATGATAATTAACACATGCATAACATTAATCAAACAAAGTGGAATTTTTATTGCTTGTGACCGATAACTTTTCAGTGAAGTAGAACTTACATAGGAAATTTGTGCAAACTTTTTCAACTTTTAAACCAAGCATTATGTAAAATTATAAATTACGATAGGAAATAGCACACTTCAGAATCGGAACAAGTCTTCTAGTTAAGCTAAATTTATTTCTCAAGGAATTGAAAGCATACCAGACAAGTCCTTATCATTTCGCATCTTTTCTCATGTTGCAAGAAGACATACTTTGTAAAAGATCGTCGTTGCACTTAACAAAAATCAGTAAAAATAAATGTATTTTCTATGGCAAAGATAAAACTTCACAACTTAATTACTGAAATTTAGCTAAGTTGCATATGGTTTATTCACATAACTCGCATATGCTTCGAATGTTGAAATATATTTGTCATTTGAAATCAAACTAATCGAAAATAAATGCTACCTACATTTTCAAGTCGGAAATTACTATTAAATAAACTTTACATGTAAAACATTGTCATGTTAAAAAGAAAAATCTACAAAAATGTAAATGATAATTTTACTGTTGGTACATAAATGATGAATAATTTATGATTTTATTCTAGGCAAACGTTTTATTGTCTAACAGAGAACTTAAACTTTAGCAGAAAAATAAAAAAATACAATTTTTATATCCTATCATGCTTGTCGAAAATTGAATTTATTAGCTGTTGTAATAGATTTTTATTGTCCAAATTTCTATAGTTTTTCTTCCCGGTGCAATAAAATTAAGTTCATGTGTAATGATTAGGTTTTTTTTTTTTATGAATCTTATAAATTTAATGAAATTATTATGACCTAAGAGATTGAGTGAACTGAATAAATCAATGATGTAAATTTAAACAGTGACTTGAACTGATACATACTATAACTGTAAAGAAGTATGACAAAGTGATAGATGAAGTAAAAATAGAAGTTGAATGAAATGTGTTGAAAAAAGTTGAAGACGACAAGAAATTCGTATTTGAGAATTATAATTGACTTACATTAACTTCGTTTTCTTGCTTATGACAAGGAAATACACTCTTTCTTATTAAGAACCAACTTGATATCTTATCATAGAATGACAATGATGAAATATCTATACATTAAAAAAAAAAAAATACCAAACTTAGACATAGCAAATTTCTTGAAATTCATGTATAATGCGAGAAGTTTTACTGGAAATATAGAAGATACAACATTGAAAGATGTGAATGTTTCGAAGTACTTTATCAGAAATAAAAAAATAAAAAAAATGCGCTGAGATTCGCTATAAACTTACTTAAACTTATAAACTTCGAAAAACTTATAAAAATTTCAATTTACACTTAAAGTTTTTTTTTTTATATATATTTCAAAGAATTTTTTCAAATCAATATGTATATTTAAATACTGAAACTTATTCACTTCAATAAATGTATGTTTAAGTTATAAAACTCTTCGTATGTATTGAAAAATTGTAACTTTTCGTCTTCTTCGTATAAATCGATAACTTATACACTAGTTCTTCATCAATTAATCTTCTAAGTAAATCTTTCAAAGCTAAAAACATACTTATAGCTTTGCATTTGTAACATGTTAAATTGTACATGTTTCTCGTGAAATTAAAATTTTATATGTTTTCCATGAAAATATCTGAAATTTTGTAACTTTCACATGAAACATGTACAATTTAACTTGTTACAAATGCAAAGCTATAAGTATGTTTTTAGCTTTGAAAGATTTACTTAGAAGATTAATTGATGAAGAACTAGTGTATAAGTTATCGATTTATACGAAGAAGACGAAAAGTTACAATTTTTCAATACATACGAAGAGTTTTATAACTTAAACATACATTTATTGAAGTGAATAAGTTTCAGTATTTAAATATACATATTGATTTGAAAAAATTCTTTGAAATATATATAAAAAAAAAAAACTTTAAGTGTAAATTGAAATTTTTATAAGTTTTTCGAAGTTTATAAGTTTAAGTAAGTTTATAGCGAATCTCAGCGCATTTTTTTTTATTTTTATTTCTGATAAAGTACTTCGAAACATTCACATCTTTCAATGTTGTATCTTCTATATTTCCAGTAAAACTTCTCGCATTATACATGAATTTCAAGAAATTTGCTATGTCTAAGTTTGGTATTTTTTTTTTTTAATGTATAGATATTTCATCATTGTCATTCTATGATAAGATATCAAGTTGGTTCTTAATAAGAAAGAGTGTATTTCCTTGTCATAAGCAAGAAAACGAAGTTAATGTAAGTCAATTATAATTCTCAAATACGAATTTCTTGTCGTCTTCAACTTTTTTCAACACATTTCATTCAACTTCTATTTTTACTTCATCTATCACTTTGTCATACTTCTTTACAGTTATAGTATGTATCAGTTCAAGTCACTGTTTAAATTTACATCATTGATTTATTCAGTTCACTCAATCTCTTAGGTCATAATAATTTCATTAAATTTATAAGATTCATAAAAAAAAAAAACCTAATCATTACACATGAACTTAATTTTATTGCACCGGGAAGAAAAACTATAAAAATTTGGACAATAAAAATCTATTACAACAGCTAATAAATTCAATTTTCGACAAGCATGATAGGATATAAAAATTGTATTTTTTTATTTTTCTGCTAAAGTTTAAGTTCTCTGTTAGACAATAAAACGTTTGCCTAGAATAAAATCATAAATTATTCATCATTTATGTACCAACAGTAAAATTATCATTTACATTTTTGTAGATTTTTCTTTTTAACATGACAATGTTTTACATGTAAAGTTTATTTAATAGTAATTTCCGACTTGAAAATGTAGGTAGCATTTATTTTCGATTAGTTTGATTTCAAATGACAAATATATTTCAACATTCGAAGCATATGCGAGTTATGTGAATAAACCATATGCAACTTAGCTAAATTTCAGTAATTAAGTTGCGAAGTTTTATCTTTGCCATAGAAAATACATTTATTTTTACTGATTTTTGTTAAGTGCAACGACGATCTTTTACAAAGTATGTCTTCTTGCAACATGAGAAAAGATGCGAAATGATAAGGACTTGTCTGGTATGCTTTCAATTCCTTGAGAAATAAATTTAGCTTAACTAGAAGACTTGTTCCGATTCTGAAGTGTGCTATTTCCTATCGTAATTTATAATTTTACATAATGCTTGGTTTAAAAGTTGAAAAAGTTTGCACAAATTTCCTATGTAAGTTCTACTTCACTGAAAAGTTATCGGTCACAAGCAATAAAAATTCCACTTTGTTTGATTAATGTTATGCATGTGTTAATTATCATGTGTAATATCAGTTTTATTTGTGTCTTTCGAAAGCGAGCATTCATAAATTTAAAAGGATATTTCAAACTATTTTCAAAATATAAGTATCTTTTACAAGTTTTTTCCGTAATGAAGTTTGCTCAGTTTTATTAATATTGAATATTCATCTTACAAAATAAGCGTCTTGTAAAACACATTCCGTTTCAGTTTTCTGAAATTTATGTATAAGTTATTTAGAAATTATGGGTGGAAGTTAAAAATCTCTGTATTAATGATATATTGTCAGCACCTCTCAAATAAAAAAAAAATCATGTATAATTTAGTTTGTCCAGATGATGTTCAATTTTACGTAGTAACAAACTCTATATTTTTCAAATTTATGCTAGTTTTTCACAAGAAAAAAAATATATATTCTTTAAGTTTGCCTAGTAAACTTTTTTCAGTATTTAAATTTTCTAAGTACATTCCATCACATGAGTAGTTAACTATTTCCACTAAGGAAAATATCTTATTATTTTAGTGTGTTTGATTGATGTTAGATTTTTATGTTTCTGATTGGTGATTTGCATATACTCTTTTAAAAACTTTACACAATTCGTAACATATATGTTAGAAATAATAGTATATCGCATCTGAGATTGAAAAAATTTATAACTATTATCATGTAAAGAAGGTTAAATTTTAAAAACATGTCGTTGAATATGAGTGTTACCATGAAAAAAGTTAACTAAATTACTTGTGATTTCCTTTCAGAGTATAAAAAGTTTCTTTCAATTTATCTTAAGATGTTTTAAAAGTCTTGCAGGTGATTTTCAAAACTTGAATGCATATCTACAATGTATTTAATATCTACAATTTATTTAATATTTTCCCCCAATTCACCTTTCAAGTAAAATAAACCTTAGTCAGCATGTATTGCACGAGTTAATACGACATCTTAACGTATATTATTACAAAGTAAATTGTCTAAGTCTTTCTTGAAGTAACATAAATTTCCAACTTGTATTGATTTTCCGATTGAAAAGTAGAGGTGAAATTTTTTCTTTGGAGTATCTATAACTAATATTTATTTTAAATCTCTTACTATTTTTCTTCTATGTAACAATTTTGTTAAGTTTTACCCGTATTGTAGCATATAATCCCACTGAGTTTGAACAATATTCAATGTTTTAAATAATAGAAAAGTTTTCAAGTAGAAATGATCTTAAATTCTCCAAGTGAATCATACTTTTTGGAAGAAAGTCCATGCGAATTCTACCTTCACTTACTAATATGTCTTTGAAATCCACTTTATTCATTCCAAGTTTTCACAAACATTTCATTATGAAAACGGCAAAGTAGGAAAACGATAATCTCAAAGACCTGCTGACACATCACAGCATCACCCGCTGCTTGCGCGTCGATGCTGTTCTTCTTGCTGTACAAATCTCCCGACCTGTTCCAACAAGTTTTAGCGTGACTCATCCTCCGATCTAAAAATGCCGGCGAATGGCGTATCACCTACCGCTACCTTGATTGGCTAATTACCGTCACCTGCTTATCTTCCCATTTAAAGATGTGAATTTTATATGTAAAGTGAATTTTTACGCTAATGCTTAAATTCTTTGCTATAGAAAGTTCAAGTATGTTAGTTTTTTTTTCTCTTATATGTTACATTTTAAACACATGATACGAAATTTTTACGTTATGTTTATCTTAGAAATTTTAAGTATATTATTTTTTTCTTATTTAACATTAACCTAAGAGTTTAATTGAATATGAAGAGTAAATTGTCACGTTAAAGTTTAAGGATATGATATTTTTGTGAGGTAAATTTTCGTGTAAGGGTTAAAATTCTTTATCTTTGAAATTTTTATTCTGTTAAATTTCCCATTATTTAACATTAACCTAAGAAAATAATTGTGTATGAAAATGTCGCGTATTGTTTAAATTGTTGTCGAAGAAAGTTTAAGTATGTTATTTTTTTTTCTTCTCTAATTTAGCATTATTCTTACACATTTATTTTAAAGATAAAAATTTTATGCGTGAAATAAATTTTCGCATATTGTTTCAATTCCTTACCTTATAAATTTTTAGTATTTCTTTTTCTCTAATTTAGCGTTATTCTTACACATTTGAAAGACATAATTTTTATATGTGTGGTAAATTTTCGCGTATTATTTAAATTATTTGCCTTATAAATTTTTAGAGCTTCTTTTTTATCTTATTTATCGTTGATATAAGAGTATGATTGTACATGTGAAGTTAATTTTCACGTTCAATTTTAAATTCTTTGCCTTGTAAATTTTTAGTGTTTCTTTTTTCTAAAAGTTAGAGTTGTCATTATACATTTTAAAGACATGAATGACAATGTTTGAATTCTTTGTCGTAGAAATTATAGGTATGTTATACTTTCCTCCTGCATGTCAAATTTAAAGTCGTGATTTTTATGTGTAAAGTAAATTTTTGCGTTAATGTTAAAGTTATTTGTCGTAGAAAGTTTAAGTATGTTACTTTTTTCTTTTATTCAGCGATATTTTAAATACATGATTTTTATATATGTAGTAAATTTTCACTCAAATGTTAAAATTATTTATCGTAGAAATTTTAAGTATGCTAATTCTTCTTACACGTCACATTTTAATGTCGTGATTTTTATATGTGAAGTAAATTTTTACGTTAATGCTAAAGTTATTTGTCGTGCAAAGTTTAAGTATGTTAGTTTTTTTTCTTTTATTTAGCAATATTTTTACATATTTTAAAGACATGATTTTTATGTATATAGTAAATTTTCGCGTAAAGGTTAAATTTATTTGTCGTAGAAATTTTAAGTATGCTAATTCTTCTTACACGTCACATTTTAAAGTCGTGATTTTTATATGTGAAGAAAATTTTTTACGTTAATGTCAAAGTTATTTGTCGTACAATGTTTAAGTATGTTACTTTTTTTTCTTCTTTTATTTAGCGATATTTCTACATATTTTAAAGTCGGGATTTTTATGTGTAAAGTAAAATGTTACGTTAATGTTAAAGTTATTTGTCGTAGAAAGTTTAAGTACGTTACTTTTCTCTTGCATGTCATATTTTAAAGTCGTGATTTTTATATATGAAGGGAATTTTCGAGTAAAGGTTAAATATTTATCTTAGAAATTTTAAGTAAGTTACTTTTTTTCCTCTTATTTAGCGATATTTTTACTCATTTTAAAGTGATTTTTATGTGAAAAGTAAATTTTTTACGTTAATGTTAAAGTTATTTATTTTAAAGAGTTTAAGTATGTTACTTTTTTCTCTTATTTAGTGATATTCGTACACATTTTAAAGACATGATTTTTATTCGTAAAGTAAATTTTCACGTTCACTTTTTTTTTATAAGTTTATTTTTTATAATAATAATAATAAAATCTGATAATTATTACTAAATATTATCTTTATATTTAATAAATCTCATAATTACTCCAATTGCAACAACTGTCTACGCTAAAAACCCATTCGCAACACTATGACGTCACGAACAAATTATCTATCACTTTAACTGTTTCAAGCAAGATCGTTACACAACAACTCAACTCGCAAACGCGTTGAAGCGTGTTGAAACATCCCTAGTCTCGCTCCCCTCCCTTCTGACGGGTCGATAGTCAGTAGCACCCTCTACCGTGAAACCTGATTGGTCGGTGAAGTCACGTGATCACCCCTCATATATAGACGCTACCGGTTGCCGTCTCGCCATTTCTACTTAGATACCTGAGTGTGAAAGACGTGTTTAATACTTCGTGTTTTTTTTCTCATCGCGATTTTGTTCGTACTTGTGTAGTTATTCACAGTTATTTTAGCTTCGCAGATTTCGTTTCGATTATTCGGTAAGTGAATTTTTAAACATCTTCTCACTCCAACAAAGCAAGAGAGCCTTGTCGGCCTATGACGACAAGCGGTATCTGCTGGAAGATGGCATAACCAGCTATGCCTATGGTCACTTCAAAATTCCTTAAATCATTCATTTAATCCTTAAATTTTTTTTATTTTTTTATCTCTTTAAGCCTTAATTTAACTAAAATATTACTTTAACTAAATTTTTAAAAACTTATTTAACGTTAATTTTTTTTTTCAGGATTTTGTATGTGATCATTAAATTTAATTCATGAGAGAAATATACGTTCTCACAAGTCTTCTTTTCAGATTTTTTAAAATTTAAAATTGTTTAGGATTTAAGGTAATGATGTCTTCTTAAAAGATATTATTGGATGGTTGGTTAGTGACCTCATATTTCAAGGAAATATATGTTCTTTGGAATAAGTTTTTTTTTTTTTTTTTTTTTTTTTGATAGGGTGGATTGAGGCGGTACCAATTCTTCCTAAAAGAGGTATCGGGATGGAGGAGGGTCCTCACTTTTAAAATTTAACTTCAAAATAATTAACATTTTCTAAAGTCTTTCAAATTAACTTATTCAAAATTGGTTTTGGAAGGGGGGGGGGGGGTAGATGAGTTACCATGAAGGCAACGTCCGATAGTCGATATTTTAACAATTGTTTGGTAAAATATTGAAATGTCACGTGTAGCTCGGGGTTAGGGTTCTTTAGACCCTTAGCAAATGGCCTTCCTTTTATTAACTTTTCAAATTTAACATTTTTTTTTTGTGTAACTTTGTTGCAGGTATTTTAACTTGGCTAAATGATATGTAAGTAACTCGCTAGAAAATCAAACAGTCAATCAGGAGTTAACTTTTGGTCACATGTTTAAAACTTATCAGTCACAAGCGAGCATTTAGCTGACCGATCAGAACTCGTTGCCAACACCTGAAAACTAAATTTGGTATATATCCAATGTTATCACCACTTAAAACGTAAATCTTAACATAGAATGACGTCATATCTACTGTGACGTCACGCAATAAAAACCTATCACTCTAACTTATTCGTTTATAAGCAGCCCTAGAACAACTCAACTCCAGTTAACTGGAAACAAAAACTAAAAAGTGTTGCCACCGCTCAAAACTTTGATATAAAACACATTATGACGTCATATCTACTGTGACGTCACGCAATAAAAACCTATCATTCTAACTTATTCGCTAAGAAGCAGTCCTAGAACAACTCAACTCCGTCTGTTAGATAAACCGAAACTAAAAAGTGTTGCCACCACTCAAAACTTTGATATAAAACACATTATGACGTCATCTGTGACGTCATACACAAACAGCTTATAATGAAACTAAAACATCAGCAGGAGGGGGACAACTCAACTCCACTTCCGGTGACGGCATATCATGTGATGTCACTTCCTGTGACGTCATATCCGGTCACGCCCACTTCCGGTGACGTCATCGTCCCTCGTCCCATCCCGCATCCCGCCATGGCCCCGGATGCCCAATTTCTAACTACTAACCCAGTGTGATCCTGGTTCTGATGATTTATCCAGATTGACTATAAGTCCCGACTTTCTTCGAACTTGAGGTATGGTGTCTGAAGCGAAAACTCCTCCAAAATGGGATGATGTAACAGGATCTTGAGATAAAATTTGAGCAATTTGATTTCCTTCCATTTTTTTTTTTTTTTTTTTTTTTTTTTTCTTCTTTTTTTCTTTTTAGTTGTTAAAATCGTATATAATGCTTCTTGTTTTGTTTATTTCCAAAACACTGTCAAATTCTGCATAAATGATGACACTTATAGTTTGAGGTAAAGGTTGATTAAACTTTATTTCCAATCGTAAATTACTGTGCTTTATAAGATTCATATGATTTCCATTACAAAGGTCGGGTGACAAATCAAACCCAAACAACACATTACCCTCAACATATTCTTCTCGAGACAAAAACAGTCCTTGATCTTGTCCGAATTTACCACTGTATGAAAATAAACTGTGATAAGCTCTAATAAATAGATTTTGTTCGAAATTCAACTGAAATGGATTGTGTGGGGTTGGTTGTCCGTCTACATAAACTCCAATAAAATTCATGTTATAATGTTTAAATTCAAATGGAGATTTTTTTAAGTTACCATGAAATGCATCATTATCCAAACATCCTACAATCAGTCTTTTAGGCATTTGGCCAACAAACACATTATCTTGAACAATCGACATACTACCTTGAGGAATGGAATAAACTTTACACATTCCTCGATTCATAGGATACTTTGCCGTTGAACCTTTTTCTAAAGCTTTTGCGTGTCCTAAAATGACACCAGGGCTTGTTCGTACTTTTCTTACAAATAAACTTATATGGTTCAACAAAACCTTATGATTTGGCAATCCTATCAAACAAAATTCGGATTTGCTTCTAATCAATTTAATTTTTTAAGTCTACCATATTGAGCAATAGACGTTCTTGATGAAATAAATCACAATGGAGATTTCCTATCATGTCTACTGTTGCACTCAGCTCAAAGAATTTTGAGCGTTTGTTAAGTCCGTCCTCAGAGTCTTTATAAAACATTTCGGAAGTCAACTGAGAAGATTTGCTATCATATCCATTATTTAAAAGAGTTTCTATATAAGCTCTATATGGATATGTGTTACTTGAATCAGATACGACTCGATCGTTTAAGGTAACATCGATTTGGGAAAATAGACTGTGGAGGAATAAGTTTGCAGGTCCTATCTTAACATCTTTTTCTATATCCGTACCATCACTTTTCACTATTTTTACTTTAACATACAGTTGAGTTTGACTTAAATCTAAATATTCTTCACCACTTGATGCAATATGAAATTCCACTGGACCGCCATCAAAAACATTAGATAAGGGATGAAATTCCACCTAATGTCCACTTTCCAAAGCAATTTGCGTGGGAGGCAGACTAAACAACTCAACTTCTGACTTGACACATTCGGGTGATCCTTTTAAAATAAAAGCCATTACGAGTCAAATATATCACGTCCTATCACCTTCCGTTTCTTTGTTTGAATGACACGTTTCTGATTCTTGCGCTTTCTTTTATATTTTCCACTTCCTACCATGCTTTGTAATTTGTCTACAGCCTTACGAGCAATGTTTTTCCCAGCTTCCTTCGTCCTTTTCTTTGCAGCCTCTTTTAAATCTACACCTTCTAGCACGTCACTCATTACACGTGTCCTCGTTCTCAAAACTTCTTTTCCTACTGACTGCTCCCCTTTTACTAGAAAAGGCAAAGCAGTGGGAAAAATACGACGGAAAAAAGATCCAATTCCATAACCTTTTTAAAATGACATTCCCTGATAGTAAGGAAGTCCATTACCCATATGTGAAGCATAATGCTCTTCGAAGCGTTTTGTACAGCACACATAAGGAATTTTCATGATGCACCACACGTTATGTTGTCTATGAGAATGAATAGCTTTAATCTATGACATGCCTTTTTATAGTATTTGACGCATTCTAAAATGCAAAACTACAATGATTTTGCCTCTTTGAAAAGGTACCAGTCCTCCTGAATTTACTCGTGATTGAATTTCTATCGTTTGAAAATTATTACGAACAATTGGAACATAATGAGGTCTATCATAATTTCGACTAATGACTTCACCCGTTCTTCCTTCTATTTTAACTATTCTTAAAAGCGGAGCTTGAATGTCCCCAACCACTTGAGGGGAGACAATGTCGGAATAAATGTAAAAATACGAAAACTCCGAACATGGATCTGCAACGTTTGGACTTTGAACAGTACCTGAAAGGTTTTCGTTGTTAAAGCCTAATAGATTACTGAGTCCTATTCCAAATTGTAACGATGCTCCTTTTACTACTTGGACTTTCACTCTTTTAGTGTTTTCATTAAATGAAAAGTAAAATTTACTTGGTGGCACAGTGATAGTTATTGCTCTTAAAATGTCTATAACCGTTTCATAATAACCTGGAGAAAGTTCTTTCCTCACTGTTTTTCCATCTCCGATATCAAAAGTAAAATCATTATTACTATCATTAATGTTATACCATGAGTGTTTATAAATCACTTCACTAAGTCCTACCTCCCATTCCCCATTCAAGGATATAGGTTTAGGAAGTTGAGTAATAAAGTGAGAAATTTTATTCCCAGGAAAAAATTCTGAAGAAGAGTCGGATGGTAACGTCATGTAGAAAGACATAATGCACACTGACAGCATATTATAATCACGCGGCATATTTATATCATTTTAACATCTTGCACCCAAGCATTAAACTTTTCTGGATAGCCTTCGAATTTAACGAAATATTCTGTTTTATTTCCTTTTTTACGTTTCTTCAATACTTCTTCAACGGGATAATAACCCGAATCAATTATTTTTTGAACCTCGTTTTCATAAAATGTTCCTTCAAAAATTTCACCTGTTAAATCTTTTAGCTTATAAACTATAGGGTTTCTATTTATTATTTGATGAATAGTAAATATTTCTTGAGACCAATTATTTTTGTACCCTTTTTCAAATTTACCTTTCAATTTACTTATTCGAACCGTATCATTTATCTGAAACTTGTGTTTGTTAGTAGGTTTTGATAAATTTCCGTACAAGTTTTCCCACACTTGAGCTTGATTATCAATATTCACTGAAGCAGGTTCAGTTTTAATACTTCTATGCCAAGTATGATTATAGCTATATAACAGTTTATCAATGACATCAATATATTTACGGGTATTATTCTCAGTAAAATATCTCGTTATTTTTGACATTAACGTGCGATGAAAACGCTCTATAATGCTGGATTTGTTCATTTTTAGTAGTAAAAAAGTGAATATTCTTATTCTTTAAATACTTTTGTAAACCACTGTATAAGAACTCGGATCCGTCATCTGTTTGTAATACTTCAGGCTGACGTTCCTTAAATATCTTTTGAAATCCTTTTAGTACTCTATCCCCTGTTTTATCTTTCAGTGGTATGGCCCAAGCGTATTTTGTAAAGATATCAATTGCTGTAAGCAGATGTTTAAAACCATTGTTGAATTTGCTTAATGATTGTAAATCTAACAAATCAGCTTGAAATTGTTCATCAATACCTCCTACTATTACACGATTTCTTTCAAATTTTTTCTTTAAAGGTTTGTTCAATGTATAAGAATCTTTATTCTCTAACCATGCTTTAATATTTTTAGTTTTAATTTTAGTAATTCTTTGTAAAGCATTTATTCCACCAAAGCTTCCAGGCAAAGCTGGATCTGTATATAATTTATCCAAAGCAGACATAACTATTATAGGTCTTTAGTGTATGAAATACACGAACAATATAACACCAATATTTGAGATGCGTTCAAATATATACTAAATGGTTACCATAGGAACTAAAACAAATTAATTCTTTACATCATTTTCAACAATCAACATTAAAGACACATAGAATTGAAATCAAAATACACAAATACAAGTGACATCAATGTTTATTTTTAAATCTCTGCTCGGTTTCACTTACAAGAAAGGATAATATAAGAATTATCGTTAAGCATATCGTGAAAATTCCCATTTTTTTTTATTTTTATAACCCATATAAGAATTATCACAAAAAAGTCGCCGAACCGGCAATTTTTTCTAAGCGACTGATGAAAATATAAAAATGATAAACTACACAAATCTACATCAGCAATATAGTGTAATTGAAAGTTGTGCGATGTTCCACACCTCTAGTTTTTTTTAGATAGCATTCACTTCTTCGTCACAGCGCGAAATTTGCGAGCAAATTTTAATATTGACAAAATCATACCTATTTGGAGTCATGCAAATCTGAAAAATTCTATATTTCTTTAAAAACTTTTGTTTTTAGGAAATCGTTAAATTTGGTGGTGGTGGGTAATAATATATACAATATTTGATATTTGACATTTTTTAGTGCTTTATTTTGACGCATTTTTTTTTTTTTAAAAACTTTGAGACTGGTGTGCAATAACGAATTTTTCTATAAAATTTGAAATCCTTTTATGTGAGGGAACGCCGGTCTTTCCAATAAAGAAGTAGGGGGGTGCTTCAACCCCCCCCCCCCACGATCTTTTCCCCACCATGAAATGCCTGCGGGTATACAATATATTTTTTTAAGCTAATTGTGAAGACCTGCACAATATTAAAGAGGAGCCGTTGAATGCACTAATTTGTTAAATAAACAACTGAAATCCTATTTATGATTTATATTTACCTACAATCTGTACCTGAATGTCCATAAGCGAAATCCACCTTATTATTAAAAACCCTTTATATTCATTACGTTTTCACTCTTGCAGTATGCACCCTACAAATGTGTAAAAAGTATGGAATAATACTTTTACAGACTTAAAATAAACTGGATATGGGATTGTTGTGAACCAGTGTTATGAGAAAATAATTAGTGTTCGTGACTTTGATAGATAATTTTAGCTAACAAATCATCTCTCGTTTTATTCCTGGTTTAATTCCGTGAACCGAACAGTTATCATGTGTTGGGAAATAAAATTTTAAATTATTAATAGAGATCATTTTAAATCGCTCCCCCTTCTCCTTTTTCAGTGACAAAAAAAGAAAAGCACTTCACCTCTGTGGTCTATTGCACTGTGCATTCTAACTTTTTGGATTACTACTTTTGGATGTTAACTACTTACGAATTATAATCCCCAAATATTCCTAGAAGTGATATTTAGCCAGATATAGACATTTTTTTGCCCAGTAAAGAGTAAAGTTATTTTTAGCAATTGAACGTTTGCAGCCGGCAGGAAGTTTCGTTGCTTACTTAAGGATTTTTTCCAAATCGAACATCTAATAAATGAGGACAACGCGAGACAAGGAAAGGAGAAAGAAGGAGGAAGAGATTCACCTTTCAAAACGAGTTCCCCAATCAGAAATTGTGTGGTCGCCTAAAAAATATATTAGTGGTTTGTGACATCATATATTTGAAGTCTATTTCTCTGGTTGAAATGACAAGTGAACATTGTTCGTGACCAGAACGTATTACCCAACCATAAACGCCATTTTGTTGTGGATATTTTACCTCATTTGTTGACGGATTTGTTTAATTTATGATTCGATTTCCAGATCTTATGACAGAAATATACATTACTTGCAGAAAACTTATTTAATAGAGTGAAATCATGAGTTCCGCATAATATTTAAATATCAAGCAGAAGTTTCCCAATAATATTGTTGATCCAGTTTTCAAGTAAACACTTCCGGTGACAAAGTGGAAGATGAAATGGCCGAAATCCACAAGGTGAGTGTCAAAATACTTCTTCAGTGCTAATGCGTGATAAAATTTTGAAGTCTTTTCTAATTAACTTTCTTATAATAGTTTAATTTTCTTTCTCGCATCAGTGATCCCCTGTAATCCTTGACCCCACCTCCCCACCCTCCCGCATTAAAGGCTTGTTAGTTACGCTATTGCAAAGACTAGAAAAAGGTACATTCATTTGGCGGGTTTCATTTTGATAAATTGATGATATAGTTACAAATATGGCAAACTGAATGATTTATGTTTCTCTCTTCATTTCAGTGCTTATCGTTTGTCGAAAATTAAAACCAGCTTAAGAACGATTGGTTTTATTTTGGTTACGTCATAAATATGAGTATGTATGGGTATTTTTAGTTGGAATGCAGAAATCATGTTTTTCCTGTCTAGATTTTTAACAATGACGTTACTTTAAAAATATATGAGTTAACTTGCGTTGAACTGCTCCACTGGCTCTTACGACGTATTTTAATTTTGCAGATGACTGTACTATAGTTACACTATAATCGTCTGCGAAATTAAAATACTTTTCATTTCATTTATAACTCCGGAACCTTGGATGTTAAGACGGTATTTTCGAGGTTTGCGTTTGCCATTTGAATTCTTCTTTTGGGTCTGTTATTTGCAATTAATTAGGTTTGTTTTTTGCATTTGGATATTAAGACATTTTCCAGGTTTGCTTATTTCGTTTGATTTCCTTTGGATTTGTTTTTTGCATTTGTTTAGGTTTGCTTTTTTTTCATTTGATTCTTTTTCTTTTTTCAATCATGTCTTTAGTTCTAAGTGTTATTGAAAAGTTCCAAACTAAAATTGGAGATATTTCTAAAAAAGGAAAATTTTTCAAAATTATAGGTTTGTTATTCATGTGGCCCATGACAAAAAGTTTTTTTTTTTATTTTCTGATGGAGGTGGAGCTAATTTGTAAAGAAATGAAGTGTCCAAAATGCGATTGTGACATGAAATTGACCCCTAGGGCAAATTAAGTTGGATAGTTTTGGTTTTGTTTGTAGACAATGGGAAGATAGTAATGTGTGTGGAAGTCAAAAGTCTGTAAGGTCAGGTACATGGTTTACTTACAGCAAATTGAAGATGGATGAGATTTTTTTTTTACTCTTTGAGTTAATTAGAGGAACAAAAACTGGTGACATAGAGGCAGAGTATTTTTTTGCTTCTCACACTTTGTCTGATTGGGGGCAGTTTGTGAATGAAAAAATTTTGGATTTTATAGAATTGTCGTCGGAGAAGATTGTCGTGTTTGGTAAAGATGTTGAAATCAATGAGTCTTAAGTTTGGTAAACGAAAATATCACAGAGGTCACGCAATGGATGGGTTTTTGGGGGGATCGGGTAAGCTTTTTTTAGTAGTCGTGCATGACAGAACTAAAGACACTTTGCTTTCAGTTATCCAAGAATGTATTGCATCTGGGACTAATCTTCATTCTGATTCTTGGGCATCGTATAATTGTTAAGGAGAAGAAGGGTTTACCCACTTAACAGTAAACCATAGTGTTTCTTTTGTTGATCCCGTAACGAGCTGCCATACTAATGCCATTGAAAGCACATGGAGGCATGTGAAGGTAACCTTGCCAACACACAATCGTCAAACTTATTTCAAATTTTATTTGGCTTATTACATGTTCAAAAAATTATGCTATGAGAAAAAGATTGATTACTTTACTTCGTTTTTGGAGATCGTTAGGGAAGTGAACTAAGAATTCCCAATTACTGTTTAAGTTAATTTGTCTTGTTAATTTTGGAATTTCAATGTTTTATTCAATATTAGATTTTACACGTACAATTTAGGTTTGGGTCTGGAATTTATTCTGCCCTTGCCACAGGTTGGCCTACTATTGCACTTCTTGTAGGAACTGACCCGCATAAATTAATATTAGAATCACTCCACAAACATGCACGTTTTTAATCATTAGTTTTTGGTGGCCATTTGGCCACCAGAATAGTTTATGATATGTGAGCTTTAGGACACGCTTACCTTACTTTTTAGAGTTTTACAGTTACAAGTAAATAATAAAAAAAAGAGATTTTGGGGGCAGGATGTCACAAACGACTGCCCAAAATAGGTTGGGGTAATTTTTTTTACGTTCAATTGGCCGTAAAACCAATGAAATAGGTCGCACTTTTTCCTTTTAGAGAATGAAGTGCGCTCACTCCTTACTTTTTAGAGAGTTTTACAGAACCAAGTAAATGAAAAATAAGAGATTTTAATGATTTGGTATGCGGGTTGCTGGTGGCCATGGGGCCTACCATTAAGGTTTTCATCAAAATCGTGCATGCGCATAACATAGCCGCCATTGAAAAAATCATGTTTTTCAATGATTGCTAAAAAACGGCTCCAACAATTGTGATAAAAATCATTGTGCTAATGCCTCTTAAGGTGTTATAAACATCCCCACCTCCGAAATTCTCGTAAAAATTCTTTAATGGCGTAAAAAGTTGAAAAACGAATGCCTCCAACACAGAGTTCTCTTTCCTCGAGCATACCTCATCAACGATCGTTTTTTCTTCTTCCCTTTAGTTTCACTTATATTAAAGGATAATATAAGGATTATCAAAAAGTACATCGCCATTGTTGGAGTTCGCCATTGTTTACCTTTTGCAGGAAAGTTCTAAAAACTGCAAGTGCCACCATATAACACTGTTTAACCTATTTATTGAGATTAATTATGTCGTATTTGACTGTTTATTTTCATATTCGTTACGTTTCTAGTTGTTTACTTTTTAAGGCCATTTTGAATGAACCGCCATCTTGTTTATATTGAATTAGCAGCAACCTTAAACCACTTCATTTTGGCGACTCACTCTTTGGTCGCCAAATGAAAAAGTTTGCCAAATGACCTATACCACATCTGTTCCTAGAAAAACTCAGTTTACGCATTCAAGGTAAACAATAATTCAACAATGCATAAATTATAGTTCCAGAATTTTATCACCAGCAAAACACCCCATTGCCATATGATCGTGAATGTAAGGGAGCCATTGTAAGGATTTTTGTTCTCTGTGAACCAACTTGTGTTAATTTTTTTCATCACCTTTCATATGCAAATTCCAAAATATGCTTTTTACAATAGCAGAAAAAAAATGACAGTAGAAAGTTATTTTTAATACTTTCCAAGAACAGATTTAGTCATTTACCGACATTTTGTATTTAACAATAAGAAAAATTGCTGAAATCAATAGTATGGTACCTGAAATAAAACGAGGATGCAAAAAATAATAAAATTATGATGCAAAAAATAATAAAATCATGATGCAAAAAATAATAAAATTAAGTTAAAATATAAGTGTTAAAATTGAAATGTAACTTAAAACATTTTAACTGTTAACTGTTGCTAAAAAATGTATCTAAAGATAAAAAATAAACACTAAATGAAACTGTACCAGAGAAGTGTCCAAATACTACATTTGTACCCTATTCTGTTGTAAATCCATGTTTTTAAAGCGTTTATATAAAATAAAGTTATTAAAATTTGTCAGCTAGACTTCCCTCCTCGGTAAAGTTAGATGCTAAAATGTTTGTTTACATATTTGAAACTGCATTGTTATAGTAATTCAAACAATTTAATTACTATTTTTTGGTACTCTTATCTAAGTTCATAATAACAGGGACGCATACTTTTCTGAAACAAGGATATGTGTTTACAATTATGTCTTTTTAGATCACCTAAAAGGAATGCTTAAATTTGATGTTGACAAACTAAAAAAGAAAAAGAAAAAATTCTTTTAATAAATCATTTTACTTTAATATATTTTTTTATCAACCCTTATAAGTATGTCTGAAAAAACGGAATTGCTAATTTATAAACATAATGATTAATAATCCAGCAATATCGATTAATTTATTTTCTTACCATTAAATAATGCAGCAATCATTATTTAGAAAACCTTCTCCTCAGGAAATGCTTGTGCGTCTACTAACAGTGGATAATTAACAGTGGACTGCTACAGTTAAATTCTATCAAATGTTCAAGTGCAAAAAACAATATATATTGAGTTATATGCTTGTAGTATTTATTTTATTCAGGTGAGTGGACAATAATCTTTAGGCAAATATGATAGGCTTGAACAATCTCTATATTGACATATATCAATATCAGGAATGAAATTATTAAAATTGTTTAATGCATTAAAACCACAGTAATACTCCATTAATAATACTTGTTAGTTCACCTGAGAAATTATGCAGTTAGCTCCCTGGTATTTGCCAAAGTTCTTAGAAATCATGAAAGCAGTATTCTCTTTTCCTAAGAAGGTCCACTTCTTTTTCTATGGCTCTTTCACGGCAAATTGTAGACATTTTTAACTGATGTTCTGTCATAATTTCTATATCGTTTTATTTTCTACTCCATAAACATTTTTAATTTGTCGATTTGAAAAAAAAAAGTAACAATATTCAAAAAAGCACAAATCAAGTTCTTTTTCAAAAAACTTAAAATTAAAAAGTCCAACAAAATTAAAATACTTGAACACCTATTTTTTATTAACTAGAAAGTTGTAAGGTGTCTGTTGAAAAAGGATGAATTAAACAAATACCTGAATTTAACAATTTACTTTACTCTAAACGTTCCGAAAAGGCCATAAACACAAACATTTCTACTTACTGCGCTTTTTCCTTTTTTTTTAATTGCAACCTAAGTTTGCTTGTTCGATTTTGTCGGGAAAGCGACACATTCGGCTCGAATTGAATGTGACGTGACATCATCTGAAACAAATTGGCTTGCAATGTCACAGCAGAAACCAGTTTTGTGAGTTTCTCACAAATCGTGCCAACCAGTAAGGGGTATGACAATTGTCTACCAAACCAATGCAAACTATTTGTTCAATTCCCAGCAGGGTTGGCATAGTTTAAACCAAAAAAAAAATTTCTCAAACAAAAAAACAAAAAAAAAAAAAAATCGTTTTTTTTAAAGAATAATTTAAAATTGTATTGATATTTATTTACAATTAGATTTTTTAAATTATTTGATGTTGTAAATAACTTCTACTTTCAACCAAAAGTTTTCCATTTCAAAGATATCTTTTTTAAAATGAATTTATTGAAAATGTAATAGTTATAGACAAGTTATATTGCAAAAATAGCGAATATTTTCTTTCTTTTTGGAGTCGTACAATTGTTGCGTAATAGACAGGTTTTAGAAAAAGCAGCAAAACTTTTTTTTTTTTTTTTCAAAATGTTAAATCCAAAATTTGTTTTAAATGGGATAAAGAAATAAGAATTTAGTTTTCTTTCTATTTTTTAAAAAAATAATTCAATAAATGAAATATCTACATTCTTGATACTATAACATGATTAAGTTATGATTTTCTAAATGAAAAGTTATACGAATACTATAGCTAAATTTCTAATCCTATTTTTAAATAAATCTTGCATTTAAAACTACCTATTAAACTATAAGTTTTTATATTAATCTAATAGATATATTAATTTTTTAAATTATTAATTAAACTTAAATTATGGTTTGCATTTTAACAACTTATTTCTAAGTCTTAAAGATATTTTGAATAATTTATCACCATTACTGATGAATCCAAGAGCAATATTCCATCTATTATGAGTAAACAATTACCATTGTATTATACTGTACACATTGAATTTAAAAAATAGCATCTCTCAATAAAATATTAAAATTATGATTTGAATGTCCACTTAAATAGCAACAGTTGTTTGTTTACTTAGTTTAAATTATTTTCAGAAGGAATATTAATAGTTATTTGAACATTAATTATTCTAGTTAATGTCACATTTTATTTATAAATATGTATCCAAGTAAATAGAAAGGATTAAAAAAACAGTTTAAACCAAAAAAACAACTAGTATATTGATATATTTTATATTCAACTTGTTATTGATATATATATATATCAATAACATATATATATATATATAAAACAGGTTTAAAAAAAAAAAATGTATATATATACATATTTTTTTTTTTTTTAAACCTGTTTTTTTCCTAACCATGATTCCTTTGTAACTTTTGCTTTTAAAAATAAGTAGACACGATGAGAATTGTGTGTTTTAAGTAGTAGTTATTGATCTTCTTTCGATATTTGAAATTCAAAAAAGATCTTTTTGGAAGGTCAATCTCTAAGTCATTAGGGGCAATTCTCTAAAAACTGAAAGTGTAAAACCTAAAAAAAAAAACTCAAAGGAATGTAAAAGTAATGAATTGCTACTAAAATTAGATGTCCTAAGTATCATAAAAGAGTAATAAAAAAATGTGCAACACATTTTGACTTTTTGATTTTGAAAGTTCACTCACTTCAATAGCTCTAAATTATGTAAAACAGAGTATACTAAACTAGCTGTGTGCCCCCGTTCTAATGGGGACCCGTTGAAAGACATAGGAGTTTAGATTTAAGAAAAAGTAGAATGGATGTAGTAATGGGCATTTTGGCGATATTATTCATTTAACGATCAGAAAAAATGCAAAATTCAATAACACGGTAACTAAAAGAAAACTATAACATATGTAAAAGCAAAATTAAGATAAAATATAAATATTAAGGGTACTCTTCCCTTAGGCAGTCACCAGTTGGTGCCAAGCCTAAATGTCTACCCATATAAATGGCTCGTAAATGTATCACCAATTATAAATATAGAAATTATAAATTATTTGAAAATTGTTAGCTTAGATTATTTAGGCCTTCTTTTTTGGTGATTTTTTTGGCTGGCACCCGGAAACGGATTCGTACCAAATTAAGTTAAAATATAAATAATAATAAAATTAAAATATAACTGAAAATAAAAATCGTTGCGAGAAACCATATTTATCTGTAAAAAAATACCAAACAAATGTCTTAAAGTACATCTGACCCAAAAAAAGTTTTGTATTCTTCAAAAAATTTTCATACTGAGTATGTCCCCTTACCAACTTCATAATCAGGACAAAAATAAATCACCAAAGAAATAAAATCACAAATGAAGTACTATGTTTCTGATGTAAATTCTAAGATAGACTGGTGTAAGTAACAAAACATGTATGGTATAAAAAATGTATTCAGATCTAGATTAAATGATATGGAACTTGGATACACAGTACAAAAATAAAAACAATGAAAAGAAGGAATTTTAATATGCTGTTTAAAGAAAACGAATAAATATTTACCTGGAAATAAAAAAAAAATTAATAAATGTCGTAAGGACTTGAAAGTTTTCAGTGAATTTAATCAATTTGCTTGCATTCAGATTATTAGCATTGTGCTAAAACCGCGCATGCACAGAGCGTCGATTTACAGTAAATGTATGGAAAATTATAATAATATTCGAATTGTTTATCGGACGGACGATTGTAATACTAATCAGAAAGATAAGGGGGACCTTTGGGTTTTATTCTGATGCAATAAAAAAATATTGTTGCCATTCCAAGAATTTTTTTTCATGTCATTAAAATTTAATGAAAGCTATTTTAATCGAATTTAAAAAAAATTTTCTACAATCTCCATGTACTAAAGTTTCTATGTACCAAATTTCGCACCTCTAGGTGCAAAACTGTACATTTGTATAAGGTTCAGACGTACACACAACTCAGTTTTATATATATAGATTGCGACTTTTAAAGGAACAAACTCAAGAAAAACAATAAAAATTGTATTTAATGTATAGGCATTATAATTAGTAGAAATAAAAAAGTCCAATAATATTAAATTCTAGGTAGAAAAAGTTATGAAACTAAGTTCAAGTTTTTACACATGTCCCGTGCGTCAGTATGAAACATGATTTTTTTTTTTTAATAAAAACCTATTTTAAGTTTCAATTTTTAAAAAAATTCATTTTTCTAAATTCATTATAGTTAGTAGAAATACAAAAGTCCAATAATATTGAATTCTAAGTAGAAAAAGTTATGAAACTAAGTTCAAGTTTTTACACATGTCCCGTGCGTCAGTATGTAACATGATTTTTTTTAATAAAAACATATTTTAAGTTTCAATTTTTATAAAATTTCATTTTTCTTTTAAAATTCAATCGCTAAGTGTTATGCAAATTTTTAAAACAATACAAAAATAATTTGAGCAGTTATTTTAGAAAACACATGTGTCTTGTGCATCAGTTTTTTAACAATTGCGTAAATGTAAGATTTTTAAGTGCACAATTATTTTGGTAACAATTATTTTAAAATTCGATAATTACGTCAACGAAAACGTTTTCCTTGATAACAAACTGAGTTGATATCATTTTGGCATAACGTTTCATTCTAAAAAGATTTTGAATCGTAATGAATTTGCAAACTGTTTAGTTTAAGAAAAAAAATTTCAAAAATCATTGCATTGATCAGCAGGTATGTGACTTAAGACTATATTTTTTGGCCGAATTTTGCAAAATGTAGAAAAAAAAACTTGACTAGTGAGTTTTCTTTCTTTGAATATGGCAAATGTATCCTTTAAAGACACTGCTATTTTTTTTTTTTTTCTCTTTTGATTTTTCTCGCCTTTCCAAACATGCAGCTGTCTCTAAATCAGTTTAGAAACAAAACAATGGGTGCAAAAGTGGCAGATGTTATGAAAAAGTGTTTGCATTTGAACACCTAAAGTTGTGCAATGCCCATTCCAACTTGAAATTAATTTTTTTAAATATATTTTATTTCAAACTGATTTTTTATATATTAATAAATAATTATTATAAAAATAATACTTCAATTTTAAGCATTTCTTTGTTATCGAGAAACGAGGTTGTTGGAAAAACTACATGCATCACCCCATTCATTAAAGGGATAAAAAATTAATATACACAACAATTTTAAAGTGCCTTGGTAAATAATTAGCAATTTAATTTTTTTAAAGCATAATTTATGAAGCACCATAAAGGGTACACCTTCTCTGAATGAAAATTGCAAATATATCTACCAAACAGTCCAAAATTGTGTCTACTTTGAGTAACAAGTAGTATAAAGTATGTATAATTTGTCTAAAAAAACATACAACAATTGTAGCAGTAAAAATATTACCGTTTTCCACTCCAAAAATAGTATTTCCCATGCGTCGGTTCCCATTTTTGTTTTTTAAATCCACAAAAGTAATCTTTAAGTAATAAATTTTATCGATATAGTATTATTAACATTTACCCAAATGTGCCTATGCATTCCATAATTTTTGTCCTAATGAATTCAGAGAAAATGTAAACTTTTTCCTTGGGCTTAATTTTCTTTTGTTTCCCCGTGTCTCGTGCGTTGGTTGCTTATAAATGCATATTTGATTTAATAAAAACTATTATTTTTCTATACAACTTTATCATCAACTTAAATTATAGAAAACTAAAACATAACTAGTAAATTCATCATACTTTTGTTATTTTAATTTTTGTAAGAGTAGAAAAAAGAACACAAAATGTCCTGTGTATCAGCCTGAGAATCGTATAATAACAAACCTATCCAGCAAAATGTTCCAAAATTAGGCTCACTTCGAGTAACAAGAAGTGTAAAATATGTATAATTTGTCTGACAAAATATACAAAAATTGTAACTAAAAATATCACTGTTTCCCACTCGCAAAAATAGTATCACTTGTGCGTTGCTTACAGAATGTCCCCTGCATCTGTTCACTTTTTTGTTTATTAAATCCACAAAAATATCTTTTTGCAAAAATTTTACTAGAAATAGTATTATTAACATTTACCCAAATGTACCTATGAATTTCATAATTTTAGTGCTTATAAATTCAGAGAAAATTTGAGCTTTTGTCTTGAAAGTAATTTTCTTTTGTTTCTCCATGTTCCGTGCTTCAGTTGTCTATAAATGACCTGTTGCCTATATATTTGACCTAGTTAAAACAATTATTTTGTCATATAACTTTGCAAACAACTAAAATTAAAGAAATAAAAAACATATAAAATTTGTCATTAATTTATTATACTTATTTGTTTAAGAGTACAAAAAAGAGTGTAAAATATCGCATACATCAGCTGAAGAATTGTCTTTAATTTGGTTAACAATTGTTAAACAATTTGGACGCTTTATAGACTTCATTTAGAGTTTTTTTAGCTCCTCGAAAAACAAACAAACATGATATGAACAAAATGTGTTCAATACCATTATTAGGTAAAAACTTTATGATGTTGAGAATTGCAGCTTATGATGTAGAGAATATTTAGAAACTTAATTTTACTATTTCAAAGTTGTTCTGATTCCTAGATGGTAAAAAAAAAAAGGTATTATAAATGATATAACTGATACTGGTTCAAAGTTACCCTGAATGACAGTGTAGCTTTTCACTGGGATATTTTCTTATTTTTGGTGTTTTCATCATCAGCATTTAATAATTTGTATAAATTAAGCTGTAAGTTAAGGTTTATTCTTCCACTTGATGCAATTAGATCTGAAAATACAATTAAAACATAAGTGAAGCAAGAGAAAATACAGAAAATGTGGATCATAGTTACCCTGTATGACTGTACTGATTCTGTTACTTTATTAATTTTGTATTAGCATCAGGGTTGGAGAAAAAGCAGGTTTTTTAGTAAAAAAAAAAAAAAATGTTTTTTTTTTGGGTTTAAACTAGGTGTTTTTTTTTGTTTTAAACCAGGTTTTTTTTTTTTTTTTTTGGTTTAAACCGTTTTTTTTTTTATTTTTAAATCCTGTTCTAATTACATGTATACATATTTATGAATAAAATCTGACATTAACTAGAACAATTAATGTTCAAATAACAAATAATTTTCCCTCTGAAAATAATTTAAACTACGTGTATAAACAATTGCTACTTATGTGGACATTCAAATCATATTAAATTTTAATATTTTATATTTAGCGATACATTTTTTTAAATTCAGTATAGGCTAGGGTTGGGTAAAATGGGTATAAAAATCACTGTGTTTTTTTTATGTTCAGGTAAAATTTTCTTATAAATGTTTAACAATTCAATTTTTATTTTGGTTTTTCTTTACATTGCACATCTTGGGAATAAGAATACATAATTTTTTATTATTTTGTTGCATAAATATGTTTGTGAGAAAACATTTTATAGGTATATGGTTACTATTCCCATTTTACCCCAACCAGGTAAAAGTGGGTATAGTGTGGGGTAAATTGGGTATACTATAGTTTAACAATGAAAATCATAGAATAAATAATAAACTATAGGTAAAAAATAAACCAAAAGAAACCACAAGCCTAATGAAATATGAAAAATAATATAGCAAGTCATAAAATCATTTAAAACCCTTGTTTTTGTCTGAAATTCGTTAATATGTCCAACTCAAACGTTTATTGGCAACTTTTGTATTTAAATCGCATTCCTCTACAAATTACACTTAATGACTGCAAAATACTATTATTATTAGTGTTCAAAATCTAACAAAAATGTAATCCCTCCTATTGTTGAATGCTGGTTCATTTAAAAAATTTGTTGTCTGGCAATTTTCAATGAGGTCTGTGAGCTCCACGTCAGGGAAAACACATAAAACTCACCAATTTTGGATTATTTCACAAATTTTATGTCGTATGTGTCTTCTTTGATTGCCATAATTTTTCCAATGAATTCTGGCTTCTCTTTTTCTTCCTAAATACTCCACTTTCACCTATGCAAGCTATAACTGTATTCCAATTTTTATTGTTCTTTACTTTTAAGCCATTGTCTTATGATGAAATTTGGCATGCTAATCTTATTAGTTTTAACTTTTTTAGTGATCCGATTTTCAGATTCATTTTTCAACCTCATATGACTTCTTCATTTGTTATAACTTTGCCAACTTAAGCTTGGACACGTTTACCTTTTAATTTCGAATTTCTTATACATATGCTATTGTAAGACTCGAAGATTTTGGAGATATAGCAGTCAAAAATGTTTTATAAGACCAAATCTTTATAAGAAGAGACAAATATTGTGTTTGAAGTTAACTCTCCTTTTGGTTGATTTGTACGCTCAACGACCTATTTTTATGCACAATGACGGCTAATCAGGCCAGGACCTACAGCTTAACATGGATTCCAAACTACTACAAACATCCATGCCTAACCCAGGATTCAAACCCGGAACCTTTGGCATGCAAGGCCACACAGTCATCTAGTGGGTCCTCCTTTGAATAGTGATAATATGGCAGTATCCAGTTGAGTGATTCCTGATCCCTTTCGCGAAGAATTTTTAATAGCCCATCAATTTTTAAAGAGCTTTAAATAATACAAAAGTATTTTAATGTAATACTTTGAAACATATTTTTATTCTAATTGAAAAAAATATGACTTGACTCAGAAAAACATTATACTATCCCCTTAAAAATACCTAGAAATTTTAAGCCTAACACTATTCCCATTTTACCCCATTCACAAAATTGGGTTTAAAAAAAGTAAACAAAAAATTAATTTTACCTGCAATATAAATAAGCAATAAAAATATTCAATAAACACTGTCAAGTCACTGGAATGCAATTTTATTAAATATTCAGAGCTGCAGACAGAAGTTTTAAGTAGACAACATATGGCATGAAGCTGTACACAAGTGTTTTTATTGTTGACACTCATATGAAACAAATTATTGAAACAAAAAATAAAGTTTAGGCATCATACTACTATGTACAATTTTAAAAACTATGAATATATTAGAAACTTCTAAAATTTTAAACAATATATTTTGACTACCTATTTTACCCCACCTTACCCTATACAATATAATATAATACAATAGTAATTGTTTACTGCATCTACATGGAATATTGCTCTTAGATTCATCAGTAATGGTGATAAGTTGTACAAAATGATATTTTCAAGGTTTAGAAATAAGTTATTAAAGCACAAAACCTCTATTTCAGAAACAAATTTAAAATGCAGCTTATAGTTTAATTTTAATTAATAATTTTGAATAATTATAAAACATTAATTAATACATGTTTTAGCTAGGGGTGTCTAGGGGGATGAATTGGTAAATAATGAGGAGGCAGTTTGGCTTTTCGTCGTTCTTTTAATGAACGAATAAGAAGTACAAGGGCTGTTAAGCCTTGATTAAAGATTCGCCTGCATCCGAAGAGGTCCTCGCAGCCTCTAGAGTCCGAATCCGAATCTGTTCTCTGCATCTGCGCTGCTCTTATAAAGCACGGTGGCGCCACTGTCGCTACGGGTGGCGCTGCTGCTTACTGATTGAGTATTATACGACATACATTAGATTAATATAAAAAGTTATTGTTGATACTTATAAAAACTTCAATAGTTTTTCATTATAGGATTTTTTTTTTAAAGTTAATTACAACAAGTAATTTAAAAAATCTAATGATAAATAAACAAATAAAAATAGAATTTTAAATTATTCTTTTAAAAACCAATTGTTTTTGGGTTTTTTAAGAAAAAAATGTTTGGTTTATACCATTAAACTTGACACAATATTCTAAGTTTCTGAGTAATTTTAGACTTATACCTGAAACGCACGCCCTTTGTTTCCCCCCGCTTTAATGATGAGGGCATTATAATTGCGCTTCTCAAGATTGAGATTAGCTCTTCGCTCATTTATTAGGTGTTTTTCAATGTATAATGAACTGAAATTTTATATTTAAGATAAACCAAGAATTCTAGATCAAATGAAAAGGTAAATAAGGGTTTGGTTAATAATCTTCAATAATTTGGTTAAATAATCTTCCCCTGGTATATAGAAAATCATAAACAAAATTTTGTGACTCTTAGAACTGAAGATATAGCCATCGTTTATTTTTGTTTGTTTTTTTGTATACTTTTCAACAAGATAACATGTAGTGTTGTGCATTCAATAAATTATTGCAAACAATTATTTGAGAATTGTTGCCTATTTCAAATAATAAAATACAGGTAGGAAAGTTTTGACTGAATGTAACATGGATTAAAAGTGTGTAGAACGAGCTTTTCACTTTTACTACGCGGGCGACACTCAGCGGATAAACTCGTTGGAGGGTGGGATTGGCCCAAGATTTTCAGACATTCCTTTTTCTCATGATCGACCTACGAATATATTGAATTTGCCTCCATATACCAGGCAATAAATTCTTCTCAATCTATTAAATTTGTCTCTATCTATTTATGACTTATTTAGCCAAGTTCTTTGTATAAAATTAGTTCAAAAACATTTTATGGGAAAAGTAAGATCACTAAGTAGTTAATTTATTATTATAAAATAATTTATTTCAATATCATTCATTATTTTAAAAGATGATATACTTTCATGATATCGCACTTAAAAGAAAGAAAATAATTTTTAATAATTATGGATACTATAATTAATAAAAATAAGAAAAGAGCCTATACCAGTAATCTCATCGTTACAAAATTACTTATTCCAACATCATACAAAAGTTTAATTTTTTTCCAATATACTTATATAGTTGCCAAATAGATATGTTTTTAATTTAATTTTTTTTTATATTTGAATTTTTTGCAGTTTTTTTACATAAAATGTGCTGTACATTTTTGTGTAATTTCATAAAAAATTATCTATATATATATTAATTAAAAATTATATTACAATATAAAAATTATATATATATATATAATTTTTATATATTTTAATTAATATATATAAATAATTTTTAATATATATATATATAATTTTTATATTATAATCTAATTTTTAATTAATATATATAGATAATTTTTAATATATATATATATGTGTGTGTGTGTACGTATATGTATATAATTTTTTATGAAATTGCACAAAAAATGGACAGCACATTTTAATTAAAAAACCCGCAAAAAATTCAAATATGAAAAAAAAAATTAAAAATATATCTATTTGGCAACTATATAAGTATATTGGAAAAAAAAATAAAATATTACTGATTTCTGGAGCGGGAATGATACCTTTACCCACTCTGTTGGTAGAATACAGGGTCGAACCCATCCCCACCCCGTGTAGTTTGCGACTGTGGAAGAGGCCATACAGTGATAGTGTTTATCATATCTCAACTTAATTTCACTATTTTACTTTGTACTTATTACCTATATACACTTACCCATTTTATTTTCATTTAGACCAGGGTTAGAATAAATAGGACAATTACGACATTGTAACTTGTCAAAACAAGTCATACGAATTCCACTGAATATCAGTTATAAGTGTTCTATAGGGTTTGCACTTAGTCATTGATAAGGATGTTTCTGAAATTATATCACTGTTATACTTAAGAAATTTTCTTAAATGTGTACTGCATTGACTAAATTAACATTATGTAGTTCATTTTTTAAAGTGAAACTTACCAAATGTACTAAAGAAACATATTTTTCATTTCAGAATGGTGCATCTACTACCCTGTCAGTGTCATGTTGTTAGTGTCAAGAATTTTCAATAACACTTTCCAGTTGAAACGATTTAGCACCATCAAAATAGCAACAGTCAGTGAATTTATTTGTTCAAGCGGTGCCAAATGACAAGAATTTCAATTTATCTTTAAAGAATAGTTGAGGTTTTAAGTATATCTTGAGGTGAAGTAATATACATACAAATGACTAAACTATGGTATATACATACGTTTTGTTTATGTTCCAACATTTACAATATATTGTGCACTAATTGGCTGTACAACTTTACAAACTTGAAAAGTCTTCATGATTATGTAAAACAAATTTTAAGTTGTGTACCTAATTCCTAGGCTTTGCATGAATTGATTTTCTCCCGAAATATCCTGCAGCATATTTCCTTACTCATACTGGAAAGGAAACCAATGTATGTAAAGTTTAAAATTGAATACTTCCCCTAAAACATCCTTCTTTACAAGCATCTCCTTATACATACTAGACACAATATGCATGTATGCGAGGTTTGCAACAAAACATTTTCCAAGATGTCCCAACTTTCCCAGCATCTCCTAACTCATACTGGAGAGAAGCCGCATGTTTGTGAGGTTTGCAATAAAACATTTTCCCAGAAGTCCAATCTTTTCCAACATATCCTTACTCATACTGGAGAGAAGCCGCATGTTTGTGAGGTTTGCAACAAAACATTTTCCCAGAAAGTCAATCTTTCCCAGCATATCCTTACTCATACTGGAGAAAAGCCGCATGTTTGCGAGTTCTGCAACAAAAATTTTTCTGAGAAGTCTAATCTTTTCAAGCATATCCTTACTCATACTGGAGACAAGCCGCATGTTTGTGAGGTTTGCAAAAGAACATTTTCTCGAAAGTCCAGTCTTACTGATCACATCCTTACTCATACTGGAGAGAAGCCGCATGTTTGTGAGGTTTGCAATAAAACATTTTCCCAGAAATCCAATCTTTCCCGGCATTTCCTTGTTCATACTGGAGATAAGCCACATATTTGTGAAGTTTGCAACAAAACATTTTCCGATAAGTCCCATCTTTCCAAGCATTTCCGCATTCATTCTGGAGAGAAGCCGCATGTTTGCGAGTTTTGCGACAAGACATTTTCCGAGAAATCCAATCTTTTCAAACATATCGTTATTCATACCGGAGAGAGGCCGCATGTTTGTGAGGTTTGCAACAAAACATTTTCCAGGAAGTGCAATCTTTCCGATCACATTCTTACTCATACTGTAGAGAAACGGCATGTTTGTGAGGTTTGCAAAAAAACATTTTCTGAGAAGTCCATTCTTTTCCAACATATCCTTACTCATACTGGAGAACAAAGGCATGTTTGTGAGGTTTGCAACAAAACATATACCAGGAAGTCCAGTCTTTCCAAGCATATCCTTACTCATACTGGAGAGAAGCCGCATATTTGTGAGGTTTGCAAAAAAACATTTTCTCGGAAGTCCAGTCTTTCCTATCACATCCTTACTCATACTGGAGAGAAGCCGCATGTTTGTGAGGTTTGCAATAAAACATTTTCCCTGAAGTCCAATCTTTCCAGGCATTTCCTTGTTCATACTGAAGAGAAGCCTCATGTTTGTGAAGTTTGTAACAAAACATTTTCCGATAAGGCGCTTCTTTCCAAGCATTTTCTCATTCATACTGGAGAGAAGCCGCTTGTTTGCGAGTTTTGAAACAAAACATTTTCTAATAAGTCCCATCTTTTTTTGGGGGGGCATTTCCTGGTTCGTACAGGAGAGAAACCGTATGTTTGTGAAGTTTGCAACAAAACATTTTCCGATAAGTCCCATCTTTCCAAGCATTTTCATACTGGAGAGAAGCCTCATGTTTTCGAGTTTTGCAATAAAATTTTTTTCATGAAGTTCAGTCTTTCCCAGCATTTGCTTACACTTACTGGAGAGAAGCCGCATGTTTGTGAGATTTGCAACAAAATATTTTCTCAGAAATGCAATCTGTCCACACATCTCCATTCCCATACTGGAGAGAACATTCTGCAAGATTTACAATAAAGCATTTACTATAAAGTGCATTCTTAGTAAACATATCTTCAATCATATTGTATAACAAGTACTTATTTTTTAGGAAACCATCTCATGGTTTTGTCCTCTAGATAAAACTCAAATGGTATTTTTAAATGTGAATAAAAATATTTCTTTGTGTAGTAAGGACATAGGTGTCAACTACACGGAACCAAGGGGGCAATTGCCCCCGATCTCAATCAACAGCCTCCCCCACTCTCAAAACTTTTAAAAGTGTATTTCCAATATACTAAAATAGTCTGTAAAAACATTTTGTAATGGTCTATCAGGGTTGTCACGCACCTGAAAAACATGGAATTGTCAGGGAAAATGAAAATTCCTTAAAAAGGCCAGGGAAAACTAAAAAATGTGATATTTCCTGGAAAAGTCAGGGAATTTCTCTTAGGTTCAAGTTTTCTTTCAAGAAGTTCAGCAATTTTTTTAGAACGCATGTTTGTGTTCTCAAAATTTAATGTTTCATACTATATTTTCTTGTAGCAATGTGTAAAAAGTAAGGGTAGATCCAGAGTTTTGTAACGGGAGGAGAGGTTAGTAAGTTACATTACTATACCATGGGATAATTTAACTTGATTATACCGAGATTTAAAAATGTCTCACTCAGCGACGCTATGTGTGAATTTACGATTGTAAATTAGAGTTGTCTTTAGCAATATCGTTCAGGATAAATTTTTTTACACGTGATAGAAAGGATAATCTAATAAAGAATGCATGTACAAACCCAAAACTTTAATTTGCTTTTCTGTCGTTCTTTGTCCTCAGCTTTTTCGTGTCCGGGTTCGTCAAATTTTGTTTGACTTCATCCAAAGCCTGAGTGAAGCACGCTTTATAATGCGAGCGGTAAAATAACAAATATAAGTACATTTTGGTTTTATTTTTAATTCTAATCTTTCACAAGTTCATGGGCTTGTATATGTAAATTAAATAATAAAATACCAGTACCGTAAAATGGGGTGAATAGGAACAGCGAGGTGAATCGGAACGAAACTTCGTGAAATTACAAAGCAATTATTAAATAATAATTGCTTTGTAATTTCACGAAGTAAACACAAAAATAAAGCAATTTTAGTAATTATATATATTTTTTTATTTGGCTAACATGTTTGGAATTTTGAAAAAAAAAAAAAAAATTGTGTGGTTTTCAACACGGTACTTTTTTTTTTTTTTTTAAATTTGAAACAGCGTGAATACAATCCAATGAGTTTTAACCTCTCCAAAACTTATCCCTTAATTAATAACATGTACCAGTTATAGACTTAAATAATATATTTTTAGATAAGTATAAACATCCACAACAATATGCCATACTTAATTTAACTTGGTTTTAAAAACTTTTTATTTTACGAATTTTTATGTTTTGCCTCGTCTCGATTTCGAGATTTACGGGGTGAATCGGAACACGTGAAAAGTGATATTAAAAATCTGTTTTTGGCAAGATTATGTTCCACATATGATTCAACGACTGAAGAAGAGTCTAATTACTCCCTTCAAGACAGTAACCAAGATTGCAGGCTTGAAAAATTGTCAGAAGAGGAGCCTAGTTTCCGCCTGGCAGAAAACCCGATTATTCCAGTTGTTTTTTCTTTAAATGACTTCATTACCTTTAAGTTATATGGAAAAATGTATGAAGATTATGTGAGCAAAGTTTTTCACCCACAAGGTTATTGCTATATAATTGTGTTTTACAAAAAGCGCCCATGAACGAAGAGATTTTCTGAAACCAAATGAGGATGCTTTTCTCCTTTCACAAGATATTTTAAGGAATTTGCAGTCATACGGCACGCAAGCATAAAATACAAGTAGATTGAAAAATATTATTAATTTTAAAGACTATTTGGATGAGTTATAGGAGAAGAGTTTATACGTTTTCAAACATATGATTTGTTTTGACAATAATTGACAAACACAAATTTTATCCGTCATATTAAATGATTTTTTTATGATAATTTTGTGTTCCTATTTACCACAATGTATTATTATTTGTTTTTTTGTCACCCTGTAAACATTTAAATAAGATCAGACATAAATGTAACGAGTGTTCCGATTCACCCCTTTTTGCGGGGTGAATCGGAACACCATGAAAAAATTCAAAATAAATTAAAGTCCTAGTTTTTTCAAAAATTTTTGGGTTGATCCTCAAAGAAGAAGGTAAGACCCAAGTTTCAATGTCAAAAATATGTTCCTTAACGATCTTATTACAACCGATTTTTACTTTGAAAGTTGAAAAGTGTTCCGATTCACCCCATTTTACGGTATTATAGTTAAATATAATAAAATTAAGTACATAGAAATTGAATACTTTTTGGACGCTGTTAGATTTTTATTTAATACCAGGGGGCTTCTCCGCCTGCTCGCTGACGCTCTCCAACCCCTGTGATTGCTACGCAGTTCCCCTTGGTTCGCGAAACGAACCAGGTTCGCTTTGCTTGCTTCAAAGTGAAGCATTTAAAATATGCTCTAGAAAAAAGCTATTTCAGTTGCATAATCAAGAAAATTCTTATAGAGTGATATTGTACCATGAAACTGAAAAAATTGGATTATTTATGATGAGCTACCCTTGCGACATCATTATCCTACTGCTTATGTGAGACGCGTTAAGATGGAACAGTGTGGCAACTTAGTAAAACGTTTTTGGAGAGCAATAAAAATAAACAGTTTCATGCACATATCTAAAAAATATCGGATGTTTGAATGAACAATTCAAATTTAAGGATTGGTTTCGCATAAAGTGCCGAAATAATTAAAGTTGCACATCGAAATTTCTTAAAGCAGCAATATAAGCAATTATATATTTACATACTTTTTTGGGGGGAACAAAAGCAGTAAAGGACCCCATTACATTGGCGACTTTTCCCTGTTTGAACTGATTGGATTCACACACTTCTGTAAAAATTTATTCCGCTTTTTTACACTTCTGACTTCCCTTCCTTCCTACACGATGTCCCGTGGGTTTCCATCTGGCAACCCTTGCAGTTTTGGCGGTTATAATTAGTTTTGACCCAACAATTGAGTGTTTGAACGATTACGGTAAACAACCAAAACTTCATTAGCGACTTTTGCTTGGCGCTTTCTTGTATTCCCCAAGCAAAAAGTCGCATATGGGGTCCTATGCTGCTTCTATACACTTTGCGAAACTAAAGAAATAATACAGTAAAAGGCCAATTATCCGGCATTCAATCAACTGGAAAGCTCAAGCGACAATATTTTTTTTTAAATCAAGTTTCTCGAGAATGATTTTAATTTCATTTGAGATTTCGAAGTTGAGTTTTTTTTTTTTTTTATTTATTCTTTATTTTGATAAATTTTTAGTAATGTAATTGCTGAATTTGCACAGATTAAAAATACAAATAGGCTCAAATTTATTATTCGGTGTCTCTTGGTGACTTTTTGAAAGTTTGTGATTTGGTGCTGAATGTGGCAACCCCTCGACTTGGTATTACGAGAACCCTAGTGACCGATTGGATTTAACAACGCGCCATTTTAATGCCATTTTGGATTTAGCAACACAGCTTTTCAACTTTATTTTCATTTTGGCGACTTTTTTTAAAAGTCGCCAAAAGGCACCGTACTGTAAATCGTAACCTGAATGAATATATTATTATAAAAAGTAATTTTTTATAAAATTTTGGTTTATCCGGAATGCTGAAATTCTTATTTATCTACTCTGAATTTTCAGCATAGAAACCTTAATATTCGTAATGGAATTTTCGTGCTCAGTTTTTATCGGTATATATATTCGGAAAGCGTTCACATATAAATATCAGGGATGACTTTTTTTCGCCATCTGGCGGAATTCCGCTTTTTTAATTTTTTAAGAAAAAAGAAAGAATTCCGCTTTTTCAAAGAAAGTTCCGCTTTTCTAATTCCTGAAAAAAAAAATCATTTTTTTCCCGCTTTTTCTATCCCACAGAAAATAATTTTCTTATTCTAAGGCTGAATCGCGAAGAGTTTCACTTCCACCCGATCGGAAAGAGCTGAAAACCTACCGCTCAATGGTCGGCTATGACGTGCGTTATCATTGGGATTTCGTTTGTTGTGGTGGTCATTTTCGCAGAGTATTACACCGATATAACAGCACTATTGCTGAGAATTGTTCTGCTATATTCTGCGCTAACGCTGATGTGATAGTCATTTTCGCTGAGTGCTACCCTATTGTAAAATCTGAGATTTGCACCGATGTTACCGAAAGAATGTCTATATTACCGTGAGGAATTGCGCTATCGCCGACATTTACGCTGTTGTGATGGTAATTTTCGTCAAGTGTTGAGCCGATACAATAGCGCTATTGTTGAGAGTTGATCCAGTATATTACGCTCTAACTTTGATATTTCGTGAGAGTAATTTTCGCCGAACTCCACGCTGTAGTAACATCCGATATTACTGAAATTTGCACTAGGATCACTAAGAAAAAAAATCGATTTACGGAGATTTGTGCCGATTTTGTGGACGCTATCGCCTGTATGCACGTTGTTATGATGTTCATTTCTACCGATACCTAGCTTTTCGAGCTATTACTTATACTTTCGTTAGTCATGGTCATTTTCGTCGAGGTTTACGCTAATACAATACCTGCTGTTACCGAGATTCGCAACACCGTTTTCTCTCCATTCGCCTAGATTTTCCGTTATTGCGGTAGCCGCTATATTCGTGACTAGTGCCTTTTTAAGGATCGATTTCGCCGTTTGATTTGAATCTATGCAGAATTACCCAAAATTTATAACGTTTTATAAAAAAATGTTCTGAAAATTAGTCCTAATCATAATTTTTTTAAATAATTTGTGTTTAAAATTGTTATTTTAACTGCAATTGTATGTAAAATTGTTTGCTTTTTATTTTATTGAACAAGCTTAATGATAAAATTTAAATTTTAAAGATTTCTAGCACTTAAAATGTAGCTTAAAAATTTGGAAAACTGGATTTAATTAGATTTAGCCTGTTTTTTGCCAATATGGCATAATTGCCTAATGTTGTTTGACTTGTTGAAAATTTGAAGTTTTTGTCGGTTTTCATCTCTTCCACATGATTTTCGGTGGTTCGCCCCCCCCCCCCCTTTTTTTTTTCTTTTTTTTCTTGCTTTTGAGCTAGACCGTGCCTGATGACAGCAGAAAGTGTATCCCTACGTCTAGGTGCCGCTATTTTGAACCATTTTTGCTTACAGACAGACAGAGACGGTGCAGTGTTATAAATACACTGGAAAACCACAATTTTTTAAAGTATAGCTTAACCCATTAACCGCCAAAACTCGAAATCCTTAAAAAACATGGTCAGTATTTATAACATTTGTGATTTTAGGGTCATATATAACATATTTAAAGAAAAAGTTGGAATATTTTACTTATCTTTAGAGAAAATGACTGTTGCGTTGGCGCAACGTCAGCGTAAAACAGAGTTAAAATAGGCGGTTTTCAAGAATTTCATGTTCCGTTAATGTTGAATACTCAACGACTAATTAACCGTTGGCGATATTTTAAAGCTTCTTTTCAAAAATATAAACTTTTCGTACTATGTAAGTACATACATTTATTTAATATGACTTATTTTGCATGAAAATATTGACTACATTCTTGATGTAAAGCCACTTCACAACCATTACAGAGATAATGTTTACTGCGAAGTCTTTTATTGTCCATCATGTGATGCAAGGTTCTAAGTCTTATAACCGAATTATACAGGTTTTCCTTTTAGGAACGTTATTGCAGAATGTTTTCCTCTATAAGGAATCATTTGTTCGTTTATACTTAGGTCGTGTGCAAATATTTGAAACTATTAAAATTTCTTATTCAACAAATTTCACTCTTGTACTCTCACTTTGTACAATTTGTAATTTTTGTCAATATTGATGTTATCTGCCATATGCAAATTTTGTTTTATATTCCTGTACTGAATACGTGACATTGACTCCCTAACAAACGGGACCGATACATCTTTATCTAATGACAAATACATTACTTCTTGTGGCAATGTATGGTATCCAGTAAGAAGAAGCAAACCAAAACCTTTTTAGGTAACTCCCAGAAGCAAAAAAGTCAGTCCGATTATTTTGCTGAGAATATATATTAGTTTGATTAATGAGCAATGTATAAATTTCAGAGTCAAAACACTTAACGAAAATTTCCTCGCAACTAAATTTTTTAATTCTCTTTTCAGTTTTTCAACTTGGTGATGTTTCTTCATTTTTTGGTATCGATGTATAAATAGGATCTATTTTCTTCCATTTCAAAGGCTCAATTTTTTTTTCTTTGTCTTTGTATTATCCATATTATTTTGGTCTTTATCTTTCCTATTTGAATGTAATTCAACCTCACCAGAAATGCCATTTGGTAAAATGTTCGAGTCACTTATTACTGTATTGTCCCCTTCTTCCTTGTTAGTAACTTTGCAAAATTCTGGTGAAATAATAACAATGTCCATTTCATTGTCATCTGAATCAATGGTGTAAAAAGTATCCAGAGCTTCACTCAGCGTAAGATTGTGCTTTCGAAATATTTCAAATCAAAAGGAAGCAGTTGTAATAACACGCGGTGAGAAAAAAGCTCAGAAAATTTTGACCCTCTTTTCAGCTGACGATGCACAAGCGCAACACTAGTATTTCCAACATCGTAGCTCGAAGATGAATTCCTCAAAACATTTTTTATTTGCGTGTGACCTTCAAGTGAACTATGGAGATATGAAATGTTATGTCTAATAAAAATTATTTCCCTTTCTTTTATTTTTCGGAATCGATTTAGCAATGTCAGTCTAACTTAGCGAATTTCGGAAAAGTTTAAGTTATTGTTACGAGAAAACAATAAGGTTTAGAATAATTTTTAGTGTTCGAAATTAAAGTGTGTAACCTTACCAATGAACATAAACCTCCAAATATTAGTTTAAAATTGATTAAATATTTTTTATAGTTATGTTTTCTAAGCGTTGCGTGAACGCAACACCAGCGGTTAATGGGTTAAAATGTGTTTTACGCATAAAATTTTTGGATATTTGTTTTCACCTTTTTCATGTTTTACCAAACTCATCCCTGAAATAAGGATAAAGCTTTAAAGTATGGTACGGATTCTGCGCCAAGAATTGTTTACATAAAACGGCGCCAAATTATGGCAACCATAGGCAATTCACTTATTATTAAAAAAAAAAGCGTCGGCTGACATTTGTTAGCGAAATTCTTGGCGCAGAATTCGTTCCCGACTTAGAACTTTAACCGACAATTTTTCGAAAAACCTGGTTTATATAGAATTTTAATCCAAAAGAAATGTACACATCTTGCATCTATTTATTCAACGTAAATATTAAATCAATGCGGTTTAAATAGGCAATAATTTGTATCAGTAATACGAAAACAAAATATAACGAATTCAAGTTGCTGGCTGCTGCCAGAAGTCAAATTTCAAAAGATATATTGTGATTGGCGGGATTGCTGAATTTGGAAACTCGTGCATAAAGCACATTTAGAAGATTTGTGATTGGTTGTTTGAAGTCTTTGCCATTCTGCACATAGAAATACAGCGGTATTTGGGTTTCACGCAAGAAAATTATGTGTATAGATAGTCATGACAAAACATGAAATATCTTTATTTTGTTTTTATTTTTTTCTTATTTAATCCAGAACGGAGGAGGCGAACGCTGGATCCGACAATGGTAAGCAGTAATGTTAAACTTGCCTAAAACACCCCTCGGGAAAAAAATGCCTATACTAAACTTCAACTTAACTAGACATCACTTAGACGGTAGATCGTGACAGTGCTCATAGGTATTTAATCCATTTTGGCGGAGTGAAGACATAATTCTCGCCAAACCTTAGAGCCTTTTGTTCTCTACAGGGTTGTGGTTTGGCGATCATTATGCTTTCACGCCGCCAAAATGGATTAAATACCTATGAGCACTGTCACGATCTACCGTCTAAGTGATGTCTAGTTAAGTTGAAGTTTAGTATAGCTGCGCCACTCTTCCTCACACACAAATATATTCTTATTCAGCTATTTTAGTTCAAACATTGTTATTCAGTTCAAAACAATGCTGCATATATATATTTTCCTCTTTTTTCATATTTTAACTGTTTTCACCCCTGGAAAAAATTAAGGGAGATGCACAGTTTGCTACTTCTACCAACTAATCAATTTATCTTCATATACAAGTACATTAGTGTTCAGTGACACAAATCTCAAACAATGGTACAATTCCACAAAACAGTGGTTTTTCGCTTTTTTTTTTTTTCGTAAAATTTTGATTAATTGATAAAAATTGCCATTAAAATATTGTAAAAAATTTCTATATGACTCTCCTTTAAAATTACAATTTTAAATGCAATAAGGAACTTTCAAGCTGTTTTTTTTTTTTTTTTTTTTTTTTTTTTTTTTTTAAATAAAAGTAGAGAAAAAATCATGAAAAACTATACCATTCTTTCAAACATTTGAGCTCGGATAGATAGTTAAAAAAAAATATTTAGTTTTTCACTCTGCGATTTGGTAGAAAAAAGCTACCTTTGAAAAATTAAAAAAAAAAAAAAAAAAAAATTGAGCCACGTTTGGACATAATATGAATGTAAAACATATTTCAGGTCCCAAACCAAAATTTGGAAGCATTTAAGTCACTATTTCAAAAGTTCAAAATTTCCCATTGAAAATACATGGGATTGTACCTACTTTGAATTTTTACTCAAAAAGTAACAAGACTAACTTGGGCTTGGCCGCATTTAAGTTCTTGGTTGGTTAAGTAACTTGGCCGCATTTAAGTTCATATACAAGAGATTCTTAAAACCAAAAATCTTAACAACCACGAAATATTAAGGGAGTCGAAAGTTGGCCCAAAAAAGGGCAAATTTCTAAATTTTACAGAACTACAGGGCCCTCATTGGCCAAGAAAATGAATATAAAGCATACTTCTATGTCACAACCAAAATTTGAAAGCATTTCAGCCAATTCTCAGCTAGTTTCAGCCAATTTCGATCAAATTTGGACTCCATTTCAGAGTAAATACATTACTTTAAAAATATTTGAATTTTACCTATAGTTTGGGTTATAAACAGAATTAAGGGTCCTTTTTTGGACAGTTTTGATAAAAAGTTACTGTAAATCATTTTTCTATTTTAAAACAAAAATCTGGAAGCATTTTAAGCCAATTTCTGGAAAAGTGATTTTTTCTTAAAATTTCCTAAGGCCCCTTTGAAAAATTGAAAACTTCAACAAAATATTTTTTGTGTCACATTTGGACAGAAATATCGACAAAAGTCACCGATATATCGATATTTTTAAACATTTTTAGTTTTTTGATGATCGTTTTGTTGTTCCATGTGTTTTTTCGATTTTCTTTATTCCTTTTTCAAAATTTCTTCTGTAAAAATAAATGTGAATTTATGCATTGACATCCAAATTTTTTTTATTTATTCTGATTGATAATATAATTTGTTTATTAAAACAATTTTTATAATTTATTTACTAAAACAATTTTTATAATTTTTTTATTAAAACAATTTTGGAATAAATTCATGAAAAGTAGAAATTTGCTCCAAAAAACTTTGTTTCTGGCAAAATAGAAATCCAATAAAAAAAAGATCATATATCGATATTTTTTCTATGCAACAATATAGTATCGATATTTATTTTAATCGATATTTCCGACCTCTAATAGAAAGTGACGATACGATTATTCATGTTAAAACAGGGTTCCCACGGTCATTGAAAGTCATTAAAAGTGCTTAATATTTTTGAACTTGTTTCCAAGGCCTTGAAAGTGCTGGAAAATGCTTAGAGGTGCTTAAAAGACCTTGAAAATGCTTATAGGTCCTTAAAAGTCCTTAATTTTTGCAGATGTTGTCCAACTGCAAAATTTATAAATTTTATTTTATTTATATTTATATTTTTTGACGTATTTGTAACTCTTTTGGTAGAATATACTTTATTAAAAATTTATATATCAACATAATGCCTGAAAACAAATTTTCAAAAGTCCTTAAAAACATTAATTAGGCCCTGAAAAGTCATTGATTTTCATTTTGTTTTTTGAGTGGGAACTAGGGATGGAACGGATATCCGGAAAATATCCGATATCCGGCATATCCGGCTGATTTTTCAATATCCGAAACCCCGTCGGATATCCGATTTTAAATACCGGACATCCGATAATTTCATTCGGATATCCGGCTATATATCCGGCCACCAGGTATCCACAAGAAATAATTTTTTGCAAAAAATAAATATCTTTTTCGGACAAAGTGGACACCGCATCCTACACTTTTTTTTTCTAATTTTTTTTTCTTCTTGGACATATACTGCAGTCAAGTTAGAAAACGAAAAAGTTCCTTCGTGAGAACTATGCTTTCGCATATCCCTAACTTCAGAGATGAGCTAGAAGATGCAGGTGTATTTACATAGTTTCAATTCACAGAAAGATGCGCCGTATTATTGGCGCCGAGTTGATAAGCATAAACCATTCCTCCAATCTTTTTCCATACACATCCTTCATACGTGTTTTGCAATATGTTCTTTTCATTCCAAGTTTATGATCTGATTAATTCCAGATGCTATATTTGAATGCTTCTCCGTAAAACACGAACCGAAATACTAATAAATAATACTTTTTTATACAACTTGTTAAGAGTTTTAGTTATTCTCACTTTCTCCTTTTTTTCTGACATTTGCTAGCGAGTAAAAAGCAATAAATAGCCAATGCGCACTCCTCAATGCTTTTTTTTTTTTTGCTCTATCGACGATAATATCCTACCCCTTTATGCTGGGAATGGTATGGTCTAATTTTTGATTTTTCATTGGCAGAAGTTGAAAGCTGGTATATTTTTTCTGACGTAAAATGAAGTATTGTAATGTTTAGGTCTTTAACGCAGCGCCACAATGTGGAAATATATTTAGCTCTCTAGAATGTCTTGAATCATAATTTTCTCCAATTACAATCCAATTTATAATTTTTAATAATGGCTCATTTAAAATCACCCATTTGGAAGTATTTTAAAATTAATGGAAATGACGAAAGCAAAGCCCTATGTGTTACTTGCTCCACAGAATCGTTTAAAAAATATATTGTGCGCGGCAAAAGCCCAAAATCCTTTTCCACAAAACCCTTTAATGAATGTGCATAAGGAAATTCACCGAAGGTTAAAAGACTCACTAAAAGCATCTAATATTGATGAACAAGAAAAAACAATTCATCAAAACAAGAAATGAACGTAGACAACATTGGAATCGACATTATTTGTACCAAAATTGTGGAGTTTAGGTGATCCTAAAGCAAAAGCCTTAACCACAAAAATATGTAAGTACTAATTTTGTTTGTTTATATTAAATATATATTTTAAATATGGTATAGCATAATGTTGATGAATTTTGGGTTCAAAATTTTTTAAGTTTATATTTAAAGATGGAATATTCCGATAGATCCAATTTAATCTTTAATCTTAATTTTTAATCTTTAATCTTAATTTGATCTTTAAATCCGTAATGTTTTAGGTGCATTACAAAAAAAATAGACTTCAATTACATAAAATATTTAAAATAAATCTTTTGTTATTAACAAATGCATCCGGTATAATTTTGTAATCATTTATCAATTATAAACAATGCATGAAGTAAATTGAAAGTAGCATATATAGCATATATTATTAAGTATTGCATATATTTTAATCAAATTAAAAAATTCTTATTAAATTTGTTGTCAGTTTTATTAAGTATTTTTTAACACATTTGTCTTAATAAACTAGAAATAAATATCATTAGTTAATGGAATTCCATTGTTTTATTATTTTGACTTCAGAACAATTGCTGTGTGTTTTTCGGGTAAAAGCAATATAGGATATTTATGCAGACTTGAGGAAGATTATCTTATGTTTACATTACATGATACAAGGTAAGAAGAAGTTGAGTAACAATTTACAAACGTATTTCTGAAATATTTTCATCACATTGCAAAATGTTTGGTACAATTTTAAGTAACACACAAACAAAATGGTGATGAAGTTTCAAAATTGTTCAGCAAGTGTAGGTATTGGCATCACTAAAACATCGTTTCATCAACTAAAGTTTAAATAAAAAAATTTAACTCAGTGGGGCGATAGCCCGTGTGGACCAAGGCCTGCTGGGCCCAGCTCAGCTTTCTTGACTGTGGCTTTTGTGTGTCACATAGCAGATGTTCCCCTCAGACGGTCATTCTGACGCCGAACCCCAGTGTTTAGTTCCCAAGCATGCATGATCCTCCTCAGTTTATTTCTTTCAGGTATAAACAGCAAAGTCAACCTTGCCCAGTCCGCGAATCAAATCATGGACCTGTGGCATGCAGTGCGGTGCGCTAACCACTAATTATAATTTACTTGATACTTCATATCATGACCATTTTTTTCGTATATAGCATATCGTATAACTATCGTTTTTAGTATATAGACCAAATATCCGGCCGGATATCCGGTGAAATCCGTTTCGGATATCCGTATCCGGTAGACATGGTACCCCGGATATCCGAAATCCGGTATCCGGCAAAACTCACATCCGTTCCATCCCTAGTGGGAACCCTGTAAAACATCTATCGGCTGTTTGTTACTAATATCAATTATAGAAAACGCTACATAAGGAATTGATATCTCGTAGAAAATAAGAAGATGTTTTAAAAAAATAATACCCTATACTAAACTTCAACTTAACTAGACATCACTTAGACGATAGATCGTCACAGTGCTCATAGGTATTTAATCCATTTTGGCGGAGTGAAGACATAATTCTCGCCAAACCTTATAGCCTTTAGTTCTCTACAGGGTTGTGGTTTGGCGAACATTATGCTTTCACGCCGCCAAAATGGATTAAATACCTATGAGCACTGTGATGATCTACCGTCTAAGTGATGTCTAGTTAAGTTGAAGTTTAGTATAGTAAAATTTTGCGAAAATTATGGGATCTAATGGTTGTCGCCAAGCGGCCAAGTTTCATTTCTCTAAGCAGGGTTCGTAAGCCTCAGGGAGAACAAGGAAAATAAATCAGCTTTAAAATCTCAGGGGAAAAAAGAAAAATCTCATCTAAAACACGGAGAAAGTTGTTGTTACTCTAAAAAAAAATTTTTACTCTTCGGTGCTGTTTGTTTGAACCTAATTCGAGGAGTTGAAGTTGCAGAATTATTTGATAACATAGACTTGAAGAAAGTTATTCCTAAAGAAAAAAGAGAGAATTTTTTTCGAGTTATTGGAAGAATTTCTGTAATCGAGGTTTTACTATATTTATGTGGCTAAAAATAAGTAAGCCCGCGACGGAAAACACGGCTCTGGAAAATCTCGGGGAATTTTTTTTCAGAAAATTAGTAGGATTCCTGCTAAGGTAATTTTCAGATGAACTAAATTGATAGTATTGGAAAGAGCATATGTAGATTACTTTGAGTTTGGTGAGGATGGAATAAGCAATCAGAACTTGTCAGGCTGGAGTTTTTTTTAAAGTTTTTTTTTTTTTATAAAAAGTAATATTAGTTAATAAATTGAAGCTACCTAGTAATCACAATTTAGTTCATTGTATGCAAAGTGTTTGACGGTATTCTTAGACTTCATAACACTTCTGGGTCGCCGTTTTACTTGCCGTTTTTTTTTTTTTTTTTTTTTTTAATTTTATACCAAAGGAGAGTCAAAGTTGATGATGTAGTTTTATTCCTCACAAAACTGTAGTTTTTATTATGAGTGCAATTTGGTATCTTTCGGTGATTGATATATCTGGAATGTTTTTAATATTGAATTTTTTCTTATGACAAGTATTTTACTCGGGATGGCATATATAATTTAAAATTTCTTCATAAAACAAATAGGAATCGACTGAATGGTTTTGCACAGCTTTTTCCATTTTTGTGTAGAAAGAAGTACGCAAATGAAGTCACACGCAAAGACGATTGGCACAAACGTCAAGGAGAGATGATCATTTTAAGGCATAACAATTTCACTTTAGAGGAACAAATTTTATTTTGTATTTTTTAATTTGAAGCTTTAAAAAAATTAGTATCTATCATTTGAATAGGGTATTCGACAATTTTCAAAATTTGTTTAAATAAAGCGTATTCACAATATAAAAGACGTATTTTTAATTTTTTTTTTTTTTTTAATTATTCCTCACATCGCCAAAAACCGCATTTTAAAATGCAAGAAGCCCTGCCCCTAAAACGCTGCTTAAAAACCCATTTGACTGTGTAACGTCACTTCTGCTAATGCAGTGTCGCGAATAGTAAACAACCAAGAGTTTCAGGTGAGATTGTGTAACCGTAATGAGATCTTTTCTTTTGATTTTGTTTAAGGAAATTTCTTACCGGTATTGTATTGTACCCCACTGTACAAGTACTTCAATTAAATATTTTTTTTATTTTAGCATTTTTTTTATGATTATCTTGTGTTCCTATTCACTTCAATGCATTATTATTATTATTTCACCCTGTAAATGATTAAATAAGATCAGACTTACATTATAACGATTATTCCGATTCATCCCTTTCTGCAGGGTGAATCGGAAGACCAAAAATCAAATCATAATAAATGCAAAGCATGTTTTCCCAACATTTTTGGGTTTGATCATCAGAGAATAGGTATAAACCCAGTTTTAAAGTCAAAAATTAGTTCGTTAACGATAACGGTACTATCACAACTGATTTTTACTTTTATTTCCGATTAACCCTTTTTTAACACTATATTCGACTGATCATGTTTTTAAAATTATTAAATCTGTGATTATATATCTTTACAAATTATAATAACTGGGCGATTTATTTTTTACTACACAGATGTTTTAAACATTTCAAACATTACTAGGGGGCTCCGCCCCCTGCTCGCTGAAGCTCGCCAACCCCCTGGATTGCTTTGCAATCCCCTTGGCTCGCTTTGCTCGCCTTAAAGAGAAGCATTTAAAATAGGCCCTAGCAAAAAGCTATTTCAGCTGCATGATGCCATGAAACTGAACCTTTTATTATTTATGAAGAGTCAGAATACTTGCCACGTCATTATTCTGTTGCTGTCGAGACGCGTTAAGCAGGGACAGTGTGGCAACGTAGTAGAAAGTTCTTGGAAAACAACAAAAATAAACAGTTTTATACATATATAAAAAAGATCGGTTATTTCATTGAACAATTAAAATTTACGGGCTGGTTTTGTATGAAGCGCCAAAATAATTAAAGTTGCTTATCGAAATTTCTTAACGAAGCAATCATATGCTCACTTAATCTTTTTTGCGATACTTAAAAAATAAATAAAACAGTGAAAGGCCAATTATCCAGCATTCAATCAACCGGAATTTTTTGAAAATAAAATTTGGCGAGAAAATTAGCCATATTTCGCCAATAGTTTTTTTTTTTAATTTTCATATGAGATTTTGAAGTTGAGTAGGTGGTTTTATTCGTTATTTTGATAGTTTTTAATTGATAATAGCTGAATTTGCACTGATTAAAGATGAGTATAGGTTCAAATTTACTGCACAACGCCTCTTAGCGATTTTTTTAAAATTGGCGATTTAGCGCTGAATGCAACCCGGCGACCTCCGGAACATGTTCCAGCAGATAACTTTTCCGAAAAGTCTGATTTATCCGGAATTCTAATCCAAAAGAAATATACACATCTTGGATCTATTTATTCTTGCATCATCGTAACTATTAAATCCATACGTTTTAAATAGGTAATAATTTCTAACTGTAGATTGTAATAAGAAAAACAAAATATAGCGAATCCAAGTTGTTGCTGTTGCCAGATGTATTAGTCAAATTTCCAAAGATATATTGTGATTGGCTGGAAATTCGTGCATAAAGTGCATTTAGAAGATTGGTGATTGAAGTCGTTGCCATTCTTCTCACAGAAATACAGCCAAATTTGGACGTTACGCAAGAGAATTATATATATAGATAGAGGATAAAACTCTGGGCTTGACTTGAAAAAGAACCCCACCATCAATGCGCCTATTTTGGGTAAATTTAAACTATCTGCCTTTACGAAACCCTTACATTTTGCAAATAAAGCTTCCTTAAAAAAATATTTCCTAAAAGTTGCCTAGAATGGTATTAATTAATCATTAAGTAGAAAAAAAGACGAATCGAGCTTAAAAATATACGTATAAAGTTGTTTGTTCGCAAACTTCCACTGTAGTGATGTGTCATTCTGGGAAGATCTTAAGTGATCGTTACTGATCTCATGACGATGCGCTCAAGAAACCATTTTTTTTAAATTTAATTTATACAAATTTGAGCAATTATTTAAAGTAAAAAATGCTTACATTATAATTACTTAGTTTTCTGATGGATTTTGTTCGCTAACTAATCATCTCCCGTTATATTCCAGGTTCAATTCCGTGAACTCTGTTGTGTATTGTGCAATTTAATTTTTTGGATTGCTACTTTTGGCCCTTTATGATATTTACTTCTTACGATTTATATTTGTCAAACATTCCTAGTTTATTTTTGACTTTTGAACGTTTGCAGTAGGCAAGAAAATCTGTAGCTTATGAATTTTTTCCCCCATTAACATCTAAATAAAGGAAACACGAGGGGGGGGGGGGGACAGAAATAGGTTGGAAGAGCTTCGCCTTTGGCTGGGTTCGTAAAGTCGAACTGAAAAAGTGAGTTATGTAGCCTGAGGCAAAACCGTGTAACTAAGCGTTCGTAATCTTAACTGGTTTTGTAACTGTCCGTTCGTAAAGTCGAATTTTTTTAACCGGTTAAGTTGGTTATCGAACTTTTTTAAAGAAGGTAGAAGCTGGTTAACTTTCGGTTTATTCCGTTCGAGCTGGTGTTTCCCCCCTCCCTTCCCTCTGAAAATACTTTGTTTTGGGTTTGGACTTGTAAATGTGTAGGTTTTTCGAATGTTTTGATTTGGCGTGGAAATTATTATATTAGTTATTGTTTTTTTTCTTTATTTTTTGGATTTGCACGAGTTTTGAAGGGAAAATTGGTTTCAATAAAATTTACTTTGTTTAACATGTTTTTTTATTATTTATATACACAAACTTGATACTTCTTCGGCTTTTCTTGAAAGTAAATTTATACGATAACATTGCTTATTGTATATTTTGAAATCTTGTTACTAAAACTGAATTCTTATTGTGCTCATATTGAAACTTATTCTAATAGTAATGAAATTTTTTAAACGCAAATCCCATTATTTCTGTACAGATAGTGCTGATTCCAAGTTTTCTTTTATATAATACTAACTTGAAACAAATTTTAATATGTTGGCCACCTCATTAAAAAAGCTGTTATTTAATTAATGTTGCATTACATTTAGTCTTTAAATTTTTTTCAATTTTATGAACACAGAACTTTTGAAAATGTCTTAAAATGTAAATAAAAATACATTTATGAGACTAAATTTCACATTAAATTTTTGATAATGTTATGTCATTCCTTATTATTACTTCTATATGTAATTGTTCTGTAGCATAGCCAGAAATTTTCCTTCAAGAGTGGATATGCATAATTATGTGCAAAGAAAATATTTTAATATTTATACAACATGAACATTATGTGTTTATTAATCATTAGCAAACTACAATTCTATGTATTTAAAAAAAAATTCTATCCCATTTAAAGATTTGTCTTTTTGAAATTGTTTCGACTGTTTCAAAAGAGTTGATTGATCAGGTTAGAAATTGCCTTGGGCTTTTGGGGACGGCTTTTGTATTGAACCATTGTCAAGTCATTATTTCTGTGAAAAGGAGATACTTTCGTGTAAGTCTATGAAGGGGAAAATTTCCCATATTTGTGTTTCGAATTGGTTGTTGATGTTTTATGGTGCAAGGGCTTTACTAGGACCATTCTTGCATATTTCGATTCGGAGAAAACATGAAAAACTACCAAACAGTCCGACAACCGATATAGGTTAGTTTGTACACTCGACGATCTATTTTTATGCACAATGATGGCTAATCAAGTCTGGACCTACAGCTTAACGTGGATTCCGAACCACAACGACCCAGGATTTGTACCTTTGGCATGCAAGGCCAGAGCGTTGACCACACAGCCATCAGGTGGGCCAACCAATATGTACTAACACAATTGTTGCTGTGCTTCAATAGAAAATAAGCAGATTAATGTTACTAAAATATAATAGCAAATATTTCAAAGAATAAATCTGGGGCAACGGACACTTAAACCAAATGGAAGTATATGAAAAATTGTTTAAATTTTACTATGCATATCATAATTGTAACTTTTTGAAAATGTTTTTTTAGACAATGAACACCTTAGTGAAGATTCCCGTGAAGATGTACAAGATTTGAAAAATACACATGCTATGTCAATAATTCAAAATAATTGTTTAGCAATGTTTGTGATGTCAAATTATGTCTTAGACAGTATTTAGTATGATAAACTATTTGAAAATTTTTAGTGAAAGCCTGCTTTGAAAAATTAAAATCCATGTAGGAAAATAGTGATTAAAAAAAGCTATTATATATACTATTAGGAGGTGTAAAAGGAAAAATATACTATTTAAATTGCAGGAACTGCGCAACAACTCAGTTTTTGGCCATCAATGTAAAATCTTATAATAGTTAATTTATAAATAACTGTCATAATATAGAGTAATTAGAAATTAATAAAAAAAACCTACTAGAAGCACAAGCACCATTATTGTTAGAAATAGTATAATTAAAAAATGTACTTTTGTTTGTTACCATTTGTGAAAAGGAATGCCAAGTAGTAAATATGAAATTGTAGAATAATTTTTTAAGCTTTAAGATACACTTTTTACATGTTTCTGCAGACTTGAATAAAACATCTCAATTCTAAAACAAGCAGTGGTGAGATACCCCCATATTCAACTGTAAATTTTATAATTTTTGAACTTATAATAAAAATATTAACTAGTAAGGAAATAATTTATACTTCCTAACTCTAAGATTGAACAAGGGTCCAAAATTTATTGTTTTTTTAATGAATATTCTGCAATGTAGTTTTATACTTGGAAGTTAAGTGAAGTAATGATTAAACATTGTACACAAAACTGTTTATTTGAATTTAAATAGTGCTTGTAAATGTACATACTTTCATGAAATTAAATTAATAGAGAACTCCAAAATGTTATTTTAAAAAATGGCTTTTCTTTTTATGAAACAAGAATAGAAATTTAACTTAAAAGAAAGTTCCTCCAAAGTTAAAAGTTGACCAAGTATAGCAGTATTTGTTAATAAAAATACTTATATCTTTATACAAAGTAGTTTAATACATTTTCATAATAGTATAATATATATACACCTTAAATCACTTCTCAGTGTGGCTACATTTAAAGGTTAATGTTATTTTTCATTAGTAGTTTTTAGGCAGATTGAGTGTTTTTAAAAGTGTGTGTGGGGGGGGGGGGGGATGGATTTCGGTGGTTTTAGAAGGGAGGGACGCATGGGTATTTTTTCGAAAAGCAGGGTAATTGATGGTAATTTCATTCATGGTAACAATTTTAGCACTACATAAGCTTGTTTGAGGATGTGTGGGAAATAGTTGTTTTCAATGTCCGTGAAAGATCATTTCTTGCAAGGTATCATTAATCTCCAAAATATTTGGGTTTTTAGTCCCTCCTCCCATCTTTAAATTTTATTTTTCGGCCAAGTAGAGACATTTTACAGTAAAAATTTTAATATATCAAAGGCTGAAAAACATAATCCGAGTCGTGACAGTAAAATAAGCCTTTTTATGTAGCCAAGAATCTTTTTCGAGGCGAACAATTAAAAAGATGTACTTGTGTACTGTTGTGGATGAAGTTTTGGCACTTAGTTTACCTTTATTTAAGTTGTGGTTTTATGTGGCAGGTTAGAAAAATGAGATTTATTTAGTGTTTTGTACTGAACACCCACACGCTAGTATATAACCGTTTTGCTTCCAAAAGATCACCGTTCGGGTGTCCTCGCCCTTTGAAAAATCATAATTCACTCTAGCCACCACCTCGAATATAGGAAAAAAAAAGTTGTATATGTCTCGGTTGTTAACTTTTTTTCCTTTGCAACTAAACACTAAAGCAAAGATGTTTCTAGTGGAGACATAACACTTTAACTCCTTACGTAACGTATATAATATAAAACGTTGAAAGTACAATGTAAACAAATTAATTGCGATTTAGCAATTAGCAACAATAATATAAAAATGTGTAAGTAGGGTGCAAACAAAATTCTTAAAAAGGGAAATGCAGCTTTGATTAAATAATATCGGTACTCTTTCGTTAGATGTGTACCAGATAAAAATCGCCAAATTGATGATAACTCATCCAGTAAGAATGCGTTATCATATTTGTGTTTATTCTTTATCATTCAATCCAATTGCATATTGTTACACATATTTTAGCTTGCTAACACTAAATCATCAACAGTGCATAAACTTCAAAAGTTTTTAATTTAGTTCTAAACACAGTCTTTGTTTTTTTTATGTTAAAACAGCTTGATAGGGAGAGTTTCCGTAGTCCTGTCCGCTTGGCGCGATTTGCGATTGACTTGCAAAACTGGTTTCCGCTGCTCCGTTTCACGCCAAGTCGTTTCTCCCCGCTACTGGTAGTTGCTAGAGTTCGCACGGCTCCTCGTGATGACCAATTCTTTTACAAGAGATCGATTCTCACTTTCGATTCTTTCTAAAGAAGAACTAATCGTCGAATCACAACTTTGGAACATTTCAAGCAGGTTTACTTACTTACAAAAACTAACGTAGTGCCATCTAGGGATGGCATGGTTAAATAATAACAATATATTTGTTATAATTAATGTTAATTTAACAGAATGAATGTAAATAAACATACAATTTATATAATGTGTGATATGAATTAGGGAAGAATATATATTTTTAAAATATAATTCTTTATATATTTATTTTCTGATATTAACTCTTCCTATTCTAACTTTTCTCTATTAACATTTTTAATATAAATGCTATTTAATATTGATATTTAATGTATTTTTAACGAATAACAGGTAATTTCTAAACGAACAACTTTAAAAAATTTGCTTAGTGTATTTTTATTTTTTAATCACAGACCGCTAATCGTAGTACAACTTCTTAAAAATAAACATTAATTTATATATCCATTTTGGGAAAACACATTTGTCTTGTGTATAATCCAACTTTAAGTTAAATAATTATCTGAATTTCTTGACTTGTAAAATTTCAGATTTACTTTTAAGTAGTTATTTAAAAAATTTGCTTAGTGTATTTTTTTTTTTTTTTAATCACAGACAGCTAATCGTAGTACAACTTCTTAAAAATAAACATTAAATTATATATCCATTTTGGGAAAACACATTTGTCACATTTGTCTTGTGTATAATCCAACTTTAAGTTAAATAATTATCTGAATTTCTTGACTTGTAAAATTTCAGATTTACTTTTAAATAGTTATTTAAATAATTATTATGTATCTGCTCTTTCACTGTATTTATATCATATGAAAAAAAAAGGGGCGGGGGGAGGGGAAGCAATTAAGCCAATCGCCCCATCATCAAGTAGGTAATATGGGATATAAAGTCATTTGTTAAATATTTGACAAGTATTTTTTTATACCATTTTTCTCCACATTACCGATGGACTAACTGGATATTTCAAGTAAGTTATTTTTTCAGTGATAAAACTTCGATTTAGACACGGTCCTTCTGGTTTTGGGAGAATTTACTTTTCCCAAAATCTTATATTTATGATCAAAATATTTAGTTATGCATGCTTTCGATAGTTCATATTAAAATTCAATCTTAAGTAAAGAAAGAATTGATAAATATGCCGAGTAAACTTGTTTCCATTTGTATTAAACTTTTAATTAACTTGGGTAAAAAAAAACGTTTCTTTGTGACCTTTATTAGAAAATAAAGGATATACTTCATTAAAAATTGTAATTAAAAAAAATCCCTCCCAAAACACATGCGCTGGATCAAAATAAAAACGTTCCTTAAAACCATTGATATTAAAAAATAAGCATTGCTATTACAGTTATACTTATTTGTTGAAATTTTTAATTGCAAGCAACAGAATATAAAAAGTAACTTTAAAATAATCCAATATTTGAATGCTTATCCATTCAAATACGGACAATTCAAAATTTTATACTTTGCGATTTGCAACGAATGTTCTAGTTTTATTTTGTTTGACTATAAAACTCTTAATTTTAATCAAATGTTTGATATTTACACGTATAGCTAGCTATACAAGACATGTAATTGTTAATTCGAGCCCCTTCTTTTAAATCCTTTCATTATGTTTTTCGATGGGTACGGAATCTGAGAAGGCCTAATTAGCTTGCCGTCATCAATACGGGCTGAAACTTGGCAAATATGTTCGATGTCGATTACAAAGCATTCTATCCAATTTCGGAACTGTTACTATCACTAAAAGGTTGCTTTTACGGAATACTAATAAACGAACTTGCCTTCATTCAATTTTTTTTTATTTTTTTTAAAGCATTGAACCGACCGTTGTTGAAACTCTTTCCTGTTGCCAATTTTTTTTTAATTAATAAATAAATAATAAAATAACTTTAATCAGAATAAATAAATGGTATTTGGATTGGATGTGATAGCATAAATTTGCGTACATTTTTAATAAATAAATTTTGAAATGTAGTTTGCCGCACATTTTGTTGATAGAAATGTTTTTGATATATGTGCTGTGTTAATGAATATAAAAATTGACAAGGCATACCAAGGATTTTTTTTAAAAAAAACTCTGCTGTTATGGGTTACATTATCTACTACTCACAAGCTACCACTGAATGTGAAGTAAATATAGATTTAAATATTATCCATCTAAAATTAATCCCTAAATAGTAATAATAACAACATTTTATTGGAAAATCTAATCTATATTTTTGAAAAGAAAAGGTATAAACAAAACCGCTTCACATCTTTTCATGATCACCCCCCCCCCCCTCTCCATCTCCTTCTCTCCCCAACAAATTAACCTAAGCTTCACAACGTATGATTTAGCCGGCATTTATTAAAGTTTTGCTGTATCTTCTTTTAAATCCCAAACACTGATTGCCATGCAACTTCTTAAAAATAAACATTAAATTATATATCAATTTTAGGAAAACACATTTGTCCTGTGCGTAATCATAAGGCGCTTTTATGTTTAAAAATTATCTAAATTTCTAGACTTGTAAAATTTCAGATTTACGTTTCAATAGGTATTTTAAAAACTACTATGCATCTGTTTAAAAAAAATAGGGAAAAAATATATAAATATGATTAAATACTTATATTTATGTAAGAAAGTGTCCAAGTAATCCAATCACCCCATCATCAAATTGATAATATGGCATTTAAAGTCATTTGTTACACATTTGACAAGCAGAGCCTTAGATGCCTGAAACTGGGTGAAATCTTGATTCACTATTTCCCCTTCTTTTTTTTTGTGTAACTTGTTATATGCATTCAATCAAATTTTTGACCATACCCCCCACCCCCCTCAAAAAAAAAATCCTGGCTACTGGCTTGTTGACAAGTTGGTGTGTTTTAGATAAAGAAAATATTTATTCTCCCTCGCTCTCTTCATAAAAAATTATATTTTCCTTAAAAATTCAACAGTTTCCCCTACCTTACAGATCGACTTACAAATATTTCAAGAAAGTTATTTTTTCAATGATAAAGCTTCGATTTAGACACAATCGCCTTTAGGTATTAGGGGAGTATACTTTTTCCCAAAGTCTAAAGTTCGTTATTTTTTTTTATATTAGTCATTTGTATTCAATTAGCATAATTGTTCCGATAGTTCACATTAAAATTCATTTTTAAATAAAGGAAGAATTTTGAACGAATAGCTTAAATGATACTTAAAAAGAATTATTTAAAATACCGGGTGAACTTGTTTCCAATTGATTTGAACTTTTTTAAAACTTAGGTAAAAAAAAATTTCTTTACGACATTTATGCTCATTAAAACTCTCAAAAATTAACTTTAAAAGAATTCAATATAAGTTTTACGTAATTATTACGTAACGATTAAAAGTATATTATTCATTGTATTAAAAATAATTACGTGTTTTGCATTTAAATGAAGAATTGTGTGGTTTTACAATCTGAAAATGTTTTATCAATTTTTTTTATCTTTGTACTTGGAAGACTTTGTTCGGAAGCGAATCACTTCCATAATATTTAAGTAATACTGTTCGGAATATGTTTAAGAATTTATTCTAAATCTCGATTAAAAATAAAGTTTAAAAATATGTTCATTAAAAAACTTATTTAGTAAAACAGTTAAGATACAAAATAGCCTTAAAAAGCTTTCTTTTTCTAGAGTAAAGCTTTCACATTAAATGGTAATGGGGATAATACATTATAATTATTTATCATTCATTCAGTTTGGTGATTATTATCCCGAAAGGAATTAATACTGTATGATTACTTTTTTTAACTCATTTTCATCCATAGCGACAATATCCCCCCTTCCCTCTCCCCTGCTCCACTCACCCCAGCAAACAGACACGCCCATTGTTGACTGTGTCCTCGAAGATAATCATTCACCCCTTCTTTGTACTGCAGAGAACACAGGCACAAAGACTTAGACCAGCTGGCGTCAAGAATTTCAGATTTGTTTCTTAGAAACCTATCACTAACAGGTAACAGGGCCAGAGCAAACAGTTTTGACGCCCAGGGCAAAAAGGTAAAATGCCGCCCCTTTATAACAAAAATTAAAAGCTTACGCTTAGTAGTAAAATAAAAAGTGAACCAAAAAATTTGTATTAAAATTTTGAAGCTTTGATTTGCAAAAAATACTAATTTTTTGATTTATGACTTTGGCACTAAATTGAAATTAAAGTTGCACAGAAAAAAGAAAAGACACATATCTAGTATATAATTATAAAATGCATATATTAAAAAGATAGTAAGATAAATTATAGAACCACTAAAAATAAAAACCTAATTATTAAAAATAATCAAGGATAGACCATCCTAGTTTTTGTGCGGTTAATTACTTTCATTCAACTTATTTTCTGTCACAAATGAGCAGAACAAATATCTTAGTTGGGCATTTCAAATTAATTCCTTCGGCAGCGAATTATAGTATGACTTACAGCATTAAACTTTATGAGCCTAGTAATAAAATAAAAAATATCGATGTGTAACATCCATATTGGGTCTCTGATCCAGGGGCGGATTTAGAGGTCAATCAAGGGGGGTGCGATTATGACCGCGAGTGTTTCCAATCGCGGTAATAATTTTTTAACTTGGAAGATGGGAAGGGGGGAAGGGGGTAACATCAATTAGTATGATACTACTAGGGTTCAATGAAAGATAAAAATTAGAGGGTTTGAAAATTCTCTAAATAGATAGATTTCAATTATATCCAACCTGTACTTTAATATAAATTTTGAGATTAGTTTAACATAACTTTATATTTTCTTTTATAAATATGATTTAAAGAGAACTTAAATTAGGAAAATGTACTCAAAGACCATCTTAAACCGTCAACACACAAATCCATTTAAAAAAAATGCAAAAAGCAGATTTACATTATCTGAAAATTAGTTTAAATTTCTGCATTATATTCAAATAAAATTCCAAACTAAATTAGTTACAGCAGGTAAAATTGCAATAATAATAATAATAATGTTCATATAACCATAGGACCTGCTTTTTCATCACAAGTAGCAACTCAAATCGGTTAGATATTGTGTCTCATATTAGACATATTATCAGTCATATTACCATCAAGTTTGATTCACACTTACAAAAACACATTTGAAATTAGAATGAAAAAATTAAAAAAAAAAAAAAAAAAAAAACATTTAAAAAGATTTTAACATTAACTGATTCAAATTATTTGTATGCCATTGGTATTGTTTCTAATATTCCAGTCAATCATATTTAAATAATCAATCATACAAAACAATTTTAGCTTTTATTTAACAGAAGAAATGAAAACTGCCAAAAGCTGCGAATGCGCAATATTTACAAATTTGCAATCTAAGACAATGGCGGATCCAGCCGGGGGGCGCCCCCCCCCCCCCCTTCTCAGGTGGAGTCTTTTTTTACAATTTACAGAAATAAATAATAATAATAATAATAATAATTATTTTTTTCCCAAGTTTTTTTCGATAAGTTCACGCAACAATTATATTTTAACCTTAATCTAATTTCCGAAAAAAGCAACAACAAAAAAAGGCTTATTTTTGTACCAAGGTTCTATTTATAACCTTCTCTCTTCCCATTCAAACGGATGTTGGAAGACTGTACAAGTATTCAAACCTCCACCCTCTTGACCTTGAAGTTATCTTGGACCCCTGATACCCGATCCCTTTTCTGTTGAGTGGGAGGAAGAGATTTTGACTCACATGAGTAATGTCCAACGCCAACCAGGGGAAATAAAGAATAACTATTTGGGTTGTGACTATTTGGGTTACCCCGGAAATGGCCACCCCCATTCAACTGGACATGGTAACAGGCTAAACTTAAAACTTTTGAAAGAAAGGAAGAGGAAGGTTATTTATTAACTGCATAAGAACTCATCCAGCTCTAATTTCTGCTTCGGCTTGTAAATAAGCGTCATATTTGAATTTCGATTAACAATCCTCTCTTGCACTACACTGAAAAGGTATGGCGATTGTTTGTTTTTTTTACATAAAATAGACTTATAAACAATTTTGTAAGAAGTATTATCTGTACTGTGTAAAGTAGCACTACAGTAGCAGAATTAATTATTAAAAAAAATATTGCTTTCAAACCCTGTACGAAATTAAACGAATGAATTAACAAAATAAATGTGTATGTTTTTTACGATAATTTGAAAAGTTTTGTACACATATTTACCTGGACATGCTTTCAATTTTTTTTTTTTTTTGGTTATTGCAGAAGTAATGCAAGAAATATTGCACTTTATAAGTAATTATAACGCTTACGGTATAATATATATACATACTTTTAGAGAAGGCTAAGATCACTCTAATTTTATTCTAAGCTTATTTTTCCAAAACATATTTTTTATGAAACTTCTGATTCTTGTTCAAAAGTTTCGTGAAAGAAGTAAAATGATATTGCAACTCAAAATGAAGTTCTTAAAAAGTTTTAAATACAGTGATTCTCCTACAATCTCTCTCTTCCAGTTAGAATTGAAGAATTGGAACAAAATATTTAAGTATGCGATGTTTTTTTAATTTGTCACGGATTGATATAATTTATCTATTTTGTTTTAATTATTTAAAAAAAAAAAAAATGCCCAGTTTGGCGATTATTCTAAAAAACGCCGCTGAAACGGTGAAAATTGTGATATATTTTTCAATAAACACTGCATTATCCTTTCTTTTAAGTGCAACAGAGCAGAAACAGTTGTTGATGGGCGTTCGCATTATCTCATTTCTACAGAGGTGGGAATGATTAGAACACCTTTACAGGCATTTTTATAGCGATTTTAATCAAAATCGTTAAAACCATTTTTTGATAATCGCTGAAAAACGTAATTTTTTCAATATCAGCTACTTAATGCACATGTGCAATTTTGACGAAAACCGTAATGCCAGGTCTCGTGGCTATCAATAACCTGTACATAAAAATTGAACATCGCATGTCAATCCGTTTTGGGAGTTATGCTGATAACTAACAGGCACAAACATTTTTTTGAACTCATCACGTTCCAAAACTTGTAGAAATGCAATAAAATCGATTTTTTTTTTTACTGGTAATTGAAAGTAAAAAAAAAATAAAAAAATATGGATGTATAAAATCGCACAAAATATATATATATATATTAGTGCTGGTAAAATAGTAAATAAGACCATAAGAAAAACAAAAAAAAATTAGTTCGTTGATCAAACTTGGCAAAAATGTTCTATATCTGTCATGAAAATGAATATTCAAATGAGTCCATAAAAATATCTGCAAAGAAGGGGGTTTTTTTGGGGAGGGGGGGGGGGGTCAGGGGGTTTTGTAGCTGAAAAATTAATTTTGGTTGTGGGTACCAGTGGCGGATCTAGGATTTTCCTGAGGGGGGTGGGGGCGCAACGCCTGTGCCTTAGCCAGGATGAAATCAAATATTTTTAAAAAATTAAAAAAAAAAAAAAAAAAAAAAAAACTATGCGTACTTAATACTAGTTACATCTTAAGTGGTCTCAATTTGAGAATATTTTAATAGAAGTATTACTTTGAGAATATTTATCCTTAGTACTAATATTTAATAAATTATGGTTTAGAAATAAATAATTCTAATGTTATTTTACATATCAAACCTATGCCAAGGTATCCTAATCTCGAGTTTTATCTGCTTTTTAATGAATAGAGTTAAACTTATGTTTCTTTAAGCAAGCCACTTACCCTAAATTATTGCAAAAACACTTTTAAAAATAATTTAGCTCTTAAGTTTTAAATTACACTTTTAACTTTAAAAATATTATCAAATACTATGCTAACTTTGGCATTTCGCAATAATTGGTACTTCAACGCAAACGTATTTCTGTCGAAGCATCTGTAATTTTTGCATTAATGAAAATTTTTTGCAATTTTGCATAAACTCGCGATTTATCGGAGTTCATCGGAAAACGTCAAATTTTGAGCTTAATTTCAAAACTTTTGTTACCTTCCAGTGCAATATTATTGGATTTTTATGATTCTACGCGTGTGTTCTAACTTGCACTAGACAACAAAATTTGGTTTCACTAGACGTTTAAAAATTACCTGTTTGAATAGTTATTAACACTAAATCAATAAATAGTTTATGTTTTGTATTTAAACAGAGAATTATTTTGTTTTGCTTTTATTTTTGTTAATTATCCCCCCTATCAGTACCCATTGTTAATTCCGTCGGCAACAACAATCACAATAACTCAAGTTTTAACCAGCAGATGGTCTCAGTGCAGATGGTTGACTAAAAAATCCAAACACGTTGGTGCCAGTCACATTCCAACGATCACCGCTTCGCACAATATGAGGCGTGTTCTTTAACTATTAATCTTTCTTTGACTAACGACGTTCAAGGCCTGATTTCTATTATATACCAGCCAACAAAACCCAAGCTTAGGGCCACGAAATTTTGCTGGCACCAAAGTTGTACTTTAATTGAACACTGTGTCATTCCCCCCCCCCCCCCAAGTTACATTGGTAAATAAAGAAATGACAAACCTACATATCCAAAAATTAAGTATTAAAATCATTATCCTAGGTTTATAAATGAATAGGCTACACATTTTTTATCCGTGCTGGATATACTATATTTCTAGCTCTAGCACTGGATATATTATAATGATACATACATTTTTTAGATTCTTTTTCATTTAAATATTTATATGAATAATTATATGGATTAATTTTTCCATGACTATGTTTTTCATTAAAATATATTTTTGTTAATTTGTAAAAACTATTAATTTGTAAAAGATGAATAAAAACTGGAATTAATCCCAATGGCTTACTGCTGTGGATTGACCTTTACGGCTTTTCATACTGGTATAGCTTTTAGGAAAATATTTCCAAATTTTTTTTTTCCGTCTTTTTATGGTAAGTATTGGCAGAATTATGTAAGAAAAATGAAGTATGCAACATATTATATTACATTAAATAAAAGTAATATAACATGATGCACTCTAAATTTGCCTTAATTATCACATAATGGACACCAGGGGGTGTTATATAACTGGCATAAAAACGGTTATAATTAAAAAATTAAAGACATTTTTTCAATGTATTTATACTTTTTTTCTAAGACATACGCCTTTATCTCCGTTTTCCATAATCTTCTTTTATCCATTCTAAAATTTTACACTTGTATTAATTATGAAGCAAAACTTAAAAAAATAACTAAATACTTTTAATCAACACTTTTTTCCCGTACTTAATACATTCACTGGGTGAAAATAATATCCAAACTGTTCCAAGATGCGGACGAAACGCCCGTAACTACGTGCTCGTGTGACAGACAGACTCGTACATTTATTCTAAATCACTTTTTTCTTTGAACTCCTTTTTTTGGAAGAACTAAAATTTCAAAAGGTGCAGGGTAAGTTTGCTCCTTAATCACCGTCACTGATTGTCAAGCCATAACACTGGCGCCATTATCAGACATATGCACTGAATGCAAACATTGTAAAGTATATGAGGTCCAGTGCTTCCTATTGTAGTCTTTGGACTTGCAGTATTCAAATCCAGTGAAGTGGTGTTTAGCTGTTGAAAAGCCAAGTTATTATCTTGGTATAAGGACCTTTGTGTAAAAAATTTTACTTTTGGCCTTTTCAGAATTTGAAAGCTGGGACGTCTGTAGTCCCATAAATCAAATTATACTTAGTATTTCCAGTTGGGGACACGATATTAATAGGTCTATAATTATTTTCTCTTGTTTTTCTTCAGAATTAAATTATTAAATGCTATTTCAGTACGATTGGATGATGGCAAATTGGTTTGTTAGTATTCCGTAAAAGCGACCTTTTAGTGTCAGTGACAGCCTCCAAAATTTGATAGAATACATTGCCGACATCGAATCCATCTGCCAAGTTTCAGCCCGATTGAATGATGGCAAGGGGGTTAATTAGGCCTCCGTAGATTTGACGGCCATCGACAAACATATATCCACAAAACAGGGTTGTAGTGCTAAAAAAAATTGTAAAGATACGCAAGCTTCCCAGTCGTGGCGGTAACCCCAACAAAAACTTTTAATTTTTATTTATAAAATGCAAATTCTCTTAATTTACATAGTTACATGCATAACGATTTATGAGGTATTATCAATTAGTTGATAAAAGCGTAACGGCCCACTACACCCAGGGGCTTAGCCAGATATTTTTTTGGGAGAGGGGATACGAAATTATAAGTCTTGATTATCATTTTTATTATTAATATGTATTTAGGAATCGCACATATTTATTCCATGCATGTTTCGAAGTTTAAAAATATTTTAATAAATTTACCATTCTAATCAATAAAATCCTTTAATTTTGGCACTCTAGAATTAAGAACCACACAGTAATTGTAAAATGCATTTAAAATTCGATTTTACTTTCAAGAAAAATATATCTCTGAATATCAGGGGATTATCTAACATTACTGATAAAATCATGTCTATTTCATTGTACTTCTCGTTCTTAGTGTATGGTGGCACAATTGAAGACAGATGACATTTCTTGGAAGGAGAAGTTCTTTGAAGTTTGTATGCTCCAGGTTAAGAAGAATTGTACGTTATCGGTTTCGCTTTCAAAGGTTGTAAGATCATTAACAACTGCTCAAGGTGTGGCTTGACAGGTTCCCGTCACGGCAGTTGCTCGCCCCCTGTAACCGAAGGGGAGAAGTCGCGCATGTGCACAGGCGCGAATAGGGCGCCCTCTATACTTAAGATTCAAATGGATACATCACGCATGGACGTGTACGTTCTTCATCATCTCGGAATACATTTAAATAAAGGTAAAATTTTTGACAATATTTATTTAATAATTATTATGAAGTAAATGAAGGGTGAGTTTTATTCCTAATGTAAATCCGTAATTCTAAATGAAGACCGATTAAAAATAAGGGATAATTTATTTCCAATTAACTTCTTAAAATAATAAGTTTCGTGTTCTCTATACGAAATGAAAAATTAAATCCGGTTTAAAGTATCAAATCCTATTATCTATTAATGAAATTGACAGTCTAGCAAAATTCTCAGTTTCCTAGTCATTAACACGCTTTCGAGTTCCCGAATCTGTGTAAAATTAGAATACTAAATATAATCAAATCGAACATTTCCCCCGCATTAAAATAATCGTAAAAATAAAATTATATCTTTATGATAGGGAACTTTTTCTACTTATTTAAATTGAAAACAAAGAGAGTTTCAAAAGTAAATATTCCTTAATACTAATAAAAAGTTAATGGGACCCAAATTAATAAACCACGTTTAAAACATTAAATATAAAAATTAAATAATCGAGAGAAAAAAAGAAATTTCCTTTTATTCTATTTTTAAAATAAAAATACACACATTCAAACTGCTGGGCTGCTAAAAACCCTATAAATTAAAAAAAAAAATAATATTTGAATGTTAATAAAAAAACTCAAAATATATAATAATCGCTTTTAATTATTTTTCAATACCTTCGATTTTGAAATATTATCTAAAGTACTAAAAACTGATATTAATGATGCAACAATAAAATAAAAGGGATCCCAAATAAAAAATATATATATAATCCTTGTGTACCCATTTTTGAATAATAAAAATCAAATAACGGCAAAAAAATACGAATTTCTTTTTCAATCTTAAAATATATTTACTTTCGAAAAAGATTCCCCACTCAAAAACCCAAAAGTAATAATTCTAGATTTAATTTTGAGTTACAATTTACCATAACATTTTATTACTTTTTCAATCTTAAAATATATTTAAAAAAGATACATTCAAAAACCCGGGAACCCAAAAATAATTCTAGATTTAATTTTGAGTTAAATCCCAAATTAACTATACTGCAAGATTAAATCAAAAAAAATAATAACCCATGTTTAAAATTTTAAAAGCATTGATTTATTTAAATAATATAAAAATATAATAATCGCTAAAAATATATAATTAATTTCCATTAAAAAACTCAAAAAGAACATTCCTTCTAACTTAAAGTATATTTACGTCTCTAAATGATGCAACGGGATCGCGATGCAACAACAATAAAAGCGTACTTTTTTTTTTAACTAAGTCCAGAATACCAACAACGCATTGCAAAGTTTGTAAACATGGAAAGAATCGACCGAGGTATGTTAACTTTTGTAGAATCGATTTATTTCGCTATTCGATTCTTTCAGTCTCGATTCTTTCAGTCGTGTTTGTTTACAGTCTAGTCTTTCTGACAACCCGGTTGGCGAACCGACTTGGCAAGTCAGATTTGACGCCAAGCTCGGAAATCGCCAACCGGACAGGGATATGGAAACTGTCCCGCTTGATACATTCTACAAATTAACCAATATTTTTGTACATCTTAATAAGTAGATGATATTTATATTAAAAAAAAATAGCATTTTAATTGATATAAGTAAAATAATTTCGATGCGAATTTTATATTTGTACACGAGGCAATCAAAAAACGAAACGTTCCTTCATTTTTTACTGTAAAAGTGCTCTTTTATAAATTTTAAACTCTCTTCCAATGCAAACAAATAGCAGACGACGCTCTTCGTAACTGGACGTTCGTAAAAGACGCCGAGACCGAGAACTGACTTAACGATTTAAACCGGTTCCAGTTTAGACGGGTTTCGTAACCAAAAAAAATTACGTTTGCGAACGCACCCAATACCAGCTCTCTAATCAAAGATTGCGTTGTCACTTTGGATAAATATTTCAGTAGTTTATGACATCAAATACATCAAGTCCACTTCTTCTGGTTGAACACTGTTTGTGACCAGCACGCATTAGCCAATCAAAACGCCATTTTGTTGATATGGATATTTGTATTGTTGATGAATATGTTTAATTTACGATTGGAATTCCAAATCTTATGACACATATAAATATAACTAGCAGAAAACTTATTTGATGGAGTGAAATAGAATGAATAGCAATACAAATATCTAGGGAGAAGTCTTCCAATAATTTTGTTGATCCAGTTTTCAAATCAACATATCCTGTGACGAAGTTGAAATCAATCTCAAGCGACTTAAATTCACAATGTGAGTATCAAAATATATCTTCAGTGGTGATGTGGAATAATTTTTTTTGCAAATTCATGTTGAAATAACCTTATAATATTTCAATCTTCTTTTACTCATTTTTGATCCCCTTGTATCATTCGTCCCCTCCATTACCTCCCGCATTGTAGGCTTGTTAGTTTCGCTATTGCAGAGACTAGAAAAACTAAGTTTACGCATTCAAGATAAACAATAATTCACCAATGCTTAAATTACAGTACCAAGAATTTTACCACCAATAAAAAAATTCCTTTGCTTCAGGGTCCTGAATTTAAGGAACGCATTCTAAGGGTTTTTGTTTTCTGTGAAGTCACATGCGTTAATTTTTTTTTCTTTGTCCTTTATTTGCATATGCAGAATGCAAATTATGCTTTTTACAATAGCAGAAAAAACTTCACTAGACTTTCTAGGAACAGTTGTAGTACTAGACATTTGGCATCATTATCATGTTACTACAAGGTAAAGTTGCTAAAATCAAAAGCACAGTAACTATAATAAAATTGAGATGTAAAAAATAGTAAAATTCAGTCAAAAATCAAAATGTAACTTAAAATAATACCCATTGCTAGAAAATCTTCGTGGAGGAAAAAAACGCCAATTGAAATTGTACCACAGAAATATCCTAATACTACATCTGTATCCTTCTCTGCTGTACATCTATGTTTTTATATAGTGTATTTGAAATAAAGCTATTAAAATTTGTCAGCTAGTCTTCCCTCCTCCTTGAAGTTTGATGGTAAAATTTTTGTTTACATAATAAGAACTCATTTGATATAGTAATTCAAACAATTTATTTACTATTTTTTGTTATACTCTTATCTTAGTTCATAATAACAGGGATATACTTTGCTGAAACTAGGATATGTGTTTATAATAATGTCTCTTAAGATCACCCGTAATGGCCTTGCATGCTAAAGGTGCCGGGTTCGAATCCCGGGCTAGGCATGGATATTTGTTGTGGTTCAGAATCCACATTAAGCTGTAGGTCCCGCCCTGATTGGCTGTATCTGTCCATAAAAATAGGTCGTTAAGCCTACAAACCAACCAACCAAGATCTCCCATAAGGAAAGCTTGTACTTGATATTACAAATAAAAAAAATGAGAGGTATCGTATTGTAGAAATTTGTGACTGATGTTCTGCTCTATATTCTTTATATCGTTTTGGTTTCCTCACCATTATCTTTTTAAAATTATTTATTTTTGAAAAAATGACCATATTTAAATATGCACAAATCAATTTCTTGTTTAGAAAAATTAATATCAAAAAGGCAAGCGAAATTGAATCACTGAAATATCTTCTACAATATAGTTCTGTAATATGCTTCTCCAAATTTAACATTACTCATTGTTGACTATTAAAGTATACCAGATGCATGATGCCTCAAAGAATATTCAGAGTAAAGAAGTTAGCCTACACTTTAAAATATGTGTATTTTTATTATTTCTCCAATTCTGAGTCAAAATGGTGATTTTTTTTCCCCCCTACAAGCCCATACTATAGACTAAAAGAAGGGGTAATCGGAAATAATCCAGGATTTTTATTGCATTGTTGTGATATTTAATTTCGCATCTATAACGTATGTTTAGCAAGTAATTAGCAACAGTTAAACTACATAAAAGCATCTCCTAGTTAAAACGGTGATTTTTTGTCCTTACAAGCCTATGTATACGATAAGCTAAATGAAGGAGTAATCGGAAAATTATCCAGGATTTTTATTGCATGTTTGTGATATTTCATTTCACATTTATAACGAACATTGAGAAAGCAATTAGCAGCCAGTTACATTACATAATATATTCCCATTTAGTTAGATGGTATAACTTTTAATTATTCTTTTCTAATTTCTTTCTTCTCTATTCGAGTAAGAAAGTATGGTAAAAATTCCACAAAATATGCTTAATCAAACTACATACGAAATGGCCTTCCGCTCTAATTAGCACTTGGAAATTTGGAGATGGCACCGTTCAATACACCTACTAATAGTGCATGTGATGCCAACATCATCCAGTGATTTTAGTCAGCGACTGTTTTGTACATTGCGTGATTATCAATAATTGTATATAGGTAATGTGTATAGCAGATTATCAATAATTTTTGGTGTGAGATTATCAATAATTGTGTAAATCCCATTATCGCACATTAACCGAATTTCATACCAAACTAAAAAAATAATAACTGCTTTTACTTTGCTTTAAAAGGGATTTCATGCTAAGCGATTTTTTGTTAACAGGCTTTGACTGTAGTTTTTTTTTGTCATACGGAATCATCAACATGTAACAACAATATATTATAGAGCCTTCTATTAGTTCAATTTTCCCTTTCGAAGCACTTATCCTATTTTTAATCCTTTCATCCCATTCATTCAATAACTTCCCACATTTTCGACACCCCGTTCAAGTGAGATTTGTTATGCCTGCGTTTTCTAACAGAGTCTCATAATTAATATTCAATCTTCCTCATGTCAGCATCAGACTGTTTTCCTTCTCACACTCCTTTTCTGCAGACCTCAGCGCAATTCCCACGATTAGTTTCGAATGCGTTTCACAAGCCGATTCAATGATTTGATAGTCACTTTCTCAACATTAAAGACAAGTTCTTAATCTGTCTTTCCCAAGTAACCAATAACTGGCTTTGACTGAGTCTTAAAAGACAGTTTCCTGACTTGCCACTCTGCCTAACTTTACCAAATCATGTGAACATTACATACATATTTTAAAAATAAACTTTTGAATGTTCAAAGGCAATCCCATAATATTATGCTATGTTTAGATTTAGCATTAAAAAACCCAATCAAATGCCAAGTGTCTAAATTTTCTAATGAGTGGTTACTAGTAAATTAATTGATGATCATTTAATGTCAGAATGGAAAAAAAAAAATTTCCCCCAAAACTTGTTAAATAGGTAATTCATAATTAGAATGAGAGGCGACTGAAATTTTTGGACCCCATCGAACATCATTCTAAATTTTTTATAGAATTTGGAGAAAAGTTAGTAGATTACAAATCCATTGGTCTGCCGTGGCAAAAATGGCCGAAACTTGTCAAAAATCGACTTTTAATAAGTTGAACTAAATCCAATTGCCAAATGTGCCATAACTTGTCAAATAGTGAGCATTGTTTTTTTTTATTTGGTAACCCTCACTCTTTAATTTTCAATAAAGAAGGTTGCAGACGATTTGAATGTGTGGCTATGGCTTACTTCCATCTTTCACAAATGAGCCAAACTGGCAATAAACATTACGTCACTGATGATATAACAGATGTCGCCAATTTGGCTTATTTTTAAGAGATACAAGTTTTCCGAGCCAGAGATCAGAAATCGTTTGCACTTTTTCTCATTGAAAATCAAAAGGCAGTGGGTTGCCAGACGAAAAAGTTTGTTCTCTTTTAGGCAAGTTATGACATATTCGGCAATCGGATTTTAGTTCAACTCATTCCAAGTCAAATTTTGATCAGTTTGGGCCATTTTTGCCACGACAGACCAGTGGATTTGTAATCTACTTACTTTTCTACAATTTCTAAACAAAATTCAGAATGATGTTCATTGGGGTCCAAAAATTGCAGTCGCCTCTCGGACTATATGTTTTAGTACTTTTTGTTTCAGATGATAGTAAATGAAAAACATAAATATAACACAAAGAATATAACACTTTAATTTAATACACACAAAAAGTTTAGTAAAATTTCAAGTTTTCTTTTAATGTTGTGCAAGTAGGTTATTTTTTATACATTCGAAATGAATTTTTTTTTTATTTCCAATTCCTCAGAATCTTACAAAAACATGATTTTTTCCCCTCAAGACAAGTTCATGTTCTACTGTTGTCATTTTCATTATAACTGAAAAAATCAGATTGAACGTGACATTTTCATTATGTATTATTTTTTTCTTCAAGACAATTTCATCCTCCACTGTTGACACATTCATTATAACTGTGAAAAAATATGTTAAATTACCTCTGAGTAGAAAATTCATGACAATAGCATGTATTTTTCATATCACACAAACTGAAATGCATTGAAAGATGCACTATGAATTAAAATTTTATCTCTATATATATAAGGCAAAGCCCTCACTCACTCACTCACTCACTGACTCACTCATCACTAATTCTCCCACTTCCCACATAGTCACAACTCTGAAAATCGGCACAAATATCAACAATGGTAAACATAGAAAAAGTAAACTATTCCGATCTCGATTAACCCACTTTAAGGGGTCGAAAAGGGGTCAAACGTTCCAAACGGGGGACATTCGAAAATCCTACTTCCCACATAGTCACAACTCTGAAAATCGGCACAAATATCAACAATGGTAAAAATAGAAAAAGTAAACTATTCCGATCTCGATTAACACACTTTAAGGGGTCGAAAAGGGGTCAAACGTTCCAAACGGGGGACATTCGAAAATCCTACTTCCCACATAGTCACAACTCTGAAAATCGGCACAAATATCAACAATGGTAAAAATAGAAAAAGTAAACTATTCCGATCTCGATTAACACACTTTAAGGGGTCGAAAAGGGGTCAAACGTTCCAAACGGGGGACATTCGAAAATCCTACTTCCCACATAGTCACAACTCTGAAAATCGGCACAAATATCAACAATGGTAAAAATAGAAAAAGTAAACTATTCCGATCTCGATTAACACACTTTAAGGGGTCGAAAAGGGGTCAAACGTTCCAAACGGGGGACATTCGAAAATCCTACTTCCCACATAGTCACAACTCTGAAAATCGGCACAAATATCAACAATGGTAAAAATAGAAAAAGTAAACTATTCCGATCTCGATTAACCCACTTTAAGGGGTCGAAAAGGGGTTAAACGTTCCAAACGGGGGACATTCGAAAATCCTACTTCCCACATAGTCACAACACTGAAAATCGGCACAAATATCAACAATGGTAAAAATAGAAAAAGTAAACTATTCCGATCTCGATTAACACACTTTAAGGGGTCGAAAAGGGGTCAAACGTTCCAAACGGGGGACATTCGAAAATCCTACTTCCCACATAGTCACAACTCTGAAAATCGGCACAAATATCAACAATGGTAAAAATAGAAAAAGTAAACTGTTCCGATCTCGATTAACCCACTTTAAGGGGTCGAAAAGGGGTCAAACGTTCCAAACGGGGGACATTCGAAAATCCTACTTCCCACATAGTCACAACTCTGAAAATCGGCACAAATATCAACAATGGTAAAAATAGAAAAAGTAAACTATTCCGATCTCGATTAACACACTTTAAGGGGTCGAAAAGGGGTTAAACGTTCCAAACGGGGGACATTCGAAAATCATACTTCCCACATAGTCACAACTCTGAAAATCGGCACAAATATCAACAATGGTAAAAATAGAAAAAGTAAACTATTCCGATCTCGATTAACCCACTTTAAGGGGTCGAAAAGGGGTTAAACGTTCCAAACGGGGGACATTCGAAAATCCTACTTCCCACATAGTCACAACTCTGAAAATCGGCACAAATATCAACAATGGTAAAAATAGAAAAAGTAAACTATTCCGATCTCGATTAACACACTTTAAGAGGTCAAAAAGGGGTTAAACGTTCCAAACGAGCGATATATTCGAATGTCCTACTTCTCATATTTTCATAATTCTGAAAACTGGTGTGAATATCAATAAAGACAAACGCAGAAAAAGTAAACTATTCCGATCTCCGGTGGATCAAGGGGTGGAAAAGGGGTTAAACGTTCCAAACGAGGAATATTCGAATGTACCACTTCCCATATGGTCACAACTCGGAAATTTGGTACAAATGTCAAAAAAGATTAAACATAGAAAAAGTAAGCTATTCTGTTCTCGATTAACCAACTTTAAGGGGTCGAGAAGGGGTTAAATGTTCCAAACGAGGGATATCCGAATGTTCCTCTTCCAATGTAGTCATTTTTCTGATATTTTTTTGCAAATGTTAAAATAATAAGTCAATACAGCTACTACTTTGAAATTTAGAACTAAGAGCAAACATAAACACAATAAACTATTCCAGTTTACTATTCACAATTATAAATTTCGTTTAAAATGTCAACAAAGGAAAGTTCCTATTTTGATAAATCAATTTGTCGGGATCGAAATGGGAGCAAACGTCTGAAGTGTAGAATACATGAATGTCTTTTGATCGCTAAAATGCTAATGGTAAAATTTCGTAGCGCAGCACGGGTATTCAGCTAGTATTTAATATAACAGGGTTTTTGCACATATGCAGGGATGCCAGTTTTCCTCCTTTTTGGTTTTTTATATAACATTTTCGTCCTCTTGTCCCTGTCTTGAGGATCCACATTTTTCTGATCTGAACCAGTTTTTCCTGCAAAAAGTATACTTTCCCTCTTGGCTCTCCTTTCCTCCCAGATTATTTCACTAACTCCTAATATTTGAAATGCAATTATTATATAGTATGAGAAATTTTGTTGTATCTTTAAAATTATTGAATCATCCTTCGTGCATACTCTTTAGTTGAATTTTTGTGTATTCCATCCGCAAGCTTTTTCAACGACTTTTTGAATTTCCTCCTTTTTGCTCTCTGATCACTCTCATCCCTGCATAAGGAAAGTTAGGAAATGTTATGAAAAACCATGAATTTGGACTTTATGCAAATTTTGCCATGGAAAGTCATGATTTTAGCAAAAAAAAAAAATCATAAGCCATGGAAAAATGACCATAAGTCATTTTTTTTCTTCTAAACTCTACAAAAAGACAACAGTATTTTGTATTCAACCAATTATTGCAAACAATTATTTGAAATTTGTCACCTTCAAATGAAATTTTTTTAACTTAAAGTTGCGTTGATTAAAAGTGTGTAGAACACGCTGTTCAGTGAGAGTGTTTATCATATTCCAACTTGATGTCCCTATTTTACTTTATTCTTATTACATTATGACACTTACTCATATTACACTTAGCCCAGGGTTAGAGTAAGAAGGAAAATTATGACCTTGTAAGTTCAAGACATGTCATACCACTGAATATCGCAACGATAAATTAATTTATAAATGTTCGATGGGAGCTCAGCCATTGATTAGAATATTTCTGAAATTATGTTGAATGTTATAATTTAGAAATTTTCTCAAATGGGTAATTCTATGATAAATGGACAAATATGTCTAAAAAATATTTTAAATAAATTGCTCAAGTGAATACATTTTTTTTTATAGATAATCAGACGAAACGGCCGTTTCGCCTTCAACCTTAAAAAGAGAGAAACGACAGTAAGTTTCTATTCTCTGCACAACTTCCAGCGAAAAAGCCGAAATTGACTATTTTCTAGCGCGCTTATGAAACTTCACATAATTATACAAAAAATACCATAGATTCGTCTCGATGATATCTTTCAAAGAAAAAAAAATTGAGTACCTAGGATAAAAGACAACAAGGAAAAAAAATATTGAAATTTCCAAAACGAAATAAAAAAACTAGTTTTAGCCCGATTTTGATGTAAAAATTTAGACAAACGTCCAGCCCTAACTAAGCTATAGATCTTCAAACGGAATGAATTATAGGATGCGGAATGTTTCAACTTAAAATCCTACGCTGGTTTGAACTTCATTAAATAATTCTTTCTATTTTTAATTAATTTAAAACCTTTTTTTCATTTCATAATTTGGCGACAGATAAAGGCGATCAACTTGTAATTGAGGTTCAGATATATATGCCAAAAGTTGCCAAACAGGTTTGCTATCATTTCGAAGTTAGTTTTTCCGACATGTTAGGCTTAAGTGAGAATGAACGTAATGTTAATGTATAGGCAGAACGAATTGGACTATAACTATATGGCTTATAACATCTTTAAAATTGAAATAATTTAATTTTTGAAGAGACAGAATTGAAGAGAAATATTTGTTCTTCAAGTTACATGTGTTATTTGAACTGTATGACAATATAGAGAGAGTTAACTTTCAAAAACATTTTAATTTGGGGAAATCTCCATTGAAAAATGAAAACAATCACTTTTTGTTGCAAGATACTATGGGTTGAATACAAAGTATAAATGTGGAGGTTATGCGAGTTGACATCACAGTCAATTCATTACAGAGGATTAAATGAACCAAGCATTGCGATTGGCTGATGGAATTTGCACAAATTTCATTCGTTTTTAAAGATGTGTTGATTTTGTTTACTTTCCGTTGCAGAATGAAATCGTAGAATCATATATCATCAAAATTGTAATTTCATAGTGAATTTTAAAATTGTTGTTAAGAAAATATTTTAAATTTTGTCAGATATCAATGGGTTATTATATGTGAACCAAAATAATGCTTGGTATAATAAAAATAATTTATATTGCAATATTTAAACTGTAAAAAACTTGTAATATTTATTTGTAACAATTAATTAGAATAAATTTTCAATGGGATGAACGCTCTGACCTTGTATGTTAAAGGTGCCGGATTTGATTCCTGGGTTAGGTGTGGATGTTCGTTGTGATTCGGAATCCAATTTAAGCTGTGGGTCCTGGACTGATTAGTCGTTATTATGCCCTAAAATAGGTCGTTGTGCGTACAAACTAACCAATCGAGTTGAAACTTGGCAGACAGGCTCTTTGTCGATGGCAACGTATTTCTTTAAGTTTTGGGGGTTGAGTTGCCATACACAAGTTTCTATTACTTGTTCTTGGTCGATTTTGATGGTTACTACCATCCGCATTCAACCAATTTGTAAATGTTCAAGTAGATTTTGGCATGTAAGATATCATGAACTCAACTTGAAGAATTATGAATATCTATGGTACCAGGTGTACCGTAGGTGGTACTACTTCTGGTTTATCAATTTTGAAGATAAATATGACATGTTGGGTGTCGTTGGGCTTGTCTTGAAAAATTATGAATGTTTAAGGTACCAGGTATAGCATAAGTAGTACCACTTTCAGTTTATCAATTTCCAAGATAAATATGGCATGTTGGATTTTTGTTTTGACGAATTATAAATGTTTAAAGTATCAGGTATGCTATTGGTACAACTTCCGGTTTATCAATTTTAAAGATAATTGTTGCATGTAAGGTATCGTCCAACTCAGTTTGAAGAATTATGAATATTCCTGGTACCAGGTGTACCATAGGTGATAAATAGAAAAACGATTAAACAAACAAATTCAAAAAATAGAAGTCGCCAGTGTTTAAAAAAAAGTTCTGATATCCCCCAAAAACACACTTTTGAAAAGTAGAAGAACCACCAACCTCAAAAACACAAAAAACTTTATTGCAATAAAAAAATCATAAACATGATGAAAATTTTCAGCCATAAATACAGTGATATAAAAAATGGCCAACCTCTGATTACAACTCTCAGTTGTGACTCGCTTAAGAATGTCTGCTTACTTAGTTTATTTTTAAAATTTAGGTTCCGCTCCCATAAAAATTTACGCTGCTTGAGGTTGGCGCCCGTCTTAATTACTAACCTTTAAAACCCCCCCACACAATAAAAACTTTCCAAAATGTATGTATCAACCAAATAAAAGCTTACCACAAACACTTCAGTTTCCTACTTAAACAAATTCTTAATAAAGATTCAAATGCAAGCTTTTGAGCACAGTTTCTCTATACTATTTTGAAAGTTAGATAAACATGAAGATTTACACCACTTTGTATTTCCTACCTATCCAAATGAAATCATAAACTTGAATATTCGTGCAATCTGCCATAAATTATTTTAAACGCAAGCATTGTTAATATTCCTATGACGAGCGCCAACCTCAAGCAGCGTAAATTTTTATGGGAGCTGAACTTAAATTTTAAAAATAAACTAAGTAAGCATACATTCGTAAGCGAGTCACAGCCGAGAGTTGTAATCAGAGATTGGCCATTTTTTATATCACTGTATTTATGGCTGAAAATTTTCATCATGTTTATGATTTTTTTTTATTGCAAAAGTTTTTTGTGTTTTTGAGGTTGGTGGTTCTTCTACTTTTCAAAAGTGTTTTTTTGGGGGATGTATAATAATAAAATAAGCTGTGTGTCTGTCTGTGGATCTAAGAAAACTACTTAAATTTGGAGTAGAGCTCTGAAATTTTCAACATAAGAAGTTTTGGCTCTCTAATTTTACATGTGTCAAACAGAATGTTAATATTTTAATTTGTTCTTTTTTAATTAATTTATTTTTTACAAAGGGACTTCAAATAGAGATACAGCTCTGAAATTTTCAATATAAGTAGTTTTAGCCTTCTAATTAGACTTTTGTAAAACAGAATGTTAAAATTTTAATTAGTTATTTTTTAATTAATTTTCTTAATTAACTACAATTTTTTTTACAAAACTACTTCCGATAGGGCTACAGATCTGAAATTTTCAACGTAAGTACTTTTGGGCTTCTAATTGGACTTTTGAAAAACAGAATTTTAAACTTTCATTTAGTTCCTTTTTAATTAATATTTTATAAAATGATTTCTACTTGGGCCAAAGCTCTGAAATTTTCAACACAAGTAGTTTTGGCATTCTAATAGAACTATTGATAAAATGAATGTTAAAATTTTAGTTTGTTTTTTGATTAATTTTTTTAATTAATATTTTCACAAAAAGTGACTTCTAATAGGCATAGAGATCTGAAAGTTTCAACATAAGTAGTTTTGGCTTTCTAATTTTGCTTCCCATAAACATATGTTAAAATAATCTTAAAGGGATATTGTATTATTGTCTTAACAGGGATTTTTTTTTTTTTTTTTGCTCGGCAGGGGAGAGGCTTCTAATATTAAGGCTTTACATAGCAATTTGATTTTAGTGAGTGAAGCAAGCTTATGCTTACGCAACAATGAACCTTTCAAAGAGAAGCGAGCCTATTTTTGCATAGTAATGAACCATTCAACGAGTGAAGTAAGCCTGTACTTATGTGTCAATGAACTTTTCAGCAAACAAAGCGAGCTCGATTTTGCGTAGCGGTGAACCTTCCTGTGAGCGAAGCGCCAAAAACTGGGGCCTATGCACCAATGACAGATTTCCGCATCGCGTGACTTCACAGCTAGCTAAAATATTGCACATGTTAAAATTTCGTAGCACAGGTATTCAGCTAGTGTTCCATATTTTCATAATTTACCTCTACATTATAATGAATAATTGCTTATTTTAAGTTTTAACAATCTAACAGTAACTGTAAAAATAATAATCTTGTGAGCTTGAAAATAGCGATATTTCATTCAGTCAAATGTGACCATTGGTGCTCCGCTAAAATCTGAAATTACTTCCATTTTGTAATATTGAAGTTAATAAGTTGCTTTATAAGAAATTATTGAAGCTTAAATCTTTGGCAAGTTACGTTTTACTTATTTTTTGATGTTGTTCCAAACTTATGTTAGTCTTTTATCAAATTAGAATAATTTTTGTTCCACAGGCAGAAATTTAATTCCGATTAAAATAATTTTTGGTGCTGTCTTATACTTTATAGAGAGCAATAAGAGGACCCAGAATTTTGAAAGAAATATTAAGAATATTTCAAGTTAATTTGGTAACAGACCAACTAGAAATAGAGCAGTAACGGAATAACAATCTAAGAATTTACACTGAATTGTTATTGAAAGCTTATCTAAAGTATGCATGTATGTTCTGTTTAAACTTATGGACAGCTTCACATGCAGCTTGGATAACCAGCAAGGCGCTCTTCATAAATGGGATGATTACTAAGATAAATTCAAGAAGGAAATAAGATATATGTTTGTCTTAACTTAGATAATGCCTATCTTGAGGTGAAAAAAAAACATTTTTAAGTATAGCATGTAAAAAAAAGCAGTAAAATCAAGCTATTTCAATACATTGCAAAAAAATTACTAATAAAGAAACTGCTCTCCATCCAGTTCATTTTAGCGAAAAGTTCTAAATAATTCAACAATATGTGGTTCAAAGTACCCACTGGCAGCAAAACTAGCTTACATTATATACAGCTTGTATATGCTAGTTAGGACAGGTACTTTCTTATGTTATTGTGGCTAATTATATGACTCATGACAAATATGCACAAGAAAGCACCAAATAATTTCTCATCAACAAATATCCTGATGGAGCGAGGCAGCACTTCAAGCTATGCTACACCTTATCAATAATAACTCTCTATGATGTTACTAAAAACTGGCAATTTTTAGGACCGCTCACGGAAAGGGAACAGTAGATGACTTTGAGGGCACTATTAAAAAAATGAATTCTGAAAGGGTGGAAATGTGTTATAACAGATGCAAATTCATTTGCTAAATTTATTATATCGGCAGAATTTGCCAAAAATACAAAAACTAATGTAATTTTTTGTTACCAAAGAAACATAGAAAAATGCATTGAGGAATTGGATAAGATCTAGAGTGATGTACCACTAATTCCAGTAACACACAGAGTGCATTGTGTCTGATCAGTTTATGTTAAATTGTCCATATGTCAAAGAAAATACAAGGTGATATTGTACAAAAAGTAACAAATATGTCACATGATGAACATTATCCCGGAGAAGCGGTATGTTGCACATTAGAAAGAATAATCACTGGTTTAATAGGCTCAGCCCTTAACGTCGGCCTTAATAAAGCCGAATTCTCAAACATCCATTAACTCCTCACATCTCATTAATTTATCAAACATCCTCAACTGTGTGTACAAGGCATGATTTTCAAAACATTGAATCAAAATTTTAAATTTTTTACCGCGTATGGTATTTTGGTTATTATCTTACGTTTACTTTACTTTTCATAAGTATTTAAATGCATAAGGTTTATGTTCTGTACTTATTTATTAGATTTATTTGATTGTCGCCATATTTGTTTGTCCATTACTATGATTTTTTAGTCCATTACATCGGAAATTTTAACTCCATTCTTATTTTTAACAAGGAAATAATAAACAAATTCCGTAAATTTACTGCCTGAAATCTACTCTTTCATTCTATATATAATTTATTTATTTTACATGATATAATTCAAAGAATTTAAATTTTTTTTGGTGGATAAACTGAAAAACTATGTCTTTTTTTATTTCGTCCGCTACCTCTACTTTATATCCTGATTGTGCTATTAAATGGCAACTAATTCTAATATCCAGAATAAGAATCATGAAGCCTTTAAATATTTATACAAGTGCCATTTTCACTGTTAAAATTAAAAATCTTTCTTGAGTGGATTTGTATTTGTGTTAAAATGGTCTCAGAATGTTAGTTCATTGCCATGGAATTGCCCAAATGTGCACTGCAATGAATAAATTAACATTATATAGTTAATTTTTTTTAAGTGAAATGTACCAAATATACTAAAGAAACACATTTCTCATTTCAGAAAGGTGGATCTTCTACTGTTTCAGAATGGTGTTGCTTGTGTCAAGAGTCTTCAATAACACTTTCCAGTTGAAACAATGCAACGCTATCGAAATAGTAACCGTCAGCGAATTTACATATTCAACCTGCACCAAATGTTTATAATTTCAATCTATCCTAAAAGAGTTATGGAGGTGTCAAGTTTTAAGCATATATCTTGAGATGAAATAATATACATACAAATGGCTAAATTATGGAATGTACATATGTTTAGTTTATGTTCCAATATTTACTATATTTTGCACTTATTGGCTGTATAAATTTACAAACTTGAAATGGCTTCATGAATGTGCAAAACAAATTTTAAGTTGCATACCCAATTTCTAGGCTTTGCATGAATTGATTTCCCCCAAAATATCTTGCTGCACATTTCCTTACTCACACTGGAAAGGAAACCAACGTATGTAAAGTTTAAAATAAACTGTTTTGTCTTTAACATCCTTCATTACAGGCATCTCCTTATACATACTAGAAACAATATGCATGTTTGTGAGGTTTGCAACAAAACATTTTCCGTGAAGTCCAGTCTTTTCAAGCATCTCCTTATTCATACTGGAGAGAAGTCGCATGTTTGCGAGGTTTGCAGCAAAACATTTTCCGATAAGTCCAATCTTTCCAGGCATTTCCTTATTCATACTGGAGAGAGGTTGCATATTTGTGAGGTTTGCAACAAAACATTTTCCAATAAGTATAATCTTTCCAAGCATCTCCTTACTCATACTGGTGAAAAGCCACATGTTTGTGAGTTTTGCAACAAAACATTTTCTCAGAAGTCCAGCCTTTCCAGGCATCTCTTAACTCATACTGGAGAAAAGGCGTATGTTTGTGAAGTTTGCAATAAAACATTTTCCATTAAGTCCAATCTTTCCCATCATCTCCTTACTCATACTGGAAAAAAGCCGCATGTTTGTAAGGTTTGCAACAAAACATTTTCTCAGAACTCCAGCCTTTCCAGGCATCTCTTAACTCATACTGGAGAGAAGCCGCATGTTTGTGAGGTTTGCAACAGAACATTTTCCATTAAGTCCAATCTTTCCCAGCATCTCCTTACTCATACTGGAAAAAAGCCACATGTTTGTGAGGTTTGCAACAAAACATTTTCCTTGAAGTCCAGTCTTTCCAAGCATCTCCTTTCTCATACTGGAGAGAAGCTGCATGTTTGTGAGGTTTGCAACAAAACATTTTCCCAGAACTCCAGCCTTTCCAGGCATCTCTTAACTCATACTGGAGAGAAGCCGCATGTTTGTGAGGTTTGCAACAGAACATTTTCCATTAAGTCCAATCTTTCCCAGCATCTCCTTACTCATACTGGAAAAAAGCCGCATGTTTGTGAGGTTTGCAACAAAACATTGCCCCAGAAGTCCCACCTTTTCAGGCATCTCTTAACTCATACTGGAGAGAACATGTCTGCGAGATTTGTTACAAAGCATTTACTATAAAGTGCATTCTTACTAAACATCTCTTAATTTATATTGTGTAACAAGTACTTATTTTTAAGTATGCCATAGTATGATTTTGGCCTCAAGATAAAACTCGAATTGTATTTTTTAATTGTGAATAAATAAATGTGAATATAATTTTCCTTCTCTTTGTCCCTGTTTTGAGGATCTGCATTTTTCTGATCTGAACCATTTTTTTCTTCAAAAAGTATACTTTCCCTCATGTCTAAACCAAAGATTTTCCCTCTTGGCTCCCCGTTCCTCACAGATTACTTCACAAACTCCTGATATTTGAAATGTAATTTTTGTATAGTATGAGAAATTTCATTGTACCTTTAAAATTATTGAATCCTCCTTCCCGTATACTTTTTTGTGTATTCCTTCCACGAGCTTCCTGACGAAACTTTTGTTTATCGTTCCTTCCTCTTGCTTTTTTAACGAATTTTTGGATTTCCTCCTTTTTGCTCCCTGATCACTCTCATCCCTGAATAATGTATAATATTGAAATTAATTAATTTATAATGATGAATTAACTAGTTAAAGCTCTTCTTTTTCCTTTAAAACTGTCTGATTTAATTTTATACAAATAACTTCACTACATAACTCAAACAGTTTGAGAAAAATGTATTGCTTAGTATGGAAGTAGGTAAATCATGAAAAAGCTGGCGTCCAGATGTCTTTGGACAATCCCCCTAATCCCCGTTGAGTTTATATCCACCAAATCTCGCCTCTATGGTTAAAGTTAAAAGTTCGTGCCTATGGGTAAGGAGGACCCCTGTTATTATCTCTGTAATATTGCATCATACTATTTATTGTAATTCTAAACACTAGTGCAGTTGTCGTTTGCACCTCTTGTATAGAAAGTGACGATATGATTATTCATGTTAAAACATCTATCGGCCGTTTGTTACCAATATCGATTATAGAAAACACTACAAAAGAAATTGATATCTCAAAGAAAATAAGTAGATGCTGTAAAAAAAATAATTCCCTAGTAAAATTTTGCGTTATGGGATCTAATCGTTGTCGCTAAGCGGCCTGATTTCATTTCTCTAAGCAGGGTCCATAAACCTCAGATAGAGCAGGGAAAATAAATCAGCTTTAAAATCTCAGGTAAAAAAGAAAAATCTCCCCTAAAACCTGGAAAAAGTTGTTGCTGTAAATTTTTTTTTTACTCTTCGGTGCTGTTTGTTTGATCCTAATTCGAGGAGTTGAAGTTGCAGAATTATTTGATAACATAGACTGGAAAAAAGTCATTCCTAAAGAAAAGAGAGAATTTATTTCGAGTTATTGGAAGAATTTCTGTAATCGAGGTTTTACTATATTTATGTGGCTAAAAATAAGTAAGCCCGCGATTTAGAATGCGGCTCTGGAAAATTTCGGGGAATTTTTTTTCAGAAAATTAGTAGGATCCCTGCTAAGGTAATTTTCAGATGAACTAAATTGATAGCATTGGAAAGAGCATATGTAGATAACTTTGAGTTTGGTGAGGATAGAATAAGCAATCAGAACTTGTCAGGCTGGAGGGGATTTTCTTATAAAAAGTAATATTAGTTAATAAATTGAAGCAACCCAGTAATCACAATTTAGTTCATTGTATGCAAAGTGTTTGACGGCATTCTTAGACTTCCTAACATTTCTGGGTCACCATTTTACTTGCCTTTTTTTTTTTTTTTTTTTTTTTTTTTTTTAAATTTTATACCAAAGGTGAGTCAAAATTGATGTAGTTTATTCCTCCCAAAACTGTAGTTTTTATTATGAGTGCAATTTGGTATCTTTCGGTGATTGATATATCTGGAATGTTTTTAATATTGAATTTTTTCTTATGACAAGTATTTTACTCGGGGTGGCATGTATAATTTCAAATTTCTTCATAAAACTAATAGGAATCGACTGAATGGTTTTGCACAGCTTTTTCCATTTTTGTGTAAAAAGAAGTACACAAATGAAGTCACGCGCAAAGACAATTGGCACAAACGTCATGGAGAGATGATCATTTTAAGTCATAACAATTTCACTTTAGAGGAACAAATTTTATTTTGTATTTTTTAATTTGAAGCTTTAAAAAAATTAGTATCTATCATTTGAATAGGGTATTCGACAATTTTCATAATTTGTTTAAATAAAGCGTATTTACAATATAAAAGACGTATTTTTTTTTTTTTTTTTTAAATTATGCTACACATCGCCAAAAATCGCATTTTAAAATGCAAGAAGTCCTGCCCCTAAAACGTTGCTTAAAAACCCATTTGACTGTGTAACGTCCCTTCTGCTAATGCAGTGTCGCGAATAGTAAACAACCAAGAGTTTCAGGTGAGATTGTGTAACCGTATTGAGATCTTTTCTTTTGATTTTGTTTAAAGAAATTTCTTACCGGTATTGCATTGAACCCCACTGTACAAGTACTTCAATTAAATATTTTTTTTTATTTTAGCATTTTTTTATGATTATCTTGTGTTCCTTATTCACTTCAATGTATTTTTTTTTATTTTTTTTTCACCCTGTAAATGTTTAAATAAGATCAAAGTTAAATTATAACGATTTTTCCGATTCATCCCTTTCTGCAGGGTGAATCGGAAGACCAAAAATCAAATCATAATAAATGCAAAGCATGTTTTTCCCAACATTTTTGGGTTTGATCATCAGAGAATAGGTATGAACCCAGTTTCAAAGTCAAAAATTAGTTCGATAACGATACTATCACAACTGATTTTACTTTTATTTCCGATTCACCCCTTTTTAACACTAATCGACTGATTATGTTTTTAAAATTATTGTATCTGTGAAAATATATTTTTACAAATTATAATAACTGGGCGATTTATTTTTAATTACCCAGATGTTTTAAACATTTCAAACACTATAGAGAATAAAACTCTGGGCTTGACTTGAAAAAGAATCCCACTATCAATGCGCCTATTTTGGGTAAATTTAAACTATCTGCCTTTACGAAACCCTCATACATTTTGCAAATAAAGCTTCTTTAAAAAAGTATTTCCTAAAAGTTGCCTAGAAAGGTAATAGTAATTAATCATAAAGTAGAAAAAAGACGAATCGAGCTTAAAAATATACTTATGAAGTTGTTTGTTCGCAAACTTCCACTGTAGTGATGTCACATTCTGGGAATAGCTTAAGTGATCGTTTCTGATCATATGACGATGCGCTCAAGAAACCATTTTTTTTAAATTTAATTTATACAAATTTGAGCAATTATTTCTAGTAAAAAAAATGCTTACATTATAATTACTTTGTTTTCTGAAGGATTTTGTTCGCTAACTAATCATCTCCCGTTATATTCCTGGTTCAATTACGTGAACTCTGAACATGTGTCGAAACATAAAATTTTAAATTGTTAATCAAGAACATTTTTAAATACCTCCCTTTTCAGTGACACACAACCAAAAACCTCTTTTGTGTATTGTGCATTTTAACTTTTTGGATTGCTACTTTTGGCCCTTTACAGGGGTCGCAGACGTCCTATATGTCCTATAAATCCTATATTTTTTTAAAAATCGGTAAAAACGTCCTATATTGTCCTATATTTTACAATTGTCCTATATATCCTATATTTCTACATTGATTCGATCTATATTTTCTTCGAATTCGTAATAACGGCGCCGTTTGTTGCAATTTTTTAATATTTTGGATTCTTTGGCGCGATCGTAGGTGAAAAAGACCCGACAAAAACGATGTTTGTAACGGCTGCGCGGCGTTTTCTCTTGTGACGTCACTTGCTGCATAACCTACAACTCAACTCGACTCTACTGGACCGGCGGGAGTTGTAAACATGTGAACATTTCCATAACAATCGGTCTTGAATTTCTGATCTGATTTCTTGGCTCCAACGTAATAAATAAATGACGAATGTTTCGGCGCATTATAGCCCTCGCGTTGCTGACGGCGCCAGATAATCTGAATACAACCAACTTAATAAATTAACGTCAATAATTGATGAAGGAAACAAAAGGGTTAAGATTTACTGTATGGCTGTATGTACCAAATGGCGATTTTTTTTATTCCGAATCCTGCATGGATTCTGCGCCACGAATTGTTCACATCAAACCGCTCCAAATTATGGCAACCATAGGCAGTTAGTTATCTTGCCCTTAAAAATGGCAGTGCTACCATTTTTTGGCGAAAATCGCCTTTGCGCAGAATTCGTACTGGATACGGAATATTGGCCACAATTTTTTCATAAAAGTCGCGAAAATTGAAAATTACATTATTACGTTGTGTTGTCAAATCCAAACGATCTCTAGGGTTGCTTTAAAACCAAGTGCATGGTTCGCCACATTCGGCGATAAATCTCCCACTTTTCGCCGCCAATCCAGCCGACACTGAACAGTAAATCTGAATCAACAAAAGACTGCAAACAGGGATAAAAAGAAAATACTTAAAGAAATTGGAACAGTTAAAAATGCTGGAAGCAAAAGACTCATGATTGCAATTAATGTAATTAATAAAACTTGATTTAGGGATGGAATATTGAGGCAATAACGGATCACGTATTCAGGATCAGGCGATTTCTTTTTTTTTTAAAGGTGTGTTTTCTATTATCTTAAGTTCAATATAACGAGTATATAAATGTATAACGAATTAATTTTGAAGTTCAGTAGCAACTGTGTGCAGTTATTTGATGTTTTATATTGTCCTATATTTTTTTTGAAAAAATCCTATATATTCTTATTTTGTCACTTTGACCCCTGCCTTTATGATATTTACTAACGATTTTTATTTGTCAAACATTCCTAGTTTATTTTTGACTTTTGAACGTTTGCAGTAGGCAAGAAAATCTGTAGCTTATGAATTTTTCCCCCATTAACATCGTAATAAAGGAAACAACACGAGGGGGGGGGGGGACAGAAATAGGTTGGAAGAGCTTCGCCTTTCAATGCCAGCTCTCTAATCAAAGATTGCGTGGTCACTTTGGATAAATATATCAGTAGTTTATGACATCATATACATCAAGTCTATTTCTTCTGGTTAAACAATGTTCGTGACCAGCACGCATTACCAATCAAAAACGCCATTTTGTTGATCTGAATATTTGTGTCGTTGATGGATATGTTTAATTTACGTTTGGAATTCCAAATCTTATGACACATATAAATATAACTAGCAGAAAACTTATTTGATGGAGTGAAATAGAATGAATAGCAATACAAATATCTAGGGAGAAGTCTTCCAATAATTTTGTTGATCCAGTTTTCAAATCAACATGTGACGAAGTTGAAATCAATCTCAAGCGACTTAAATTCACAATGTGAGTATCAAAATATATCTTCAGTGGTGATGTGGAATAATTTTTTTGCAAATTCATGTTGAAATAACCTTATAATATTTCAATCTTCTTTTACTCATTTTTGATCCCCTTGTATCATTCGTCCCCTCCATTACCTCCCGCATTGTAGGCTTGTTAGTTTCGCTATTGCAGAGAATAGAAAAACTAAGTTTACGCATTCAAGATAAACAATAATTCACCAATGCTTAAATTACAGTACCGAGAATTTTACCACCAACAAAAAAATTCCTTTGCTTCAGGGTTCTGAATTTAAGGAACACATTCTAAGGGTTTTTGTTTTCTGTGAAGTCACATGCGCTAATTTTTTTTCTTTGTCCTTTATTTGCATATGCAGAATGCAAATTATGCTTTTTACAATAGCAGAGAAAACTTCACTAGACTTTCTAGGAACAGTTGTAGTACTAGACATTTGGCATCATTATCATTTTACTACAAGGTAAAGTTGCTAAAATCAAAAGCACAGTAACTATAATAAAATTGAGATGTAAAAAATAGTAAAATTCAGTCAAAAATCAAAATGTAACTTAAAATAATACCCATTGCTAGAAAATCTTCGTGGAGGAAAAAAACGCCAATTAAAATTGTACCACAGAAATATCTTAATACTACATCTGTATCCTTCTCTGCTGTACATCTATGTTTTTATATAGTGTATTTGAAATAAAGCTATTAAAATTTGTCAGCTAGTCTTCCCTCCTCCTTGAAGTTTGATGGTAAAATTTTTGTTTACATAATAAGAACTCATTTGATATAGTAATTCAAACAATTTATTTACTATTTTTTGTTATACTCTTATCTTAGTTCATAATAACAGGGATATACTTTGCTGAAACTAGGATATGTGTTTATAATAATGTCTCTTAAGATCACCCGTAATGGCCTTGCATGCTAAAGGTGCCGGGTTCGAATCCCGGGCTAGGCATGGATATTTGTTGTGGTTCAGAATCCACATTAAGCTGTAGGTCCCGCCCTGATTGGCTGTATCTGTCCATAAAAATAGGTCGTTAAGCCTACAAACCAACCAACCAAGATCTCCCATAAGGAAAGCTTGTACTTGATATTACAAATAAAAAAAATGAGAGGTATCGTATTGTAGAAATTTGTAATTGATGTTCTGCTCTATATTCTTTATATCGTTTTGGTTTCCTCACCATTATCTTTTTAAAATTATTTATTTTTGAAAAAATGACTATATTTAAATATGCACAAATCAATTTCTTGTTTAGAAAAATTAATATCAAAAAGGCAAGCGAAATTGAATCACTGAAATATCTGTTCTACAATATAGTTCTGTAACATGTTTCTCCAAATTTAACATTACTCATTGTTGACTATTAAAGTATACCAGATTCATGATGTCTTAAAGAATATTCAGAGTAAAGAAGTTAGCCTACACTCTAAAATATGTGTATTTTTATTATTTCTCCAATTCTGAGTCAAAATGGTGATTCTTTTTTTTTCCTACAAGCCCATACTATAGACTAAAAGAAGGGGTAATCGGAAATAATCCAGGATTTTTATTGCATTGTTGTGATGTTTAATTTCGCATCTATAACGTATGTTTAGGAAATAATTAGCAACAGTTAAACTACATAAAAGCATCTCCTAGTCAAAACGGTGATTTTTTGTCCTTACAAGCCTATGTATACGATAAGCTAAATGAAGGAGTAATCGGAAAATTATCCAGGATTTTTATTGCATGTTTGTGATATTTCATTTCACATTTATAACGAACATTTAGAAAGCAATTAGCAGCCAGTTACATTACATAATATATATGCTAAGCGATTTTTTGTTAACAGGCTTTGACTGTAGTTTTTTTTTGTCATACGGAATCATCAACATGTAACAACAATATATTATAGAGCCTTCTATTAGTTCAATTTTCCCTTTCGAAGCACTTATCCTATTTTTAATCCTTTCATCCCATTCATTCAATAACTTCCCACATTTTCGACACCCCATTCAAGTGAGATTTGTTATGCCTGCGTTTTCTAACAGAGTCTCATAATTAATATTCAGTCTTCCTCATGTCAGCATCAGACTGTTTTCATTCTCACACTCCTTTTCTGCAGACCTCAGCGCAATTCCCACGATTAGTTTCGAATGCGTTTCACAAGACGATTCAATGATTTGATAGTCACTTTCTAAACATTAAAGACAAGTTCTTAATCTGTCTTTCCCAAGTAACCAATAACTGGGTTTGACTGAGTCTTAAAAGACAGTTTCCTGACTTGCCACTCTGCCTAACTTTACCAAATCATGTGAACATTACATACATATTTTAAAAATAAACTTTTGAATGTTCAAAGGCAATCCCATAATATTATGCTATGTTTAGATTTAGCATTAAAAAACCCAATCAAATGCCAAGTGTCTAAATTTTCTAATGAGTGGTTACTAGTAAATTAATTGATGATCATTTAATGTCAGAATGGGAAAAAAAAAATTTCCCCCAAAACTTGTTAAATAGGTAATTCATAATTAGAATGAGAGCGACTGCAATTTTTGGACCCCATCGAACATCATTCTAAATTTTTTATAGAATTTGGAGAAAAGTTAGTAGATTACAAATCCATTGGTCTGCCGTGGCAAAAATGGCCGAAACTTGTCAAAAATCGACTTTTAATAAGTTGAACTAAATCCAATTGCCAAATGTGCCATAACTTGTCAAATAGTGAGCATTGTTTTTTTTTATTTGGTAACCCTCACTCTTTAATTTTCAATTAAGAAGGTTGCAGACGATTTGAATGTGTGGCTATGGCTTACTTCCATCTTTCACAAATGAGCCAAACTGGCAATAAACATTACGTCACTGATGATATAACAGATGTCGCCAATTTGGCTTATTTTTAAGAGATACAAGTTTTCCGAGCCAGAGATCAGAAATCGTTTGCACTTTTTCTCATTGAAAATCAAAAGGCAGTGGGTTGCCAGACGAAAACGTTTGTTCTCTTTTAGGCAAGTTATGACATATTCGGCAATCGGATTTTAGTTCAACTCATTCCAAGTCAAATTTTGATCAGTTTGGGCCATTTTTGCCACGACAGACCAGTGGATTTGTAATCTACTTACTTTTCTACAATTTCTAAACAAAATTCAGAATGATGTTCAATGGGGTCCAAAAATTGCAGTCGCCTCTCGGACTATATGTTTTAGTACTTTTTGTTTCAGATGATAGTAAATGAAAAACATAAATATCACACAAAGAATATAACACTTTAATTTAATACACACAAAAAGTTTAGTAAAATTTCAAGTTTTCTTTTAATGTTGTGCAAGTAGGTTATTTTTTATACATTCGAAATGAATTTTTTTTTTTATTTCCAATTCCTCAGAATCTTACAAAAACATGATTTTTTCCCCTCAAGACAAGTTCATGTTCTACTGTTGTCATTTTCATTATAACTGAAAAAATCAGATTGAACTTGACATTTTCATTATGTATTATTTTTTTCTTCAAGACAATTTCATCCTCCACTGTTGACACATTCATTATAACTGAAAAAATATAATGTTAAATTACCTCTGAGTAGAAAATTCATGACAATAGCATGTATTTTTCATATCACACAAACTGAAATGCATTGAAAGATGCACTATGAACTAAAATTTTATATTTAAGATAACAGGGTTTTTGCACATATGCAGGGATGCCAGTTTTCCTCCTTTTTGGTTTTTTATATAACATTTTCGTCCTCTTGTCCCTGTCTTGAGGATCCACATTTTTCTGATCTGAACAAGTTTTTCCTGCAAAAAGTATACTTTTTCCCTCTTGGCTCTCCTTTCCTCCCAGATTACTTCACTAACTCCTAATATTTGAAATGCAATTATTATATAGTGTGAGAAATTTCATTGTATCTTTAAAATTATTGAATCATCCTTCCTGCATACTCTTGTTGAATTTTTGTGTATTCCATCCGCGAGCTTTTTCAACGAATTTTTGAATTTCCTCCTTTTTGCTCTCTGATCACTCTCATCCCTGCATAAGGAAAGTTAGGAAATGTTATGAAAAACCATGAATTTGGACTTTATGATTGAATTTTGATTAGAATATTTTGAAATTATGTTGAATGTTATAATTTAGAAATTTTCTCAAATGGGTAATTCTATGGTAATTGGGACAAATGTGTCTAAAAAATATTTTAAATAAATTGCTCAAGTGAATACATTTTTTTTTTATAGATAATCTATAATAATAAAACAAGCTGTGTGTGTGTCTGTCTGTGGATCTAAGAAAACTACTTAAATTTGGAGTAGAACTCTGAAATTTTCAACATAAGAAGTTTTGGGTCTCTAATTTTACATGTGTCAATCAGAATGTTAAAATTTTAATTAGTTATTTTTTAATTAATTTATTTTTTACAAAGGGACTTCAAATAGAGATACAGCTCTGAAATTTTCAAGTAGTTTTAGCCTTCTAATTAGACTTTTGAAAAACAGAATGTTAAAATTTTAATTAGTTATTTTTTAATTAATTTTCTTAATTAACTACAATTTTTTTTACAAAACGACTTCCGATAGGGCTACAGTTCTGAAATTTTCAACGTAAGTACTTTTGGGCTTCTAATTGGACTTTTGAAAAACAGAATTTTAAACTTTCATTTAGTTCCCTTTTAATTAATATTTTATAAAACGATTTCTACTTGGGCCAAAGCTCTGAAATTTTCACCACAAGTAGTTTTGGCATTCTAATAGAACTATTGACAAAAGGAATGTTAAAATTTTAGTTTGTTTCTTGATTAATTTTTTTAATTAGTATTTTCACAAAAAGTGACTTCTAATAGGCCTAGAGATTTGAAAGTTTCAACATAAGTAGTTTTGGCTTTCTAATTTTGCTTCCCACAAACACGTGTTAAAATAATCTTAAAGGGATATTGTATTATCGTCTTAACATGGACTTTTGTGTGTGGCTCGGCAGGCGAGAGGCTTCTAATATTAAGGCTTTACATAGCAATTTGATTTTAGTGAGTGAAGCAAGCTTATGCTTATGCAACAATGAACCTTTCGAAGAAAAGCGAGCCTATTCTTGCATAGTAATGAACCATTCAACGAGTGAAGTAAGCCTGTACTTATGTGTCAATGAACTTTTCAGCAAACAAAGCGAGCTCGATTTCGCGTAGCGATGAACCTTCCTGTGAGCGAAGCGCCAAAAACTGGGACCTATGCACCAATGACAGATTTCCGCATCGCGTGGCTTCAAAGCTAGCTAAAATATTGCACTTGTTATAATTTCGTAGCACAGGTATTCAGCTAGTGTTCCATATTTTCATAATTTACCACTAGATTATAATGAATAATGGCTTATTTTAAGTTTTAACAATCTAACAGTAACTGTAAAAATAATAATCTTGTGAGCTTGAAAATAGCGATATTTCATTCAGTCAAATGTGACCATTGGTGCTTCGTTAAAATCTGAAATTAGTTCCATTTTATAATATTGAAGTTAATAAGTTGCTTTATAAGAAATTATTGAAGCATAAATCTTTGGCAAGTTACGTTTTACTTATTTTGTGTTGTTGTTCCAAACTTATGGTAGTCCTTTATCAAATTAGAATAATTTTTGTTCCACAGGCAGAAATTTAATTCCGATTAAAATAATTTTTGGTGCTGTCTTAGACTTTATAAAGAGCAATAAAAGGACACAGAATTTTGAAAATAATATTAAGAATATTTTAAGGTATTTTAGTAACAGACTAACTAGAAATAGAGCAGTAACGGAGTAACAATCTAAAAATTTACATTGAATTGTTATTGAAAGCCTATCTAAAGTTTGCATGTATGTTCTGTTTAAACTTATGGACAGCTTCACATGCAGCTTGGATAACCAGCAAGGCGCTCTTCATAAATGCGATGATTACTAAGATAAATTCAAGAAGGAAATAAGATATATGTTTGTCTTAACTTAGATAATGCCTATCTTGAGGTGAAAAAAAAAGAGAAAAAAAAAACATTTTTAAGTATAGCATGTAAAAAAAGCAGTAAAATCAAGCTATTTCAATACATTGCAAAAAAATTACTAATGAAGAAACAGCTCTCCATCCAGTTCATTTTAGCGAAAAGTTCTAAATAATTCCACAATATGAGGTTCAAAGTACCCACTGGCAGCAAAACTAGGTTACATTATATACAGCTTGTATATGCTAGTTAGGAGAGGTACTTTCTTATGTTATTGTGTCTAATTATATGACTCATGACAAATATGCACAAGAAAGCACCAAATAATTTCTCTTCCACAAATATCCTGATGGAGCGAGGCAGCACTTCAAGCTATGCTACACCTTATCAATAATAACTCTCTATGATGTTACTAAAAACTGGCATTTTTTAGGACCGCTCACGGAAAGGGAACAGTAGATGACTTTGAGGGCACTATTAAAAAAATGAATTCTGAAAGGGTCGAAATGTGTTATTACAGATGCAAATTCATTTGCTAAATTTATTATATCGGCAGAATTTGCCAAAAATACAAAAACTAATGTCATTTTTTGTTACCAATGAAACATAGAAAAATGCATTGAGGAATTGGATAAGATCTAGAGTGATGTACCACTAATTCCAGTAACACACAGAGTGCATTGTGTCTGATCAGTTTATGTTAAATTGTCCATATGTCAAAGAAAATACAAGGTGATATTGTACAAAAAGTAACAAATATGTCACATGATGAACATTATCCCGGAGAAGCGGTATGTTGCACATTAGAAAGAATAATCACTGGTTTAATAGGCTCAGCCCTTAACGTCAGCCTTAATAAAGCCGAATTTTCAAACATCCATTAACTCCTCACATCTCATTAATTTATCAAACATCCTCAACTGTGTGTACAAGGCATGATTTTCAAAACATTGAATAAAATTTTTTACCGCGTATGGTATTTTGGTTATTATCTTACGTTTAGTTTACTTTTCATAAGTATTTAAATGCATAAGGTTTATGTTCTGTACTTATTTATTAGATTTATTTGATTGTCGCCATATTTGTTTGTCCATTACTATGATTTTTTAGTCCATTACCACGGAAATGTTAACTCCATTCTTATTTTTAACAAGGAAATAATAAACAAATTCCATAAATTTACTGCCTGAAATCTACTCTTTCATTCTATATATAATTTATTTATTTTACATTATATAATTCAAAGAATTTAAATTTTTTTTGGAGGATAAACTGAAAAACTATGTCTTTTTTTAGTTAGTCCGCTACCTCTACTTTATATCCTGATTGTGCTATTAAATGGCAACTAATTCTAATATCCAGAATAAGAATCATGAAGCCTTTAAATATTTATACAAGTGCCATTTTCACTGTTAAAATTAAAAATCTTTCTTGAGTGGATTTGTATTTGTGTTAAAATGGTCTCAGAATGTTAGTTCATTGCCATGGAATTGCCCAAATGTGCACTGCAATGAATAAATTAACATTATATAGTTAATTTTTTTAAGTGAAATGTACCAAATATACTAAAGAAACACATTTCTCATTTCAGAAAGGTGGATCTTCTACTGTTTCAGAATGGTGTTGCTTGTGTCAAGAATCTTCAATAACACTTTCCAGTTGAAATAATGCAACACTATCGAAATAGTAACCATCAGCGAATTTACATATTCAACATGCACCAAATGTTTATAATTTCAATCTATCCTAAAAGAGTTATGGAGGTGTCAAGTTTTAAGCATATATCTTGAGATGAAATAATATACATACAAATGGCTAAATTATGGAATGTACATATGTTTAGTTTATGTTCCAATATTTACTATATTTTGCACTTATTGGCTGTATAAATTTACAAACTTGAAATGGCTTCATGAATGTGCAAAATAAATTTTAAGTTGCATACCCAATTTCTAGGCTTTGCATGAATTGATTTCCCCCAAAATATCTTGCTGCACATTTCCTTACTCACACTGGAAAGGAAACCAACGTATGTAAAGTTTGAAATAAACTGTTTTGTCTAAAACATCCTTCATTACAGGCATCTCCTTATACATACTAGAAACAATATGCATGTTTGTGAGGTTTGCAACAAAACATTTTCCTTGAAGTCCAGTCTTTCCAAGCATCTCCTTATTCATACTGGAGAGAGGTTGCATATTTGTGAGGTTTGCAACAAAACATTTTCCAATAAGTATAATCTTTCCAAGCATCTCCTTACTCATACTGGTGAAAAGCCACATGTTTGTGAGTTTTGCAACAAAACATTTTCTCAGAAGTCGAGCCTTTCCAGGCATCTCTTAACTCATACTGGAGAGAAGCCGTATGTTTGTGAAGTTTGCAATAAAACATTTTCCATTAAGTCCAATCTTTCCCATCATCTCCTTATTCATACTGGAGAGAAGTCGCATGTTTGCGAGGTTTGCAGCAAAACATTTTCCGATAAGTCCAATCTTTCCAGGCATTTCCTTATTCATACTGGAAAAAAGCCACATGTTTGTGAGGTTTGCAACAAAACATTTTCCTTGAAGTCCAGTCTTTACAAGCATCTCCTTACTCATACTGGAAAAAAGCCACATGTTTGTGAGGTTTGCAACAAAACATTTTCCTTGAAGTCCAGTCTTTCCAAGCATCTCCTTTCTCATACTGGAGAGAAGCTGCATGTTTGTGAGGTTTGCAACAAAACATTTTCCCAGAACTCCAGCCTTTCCAGGCATCTCTTAACTCATACTGGAGAGAAGCCGCATGTTTGTGAGGTTTGCAACAGAACATTTTCCATTAAGTCCAATCTTTCCCAGCATCTCCTTACTCATACTGGAAAAAAGCCGCATGTTTGTGAGGTTTGCAACAAAACATTTTCCCAGAAGTCCCACCTTTTCAGGCATCTCTTAACTCATACTGGAGAGAAGCAGCATGTTTGTGAAGTTTGTAATAAAACATTTTCCATCAAGTCTAATCTTTCCCAGCATCTCCTCACTCATACAGGAGGGAAGCTGCATGTTTGTGAGGTTTGCAACAAAACATTTTCCCAGAAGTCCAGCCTTTTCAGGCATCTCTTAACTCATACTGGAGAGAACATGTCTGCGAGATTTGTTACAAAGCATTTACTATAAAGTGCATTCTTACTAAACATCTCTTAATTTATATTGTGTAACAAGTACTTATTTTTAAGTATGCCATAGTATGATTTTGGCCTCAAGATAAAACTCGAATTGTATTTTTTAATTGTGAATAAATAAATGTGAATATAATTTTCCTTCTCTTTGTCCCTGTTTTGAGGATCTGCATTTTTCTGATCTGAACCATTTTTTTCTTCAAAAAGTATACTTTCCCTCATGTCTAAACCAAAGATTTTCCCTCTTGGCTCCCCGTTCCTCACAGATTACTTCACAAACTCCTGATATTTCAAATGTAATTTTTGTATAGTATGAGAAATTTCATTGTATCTTTAAAATTATTGAATCTTCCTTCCCGTATACTTTTTTGTGTATTCCTTCCGCGAGCTTCCTAACGAAACTTTTGTTTATCGTTCCTTCCTCTTGCTTTTTTATCGAATTTTTGGATTTCCTTCTTTTAGCTCCCTGATCACTCTCATCCTTGAATAATGTATAATATTGAAATTAATTAATTTATAAGGATGAATTAACTGGTTAAAGCTCTTCTTTTTCCATTAAAACTGATTTAATTTTATACAAATAATTTCATTACATAATTCAAACAGTTTGAGAAAAATGTATTGCTTAGTATGGAAGTAGGTAAATCATGAAAAAGCTGGCGTCCAGAAGTCTTTGGACAATCCCCCTAATCCCCGTTGAGTTTATATCCACCAAATCTCGCCTCTATGGTTAAAGTGAAAAGTTCGTGCCTATGGGTAAGGAGGACCCCTGTTATTATCTCTGTAATATTGCATCATACTATTTATTGGACTGCAAATTGGACTGCCCAGGCCAGGGAACTCACCCCGAAGGGTTTAGAGCTTATCATACTATTTATTGTAATTCTAAACACTAGTGCAGTTGTCGTTTGCACCTCTTGTATAGAAAGTGACGATATGATTATTCATGTTAAAACATCTATCGGCCGTTTGTTACCAATATCGATTATAGAAAACACTACAAAATAAATTGATATCTCAAAGAAAATAAGTAGATGCTGTAAAAAAAATAATTCCCTAGTAAAATTTTGCGTTATGGGATCTAATCGTTGTCGCTAAGCGGCCTGATTTCATTTCTCTAAGCAGGGTCCATAAACCTCAGATAGAGCAGGGAAAATAAATCAGCTTTAAAATCTCAGGTAAAAAAGAAAAATCTCCCCTAAAACCTGGAAAAAGTTGTTGCTGTAAATTTTTTTTTTACTCTTCGGTGCTGTTTGTTTGATCCTAATTCGAGGAGTTGAAGTTGCAGAATTATTTGATAACATAGACTGGAAAAAAGTCATTCCTAAAGAAAAGAGAGAATATATTTCGAGTTATTGGAAGAATTTCTGTAATCGAGGTTTTACTATATTTATGTGGCTAAAAATAAGTAAGCCCGCGATTTAGAATGCGGCTCTGGAAAATTTCGGGGAATTTTTTTTCAGAAAATTAGTAGGATCCCTGCTAAGGTAATTTTCAGATGAACTAAATTGATAGCATTGGAAAGAGCATATGTAGATAACTTTGAGTTTGGTGAGGATAGAATAAGCAATCAGAACTTGTCAGGCTGGAGGGGATTTTCTTATAAAAAGTAATATTAGTTAATAAATTGAAGCCACCCAGTAATCACAATTTAGTTCATTGTATGCAAAGTGTGTGACGGCATTCTTAGACTTCATAACATTTCTGGGTCGCCATTTTTTTTTTTTTTTTTTTTTTAAATTTTATACCAAAGGTGAGTCAAAATTGATGTAGTTTTATTCCTCCCAAAACTGTAATTTTTATTATGAGTGCAATTTGGTATCTTTCGGTGATTGATATATCTGGAATGTTTTTAATATTGAATTTTTTCTTATGACAAGTATTTTACTCGGGGTGGCATATATAATTTCAAATTTCTTCATAAAACTAATAGGAATCGACTGAATGGTTTTGCACAGCTTTTTCCATTTTTGTGTAAAAAGAAGTACACAAATGAAGTCACGCGCAAAGACAATTGGCACAAACGTCATGGAGAGATGATCATTTTAAGGCATAACAATTTCACTTTAGAGGAACAAATTTTATTTTGTATTTTTTAATTTGAAGCTTTAAAAAAATTAGTATCTATCATTTGAATAGGGTATTCGACAATTTTCAAAATTTGTTTAAATAAAGCGTATTCACAATATAAAAGACGTATTTTTAATTTTTTTTTTTTTTTTAAATTATGCTACACATCGCCAAAAATCACATTTTAAAATGCAAGAAGCCCTGCCCCTAAAACGTTGCTTAAAAACCCATTTGACTGTGTAACGTCCCTTCTGCTAATGCAGTGTCGCGAATAGTAAACAACCAAGAGTTTCAGGTGAGATTGTGTAACCGTAATGAGATCTTTTCTTTTGATTTTGTTTAAGGAAATTTCTTACCGGTATTGCATTGAACTCCACTGTACAAGTACTTCAATTAAATATTTTTTTTTATTTTAGCATTTTTTTATGATTATCTTGTGTTCCTTATTCACTTCAATGTATTATTTTTTTTTTTTTTTCACCCTGTAAATGTTTAAATAAGATCAAAGTTAAATTATAACGATTTTTCCGATTCATCCCTTTCTGCAGGGTGAATCGGAAGACCAAAAATCAAATCATAATAAATGCAAAGCATGTTTTTCCCAACATTTTTGGGTTTGATCATCAGAGAATAGGTATGAACCCAGTTTCAAAGTCAAAAATTAGTTCGATAACGATACTATCACAACTGATTTTACTTTTATTTCCGATTCACCCCTTTTTAACACTATATAATCGACTGATTATGTTTTTAAAATTATTATATCTGTGAATATATATTTTTACAAATTATAATAACTGGGCGATTTATTTTTTATTACCCAGATGTTTTAAACATTTCAAACACTATAGAGAATAAAACTCTGGGCTTGACTTGAAAAAGAATCCCACTATCAATGCGCCTATTTTGGGTAAATTTAAACTATCTGCCTTTACGAAACCCTCATACATTTTGCAAATAAAGCTTCTTTAAAAAAATATTTCCTAAAAGTTGCCTAGAATGGTAATAGTAATTAATCATAAAGTAGAAAAATAACGAATCGAGCTTAAAAATATACTTATGAAGTTGTTTGTTCGCAAACTTCCACTGTAGTGATGTCACATTCTGGGAATAGCTTAAGTGATCGTTTCTGATCATATGACGATGCGCTCAAGAAATCATTTTTTTTTTAAATTTAATTTATACAAATTTGAGCAATTATTTCAAGTAAAAAATGCTTACATTATAATTACTTTGTTTTCTGAAGGATTTTGTTCGCTAACTAATCATCTCCCGTTATATTCCTGGTTCAATTACGTGAACTCTGAACATGTGTCGAAACATAAAATTTTAAATTGTTAATCAAGAACATTTTTAAATACCTCTCTTTTCAGTGACACCACAACCAAAAACCTCTGTTGTGTATTGTGCATTTTAACTTTTTGGATTGCTACTTTTGGCCCTTTATGATATTTACTACTTACGATTTATATTTGTCAAACATTCCTAGTTTATTTTTGACTTTTGAACGTTTGCAGTAGGCAAGAAAATCTGTAGCTTATGAATTTTTTCCCCCATTAACATTGTAATAAAGGAAACAACACGAGGGGGGGGGGGAGGGAATAGGGGGGGGGGACAGAAATAGGTTGGAAGAGCTTCGCCTTTCAATGCCAGCTCTCTAATCAAAGATTGCGTGGTCACTTTGGATAAATATATCAGTAGTTTATGACATCATATACATCAAGTCTATTTCTTCAGGTTAAACAATGTTCGTAACCAGCACGCATTACCAATCAAAAACGCCATTTTGTTGATCTGAATATTTGTGTCGTTGATGGGTATGTTTAATTTATGTTTGGAATTCCAAATCTTATGACACATATAAATATAACTAGCAGAAAACTTATTTGATGGAGTGAAATAGAATGAATAGCAATACAAATATCTAGGGAGAAGTCTTCCAATAATTTTGTTGATCCAGTTTTCAAATCAACATATCCTGTGATGAAGTTGAAATCAATCTCAAACGACTTAAATTCACAATGTGAGTATCAAAATATATCTTCAGTGGTGATGTGGAATAATTTTTTTGCAAATTCATGTTGAAATAACCTTATAATATTTCAATCTTCTTTTACTCATTTTTGATCCCCTTGTATCATTCGTCCCCTCCATTACCTCCCGCATTGTAGGCTTGTTAGTTTCGCTATTGCAGAGACTAGAAAAACTAAGTTTACGCATTCAAGATAAACAATAATTCACCAATGCTTAAATTACAGTACCAAGAATTTTACCACCAATAAAAAAATTCCTTTGCTTCAGGGTTCTGAATTTAAGGAACACATTCTAAGGGTTTTTGTTTTCTGTGAAGTCACATGCGTTAATTTTTTTTCTTTGTCCTTTATTTGCATATGCAGAATGCAAATTATGCTTTTTACAATAGCAGAAAAAACTTCACTAGACTTTCTAGGAACAGTTGTAGTACTAGACATTTGGCATCATTATCATTTTACTACAAGGTAAAGTTGCTAAAATCAAAAGCACAGTAACTATAATAAAATTGAGATGTAAAAAATAGTAAAATTCAGTCAAAAATCAAAATGTAACTTAAAATAATACCCATTGCTAGAAAATCTTGGTGGAGGAAAAAAACGCCAATTAAAATTGTACCACAGAAATATCTTAATACTACATCTGTATCCTTCTCTGCTGTACATCTATGTTTTTATATAGTCTATTTGAAATAAAGCTATTAAAATTTGTCAGCTAGTCTTCCCTCCTCCTTGAAGTTTGATGGTAAAATTTTTGTTTACATAATAAGAACTCATTTGATATAGTAATTCAAACAATTTATTTACTATTTTTTGTTATACTCTTATCTTAGTTCATAATAACAGGGATATACTTTGCTGAAACTAGGATATGTGTTTATAATAATGTCTCTTAAGATCACCCGTAATGGCCTTGCATGCTAAAGGTGCCGGGTTCGAATCCTGGGCTAGGCATGGATATTTGTTGTGGTTCAGAATCCACATTAAGCTGTAGGTCCTAGCCTGATTGGCTGTATCTGTCCATAAAAATAGGTCGTTAAGCCTACAAACCAACCAACCAAGATCTCCCATAAGGAAAGCTTGTAATTGATATTACAAATAAAAAAAATAAGAGGTATCGTATTGTAGAAATTTGTAACTGATGTTCTGCTCTATATTCTTTATATCGTTTTGGTTTCCTCACCATTATCTTTTTAAAATTATTTATTTTTGAAAAAATGACTATATTTAAATATGCACAAATCAATTTCTTGTTTAGAAAAATTAATATCAAAAAGGCAAGCGAAATTGAATCACTGAAATATCTGTTCTACAATATAGTTCTGTAACATGTTTCTCCAAATTTAACATTACTCATTGTTGACTATTAAAGTATACCAGATTCATGATGTCTCAAAGAATATTCAGTTTAAAGAAGTTTGCCTACACTCTAAAATATGTGTATTTTTATTATTTCTCCAATTCTGAGTCAAAATAGTGATTCTTTTTTTTCCCTACAAGCCCATACTATAGACTAAAAGAAGGGGTAATCGGAAATAATCCAGGATTATTATTGCATTGTTGCAATATTTAATTTCGCATCTATAACGTATGTTTAGCAAGTAATTAGCAACAGTTAAACTACATAAAAGCATCCCCTAGTCAAAACGGTGATTTTTTGTCCTTACAAGCCTATGTATACGATAAGCTAAATGAAGGAGTAATCGGAAAATTATCCAGGATTTTTATTGCATGTTTGTGATATTTCATTTCACATTTATAACGAACATTTAGAAAGCAATTAGCAGCAGTTAAATTACATAATATATTCCCATTTAGTAAGATGGTATAACTTTTAATTATTCTTTTCTAATTTCTTTTTTCTCTATTCAAGCAAGAAAGTATGGTAAAAATTCCACAAAATATGCTTAATCAAACTACATACAAAATGTCCTTCCGCTCTAATTAGCACTTAGAAATTTGGAGATGGTACCGTACAATACACCTACTAATGGTGCATGTGATGCCAACAGCATCCAGTGATTTCAGTCAGCGACTGTTTTGTACATTGTGTGATTATCAATAATTGTATATAGGTAATGTGTATAGCAGATTATCAATAATTTTTGGTGTGAGATTATCAATAATTGTGTAAATCCCATTATCGCACATTATCCGAATTTCATACTAAACGAAAAAATTAATGTCAAGTTTTTAAGTAAGGAGAACTGCTTTTACTTTGCTTTAAAGGGAATTTCATGGTAAACAATTTTCTGTTAACAGGCTTTGACTGTAGATTTTTTTTTTTGTCATAAGGGATCATCGACATGTAACAACAATATATTATAGAGTATTCTCATAGTTCAATTTTCCATTTCGAAGCACTTATCCTATTTTTAATCCTTTCATCAATTCATTCAATAACTTCCCACGTTTTTGACAACCCATTCAAGTGAGATTTGTTATGTCTGTTTCCTAACAGAGTCCCATGATTAATATTCAGTCTTCCTCATGTCAGCATCAGATTGTTTTCATTCTCACACTCCTTTTCTGCAGACCTCAGCGCAATTCCCACGATTAGTTTCGAATGCGTTTCACAAGACGATTCAATGATTTGATAGTCACTTTCTAAACATTAAAGACAAGTTCTTAATCTGTCTTTCCCAAGTAACCAATAACTGGGTTTGACTGAGTCTTAAAAGACAGTTTCCTGACTTGCCACTCTGCCTAACTTTACCAAATCATGTGAACATTACATACATATTTTAAAAATAAACTTTTGAATGTTCAATGGCAATCCCATAACATTATGCTATGTTTAGTTTTAGCATTAAAAAACCCAATCAAATGCCAAGTATCGAAATTTTCTAATTGTTGACCATTTAATGTGAGAATGGGGAAAAAAAATTTCACCCAAAACTTGTTAAATAGGTAATTCATATTAGACTGAGAGGCAGCTGCAATTTTTGGACCCAATTGAACGTCCTTCTAAATTTTTATAGAATTTGGAGAAAAGTGAGTAGATTACGAATCCACTGGTCTGCCGTGGCAAAAATGGCAGAAACTGGTCCAAAAACGACTTTTAATAAGTGGAACTAAATCCAATTGCCAAATGCGCCATAACTTGCCGAATAATGAGCATTTTTTTTTATTTGGTAACCCTCATTCTTTAATTTTCAATTAAGAAAGTTGCAGACGATTTGGATGTGTAGGTATGGCTTACTTGCATCTTTCACAAATGAGGCAAATTGGCAATAAACATTACGTCACTGATGTCGCCAATTTGGCTTGTTTTTAAGAGATCCAAGTTTTTCGAGCCAGAGGTCAGAAATCGTTTGCGCTTTTTCTCATTGGAAAACAAAATGCAGTGGGTTGCCAGAGGAAAAAGTTTGTTTTATTTTTAGCAAGTTATGACATATTTGGCAATCGGATTTTAGTTCAGCTCATTCCAAGTCGATTTTTGATCAGTTTCAGCCATTTTTGCCACGACAGACCAGTGGATTCGTAATCTACTTACTTTTCTACAATTTCTATAAAAAATACAGAATGATGTTCGACGGGATCCAAAAATTGCAGTTGCCTCTCGGACTATATGTTTTAGTACTTTTTGTTTCACATGATAGTAAATGAAAAACATAATTATCACACGAAGAATATAACAAACACTTTAATTTAATACACACAAAAAGTTTAGTAAAATTTCAATTTTTCTTTTAATGTTGTGCAAATAAAAGTTATTTTTTACATTCGAAATGGATTTTTTTATTTTTTATTTCCAATTCCTCAAAATCTTACAAAAACATGATTTTTTCCCCTCAAGACAAGTTCATGTTCTACTGTTGCCACATTCATTATAACTGTGAAAAAAAATTATGTTAAACTACCTCTGAGTAGAAAATTCATTACAATAACATGTATTTTTCATATCGCTCAAACTAAATACATTGAAAGATGCACTATGAACTGAAATTTTATATTTAAGATAACCAGGTTTTTGCACATATGGAATGTTAGGAAATGTTATGAAAAATCATGAATTTGGACTTTATGTAAATTTTGCCATGGAAAGTCAAGATTTAAAAAAAAAAAAAAATGACCATAAATCATTAAAAAATGACCATATATAATTTTTCTTCTTCTTAACTCTACAACAAGACAACAGTACTATTTTGTATTCAACCAATTATTGCAAACAATTATTTTAAATTTGTCACCTTCTTCAAATGAAATTTTTTTAACTGAAAGTGGCAGAGATTAAAAGTACGCAGAACATGCTGTTCAGTGAGAGTGTTTATCATATTCCAACTTGATGTCCCTATTTTACTTTATTCTTATTACATTATGACACTTACTCACATTACACTTAGACCAGGGTTAGAGTAAGAAGGAAAATTATGACCTTGTAAGTTCAAGACATGTCATACCACTGAATATCGCAACAATAAATTAATTTATAAATGTTTGATGGGAACTCAGCCATTGATTAGAATATTTCTGAAATTATGTTGAATGTTATAGTTTATAAATTTTCTCAAATGGGTAATTCTATGGTAAAAGGGACAAATATGTCTAAAAAATATTTTAAATAAATTGCTCAAGTGAATACATTTTTTTTATAGATAATCTATAATAATAAAACAAGCTGTGTGTCTGTCTATGGATCTAAGAAACCTACTTAAAATTGGAGTAGAGCTCTGAAATTTTCAACATAAGAAGTTTTGGCCCTCTAATTTTACATATGTCAAACAGAATGTTAACATTTTAATTAGTTCTTTTTTAATTAATTTTTTTAATTGATTTATTTCTTACAAAGGGACTTCAAATAGCGATACAGCTCTGAAATTTTTAGCATAAGTAGTTTTTGCCGTCTAATTGGACTTTTAAAAAACAGAATTTTAAACTTTTATTTAGTTTTTTTTTAAAATATTTTTTTGTAGTTAATAAATATTTTACAAAACGATTTCTATTAGGGCTACAGCTCTAAAATTGTCAACATAAGTACTTTTGGGCTTCTAATTGGACTTTTGGTAAACAGAATTTTAAACTTTTATTTAGTTCCTTTTTAATTTATTTTTTAATTAATATTTTATAAAACGATTTCTATTTGGGCCAAAGCTCTGAAATTTTCAATACAAGTAGTTTTGGCATTCTAATAGGACTATTGACAAAAAGAATGTTAAAATTTTAGTTTGTTTTTTGATTAATTTTTTTTAATTAATATTTTCACAAAAAGCGACTTCTAATAGGCCTAGAGCTCTGAAAGTTTCAATATAAGTAGTTTTGTCTTTCTAATTTTGCTTTCCACAAACACGTGTTAAAATAATCTTGAAGGGGTATTGTATTGTTGTCTTAACAGGGATTTTTTTGTGTGGCTTGGCTGGGGAGAGGCTTCTAATATTAAGGCTTTACGTAGCAATTAGATTTTAGTGAGTGACGCAAGCTTATGCTTGCGCAACAATGAACCTTTCAACAAGAGAAGCGAGCCTATTCTTGCATAGTAATGAACCTTTCAACGAGTGAAGTAAGCCTGTACTTATGTGTCAATGAACTTTTCAGCAAACAAAGCGAGCTCAATTTTGCATAGCGATGAACCTTCCTGCGAGCAAAACGCCAAAAACTGGGACCTATGCACCAATGACGGATTTCCGCATCGCGAGGTCTCACAGCTAGCTAAAATATTGCACATGTTAAAATTTCTTAGCAAAGCACGGGTATTCAGCTAATGTTCCATATTTTCATATGAAGTTAATAAGTTGCTTTATAAGAAATGATTGAAGCATAAATCTTTTGCAAGTTACGTTTTACTTATTTTTTGTTGTTGTTCCAAACTTATATTAGTCGGTTACCAAATTAGAACAATTTTTGTTCCACGGGCAGAAATTTAAATCCGATTGAAATAATTTTTGGTGCTGTATTGGACTTTATAGAGAACAATAAAAGGACATAGAATTTTGAGAGAAATATTAAGAATATTTCAAGTTATTTTGGTAACAGACCAACTAGAAATGGAGCAGTAACAGAGTAACAATCTAAAAATTTACATTGAATTGTTATTGAAAACTTATCTAAAGTATGCATGTATGTTCTGTTTAAACTTATAGACAGCTTCATATGCAGCTTGGTTAACCAGCAAGGCGCTCTTCATAAATGTGATGATTACCAAGATAAATTCAAGAAGGAAATAAGATATATGTTTGGCTTAACTAGAAATAATGCCTAGCCTGAGCTGCAGTAAGCTTAGCAGATAACAGATGAAAGAAAAGTATGCCTTATTTAATAGGAAGACTTAGAGTTCATCCTAGAAATGAAAAAGGGCAGGGTGCCATTTTCCAAAAAAAGGGCAATTCCTGTTTACGAGGGCACTTTTATAGTAAATTGCAGAAATTTGAATACGCGTTTTCTGCCACAATTTCAATTTTGTTATACTTTTCTACCACGATAAATAGTTTTCAATATTGTGAAGGAAAAAAATAATAATGCAAAAATCAGTGAATCAAAAACTCACTCGGAAACTTAAAAGATATCAAAATACTGATAAAATGCTTCAGCCCTAATTCTCCTGGAAAGAGACTGAGAAAATTATTAAAATTAAATTGCAATATACACAGTAAAATTGTCATCAAATAGTAATTTTTATAAAAAAATATCAATTTTTAATTCAGTTAAATTAAGATAAGAATGTTTTAGTATGATGAAAATGTTTTAAGATAAGAACTTTTCACTCTTTCAAAATTTTCTAAAGTTTGAATTAATCAACCTTAAACTTCATCTTTTAGGTTTGCCATTGTTAGATAGAGAATAGAGTTTCTTTAAATTTAACACTATTCATTGTGGGATATCACAAGGAGTATTCTGACTAAAAAAATTGGACTATGTCCTGAAATTTGTGCATTTTTTATTTTCCAAATCGGATCAAATTTAGCGTCAAAACGGAGATTTTTTTGCCGTCCATGCCGCTGTTATGTAAGCTGTAATAGAAGTTTTATATTTTTAAAAATTGGAAATAATATGGGATTTTTATTGCATTCCTGTTATGTTCAATTTTAAATATGAAACGGATGTTTTGAAATTAATTGGTAACAGGTAAACTATCAAAAACATCCCCTAAATTTAACAGGAGGACATCGCGATTACGCTTGTCCAAACGGGAATATTCTTTTTAAATTCTTAGTGTAAACATTTGATGGTAATACACCTTTAACTAAGTTAATCAAGTGTTTCAAATTCCTTTCTTCTCTATTTTGATGGAGACATGGTAAAAATCCTGCGATATACACTTAATCGAAACACGTACGAAATGGCTATCGGAATTTATTAATGTGCACTTGGAAATTATAAGACGGCTCCCTCCAATCCATCTACTAATGAAGCACGTTATATGGACATCTACTCAATGGTTTCAGTCCCTGATATATACGTTGCGCGTTTGAACATGAATGAGCATGCGCGACAGGCGATTTCAGTAGGGGTGATCCACATATTGCGTACTGTTGGGAGGGAAAAAACTAAAGTTTTTCGAATTCTTTCAGGATGAAATTTTTTCTGAAAAAGGACAGGAAGGGCGCTATTTTTATAGAAAAAGGGCAGGTAAGGCGCGCCGCCCCTCGAAAAATGCTTAGGATGAACTCTGGAAAACACACAAAATACTATAATGTACAATCTAAAAAAAAACAAACCTTTTTTAATATAGCATGTAAAAAAAAAAAGCAATCGAGCTATTTCAATACATTACAAAAAAATTACTAATGAAGAAACAGCTCTCCATCAAGTTCATTTTAGCGAAAAGTTCTAAATAATTCCACAATATGAGGTTCAAAGTACCCACTGGCAGCAAACCTAGGTTACATTATATACAGCTTGTATATGCTGTTTAGGAGAGGTACTTTCTTATGTTATTGTGTCTAATTATATGACTCATGACAAATATGCACAAGAAAGCACCAAATAATTTCTCATCAACAAATATCCTGATGGAGCGAGGCAACACTTCAAGCTATGCTACACCTTATCAATAATAACTAACTCTATGATACTACTAAAAACTGGCATTTTTTAGGACCACTCACGGAAAGGGAATAGTAGATGACTTTGAGGACACTATAAAAAAAAATGGGTTCTGAAAGGGTGGAAATGTATTATTACAGATGCAAATACATTTGCTAAATTTATTATATTGGCAGAATTTGCCAAAAATATAAAAACTAATGTCAATTTTTGTTGCAAAAGAAAGGTAAAAAAATGCATTGAAGAATTGGATAAGATCTAGAGTGATGTACTACTAATTCCAGTAACACACAGAGTGCATTGTGTCTGATCAGTTTATGTTAAGTTGTCCATATGACAAAGAAAATAGAAGGTGATATTGTACATTAAGTAACAAATATGTCACATGATGAACATTATCCCGGAGAAGCGGTATGTTGCACATTAGAAAGAATAATCACTGGTTTAATAGGCCCAGCCCTTAACGTCAGCCTTAATAAAGCCGAATTCTCAAACATCCATTAACTCCTCACATCTCATTAATTTATCAAACATCCTCAACTGTGTATACAAGGCATGATTTTCCAAACGTAGAATCACAATTTTAAAATTTGTTACCGCGTATGGTATTTTGGTTATTATCTTATGTTAGTTTACTTTTCGTAAGTATTTAAATGCATATGTTTGTGTTCTGTACTTATTTATTAGATTGTCGACATATTTGTTAGTCCATTACTATGATTTTTTATTCCATTACCACAGAAATTTTAACTCCATTCTTATTTTTAACAAGGAAATAATAAACAAATTCCGTAAATTTAGTGCCTGAAATCTACTCTTTCATTCTATATATAATTTATTTATTTTACATTATATAATTCAAAGAATTTAAATTTTTTTTGGTGGATAAACTGAAAAACTATGTCTTTTTTTAGTTAGTCCGCTACCTCTACTTTATATCCTGATTGTGCTATTAAATGGCAACTAATTCTAATATCCAGAATAAGAATCACGCAGCCTTTAAATATTTATACAAGTGCCAATTTCCCTGTTAAAATTAAAAATCTTTCTTGAGTAGATTTGTATTTGTGTTAAAGTGGCCTCAGAATGTTAGTTCGTTACCATGGAATCGCCCAAATGTGTACTGTAATGAATGAATTAACATTATGTAGTGCATTTTTTTTAAGTGAAACGTACCAAATATACTAAAGAAACACATTTCTCTTTTCAGAATGGTATTGCTTGTGTCAAGAATCTTCAATAACACTTTCCAGTAGAAACAATGTAGCGCTATCGAAATAGCAACCTTCAGCGAATTTACATATTCAACCTGCACCAAATGTTTATAATTTCAATCTATCTTAAAAGAGTTATGGATGTGTGAAGTTTTAAGCGTATATCTTGAGGTGAAATAATATACATACAAATGGCTTAATTATGGAATGTACATATGTTTGATTTATTTCCAATATTTACTATATTTTGCACTAATTGGATGTATAAATTTACAAACTTGAAATGGCTTCATGAATGTGCAAAACAAATTTTAAGTTGCATACCCGAATTCTAGGCTTTGCATGAATTGATTTCTCCCGAAATATCTTGCTGCACATTTCTTTACTCACACTGGAAAGGAAATCAACGTATGTAAAGTTTGAAATCAACTATTTTGTCTAAAACATCCTTCTTTACAGGCATCTCCTTATACATACTATAAATAATATGCATGTTTGTGAGGTTTGCAACAAAACATTTACCCAGAAATCCAGTCTTTCCACGCATCTCCTTACTCATTCTGGAGAAAAGCCGCATGTTTGTGAGGTTTGCAATAAGACACATTTTCCTTGAAGTCCAGTCTTTCCAAGCATCTCCTTATTCATACTGGAGAGAAGCCGCATATTTGCGAGGTTTGCAGCAAAACATTTTCCGATAAGTCCAATCTTTCCAGGCATTTCTTTATTCATACTGGAGAGAGGTTGCATATTTGTGAAGTTTGCAATAAAGCATTTTCCAGTAAGTCTAATCTTTCCAAGCATCTCCTTACTCATACTGGAGGGAAGCTGCATGTTTGTGAGGTTTGCAACAAAACATACTCCCAGAAGTGCAGCCTTTTCAGGCATCTCTTAACTCATACTGGAGAGAAGCCGCATGTTTGTGAGGTTTGCAACAGAACATTTTCTAGGAAGGTCTATCTTTCCAAGCATCTTCTTACTCATACTGGAGAGAAGCCGCATGTTTGTGAGGTTTGCAATAAAACATTTTCCTTGAAGTCCAGTCTTTCCAAGCATCTCCTTATTCATACTGGAGAGAAGCCGCATATTTGCGAGGTTTGCAGCAAAACATTTTCCGATAAGTCCAATCTTTCCAGGCATTTCTTTATTCATACTGGAGAGAGGTTGCATATTTGTGAAGTTTGCAATAAAGCATTTTCCAGTAAGTCTAATCTTTCCAAGCATCTCCTTACTCATACTGGAGGGAAGCTGCATGTTTGTGAGGTTTGCAACAAAACATATTCCCAGAAGTGCAGCCTTTTCAGGCATCTCTTAACTCATACTGGAGAGAAGCCGCATGTTTGTGATGTTTGCAACACAACATTTTCTAGGAAGGTCTATCTTTCCAAGCATCTCCTTACTCATACTGGAGAGAACATATCTGCGAGATTTGTTACAAAGCCTTTACTATAAAGTGCATTCTTACTAAACATCTCTTCATTTTTATTGTGTAACAAGTACTTATTTTTAAGTATGCCATTGCAGGATTTTGGTCTCAAGATAAAACTCGAATTGTATTTTTAATTGTGAATAAATAAATGTGAATATAGTTTGCCTTGTCTTTGTCCCTGTTTTGAGGATCCACATTTTTCTGATCTGAACCAGTTTTTTCTTCAAAAAGTATACTTTTCCTCATATCTAAACCAAAGATTTTCCCTCTTAGCTCCCCGTTCCTCACAGATTACTTCACAAACTCCTGATATTTGAAATGTAATTTTTGTATAGTATGAGAAATTTCATTGTATCTTTAAAATTATTGAATCATCCTTCCTGTATACTTTTTTGTGTATTCCTTCCGCGAGCTTCCTGACGAAACTTTTGTTTATCGTTCCTTCCTCTTGCTTTTTTAACGAATTTTTGGATTTCCTCCTTTTTGCTCCCTGATCACTCTCATCCCTGAATAATGTATAATATTGAAATTAATTAATTAATTTATAATGATGAATTAACTAGTTAAAGCTCTTCTTTTTCCTTTAAAACTGTCTGATTTAATTTTATACAAATAACTTCACTACATAACTCAAACAGTTTGAGAAAAATGTATTGCTTAGTATGGAAGTAGGTAAATCAAGAAAAAGATGGCGTCCAGAAGTCTTTGGACAATCCCCCTCATCCCCGTTGAGTTTATATCCACCAAATCTCGCCTCTATGGTTAAAGTGAAAAGTTCGTGCCAATAGGTAATGTGGATCCCCAGTTTCCAAGTAATGGAACCGAGAATCGGAATTTCAAATAAAAACCTAAACCTCTTTGCAATATGGTATTTATCGTCATTCTCAACACTGAAGTGCAGTGCAGAGTTCGTCAAAATGCGTGAAATCTGCTTGAACACGCATTGAAAATCAATTTCACCTCATAGAGTTTATCTCTTACGTGAATTCGCGCATCGGCACGTTATGGTTAACTTTCTAAAAAGAATCCTCCATTTTATGAAATCAGAGATGATCATAGCCGCTTTTCGAAGGGTGGTGCTATCTCACTGAACTTTTTGTTTGAAAATAGCGTCCTTTTTTTGAAAAAACGCAAAATGTTCGTTTATTTTCCAATGGAATCCAATATGCGGTTCCCCCCTTCCAAAATCGCCTATCACGGATGCCCATTCATGTGCCTCGCGGAGAGCAGGAACTAAATGAAGTCATTGAATGTCATGGGCCGTCCCACAATTTCCAAGTGCCGTTTCTTATTCTTGCACAAAATGGAAAAAAAAAAAAGGTAACCTCATGCTTGAATTCATTCAAAACGTAGATTAACAATACGCACTTCTAATCGGATTTTTTTCCTTTCTTATTTTGTCGAAGGTAGGATTTGTTTGCCTATGATGCCTATCGTCTGCGTTTTTTCGAGGTTTTCGCGATATCGTAAATCGTCAAATTTTACTTCTCCGTCATTTGCCCGATAGTTCCGCGGGGTACCAACGTTGTGTCACCGAGCGGTATAGTGTTAATAATTAGTTAAGGGTTTAAAATCATTAAGTGTTTTTAAAAAGCATATTTCTGCTCTGATGTGTGAAATCGCGATAGTGCATTACTGTTATTGTTGTAGTTATTAATTTTCTCAAAAAGCTTATTTTGTTTTAGTTAAAAAAAAAATATATTAAAAAAAATTACCCCTTAAAATTTAGAATTTTTTTCCATAGGGTGAAAATACCCTATGGAAATTTTTTACTGGCAAACACTATGCAGTTGTCGTTTACACCTCTTGTGTAGAAAGCGACGATACGATTGTGTTAAAATATATATCGACCGTTTACTACTCATTCCGAATATAGACAACTCTACAAAAAGAATTGATATCTCATAGAAAATAGATGTAAAAAAATAACACCGAACGAGTGAAATTTCCGAAAGGCATGGAATCTAATGGTTGTCGCCAAGCGGCCGCGTTTCATTTTTCTAAGGTAATTGCACACAATGAACTAAATTGGAAGTATTATAAAGATCACATGTAGATAACTTGGAGTTGGGTGGTTTAGTCAGGCTGGAATAAGCAATCAGTACTTTTCAGGCTGGACGTTTTTTTTTAAGTAATATTAGTTTATTAATTTCAGCTTCCCAGTAATCACAATTTAGTTCATTGTGTGCAAAGTACCCGGTTCGGCGACATCCATAGTAGGGTGGTTCGAAAAAAAATAATTTTTTTATTTTTGAAACGCATGAGGTGAAAAAAGTTGATTCATATCTTGATAAAAAAAACTGTAAAAAAAAATTTTGAAAAAAATAATATTTTCCGATAGCGCTTCACCTCAAAGTTTGAAGAAAATACAAAAAATAACTATTTTTCCTAAATTTTTTTATAATTCTAAACGTTATATATTTGAAAGGCATTAGTTTGCAATGTATAGTGAAAGGGTGGTATAACACAGGGAAACACTATTTCATGCATTTTTAAAATGTATATTAATAATTAAAAATATTCAAAAATACATTTTTTTATTAAAAAAATGATTTTTCTATAAAATGGATACTAACGTTACTTTTTACATATTTTTGTTAAAATTGTTTTATTTACTTCATGCATTCACTTCAAAGTTTGGAATAAATACAAAAAACACTCTTTTTCCATCAATTTGTAGAATACGCTAATCACTAAATTATCGAGGTACATTAGTTTGTATTGTGTGGAATGAAATAGATGTCTTATCTCCGTTGATGTAGAGGGCGCTGCTTATGTAATCCCCTAGCGGCGACTTCGTCGCCAGAGAGAGAGAGAGTATGATTGAAGGAGTGGAGGTGAACGGACGTGGAAGTAGCCTCTCCTAGTTTAGGTTTAAGAACCTATTTCTATCTTTTGCACGAATAAACCTGCTGTCCATTTAATTGGCCTCTTTCACTTTTACCCCTTCATCATACAACATGGGGGCTCGCCGTGCATTTTACCCGCGAGAATACGATGAAAAAAATATTTAAAAAACTGCACTTCCACGCATCCAGATGTCAAACCAAAATCCTCTTCACAAAAAAAAAAACCTTTACTTCTACGCATCCAGAGGTCAAACCAAAATCCTCTTCACGAAATAAAAACTGCACTTCTACGCATCCAGAGGTCAAACCAAAATCCTCTTCACGAATTACCGCAGCAGTCAGCGACCACCAGTGGAATCTACAAATAAAAGGAAAACTCATCAACCAGCGTCGTCATTATACAACTGCATAACACTCGCTTCGCCGAACAAGTCCCACTTCAGCCGTCAAGCAGAAGTTCAACGAAGCTAGCATCGTTATTCCACATAGGCAGCAAGAATACAGAATCCTGAGCCAACTCGAACCTGCAACCACAACACTGTCGCTTCGCCGAACAAGTCCCACTTCAGCCGTCAAGCAGAAGTTCAACGAATTCAGCAAAGTTATTCCACATCGACCAACTACTACGAACCAGAAACCAGAAGCAACGAGTACTCTTCGAAAGAGCAACAACATAAAACGGATACAGCTCCAAAAGCGAAGTAAAATCAAGAAACGCAGGTAGGATCCATCTTATTATTAATTATGTTTAAAAATATCAAAAAGCAAGATCTCGTATTTGTCGCCGCTGAGTTAGATATCGTTGTACCGGATGGTACCACAATTCTAAAATTAAAAGACTTAATCGAAAAAAGTGTAGTTTTCGTTAAAGATCCAGATTTCGTTCAAGATTTAATAACAACAGTTGTAGCTAAAAGAAAAACCCAAGAGGAGGATAGAAAAACCCAAGAGACTAATGAAAAGCAAAACGAAATCGAAAAAATTAAGCTTGAAAAGCAAAAAGAAATCGAAAAAATTAAGTTTGAAAATCAAAAAGAAATCGAAAAAGTTAAACTTGCACAGATAGAACGACAACTCGAGCTCACAGCTCTTAAAAATACTACTGCATTAAACCAAACTAGTACTGGAAGTACCACAGCAACCGAAGCAAGTCCAAATATCGAAAGTCTTCTTCGCAGTGTTCGAACGCTAAGCATGCCAGTCCCGTCGAGACCAGAAAACTACAATTTATTCTTTCAGTCTCTGGAACGTGCGTTTACGACAAAAAATGTCCCAGATGATGCAAAATCGGAAATTTTGATTGGCATACTGGGCGAACAGGCTAGTTACATTTTACTAAATATTTCGGAGAACGACCTAAAAAATTACGAACAAGTCAAAAGTATTGTCCTGCGCCAATCTCAACCCACGCCACAAGAATGTCTTCTTAATTTTCGAAGGAGCCAACGCATGCCGAACGAGTCGCATACGCAATTTGGGTCAAGGCTATCACAATCATTCGCATATTACTGTAAGGTACGCAACGCCACTGACTACGAAACACTATGTAAATTAATGGTGTCGGATAAACTTTTCAGCACACTTGACCGCCAAACACAAGCACACATCGCCGTTCGCCAAGGGGAAGATTGGCTAGAACCTAAAGAACTTGCAAAAGAGTGTGATATTTACTTTACGTCAAAACGTAAATCTCTAAGCGAAACAAATCATCAGCAACAAACATACAACAGAGGGCAGAATTTCCAAAACAAAAATACGCAAAACCAATACAGAGGGTCATTTAACAGACCGCCAAGGGGTTCTTACAATCACCGTAACAACAACGATAATTTTAGGCCAAATGCACCAAATAATCACGTCTGCGAAATAGAAACCGGAAGAAATTACAACCGCGATAAATATTTCAATAAGCTACAGTACGAAGATGTTCTTATCGATGATAAAAAAATAAAAACTTTGATAGATGGAGGTACTAATATAACTTGTGTAAAAACCAGTGTATTACCACCCTCAACAGTCTATGACGGATCAATAACCCTCACAGGAGCTTTCGGTTCCACACAAAAAGCGAAGTTGACAAAAATAAATCTAGCTCATCCAAAGAACAAAAATCCAATTCTAGTTACGGCAGCAGCTTGTGACGACTTATGTTCGAATTTAATAATTCCACCTAACGTATACGAAAGCATAAAAACACGACACCCACTTCCGATTGTAAACCAATTCGAAACCCGCGCGGAAAAAAAAATGCTATGTTGCTTCAAAAAAGAACTCGGAATATATCACTTTTCCTGCTGACAACAATAACGAAATTTTAAATGCTTCTGAAATCCTTACGATTCCGGAAACTCAAAAAGAAGGCACGTGTCAAGGTCATACAAAGGATAACTCAACGGAAAAAATAAGTTCTTCGTTGATGGAGGCGGGGCTTAATGTCCCCATGAGAAAAGATGAAGTGTGTGTTGTAACAGAAGACTTAGAAAAAAGCCAACCAGCAGAAGCACATGGTCCAGAATGTAAACAAATTGAAACACGTGGAGCATGTAAACAAACAGAAGATAATTTTTTTCTGTTTACAATTGGGGATAGCGTGAGTTTAAACGAAGCGGATTTCTTGCACATTAACGACGATAATTTACGGAATACTGTTATGAATAAGGTCAAGATTTACAAACCAAAGAAAATGGAAAGTACAAATTTTCAAATGAAGCTTTTCCTACCAGTTGAAACTCCAATCTTCAAGCCAAAATACATCGATGGAATAATTTCAGAAAGTACTTCTGACTTTTGCTCACCAATAGTTTTGTGCAAAAAACAAGATGGCTCAACACGCATGTGTATTGATTACAGACGTTTGAATAAAGTGGTAATCAAAGAACGATTTCCAATTCCTATTATAGACGACGTCTTCGACAGGCTACAAGGGGCTACCATGTACACAAATTTAGATCTCAAAAATTCGTTTTACCAAGTAGACGTTGATCCTGCAAGCCGCAAGTATACGAGCTTTATTACACCAGATAATCAGTATCAATTTAATAAAGTCCCGTTTGGACTTTGCAACTCGCCGTCTGCTTTTCAAAGATTCATACAGATTGTTTTTCGAGAACTTTTAGAAACTAATACACTGATCTTGTACTTAGACGATTTGATCATCCCATCAATCAATGAGTTAGAGGGTGTCGAAAAACTCAAGCAAGTCTTCAAAGTAGCTTCCGACTATGGACTTGAGTTTAACTTTAAAAAATGCAATTTTCTACAAAGAAAAATCAACTTTCTCGGGCACATTTTAGAAAAAGGTACAATTCGTCCCTCGACAGCCAAAACAAACGCTGTTTTAGATTTTCCACAGCCCAAAACAACAAAGGATGTTCAATCATTCTTGGGTCTAAGTGGATTTTTTAGGAAGTTTATAAGGGATTATGCTGCCATTGCAAGACCCTTAAGTGATCTTTTACGGAACAATACTCCTTTTTATTTTGGTACAGACCAAAAACAAGCTTTTCTAACACTGAAACAGGCACTGTCGACAGAGCCTGTGCTACACCTATATAAACAAGGCTCGCCTTTACAGTTACATTGTGATGCATCCTCAAAAGGATTTGGTGCTATTCTTCTTCAAGCAGACTCGGATAACATCTTCCATCCTATACATTATATGAGCCATAAGACATCACCACAAGAAGAGAAATATTCATCGTACGAATTAGAAGTTCTTGCCATAGTTCAAGCACTAAAGAAATTCAGACACTACCTTGTAGGTACCAAGTTCAAAATTATTACAGACTGCCAAGCCTTCCAAAAGACCATGTCAAGGAAAGAAGTTCCACCAAAAATTGCCAGATGGGCAATGTTGTTAGAGGATTTTGACTACGAGATAGTACACAGACCAGGCAAGCAGATGACACATGTTGATGCTCTCAGTCGTTACCCAGTCATGTCAATCCAAGTTGATGCAACAACCCAGAAAATCTGCGATGCTCAGTCAAAGGACGAATTCACACAAGGAATTAAAAATCTAATCGATCACTCTTCAACTACAGAATACAAATACAAGAACAACATTCTTTACAAACTGGTCAATGACCAAGAACTGTTAGTTATACCACAAGACATGCAAAAACAAATAGTCCAAATAGAACACAATAAAGGCCATTTCGGGATCAATAAAACTGAAGCATTGGTGAAACAACAATTCTGGTTCCCGCATATAAGAAAAACCATCGAAAGCGTAATATCCAACTGCATTCCATGCATACTTTCTTCACGTAAAGTTGGAAAACAAGAAGGATTTCTACACCCAATCCCAAAAGGCGACGTCCCGTTGGACACTTACCATGTCGATTTTCTCGGCCCACTTCCAAGCACAAATAAAAATTACAAATACATCTTTACCGTGGTATGTGCCTTTAGCAAATTCATATGGATATACCCTGTCAAGTCAACGTCAACAAAAGATGCTTTGGATAAACTTCAACTCCAACAAATTACCTTCGGAAATCCTAAACGAATAATATCAGACCGCGGATCAGCCTTTACAGCAATAGAATTTAAGAAATACTGCGAAGATGAGGAAATTGAACATGTCACAATCACCACTGGTCAGCCTCGTGGAAATGGACAAGTAGAGAAGTTTCATGGAACACTTATCCCTGTCATCACAAAGTTATCCCTCGATGACCCCAATAAATGGTTTAAACATGTGCCAGCAGTCCAACGCGTAATCAACAGCACCGTTTCTTCAGCAACAAAGTACACACCTTTCGAGCTCTTAATAGGGATTAAAATGAAAAACAAGGAAGACCTTAACATCAAGAAAATCCTCGAAGAAGAACACATACATACCTTCGTCCAAAATAAACGACAAATGCGCGAACAAGCAAAAACCAATATACTACAGCTGCAAGAAAGAAGCAAGCACAACTATAATACTCGACGCAAGACAGCAAACAAGTACAAACTCCACGACAAAGTAGCCATCAAAAGAACGCAGTTTGGTACTGGTTTAAAACTGCGTCAAAAGTTTTTCGGCCCATACGAGGTGGTAAAGATTCGGCCAAATGACCGATATGATGTCCGTAAACTGGGGACAACTGAAGGACCACTTCTCACATCTACATCAGCTGATATGATGAAGTGCTGGGAAGATACTTAAGTTTCTTCAATTTTCTTCTACAAGAACTTTTTACAGAAGAGACTTTTTTTTCTTCTTTTTATGAACTTTTGAATGAAGAGACTTTTTTTTCTTTTTATGAACTTTTGAATGAAGAGACTTTTTCTTTTTATGAACTTTTGAATGAAGAGACTTTTTTTCCATCATACAAACTTTTTAAAGAAGATACTTTTTTTTTTCTTTTTATGGACTTTTGAAAGAAGATTTTTTTTTCTTTCACACAAACTTTTTAAAGAGAGACTTTTTTTCCCTTTCTACAAACTTTTCATGGTGCAAGAACTTTTTGCACAGACTTTAAATTTTTAAGAACTACACGTTGTGATCTTCAAGACATTAATGTTGTTTAAATTTTATTATTGTGCTGTATTTTTCAATATCTTTATTTACAGGTTTAGTATATATCAATGAGTCGGTGGTCCTCCTCAATCAGGATGGCGGAGTGTCTTATCTCCATTGATGTAGAGGGCGCTGCTTATGTAATCCCCTAGCGGCGACTTCGTCGCCAGAGAGAGAGAGTATGATTGAAGGAGTGGAGGTGAACGGACGTGGAAGTAGCCTCTCCTAGTTTAGGTTTAAGAACCTATTTCTATCTTTTGCACGAATAAACCTGCTGTCCATTTAATTGGCCTCTTTCACTTTTACCCCTTCATCATACAACATAGATAGAACATGGAAAAAAATCAAATTAGTAATTATTTAATAATAATTATTCACGCATAACCTTTGAAACATTGATACAAATTGTGTTTTGGCGGGTTTTTATATGGGTGGCCTTTTTCGTGGTGCCTTCTCTTTCTTTGAAGCTCATAAACTTACTTGGATCAAAACGCATCCTAACTTAGTCATTGGATCATAACGTACGTGGCTCTGATTGGGTCAGCCATGAATACTGGCTGGAAATAATCTGACAGACCAAATTGCACGCTGGGAGACCACTACATTGGGATATATGCCTTCTATACTCCAATGAACTACCATTCAGACACATATTTAAACACGTAGATAGTACTACAACTAGACAACATCTTTTAGTGAGATAAAACAATTGAAGAACCTTGAAAAATTTCCCCTGACTGATTTTTTACTTGTTGAATGTTTAATTCCTCAACTTGAGATGAAAGTACTGGACACAACTCAGTTATATCTTTATATTTTTACATTAAAAAAATTAATTTTCTGAAGGACCTAAGAACATATATGTGGCAATCCGATTGTCTCGATACCTCCCTGAATATTTACTGCAAGTTTTAAACTAAGTTATTGGACGAAATGCTTCCTTCCCTCACTCAAAAAATTTGATTTCGGCAATGATTTTGTACGCAAGGAGAGATGTAAGAGAACTGAGACATTAGGTTCTGAAATCGCGAGAACTTTCCTAGAGAAAGACTATCGGGCATTTCAAGACAACTAAACTTAACTTTATTGTAGGTATCCTGACTGCATTGAGTGGGCATAATTAATTGGAATGCTAGTAATAGGACCCCTCCTTTGTTAAGAGAAACAAACGGACATTAGTTAGCAAAGACTGGCGCATCCGAGGTAGCACAGCTGTATTGGTGGAAACAGGGAGACTATAAGATTGATTAGTCTGACCGAGCATAATTCCAAAATACACGATTTTTTAACAAACAAGTGAAAACCACCACATAGTTTTGTTTCTCATAAATACAATATCCCAAGTTTAAAACTGTGCATAGGCTTATCAAAACCTCTTCTATATTTTATCTAGAATTGGGCGAGATTGGCTAATATTGTTTCCAACGACCGATTCACATCGTTTCACATCGGGATTGACCTATGTCTGGGGAAATTGGTCAGCGTATCTATGTTATGAACCATTGAAATCAGACTTCAACTCGTTTCCTTGTCACTCACAAGCTGTGAAACGCTAATGTAGAGAGACAAGACAAAAGTAGGTGGCGCTGACGCAAAAGACGTTAGGACAGCACTTTTTTTAAAAGATCCATAATGCTCGACTTTTCAACAAAAATTTCCTTCAAAGTGCATCACTGGGATAGAAAGCTCGAGAAAAAAGTGAACCAAATGAATAATAGCATGTTTAAAATAAAAATAAAAAAAAAAATGTAAGAAATAACATTAGTACCCATTTTACAGAAAAATCATTATTTCTTACAAATAATGTTACTTTTGAGTATTTTTTATTACTAATATATGTTTTAAAAATGCATAAAATAGTGTTTTCCTGTGTTATACCACCCTTTCAGTACACATTGCAAACTATTGCCTTTCAAATATGTAACGTTTAGAATTATAAAAAAATTTAGGAAAAATAGTTATTTTTTGTATTTTCTTCAAACTTTGAGGTGAATGCGCGATCGGAAGATATATTTTTTTTTCAAATTTTTTTTACAGTTTTTCTTATCAAGATGTGTATCAACTTTTTTCACCTCATGCGTTTCAAAAATTAAAATTTTTTTTTTTTCGAACCACCCTAATCCATAGATTTCATATTAATTCTGGTTAACCATTTTACTTGCCTTTTTTTTTAATTTTTTTTTTTACAACATAGAGTTACTTTTCTATCACTAAAATTTACTAGTGACCATTTAAAATTGATATCAAAGGAAACTCAAAGTTGATGAAACTTTGTTCCACCCAACACTGTAGTTTTTATTGCGTGTATAATTTGGTATCTGTCGGTGGTTGATGTATCTGGAATGTTTTTAGTATATAACTCTTTTTCTTATGACAGATATTTTACCCAGGGAGACATATAATTTCGAATTTCTACATAAAAACAATGAGAATCGACTGAGTGTTTTGCATGGCTTTTTCCATGTTAGTGTAGAAAGAAGTATACATAAATGAAGTCACGCGCAAAGAGGGTTGACACAAGCGTGATGGAGAGGTAGGAGAGATGATAATTTTAAGGCGTAACAATTTCATTTTAGAGGGAAAAGTTTTATTTGGTAATTTTTAATTTGAATTTTTTAAAAAATTAGTTTATATTATTTGAATAGTGGTGCTTTTTCATTTGAATTGTGGTGCAAAATGGTGCTTTTGGCGATATGCTTATCGATAATTCTTATATTATCATATCTTGTAAGTGAAACTGAGCAGAGATAAAAATAAAAAAAGATCGTTGATGAGGCATGCTCAAGGAAAGAGAACTCTGTGTTAAAGGCATTCGTTTTTCAACTTTTTACGCCATTAAAACATTTTTATGGGAATTTTGGCGGTGGAGATGTTTAGAACACCTTAAGAGGCCTTACCACAGCGATTTTGAACAAAATCGTTAGAGCCGTTTTTTAGCAATTATTGAAAAACATTATTTTTTCAATGGCAGCTACCTTACTCGAGTGAGCTATTTTGAAGAAAACCTTAACGGTAGGTCCCATGGCTACCACCAACTCGAACACCAAATTTGAATATCGTAGGTCAGTTTGTTCGGGAGTTATTCTGACCACATACACACACAGACATTTTTTCTAGATCACTTTTTTGAAATCAGGATGCTCCAAAACGTGGAGAAATGCAAAAAAAATCTTTTTTTTTTTTTTTTTTTTTTTTTTTTGACCGAATGCCATACTTTCATTACCCTATGTATACATATGGGTAATTGAAAGTAATAAATGTAACTAAACACATTTGGCATTAATAACACAAATTATTGTTATGATTTGCTGAGTTATAATTTCCTATCCCCTCACGAGAAAAGTCTCCGACTACGTCCTTGCAGTAAAACTATGTATGTTAGTATGTCGCGCAGTAAAACTATGTATGTTAGTATGTCGCACAACCAATTTAGAATTAAAACGCAATCAGACATCAATCTTCAAACCGTTTTACTCTCCTCATGTAGATGCGCATACTCCAGGACAATAAACTGTCCGAATTTCTGTCGGAACGTACTCACCGTTTTACTAGCCTCGTATATGATCTTTTTCTTACCTACTCACCAAATGTCAAGGTTTTATACCAAGTAGTTTCTAAATGCACTGAGCTGGAAGATTGTAACATAACGAGTATAGGGAATGATCCTTACTATACTAAACTCCAACTTAACTTGACATCACTAGACAATAGATCTTCACCGTGCTCATAGGCAATTAATCCATTTTAGCGGAGTGAAGACATAATTCTCGCCAAACCTTAGAGCCTTTTGTTTTTTACAGGGTTGTGGTTTGGTGAACATTATGCTTTCACCCCGCCAAAATGGATTAAATACCCATGAGCACTGTGACGATCTACCGTCTAGTGATGTCAAGTTAAGTTGAAGTTGAGTTTTTATCATCGATATAGATAAACAACTGGATAGACTACTCCATTGTCAATGCAAAGAGAAAAACGCGCTGGGTATTGCGAAGCTGGTGGGATGATTAACCAATCACAGTTCACTTTTATAGTTGGATGGAAATGTGAAAAACCTTGTAAAATGCTAGAGTATATATTTTTTTGCACATTATTACTAATTAAGGTCTACTATTGACATTTCTGCTGTGTACAACCCAAAATTTTATTTTCAATCCTCGGCAATCCGTATTTTTAATCCCACCAACGGCATTTGGCAACGGCTTCATTTCCCCAGCGTTAAGCAGTCTATCCAAAGGTTTATTTATATCGATGGTTTTTATAGGGCTTCCTCTTAACGTCCACGGAGCGTTTGGTGGTCACTCATAATTGGGTTTGTAAAAGAGCTGGAAGAATATGTTATCGGCTTAGAACTGAGCATCGCAATGTCTAAGTATAAACAATATTTATCTTTCGTGACGACGGGTCTTCTTGAAAGACGGAATTCCGTTCCGAAGATAAAATCTTCATTAGAAGTTGAATTTTATGTACGGATGAAGATAGATAATCGCCAATGCAAGTTCGTCTCCACGGAATGTTTCGCTTAAGAAAAGATTGTTAGTATGTCCTAATCTCCATGCCTTTTAACGCTTAATTACTTTCAGTTACCCATATGTACATTGTATATATAGGGTAATGAAAGTATAGTATTCGATAAAAAAAAAAAAGAGTTTTTTTTTTGTATTTTGCATTTCTCCACGTTTTGGAACATCCTGATTCCAATAATGTGATCTAGAAAAAATTTCTGTCTGTCTGTGCGTGGTCAGCATAACTCCCGAACAAACTGACCTGCGATGTTCAAATTTGGTGTGCGGATTGGTGATGACACAGGGATCAACCATTGAGGTTTTTGTCAAAATCGCGCTTGCGCATAAGGTAGCTGCATTGAAAAAATCATATTTTTCAGTAATTGCTAAAAAAAAAAAACCTTCTAATGATTTTGTTCAAAATTGCTATGGTAATGCCTCTGAAGGTGTTCTAAACATTCCCATCTCCGAAATTCCCTTAAAAATGCAATAATAACGTTACAAGTTGAAAAACGAGTGTCTTTAACACAGAGCTCTCAGCTTCGAGTATTGTCTATCAATGATTGATTTTTTTTGCGTCTCACGCACAAGCAAGGACAATGCAATGTTTATCGAGTAAAACTATTCATTTTGGCGGGGGGTTTTGTAAAAATTATTGCCAAAAATATCGCCAAATTGGCAATATTTATTTAAATGAGTCAATGTAAGAAAAGGGCTAGTAACACCCATGTTAAATTTTACTGTAATGACCAATATTATATAGTGTAATTGTAAGTTGTGCGGTGTTCCACACCCCTAGTGTTTACTTTCAATTACCCATGTGTTAATATAGGGTAACTAGAAAGTTATGAGGCGCTTAAAGCGCCCGTTGAAAAAGGACGATTGTAATCTATATATTTAATAGGCAATACGTTTTTTGGGGTTAGTCCGTCCGCCTAAACTGCTCAACCAATTTCAATGATCAAGGTGTCATTTTAAAGGAAATAAGCTGTAGATTTGCCAAAACGTGCCAAAATAATTTATTAACACTTTATTAATTAGTTAAATTTCAATATTTTTCATCATTAAGCTACTACAAAGCCTCAATGATTTTGAATATATGATTGGCAACGTCCTTACGTATGTAAACAAACCGGCTGCTCGGGGGTTCAACCAACCAACCAACCGTTGCTAATTTTAAAACTATCTACGTATGTAAACAAACCCGTTGGTAATTTTAACGCTCTTTTTAAACTCTTTGTTTCAAAGTTGATTTTTTCTGTTTTTCTGAAGCATTTTTGTATTAGAGTAATTATTATTTTGAAGTATTTCTATCCAGAAAATGCTTCGCGTTGGACGCCGTTCTCTAAAGGGGTGACTTATCAGAATAAATAAAAGATATTGGGACTTCAATGTAAGGGCATAGCTAATGAAATTTTAAGTCAGAATGTTGGCGGATAGTATATTTAACTTTCTATTATGAAACTTGCAATTTGGGTGTTTTCTCTATTAGGCCTTACATTAAATTTATAAAAAATTGGTTACATTTTTTATGGCTGGCAAACCTATTCGAGAGCAGCATGATGTTTTAACCACAAATTCGAGCGGCAAAGCTGCTCAATCCGAGCGCAGCGAGGCGTTTGGGGGTTGGCGAGCGTTAGCGAGCAGGGGGCAAAGCCCCCTAGTAAGCATTTTAATTTAATATACTCGAAGTATTTATTAATTTCTTATTAACTTAATCAGTAATTCAGAAAGTGCATTTGAAAGTTGTGTGATGTTCCACACCCATAGTTTTTGAACTTTAACAATAAAGTAATTGTTTTATTATTATTAAAAATATCGAGAAAATTATCGTATCAACAATATATGGGTTGGTTGGTTGTTTTCAGATTATCTGGCGCCGTCAGCAACACAAGGGCTATAATGCACCGAAATTTTCGTCATTAGACAAGCCAACATACATTTACAAATACCCATGCCTAACACGGGACTCGAACCCGCAACCTCGCGGTCAGGGCCTGATCATAGCCTAGGCCCACAAGGCCAGGGCCTTGGGCCCATGATTTTAGGGGGCCTCGAAATTGGTTGTAAACTATTTTTGTTTCAAAAAAGCTATGAGCATATCTTTTATAACCTGTATAAAATAATTTTTACATAAAAATAATTTTGTATTGATCTTGAACCGTCTTTAGAATTCCAGTGTGTATTTATTCAAATAAACCGTTTAAAAGCGTGAAACATAAGCTCTTTTGAAAGATAGAGGGGGGAAAAAATCGAAAGGAAGTCTTGACAAATATATAATGAGATCAGCAAATGGCGACTCTGAAGTTGTGAATAATGCTGCAGATATTGTCGTCATGGATATACACATTGTTATAGTGAAATGCAATGTTATACAAAGTTTTTCCTTTTTTGATTTATAAATTTGATTGTTTGAAATTTGTTTCTTTATTTGTGATAAAAAAAAAAACTTTTAGAAAACAATATTAACATTAATTCATCAACTCTTCTTTATTTTATGTTAATTCATTTGACTTTGCGTCGAGTCCATTTCCAATAAATCACTCGTTTGAAAAAAGGGCCCCCGAATGTGTCCAGGCCTTGGGCCCCAACTTTTGTCATGATCGGGCCCTGCTCGCGGTCTAGAAGTTAGCACGCTAACCACTATACCGTTTGGTCGGCCAACAAAATATGGGAAATTGGAAACGCAAAGATATCCCCCAAACTTTTCTAGCTCTAAATTCGAAATTTTCTTTGTTATTGATATGGCAAATATCATACTAATTTTAATAATATTATTAGATTTCTGTTGATAGATTTATTGCTATTGAAGGTGTTCATTCCATTAAATTAAATATAAATGATTTATTAACTGTGACCGTGATAGTCTCTTAATGTATGACTTTACCATGTGTATAGGGTGTAGGTATTTAACATAATAAGAATACTTATAATACTTATATATTTGCATCAAAAATGTTGCCTAAGTTGTAAAAAAAAAAAAAAAAAAAAACTAGTGTAAAGCAAGGGTTAGTAACCTTCGGGTATTCTAGGCGAGGGAAAAAACAACGATAAATATCTTACAAGTAAATGCTTTGAACCAGTTTAATCATATTCAGCTAGTTTTAGAATTGATAGAATCCCGTTGTTTTTTTATATTCTATTATATATGACGTATGTATATCTTTGGTAGTCTAAAGGTTAAGAAAAAGGCAAGTTTAACAGCAATTAAAAAACAGCAGGTTTAAAAATATATATATATATTTATCAAAATTGTTTTTGCTGAAAAACATACATTTTTCAATGGCAGCTACCTTTTGCCCTTGCGCTATTTTGACGAAAACTTTAATGACAAGCAGCCTGTTCACAAAAGTTGAGCATCATAGGTCAATCCTTTCGGCAGTTTTGCTGGCCACAGATGGACACATAGACTTTTTGCACCTTGAGATGTTCCAAAATGTGTAGAAATGGAAGAAAAAAAATCGAAATATTTTATTTTACCTAATGGAACACTTTCATTACCTTAAATTTTATGTAGAGTAATTGAAAGTACAAATTTTGTGTATTTTGAAAGTCCATTTCAATTTCGGTTTTTCTTGGGTTCCTACAAGGATACTGATAATTACTTTTTTAGGATTCAAAACAAATTATACGGAGACGATGTTAGGTGGAAAAAAAACATCGATATAAAAAAAAAAAAAATTAATTTTTACCCAAAATGATTAAGAGACTAATTCAAGAAAAATATAGTAACAATTTAGAATGAATGTGTGGTGGATTCGGATTGGACTCGATACCCATGGGCGCCCCCAGGAGGGTGCAAAGAGGTGCACTTGCACCCCCCTAGCTCTTGAATTTTTTTTTTAAAATTAGGGAAAAGCTGCAAATTCCAATTTTTTTTGTTTCGTTCCTGTGTCGTTTTTTATAGATACTTGCGTGACGATTTTCTGGTGCTTGTTGTCTATGATTATTAAAGGGTTATGAGTAGAAGTATTTTGTAGAAGTATTTTAGTATTTTATTGTCCTTTTATTGTATAATCATTTCCTGTGTAGTTCGCAAAATTCTAGGAAAATGTTTTGTTTTTTAAGTCATCAGGTATATACTATCTTGAAATCTATTTTTAGAATTCAATTGAACATATTCCAATGCTGCCTTTGTATTTCATTTTGAATTTTTTTTTTTCATTATATCCGAAATTTAGAAGAAATAAAAAAAAATTATCTTCTGTATTTTTGCATCTTCGAGTTCCTCTATTCTATACCGTGAATACCGTGAGATCTAGTTGGATGATAAAAAAAATCGTTAAAAATATATATTTTAATATTTTTACTATTTTGTATTTTTTCTCTTTAACAGGGTTGCGCTTTCAAAAATGTATACCATGAATTTTAACTATTCTCAGAGTATAATTTATAATGCATAATTATTAATCAACATTTCTAAAAAAATTAATGATTTTGATAAAAATCTAGTCTTGCACCTAGGGGCGCCCATGTCGATACCTTTTAGCAATCAATTCCATCTGTCGATATCTGTTTACTAGAATTTGAGCTGTAATGTATATGTAATAATAAAATTACTAACGAAAATCTTGGATCCAGGAACATCACCATCTTTGTTGAAAACCACCAACAGAGATCGAAAACTGCTTTGAAATCCGCTCACAAGTTTGGAATTTCGATGCCATTGAAAAAAAAATATGGATAGATAGATTTGGCTAATTATCGCCCCAGTTGGCGACTTTTGAGATTTCCCGCGTAAAAAGGCAACCCTTCTTTTAGAAAGCGTGATCATCAAGATGATCACTGGATCTTCTTTAGAACACTCCCAATGCTCCAGAAGTCACAGTCCTAAAAGTTAACTTTCTGTCCGAAATCTTGCTCAGTCATGGATTACAAAATAAATATTTTAGTTATTTCTTGCCTCATTTATCTCAGGATTAATTCGGGTGAGTTACTTTAAATATTCTATTATTTATTTTTTTAAGATTTTTTTTAAAAAATGTATTGATTATGTTCTGTGGCTTATCTTGAATATTTTTTTTTTGGGGGGGAGGGGGTATATTACCGTAATATCACATTGCCGATGGTAAATTTTTGCAGTTTTAATTCTTAGCATTTTTTTTTTTTTATATAAAAATTCTTTTTAAAAATGCATCTCAAATTTTTTTCGCATTTATTTTGCGAAAAAGAATAATATATGTATATATATATTTTTTTTTGACAAAATCAAATATTGAGAAATTCCTAATTTTTTATGCTGTCTTTATATCATGTTCCTTAAAAATGTATAATTCTACCCTACAGCCAGAATTTAGGGACACTTTAAATGTTTTTTATAATCCCAATAGTAACAAGGCTATACATTATTTTTCTTCAATTTTTCATTAGCTTTTATTATTAACCTTTTGTTTGAAATAAAATTTCAATGCTTTTTTTTTTTTTTTTTTTATAATTTATTTTTAATAGTATTCATTTCTATTATTGTACAAATACGTGTGATTGGGAACAACATTTATTTATGATTAGTTGCTAAATTTCGTTTTTGCTCTTTATGATTTTTTTTTATTAGTTTCCAGTAATTTTTTAATTATACATTAATAATTATTAATTTTTTATTAGTTTCCCTTAATTTTTTAATTATACATTAATAATTATTTATTAATTTTTTATTACTTTCCCTTAATTTTTTAATTATACATTAATAATTATTTATTAATTTTTTATTATTTTCCCTTGATTTTTTAATTATACATTAATAATTATTTATTAATAATATTTTATCTGTCAGTTTTTCTGTTGGTGTGTTTCCTTCTTATTATTGATTATTATAACTCAAATTACTTTTAGTTTTGAAAAGTTATAAAATTTAATGTATAAAAGCAAATTTTTTAATATAAGTCCTTTATATGGATTGTCAACTTAAATGTTCAATAGTAACTAATTTAAGCAATTTTGAGGTCAGATCGAGTTTTCATCGTGTTTTGACCACTGCAAAGAAAACCATCGATTCCATGACATAGTCGAACTTATTTCGCCTAAAAACTTGATAGAATGTATTGTCATCAACAACGAGCCTATTTGTCAAGTTTCAACTCAGTTGTATGACGACAAGTCGGTTGATTAGTCCTCCGAAACGGCAATAGAAACGATGTGCAAAAGAAACCTTTTAGTGACAGCTCCCAAAACTTGTCAGGATGCATCGTCACCGCCAGCTAGTCTTTCTGTCAAGTTTCAGCTCAGTTGGATGACACCAAGTGTGTTAATTAGTTCTCCGAAAAATTGCCCTCCACACACACAAACAAACGAAGTTAACCCTAGGTTACTAAATTTAAATCAGTGTTAATATGTAACTAATAATTCGATTCATGGACTGCGAATTAAAAACAAGTATATTTTTATATTTCCTATATTTATTTCAAACTAATTAGTGTATCATAAGAGAAGCACTATGATATATTAATTAATTAATAGAAATGTGCAAAAATTAACGTTTTGATTAGTGAGAATGAGTTAGTGTTATGGGAACATCTGTAATCCGCTAAACTGGAAGTCTATTATTATTAGATAATAGATTAATCTGAAAAAGGATTTAGTGTTATGGGAACGTTTGTAATTCGTTAAACTGGAATTCTATTGTTATTAGATAACAGATGAATGTGAAGCTTAGTGCTATGAGAACATCTGTAATCCGCTAAACTGGAAGTCTATTATTATTAGATAATAGATGAATGTGAAGAAGGATTTAGTGCTATGGGAACGTTTGTAATTCGTTAAACTGGAATTCTATTGTTATTAGATAACAGATGAATGTGAAGGAGTTAGTGCTATGAGAACATCTGTAATCCGCTAAACTGGAAGTCTATTATTATTAGATAATAGATTAATCTGAAGAAGGATTTAGTGCTATGGGAACGTTTGTAATTCGTTAAACTGGAATTCTATTGTTATTAGATAACAGATGAATGTGAAGGAGTTAGTGCTATGAGAACATCTGTAATCCGCTAAACTGGAAGTCTATTATTATTAGATAATAGATTAATCTGAAGAAGGATTTAGTGCTATGGGAACATTTGTAATTCGTTAAACTGGAATTCTATTGTTATTAGATAACAGATGAATGTGAAGGAGTTAGTGCTATGAGAACATCTGTAATCCGCTAAACTGGAAGTCTATTATTATTAGATAATAGATGAATGTGAAGAAGGATTTAGTGCTATGGGAACATTTGTAATTCGTTAAACTGGAATTCTATTGTTATTAGATAACAGATGAATGTGAAGGAGTTAGTGCTATGAGAACATCTGTAATCCTCTAAACTGGAAGTCTATTATTATTAGATAATAGATGAATGTGAAGAAGGATTTAGTGCTATGGGAACGTTTGTAATTCGTTAAACTGGAATTCTATTGTTATTAGATAACAGATGAATGTGAAGGAGTTAGTGCTATGAGAACATCTGTAATCCGCTAAACTGGAAGTCTATTATTATTAGATAATAGATGAATGTGAAGAAGGATTTAGTGCTATGGGAACATTTGTAATTCGTTAAACTGGAATTCTATTGTTATTAGATAACAGATGAATGTGAAGGAGTTAGTGCTATGAGAACATCTGTAATCCTCTAAACTGGAAGTCTATTATTATTAGATAATAGATGAATGTGAAGAAGGATTTAGTGCTATGGGAACATTTGTAATTCGTTAAACTGGAATTCTATTGTTATTAGATAACAGATGAATGTGAAGGAGTTAGTGCTATGAGAACATCTGTAATCCGCTAAACTGGAAGTCTATTATTATTAGATAATAGATGAATGTGAAGAAGGATTTAGTGCTATGGGAACGTTTGTAATTCGTTAAACTGGAATTCTATTGTTATTAGATAACAGATGAATGTGAAGGAGTTAGTGCTATGAGAACATCTGTAATCCGCTAAACTGGAAGTCTATTATTATTAGATAATAGATTAATCTGAAGAAGGATTTAGTGCTATGGGAACATTTGTAATTCGTTAAACTGGAATTCTATTGTTATTAGATAACAGATGAATGTGAAGGAGTTAGTGCTATGAGAACATCTGTAATCCGCTAAACTGGAAGTCTATTATTATTAGATAATAGATGAATGTGAAGAAGGATTTAGTGCTATGGGAACATTTGTAATTCGTTAAACTGGAATTCTATTGTTATTAGATAACAGATGAATGTGAAGGAGTTAGTGCTATGAGAACATCTGTAATCCTCTAAACTGGAAGTCTATTATTATTAGATAATAGATGAATGTGAAGAAGGATTTAGTGCTATGGGAACATTTGTAATTCGTTAAACTGGAATTCTATTGTTATTAGATAACAGATGAATGTGAAGGAGTTAGTGCTATGAGAACATCTGTAAATCACCAAACCGGTAATCTATTGGTATTTGATAAAAGATTAATGTTTAGTTATCTCGGGTTAGTATAAATGACTTTAAAAATTACAACAATTGATAATGCAGCACATGGAACAAGTTAACTAAAATGTTAAAAAAAAAAAAAACGGGGGCAGAAAACCCTTTACTGTTTTCAAGATCTTCAGCCAAAAAAAAAAAAAAAAAATAAATATCCTGGCAGTCCTCAAAATCGTTTTTTTTCTCCCCAAACCAGGGCCCTATTAAAAAGTGTGTATGAAGAAAATCTCACTTGAAAATGTTCCAATCTTGGACTTTCTTCAAAGTGATAAAAGAAGCAGTCATAAAAAAGCACTGATAAACGAAACGGAAAAAGGGACAGGAAAGACGTAAAAGCGACTGAAATAATCGTCCCAATTGGTGCATCAACAAACACGCTAGTTCACATCTTTTACTCAAGGAATGTATTTTGTTTAATATGTAAGGGAAACCCAATGGAAATACTTTTGTTAATTTGTACAGTTAAAATGAAAAAACTTTTGTTTTTTAATTTTATGCTCTTGAAAAGTAACATTAAATTTTTTTACAGTTATTATATATATATATTTTTTTATTTATTTATTTAAGAATTTTTAATAAAACATTTATGCGTTTTTAATTGAGAAATATACTTTTTATAAAGCTTGTCTCCAGCATTTTTCAATATTTTTTTTATTGGTTAAAATTTTTATAATTAAGAAAAGGGTAAAGTGTGAAATGAGATGCAATTTTTAAAATAATGTAGCTTCTACTGCTTGAAACTTAAATAATTTTTTGAGAACATGAATGTACATAATGAAATTATAAATATATTTTGAAAAATTAAGACCAAAATAAGTATTTGGTAAGTTTTTTTAGTGAAAAAAACTAAAAAGTTTAGATACATTTTGTTACTAAATACTATAAATAAAAGTATTCGGTTTTCAGAATTAAAATTTAGTACACATATTCTAATCGTGGAACTAAAAATATTTAAGTTTAATAGTAGTTATCTTTAAAAAAAAAAAATAATAATAATAAATTCTCCCCAAAAAAAGTGATACACAAATAAATAATTGAAATACTACAGTTACATATGTATATAAATGAAATTAGAAATTTTCAAAAGCTCCACGTATAACTTGTACCAATACGCATTTAGTGTGACTAAAATCAAGCAAATGGCATAAATAATTTTAAAGAAAAATATACTGGCAGAAGGTGAAAAAACTAAGCTGAGAAAAACGCGTTTGAAATTTGAACTTGAATATTTTTAGTATTCAAAATAAATAGGAGATATGAATAGAAACTAAAAATTAAGTTAGCTCTACTGATCGTATTAACAGACGATACACCATTGTTTTCATAAAAGTCTGAATTTTTTTTAAATGCAACAAACATTTATTTCGAATTTTCGCGAATTGCAACTGCAAATCTCTTTAAAATCGTGAAGTAGATAAATTAAAACGTAATCCGAATCGCCTCTTGTGTTCTATTCCGTAATGTTTCTATTTCAAGGATATTATTTTTAGGGTTCTATTTTAAGGGATATTAACCAAGTGTTTGTATTTACACTACCGTTTCCGTATGTTTGTGTCGTTAGTTCAAAAGTCTTTCTTCTTCCTCCTCAAGCAAACACGTGAAACGGTTCACAAAAGCAGCCCCGCCTTGTGAGATTTTAAATAGTGGCAATTCAATGACCTAAGCTGCTATTTCAAGTCCTTTCCTGAGTTGTAATCAGGCTCGCAACCAGGAGAGGAGGGCTTGCGAGTTAAACAAAAAACCTAAGACCCCCCCCAACGTTCCGAATATTTATAATTTACCATCAATCAAGTAAATTTATTGTATTGCAATAAAGTAGTTAATAGGTCAAAGAACTTTGAAGTGAATAACGTATTTGCAAACATAAAAACATATATGTTAACCCTTCGAAGCATATTTTCAAATTAAATTAAAAAAATATTAATTAAAAACAAACGAATTACAAGTGAACAATTTGATTTAAAGTCCGGTATCAAATTTGAAACTCCATTTAAGGGTTAAACAATCTTTGTATATTATATTAGGTCTACTTGAGTCTAATAATGTAAAGCTGTCATTTAACCCTTTATTTGCTGACAGGACTTATAAGTTAGATTTCTCATGGTACTGTATTAATTCCTTTGAAACTCATTGGGACTTTGAATTATACTTTTATGAAGTTCATTCTTCAATTGTTGGATGGCAGCACAAGCTTATTTACCTTTGGAAACCTGTTAGAGAAAAGTATATAAGACGATGTAAGGCTAAGATGGATGTCTTGAAGATTGAAACTCGTCCATGTGTTTGCATATAAAGAGAAATAAGCTAGTGCTGCCATCTATCAATTGAAGGACAAACTTCATAGAAGTGGATTTCAAAGTCCCAATGGGCCTCAAAGAGTTTGAATTAATATAGAACCATGAGAAAACTGACTTATAAGTCTCGTCAGTGAAACTCCATTAAAAGAGATATTTTGACCCGACTGTGTAAATCACTGGAGGTTATGCTTGATGACGTTCAAGTCAATGAAACACGTATTGTGATTGGCTAATGGAATATGAAATTTCGAATTCGTTTTTAAAGATGTGATGTGATTGGTCACAAGCACGTCACAAGTATTGCCATTCGATGCAATCCCACTACCAAATACGCTGTGCATAAGATCCACTGATCAATCAATCTGTGAATCGAATATGGAATTGAGCGAATTTTGAAATAAACCTAAAGATAAATAAGCTTTATTTAAATACTTGAAGTGTTTATAAAACTTTTACTTAACATTATACGGATCTTTTTCTTTTAGTATAGAGATAAAATTCTTTGACATATCAGCAACTGAAAGAAAATGGCTGACATCTTGTTACATAACTTGACGTAACAGAATTCCATTTTCGAACTGAGAGATTGATCGCATTCCAAGACCACCAAATATGGTTCGCGACGAACGAATTTTTCTTTTTTTAAACAATCGATTGCGACCTCCGTAATTTAAGAATATCAAAACGAAAATCAGTGCTATGTGACTGGTATGCACTAGGAATTTCAGAATCTGATCGAATTCTAATCTGAGATCACATCTGAGGTCATGTTTTGTTTTGAACGTTGCAGAAAGATGGAATTCTTTCTTTTAAAAGGCTTCATCCTTTTCTGAACTGGATTCGAACCATGATTTCGAAAAAGTAGGCGAGGATTTTGACAAGATAATTATTGTGCTTGAATGTTGTCTTTAAATGATTATTCTACAGTACTTGTGATTTATAAATAAGAAGCTAATTAATAAAAATTGCCGAATTCAATTCCTAGCAATTCTTAACGTTGTGGCAGATTCTTTACAAGTATAGATTGCAAAACAAGTGAAGGTGTTTATTAAATCGAATCCACCGTAAAGAAAATTATTGAATCAATTGACGCACAATGTTCGATAAATATTTCGCTTGTATTTAAATAAATGGCGTTTGTTATATTCATCACTTTTCAAATGGCGTTTTAGGCATCTTACAACTTATAGTTTCTGAATAGTTGGGAGCGAGTTTGCAAGCCAGCATTCCCCTTTTTTGACGATTGTGAAGAAGTATATCCCAACATTCCCCTTTTTGACGATTGTGAACTATAGTATATCCCAGCATTCATCTTGACGATTGTGAACTATATTTAGCATATCCCAGCATTCCTCTACTTGACGATTGTGAACTAGAAAATCCCAGCAGCTCTCCTCGTAGTAACACGAGCGATGTTAAAACTATCTACAAAATATTCCGTAATTGCAGTAAAGTGATACTGAAAGAAAAAGCCAAGGTTCCATCAATGAAGAGCCAAATCACCAATTTAAAACCCATCAGCGAAGGAAGTAGAAGTGTGTGGAGGGGGGGGGGGGGGGCACGCAATGGGTTTGACGGATTTAGCGAGTCCCGAGCGGATGACGTGTAAAACAGAAATCGGCGTTGTTGTGAATAACTTCTACGTAGATGTGTAAAAGATTTATAGAAAACATTGGCAGCAATTTGGGAGGAGAGGGAGAGGGGACAGACAGTTGAACTCTTATTTTTTAAATCCTTTATGTTAACTTCGATTTTGTTTATGGCTGCCAACAGTGGCGGATGGTGCAGGGGACCAGGGGGGGGGGGGGGCTCCGGAGCCCTCACTTTTTGTATCCTGGTCCCACTTATTAAAAATGTCTTGTTGTGGAATTTTTGTCAACTTTTTTTTATATATATAAAACTAATGTAAGCAGTTATTAGCTTCAAAATATAAACTGTTCTGGATCGAGCAGCAGTTCTCTTGCCACAAACTCGTGAAAATGTGAATCAATCGCAATCATTTCTACAAAAACGCGGTTCGTTTCAAAAAATAAAACAAACTCCGACAATTTTGCGGGATATGTTTGAAAAAAAAAAAAAAAATTAAAAAAGTTGTCCATAACGAAACCGTTTACAAAGAAGTTAAGTATGCACAGGGGCGGAAAATTTATTTTACAAATGGGAGAAGGTATTACTAAAAATTCACTAAGGAATTTAAATTTTTTTTTTTTTTTAAATAAAATACTCATATAATAAAAAAAAAAAAAAAAAAAAAAAAGAAACACACACACACACGATGAACAAAGTGCCACTTTAGTATTTTTGAAATTCTATAGAACACTGAAAAACAGATTATTCTGAGCAAGATACTCATTCGCCTAGTCCGAATAACCTTAAGGTCCAGACAAAGCCGAATTTATTTATACCAAAAGGGAAATTTATTATTTAAATTACATCTTATGTTAGTAACTTATATTTATCTAATATATTTATGATCTAAATGTTCAATTATTTAAACAATAAAATTCAGTTAACGAAATAGAAGAATTATAAACAAATAACTTAAAAAAGATTTATAAATAATTATTTAATTTTTCTGGATGAACTTGCTTCCATTTGATTTAAAATTATTTTAGGTAAAAATATTAGAGTACAAAAAGGATTTTTCACGGCCGATTATTTATTTATAAGATATATTTATTAACAATCCAAATTATGTCAACTTTTCTGTCCCCTCCAAAAAACGAACGCTGGATCCATTATTTATTGTAAAGAGTAGCGTAAAGTACTTATCCCCAGTAAATTTAATCTAAGCATTAATAAAATTGTGAATGATATATATATTTTTTTTTTTTTTTCATTTTTAAATTAAATTTGCGATTAGCAAAAAAAAAATTTTGAACAGATTTTTAAAAAAAAAATTTTCCTTGATATTCTGCAACATTAACTTTCTTTAACTCATTCTGTTATCTGAAATTTTCATTTATAAGAATATCAATAATTAGTTTTTTTCTGTTGCAAGTGATAAAAGTGCTCCACGCTGAACAACCAAACTTTTTATGGAGTAAAATATAAGAATGAAAATTTTTAAGTTGAGTTATGAAAATTTCGCACTGAAATATTAATAAATTGATATGCATTAATTTTATGTTCAAATGAGTAACTTAAAGCTCATACTATGCTTTTTTTATAAAAATTTCGTCATTTTTCTCCACTTCACTTTTAATTTTCAACAGTTTAATGTTTAATTTATCTTATGGTTTTGTTTGTATATGCATTTGTGTAACATTTATGTAATTATTTGGAATTAATGTATTTTGAATTTGAAATTAGCACTCCTTCATCCCCAGCCCTTTTTTTAAAAAAAGAAAAAACTCGTCATTGTTAATTCGGAGCCTCTCTCTTTTACTACTCACGAGCCGCCACTAGCTGCCGGACAAATCTACGGAAGCCTAATTAACCCACTTGCCATCATTTGATCGGGTTGAAACTTGGCAGATAGATTCGATGTCGATGCATTCAATCAAGTTTTGGGGGTTGTCACTGTCACTAAAAGGTCACTTTTACACACGTTTCTATAATCGTTTTGAAATACTAATAAATCCCATTCAACCGATCATTGTTGAAACTCTTTCCTGTTGCCAGTATTATTTTAATCGGAATAAATGTAAGATAATTGGATGCGAGTAGCTAAATTCATTATAGTGTGTGATCTGACCAAATCAACGTTGCGTTGCTTAGTAACGCTGTAATTGAAAGAATTTTAACCGATTATTGTTGAAACTCTTTCCTGTTGCCAATATTATTTTAATCGGATTAAATGTAAGATAATTGGATGCGAGTAGCTAAATTCATTATAGTGTGTGATCTGGCCAAATCAACGTGGCGTTACTTAGTAACGCTGTAATTGAAAGAATTTTAACCGATTATTGTTGAAACTCTTTCCTGTTGCCAATATTATTTTAATCGGATTAAATGTAAGATAATTGGATGCGAGTAGCTAAATTCATTATAGTGTGTGATCTGGCCAAATCATAGTTGCGTTGCTTAGTAACGCTGTAATTGAAAGAATTTTAACCGATTATTGTTGAAACTCTTTCCTGTTGCCAAAATTGTTTCAATCAGAATAAATGAAAGACATTTGGACGTACGAATGCATAAATTCACATTCATCTATAATAATAAAACAAGCTGTCTGTCTGTGGATCTATAGAAACCTACTTAAAATAGGAGTAGAGCTCTGAAATTTTCAGCATAAGTAGTTTTGTCCTTCTAATTGTATACATGTCAAACAGAATGTTAAAATTTTAATTAGTTCTTTTTTAATTAATTTTTTTTTACAAAGCGACTTCAAACAGAGATACGGTTTGGAAATTTTCCACATATTAGTTTTAGCCTTCTAATTGTAGTTTTGAAAAACAGAATTTTAAAATTTGGATTAATTTTTTTAAAATTATTTTTTTAATTAATTAATAAATATGTTACCGAACGATTTCAAATAGGGCTGCAGCTTTGAAATTTTCAATATAAGTAGTTGTGGCCTTCTAATTGGATTTTTGAAAAACAGAATTTTAAAATCTTTTTTTTTTTTTTTAATTAATTAACAAATATTTTACAAAACGATTTGTAATTGGGATACAGTTCTGAAATTTTCAACACAAGTAGTTTTGGCCTTCTAATTGGACTGACAAAAAGAACGTTAAAATTTTAATTTATTTTTTGATTAATTTTTTTTAATTAATTTTCAACATGAGTAGTTTTGGCCTCTAATTTTGCTTCTACAAACACGTGTTAAAATAATCTTAAAGGGATGTTGTGTAATTGGATTAACGAGGAATTTTTTTTCTTCTCGATAAGGGAGAGGCTTCCAATATTAAGATTTTACGTAGCAAACTAGATTTTAGTGAGTGAAGCGAGCCTATTCTTGCATAGTAATGAACCATTCAACGAGTGAAGTAAGCCTGTACTTATGTGTCAATGAACTTTTCAGCAAACAAAGCGAGCTCGATTTCGCGTAGCGATGAACCTTCCTGTGAGCGAAGTGTCAAAAACTGGGACCTATGCACCAATGACAGATTTCCTCATCGCGTGGCTTCACACCTAGCTAAAATATTGCCCATGTTAAAATTTCGTAGCGAAGCACAGGTATTCAGTTTTTAATACATAAATTTTGAAATATAGTTTTTGACGAATTTTTTGCTGACAGAGATGTTTTTGCTACCTAAAATTGGATGCAAATATGCACCTAGCACACGCTAACAACAGAATTGGTGCTATGTTAATTAATATATAAAAAATGGCAATGCATATAAAGAATTTATATTACAAACTTTGTTTTTATGGGTAATATTATTTAAATTCCTTATAAAGGTTGTGTTTGTGATGGGCCAAATCTTTGGAGGTCTAACTGACTCACTTGCCGTCTTCCAATCGATCTGAAATTTGGCACGTAGACCACGTTGGCTATGGCAATGCATTCTAGCAAGTTTTGTGAACTGTCACTAAAAAGTCTTTTTTACAAACGCTTTTATTACCGAGGCAACAACAAAAAAGTTTGTAAATGGTGCAGAATCGATGGATTTTTTCATGGTAGTGAAACATTATGAAAACTCGATCCGAGTTCAAAACCGCTTAGATAAATTCCAATTGCATATAAAAGTTGTCAATGCATATAAAGGATTAACCCTTTTCACTCCAGAGGTGATTCTCACTCACCACATGATTGTTTACCGCAACTCGAGAGAACCACTAGGTTTGATGCGGAAATTCGATGCAAAGCCAATGGCTGTGTTTAGTTTCTTTGACGTGGATCCATAACCGCGAACCGATCCAAAAATGGCGGGAAACGTCTCGAGTTTCTGGTTCCTCCTCGCGAAAATGGCCTGGAGTGCAGAGGATTGATATTAAAAGATTTTATAGGTCGATTTTTTTTTCTGTTAACAACAAGTGAGTTTCGTCGAAAATGCTGTCTAAATGTTGCAGATTTTAAATCATTTATATTAACTTCAATTATGTGTATTTGTGTGGGGCGGTTGTGCAAATCTGTGGAGGGATAATTAACTCACTAACCGTCATCCAAGCGAACTGAAACTTGGCAAACAGATTTGTTGTCGATGACAATGCATTCTAACTAGTTTTGGGGGTTGTCACTGTCACTGAAAGACTGCTTTTACACACGCCACTAATATTGCTTCGTATGACTTACTAACATACATTCCATCATCGAATCGAGCTGAAATGTGACAGATTTGTTGTCGATAAGAATGCATTACATTAAGTTTTTGGGTCTGCCACTAAAAGGCTGATTTTACACACGCCTCCATTGGCCCTTCAAATTACTAACAAACCTACTTCCCTTCATCCAATAGAGCTGAAACTTTGAAATTTACAGATACACCCGTTTTCGATGACTATGTTGTCGATCAAGTTTTTGAACTGTCACTGAAAGGCCGCTTTTATACACGTTTCTATTGCCTTTTACGTCGACTTATCAGCTTGTACTCATGTTCTATTGACCAGACACCAAGCTTAATTTGCCGACCAAACGGTATAGTGGTTAGCGTGCTAGCTTCTAGACCGCGAGGTTGCGGGTTCGAGTCCCGTGTTAGGCATGGGTGTTTGTAAATGTATGTTGGCTTGTCTAATGACGAATGTTTCGGCGCATTTAGCCCTCGTGTTGCTGACGACGCCAGATAATCTGAAAACAACCAACCAACCAAGCTTAATGCAATCATGTAAAATTTGACGATTTTAATAACTAAAACCTTCTCCCGTTAATTTTGACGAGTCGAAATCTTCGAAGCGATAATTAACCTTTTTAACGTCATCCCATCAACCTGAATCTTGGCAGATAGATTCGTTTGGGATGATAACGTATTCAATTACATTTTTGGGGAGGAAAAAGTTTCGTAAATAATTCGAAATGGATGTTTTCTTGGTAGGGGTCAAATACTATGAAAACTTGAACTGGGCTCCATAAGTTGCTGAAATAATAATTTGATAAAAATTTGCAATGAATATAAGAGATTGACATTAAAAACTCTGTTTTTATGGATTATTTTGTTTCTCTTTATCTTGGTGGTCTAGAAATCTCAATTGTATGCGGAGTACAATGGAAGAGATAAGACCATAATAATTTCACTGTAGAGAACTTGCATAAATTACGTCACGCAAAATTTATATTTTTTGCACAACCCCCACCCCCATGTCACGCTCAGTCATGTTTGATTGATATCTCTTCCCAAAAATTACAGTACGTTGCTGCCACCGTCCCTTCTAAAATAATTTAATTAATTTTACCATCCTCGTTGGCTCTAGAATTTAATATAGATTGTAGTTTTCAAATTAACTTAGATGGAACGAAGGCAACTTATTGCAAAATAATTTTAACCCTAAATAACTTAACGTTGGTCTATTTTTTAATAGGACTTCCAATTTAACGGATTACAGATGTTCTCATAGCACTAACTCCTACTAATTCACCGAAACTTTAATTTATGCTTATTTCTATTTATTAATTAAAATATTATAATGCTTCTCTTAAGGGGACTTGGTACTCTTCAAACTTTCTTTTTTATTTAAGCCTTTAAAATTATAAATTTTATATATTTGGAAGTATGACGAATTAAAAACTAAATTTTCATAAAAAAAAAAAAAGTTCGCATAGTGTTGTAAATTTTATAAATTTCAAGAAAAATTCATCAAATTTCAGATTCTATTTTCTTTTTTTTTTCATTTTTCAATATTTTCCCCAAATTTAAAAAAAAAAAAAAAAATGTTCCTAGTAATATACTCTAACTTTTTAGGCATTGGATTTAGAATAAGTAAAATAGTTTTCGAGAAAAACGATAATAACTGTGCCGATTTGTAATAAAAGCGTAAAAAACGGATATTTTTAAACATTAAATTTTTTTTTTTAAAAAAAAGCTATTTTTTTCAAAAATCCATGCCTATTTTTGTCAAAAATCCATGCCTATTTTTGTCAAATACATATTAAGAATGACACAAAAAGAATTTAAAGTAATTTAAATCACTTTTGCATAACATTTTGATTGTAACATAGAAAGCATAGGGAATGATCCAAACAAAGAGTTCACTTTAAATTGGAAAAAAAAAAAAAAAAACATATTGTTACACTTGCCCTCCCGCAAAAGTGAAAATGTTACGTCATGTAAGAGATTGCCCCAACCCAGGCGAGCAAATAAAGGGGGGGGGGGGGGAAGGCTAGGGGAAGAACTGACCCTCCCCCCCACTTTAGTTTGTCACATATTCATGACGCCCCCCCCCCCCCATTTTGATGACATGTGTGTGACAAATATGGGATGAAAAAGCTCTGTATCGAGGCTGTTGTTTTTTAATACAGGGAAATACTGGAACAAACTTATTGCTTGATTTAAAACTCCTCTCACAGAAATTTTCTGGTTGCGCCACTGCCCCCCCCCCCCCCCTTTACATGTCACGGTCCATCCCGTTGGACAAACCCCTTTCCAACTCTTGTTGTTCTACGATCTCTTAATCGTAGAACAAACGTAATGTTTAGCAGTTTATCCGCCGATCTTGGTAAGCGTGAAGCGTCTTCCGTTTGTCACGTGGGAAAGAAACAAAATATCCTATTAGGCATACTTTCCCCACTTGAAGAGTAGACCAGCGTTTTAGTTTTTCTCAGCGGGAAAATGCATTGGAGCACGAAGACGGTTCTGGAAGCAGCGTGATGTTTCAGCAAGGTCCCGATGCTCACAACCCAAACTACCAGGCACCGGTGTACTGGGAAATAAAACCAGTCCGGTGTTATTAGTTGGTTGTTTTCAGATTATCTGGCGCTGTCAGCAACACGAGGGCTATAATGCGCCGAAACATTCGTCATTAGACAAGCCAACATACATTTACAAACACCCATTCCTAACACGGGACTCGAACCCGCAACCTCGCGATCTAGAAGCTAGCACGCTAACCACTATACCGTTTGGTCGGCGTTATTGATTGATGCTGGTCCAAATTTTCAAAATAATCATTAATTAAATATCAATAATATTAAAATAATTATTGTTAATTATAAAATTATTCCACTCATTAATAAAATATGTAATTTAATAATTAAATATTTAATTTAATAATTAAATATTTAATTTACTTATTAAATATTTAACTTAATTATTAAACATTTAATTTAATTATTAAATATTTAATTTAATAATTAAATAGTAAATTTAATAATGAAACAGTTTTAATAATAATTATATTTATATTGTTTTAATATTAATATTTATGATTAATTTAAATTATAAAATAGTGTTATTTATTAAGTTTAATGATTGAATTGTTATAATAATGAGTTTATATAAATTGAATTTTCTTTGTTTCAACTATTTATTCCTCCTTCCAGTGAACTTGATTTCCATAAACCATTAATAGTTTATTATAAAAACTAAAACAAAGAAATCAAAATTGCCAAAAACAAGAGAAACATCTTTTTATACCGGACCGGCCCATTTTTTACAAACGCTGACCAGCCCAGTGGTTGCACAGGACAACCCTATGACCAGTACGCTCCTGCCAACCAGTGATAGCTGATTTACGAAGGTTTCAAATGCACCGCGTCTTTCATAAGTAGACGTACGAAAGGTCCGGGGATCGAATCCCGATCAAGCTCTGCTCCTAAATATGAGTAGACTCGAAAGCGATTGCGACAGATAATTTCTGATATTCAGATTATTGATTTAGATTGTTGATTCCGATTATCGATTTAGACTGTCGATTGTGGATCCAGGTAGGACAGCAGTATTTTTGTGCCCAACAGCGGCTAATCAAGCCGGGACCTACAGCTTAAAGTGGATTCCGGACCACAACGAACATCCATGCCTAACCCAGGATTCGGACCCAACACTTTAGGTATGCGAGGCCAGAGCTCTAACCCCACAGCCATCAGGTTGGTTGTCACATATCGGAAATAGGGGTTCTGGAAGATCGACCAATTCTGGCCGAAACTCGAGCATGGTTCCTTAGAGCTTAATTGAAAGAAAAAGTTGCTGCTTGATTGAAGTGCAAACTTGATTGAGATTGCAGTTTTAGTGCCTCCTAATAGTCCGAGAGGCGACTGCAATTTTTGGACCCCATCGAACATCATTCCGAATTTTTTATAGAAATTGGAGAAAAGTGAGTAGATTAGGAATCCACTAATCTGCCGTGGCAAAAATGGCCGAAACAGATCAAAAATCGACCTGGAATGAATTGAACTAAAATCCGATTGCCAAATGTGTCATAACTTGCCAAAACGAGAACACACTTTTTTGTGTGGCAACCCACTGCATTTTGATTTTCAATGAGAAAAAGCGCAAACGATTTCTGATCTCTGGCTCGGAAAACTAGTATCTTTTAAAAGTAAGCCAAATTGCCGACATCAGTTGCGTCATCAGTGACGTAATGTTTATTGCCAACTTGGCTCCCTTTTATTAGATGCAAGTAGATCGTCGCCAGACATCTGAATCGTCTGCAACCTTCTTAATTGAAAATTAAAGAGTGAGGGTTACCAAATATAAAAAAAATGCTCATTATTCGGCAAGTTATAGCGCATTTGGCAATTGGATTTAGTTCAACTTTTTCAAAGTCGATTTTTGACCAGTTTCGGCCATTTTAGCCACGGCAGACCAGTGGATTCGTAATCTACTCTCTTTTCTCTAATTTCTATAAAAAATTCAGAATGATGTTCGATGGGGTCCAAAAATTGCAGTCGCCTTTCAGTCTATAAGTAAATTTGTTTCTGCTTCGGCTATGGTGTTACAATTGTATTAAATTGTGTCTCGTTTGCTCTCTCCTAGTGCAAGGTTTGAAGTGCCACGTGTGCAGTACCCACACTCCTGGACAGTCGGACTGCGAACGCTTAGCGGATTCTGGCATAACCAAGTATTTGGTGGATTGTGTTGGCCCACAGAACGCATCATGCCGGATACAGGAGCAGTGGGTTGAGTACGAAGTGCTCGGACGTAAGTATTAGGATGAAAACTAATTTATTTATTTAAATAAATAAAAAATAAAATAAATATAAAAATAAAACGAATAAATAATTTATTTAATTATTTGAATTTACTGGCGCAATGGTTACAACACTGGTTGGTTGTATTCAGATTATCTGGCGCAGTCAGCAACACGAGGGCTGTAATGCGCCGAAACTTTCGTCATTAGACAAGCCAACATACATTTACAAACACCCATGCCAAACACGGGACTCGAACCCGCAACCTCGCGGTTACAACACTGGCGCCATGCTGCTATTTACATTTTCTAAATATATATTTACCATAGGTTGGTTGTTTTCAGATTATCTGGCGTCGACAGCAACACGAGAGCTATAATGCGCCGAAACATTCGTCATTTGATAACCCAACATACATTTACAAACACCCATGCCTTACACGGGACTCGAACTCGCAACCTCGCGGTCTAGAAGCTAGTATACTAACCACTATACATATTTACCATAGGTATTTGGCATACATAGTACAACAGAAACCTGAGTGACGGAAAGATCCCGAAAACCGGGTCGGAAGGGTGAATAAGCTAAATCTCTCGCTGCTCTATTTAAAATATGGTAACATATCCACGACAATTCCACAAACAATCCTATCCCTCTCCAACATGCCAATTTCGATAGTCCTACGTAATTTCTTGATTCACAAAATCCTTGTGTGGTAACTCCTGCCAATGTCTGGCCCACCTGATGGCTGTGGGAATTAGCGCTCTGCTTGTTGGTTGGTTGTTTTCAGATTATCTGGCGCAGCCAGCAACACGAGGGCTATAATGTGCCGAAACATTCGTCATTAGACAAGCCAACATACATTTACAAAAACCCATGCCTAACACGGGACTCGAACCGGCAACCTCGTGGTCTAGAAGCTAGCACGCTAACCACTATACCGTTTGGTTGGTTGTTGGTTGTATTCAGATTATCTGGCGCCGTCAGCAACACGAGGACTATAATGCGCCGAAACATTCGTCATTAGACAAGCCAACATACATTTACAAACACCCATGCCTAACACGGGACTCGAACCCGCAATCTCGCGGTCTAGAAGCCAGCTCGCTAACCACTATACCGTTTGGTCGGCCTATACAGTTTGGTCGGCCGGCTTAGCGCTCTGACTTAGCATGCCAAAGGTGCCGGGTTCGAATCTCGGGTTAGGAATAGATGTTTGTGCAGTAGTATAGGATTTACAGTAGTATAGGTCGTTAAGCGCACAAACCAACCAACCAGCCTGCCAATGTCTGCTGCTGCCATGAACTTAACATTGACTACATTCCGGCGACAAAACTGAGTCGCAACTTTTTGTCGTCAGTGATCACGTTGTCTAAATATCATTACCTCCATATTTTCAACATTACACGAGAACTTATAAAAGTTAATCCTTGATAACTAAATTCAAATCAGTGTTACTCGGTAACTAATCATTCGACTCATAGACTACGAAGTAAAAACAAGTATAATTTTATAATTACTTGATTTATTTCAAACAAATTAGTGAATCTTAAGAGAAGTATTATAATATTTTTATAAATTAAGAAATAAAATAGTGGTAACAATTAGCGTTTACACTCTTGGCAGATGTTAAAAATGTAATGGGAACATCTCGAAATTACAAAACAGGCAGAAGTGGGTAATTGGTTGGTTTGTACGCTCAACGACCTATTTGTATGCACAGTGACGGCTAATCAGGCCGGAACCTACAGCTTAACGTGGATTCCGAACCACAACGAACATCCATGCCTAACCCAGGATTCGAACCCGGCACCTTTGGCATACGAGGCCAGAGCGCTAACTCCAAAGCCATCAGATGTTGCCCTTTAGTGCAAGAAGGTTACAATTTAAATTATGTGTATTTTAAAAGTTAAATGTCTAAACAGGATGCGTAATCTCAAATTAATTTAACACGTAAAAGTTTAAAAACATACCAAGAGGAAAATAACCATAGTTATAGGGGATTTGAGATCCCCCTAGAAAACTTAAAGGGTAAGCCTGGGTTTGACTCACCTATTCAGTAATCAGGCCTTGAGAATAAATTAAATAAAATCCAGAAATACTGTAACATCCATAACATTTCAATCATAACTTGAAACAAAAGTGAGTGAAAAGGTGTTTATTGCCTTTGTGGTACAGAAATAAACCGAAGGATAGTGATGAAAACATGCACCAGAAGCTATCAGACTTAACAAACTTCTGCGAGAGTAGAACTCGCCGAATAAAATAAATAATTTCGTCTAAACATCATTAACCCTTTCACGACTAAGGGAAACACTATTATCCGACATTTTAAAATTTTAATAAAATTATTTAAAAAATTTTAATAAAATTATTTAAATTTTTTTTAATCTATTCGCATTGGTATAAAAGCAGTATAGGACCCCATTGGCGACTTTTCCCGGTTTGAACTGGTCGGATTGGTGCTTTTTTACACTTCTGGTTACCCCTCCTTCCTACACGATGTATCGTGGGTTTCATTCTGGCAACCCTTGCAGTTTTGGCGGTTATAATTTGTTTTGGCTCTTCACATATGAAGGTTCGACCAGTTCAAACCGGGAAAAGTCGCCAATGGGGTCCTATACTGCTTCTGTTCCGTCGTATTCAATTATAACCGTATCGGCATTTTTTATACAGAATGTCAAAATAGAACGTATACCGAACACAATTACGTAAACGGTAACGTTTAGGGGGAAAAAATATCAAATTAATTGGAGCCAGTGATAAAACATTCACGGGCTGTACTCTGTTATTATTTCTCTGTTATTGTTGAGTAATAATATATTACTGTGTTTACTCACATGTTTATGTTATTCGGTAAGTGTAATTTTGTTCAACAATAAAGTATATTTGAACAAATGACATTGCATAAAAAGCCTAACTATAATTTTTGTTACCTTTATAATCCATTAGGAACCATATTTCCCAAACAATTTTTTAAAAAAAACTACGCATTGTTTTGTACTTTTCCTATGATTTTTGTTTATTTTACGTCTAAACAAACTAAAAAAAACAGTAACATATTAATATTTACTCAAAGGAACCTTATAATCTTTTAAGGGTTATAGGGTTGATATAGTATTTTGGATTACTTACATTTATCTTGAATGTTATGAAGATGGCGATGGAAATATTCATTTCATAAACTCAGCAGCAAATTCCCCAGATCAGCAAGAAAACAAACAACTTTGAGCAGAATTAGATGGAATCCCTCTTGGATTAATTTCCGGTTGCCAACATTTACTATTTCAACGCCCAACGCACCCAATTGTGCATCGTAGTTTTAAATTCGGTCAGGTGACAAATTAATACCTGAGCTAGCATCAATTTCATTTATACTCCAATCGCGTTAAAAGATGGTTGTAACCACAGAGTTCTAAATAGTAGAGTTCGAACTCTATGATCACTCCATTACCAAGATTGGGTGGAGAAATAAGTGAACTTTTTGACAGATTATTATTAAAAAGCAATAAATTAATAAAAAACAAAATCACGAATTATTAATTATATTAAATGATCTGGGTAGAGTTTTTATTCTGTTGAGTTGTTGGCTGTTTTTACTACTGATCTCTATCAACAACTTCTGGGGCCACACTCGTTTTACCCATGTGCATCTTCTGCTTTCAGAAGATGCCCCCACATGCAATTCCTGTGGCTTTGGTTTTTCCGTTTTACACATTTTAAGTGAATGTCCTGCCTTTTAACAACATCAGATTTCGATATTTTTCTACGAATCATCCATCATTGTCATCGATTTTATCATCACAACCTCATCGAAATCTTTATGCATTTTTAAAAGACATTGGTTTTTACTGTATGATTGAAAATTTTAGCCATTTTAACAATTTTAATAGCGCAATTTTTTCATTTCAATATTGTAAAGAATCTTAATTTTTAGAAAACGTACTACTGTTTGGCGCAGCATGGCCCTAGTGAAGCCCTTACTCTATAAAAACCTCAACCAACCAACCAACTATAACTTCTGGATTCCTTATAAGCGGTTTCTGGTCTGCAATTTAAATACTTCCTCTTCTATGTTGTTAAATCATTCCTCTTCGTGTTGTCCTTGGTTACAAACACTTTCTAACTAGTTTGGGAGGAAGTTGTTAATATAGATTTCTATGGTTATTGTTGATTAGAGGTCGGCGATATATCGATACAACGATATTTTGAATTTTTTTAAAGATATCGATAGTAAAAATATCGATACAAGTCACCGATATATCGATATTTTTAAACGTTTTTAGTTTTTTGATGATCGTTTTGTAGTTCTATGTGTTTTTTCGATTTTCTTTATTTCATTTTCAAAAACTTCAAAACTGAAGTTCCGACTTGGCTGAGAGACAGTTAAAATGTCACCCTAGCCAAAAAGAAAATAATGTAATGGAAAGATAAGATCATTTATTAGTAGTCACTAACACACAGCCGTTTCTGTTGCCAACGTGTGCTTGGAATTTGCAACTAATTTTAAATATTAAAAACATCACTATCAGCAAAATATGCGGTAAACTACTTTTCGGAATTTTTTATTTAAAAATAAATGTGAATTTATGCATATACATCCAAATGTATTTTATTTATTCTGATTGATAATATAATTTATTTATAAAAACAATTTTTATAATTTATTTATAATAACAATTTTTATAATTTATTTATAAAAACAATTTTTAAAATTTATTTATAAAAACAATTTTCATTATTTATTAAAACAATTTTCATAATTTATTTATTAAAACAATTTTACAAAACAAAAAGTAGAAATTTCCCCCGAAAAACTTCATTTCTGGTAAAATTGAAAATCCACTAAAAATAAATAAATAAATAAAAAAAATCGATATTTATTTTGATCGATATTTCCGACCTCTATTATTAACCCTTTGCACTCGTGGCCTTTTTCGCGCGGAGGAACCAGCAACTCGAGACATTTTATGTTCGGTTGGCGTTTATGGATTTGCTTCATAGAAATTAAACAATTTCCGCATCAAACCTAGTAGTCCCCTCGTGTTTCGGCATCTAATCGTGTGGCGCCGGCGCTAGTCTTCTTCAGCTTCAAGTCAATAACCAAGCATACACCAGCCAGAAGTTACAGTTAGAGATCGATCCTTCCTACCAGCCAATAAAGACTTTCATTTGAGAGGTCAAATTCATTGGTCTCTATCCGAAACGTCAGTATAGTGCTTGGTTTGCAATTTACTTGAATCAACAAGTCTCCCCCTAACTAGTTAGCGTCCGTTGGTAACTAAGGGTAATTTATTGTTCAGTTTTAGATGAGAGGCAGTAGTATGTCATTTATTCAATTGACTTTCCCCTGCTTTCAGAGTAGAAGCAAAATATCCTCGGAATATAACGGGGTATAAAGCTCTTAATATCCGTAAACCATCCATAACCTACACAAGATATGGAATCACTGATCCTGTATAGATCAAAATAAATATCGATACTATATCGTTGCCTAGAAAAATATATCGATAAAATATCGATATATCGATACATGATTTTTTTTTTTTTTTAATTTGTTTTTTCATTTTGCCAGAAACGAAGTTTTTCGGGGCAAATTTCTACTTTTCATGAATTCATGCTATAATTGTTTTAATAAATAAATAAATTATAAAAAATATTTTTATAAATAAATTATATTATCAATCAGAATAAATAAAATACATTTGAATGTCAATGCATAAATTCACATTTATTTTTAAACACGAAATTTAAAAAAATAATTTACCGCATATTTTGCTGATAGAGATGTTTTTAATATTCAAAATTAGATGCTAAATTAGATGCTTCCAGGCACACGTTGACAACAGAAACGGCGCTATGTTAATGACTACTAATAAATGATCTTATCTTCCCATTACATTATGTTTTCTTTTTGGTTAGGGTACCATTTTAGCTGTCTCTCAGCCAAGTCCACACTTTAGTTTTGAAGTTTTTGAAAAGGGAATAAAGAAAATCGAAAAAACACATGCAACTGCAAAACGATCATCAAAAAACTAAAAATGTTTGAAAATTGGTGAAGATGGAAGAATTCGGCTATGATGCACCGAAATATTCGTCATTAGACAAGCCAACATACGTTTACAAACACCCATGCCTAACACGGGACTCGAACCCGCAACCTCGCGGTCTAGAAGCAAGCACGTTAATCACTATACCGTTTGGTCGGCCCTATTCGATCTGGAGTTATGCTAACCACGTACACAAAGCTACACAGGAAGAGATTTTTTCTAGACCATTTTTTTAAAGTCAGTCCAAAACATGGAGAAATGCATATATATATATATATATATATATATATATATATATATATATATATATATATATATATATATATATATATATATATATATAATGTTTTTTTAACGGAAAATAATGATTTCATTACTCTATGCTAACCCTTTGCACTCGAGGATGCCTTCGTGTTACTGACGGCGCCAGATAATCTGAATACAACCAACCAACCAACCCTCAGCACGAAAAAGGCATCGAGTGCAAAGGGTTAACAATTTGATTGATTGAAGGTAGGTAAAAATAACCGTTTCTAGAACTAATTTCGAACCTTTTTTTTTTTCTAGAGACGCACGAAAAGCGGACCATTCGGCAGTGTGCCACCACCCCTTACGATCCGGTCCGCCCTTGCTACTACAGGACGGGATTTGGCGGCAAAGTAAACGTCTGCAACTGTCTTGGGGACGGATGCAATGGAGCCTCGAAAATGGCATCAACACTCCTCATGACTATAGGACTGCTGTTGGTTTCTAAGTTTCTATTCAAGAACACAGGAATGTAAAAATGTTGTATTCGTTAAGCAATCATTGACGTGCAAGGTTGTTAAAAAAAACCATCTGGACAATTCCATTAATTTGTAAAAGATTTGTTGTAAAATGGTAGTGAGAGTGATAACTATGAATTTGTGAAAAAAAGAATTGTTTTGAGATCAGGAATCTGGTGACATAACTCTGTAAAAATATGGTCAAATTTCAGACACTTATAATATCCAGATTTCCTGTTTAACCACGACATTCATTGACAACGTTTCACTACTTTTGTTTTAATACAAACACTAGCAATACTTGTGATCATATATGAATTTGGCTCGTATCCCCTGTTTGTGTTTTTAAATATTGAGTAATTAATAGACGAAAATATAGCGCCAGTAAGACTTTGGAAAAGAAGAATTCGTAACGGATTCTTACATTTCGTTTTATCTTGTGCTTTGGCAATTATTTGACCTAGAACTAGTTACTGAACTGCTTACAAAATGTTTAAAAACTTTTTATAAAATGTTTAACAGTTACTATGCTATACTAAACTCCAACTTAACTTGACATCATTAGACGATAGATCTTCACCGTGCTCATAGGCAATTAATCCATTTTAGTGGAGTGAAGACATAATTCTCGCCAAACCTTATAGCCTTTTGTTCTCTACAAGGTTGCTGGGTTGAGTTTCCTAGCGTGGCTTTTTCTTGTGGGACGGGAGAAGAATGAAAAGGGAATGGGGTGATACAGTATTCCTATCCATCCCGTTAGTCGAACAAAAGGCTATATGGTTTGGTGAGCATTATGCTTTCATGCCGCCAAAATGGATAAATTGCCTATGAGCACTGTGACGATCTACCGTCTAGTGATGTCAAGTTAAGTTGAAGTTTAGTATAGAAGACAACATACCCTGAGCTCACTGAATACCCTACAATGATGAGCGAACCGGTTTTACTACGCCCTGATTGGTTGATCGGGACCACGTGTGGTCGATTCGTTAAAACTTTTGTAGTATCCGTGGTTAGAAAAGTAAAATATTAATTAAAATTTAAACTTAAAAGCACTTATTTTCTTTTTTTTATCAACTTATATTTAAGTTTAATAAGAAACTATGTGCGCGGGTTAACAATATTACCATATAAGTTGTGATTTGCTTGGAACTATATCTTTTCAGCGGAAGGATACATCCTACAGCGTATTCAGTGGGCTCAGGCTAGGTTGTCTTCTAGTATAGAACTGTTTTACAGATAAGTTTGACAATTTCTTTTTATCTCATCGTCTCGCAACGGAAAGCATGCCCCACTATTAAAAAATTCAAATTATTGTTCAATGCCTCGCAGTTTTTTGACCAATTTTATGGCATTCGATTTTTTTCTTAAACTTGTTCTCGAAAAGTTGCATGGTGGAAATGCAATATAAGATGATACGAAATACAATTTTCATTGAAAAGTATTTTGCTTTAAGAAAACTTTACAAGAAGTAGCGATTTTTACCTGATAGTTTCACTTACAGCTCCTTTAACTGCTGTGATTGGGTGGTTTGATCTTTTTGGCGCAAGGGCAACATGTGGTTCATACTGCTCCCAAAAGAATTGGTGAAGATTAATTGAAAATTTCAGAAACAAAGAATTGGAAAAATTAATTTGAAAGTTCACGATTAAATATTTTAGGGGATAGAAGCATTCTACAAAAAATTGCTCGTGGCCAGTCAGACCGCATACAGCAGTTAAAGGTTAAATCAGCTTGTTAGCATTAGTTTAATCAAATAGGCTTTAGTGTTAACCTATCAAGTAAAAGTAATCACTTCTTCATAATGCTGCCGGGATAAATTTATGCCATAAATATATGCCGTCTTTAACAAAAACTGTTCTATTTGAATAACACCTTATAATTTCGAACTTTAATGGAATTTGTATGGAACATGAAAATTGACCAATTCGAGATGCAAAATATTTTTTAAAAATTGTGTTTCTGAAATATCTTTTAAAAATCTAATTTCTGAGTTTTCGATTAAACAACGATTTCTTGTGAATGCGTGAATACCTTGAATCCCACAAATTCATGTGAAGAAAAATTCACAATTTGACCACCAGATGATCCTGGTGGTCAAATGGAGAACTTTTCTCTTTTATTGGAATTGCGAAAAAAAAGAGGAAAAGATCAGATTTAGACAACAAAAACACATATCTTTTAATGAGATATTTTGAATGACGTATCAGGCAATTTTCCTAATATTGCGCATGAAAATTGGCAGATTCGTCGTCTAAAATATATCATTTGAGTAGAAAAGCATTAGTTTAACTTCAATATATATTGACGACTTGAGAATAAGCTGTTAAGCGGATTCGAAGGATTTAATGGAAGGGAATTTTTTTTTAATTATTCGCATTTTATTTACATGAATCTAAAAGTGGATTTACAATGTAGCAGCTTGACACTTTACAATTACGAAGAATTCATAATTTGTTTGGTAAATAATTTATGTGAAATGGTTATTTTAATTATTTCTATTCTTTGTAGAAGACATTACCGTTCGATTTTGTTTGATATTTTGTAATTTACCCATTCACACAAACATAATTTATGTTGAAATTAATTTTAAATAAATGAATAAATTTTTTAAGAAACTAAAATTCTTTAACTTAATTTTAAAACAATAATTTAAATTAATTAAAAATTATTTAATTTAATTAAAAAGCATTAATTACAATTATTTAATTAATGAAAAATTATTTAATTAAATTAACGAAAAATTATTTAAATTAATGAAAAATTATTTAAATTAATGAAAAATTATTTAATTTTATTAAAAATTATTTAATTTTATTAAAAATTATTTTATTAAATTAATGAATTTTTTTTTAATTAATGAAAATTTATTTAAATTAATGAAAAATTATTAAATTAAATAAATTAAGATTTATTAAAATAAATTGACTAAAAGTTATTAAATTAAATAACTTACAGAATTATTAAATTACATTTATTGAACATTAATTTAAATTAAATAAAAATTATTAATCAAAATAAATTAAAAATTGATAAAAAAAATTTAATCAAAATAAATTTAAAAGTTTTAATTTAAATTATGTATTGAACTAGTATTTTATATTTTGCTCATTATATTTCATTTGTCACCTGCATCATACGCATATGTGGGTTTAACTGAACAACACACGTTGTAAGGGCATTTTTAAAATGTTGTGGCTAAGTGCAATTTGTGCTACAATTTCATGTAACAAAAGGTGCAAAACGGCTTTAGTAATTGAATAGCATATCGCCAATCGTGATGACTTCAATGTTAGATTGTGGTGTTTGAAATTTGTGTGAAGAAGTAAAATATGTTCGCTGTTATTCTTATGAAGAATTTTTTTATAAATGTATACCGTTTTTATAAAGTCTCTGATCGCGTCACTGTGACAACTATCATTAAAGAATGTGCTCAAGCTTGTTATAATCTGTGTTCATTTTGTATTTCTTTAATTCCAAGATAATAAAGCGACAGCACAAAATTCCACTTGAGAAAAGGAAGTATTTTAAAGGAAAGAACGAAATATGTATCAACCAAGATTTGATAATTTAGAATATTGTAACCTTTCACTCATTCGTCAATTTGTGCAAATCCTCCCGAAAGGGGATAAAATTCACATCCATCTCATTACTGTAGTAATTAGTTGAAAGTTCGAAGCAGAATAGCTCTTTTGTACAGGGTTTCTGCCAAAAAAAATTTCATAAATCCATAACTTTTCAAGACTGAAGCAGATAATTTTCCATGACTGAAGAAATCAAATCATAAAAAAGAAAAAAATAATAATAATCTGTATGAATTTTAATAACACGAACATAGTAAGTAAATCGATGTATCATAAAATGATTTTTATAAAGTTTTATTTTAAATTAAGTAAAAAATTCTTGTTTCAGCAACTTCCAAATAAGATGAAAAAGGGAAAAATAATTTCCCATTCTTCGATATTTCTGTGTTAAAAAAGCTAATCAATCTTTAATAATAAAGAAATATTTGAAGAAAGAATAAGTCAATAATAATAAATTATATCATCAAAAAACAAATGTTTTGATATCAACAATGCGAGATAGAAGAAAGAACAAAAGTTTAAAAAATGTTTATACAAGCTTATCAAAACTGTTTATTTCAATTCTCATATGAAATTTTTTTTCACCTACGAGACCTTACTCGTGTGATGTCACAAATTTGGAGCTCAAATATGTTTTTATTGGCAGCGGTTTTTAACTGTGACGGTTGTTTCCGTCAAAACGTAAATAAAAAAATAGATGAATTTTCGATGATCTGAATAGCGATCATGACATCACAGGTACGTGATTTTACTTAAAGTGTTTAGAAATCCACGAAATTCATTGCATTTTTATGACTTATGACAATTTTTTTTTCAAAATCATGACTTTCCATGACAAAATTTACCCAATGTCCAAATTCATGACTTTCCATGAAATTTCCCGACTTTCCATATGCGCGGAAACCCTGTTTGTAGTTCATGTGGCATAAAACTACCAATAATACCAACTACAAAGAATATCTAAACGTAATGAAGCCGAGACGACTTCCGATACCAAAATTCAATGCATCCGGAATTCAATTTATGATTCTACAAACTTTAAATGCTATAAACACGTGTGGCATCTTACTTTACAAGTTCATATACGATTAGTTAGGATTACATAAATTTCAACCGGAAATTCCAGCTGAAACTGCTTAAAAATTCGATTTCATGGTAACAGTTGGATTATTGCTTTTGAAACAGTGGTGTAGTGTTGAATTAGAGTGGAGGAAAGTTGGGTAGAGTCGTTAAAGACTTTTATCTTGTTTTTATCATTTGATGAAGGAAGGGCGTTGCAAATCACTAAATTACTCAAATAATAGTGTATTCATGACCTCAAAATAATAATAAATAAAAAAAATTTTAAAATGGTGCTACGAGGTTTAAAGATAAGGGGGAAAAAAATTGCATGTATTTGTTTTATTTAATTAACATTTTTAAACTATTATCATACATAGATTTTTACATTAATTCTTTACTTTTTCTCTTTAACTTTAAACAGATTATTTGTAGTAATTTTAAAATCAAATATTTAACTAAGTTTTATTGCAAATACACTTACAGAAAAAACAAAAATTAGTATAGGGAACGCCATCCCCCATTCTAAAAAGATAAAGGAACGTCGTTCCCCACCATTACATCGCTGCTTAAGAACTTTACATCGTGATTCCAAATAGAGAAATCGGAGAGGAACTTGGTGATAATAATTGTACATGAATAATCATCATTATTATCATAAATCATTATTATTATCGTTTAGGTATTATTACATAATTTGTCCATTAACGAAAAAATTATTGAAAAAAATCCATATTAACAGGATTTTTTTTTATCATTTATAAACATTAAAAGAGGTTTCTGTCATTAAATGTAACCAAATTGCACACGCTTGGTATCTATACCTAATATTCTCGAATACAAACATGTGTAGAAACGCCCTTTTAGTAACAGTGACTGTCACAATCGAATTTGTTTTAGGATACAGTTCATAATTAAAAACTTTTACATACCATAACTCCACATTTCTTAAATAAACAATTCATATGTTAACAAATATGATAACAAATAATGTAAAGCTTTGAATCCGGCTTAAAACTCATTAAATATACCGATATACAGCCCATTAAGTAAGGAGCTTATACGAAACTGTTTTTTTTTTTTTTTTTTTTTTTTTATTCATTTAAATTTGTCCCACAACAAAGTGACATATGTAACATAGTTGCGCAATAATCTTATTTTTCGTCTAGTAGTGTTTTTTTTCCCTTCATTTTTTTAAATCCTGGTGTTCAGATATATTGACATTCTTTTATATATAAAAAGGCAAATGCAATGTCTTCAATTAACATATGCAATATTTTAATTTAAAAGAAATAAAATGTTGAAATACATGCATGCATTATTAACATTTTCAAGTAAAACTTGCAGCATTTTAACACAAAATAAATGCAATACCATCTGTTAACTGAAACAAGACTTTTGGCTTTATTAATAAATGCATATATTGCGAACCTTCAAATGATGTATGTATAATTTCAATTAAGAAACTAAATTTTTCACACAATACATTCAAAATTTTAAACAACTTGGAAAAATTATATCACTTTATAAAATATAATATACATTTTCAGTAAAAATTTTTGCATTTTCAAGTACCATTGTCAGACACAAGTGCAATATTTATAACGAAAAAATGCAGTATGGTAAAATTCTGCATTCAAAAAGGAATGTGTAACAAATTAAGTCTTATAAACCCATGCAAAATAAATTATGCAATACAACAGATAATATTTGTAAAAATTTTTAAAACTTCAAGTCAAAAAATAGAATAAGATAGAATAGTTTCGTGCTGAATGTAATGTCTTGCTAAACATTAATTTAAAAAACAGTCATAAATACAGCATTTTTGAAACACAGAATATGTTAATATTCTTTAGACAGTTCAAACGTAACATTTTAATATCACAAACTGCATAGCTCGCCGTTCCTTAGGTTATGTACAGAAAATCCCATATTTACACATTAAAGTCAGTCAAAACAAACCTACTGCTTCCTGATAAATTTCTTTTATTCTAGTAGCTGGATTGAAAAAATAACTTTGCATTTTTTTCACAAATGAGAGAATCTTAGGTTCCTAAGGTTTTATAACTCTATTGGTTGAAAGCGAATTTTTTTTACAAAAGTCCCTTTGTTATATGGTATTTAAGGAGAACATTTCAAAACAAAATGGCGATCTTAACTCAGCTTTGATATTTAGAGCTGTAGTCCAACGGACTAAATATCGAATTGTAATCACGATAATTTGCTTTCTTAAGACAGATTCTTTGTCCTCTGCAATATTTAATCACCACTAACACACAATATTGGATACATCGACTCCGGTTTGACGGACCAGTGACGTATTGCCATCATACTAAACACACAGCTCAATTTGCAGGCTGACGATACATTTATGTACAGGCTTCTGTTTTTCTAGATGACGAATGCAACGTTCTCTGACTCATCGTCCCATGTCTGGTATTCTGTGATTGTTCCAGTCTCGTAGCGTATCTGACTGCATGCCGCTGTGTAGGTGTTTTGCATAAGCATAGCTACTGTCATGGGTCCGACTCCACCAGGCACGGGGGTGATGTAACTAACTTTCTCGATCACCCCTAAAAGAAATTAAAAGGATTTTTATGATAAAAATTCTAATAAGCTGGTATCTAGTTCCTCTGTAATTTTTTTAGTGATTCAACACATTGTAAAAAAAAAAATTGCATGTGGGTTTGTATGGGGTCACAAGAATTCTAACCTTCAAAATTTCGCTTAAAATATTCATATACGAGGGGCGTTCGGAAAGGAAGTTCCGTCTGAAAATGAAAAGAAAACAAATGCAGGTACAGCCAAGCTATTTATTTCACAAAAATCTACAACGCTTAAACTACTTTTCGACATAGTTCCAATAATTTTCCAGACATTTATCATAGCGTGGTATAAGTTTTTGTATTCCTTCTTCATAGACTGTTGCCGCCTGAATTGTCAACCATGTGGTGACCTAGTTTTTCATTAACAATCTCATGAAATTTTTGGGAATTCAAGAGCAAGAGCATTAAACGTAAACTTAAAGTTTTCCTTAATCTTTTTTTCAACTGCACTAACGACTTCATCAGAAACCACAGATGGACCTCCACTTCGTTCTTCATCGTGAAGAAGTACTTGATCACGCCCTTCTTTAAACTGTCGGACCCATCTTCTCACCATAGAATCACTCATTGCAGATACCCCGGAAGCCTCACAGATTTGTCGATGAATGTCCTTTGCTTTAACGTTTTTCGCATTCAGAAAACGAATTACTGATCGAATTTCACAAGCGGCGGGACTTTCAATCAACGCTGCTATTATAAACAATTACCACGATAGGTGCTTACAACACAGAGCTAGCTCAAAATGGCGTCATTTCGTTCTGCTTGACTCAGCGTAACTACCTCGCATGTGCGGAACTGCGATCGCAGCGCTGCAGCGGAGAAAAAGGGAAACGGAACTTATTTTCCGAACGCACCTCGTATATTTGGCAAGTCTGAAAACATTCGTCGTGTAAAACGATAAATGTGCTTTAGCAGTTTCTGTGGCGCAATGATTGAACTTATTGAGTGAAACCATCGCAACGCAATGATTGTTTTTTAAAGAGCTTTTTGGTCTTAACATATAATATTAAAAATAGCTCTGATAATCCTGAACTACTACATATTCCAATCTGTCAAATATAAGAAGGAAAGCATGAAAACTGACTAACTAAAGGTTCTGATAGGTTTGCGAAATCAGAACAGCGCCCTTTTCTTTTCTTATATTCTCAACGCCATCTAGCAGGAAGAAGCAGTCCTTTCTCAGTGCTTCCTTACTTCCACAGGAATGAGTTCATGGAGTGAACAAAATATGCATAGATTAGAAATATTTTAACCAATAATGATTTTTTCTTAATCGGAAGTATTCAATAGAGTAATTTAAGATTTGAAATGTAACCCTTAAATGCATGAATTTTTATTTTTAATAAATAAAATTTGATATCAACCGGGAAATGGATGTAGGTAGTGAGAAAAATACAAAAACATACGAATTTTGCATTTTGATGTACACTCATGTCCATAAATTAAGGATAATTCAGTTTTTCCCTAATAACTTCTCAGTGGAGCAGCATAGACACTTGAAATTCACTTCAAAGATACATCTTTATGCAACATAAGGATAACTAAAATAACTCAGTCGCAAATTGAAATGCAAAGTGTACAGCGGGGGCATATGCAAAAGAATGGAGTACCATTAGTGTGCAGTTGTACAGATGCATTTACATTAAAAATCACTCAACTCACGGAGTGGACTTCTGCTGTGAGATATGATCTCCCCTGTCATCAGTGTTTACTTAGCACTGTATTCTCATACTTAACATGAGTTACTTGATGAATTGCAGTGGCTAAATTGCTCGCTCCACTTTTTGAATTGTTTGTAAGTGATGGAAAGTTCCTAATACATCAAGTCTTAACACAATTCATATCGTAGAAGCGTCTCACACATGGTTGAAGAAATTTGGATTAGAGGAGTGACCTGGCTTACTTATAGAGGCGATATTCATATTTTTTAATCGCTTATCCAAGGCAAAAGTGGAATAAAATTTGCCATAAGTATCAATAAATACGATTTAGAAACCAATATATCACCATTAAAAACTTGTCTAGATCAAGTTAACATAATTACAGGGAAAAAGTGGAACGTAATTATCTTTTGGTCTCTTGGGAAGCTTATGTAACCAAGTCAACACACTGCCCCCAAAGACCAAATCTTTTTAACATCAGATACTATTTACTGAAAATAATTTTGTCAGTCTCATGAGTAATATTGGACATCAGAGGATCTGTAGAAAGGTGGGAACTTGATATTTCATGGTAAATGCCAGTTCAAGATAATGATTTGGTGGGAAAAGAGTTTTGGTCTTTTCCACTTTTGCTTTGGATAAAGGATTAAAAATATGAGTATCGCCCCTATAAGTAAGGCAGATCACTCCTCTACTCCAAATTTCATCAAACATGTGTGGGACGCTTCTACGATATTCATTGTGTAAAGATTTAATGCATTGGGAACTTTCCTTCACTTGCAAACATTTCAAAAGGAGGGACGAGCAATTTAGGAGCTATAATTCATCAAGTAACTCATGTTAAGTATGAGAATGCTGTGCCAAGTAAATATTGATGACAGGGAAGATCATATCTCACACTAAAAGTCAACTCCATGTGTTGAGTGATTTTTAATGTAAATGTATGTAACTGCACACTAATGGTACTCCATTCTTTTGCATATGCCCCGCTGTACACTTTGCATTTCATTCTGCGACTGAGTTGTTTTAATTATCGTTTTGTTGTATAAAGATGTGTCTTTGAAGAAAATTTCAAGTGTCTATGCTTCTCCACTAAGAAGTTATTAGGGAAAAACTAAATTATCCTTAATTTATGGACATGAGTGTACTTTTACATCACAAAAAAAAAGCTAAATTTTTTTTGCATAAATTTACCAGTATATGTAAAAATATAAATATTATTTGTTACTTTTACCTTGTTTCTATTCAAAAACAATTTTCCTGAGTGTTTAATGAGAATTTATATAAATTATCGAAATTCTTACCACCCTCCGAAATGAAATTGTACTCAGCCAACAGCGCTCCCAACGATAAAAATTATCACATATAAAGAAGTAAACTATCCAAGATTCTAGTTGCGTTCGGAAACGATAAAATAGTTTTGGTAAAATTAAAAACACGGCAAAAGCTGCAACATAAAGAGATAAGAGGTTTTAAGGAATGTAGACAATCGGCAACATATGCATTTAAGGGTTAAATCCTAAGCCAAATCTTTCATTACTCACAAAATCAAGGACAATGGACATCATTCATCCCTTTCTGTTTCTTACTAGTCTATTTCTTTGTCTAGTGTACTGAATTCTGAAAAACAGTTTTAGGTTTCGAAATTGATCAGTGTTAAAAGTAGCGACTGTAATGTTTTGCTTCATAGATCATATGAAATATTCTCAGTTTTAAATACACGCAATTTCTGATTGCAAATTTATTCGAAACTATTGAATTGAATTTTTTTTCAGAGGAAAAAAAAACAAACACAAAAGCAATAAATTTTAATGTATTGAATAAATGTAAAAGTTTTGAAGAAAACTTTCGGCAGGTTTATTTTCAGGTGGATATAAAGCATATGCTATAGGGGTTCAATGCGGCAAAAGAGATTCATTCAAACATTAATGTTTCAAAAAATGTAGATTACATTTTCTAATGAAATTATAATTAAGGACAAATTTTCCATTCGAATGAATAACTTTAAGCCTATATTACACTTTATTAATCCTGCGAATTACTATTACTTTTACATCTATTTATTTTAATATTTTTAATTTTCCAAATCTCGAGGAGGGTGAAGTACACCTTCTTGCCATACACTGGCGGGCGCACATATCGGCAGACGATATATAAAGCATTAGTCTTTATGAGAATGACATACAACTAATTTTCAAATTTTGTACTCACTGTCGAAATCGACGTCACCGACAAGCTTGAACTGTCCGGTGGCCGGGTCTTTAATGCGGCTAATGCCGACATCAATGACGGCCGCCCCCTCTTTCACCATGTCGGCCGTGATGAGGTGGGGGATGCCGGTGGCCACCACCAGAATGTCGGCCATGCGTGTGAATTCCACCAGCTGTCGAGACGGCGTGTGTCGGTGGCAGATTGTCACAGTAGCGTCACCTGTCGACCGAGAAGAGAAATAAAAAACGTGGATGGAGGAATAAAATCGAATAGTGTTGCATATCAACAAAAGCATCAGGGAAGTTATTTGAGGGACTGAGAAGCAAAGGAGTTTAAGTGACTTTTCTTAACTTTTCAGTATACACTAGAGGTCGGCGATATATCGATACGACGATATTTTTATCGATATTTCTAAAAAAATATATCGATATTTTAAATCGATTTATAAAATATTGATAAAAGTCGCAGATATATCGATATTTTCAAACATTTTTAGTTTTTTGATTATCGTTTTGTAGATCCATGTGTTTTTTTGATTTTCTTTATTCCCTTTTCAAAAACTTCAAAACTAAAGTTATAACTTGGCTGAGAGAGTTAAAATGGCACCAATATTCAATATTTTTCCATATACTTAAAAGCTATTGAAAGTTATATAAAATTTTCTTAAAATCACTGTACCAATTAAGCGAAAATATAATTTTTTTTTGTAATAGATCCATTTCAGTTGAAAAAGTAGTCACCTTACAAAAAAGTAATCATGAAAAATAGATATTTGCCCCAAAAAACTTTGTTTCTGGTAAAAAAAAAAAAAAAAAACATGTATCGATATTTTTTGCTATGCAACGATATAGTATTGATATTTGTTTTGATCGATATTTCCGACCTCATACACACTTTAAAGTTTGTTATTTATATTAAATTATATGAAAATTAGTGGTGTCTTCATCCCAGACGTTAGTATTTGAGCAACAAATAATTTTCATACAAATTTAATATAAATAAGAAACTTTAAAGTGTATTTCCTCAAAAGTTAAGAAAAGTCAGTTGGACCCCTTTGCTTCTGAGGCCCTCAGGTGAGGGAGGAGGTAGATAAATAATGTACGCACGGGAGGAGGGATGGAGAGGTCATATAACAAGCAAGTTACAGTTCTTATTGAGCCTTTATTAAAATTATCTAAGTTGAATATCCCAAAAAATATTACTTGAACTTGTATAAACAATTCGAAACTTATATACATGATACACGGCTACTTTAACTCCTGTAAATATTAAAATTCGCCTTGTGACATTCAAACTTTAAACATAAAACAAAAGCGGTTACTCGTGTGTAAAAGGAATTAGTAGGTTTTTAACCACCACCATATATAACCTTCCAATCAGCGACATATTTTTGTGATTGTAGGGATCGGTAAAAGTAAGATCATTAAAAGTTAAAAAGTGTGTAGGGGAGGGGTCAGGGATCATTTCATAGACCACATACATGGGGTTGTAACATGTCTAAAATGTTTGTTCAAGCGTTGATTTTTTCAAAAATTATATTTGAATTCCTACTCAAATGTACGCATTAACTTATTTTATTTGTACTAATACGGATCAAAGGAGCTAGCCTCTTTCTGATCTGTCGGTCTGTCTATCACAAAAATAGCTCCCGCCACTCCGTCTAGCGTTGTCTATTTCTGTGGAAACAAGACTAGTCCTAATTTCCATTGGGATCCCAGGAGAAAAATTTCTATCTGCAAATGACGCATTGTAACACTTTTTAACGCACTTTACAGCGCGCATCACCCTAAATAGACGAATCTTTCTTTTACAAAAACCACCGCCATTCAGACTATCTGGAGGGAGCTATTCCAACGCCTCCTATAGAAGGGGGTACAGAGTAGGAGTAGCTATTCTTCCGATAGAGAGACAGTACTTCCATAGATGACCAATGTTTTCATTACCTGCTTGAGTTTCTCCAATACCATCGGCGTGGAGCAACATGGCCATAGGCATTCCCACATTCTTTGATCGACCACAGACCAGGGCGTTCTTCCCGAACGTTTCAATGCCTAAAAAAAAAAGACTTTCCATAAATTGGACATGTTGAAAGAAACAAGAAAGATTGTGGCTGTTTGTAGTAAGAATTGTTTCAAATCTTGACCTCTGCTGTCTTCAAGAGTTACTTCAACTCTTAGTATGCAGTACTTATGTCTTGGCGAAGTATGGCCCTCGTGTTGCCCTTGCGCCGTTAAACTTAAACCAACCAACCAATACTCATGTCTATTATATCATTTCATTATTCCAAATAAGTTCAAGGAAGTCAGTCGGGTAGGAGCTTCCTATAATGCAATTCATTTATACGACTTAACTAAAATTGTGCTCAACCTCCATTTAAGGCGTGTTTTGATGGTCTGAGCTCACATGTTAAAGGTGCCGGGTTTAAATTCCAGGTTAGACATGGACGTTCGTTGTGGCTAGGAATCCACGTTAAGCTCTAGGTCCCAGCCCTCATTAGTTGTCATAGTGCATAAAAAAAAGGTCGTTGGACGTACAAAATAACTAACCAATAGACAAATATACTTTGTTTTGCATCTCAGCTTTATCACTTCTGCATATACAATTTTGTTCTGCGTAACTTCTTAACCTCTAACTGCTGTGGTTGGATGGTTTGATAATCTTAGTGCAAGGGCAACACGTGATCCATGCTGCACCAAATAACTTGGTACCCATCCAGTTTAAAGTTTAAGAAATATAGTATCAGAAAAATTAACTTAAAAATCAAAGTTGAAATATTTCAGGGAGTGAAAGCATTCCACAAAAAATGAATCGTGGTCTGTCACACCGAATACAGCAGTTAAAGGTAAATGAACTTAAAACGGGAATGTTTCATTAACAACGATTTTACAAGCACTAGATGTGCTTGTGGAATTGAGTGATAATTGGAAGTAATGATATATATCCCCCCCCCCCCCTTTCTATTCATTAGGATAGGCTTACTTGAACCCAATGAATAAGTTGCAATCATGTGTGAACCGGTTTACTACGCCCTGATTGGAATGATTTCTTGCTGATTTGTTAAAACTCTTATCGTATCCGTGGTTAGTTATTAGTTAAAATGTAAACTTAAAAGCTTTTATTTTCTTTTTTGCTAATACAAAACAAATTTAAGTTTAACAAAACTATGAGAGCAGGTTCTCAATATTACTATAAAAGTTGTGATTTGTCCGGGACTATACCTTTAAAAGGAAGAATCCATCCAACAGCGTATACTCAAAGCTCAAGTAATGTTGTCCCGAGTTATAAAGGTTGGCGGTATTTGATAACAAAAATTTTGCTTATTTGACAATAGTAGCTGAACAATTCTGAGAAAGTTGGCTAATTCACATAGACATAAAAGACACAGATTACATAAAAACACAAAGATACAGATTACATTCTCACAGATTACATAAAAGTTGGTTGGTTGTTTTCAGATTATAGGGCGCCGTCAGCAACACGAGGGCTATAATGCGCCAGAACATTCGTCATTTGACAAGCCAACAAACATTTACAAACACCCATGCCTTAACACGGAACTCGAACCCACAACCTCGCAGTCTAGATGGATGGATGTTTTCAGATTATCTGGCGCCGTCAGCAACACGAGGGCTATAATGCGCCGAAACATTCGTCATTAGACAAGCCAACATACATTTACAAACACCCATGCCAACACGGGACTCGAACCCGAAACCTCGATGTCTAGAAGCTAGCCACGCTAACCACTTTACCGTTTGGTCAGCAGATTACATAAAAGAGCTTTGAAGTTATTATGGATAAACTGCTCAAAGCTACGAAAAGCATCGGATCTTTGGGATTGTCTGCGAATTGGCTTGATAATTTTCGCCAATCAGTAATTGAATAGTTAATATTTGGTTACTACAACCTGTAATAAAACATTGCTATTTGAATCTGCAATCAAAAGAAAAATATTATTATTAAACAGGGTAACCTTATATTTTGTACTTTAGCAATTGAAAACATGCTTTTATTTTGATACTATTCTCACAGTGGTAAGACCGTATGCCTATCGAGAGTCATGATTAGGATAATGGAAATCCTGATTCTTACCTTTCCTCCGCAGAAGTTCCATGATACCAAGTGGGGTGCATGGCATGAGAGCTTTCATGTCGAGGCAAAACCTCCCTACGTTCACCACGTGGAATCCGTCGACATCCTTGTGTGGGGCTATGGCATTGCAAACACGCCTTTCGTTCATGTGCGAGGGTAGAGGCAGCTGAACAAGAATTCCATCAACCTCAGGGTTGTCATTAAGATCTCGGATGATGCGAAGGACTTCATCTTCTGTTGTCTTGTTGGGGCGTATGATTGTTTCGCTGGATATGCCTATTGGGACAAAAAAAAAATATTGGATCAGTGACGAGCTGTCCATGTATCTAAGTATTTGCTGGTGACCACGATGATCGGGAATGGAACTGATGACAGTGAATTTTTAATAATTGTTGCGAGTCAGAGGTTTCTGAAGATGTCTTTCGTTGAATGTCCTATAAATGGAGATTCCATTAAACACCAATTCTTGTTTCTGGGAGGTGCAAGGCTTCGTTATCAAATCGAAAATTTCATTCTTAGTTCATGCCATTTCAATTTTAATAAATTAACTCAATCTTTTATATGAAGGTGGAAGTGACTAGAATTTAGGGAATTCCTCTCAAATGTCACCTTTAATTAATACTTATAAACAAATGCAACTTATTATATAATATATGAATGAAAATAAGAATCTGAACCTTGGCTGGTTGGTTGGTTGGTTGATTAAATTTCTGGCGCAAGGGCTTCACGAGGGCCATACTGCGCCGAACAATTTGATTGCTGTCAACCAATGTTAAAAAAAGTTAATAAAAACAAGACGATTCATAAAAGGTAAAGATGACAAAACAAAGTACTTAAATCAAATGATAAAAACCAATTTCAAATAAGAAGTTAAAAAGATTTGTATGAGGGGGTGAAGATAAAAGAGATGATAATGGAGGATGGTCCATATTAAAATATCTAAATCTGATTGTATTAAAAGACGGACATTCAGTTAAAATATGTACAACAGAAAAAATAAGTCCACAGGAATTGCATGTGGGGGCATCTTTTGCCAGCAAAAGATGCACATGGGTAAAACGAGTGTGGCCTATTCTTAGACGTGTCAGGAGCACTTCCCTTTTCCGGGATTGCTGTATAGGGGCGAATCCAGAAATTGAGGGCTGGAACGAACGCAGCTTGTTAGCTGTCTGTGCATCCCACATGGCCTGCCAAGTGAGAGACAGAGCAGTGTCACAAGCTTTATTTGCGTCGTCAGGGCAGAGCCAAGTGCTCCTAGGTCCACTTGCAGTTCGAGCTATTGTGTCTGCGCGCTCGTTACCCATGATCCCCACATGACCTGGGATCCAACAGAAAAGAACTTGGATATTTCTCTCTAAAAGTAAAATCCGAGTATTTAAAATGTCTAGTATGAAAGGATGGGTCTGGCTCAGTGGATTATTCAGAGCATCCAAACAGCTCTTAGAGTCTGTGTAAATAATCCACTGGTCGTGCACTTGCTGTAGGATGTATTGCAAGGCCATAAGAATCGCCAGGGACTCAGCAGAAAAAAACGGAGCTGCTACTGTGCAGTTCGCGGGACATGATGTTATTGTCATGAACTGCAGCAGCTCCGACATGCCCCTGGCTTTTCGACCCATCGGTATATATTGATTTAAAATGAGAAAAATTAGTTCTATGAAAATGAAAAAGAGTAGTAAAAACAATGTCAGGAGTGTCACTTTTTTTAAAATGACTAAAAATATTTAAAATTATGATTTTATGATCATGCCAGGGAGGAATATTAAAAATAACAGGACGAACTCTGAAGTTGTCCAAACCATAAAATAAAAGAACTTGATGAATTCGTAATGAAAATGATGGTATGCAAGATGGTCGCGCGTTAAAAAGTCTGATATGTAATGGGTCATAAATATTTTGAGTGACAGGATGAGATGGATGACTTTTAATTTTAAAATAAAATTTTAAAGACAGCTTGTCTCGTCTCAGTTTCAAAGATCGTTCCAAACATACGTTAAGTACACTTGGGATTGGTGATGTACGGAAGGCTCCAGACGCGATTCTGACACCTTGGTGGTGAACAGGGTCAAGGAGCTTTAACGCCGATTTTCTGGCAGATCCGTACACCACAGAACCATAATCAAGTTTGGAACGAATAAGGCATCTGTATATTTTCAACATGGAGGTGGTATCAGCACCCCAGGAAGTGTTAGAAAGCACTTTCAGGAGATTCAGAGCTTTAGTACACTTTAGTCTCAGATGTTTTATATGAGGCAGGAAGGTGAGCTTCGAGTCGAAAATGACTCCAAGGAATTTTGTTTCAGATACAATAGGTATCTGCACCCTATTTAAGTAAAGCTCGGGGTCGTTATGAAGCCCACGTTTCCTGCAAAAGTGCACGGCCACGGTCTTTTGGGCATTAAATGTAAATCCATTATGGTTGGTCCAGTCTGAAATTCTCCTGATGGCGAGTTGGATTTGTCTTTCAATAAGAGACAAATTTACTGAGGCGCACGATATCTGAAAGTCGTCGACGAAAAGTGAACCAGACACTGCAGGTGGTAGGCAGGTCATAATGTCGTTGACTTTGATGATAAACAGTGCGCAACTCAATACACTTCCCTGGGGAACGCCTTGCTCCTGAATATATTCATCGGATAAGATGGTGTTGACGCGTACTTGGAAGACTCTTCGAGAAAGGAAATTCTCAATGAAGAGTGGTAAATTTCCTCTGAGACCTAAATTATGTAGGTCTCTAAGGATACCATATCTCCAAGTACGGTCATAGGCTTTCTCCATGTCAAAAAATACAGAGACCAAATGGTTCCGCTTGACAAAAGCCTCCCGAATAGATGTTTCAAGAAGCAGGAGGTTGTCAAGTGTACAACGACCACGCCGGAAACCACTTTGAAACTGAGAGAGACAATTGTTTTGCTCCAAATAAAAAAGAAGACGAGTATTGACTAGTTTTTCGAGAAGTTTGCACAGGCAACTAGTCAATGCAATAGGCCTGTAGCTGGAAGGACTCTTAGGGTCTTTATCTGGCTTGACTATTGGAATCACAAGAGCACGTTGCCATGCTGACGGAAATTTATTTTCCCGCCAGATCCTATTATACAGCTTAAGAATAAACTTCAGTTGGAGAGGTTCGAGATGTTTCAGCATACTATAATGGATTTCATCGTGACCAACAGCCGAGCCGCGAGTGTTGGAAAGAGCTCGCATTAGCTCGGCCATGGTGAAATCAGCATTATAGTCTTCCAACGAAGTAGATGTGAAATTCAATTTAGTCTTCTCAGCTTTGCGTTTAATAGAGGCAAACGGCTCTTGATAATTAGAGTTGCTGGAAACTTTTGCAAAGGAGTCAGCTAGAGTGTCAGCAATACCTTTAGGATCTGAAACTATTCCTAGATTAGTCTCCAAGATAGAAATAGAGTGTCTAGGATATTGGCCCTTGATTTTATTAACTTTGTTCCAGACCCTTTTAGAAGAGGTATTCGATGTTATAGTGCTGACGTAACGCATCCAAGAGTCCCTCTGGCTACGCCGGCGGATCCTACGAGCTTCAGCTCGGGCACATTTTAAGGCGATGAGGTTGGCTTCAGTGGGACATCGACGAAAAATGCCCCAAGCCTTCCTCCGCTTTTTATGTGCATTTTTACAGTCGTGATTCCACCATGGTTTCGGAATTTTCGGTAGATTTGTAGATGTTATAGGTATGGAAAAACGAGCAGCTTCCAATATGGCACGGGTGATAGAATTTACCGCTTCATCGATATCGTCTTGGTTCACCATCTCGTCAGAGATATTGACGAGGGAAGAAAACTGTTCCCAATCTGCCGATTCAAATATAAAACGAGGAGTGCGAACAGAGGGAACAGCACCAACTCCTAGCATCTCCAGACGGACGGGGAAGTGATCACTGTGGAAGAGATCCCGTCCGACATGAAACGACCATAGATGTAGGAGAGATGGAGAACACAAGACAAGATCGATGGCGTGAAACGTCCTCGACGGGGTGTGGAAGTGTGTATGTTGCCCATTATTTAGAAGACACAGATTTTGGTCATCTATCATTTTTTCGACTTGTCTTCCACGTTGATTTACATCTGGGCTACCCCAAAGAGGACTGTGACCATTGAAATCCCCCATTAAAATAATAGGGGGTGGAAGCTGGTCACAAAGCCTGTCTAATTCTGATTGTCGGATGTTACGATTAGGGGGGAGATAGATTGAGCAAACTGTTACTAATATATTTTTCACTGCGACTCTAACGGCAACAGCTTGTAAGTTGGTAGAGAGCGATAGCGGGGTGGATGGATTGCTATTATATGTAAATATAGCAACACCACCGCTAGCTCGGTCGCCGCTGATATAGTCCTTACGTAGGGGATTATACCCCCTAACAAGAGAGCTCTGAAAAGGCTTCAAGAGTGTCTCTTGCAAACAGAAACAGACAGGTTTGTGTAAATCTACGAGGTGTTTTATATCTACCGAATTGTGGTGGAAACCGCGACAATTCCAAGATAACATATTGAATTTTACTTGGAAAGATTAGCGATCCGCCGGTCGAGTGACCTGCTTCTTGGTTGAAGAAGCTTAGGGGTCTCGAGGCCTGGGTCGACCTCCATGTCACCTGGGTCAAGACCTGAAATGAAATCAGTTTCGTCATCGGTTGATGCTCCTGATGACTCTGATTTCTCTCCCTTTGTTTTAATTTTCTGTTGCGTATTATGTTTGATTTTGGATTTCACTTTACTTTTTAGAATTTCACCAGGTTTATTTGAAAGCTTTAGTTCAGGTTGTTTTTTATTATTTTTTTTGGGTTTGACAGAAGTTTTTGGTGGAATTTCTGTTTGTTTTGAAGTACCAGGAATTGGGTTTGTTTGCGAAGAAAAGGTACTGTGTTTGGCGGGCAAGGAAAAGCATTTAAGCAATTGTTCGGGTGACATTGGGGTATGTGGTATGTGAATATCTGTTTGAGTGGCCGTAGCCTTAACTTGGGTTGGTTTGGAGGCAGTTGCTTTAGCTATTGTTTTGGCCATAGAGTTTTCTATTGTAGTTTCATATATAGTTCGGGCTTCCGGATACGAGATGTTATTGTGGGACTTAATTTCCTGAATTCTCTTTTCTTTAATGTATGTTTTGCACGTTCTGGAAAAAGATGGATGGTTTCCAGAGCAGTTTACGCAGGTGGGCTCAGCCTTGCAGCCTTCGCTTAGATGTTCAATGCTGCCACACACAGCGCAAACTTCGTGGTCACCACGACAAGCGTTCTTGGAATGCCCGAACTTTTGACATTTGAAGCATCGCAATGGGTTAGGGATGAATGGTCTTACAGGGCAGATTAAGTAGCCAGCTGTGATCTTATTAGGTAGTGTAGGAGAGTTAAATGTTAATATTATGTGCTTGGTTTTTAGTATATTGTTATCCCTTTTAATTGTTATTCGGCGAACATCTGTAACCCCTTGGGGAGTAAGTTCTTTTAGGATTTCGGAATCTTCAACGTGTTGAAGATCCGATTCAGAGATGACGCCTTTGCTTGAATTAAGACCTTTATGAGGGGTTACTTTGATTGTGATGTTTCCCATTGTCGATGCAGCTAATAGATATTGCGATTGTCTTTGGTCTTTGGTTTGGACAAGGAAGTCACCCGACTTTAGCTTTTTTATGCTTTTCGGCTCGTTGCCACAAATACCTTTTATCCCCTTTTGGATGAAAAACGGGGACATTTTTCCCAATTCACCGGATTCAGATTGGACTATTAAAAATGAAGGCAAATTAAGAGATGGAGCTTGTTTTTTCACTGTGGTAATGTCATCGGTATCATTTTGTCTTTTAGTTGGCGAATTTTGGGGATTTAGGCCTCCCGTGGGGCTGGAGAGAGAATAAGAAGCCATCATAAAATAAATAAATAGAAATTCGGACACTAGAATCCCACCCACCATGGAGTCCTCGATATCAGGGATAGTGCACACCGGCAAGCAACAAAAACCAAGAAAAGAAAAAAAAATAGTAACTGAACTGTCACGCACGGCATAACACTATCAGGTTATCTAGTGTCTATACGCGACCGGCTCGTCCCTGTAGATGTCTCCACCCTTAACGAGATTCCCAGTAGACGAGCCGGTCGCTTGATCCCAAGCCGCCGACGAAGTCGGACGACCAGCCGATTGATGCACATGGGACCAATGTACACCTCCCGTTTATCTGAAGCAAGGGCCAAAGTAGTGTATTGGGACAGTATGTCGCCCCTCAACTACCAGGATCCCCCTTTCCAGGGACACGGGTCTCCACGCACGGCAAACACGTGGGTGATATAATCCCCGAGAGAAGCTGATGGCAACAGAGCGGCACAAAGCTTCTCAAGGGGAGCCCTCACCTCAGAAGAGGTAACCACAATGAGGGAAGGAAGGGAAGCCAAACGATACATACAAAACCAAAACGAGAAGGTAAAACAGAAGGAGGGATAGATCACTGGGGAGCCCCGGGGTTGTGAAGCCCGTATTTACTTATAGAAAGTAAACCCCCTGAGGGGTGTGAACCTTGGCATGTAAGCTCGGGTAGTTTCTTTTTTGCCAGGTTCTCCTACAGGTTTTTTTTTTTTTTTTTTTTTTGTAATTGTTTATGTGGAAATGAAAAAAAAACTTTCGTTTTTGCAAAATTGAGCCACATGAAAAAAAAAAAAAATTTGCATCATCAATTACTTAAATTAATAAACACAAAACACTACCTAATCACTAAATTATAATGCATGAGAATGTCTTATTAATAACCTCAAGCTGTTACAATAAACACTATCTAATCAAATAATGGTATTAATTAAAAGTAATTTTCACACAATGTCACGTATACAATTAATTTAATAGTGTTAAATCAATTCTAGCTTTATGATGAACCAGCATCCAACATCCCTGTTGATGCTTAAGAAGGTGCATGTCCAAAAACTAACCCATAGGTTGGTTGGTTGTATTCAGATTATCTGGCACCGTCAGCAACACAAGGGCTATAATGCGCCGAAACATTTCGTCATTTAACAAACACCCATGCCTAATACGGGACTCGAACCTGCAACCTCGCGGTCTAGAAGCCAGCACGCTAACCACTATACCGTTAACTAACCCATAGGACGCAAATAAGCTGCACGACATTTTATTTACTCATTGCCAAGATAATGTTGTTAAATTCAACTACACTCACCTGTTTTCTGCGCGGCCTTCAGTTTATTATTGACGTAGACCGCACTCGCAGGGTTGTCTCCTACCAGGAGTACGCTCAGGTGTGGCCCCCTGTTGCCTCTGGAAAGCCACCGTTGAATGTCAAATTTAATCTCAGCCTGTATTTGGGCGGCTATCTTCTTGCCGTCTATCAACTTAGAGGCGTACTTCTTGCTGTAAAGCACACATTAGATTATTAGAGGAAAACAAAATACTCAATTGTATGCCAGTCATTTTTTAACCATAGAAAACTAGACATTTGTTTATTATCAAATTCTAATAGACTTCCAGTTTAGAGGATTACAGGTGTTCTCATAGCACTAATTCGTTCTCACTCATTGAAACACTCATTTTTGCACATTCCTATTTATTATTTAAAATATTATAACGCTTCTCTTAAGATGCACTAATTTGTTTGAGATAAATAAACGGTATATAACAATATGCTTGTTTTTAATTCGTAGTTTACGAGTTGAATAATTAGTTACAAAGTTACACTGAGTTAATTTCAGTTATTTAGAGTTAAGAGTCTGCTTATGATTGTGATTTAGTAATTTTGGCAGCGAAATGTTCAAATGCTGTTATGTAAAATTTAAAAATAACGAGCAGATGTTGCAAGAAAGAAACGCTTGCTCATTGTTTGTAGATTTATGAACGATTAAACTGGCAAAATCTTAAGAATTAGTCAGACGGACATTTTTGACTGCATGAGTCTACTTCATCAAGGTTTATTTAAAGTTAAGATACCAGTTATGACATTGAGTATTATTTTATTCCACCTGACCAAGATAGCCTTAAGGTTAAAATGACAGGTTTGCTCTATTGGTTGGTTGTTTTTAGATTATCTGGCTCCGTCAGCAACACGAGGGCTATAATGCGCCGAAACATTCGTCATTAGACAAGCCAATATACATTTACAAACACCCATGCCTAATGCGGGACTCGAACCCACAACCTCGTGGTCTAGAAGCTAGCACGCTAACCACTATACCGTTTGGTCTCAGGTTTGCTCTATATTTCACAAAATGTTTAGATTGATGGTCGGTACTAAAACATGCAATCATCACTCAACTCAATATATAAAAATTTTGTGACAAATTCTGTGATACCATAGTGTGAACATACGGACATTTAATATTATACTATTCCACCTGGTCTTAAGGTTAAGATGACAGGTGTGTTCTACATTCCATAAAATGTTTAGATTGAAGTTCGGTACTAAAACATGCAGTCACCACTCAACTCAATACATAAATATTTTTTAACAAATTCTGTAATACCATAGTGTGAACATGCGGACGTTTAAGATTATATTATTCCACCTGATAGAGATAATCTTAAAGTTAAGATGACAGGTTTGTTCTACATTCCGTAAAATATTTAGATTGATGGTTGGTTCTGTAACAGGAAATCACCACTAAATCTAATGATGGGTAATATTTTATGATCAAATTCTGCCTTACCATAGCGCAGACGTGTGCGACTTCCTGATAGAAGAGGTAAGTTGCAGTCGCACGTTTCTCTGCTGGCTCCAAGTGGAAGAGAGCAAAGCATCGAGCTTCTGCAGACACGTCTTCCTTTCCAGCAAAAGAAGGGCCGCTCTGGGGCTGGTCGTCAGCAGCATTATCAGATGCCTGAGGCAAAAGCAACCAACAACTTCGTATTAATCATATATTACATTACCGAAGTCGAAAGAACCGAACTTATAAAGCACATTTACTAAGAAAAAATACAATGCAATGAGCAATTACAATTAATTTTCGTTAGAAAAAAAACTTCATATTAGATATTTGTTTACTTGAGTCGTGGCTGCTGTATAGATTTCTCTTGCTGAACATTGGTTTATTTTGAACATCGCGGGAATCGTCCATTACAAGAATTGATTCCCTTCACTTTACTTCGATGTACCGAATCGAATCAGTACGTTTGGTTTACTTGAATCAAATTTGGTTTTTATTTTTACTAATGAGAGTTTATTGTTAGTGTTTTTGGCGTACAAGTTCACTACTATTACGATTTAATTTTGAATCGTGTTTCCGTTACTTTCAAAGATATTCTGAATATGCTTGCATTACAAATACTTGGTCGTTATGGAGTGCACCTGCACTTGTCCTTCCCTTCTCCCATCCCCCTCCTTCCCTAGATAATAACAAAGTAAAATTTCATTAAGATAGAGAAATTGAAAATTCCGGATTAAACCAAAAAAATAAAAAATAACAGGCTTATATTCCCTAATGTGCTTTATGTATCCCCCTGAAAGTAATTCGGTCGCTGCTCATGTTATTTAAAATAAACTTCTATACATGAATTCAATAAAATGTTACATAGCTAAGTAAGCATAACTTTCGGCTACATAGCGTGCTATGAAAACGTTGTTTTATAGTATTTTGTAAAAAAATATACAGCGTGTCCCCGTATAACCTGGCCGACCTTTGTTTTCGACACCGTTGGTCCTAGATGCATAGTCCCAATTGAAGAAATGTTTTAAATCATTAAAATATTTTGATTGAATAGTTTTTAAGTTAGCAAAGGGATTGATTTAAAAATTACGGATTGTAAATTTTTATACGGTCCCCAAATCATACTTAGAAAAATGTTGCTCATGAAATAACATTTCAAATAAAAAAAAAATTAAATTATTTCGACCAATAGCCACGGAGTTTAAAGTTTTAACGCTATTTGGGGGGCCCGTACATAAACTGAAATTAGGAAATATAGTCTTATCGGAATAACAGCGAGCTTCTAGAATAGGTTTGACTATGACAAAGAAGTTGTTGTTCATCGCCTAAAATATTATAATTTTTGACTAGAAACTGCTTTGAAAAAAAAAAAAAAAAAAAAAAAATAAAAAAAAAATTTCAACACATAATAAACAGCAAACAAACTTATAAACAATTTTAACTAAGCAATTTTAAATAATAACATTCTCAGAAAGCAGCGCTTTTTGTTAACATAAACAAAAATATAAGGTAATTGAAATGAACAAAGTGAAAAGGATAAATAACTTTTTTCTTAATTACATATGCTCGAAGTGTTTTCCTTCGACTAAAATGCCTAAGCGCACACGTAATTCAAATTCATCTTCAACATTTTTCAGCATTACAGGCGTAATACACATGGCAGCGGATAAAATTCGATTCTGCAAATCTAATAGACTCGTCGATTCTTTTTCATAGATCTTGCTTTTCAAAAATCCCTAAAGAAAGAAATCTAAAGGATTTAGATCTGGAGATCTAGGAGGCCATTCTACCAGACCTCCATAGCCTATAATGTTGTCTTGAAACATGTTGTGTAATATTGTTCGGCAGGAAGCTGCTTTAGGGGTGGTGCATCATCCTGTTAAAACCACATCTTTTTAAGGTCTGAAAGTCTGCTAACACGACATGGTCATCCAGAAAGTCAGATAATGGTCCCTGTAACAGGTTCGCATACTTTTTGCCTGTTAATGTATCAGCAAAAAAGAAATCTCCTACTAACGCTTCCATCCATATGCCACACCAAACATTAACGGACCATCGCAGTTGACGCTTGTTTGGGCGGATTACATGGAGATTTTGCAGGGACCAAAAGTGTGTTTTGAATATTTAGTACCCCAGTTCTTAAAAACGTACACTCATCAGAAAATATAATGTTATTCACAAATAATGAATCCGATTCTAGCTTGTTCATGAGGAAATCGCAGAAATCAAACTGTCTATTTTCATCCCCGGGCAAAAACTCTTGCACCAATCGCGGGCGATAAGGATGTGCACCGTGTCGGTTTAAGACTCTCCACACATGGGTTTTTGAGTACCCACATGCTTCACTAATATCCTTGTTACTGAATAAGGGAAAGCAACAGCATAGCCCAAAATACCACTCTTGAATTTCCGGATCGAGGACGTCTTCCTATGCTACCCGTTTCTCGTAAACGTTTTACAACATTTAAAAAATGTGGAAATTTTAGAAATTTACCATTGGAAATTTAATTGCATATTGTCTGGCAGCCACTCGCCTATTTCGATTACATAGTAATATTACAGAATAATTTTCCAAACGCAATTGCTTTTTCTCTGTACTTCATTTTGTGTACATGCCCTTAAAATATGTTAACGACCACGGGTGTAGAGTGATGTAAGTCACTAAATTACATTTTTCATATCTCCATGAATATTGGTCGTACAAATTTCGATTCTTTTTTGTTTGAAATGTGTTTTCATGGGCAACAATTTCCTAAATATGAGTTGAGGGAACTGGGGACCATATAAAAATTTACAATCCGTAATTTTTATACCAACCACTTTCCAAACTTAAAAACTATTCAGTAAAAATATTTTAACGATTTAAAACATTTCTTCAACTGGGACTATGCATCTAGGACCAACGGTGTCGAACATAAAGGTCGGCCAGGTTATACAGGGACACTCTGTATAGTTAACATCGTGATGTTTGCTTCCCGATATATCGCGATGCAGAAATGTTAACATCGCCCAGGCCTACTGGTCATATGACCAATTTTCAGTAATAAGCAACTGTATTAAATAGTTCATATTCTCTCGGGAGACATTTCTCCTGATGCAATCGTATCATGCAAAGTGATGGAATGATTCATGCAAATTTGTTACTTGGTCATGTGACCAATTTTCAGTATGTAAGCAACTATATTGAATAGTTCATATTCTCTCGGGAGAGGATGTTATTTCTCCGGATGCAATTGCATCATCTGTCATCTGAACGATGTTCGTTTTATAGGTTTTTAAAGTTTATGCTTTAATAAAAAAAAAAACTTTATACCTCAACCTTAGAGTCTGTTTTGATTCTACAATTACCTATTGCACTATGAATTACGTGACAAAGTAGACAAACACGATTTCACAGCAATTATTTGCCCTCATATTACACCGAAATTCAAGACTGTTTTAATAGGCAAATCAATCTAAGTGTGCACGATGTGTCTGTCCCCTATCGGCAGCAGTTAGAGGTCGGCGATATATCGATACGACGATATTTGTATCGATTTTTTTTTTTAAATATCGATACAAGTCATTGATATATCGATATTTTCAAACATTTTTAGTTTTTTGATGATCGTTTTGTAGTTCAATGTGTTTTTTCGATTTTCTTTATTCCCTTTTTAAAAACTTCAAAACTAAAGTTTGGACTTGATGGCTGAGCAACAGTTAAAATGGCACCCTAACCAAAAAGAAAACACAATGTAATGGAAAGATAAGATCATTTATTAGTAGTCATTAACATAGCGCCGTTTCTGTTGCCAACATGTGCCTGGAATTTGCGTCTAATTTTAAATAGTTGGTTGTATTCAGATTATCTGGCGCCGTCAGCAACACGAGGGCTATAATGCGCCGAAACATTCGTCATTAGACAAGCCAACATACATTTACAAACACCCATGCCTAACACGGGATTCGAACCCGCAACCTCGCGGTCCAGAAGCTAGCACGCTAATCACTATACCGCTTGGTCGGCTAATTTTAAATAGTAAAAACATCTCTATCAGAAAAATATGCAGTAAACTACTTTTCAAAATTTCTTCTTTAAAAATAAATGTGAATTTATGCTTTGACATCCAAATGTATTTTATTTATTCTGATTGACAATATAATTCATTTATTGAAATAATTTGTATAATTTATTTGCTAAAACAATTTTGGCATATTTTTATAGTTAAGTTGGAGTTTAGTATAGCAGCAGTACAGATCTGTATTTGAGATACATCCGCTTCTTCCTTATGCAACGGCTCTATCCAACCGTTTGTCCGACGTCATCACACTCATGCAAAACTACAAATGCTGTAGATACGTGTGATATCTCAAATGAAAAGTCCTTCCGAAATTCAACTTAAAGTACCGGAAATGTTCCAAGTAAAATACTCTAAGCTTAACCCATTAAAGACGACTTTGAAACGGATAAAAAAGTCATTGTTTTTAACTTTTACCTTGTTTATTTAGATGATTGAAGGTATATTTTGAATTTTTCAGATTTTTTTGGAAAACTATTTTTATGATTTTTAATAAACACTAAATGTAAACACAATCGTAATTTATTAGGAAAGAAAAAACTAAAATTTCGATTGGTAAGTTTTCTTCCCAAATGTTGTCAATGGTCAATGGGTTAAAACTATAAAGGCTATGGATCACTTTGAAGCTCTTTATAAGATTAATTTGATTGTATTAAAATTCATAACCCCCCCCCTCCCCCCCCCCTCTAGGAAAGGGGATTCTGTTGCACTCCCTACCCCTGGTATTTGGAAAAATAAAGTAATACGGAAAGAAGTGATAAAATTTGCAAGAAAAAAAAAGTAAATTTTAGGCATTAAAATATCTTAATTAGGAAATCCTATTTTCATTTTCGAAAAATCAAAGCTTAATCAAAACTTTAGTTGCTTTGCACCCCCCCCCCCCCCTTTCCCTTCCTTCCTGCAAATAATCAGGCAGGTGCCAATGTTAAAATTCTCGGGATATTCATATCTAGGTTTTAAATAAAAATATCGACCTGAAACTTGAATATTCGATGACAAGTTTCTAGTCAAAACATGTCAAGGGTTTTTCTCAAAATTTGTCATTAATAACGAGAGGTTTCAGTTTATAAGTGGCCAAATTGTTTCGAATCTCTCCGTTTTAAAGAAATTTTAGTCATATTTCTGACCCTCCACAAAATTCCATTTCTGGAAAAAGGCATAAGTATATTTTATGCATTTTGAATGTTATGTTATCATGCAAAAAGCAGTCTTGTTTTATATACTCTTCTAGGTTTTTTTTTTTTTTTTCTTGTTTTTTTGTTGGAAGGAAGTTTTTTTTAATTTTTCAAAAAAAGTTTTGGAAACTAAATTATTTTTGAAAACAATTATTTTAAGTTTGAAAAGCAGGACTCTTCGAAATAATAAAACAGACACCTTTTTTTTTTTTTTTTTTTTTTTAAATATATATAATTGATAACTTTCGTAAATTCCCACTTGGGCTCTAAAGTCACTTTCATATGGTAGCGCCTGCTCGTCTTAAGGGAAGTTGGTATCCAAAAATTTATAATAAATCAATTTTGAATTTATTGTTGTTTATTAAAATTTGAATTTTTACCTTTAAAATGATACCACATTTGTAATAATACCTCATTCAGAAGTATTTTTAATAATTTTTGGAAGAAATTTTTTGGAACTAAGACGTAACGTGTAAGTAATGAGAACTAAACGTGTAAATAATGTTCTCTTTAAAGTACGTTTTTCTCAAAACTAAATTTTTCATTACTCATGTACCTTTTTCCCAGAAACTGCACAAGATATCTACCTAAAATTTGTATCACTTATTTCTTTTATGTATCTGTATATACTGAAGGTGAGATTTTGTTATTATTTTTTAAATATTTTTTGTTCTGGCTTATTTCGTAAAAAAAAACAAAAAAAAAAAAAAACTTGATTTTTAAAAAATTTGAGCAATTTACACGATAATTCATTAAAAAAAAAGTAAATGCATTATAATTAAAACCCAACTTCAGTAGAATAACCAAGTGTCTGCTAAATTTGATGAAAAAAGAATTAGACTTCTATATCAAGAAATTTCTGAGAAAAAGGTACATGAGTAATGAAAAATGTTGTTTTGAGATAAACGCATTCTAAAGAAAAGCTTACTTACACTAACAGTTCATAATTTTATTTTCGAAAAATTATTAAAAATACTTCTAAATGAGGTATTATTACAAATGAGGTATCATTTTAAAGGGAAGAATTTAAATTTTAATAAACTATAGTAAACTCAAAATAATTTTTTTTATAAATTTTAGTGTATCAATTAGTTTAAATGTTCCACAATTCTAACTTTGCTCTTTTAAGTAACTTGAGCGTTTCCAAACTTTAGTTTTCCCTTTTAGTTAGCTGTATATTCCTTCTTTTAGTTAGTTGTAGAGTCCTTCTTTTAGTTAGTTATATAGTCCTTTTAGTTAGCTATATATTCCTTCTTTAAGTTAGCTGTATATTCCTTCTTTTAGTTAGTTATATACCCACAAGTAGAATAATATATAATGTTCTGGCAACAGGACTTTTGATAGTTACAAATGTTCTGCAGACATTTTTTCAAAATTTCCAGTATGATATATAAGAAAAAACCGATAAAATTAATACTACACATTTATTACAAAATGATAATGAGGAAAAAAATTATTTTTCAAACCAAGACATACATTCAAAATTTATAACTTTATCAATGACTTTTAGCAAGAAAAGCGCTCCAGAACGGAAAACGGACACGTGATTGATCCCCCTATGAATGCGGAGAGCTTTTCTAAGAAACTGAAGCTCGGGGAAATGTTGTTCGGAGAAAACTAAGGGGGGGGGGGGGGGAGAGAGAGAGAGAGAGAGAGAGAGGGGAAGGTTGGACAATAAAGTCGTTTTGTTCTGCAGAACATGTCATCCCGTAGGTGAAATTCTATTTCTCACTCGCGGGCATTTGTTCCAAACTTAAAATTGTTCTGCAAGGACTCTGATTGTTCTGCGACGTACGTCGCAGTTTTAGGCACTTTCTGCTTTCGGGGTTATATATTCCTTCTTTAAGTAAGCTGTATATTCCTTCTTTTAGTTAGTTATATAGTCCTTCTTTTAATTAAGGAAGAAGGATAATCATTTGCCTAACGACACAATTTCATTTTTGTGAGAAAAACTTTATTTAATTTTTTTTTTTTTTCAATTTAAAGTTTTTTTTTTTTTAATTATTTGGCAAACAACTGGGGCGCAGTGAGGTTTAGGAAGCAGTGAGTGAAAGAATTAGGTAGGAATTTTAGAGATAATTTCACAAAATTTAGGGATATTTCTTTAAAAGTTGACAGAAACTCCTAACACAAATCTATTCTTTTCAAAGCTTATTTCAATACCGGTTAAACACTATCAATATATAATCAAACAATTAAACTATTTTGATAAACATGCGGGTTTAATAAAATTCAGTTATTTAATATTCAAGCAACATTCAAAGTACTTCAAAAAACAATATTGGTTCAACTTTAAAACTTAAACTAATATGAGTTTAGCTACAATTTAAAATAGTTGGAGGATAATTAAAATTTCAGAAAATATTTTCTCCTCTGGAGAAATATATGGGTTTTATTTGCGGGTTTTGGAGGTAAATCAGAGAATTTTAGGTGGTTTTAATTTTTAGGAATTATCGAAAAATGCAAGTACAATTTTAGGAACTTTAGGGAGAAACAAAAATTTAAGGAATATTAGGAATTTTAGGACGGAGATATTTAGAATACCTTAAAAGGCATTATCCCAACGATTTTGATTAAAATCGTTAGAGTTTTTTTTTTTTTTCTCTTCTTCTTTTGGCAATTGTTGAAAAACAAAAAAATTTCAATGACTTGTGCAAATGCGCAATTTTGATGAAAACCTGAATGACACTACTAATCCGTATTAGTCCGAGAGGCGACTGCAATTTTCGGACCCAATCGAACATCATTCTGAATTTTTTATAGAAATTGGAGAAAAGTGAGTAGATTAGGAATCCACTGGTCTGCCGTGGCAAAAATGGCCGAAACTGATCAATAATCGACTTGGAATGAGTTGAACTAAAATTCGATTGCCAAATATGTCATAACTTGCCAAAAATAGAGCAAACCTATTCGTCTGGCAACCCACTTCATTTTGATTTTCAATGAGAAAAAGCGCAAATGATTTCTGATCTTTGGCTCGGAAAACTTATATCTTTTAAAAGTAAGCCAAATTGGCGACATCAGTCACGTCATAAGTGACGTAATATTTTTAGCCAACTTGGCTCCCTTTTAAGAGATGCAAGTAGAACGTCGCCAGATATCTGAATCGTCTGCAACCTTCTTAATTGAAAATCAAAGAGTGAGGGTTACCAAATAAAAAAAAAAATGATCATTATTTGGCAAGTTCTGGCGCATTTGGCAATTGGATTTAGTTCAACTTATTAAAAGTCGATTTTTGACCAGTTTCGGCCATTTTCGCCACGGCAGACCAGTGGATTCCTAATCTACTCACTTTTCTTTAATTTCTATAATATTTCTATAAAAAATTCAGAAGGATGTTCGATGGGGTCCAAAAATTGCAGCCGCCTCTCAGTCTATATGCAAAAGTTAGACATCGTAGGTCAATCTCTGGGGGTTATGCTGACCACACTCACATATATAGACATTTTTTTCGACGACTCCTTTGGTCTCAGGAGGTTGAAGCGTTGTGTAGAAATGCAGGGGAAAAAAATCGAATTCTTTTGGAACGAATGCATTACTTTACTTCTCCAATTGCCTATTATTACATATAGCGCATTGGACAAGATGGAAGCTTAACATTCTCATTATTTTCTTTTACTCGATGAAAGATTTCCAATGAACAAATCGAAATAAAATCCGAAAACAACCTTCAAATCCTGACGAAATTCTATTTTCGTTTGACTACATTCCAAAGACTGATTCAGAAGTAAGGAAACTTTGAAAATGGGTCAAATCAATTTCGCTTTTCGGGTCACTATTCCGAAACGAACAACTCACTGAAAGAATTCTTTTTGGAAGTCACTTTCGGCAGATCACTATTTCGAAAAAGATTCGATCAAAATCATAAAAATCTCTTTACGTAAATATTAGCGAATGGAAGTTTCTGATGTTGACAAACAATAATGTTGAAGCTTCTACTCCAATATTATTACTTTCAATTACCCATATGTTTACATAGGGAAATAAAAGTAGAGCATTCGGTCAGATAAAAAAAAAAAAAAAAAAAACACCATTTAAAAAAAAAAAAAAAAAAAAAAAAAAACGCCTTTTTTTTTTGTGTGTGTCTGTGTATGTGTGTGCATTTCTCCAAGTTTTGCAACATTTTCCCAGCAATTGCTAAACAACGGCTCTAACGATTTTGATTAAAATCTCTGTGCTAATGCCTCTTAATAAAGTGTTCCAAACGTCTTCACCATCGAAATACCCGTAGAAATGCGGATAAAAGTATAAAAAGTTGAAAAACGAATGCATTAAAGATAGAACTCTCTGCTCTTGAGCATCGTCCATCGACGATTGATTTTTTTTTCCTTTTCTGTTTCACTCAAAAGAAAGGACAATGTAATGTTTATCCACTAAAATCGCCATCTTGGCGTGTGCCCATGAAAAAATTGCCAAAAATATCACCAAACGGTCCATTTTTATTATTTAAGTGAGTGAAAATATGAAAAGGGTAAATAACACCATAAATTTATTGCAATGACCAATATTATAATGTAATTGAAAGCTGTGCGATGTTCCACACCCCTAGTTCTTTTTAGTAGTTAAGGACACAAAGAGAAAAAAAACATTCAATTGTTATGAAGGCTATTGCAGCTAGTAGAAATGAGATTTAAATAATGTTTTTTTTTTCAGGACAAAATACTAAGTAGTTGTAGAAACTTTCCTTCTTCAAGAATGTCTTTTTATAAAAAACTATTAAAATTTTACAAATGACGCTTTTATTCGGCCAGGAGTAGGGAGAGGGACATGCAGTATAACCATTATACTGCATTTCTCCATTTTCCTATTCTTAACCGAATAAAAGTATCATAACGGTAATATCACTGGCAAATATCTCCTATAAAGATGAACATTTCTAAATCTTCTATAAATATGATAATTGTTCCCTTTGCCGCTTAAATCTCTGCAATGTCTAATGTATAGTTATCTTTCTTATCATAAGGTATCATAACCATAGTTTTTTAGATCAAGCATGGAAAGTTCTTGAAAATCATTCGAAAAATAAATTAAAAAAATACTTTTCAGGTCATCTTTCAAATCTAATGTTACAGTAAATTAAAAACTTCACTAAAATATTAAATATATATTCAACACGCATTCTAATTAAAATTGCCGCATGTTTACGATCGATGTTGTGAACATTTGAATTGAATGTATAGTTTTGTTTTATTTCAAAATTATCACAACCATATTTTTTTTTATGTAAGACATGGAAAGTGAAAATCATAAGAAAAATAAATTTTGAAAATACTTTTCAGGTCATCTTTCAAATCTAATGTTACAGTAAATTAAAAACTTCCACTAAAATATTAAATATATATTCAACACGCATTCTAATTACAATTGCCGCATGTTTACGATCGATGTTGTGAACACTTGAATTGAATGTATAGTTTTGTTTTATTTCAAAATTATCACAACCATAGTTTTTTTTATGTAAGACATGGAAAGTGAAAATCCCCCATAAGAAAAATAAATTTTAAAAATACTTTTCAGGTCATCTTTCAAATCTAATGTTACAGTAAATTAAAAACTTCACTAAAATAATTAAAAATATATACGTATTCAACACGTATTCTAATTACAATTGCTGCATGTTTACGATCAATGTTGTGAACATTTGAATTGAATGTATAGTTTTGTTTTATTTCAAAATCATCACAACCATAGTTTTTTTATGTAAGACATGGAAAGTTCTTGAAAATCATAAGAAAAATAAATTTTAAATATACTTTTCAGGCCATCTTTCAAATATAACGTTACAAAAAATTAAAAATAATAAAACATTCTACACGTATTCTGATTAGAATTGCCGCATGTCTATGATCGATATTGTAAACATTTGAATGTATAGCATCGTTTCACATTATTAGGTAACTATAGATTTTTAAGTAAAGGCATGACATATTCTAAAAAATCACAATCAATCAACTTTTTAAACCCTCGCCAACCCTGACACGTTAACAAGAAATTTACCCAGGACTTCTTTCAAATCCAATATTACAGAAAATTAAAAACTTGACTAAAAATTAGTTCTTACCTTTCAAGTAAGTCTCTTTAAAGGAGATCTAAAATATTCACACCTGGTTGGCCTGAAGACTGCTGGTGGAAAGAAGGAAGTTTGTTTGGAAAGCTACTTTCATCTTTCGGGGGCACCTGTTCAACCAGTTGTTCGTGTTTGACTTTCTTTTGACGCGTTTACCGGCGTATGCGAATCTGTTGAAATTCTGATTCAAATAATCGACTCCCATTGTTGTCTACTTAGAATGGTTCTTGTGATTACAGTAGAGTCTTGATTATCCGAGTTATTGTGGACCAAGACCAACTCGGATAACCGAAAAACTCGGTTAAAGCGAAAAATAAAATAAATCGTATCGGTTTAAATGTATGTTTTGAAAAGTACAAATGTTATACTATAGGTAAACCACATGCAATTAATAATATATAGTAATGCTTAAAGAGTTCTTTTACTGTCATACAATGAAAAGGAATGTAAACATTTTGTTTTCTTGAGTGTTTGAGAGATCAACTACCAATTTTTTTCGATACTAGTTTTGACAAAGGAAAATATCAGGGGTAAAAAAAAAAAAATTAAAGAAATATTATCTGGCTCGGTTAAAGCGGAAACTCGGATAACTGGGGCTCGGATAATCGGGGTTTTACTGTATTTAAAATGTTCTTATAGCATATTCGCATTGGAATCTGGGTTGCTCTCGCTGTGCTGTTACTGCTCGTGGGGTACAGCCAGGCTGCGTCAAAATTATTAGTTAAAACTTAAAATTTACTAATTGCTAGTCAGCTTTGATTATTTATTTGTCTAATTCTCTAAAATGCAGATTACAATCGCGATGGAGATGGAATTTCCAAGGTAGGTAAAAAAAAAATCTCCAATTTATAGCAAACCTGTTGCTCATTGCACAATTGAAGGGAAAACCCCAGCTCAAATCAACTAAATCTGACGATTGTCGAGGGAGATACAGCCACAGGAGTGACATTCCAAACAAGCTACATTGTTGCCATGGTAACAGCTGCTAGTATGTAATCTCCCTCCACACTAAATGGATACGGCGTTGAGGTGACATGCAGCCGGTAACTAATTTTTCGACTGGAATATTAGTGATCTTGGGAGGGGGTCTGAGCATTTGAAAATGTAAGTTGGAAATCTTGCAGAGGAAGAGTGATTTTCCCCCAAGATTCAAGCTTCCGCTAAGTGGAAAAGTACATTTGCTTGAGATTCAATATCATGAATGGAGTTATACGTAATGGATTCAATATCATGTATGGAGTTAAAGCATTTTTAATCTAGTTTCAAAATCTATAGCCGTTTTCGTAAAGGTAGCCAGGTGTCAGTGCAATAGCGGATCCAGCCAGGGGGCGCGGGGGGCGCCCCCCCCCCCCCCCCCTCAGGTGGAGTCTTTTTTTTTTACAATTTACAGAAATAAATAATAGTAATAATAATAAAAATATATTATTATTTTTTTCCAAGTTTTTTTCAATAAGTTCACGCAACAATTATATTTTAAACTTCATCTAATTTCCGAAAAAAGGCTACAAAAAAAAGCTTATTTTTGTACCAACGTTCTATTTATAGCCTTCTCTCTTCCCATTCAAACGGATGTTGGAAGACTGTACAAGTATTCAAACCTCCACCCTCTTGACCTCGAAGATATCTTGGACCCCTGATCTTTTCTGTCGAGTGGGAGGAAGAGATTTTGACTCACATGCGTAATGTCCAACGCCAACCGGGGGGGGGGGGGGGAATAACGAGAGGTTGACTATTTGGGTTACTCCCGAAAATGGCCACCCCCATTCAACTGGACATGGTAATAGGCTAAACTTAAAACTTTTGAAAGAAAGGAAGGGGAAGGTTATTTATAAACTGCATAAGAACTCGGTCAGCTCTAATTTCTGCTTCGGCTTGTAAATAAGTGTCATATTTGAATTTCGATTAACAATGCTCTCTTGCACCACACTGGAAAGGTATGCCAATTGTTTTTTTTTTTTTTTACATAAAATAGACTTATAAACAATTTTGTAAGAAGTATTATCTGTGTAAAGTAGCACTACAGTAGCAGAATTAATTATTTAAAAAAATATCGCTTTCAAACCCTGTACAAAATTAAACGAATGAATTAACAAAATAAATGTGTGTTTTTTACAATAATTTGAAAAGTTTTGTACAAATATTCACCTGGACATGCTTTCAAATTCTGTTTTGTTTTTTTTTCTCAGAAGTAATGCAAGAAATATTGCACTTTATAAGTAATTATAACGCTTACTGCATAATATATATATATATATATATATATATATATATATATATATATATATACATACATAAAACATATTTTTTATGAAACTTCTGATTCTTGTTCAAAAGTTTCGTGAAAGAAGTAGAATGATATTGCAACTCAAAATGAAGTTCTTAAATTTTTTTAAATACAATGAGCCTCCTACAATCTCTCTCTTCCAGTTATAATTGAAGAATTGGAACAAAATATTTCAAAATGCGATGGTTTTTTAATTTGTCACGGATTGATATAATTTACCTATTTTGTTTTCATTATTTATAAAAAATGCCCAGTTTGGCGATTATTCTAAAAAAACGCCTCTGAAACGGTGAAAATTGTGATATATTTTTCAATAAACACTGCATTATCCTTTCTTTTAAGTGCAACAGAGCAGAAGCAGTCGTTGATGGGGGTTCGCATTATCTTATTTCTACAGAGGTGGGAATGATTAGAACACCTTTAAAGGCATTTTTATAACGATTTCAATCAAAATTGTTAAAACCATTTGTGGCTTTTTGTGGCTGAAAAATTAATTTTGGAGCAATCTAGGCATGTGACACATCTTTTTAGAGAACTTTTTTTTATGCTGAATCGAATGAAAAAAAGCAAAACGATATAACTAATCTAAAAAAGTTACAGTTTTTTTTTATAAACGAAAACACATGTAAAATCCAAGGAAAGGTAAAATACGACATTTAAAAATAAAAAATTGGTCCTTTCATGAAGCTTTGCAAAACCGTTTTATTTGTCATGAGTATAAAGAAACAAAGGAGTTCATAAAGATATCTAGTATAGAAGGGTGTTTTTTGAGGAGTGGGAGGGGGGAGTTTTTTTGTTTAAAACTGAAAAGTAATTTTGGTATAACCTGGGCATTTCAACTTACGCTAAGATAGTGAGTCAGAAATGTGACGAAAAAGTGGGGGGGGGGGGGGTCAATCAATGGATACGGATTATCTTGAAGTATATTTCTAGAACACTGCATATATATATATATATATATATATATATATATATATATATATATATATATATATATATATATATATATATATATATATATATATATATATATATGCTGATATTTATATATATATGGACAGTGTGGTTCATCCCAATAAGCTAAGGGTAGACTTTGCCATGCTGTTCCTCTACAGTTATTATTTTAGTTTATCATTGTTGTAAATTGCATCTAAATATAAAAATTTTTCATTGCTTATTTCAGATTTCTGTAGATCAGGGTTAGCTGGTGTCAATTTTGTCCATGAGCTCTGAGGGGGAAGGGGGGGGGGGGGGAATAAATTTAAAAATATTATTTTATTTGCTCTTTTTGTGAGGCTTAACTCTTCAAGAGCTTTTTGATTGAAAAAGAAAACAAAACAATATTTCGAATTTCTTCTACTCAAGTAGACTTTGATTGGACAGGGTGGCCAATAAGGTCTTTTTTTTTTTTTTTTTTTTTTTTTTTTTTTGAAAAATTTGACTTTTATTATCCTGAAATAAATGATAAAATGCGTGATTTGATAGTCAACTAAACATATCTCAATTGATTGAGAGCGTTTAGAACTAAACTATCTCAGATCTTAAGTCGGCTTTATTATTTGGTACGCTTACATTACATCGTTCTACTGCCTTCTCAATTTACATTACAGTGCCGATTATAACCTTGACCCAAAATCAAATTCCATGTCTGGCAACGTTGACCCTGACACTGAATCTACCGTCTACAACAGGTAAAACGAATCTGAACCCAAGGTCGGTCTTCTGACGCTTTTCGTGGTTAAACATGGTGCCGGACGGCAAAGTTCGCATTTCTCAGCTTCTGAAAAATCACGTGGCCAAAGTGTGTCAGAAGCATGGCGAACCACCGTCGTCGCTTGTCATCAAACACGCAGTTAACCACGGAAGTAGGTTCCGATGACATTTATGAATTCCTCACTATGTTTGATCAGCCAATTTTTTTTTCAAGCAGTGGGTTATAAATGCTAAAGAGATGTGCCATACATCGCAAGCAAAATAAAAATTCAGCCGAGAGAGCTTAAAAGTTGAACTGAAGAAGTGCTTCCATAGAAACCCTAACGTACATAAATTACGTCATCGGGGTTTGTCCAATGTGATGGACCGTGACATGGAGGGCAATAGCTAACGATAGCCTATATCGTTAGCTATATATCAGTTTTGAAGGTATTGTTAATAAAAACTTTGTTTACAAAAACTTTGCCTGGAAGTGCTTTTAAACTTGTCCAGAAGACATTTGCTTTCACAATTCCATAAGAAAATCGTATATTGTCTCCAAATTCTGAATGAAGTTTGAGCTCAAATTTTTTACTATAATTTGTGGATTTTTTTTTTTAATAAAACAAAATTGGAAATATTTACCAACTTTATTTACCCATGATAGTGAGTGGTTTAGGCCACTAAATGCTACTTAGTTTTATATGCTGCTATCTCCACAGTTATAAAAAATCTGTAAGTGTTCAGGAACGAAAAGCATTTGTAAAATTCTCGTGTGGTATTTCGGAGGTCAACAAGGGCATACTGGCCAAAGGGTTGTCCGATGCCAGGCTAGTCAGTGTCGGTACATGGTTCGTACACTTGAAGGAGACAAAATTTCAAGAACTTTTCCAGCACTTTTCAAGGATGGCGTTATCAGCACAAATACATTTAAAAAAAATCCAAATTTTTTTCTTATTGGCAAACGGTACATGTTCAAATCGAGTATAAAGGGGAAAAAAGGTTTTTTAGATTTCACTTAACCGAAAATTTTAAAGTTACGATAGAAAAAAACCTTCCAATATATCAGAAGTAGTAAAGGTTCTCCCATATAGGTATGTCCCATAAAGGTTCTCGAAACTTTTTTTTTTTTCAAATGGCGGACACTTAATCTCCGAAACTACATGGTCGATTTCAATGATTTTGGTCTTGTTTTGTTCGTTGAGATGTTTTGTATGCCAATTTATAACATTTAAAAAAAAAAAAAAAAAAAAAATAATAATAATAATAATAATTATAATTTTTTTTTAAAGCAAAGAATAGTGAAAAACAGGGGTGTTTTTTCAACAACCGCCATTTTTTTTATTTTTAGCAATTTGCGGTAAATTGTCACGTAAGGAACCTTTCTTTTGAAGATTTCGTTGTTTTTTTTTGTTTCAGATTTAACAATCCTGAGATTAACTGTCCGCAGTGGGACACCATTTTTTTTGAGGCTTCGATTTTCGCACCTCCTGGATAGTTGTTAAAAAATGAAATTGGAAAAAAATCAAGTATTTTTGTATTCTATAAGCTTCAAGTAAAAGTTAAAAAAAAAAAAAAAATCATAGTAATATCTTAAACAGGACCTTAAAAAAAATTATTGAAAATGTTGTATTTTTTAGCTTTTCAAGGTGGTCAAGTACCTTAAAACAGAAGTAGCTAGTACTCACTTGGTAATTACGCCAATATCGTATGTGAACATCCATTTAATTGTCTCAAATAATAATACAAAAGTCTTATTGATTAAACTATCTTACAATTTACTCTAAAGACTTGATTACAAATACCGTATAATATGCAGTTTTTTTCTCCACATAAAAACTTAGAATTTAAATGCAATCACGCTATCGGCTAACATGCAATTACATAATTTATCAATGCTTTCATTTAATTCATAAGAGCCGTGATTTTTTATAATTTTCAATGTCCATAGTATTTCAGTATCTAAAACTTCGTTCTCAATTAATTACCTGCGCCTCCATCAAGCTGACGACCTTGATTGTTGCGAAATATATTCGCTTACCATTACAAATAGTTCGAATAATCCCCATCCAACTTTTTAACTCATCCGTTTTTTACTCTTTGCATAGTTTTTTAAAGCACTTTCTGCCACCACGACATTTTTGACACAGAAAGTACATAGTGCAAAAAGCGAATCTAACACATAGGCTTCTATATTATATTCTGGCTTTTCTAATCAGCTTGAATTGAAAATGCAATCCCTGCCATTTTTAAACAGTGAGCAAAAAATTAGCACACACGATACAAAACATCCCGCTAGTTCAAAGTTAAGAAAAATTGTCGATTTCCATTTAAACCAAAAATAAATAAAATCTTGTTTAATATAAAGAGAACTGAAGAAATTAGAGGGATGTCAGTAAACAATATGAAGAGACGGCCAAAGTATGAAACATTGCTTTGTACAGATTGCCATCACACATTGTAAAAATCAAAAATTGTTGTACACATGCGTGGTTGAGAAGGTAGCTTCCATTTCGTGCAAACTAATGCAAATTTCACAGATGTAACACTTTCTCCAGGGTAAATGATCAGGTATTTTTAGATATTTCCTTTTCAAGAAAACTGATTTTTAGCGCAGTTAACACATATGTAGTTTTTATCCAGTGTGAATGAGGATGTGCTTAAGAAGATCCCTATTTCGAGTAAATTGCTTTTTGCACACTTCACAGATATAAGGCTTTTCTCCAGTGTGAATTCGCAGGTGCTGTTGGAGATTTCCTCTCCGAGAAAATTGTTTGTTGCACATTTCACAAATGTGCGGCTTTTCTCCAGTGTGGGTACTTCGGTGCCTAAAAAGATCCCTATTTCGAGCAAACCGTTTTTTACACACTTCACAGGTATGAGGTTTTTCTCCAGTGTGAATGAGCATGTGCCGTTGGAGATTTTCCTTTCGACCAAATCGTTTGTTACATGTCTCACAAATGTGCTCCTTTTCTCCAGTGTGGATGAGAAGATGTTGCTGGAGATTTGACTTTTGAGAAAATTGTTTGTTGCACACTTCACACATATGTCGCTTTTCTCCAGTATGGACGCGGAGGTGCTTAAGAAGATCATTACTTCGAGCGAACTGTTTGTTGCACACTTCACACATATATGGTTTTTCTCCAGTGTGGATGAGACGGTGCCTAAAGAGATCTCCTTTGCGAGTAAATTGTTGGTCGCACATTTCACAAATGTGCGGTTTTTGTCCAGTGTGGATGAGAAGGTGTTGCTGGAGCTTTGACTTCTCAGAAAATTGTTTGCTGCACACTTCACACCTATGTAGCTTTTCTCCAGAGTGGACGCGGAGGTGCAGAAGAAGATCACTACTTCTAGCAAACTGTTTGTTGCACATTTCACACATATATGGCTTTTCTCCAGTGTGGATGCGGAGGTGCCTAAGGAGATCTCCTTTGCGAGTAAATTGTTGGTCGCACATTTCACAAATGTGCGCCTTTTCTCCAGTGTGGATGAGAAGGTGTTGCTGGAGATTTGACTTTTGAGAAAATTGTTTGTTGCACACTTCACACATATGTCGCTTTTCTCCAGTGTGGACGTGGAGGTGCTTAAGAAGATCATTACTTCGAGCAAACTGTTTGTTGCACACTTCACACATATGTGATTTTTCTCCATTGTGGATGCGGAGGTGCCTATGGAGATCTCCTTTGCGAGTAAATTGTTGGTCACACATTTCACAAATGTGCGGTTTTTCTCCAATGTGGGTGAGAAGGTGTTGTTGGAGACTTTTCTTTTGAGAAAATTGTATTTTGCACACCTCACACACATGCATTTGTTCCCCAACGTGGATGCCAGCCATGTGGTTTTTCTCCATTTTATATAAGAAGATGCACGTTGATGTTTATTTTTAAAGTATTGCCTTTTCCACAATAGTCGCAAATATGTGGCATTTCACCAGTATGAATATGTAAATGTTGATTAAGATTAGATTTTTATTCCCAATTTTTGTTGCACAAATTAAAACCAAGATTATTTTCCCTTTGGATATGATAAGGAACTAGGAATCTTACAAAAATCTTTTCTTTACAGATTCAAAGAGTTTTTCATTCACGATGGATAAACACTGTCCAATAATATATTTTAGGATAGGTCATCAGAATAAGGAAGCAACCGGCTCATTGTTAATGAGCAGTCATATAACTGCAAGAAGAAAAGTGATTTGTTACAATAAGCAATAAAAATAAATATAGAATTCACATTTGGAAAAAAAAAATATGTTAGAAGCATAGCATGAACATCTTTTTTCTAAAAGGTTCTTTAAATAACTTCTTTCTCTCAGGTAGTTTATTAAAAAATAAAGTATGAGATATATACACCCACTTTAGGTTTCCTTAGAATTATTTCTGTAACGAAGTTTTAAAATAAAAAAATTTTTTTAGAAAGAAACTAATGATATACATGCATGAAAAATTAGTTTAAATGCTTCTTGTTTAATAAGAAAAGTCTAAAAGTTAAAAATAAAAGAATCACAAATAAAATTCATTAGCAGGAGTTTTCCAGTATGTGTATAGGTCCAGAATCCTAAAAATAGTCTATTGTGAATGCCATGCATGGTGATGCCAACACTTAGAAAGTGCTGACAATGCTGTCTCAAGTGGAGGGTATAGGATTCGAACCCCTTCCAAAATATTATTCATTATATATTAAACAAAATCACGGGCACCACCAGGAAGGTGCAAGGGGTGAGGAAGGTTAAATAACGTGGAAAAAAATGGTAAGATTCACTGGAAATATAAGTATGATCGATTTGAAAATATTCAGTGGATTAGAAATTTAATATAAAATTATTAATTAAAATTTTATTAAGATTATTCAATTGAAAAATAGGTGTAAACAAAAAATTAACTGTATTGCACCTCCTGGCATGTCATTTGCACTCCCTTGAAAATAAAACTGCCGGCACCTATGAACTAAACATTACATAAAACTACTAGGGCATATAATTTTGAACTTCTTAATAGAAACCAAAGAAATTGACATTTTAGTTTATTACAATATCTTCCATTTTGCCGTACTTAGATATTTTCTCAAAATACAAAAACAGCAAAGATTGAACATTATTTCTTCTTGAACAGGATTTCGTAGCAGTTGCCTATCTTTTACGCTCTCCGGTAAAAATGTGTAAAACAAATTGTTTTTCATCTTTTTCGAAAATATTATTATTGTAATCCAGAATGATTTTGACACCTCTTTCTGAAACGTCATTTATAACAATTGTCTTCTCAAGTTTTTCCAATTTAGGTTTCTAAATTCGATCCCCTTTCCGTAACAAAGGGTCATCGTTGAAAAAATCTGTGCTAATAAAGAAATTCTTGTGAAGAAAAGTTTTGGGCTAGGAGTTGCAAAAGGCAAAACCTCAATTTTTGAAAAGAAAGAAAAATCATTTTGGTGCAGAAGGTATAGCTGCAAAGGAGTCTTCCCCTTTTTTATGCTTCCAGCATATTTTGAGCCATACTTGTCTTAACTTCTATTAGAAAATTTTCATCAAATAAGTATAAAACCAAATTTTTGGGAACTAAGTATTAGAGAAGGCTGAAAAATTTCTTTGTGGCAACCTTGCTAATTTCTGAATCAATTTTGTTATAATTTACCACTTGGCACATAAATCGAAAAGCATGATAAGGTGCTTTCATTACTTTTAATGACAGAAACCAGGCTTTAACAAACACATTTGCAAGAAAAATACATATCTTTCTCAAAGAGATCTTCTTTGTATAAGATAACCAAAATTGGTCTTGAAATAAATATATCTTGTATGCACAAATTTCTTTTACTATCCACTAAGTATGACTTACAACTCCTGATATACAAAATTATTTCCAATTCTTTGGAATGTTGTCAAGAAAGATCATCGTTAATTTCAACAATTCTCGGTAACCAGTTCACTGTTGTTTTTGCAAGAAAGGTTATGTTCAAGAATGGTAAAGCAGATATCATCAGGTACTTCACTGTTACTTATAGAGTTTTGCTTATGCTTCTTTAAATCTTTTGAAAAGTGCCATGTCTGGAGCAGAAGTTACGCCCATCAGTGAGTTAAAACTTTTCCAAAACAAAAAAAATAACTAAATAGTATGATGGCAGCAAGAGAGGTGCAACAAGTCCTCATTGAACAATGTTGAAAGATTTGTAGATGCACCCCTTATTCGCCCTGTGTTGCTTGCTTCGTACATTTACATACACAGGCTCAAGGGACAAGTCTGTGTCCTGTGCATCATTATCTCATATTTATGAGCCAATGGAATCAGAAGTTTAACCCATATCTCCTTGGATAAGAATGTTTAGCCGGATTGGAAGGAATGGATTAGGAAGTTTTACCCATATATATATCATTGGATAAAAAAGTTCAGCCGGATAAGAAGGAATGGATTCTGAAGTTTAACCCACATCTCCTTGGATAAAAAAGTTCAACCTCTCTCGAAATCAATTTTATGAGAAGTTAGTAAAACATTTTTTTTAGTCCTGAATTCAAACATAATTAAAAAATTTCCCATAAATATTAGTTTATTGAACGTGATGGTTGAAAATATAATCCTAATTAAAAGAATATAGATAAGCTTTTATGGTCGTTTTTCAAAACAGAAAAAATGCATATCATAACATTACACAACATTAAAAACAAATATATAAATATAATAAACAGCCTTTTAATAACTTTTCCACGTTCCAGACTAACTTTCAGATAAATAACATCTATTTTTTTAATAAGTATGTATTTAAAAATACATCAAACGTCTAAAAGTCAAAATACTGGCTTGCAACTAAAGCCATCTATGCTGTTCAAAATGTTAAATTAATAAGAAAACTTATTTTCTAACAACTAGTAATATAATAAGTGTTTTACACAATGGAAACAAATTTTAAAGAATGTCATTGCTCATTCCTTTTCATAAAATTAAAAAATTACAAAATGTTAATCACTAAAATCTAGTCATGGAATCGGGGAAGTTTTCTGTCATCAGAGTTATGTTTAAGAAGAATCCTTTTTCTGTCGTCTACAGAAAATACTAGGTCAGTAGAAAAATGTTTATATATTACAATATAGAATGCATAATAAAGTTACCTTTTAGAAAGTATACTTTAAAAATTTTAGATAGAATGTGCCAGCTTCTAATTATAAATAAGTTTCATCATTATCCTAAAAAATAAAGAACACAATGACAGCAAACCAAGAAAAAGATGCTTGTTATTTATTTAAAATATAACAAAAATAGATATTAAGTTTAAAAGTACTATACCACTAATATTATAATTAAATTTCGAAATTCAATTTTTTTTTATTTTAAAATTTAGTTAAAGTAATTGAATTTTATCATTGACAGAAAACTAACATAATTTTTAAAATTTAATTTTAATTCCATTTTTGAACTTTATTTAGCTATTTTTTTCTGGTTTATGATTTACAATATGATGCCCCTTGGAAACATTTAAAAAAAACTTGCTAAGTTACCAAAAGACTATGTCGACAAATACAAAATAGCAGTGTGCATCCGTACAATTACTAGGTTGAACCCATTTCTGTTATACCAATCAAGAATAAATAAATTTTCAACTAAATATATTAATAAAATGTCTAGCAATTAAGCTACCTTATTTCAATTATTGTTATTTTGAGTACCATAATCTTGTCACAGGAATTTTTTTTAATAATTTTTCTTTCTCACAATTAACAGTTTTTGATACAGTTTGTATTTTTTGCGGTTGAATAAAGTCTAAATAAAATAAGAAATATATCACATATATTTAAGACACTCTTTTTTGAAAACGTTTTAGTATTGGAAGGCTGCCTATTTTGGAAGAATCACTCTAGTAAGAGAGTAAATAAAAGGATAAATGACTAGAAAAACAAAGGTTTAATTGATTAAAACTTTTACAGTTATGTATGCGGCAAAACAGTTGAGTACGTTCCTCTGCGAATATACATAATCATTATATATAGAACTCTATAGCACTCAACGGCTCTACTATTTTAAAAATGTTACTATATAACTGATACACTCAAGTAATACTTACGAAATACAATAAAGTACGAGAAGCAGAAGGCAACAGAATAAATTTCTTGAAGGAAATGAAAAGGATTAATTCATTGAATTTAGCATGCCTTTGCAGCAAAACGACCAATACGAGTGTCTGTTAATGTTTTGTTGTTTTCGCGTACTTTCTGGTTTGTCATCACAACAAAAACTTAAATATAAACTGTGTATTGTGACATCATAATCAATTACTTTATACCAAAAAATAAAACACGTTTGCGATTAAATAATGGAATGTACAAATTTACTTTCAAAGGTGTGGCGTGAGTGATCCCTAGATGTTGTGTTGTAATTTGATACAGTTCCACTTCTAATAACTCTGCGCCTAAAGTTCATTAATTTGAGTATTTTTTTTTTATTATAACTAACAACCATATATGTATGCACGATCAGTTGACAATCTTCTAGTCTAGTTCATTGAGAAACTACTTTGAATAAAACCTTGAAATTTGGTGAGTGTATACAAAAATGATCACTTAATGAGTGAAAAATTTCTTTCTTTTAATGTCTATCTATCATAAATAAAAATTTAAAAAAAAAAAAAAAGTTAAAGACTATATTGCAGGCGGTGCCAATACAGAGGTATTGATGTAAGGATTTCAAATATTTAATAAAGTATATGATACGTTATTTCGAATTTTTAATTTATGCCGTTTCATTAAGTGATCATTTTTGTACCTACTCATCAAATTTCAAAGTTTTATACTAAGTAGTTTTTAAATGAACTGGGATTGAAGATTGTAACATATTGCTTGTATAGAGAATGATCCTTACTAGGACTTCCTCTTACAAGAATACTCGTGGAAATAAACCAAAACTAGGGTGTGGAACATCGCACAACTTTCAATTACACTATAATATTGGTCATTGCATTAAAATTTGATATGGTTTTATTTATCGCTTTCATGATAGCTCTCTGTGTTAAACGCACTCGTTTTTCGATTTTTTACGCTTTTATCTCATTTCTACGGAAATTTCGGAAGGTGTGATGATTAGAATATTTTAAGAGTCATTAGCACGGATATTTTAATTAAAATCGTTAGAGCTGTTTTTTAGTAATTGCTGAAAAACATGATTTTTTTCATAATTTCAACCTTATGTGCATATGCACGATTTTCCACTAATCCACACACAATTAACATAAAATGTGAGCGTCGTTGGTTAATTTGTTCGGGAGTTATGCTGACAACATACACACAGACATTGATATACATCACAGACATATATTTATTAGACCACTTTTTTGAAATCAGTGTGTTCCAAATGTAAAGATGCAAAAAATTTTTATTTTTTTTTACTGAATGATATATTTTTATTACCCTAAGTAAAAATATAGGTAATTGAAAGTAAAAACTTGTTTAAATGAAATTGAACAAAGATCAAAGCTGAACATTGCCCTCTATAATTTTTCTGTTGCATTTATTTTCCGTGTGTAAAAAATTTAGAAATATGCAGTTTTTCGAGTGCGAAGCTTGGAACGCACGCAGTAAACACATTTAAACATTTTTTTTTTAAATATACATATTAACTTCGGTTTTGTTTGTGGCGGAAAAAATATTTGAAAGGCTAATTAATATTATATACCTGTAGCTTTGTGCGGTAACGGGGAATTGAACCAGGGACTCTAGATCTGTAGACAGATACTCTACCGCTAGGCAAATATAATCATTAGTACCTATGTGTTGTATGTCTTTTGTACACGAGACCAGCACATAGCTCCTTTCCAGTGAATCGTGAAGAGGGTGAACGATTGAGTTGCTTGCATATGAGTTGAATGTGTTACTTGAAAGTCGAGTGTGTGCATGAGAGAGTTGAATGCGTTGCGTTTGGCAGTGAATTGCCAAAGATGCCGTGATGATTTTGAGGCAGTTGTGTATTAGAAGGCACCGATAGATGGCAGCATGATTCAGTTGTCCGGTAGTCACTAATGTAGCGTTGTGCGGTAACAGGGAATCGAACCAGGGACTCCTAGATCCGTAGACAGATACTCTACCGCTAGGCAAAAGTAATCACTAGTGCTTAGGTGTTGTATCTCTCTTTTGTACACGAGACCACCACGTACCTATCAGAAGAATAGCATTCGTCAGCGTGTCTAGCATTGTCTGTCGGCGTGGAAACAAGAGTTCAGGAGAAAGACATTACTCACTTGGATGTCATTTGTTTGCATATACACCTCTATTGTAAATCGACGAGTCTTGTTTCTGTAGCAAATGCCATCATCCAGACTTTCTTAGGGCAGCTATTCTCCTGATAGGCAGAGAATAACCCACTTTTTAGCCGTCAACCATTTGAACTCAAACTTGGCAGATAGACTCGATTTGGATGACAATGCATTTTATCCAGTTTTGATGGGGTAGGGAAAGGGAAACCAAGAGCACAGAATGGATGTTTTATTGCTTAAATAAGTTGTAATTGCATACAAAAGTTGGTAATATAAATAGAAGATTTATATTAAAAGCTTTGTTTTTATGGGTTAAATTATTCTTATTTATGGGGTTAAGACATGATAATATCTTGTGGGTCTTTGTAAAGATCACATAGTTCCATTGTTAATTCTTCAGGTTTTCCAAACCTGTATAATTTTGTGAGAATATAATAACAATGTACTAGTTTGGCTTATTTAATCTTAATCAGTCAACTGTTTATACTATAATTGAGAAATTGATAATCGAACTTAAAATTTAGTAGAATTAGTAGAAGAAACAATTTTAAGGTAATATAACAATTACACATTAAACATAGTACATCACTCTCTCTGTAGAAAGAGAGATATTTTACAGCTGTATATTTACCTTTTTTACCCCAACAGAATTTAAGGTTGAAGAGTTATTGCACACCTTTCCATTACACCATAATAGTGGCTAATGCTACAACATTTTAAATGGATTGACGTTATTTACAAACTTTTTCAAAATTGCATTTAAATTTTTACAAACTGTCAAAATGGCGACATTAACGATATTTATGAGAACAATTTTTGTCTTACCAATTAAAGAGCTTTGTGACAAATTTGCTGGCAAAACTTTTCCATTTACAGTTTTGAAATAGAAAAGTACCACAAACTGATAGGAGTAGTAGCTCTTGACTAAGCTAATAGCTACGATGTAACATAGAGAAGCTTAATAAGTCGAGAGTGCATCTTTCATTTATTTCGGTGATAATTTTCTTTCTTGCTTGTAAAACGTTCTCTTTTCATCCTTTAACAAATGTGGGGCATTTTTTTCAAATTTTGGTGGTGGAAAGACAAATTAATGGAAATATTTTTTTTTTAAATATTAAGTCATTTTTTGGCAATTGCAGAAATTCTTAAAATTTTCAATAGCAGTTACCTTTTGTACTTGTACAAAACATTATTAATGACTTGTACGCCAAATTTAAACATCGTAGCTAGATGCCTTTTGGGTAAGATGCGTTAGCAGCAAAGCTGGTTTTACCACTGTCTAAAAGTTGCGTGTCATGACGGTTAAAGAACTCATTTTTTACAAGAATAGTGATCCGTATTATAAAGAATTTTTGACGACAAATATACTGGTGAAATTTTTCCAATATCAAATAAAATTGCTGATGCTTCCTTTCCACAGAGAGAAAAAAAAAGGTTTCAGCTTGGGTTAGGGCTCTAGAACTGAAGTTATGATCATCCAAAAGTACCATGTTATGATACAAATTACAGAGGCAACACAAATGAACGTTCCTCTCAAAGTTTTTTCTCCAATGTGCAATAGACACGGTGTATCTGATAGAAGTACAGTTAAAGTTGCAAGTGCAGTTCTACAAGATATACGTATAATTAATAAAAGTGACATCCAAAAGATAAAATTAGACATAGAAGGCTAAGAAATGTGCGAGTGATATTTCGCGTTTGATCCTCAGCTGATAACATTGTTTTTTAATGGAAAAAATAACAGTGAAACAAGAAAAATAGTTATGTTCTGCTCAGTATTATTAAGAATGAACACATAACTTTGATTCAAAAGTCTTTCTCAAACTACATAGAACATTTCAATGTTTCTAGTGGTACATCTTTATCTTTAAAAAAGGAATTGGACATTTCTGGTCACTTTACAACACAAAGCTTCTTTGAAAAACCTCACTGCTGTTGGATGCGAAGGCACAAATGGGAATATAGGAGCTAATGTAAGTGCAATAAGATTATTTGAAAATAACTTTTTAAGACTCCTTCAGTGTTTAAAAGCTCGTTAAATATTGCTCCCGTTATCTAACCTTTTATAGACACTTCATGTGGTTAACAACCAAACCAAAAGCATTCGTCGGTGTTATAGGAAAAGCGATACAATTTTGAAAAACATTCCGAATAGTTGCATCCTATGTCACTGACGTAGAAAACAAGAAACCAGGTCCTGTTAACCATTCCAACCAGACGACTTACAATAGCATCAAGATTGTGACTTTAAATAGAATCCTTCAAAGAATTTGCCAATACTTTCTGTGAATGTCATTAAAGTTAATGCACCCGTTTGGTTCAGGATAAAAACTAAGATGTCTTTAGTACATAGTAGTATCAAGAAGGTTCACAACATTTATGTAAAATGTCTGGCTGTTTTAGGTATCTTGATCCAAATTTGTGGAACTTGAAATAATTCAAAGAAATTTTTTCAATGTAACATTCTGAAAAACTTAATTTCAATGATTACATTTAGCTGGATTCTTGCAACAATTGATTAAACAGAAACAGAAAATTCTGTAAAGGTAGTTTAAAGTTCCTGACATAAATCTTCCAGCAGATGACTATATAAATTTGATAAACTGGCAGAACCTCACCAGAACTTTCCCATCACTTTTGAGAAATATCCTACTACAGATTTTTGAAGGTTTTCTGCAGAGAAAGATGAATGATTGAGATGAATGGATTAACATTTCTAAAATCCTTTGTAACACCCAGGCTATAGAGTCATATGTAAAATTGGGAACAGAAGCTACACGTTGTACAACGGAGATGGTTTCATACATGAAATAATTTATTCAATAAAAGAAATAATTTAAAAAGCATTACCATATAAGTGCATAATTGTTTAACTTTATTCTGTAAAACTATTAAAGTATGTAATTATTTTATTTTTAGTTATTCCACTTAATAATTAGTACTATGATACTGAATAAATGAACGCAATGGAGTAATTCCTTTTAATTTTGCAAACTACTTGTAATTTTATTTTGAATGAAATGTTACAATTTATTTATCGTAATTTTGGTATGTTTTCTTATAACATTCTCATATTTCTTGTTTGTCGGGACAAACTAAAATGTAAATTAATGGCCATTTATCTTATTTTTTTTATATTAATGTAGCATTTTTTACTCAGGCTTATCATTATCACAGAAAGTATTCTTGTAATTAAAGATATGAAATACAAGTATTTTTTTAAAACAATTGAGGACTAGAAATGGAAAAGATCTCAAAAAGAAATTTTTTCTGGACAGCCGAAAAAGGATAAACACTCGCATCTAGTACTTAAGGTTATGACTAAGTACAAGATTGAATATGAAGTATTGTTACTGGAGTTCACATTTTGGGTGTTCTCCACTATGTTTAGCTTGGTCTTTAGGACATTTTTCTGCAAAAATATTTTTGATTTTTTTGGTTCTTAGGTCGTTTTTCATTTCTAGTCTTCAATTGTTATTTTAAAGTTGTTGGGGCAGCGAAAGATATCACACAATAGATAAATATATATATTTTTACAAATGGTAAGGTAACACAACTTTTCCATTTACAGATTAATCTCTAGTCCAAAATTGGCTGAAAAAGTACAATTTTTGACCCACCCTAATGTATAATCTTTCTGTATGTTTTCTGAAACAATATCCTATTTTAAGATCGTTGGGACAAAATAATCTGGGCACACTGTAATGAAAATGTTCCACACTTCAAAGTTCCGAGACTTTCCTCCAGTGTGAACTATCAAGGGTTGTTGGAGATTCTAGTAAATTTTTTGTTGCAGACTTCACACAAGTGGTTTTTCCCCTGTGTGTATGTGGAAGTGCCTCAGCAGATCTCCTTTACGAGCAAATTTTTTGTTGCATACTTTACAACTATGAGGCTTTTCCCCAGTGTGAATGCGGTGGTGGTTAAGGAGATCATTATTTCGAGTAAACTGTTTGTTGCACACTTCACATGTATGTCGCTTTTCTCCAGTGTGGGTGAGAAAGTGTTGTTGGAGATTCCCCTTTTGAGAAAATTGTCTATTGCACACTTTACAGATATACAGCTTTTCTCCAGTGTGGATGCGGAAATGCTTAACGAGATCACTATTTGTAGTAAATTGTCTGTTGCACACTGCACACAAGTGTGGCTTTTCCCCAGTGTGGACGAGGAGGTGCTTAAGTAGATCTACTTTCCGAGTAAATTGTTCATTGCACATTTCGCAAATGGGTGGCTTTTCGCGAGTATGAATGCGGAGGTGCCTAAGAAGATCTCCTTTACGAGTAAATTTTTTGTCGCACACTTCACAGATATGAGGCTTTTCTCCAGTGTGAATGAGGTGGTGTTTAAGGAGATCACTATTTCGAGTAAATTGTTTGTTACACAGTTCACACGTATGTCGCTTTTCTCCAGTGTGGGTGAGAAGGTGTTGTTGGAGGTTTCCTATTTGAGCAAATTGCTTTTTGCACACATCACAGGTGTGAGGTTTTTCTCCAGTGTGGATGCGGTTGTGCTTAAGAAGATCACTATTTCGAGCAAACTGTTTGTTGCACACTTTACACGTGTGTGGCTTTTCCCCAGTGTGGAGTAGGATGTGTCTAAGGAGATCTCCTTTACGAGGAAATTGTTGGTTGCATATTTCACAAATATGTGGCTTTTCTCCAGAGTGGACAAGATAGTGTTGTTGGAGAGTTCCCTTTGATGCAAATTGTTTCTCGCAGACTTTACAGACATGATTTTTTTCTCCAGTGTGAATGTGTAGATGTTTTTGAAGGTATTTCTTTTGAGTAAATTGTTTGCTGCACACTTCACACACGTGCATTTTTCTCCAGTGGGGATTCGAAGGTACAGAAAGAGACTTCCTTAATGAGTAAATTGGATTTTTTGCACACTTTGCAAATATTTGACCTTTTTCCATTTCATGTAATAAGATTCAGTGTTTATTTGGTTTTTTTTTTGAATTTTTCTAAAGTAACACTTTGTCCACAATAGTCACAAGGGGCATTTGAGCAATATGAATGTGTAAATGCCGATTAAGATTGGTTTTTGCTTTAATTTTTGTTGCACAGATCAGAACTGTATAGTTTCTTTTCTTTGAACATGATTAGGAACAAGGAAACTTACAAAAACTTTTTCTTGACAGATGTTTTGAAGTTTTCATTTATGATGGTTGAAAATTGTCCACCAATGCCTTTTAGGACAGGTCATCAGCAGAAGGATCCAACTGGTTCATTGTTATTGTGCAATCATATAACTGCAAGAAGAAAAGGGTTTTAGTACATTCAGCAATAAACATGAATACAGAATTGATACAAATTTTAGTTTTCGGGAAGTTTTTTTTTTATAGAAGGATTTTTAAATAATTATTTTCCCGACAGCTTTCTTATAAATAAAACAAATAAAGTACAGTAAAAGCCTGATTATCCAGAATCTCCGGGATATTATGATTTTCGGATAGCCGAAATTTCTGGTTAATTGAATGTTGAAGTTTTTTCGCCAAATTTTTAACAATGTTAAACAGCAAATAATGCTAGCGGTGGCACCTAACATTAAAATCCCACAACCGGAATATTTAAAAAAATATTCTACATAGATATTTTAGTTACAATAATGTTATACTTTACCCTCACAATCAGCAATAATGTTAAACATATATATTACCAAAATTAAATCAAATTCATATTTGAAATTCTGTAAAAAACGGAACATTAAGCATTGTAAAGTACCAATTCCAACCGAACCTATATTTTAGGGTTACCAAGTGGACAAAGTAGATGATAGCTATTTCCGTTACGGAGGGGAAGTTTTAATGTGTACATTTTCACGTACAGATTCCAAGAATTCTGGAAAAGTGGCTTTTGTCTTTAGAAGCCCCGGGGATTCCACCTCAGTCCCCCTCCTCACATGCAACCATATGGCTTTTCTCCATTTCATGTAAGAAGATTCACAGCAAGATTTTTTTCTTCAAAGTAAACCCTTTTATTGTCTTGAATTAGTTTTAATCTTGAACAAACATAAATTTGGATAGAGAGTAAAATATGAATTCTAATAGAACAGAGCATAAAGTGAATTTTTATGTAGATTCACTTACATTTTTCTGTTTTTTTTTTTTTCAGACAATGCTAACAAACATATTATTTTCATGAGACATTTGAAAAATAATAATTTGAAGTATAGTGTTTATCAGGTATACTTTCGTTAGACAGATACCAGTTGGCACCAAGTCTATATGTTTAAATAACGCATACAAATGAATAGCCAAGCTTAAATGTTTAGGTTTGTAATAAGGTTGCTATAGAAACCCTATAACGGTTTGTTATAGGAATTATAAAAGATTTGAAGGTTGTTATTTTGGATGAGTTATAGCTGCAATTTGGCGGCTTTTATCTCATACCAGTCAAATGGAAGACTACCATTAATTAACACATTCGTTGCCACTAAAATTTATATATCCATCCTCAGAAGACGAATTTAAAAAAAGTGACACAGCGACATCACTATCTCCTTCCGATTCGCTCGTAGAATCCCAACCATAATTTTCATCGTCTACGCTGTCATAATCAGAAAGATCACTCTTTTCTAGTAATTCTAATATTTCGGCATCAGTCAGTTTTTTATTTACTTTCCTTTTCTTGGGCAGTGAAGGTCCTGCAATACTTGTACTGTCTGCCATTTTTAAAAATGCACATAAAAGAATTTAAACACAAAATTTAAAAACCAAGCACCAAAAATATAAAAATAATGCTTCACTAACATGCCTCAAAAACCTCATCGTTCGACCTCCAAATCCAAACTAAAAATAAAGCAGTTTACTTATCATACTAGATCGTCGTCCCAGAGCATCGCCGTCATGGGAGGTAGAGCCAGCGCGTCAGTGGCAGCGAATGTGTTAATAAAATTTTCCTTAAGGCATTCTTTACGGAGTTGCATTGAATTTTATAAACAATTAGACTGATGGATATAGCCCGAGAGGCGACTGCATGTTCAGGTACCCCATCGAACATCATTCTAAATTTTTTACAGAATGTGAAGAAAAGTTAGTAGATTACAAATCTACTGGTCTGCTGTGGCAAAAATGGCCGAAACTGGTCAAAAATCGACTTTGAATGAGATGAACTAAATTCGATTGCCAAATATACCATAACTTGCCATATAATGAGCACTCTTTTTGATTTGGCAACCATTCACTCTTTAATTTTCAATTAAAGACTGCAGACGATTTAGATATCTGGCGACGGCTTACATACCTCTTTTAAAAATGAGCCAAGTTGGCAGTAAATATTAAGTCGATAATATCACTAATGACGTAACTGATGTCGCCTATTCGGTTTACTTTTAAAATATGCTAGTTTTCCGACCCAGAAGTCAGAAATCGTCTCTGTCCTTCTTCATTGAAAATCAAAATGAAGTGGGTCACCAGAACAAAAAGCGAGTTTATTTTTTGCCAAGTTAAGACATATTTGGCAGTCAGATTCAGTTCAACTTATTCAAAGTCGATTTTTGACCAGTTTCGGTCATTTTGGCCATGGCAGACCAGTGGATTGGTAATCTACAAACTTTTTTCCGCATTCTATAAAAAATTCAGAATAATGTTCGATGAGGTACCTAAATATGCAGTCGCCTCTCAGTGTAATAACTAGTGGCACTTAGGATAGATAGTATAACTTGTAGTTACTTGTGAAAGCTTAAAAGGAATTTTTTTAATGTTTTCTCATTGCAGGAAACAGGATTACTTCCATAAAGTTTCTATAATACACCCTCAAGACATTCGCTTCGCCATTACTCTTACTCGGTGATAAGTAAGACCAATAACAAATTATCTCATAGCTGGCAAGTAATTTCAAGTTTGGTAGCTACGAGTATTCTTATAGTTGGTCGTAAACGTGTTAAAGTTATTATTTTCGAAATTAGGAAAGGTATAATTTTTAGCATGATGCAGGGCTAACACTCATATAGAAAGATTTGTAGCAGTTTTCAAAACAGGAAAAAGCAACTATGGTAGCATGAAAGCTTTTTATATCAGGTAAAAGCAAGTTATGTAGTAAAAAAAAATTATAGCAGGAAAAACAAATTTTGAAGAAGGAAAAATAAATTTTGCGGCAGAAGCACATTTAATCTGGGAGAGTTGCCGTACTGCTGATTTTGGCGGTAAGACTATTTTGATGTGCGCATTAATACCAAATCAGGAGTAGTTAAGTGACCGGTAGCAGGACCAACCAAGTTATTTTTGCACTTGCAGATCAGTTTCAGACAGATTAAAATGTAAATGTAGCGTTTTAAAAAAAATATTTTGACTTTGGTTTTGCAGATTATTATACATACCTCGCCTTGCATTTTCTGCAGGAAAAAATGCAATCTTGCATTTTTTTTTGCGAGACCAGACTTCATCTCTGCACTTTCACATCAGGGGTCTATGCAGAAGGAAATGTGGGTCCTTTTAAGGACCCTTCACAAAATTCCATGTCCAAAAAACGGACCCTTCACAAAATTTCATAATTAACAAAAGGATCCTTCACAAAATTCCATATGCAACAAACTGACCTTTCACAAAATTCCAAGTCAAAAAAACGGAACCTTCATAATATTTCCAGTTGGAAAACGGACCAATTACTAAATTACAAAGTTTATTTTATGCTAAAAGGAGAAAACGGCTCGCTTGCTCACATGTTGGTTATAAAGAAGTGACTTCATGGATGCCAAACCATATGCTCAAAATATATGAAATTGGAAATTTTTCACAAAATTAATATTTTTTCACAAAAATAGGACCCTGTAAAAAAAATCTGGATAGACCCCTGCACATGTTTATATTGCGTGAAAGAATGTTACTGAAAACAGTCCCTTGAAAAAGGACGTGCATGCATATTCCTAAAAAGGAATGTGGGCTTATGGGAATAATTATTATACCAGGCTCAGTACCATTTAGTGCGTTCTTTTAAAATGGCTGCACAGTTTGAAAAGGTGTCATGTTTTAATTGTAAGGAACTATAATTGTTAAAATATTTAAAAACTAATTATTTTCGTGCCCATACAGCAGTAAAAATTCAATATAAATATCTTTCAAATAAAAATTGCACAGAATTTGAAACGGCATCTTTTGGGTCGCAGTTAAATTTTTGGTTTGTGACATGGTTGCAGATTGATAAAGAAAACTGTTCCACCTGGGTTAGGTTTAGTCCGTTCCCTCTTTTCCCACCACCTCTGTTTTTGATTTCAAAGCAAGATGGTGTTTAGCATTTAACACTTCCATTCCAATAAAAATGCGGTGCGCTTACCTCTACATTTTTGTTACCTTCTTTTGGTCTATAATACATACAGGACCATACAGTAAATCTGAGTCTACATACAGTCCCGTTAACACGAAATCCTGTTTATCGCGAAGTAATAGCAGTTTTTTGTATGATAAAACTAAACTTATTGTTAATTTATTCGTTTAATACAAAATCTCACATAATGAAATTCTGTTTAAGACGGAAAAAAACCTGTTCTTTAAACCCTTTTATTTTTAGAATAAAATGGTTTGAAGAGCACTTTTATGAAGTGCAAGATGATGTTTTTACAGTAGAGGATAAAACTTCAAATCGAAATGTCACTTTTTGTGTTAATAATATTCAATAGGGTGGAGGGTTCTGGGGGTTCCATATCTGAGAAAACATAAAACTTGTCAAACTTGGATTTTTCAAAAAATCTTTCGTCATACGAGTCTTTTTTGATTACCATAATTTTTCCAATAAATTCTTGCTTTTATTTTTCTTATATACTCTACTTTCACCATGCATGCTAGATCTGTAAGCCCGTTTTCATTGTTCTTTACTTTTAGGCAGATGCCTTATGATGTATTTTGAGTTTTATTTGACTTTCTATTGTTATTGATTTTAACTTTTTTAGTGGTATGGTTTTCAGATTCATTTTTTAACCTCATCATGACTTCTACATTCATTAAAACTTTGCCAGCTTTAATTTGGACACATTTATATTTCAATTTTGAATTCTTTATGCATGTTATTGTAAGACTCGAATGTATTACATAAAGAGGACTCGAATATATTACATTGGAGATATAGCAGACAAAATTGCTTTATATGACAAAATGTTTATAAGGTTCAACAACCTATTTTTAAGCACAATGATGGCTAATCAGCCCGGGCCTACAGCTTAACGTGGATTCCGAACCACTATAGACATCCATGCCTAACCCGGGATTCGAACACGGAAGCTTTGGCATGCGAGGCCAGATCATTAACCACACAGCCATAAGGTGGGTCCTCCTTTGAATAGTGATAATATGACAGTGTCCAGTTGAGAGATTCCTGATATCTTCCACAAAGGATTTTACCCATCTTAATTTTTTATAAAAGCTTTAAATATTACAAAAGTATTTTAATGTGGTACATTGAAACATATTTTTAATCTAATCTTTAAGAAATTTAACTTTTCTTAGACTTTATATTATCACCTTAAAAATGCATACATATGTTAAGCCTAACACTATACCCATTTTACCCCATTCACAATAGTTGGATTTAAAACAAATAACTTATTTTAACTGTAGTTGGAATAAGCAATACAACTGTTCAATAATCACATTCAAATCATTGGAATGTAATTTTATGAAAATTTTTGAGCTACAAACAGAAGTTTTAAGTAGACAACATATGGCATGCAGCTGTACACAGCTATTTTTTACTGTTAACATTCATATAAAACAAATTATTGAAACAAAAATAAAGTGAGGAAATAAAGTTTAGGCATCATACTACCATATACAATTTTAAAAACTATGAATATATTAGAAACTTCTAAAATTTTAAACAATATATTTTGACTACCCATTTTATCCTACCTTACCCTATAAAGGTTTATAATATAATCTTAATTGAAGAATATAAGCTTTTATAGCAGAGACTATAGATGTTAATAAAAAGGGTGTGAGAATAAAAATCAATGGTTTAACTAAATATTTTACAGTGTTAATACACAATAGTGATGTTTCCGCAGCGAATATAAATACAACATGGTTCGTACACTTGAAGGAGAAAAAAATTCAAGGACTTTTCAAGGATGCATTATCAACACATATACATTTAAAAAAAAAAATCGATTTTTTTTTATTTATTGGCAAACAGTGCATGTTCAAATTGAGTAAATACAAAAAAATGTTTTTTAAGTTTCAATAAAATAAAGTGTTAAGGTTACAATAAGGAAAAAAACAACCTTCCTTTCTCACTTGACGATTTCTCACTTGATAATTACGCCAATATAGGATGTGAACAACCATTTGATTTTCATTTCTTCCCCTCCACTTGAAAATTTAGATGCAATCACACTATCGTTTTCAAGTTACATGTTCCTCCATCGGGCTGACGACGTTGATTGTTGAGAAAAATCTCCACTTTTGGGGTATTTTTGATAATTAGAAATAGTTCGATCAATCCTCATTAAACTTCCTATAAAAACTAAATTCATATGCTTTTTGCTCTTCACATGGTTTTTTAAAGCACTTTCTCCCATCATTACATTTTTGGCGCACAAAGTACATCGTGCTAAGTGCGAATCCAAGACATAGGCTTCAAACCTTGATATTATATTCTGGCTTTGCCAATCTGCTTGAATTGAAAATGCAATATAACATCATTTTTAAACAGTGCGAAAAAAATTAGCACAAGGGATCACGTGACTGGATCGGATATTCCAAATATGTTGCGCATGCGAAGCACAGTACTCATCAAAGGGGGGATGACGAAATCTTTGTATGTTCAACTGCATTGTTTTCCTAGTTGCTGATTAGTGTAACTAAATTCTAAAGATTTTGTTTACTGTGTTGAACAAAATTTTTTAACATTCAATATTTTTAGAAAATAAAATGAAATGCAAGCACTTTAAACGTATTTTTAAAGAATTCAAGATTTTCAAGGACTTGAAAATGAAGGATTTTTTTCAAGCACTTTTTAAGGTTTTTTAAAAACGCACGAACCATGTACAACTATTATGTGCGAAAAACCTTGATAATTTGAAACTATGTAGCATTCAGCTGCCCTACTATTAAAAAAAAGCAAATATATGATAAGAATGGGATAAATTGAAGTAGTACATGAAGTAGTAACCATGGTCTATTCCTAGTTGACGTTAAAATATCGCCAAGCTGATTTGGCGCTGTTTTGTAGGCGATAAAGTTCTAAATTTGGCAACCCCATTTTTTTTATTGACGTGCTTTGGTTTCAACCAAGGAGGTTAGAAGAGAAGGAGGTGTGAGCAAACTGGAAAACCATTCGAAACCGGTTGTACCTATGAAGCAGGTTTATCGCCGTTTTCGCCAAGCAACTAAGCCCTTTTCGACGCCAAACTCCCAACTGCGCCAAGCTTAGTTGATTTTCTCTACCAGCGGTTCCTACCCCACGGACCGCGAGTAGCGCGGTACTGGGCCGTGGACTCTGGTAGAGAATCACCGAGATAAATATTATCGGAGCTTCAGGGTTTAAGATGGAAACAATCTAGTCACTCGATTGTATTTTTCGATGTTGTAACGAGTGAATAACATCGATAGTGAATAATGCGGGAATTAAACAGCATGGCTAAGTTTTAATCTAGATATTGACTCTCTCATTGACGGGGGATAAACAATGTCAAAAATTCCGATGATTTTTTTTTTAAACTTTGGTCACTTGTTTTTTAGTTTTCTAATTGTCGTAACAGCCAAGTGCAATCAAGTTCCTCACTTTATAAAATTTATAAAAATATATAATTTAATTTTTCGTGTACATTATATTTTTTTCATAATATAGATAGTTGATCCGAACAACTAAAAAGGTTAGAAACCGCTGTTTTATACAATATCATTTTTCTCTTTGTCAAAGAGAACTTCTTCTGTCCCCCCCCCCCCCCTCCCTTCACCCAATTTGTTTGGGAAGTTGTTTGGGGGGAGAATCTGTGTTGAGTTAGTATTATTTTTGTAGCTTTTATTATTCTAAAGCAATTATAAAATGGACTTGTTTACTGTTTAACATTGCTTTATAAGCAGTGGCGTTATTGACTTGACCCCAATGCGGAAAGGGGGGTGATATCTGCTCAGGGGACCATAAAGGATGATACTTTTGTATCGATAAACAAAATTCTTCTAAAAATCATTAAATTTTTTTTTCTGAGAATAGCGATTTGACCATACAAGTATAATATACGAGAAGGTTGAAAAACAAATAATAAGATGTAATATGCAGGTGCAAATTTGGAAATTATGGTAAGTCACAATATGTTTCAACTTATATCAAATGATTGTATTTCATTCGTTCTGACAGTTACTTACAAATTATTACCTTTTTTAAAAAATTGTTTATATAAATTTCGATTTTGTGTGTGTGTGACCTACAAATATGCGAATGGCTAATTAACCCTCTTACCGTCATCCAATCAGGCTGACCAACCTGATGGCGGTGTGGTTAGCGCTCTTGCCACGCATGCCAAAGGCCGGGTTTGAATCCGGGTTTTGCCATGGATGTTCGTTGTGGTTCAGAATCCACGTTAAGCTGTAAATCCTGGCCTGATTAGCCGTTATTGTGCATAAAAATAGGTCTTTGAGCGAACCAACCAACCAATCGGGTGAAATTGGTCACATAGATTCGATATCGATGACAATGCATTTTATTAAGTTTTGGGGGCTGTCACTTAAAGACCGCTATTGCAGACACTACATTGTCACTTCTAATGATTTTTTTTTATTAACATCTGTCATCCAGTCGAAATGAAACTTTGCAGATTGATTTGATATAGATTCCAATACATTGTATCAAGTTTTGGGGGCTGCCACAGACACTCAAAAAGATCGCTTTAACACAGGCTTCTATTATCGTTTCTGAATGCTAATAAATCCACTTACCGTCATCCAATCGCGCTGAAATTTGATAGACAGATTCATTGTCACTAAGAATGTATTATATCAAGTTTTGGGGACTGACACTATTATAAAAGAATGCTTTTACACAAGCTACTATCGTCGCCCTCTGATGACATCACACTTCATCCAATTGGACTGAAACTTGCCAGATAGACTCGCTGTGGATGAAAATGTATTCAAGCAAGTTTTGAAACTAGTAAATATTTCGGAATAGATGTTGTTTTTTCCCCTTAGTGATCAAACATTATCAAAACTTGATCTGAGTTCAGTGACTTAACACATAAAACATATATATAAAGGATTTATATTAGAAACTTTGTTTTTATGAGTTATAATAGTAAAAAGACTTCTTGAATTTAAGATGTTAATGAGATAAATAATTAAATCATCGAACAGTTTTCTTTCGGTACTTCAGATATTTACCCTTTAATAAGTTTACATTATTAAATAACTCAAGGTGGTTCCTCTAATCTGGCGCCGTAATTTCTCTGTAGTTTGTAAAAGTTTAGATAAATCTGTTAATTTTTAATTCTGAGTTTTATTATGTAGGTTTATATAATAATGTCAATATAAACTGATGATAATAATTATTGTTAACCGTTTCAGTGCTTTTTAAAAGCTTTTTTTTTTTTTATTTGCGTTGAAGAATTTTCTCTTCTAATTGGTAAATAAATAAAAATTATAATATTTTTTAGTTATTATTTAGTACAGTGCATTATATTTTAAAGGATAGTGTTATGCATGAAAAAAGTTATTCATTACTGAACTGAGAATTTTATTATGAGTCTAATTTATGAATAGAAGAAATTTTATAACAAAAGATACATGAACATTGGAAAAAGTTTAAAGTGGCATCCGACAATGCCGCAACAAATGTGGACAGATCTTGCAGTAAAGAAATTGGCAGGATTTTTTTTTTTTCATTACTCTTCTTTTATCAATTTTTTCTTACAATATACGACTTTAATATTGATTTCTGGCGAATTACAGTATTGAAATTATTCTTAATTAATTACTGAATTCAAACAAAATTCTCACAAAAGTATTTCAATCACGCAAAATATTCCAAAAACACATAAGAGCTTCATAAGTAATAATATAAATTAAACCAAAGCAACGTAGATATCTGATGACCCATGATATTACAATAATAATGTTTTGTAAAACTATTATAACAAAATTCGAATCGAAAAAGAGCATCCAAAGTTTTCAATAGAAAGCCAAGTTTTTTCCATTATTCCTTTTCTTTTCAAACATAAAGTTCGAAATCCAAATACCTTAAGAACTAAGAAAAGAAGCCGCCTTGTTCATCGACAAGTCGTAAAACTTCTGCTTAGAAATCCCAATAGCAGGGGGCTTTTCTCTGTTCTTATTCTTCCCTCAGGCCACGGAGTGATAATGGACTTGTTTTCGGACCCTTGTACCCATCGTCCGTTACAAATTAACAAAGAGGGGCGGTTGTCACCCGCCACCAGGGGGGGGGGGGGAAACCGGCTCTCGCATCTCGTTTCAGGCCCACCCACAGTGGACCCTCAATTGCCCTTTACAAATTAGCACCGAGAAGTCTTCAAAAGTAAGCCATTGTAAAAGCTACGATTTAGATTTCAGCGGACATTAGGAATTTGACGCACGGAAAACGAAATAATCAATCGAAGTAAACAACCAAAAACTTTAATTAATATTTTTTAATTAATTTTTTAAGCTTTTTTTATAAAGTGATTTTAAATAAGCGTAGAGCTCTGAAATTTTCGACATTAGTAGATCTTGCCTTCTAATTTTGATTTTCTTAAACAAAATGTTAACATTTAAATTTTTTTTTATTTAAATTTTTTTTAAGTTTTTCTTTATAAAGTGACTTCAAATAAGCGTAGGGTACGAGTTTCAGTGAGCGAAGTGAACATATGCTTGCGCAATAAAATTAACCTTCCAGCGAGCAAAGCAAGCCTGTGAGGGCGTAGCAAAGAATTTTTCAGCGAGCGAAGAGAGTTGTGTTTGCGTAGCAACTAACCTTTGAACGAGTGAAGCGAGCCAGTGCTTATGTGTCAATAAACTTTTTAGCCAGTGAAGCGAGCTGCTTTTATGTTACAATTAAACTTCCAGCAGGCGAAGCGAGCTTGGATTTGCGTGGCAATGAACCTTTTTTCGAGTAAAGCCCCAAAAGCTGAGACGAGACCTATACACCAATGATGGATATCCGCAACGAGGAACCATGCAGCTAGTGTAAAATATTTCCAATAGATTACGAAACGATTACATTACATAGTGTGCAAAGGTAAAGAAAATATTGGTATCCATTTTTTTTAAATATTGGTTGGTTGGTTGTATTCAGATTATCTGGCGCCGTCAGCAACACGAGGGCTATAAAATGCGCCGAAACATTCGTCATTAGACAAGCCAACATACATTTACAAACACCCATGCCAACACGGGACTCGAACCCGCAACCTCGTGGTCTAGAAGCTAGCACGCTAACCACTATACCGTTTGGTCGGCTTTAAAATATTGAATCCATTTTTTAAATTTTCATCCACAACGAGTCCATCTGCCAAGTCTCAGTTCAATTAGATGACGGCAAGTGGGTTAATTAGCCCTTTGAATATTTTCCCTCGGTAACTTTAATAGTAGAAGATTTCAGTCATTAAATATTGCTAAAATTTAACATGTTTGAATTAAGGTTTGTATCTGGATAATAGTACGTGAGTAAAGGCTACTGATAATTCTAACGTAAGGCAATAGAAATGCATGTAAAAACTGCCGTTGTGTGACAGTCCCAAAACTTAATAGAAAGCATTCTCATAGACAACGAGTGCGTCCGCTAAGTTTAAATGTTTAATCTCATGATAGGAAAAGGGTTTATAAGTAAACCAAAGCGTCAATAAAAAGCATACGTAAAAGTGGCCTTTTAGTGGTAGTGACTCGCCTAAAAATTTGATGGAATGCATTGTCATCCAAATCGAATCCATCTGCCAAGTTTCAGCTTGATGGGTGGATGGCAAGTGGGCTAATTAGTCCAATAGTAGCGTGTGTAAAAGCAGTCTTTTAGTGATAGTAATAGCCCCCAAAACTTAACTGAGTGCATTGTCATCAACATCGAATCAATCTGATAAGTTTTTTCTCGATTGGATGACGGCAAATGTGTAATTAGCCCTCCATCGATTTGCACTTAATCATACAAAATCGAAGTTAGTGAGAGGGATTTAAAAACCTCTGAATATTGCTTAATTATTAGCTGTGAAGAGTAATACGCATACCATTTGATAGTTCAGGTCTTGAACTATAGCCTACAACCACAGAAATTGCTTTTTTAGAAACTATATTAAAAATTTGGCAGAATTTCAAACCCTACCCACGTTTTTTCCCGTAGAAGAGCGTACTAAAAAGTCGGTTTGTATAGGCTTAGTTCAAGTGAGAGTAGGGTTGCCAAAGTCTGCTTCTTCGCGCCAAGCTTGCTCGGACCTCCTCTCTCTTCTAACCTCCTTGGTTTCAACCTTTCTATACCACAAATCATGGAGCTGGTTCGTTTCTCACTTTTTCATATTGGAATTCCGAATTGGCGACATTCTGGCTTTGTCGCCAACTTTTCAAAAGTGCGCCAACCCATAAACGTGAACTAGGAATTTACCCAAACCATTTTAAAATACGAGCAACATAAGTGATCAGCCTTTACGAATGATACACTACTCAGAATAAACTTCTTGTTGGAAGAGGAGAGAATTTATTCATGGATTTGACAGCGACTTACCGTACACAGTTCATTATCAATTTTTGTTGTTTTAGTAGAGAATGGTGGTGGTGGATACCTAAAAAACCATCTGCAACTCGTCTTTCTGGTGTAAAATTTGCTGTTTACTTTAAGTTTGTTAGTTTATTTGTATGCTCAAGGACGTATTTTTGTGCACAATAATGACTAATGAGGTCGGGACCTACAGCTTAACGTGGATTCCGAATAACAACGAACATCCATGCCTAACCCAGGATTCGAACTCGTGTTTACTTTCGGAATTTGTGCATGACAGTCCTCCCTCTCTCTATTTACATATGTTCTTGCAAATTTTATTAATTATACAGTCTTTTAAAATTATCTTTAGAATCATAATTGTTAATTGCAAAAATTCAACCACATATATTAATTCGATTTTCACCGAATTTAAACCGAAAACGCATTTCCAAAACACAGACTGACAGCATATATACACTTATATTGAGAAGAGATTTTTTTTTTTTTAATTCCTTCATGAATGTTCCTAGGAGGGTGCAAGGAGATGCACTCGCACCCCCTGGCTCTTGAAATTCAAAAAAAAAAAAAAAAAAAAAAAAAAAAAAAAAAAAAAATGAGGGAAAAGATGTAAATTCCAAGACAAAAAAAAAGCACATATGCCGTTTATACTTTTATGTTATAATGATTTTTTTTTCCTACTAATTTAGTCTTTTGTTTCTTTCCTATGTCGTTCTTTATAGTTGCTTGCGTGACGATTTTCTGGCGCTTGTTGTCTATGATTATTAAAGAGGATAATGTGTAGAAGTATTTATTATTCTTATTGTATAATCATTTCCTGTGTAGTTCTCAAAATTCTAGGAAAATGTTTTGTGTTTTAAGTCATCAGATATACTGTCTTGAAATCTATTTTTAGAATTCAACTGAACATATTCTAACACTGCCTTCGTGTTTCATTTTGATTATTATTATTATTATTATTATTTTCTTTGTATCCACTTGGAAGAAATAAAAAAAAAAAAAATTGCTCTTCTGCATTTTTGCATCTTCGAGTTCCTCTATTCTAAACACTATCTCTTGAATGCCGTGAGATCTAGTTTGATGATACAAACAATCGTTGAAAATATATATTTTAATATTTTTATTATTTTGCATTTTTTTCTCTTGAACAGGGTCATATATATATCATGAATTTTAACTGTTCTCAAAGAGTATAATTTATAATGCATAATTATTAATCAACATCTCTAAAAAAAATTAATGATTTTGATAACAATCTAGTCTTGCACCCCTTTGCAAATATTTCTGGGGACGCCCATGAATTCCTTGTATTAACTTCGATTTTGTGTGGAGGTTGGTGATAATTGGATGGGTGTGTGTATGTTTATCACTGCCGGGCATATATTCGGGGGCCTAATTTTGACCCGCTTTTCGTAATCCGATTGAGTTGAAATTTGGCGGATAGGTTCGTTGTCGATGGCAATGCATTCTATCAAATTTGGGGGGCTATTATTCTTACTAAAAAGTCGCTTTTACAAACGCTTCTATAATCATTTCGGAAAAGGTGTGACGTCATAACATATGGCGACTGGGTGGCCGAAATTATTTTAGTTAAAATAAAAGGAAGATAATTGAATGTGAATGTATAAATTCATTATACATTGGTCTTATGAGGTTTTACTCAAGTAAGTTTTTTTATCAAGGTTGGTTGGTTGGTTTGGTTTTACTGGCGTACGAGTTACATTTAGGCTATAATGCGCCGGGTTTATTATCAAGACACAAAGCTTAATTCAAACAAGTTTAGTTTGGTAATATATAATGACTGAGACCTTCCTCTAGAAAAGTTGAACTCGGAGGACTAATTAACCCACTTTCTTGGTAAATAGGCTCGTTATAAATGACAATGTATTCAATCAAGTTTTGAGGGTGAAAAAGCAGCAAGTAAATAGCGCGTAATGGATCTTTTGTTCTTAGTGGTCAAACACAACGAAAACTCGATCTGAACTCAAGAAGTTGCAATTGCACATAAAATTGACAATGCATAAAAAGGATTTATACTAAAAACATTGTTTTTATGGCTTATATTATTATCCACCAAAACTCTATTTAACTTTATTGATAATTTCTCTAACTTTTTATATCATGCAGACAAAAATAAAAAGACGAAACAATAATAATATTCATCTATAATAATAAAACAAGCTGTGTGTCTGTCTGTGGCTCTGTGGATCTATAAAAACCTACTTAAAATTGGAGTAGAGCTCTGAAATTTTCAACACAAAAAGTTTTGGCCTTCTATAATTTTGCCTTCCACATACACGTGTTAAAATAATCTTAAAAGGGTGTTGTATTATTGAATTAACGAGGTGGGGGGGGGGGATTTTTGTGAGTGTCTAGACAGGGGAAAAGCTTCTAATATTAAAGCTTTACGTAGCAATTATAGATTTTAGTGAGTGAAGCGAGCTTATGCTTACGCAACAATGAACCTTTCAGCGAGAGAAAGCGAGCCTTTTCTTGCATAGTAATGAACCTTTCGACGAGTGAAGTAAGCCTGTACTTATGTGTCAATGAACATTTCAGCGAACAAAGCGAGCTCGATTTTGTGTAGCGAAGAACCTTCCTGCGAGCGAAGCGCCATAAACTGGGACCTATACACCAATGACAGATTTCCGCAACGCTAGGCCTCATAGCTAGCTAAAATATTGCACATGTTCAAATTTCGTAGCGAAGCACGGGTATTCAGCTAGTCTATAATAATAAAACAAGCTGTTTGTGTCTCTTTGAATCTATAGAAACCTACTTAAAATTGGAGTAGAGCTCTGAAATTTTCAAAATCAGAAGTTTTGGCCATCTAATTTTACATATATCAAACGGAATGTTAAAATTTTAATTAGTTCTTTTTAAATTAATTTTTATAATTAATTTATTTTTTACAAAGTGACTTCAAATAGAGATACGGCTCTGAAACTTTCAACCTAAGAAGTTTTAGCCATCTAATTGAACTTTTGAAGAACAAAATGTTAAAATTTTAATTAGTTAAGAATTCCTTAATTTTCTAAATTAATTAAAAAAAATTCTTACAAAACGACTTCTAATAGAGCACCAGTTCTGAAATTTTCAACATAAGTAGTTTTGGTCTTCTAATTGGTCTTTTGAAAAACAGAATTTTAAATTTTTATTTAGTTCTTTTCTGATTAATTTTTTAAAATTAAATAATAAATATTTTACAAAACGATTTCTAATAGGGCTACAGCTCTGAAAATTTCGATTTTTGATTAAAAAAAAAATTCTACAGAACTGATCTTTTGGCACCCCACCCAAATTTAAGAAATTTTCCTAGAATAAATGCATTTATTTTTTCTTTTCAAGATACACACGATGGTAAAAACAGAAATAGAGTTGAGGTAGACAGATTTCAATGATGTATCCTACTGGTATCACCAGATTTGCTATCGATTTGCGAGGTGGTAAGCAAAAATCACAATTCTTATCGATAGGGCACAGGGGCGCTTTTTTCCTTTTGGAGAGGGGGGCGCATTTTTCATTTTGGGAAGGGTGGGAGGCACGTTCTGAAGACAAATTTATTGATTTAATTCTGAAAATGTAAATTTTTTAAATTGAAAAATTAATTAAAAAAAAAAAAAAAGAATCATACAAACTGCGATTTTTGGCGCCCCCCAAAAAATTTCTTAAATTTTGCGCCCCAAGCGAAGGCTTGCTAGGATTGCACTAAGGACCGCCCCTGCCTATGACAGATCTTTCAAATGTCTGCCTTATCAACTGTCGACGTTAGGTTCTGCGACTACTAGAATTGTAACAGGTAACGGGACACCAGGGTTCGAATCTGGAAATCCGGAGACGGTTGGTTGGTTGGAGTTTGACGGCGCAAGGGCAACACGAGCTAATCCTTGCGATAATGCGTATTGAAATATTGTATTGTCATCGGCCCTTGATAACTGTGCAAAATTCCAAATTAATCCAACATTTTGAATGGTCGAAAATCCGAGCTCAAAGATTTGGTTACATACATAGGAAGCTAATAAAAGCATTTAAGAAAAAGCGTTAGAATGTGTGCTGTGCTTAATTTTTGTTTCGTATGAGAATTTTTTTTTTATATCAAAGTTCATTCATAAAAATGTTCCTAAATAAGTTTTTAATGGGGTAATAATGCAGACAAAAAAATTCGTTTGGTTATGATTGTACTTCCTTTTCGATTCTTATGAGAGAACATTTTTTTTTCTTTCAGGAGTTGATAAATTACTCAAGCAAATCACTAAAGAACCAAATTTTAATGAAAATGATAGTTTAGAAATGTATAGGATAACGCGCCATCTAGTGATAACTGAGGGAGTGATAAGACTTGCTTCTAAAAGTATTACATATAAAGCAATGTGTGGAGGGGCTCTATCTTGCATTATAGTGGTACATTACCCCCCAAAAAAATCAGATCGATGGCTATATCTTGTGCTCTTATTCTTGAAATAACAAACAAAAGGTACCGTTGTAAATCGTGGAAGGTTTTTAATAACTGCATGTAGTTTTTTTTTCTCATGAGGGGTCATCTATATATTAAAACAGAAACAAACTTTAAAAAGTTCAATAGCAACCTCATAATATCATCTTATATTTGGATTCAGCATATAAAAAAATGTCGAAATACAAAAATTCGTAATTTTCTAATGAATGGTTTGTAATTTAAATGATAAAAAGAAAATGATAAATAAAAAAGTTATTTTTTTGTTAATATATTTCGGTAATTTTTTTTTTCAAAAGGTAGTTTGTAAATGGCCGAACATAAATAGCAAGCAACTTTTGCATCAATTTTTTTTTTAATAATTAATTATTAATTAATAAAACAATTTTAAATTTTTTTTAATAGAAACATAATTTTTTTTTTGCTTTCATTAGATTCACCATGGACTGAAACCCCTCCACAATTTTTCTTTTCATTTTGACTTTTAGTTCTCGATTTTTTAGCGAAAATGTAAAAAACGCTCACATTAAGGGAGCGTATAGTAGACTACTTTTGAAAACTATCAAAGATTAATTCAAGATAAACTAGAGGTGTGGAAAATCGCACAACGTTCAATTATCGTAAAATGGGGTGAATCGGAACAGAATTTCTTGAGATTACAAAAAAATATATCTATACAAACAAAGCAGTTTTATTTTTTGTATGTATATTTTTAATCTGTCTAAAGTGTTTGGAATTGTGGAACATATGTTTTGTGTGGTTTTAACAGTGTCCTTTTTTTTAAAAAAAATTTACTTCCTTAAATTACATTTATTTAAAACAACATTTTTTAAGCAATTTCAATAAGTTATCCAAAATTTTACTGAATCAGGTGATTTTTCATTTTATAAATAATTTCAACGATCAAGTTACACTTGTGTTTACAGTGAAATGTTTCTGTAAAATAATCACACTTTGCTGAATACTGTTTACTAATGCCTACATTTTATATTTATTAATTTTCTGAATTATCAGTAGTATATGTTATACTTCTGCAATTACAGTTTTCGATATTTTATTTATTTCGTGGGAAGAATGCACATCTTTAACGTTGTAAATAAATTATGTTACTTTTGCGTTCACTTGCTATTTATTGTATTAATCTTAAGCATGTCACTATAAATCCAAGTAGTTTCTATGCAATTTTAGACTAATATTTGTATTTTATAACGTCGTGAAACGCCACGCTGACCGTTCGATTTCTCCCGCTGTGAAGTAAAACCTTAAAACTACCTTTCGTTTTATGGAAATTCTCCCTGAAGATCGGTCAAGAAATGGTCGAAACATTTTCGCTCATAAGTGACGTGCTTTTCAAGATAATGCATTGAAATTTGGTATATAGAGTAAATGATGTATTCTGAATCGAATGAAGTGATAAGAAATAAGGGTTCGTATTGAAATTTTCGAAGATAGCGTTACTTTTACTTAGTAAACGGTCCCTCAAGAAAAAGAAATTGTATCAGATATATAGAAAATCGTAAGCAAAACATTTTGGCCCAAACCGTAAGATTTTACGTTAATTACAACCGAAGATATAGCCATCGTTCTGATTTTGGGGGGGGTACTGTACGATCTTAAAAATGAAGCCACTTTGCACAGGCTACGGTTTCAGTAATTGAAAAAGCGAACAAGTTCTTCAAATAACAGGTTTATAACAATTAACTTTGAAAAAACTAGGTTTCGTACACAACATTTCTCACACCTGATACGTTTCAATTTTATACATGATTAACGCTGCTGAACCAATTGAAAGCTTGGTTTTGCAGCGTTCTAACGAGACTTACATTTAAGCACTCGATACCTGATAATTATAGCTATGCTTCTGTTATAAAAAATATTTTTTTATTTTTTATTATTGATATAGTTTTTGATTTAGAATAGGAAAATAATTTATTGTCAATGGAATATTTGGATTAAACTGAGTACTAAGTCTGACCCCGCAATAGTGAACCATCTGCGGATCCAACAGGTCCACTTAAACCGATTTTTCACTGTATCCAAATTCTTTGAAAAATTACTTTTAGTCTATGACAATAAAATTGTCGGCTAGTGATTGTAATAGTATATAATTTGTTTATAAATTTTCAATTAAATCGAAAATTAAATAAATTTTAAAAAGAAAAAACATTTCATAGCTAAACCTTGATTTTATCCTTACATTCTATGGACGAAATTAGTTCTTTTTGATTGAATGCAATTCAATTTTATGTCTCGAAGAAAAGTATTTCCAAACATATGACAAAAATGGGTAATGACAGGTACATTCCAAAAATCGCTATAGAATTTCTTTTTTAAACTATTTTTTGAGAGCCAAACACAAAGCAATTCTTTTTAAAAAGTCCTCCACGCCAGTAAGGCGTTTTTTCTGACCTCTCGTAACGATTGCTTTCATTTTTAAATCAAATAAATAGTATTTATAGTAATTTCAGAATAGAAAAAGAAACGCTAAAAATATGTGTTCCCACTTACTTTTTGTCGCTTGGATGCATTTATGTATTATAACCTACTCTACTCTTTGGTTAACTTCGGAAGTGTACCAGTTCGTAAACCGAATATAAGTCTCAACACTCTCACCACACGTTCAAAAATTTCTTCTCCTTGTGCTAACTAGTAAACCACACCACAACCATTTAAAAGAGGGCTTCAAGGACAAAGACCCAGAAGGGTGGAGATGTTATCTCAATTCTCATTCAGTGTCCAGTGATATTCCTTCCCACGTCCATCCCTTGTGCGAGATCAGGAGAGAAAGACGACATCCGGTGTATTCCCCCCTCCCTTCCCCCTCTTGTGATCGTCAAAGTTTGAAGTTCAGAGAGGAAAATTCGCTTTGGTTTCGGCCCTTAGTATTAGTTTTGCTTGTCTTTCTCAAATATGATTAAATTGTGGATATTGGAGAGTGCCCCGTGCTCCTTATTGTTACAAAATAAAAGTAAACAATTATTATTTTATAAAAGAGTTTTTATCTAACTCAACTCCTATGGTAAAGTGTTGTGGAAATGTCTTCAAACTCAAGGGGGTGGAGGTTTGAATACTTCTACAGTCTTCTAACGTCCATTTGAATGGGAAGGGAAAGGGCTATAAAAAGAACCTTGAGCCAAAAATAAGCTTTTTTTCCTGCTTTTTTCCCCCTTCTTTTCCGGAAATTAGACGAAGGTCGAAATATACTCGTTATGTGAACTTATTAAAAAAAAAAAAAAAAAAAAAAAATTAATTTTTTGTGAGCAAATTCTAAAAAGTAAATAAATAATAATCTGAGGGGGGGGGGGCGCCCCCTGGTTGAATCAGCCATTGCTGTCAAGATACTTTTGAAAATGAAACTGTCCAAACGTTCATTCACTTTGAAAAAATTTACTTTGGAGTGTCTGCTGAATATTGGTTGCGTTTTTAAACATGTGAATAAAAATATAATTAAATAATTTACATTATCATTTTTTTCCCCGTTGAGGACTGAAACTGTTAAAATCTGTATCCCCCTGCGTGTTATAAGGATTTAAAATTTACCATAATCAACAACTTGTTATTTAATATATTTCACAATACGAAATTAAATGAAAAAAAGAAATAAAAAAAAAATAGGATAAATACTAAAAATGTTTACTCCTTCATGTATCAATAAGAATATGCATTTAAGCACAGACAGAGAGTGGATGTCAAAAAGTTATTAAAATAACTTTTTGACATTATACGTCGCGCGGTTGACAACTGTCCCCCACGATCAATTTCTCAAGAGATGACAGCCCATGATCAGAGCCTTCTAGGAGTTTTTTTTTTTTTTCAAGTTAATTAAAAATATCTTTTTAATTTTTACCTTATTCTGTTCAAAATAATGTTTGTTTAATTAATATACAAATTTACTTTGATATTTATATCACGAATTTAATGGTATGCCTTAAAATTTGAATTCGGGGACATTTGTCCCCTACGCGAGTATAACCGCGTGACAAAAGGTCAAGCGCTTTACCAAGGATGATTGAAGTAATAACTAAATGTATTTTTTCTTCATCATTTTTCAATTCATATATATATTTTTTTTGCTAATATTTTTTTTGCATTGAGAGTTTATCACTCTTTACAACAGGTGGGATTAGTATAAATACTGATATTCAACTTCCTTATTTATATCAAATTTGGACTAATCCACTGATTTCTTTCCTTATCAATTTCATTTTAATCAAAGAAAAAAATACCCAAAACTCAATGTAATTGATTTTTAGCTACCATTTAAGACCACTAGATGTCGCCCTATTAGATGATGGTGAATTGTAGTAGGAAAAAGTTAGTCGAATATACCTAAATGTGCGTAACTACTTTACTCTTCCCAGTACTCTACACTCTACTATATAAAGTGTGTTTATACGGTAGAGTAGGGCCATTTTACCAAAACGTTATTAGACATTTATTAATTTTAAGTAGATTGTCAAAAAAAAAAAAATGCTATTTTAAAATTTATACTCAATACATAGCATTATTTCATGATTAAATGACCACCTAATTTTAGAACACATATTAACATATTTAAATTCACAACATTCAATTTGGGGATGTCCGATGGTAACCATAAATTGAAAAATAAAACTGCCTTCTGCTGAAATTTCCCCAAACTATTTACATTACTCAGACATACAATTTATTAAACATCATATTTCTTTTTAACAATAGCTCCCTCAGTTTACTATGCGGAAATAAACATAATATTTTAAGCAATTAGTGGCAGGTTAGGCATCAAAACAACACATTTGGTCCGCACTGGATTCGACAAAATGGGGTAGAAATAGCAAAATTAAATTGTGGGAGGCTCTGCTCTGGCGCTCAACGTCTCACTTTACTCTGACGCGTTCCTATGATGATCAGAACTTTTCGATGATAAAGTTTCCTTCCTAGTTTCTACTGAGTTAGATAATACTTAAAAAAAAAAATGAATCGACTCTTACTTTTTAGAAAAAACAAACACAATATTGGACATTCTTAATCCCCCCCCCCCCCCGCACACATTCAACTCCTTATTAGGAGGGAAAAAAACTCATTCTGGAAAGCTCAGCATTATAATTTTGAAGTGATAAAATTTATGTTGTTGTTGTTCGGAGCATTGTTTACATATTAGTTTTCAAACTTACTTTTGCATAGTTTACTCAACAGTATGACACATACCAATGCACATGGGATCACGGACTTTTTGACTTTGATATAGTATTGAACGAGGTTTCCTCTTACCAGCAAGTCAGATGAGTCATTTTCCAATGTATGCTTTGGAATCTAGTGGCCGCTAGATGTCACTTTTACTAATCTAAGATTGTTGGGTTTATAGCAATAATTGAATAGCATATGATTTATATCTCTGAAGATGTGAGAAGCTCGACGTGTGTGTCCACGTCCTCACCCGGAGAAAGCATTGAAATGTCAACTTCACAAAATTCCTTCTGCAAAGAAATGATTTGATATCCCCCCCTTTTTTACTTCAACCTGTTTCAGAGAGGTGGATCTCTCACATATGTACGCGGAGACAGGTGCTAGTTCACAAAGTCTTTCCTTTCCACTCCCAGCCAAGAGTTCAACCAACCAACCAACTGGAAAGTAAACACGTGCAGCGCCACCACTACCTCTACCATCATCAGTGTCAAGGCTAAACTCGATTCAAGGGGGAATAAGGCTTTGACTATAAAGGCTAGAAGGGGTAGTGTGCCGTTCCTTATGGGAGCGGGGAGAAAAATACGTCGCGAATCAGGAGAATTCCCCTAGAGGCGCTGCGATCACCTTCGCAGTGTTGTTTACAAACAACTTTTGCATCTGTCGGATTCTATCGCTTGAAATTAACTATATTTTCGGAGTTTTTTTGTACTTAATATAATTTAAAATCATTTTTTCATTTCAAGGAATACTTCTTAAAGGCTATGGAGGCCGATGAATCGGTTGAAAGAGACTCAAATTCTAAGAAACGAAAATCTAATAGAAGTTGTTTCGTTCCGAAGTGTACAACTGGTTACAAGAGCAATACCGAAAAAAATTCGCTTTTCAATGTTCCAAAAGATGTTGAACTACTTCAAAAATGGATGAATATGATTCCAAGGAAGAATAAAGAGCTTGGGGTGTATGATGTGGTGTACGAGAAGCATTTTAAAGAAGAATGTATAGAACGCTTTTACAGGCATGTGATAAATGGAGCGGAAGTTTTAATTCCAAGAGGTAAGCCAAAATTGATTGACGGTGCCATTCCTACAGAATATCCACAACTCCCCAGCTACTACACAAAGAAATTACCAGAAAAACGAAATCCAAAATGTCGGGAGCCTGACACCAAGAAGACCAGAATCGATGAAAGCAATGTTACACTGGATGAAAAAAATTGCCTTTTCTCTGATCCAAATCTGCCCTCCGAATATTGGACAAAAATTATTTTTCAAAACCAAAGAAATGTTTACGCTTTTGCCCTATGGACATATATTAATACAAATGGACCTGTTGATTTAATTTTAAAACCCGAGAGGCTTATTATTGTAAAAGAACTTGAAGATGAAACTGCTCTTTGTTCTATTTACATTAATGCCCGCACAACAGTAAAAGACAAAATTCTCTTGACTGTGGATGATCTACAAAAGTTGTTGATTGATGTGAATGCTTATACATTGTGTAAAGGGGCAGGATTTCTAAATGAATTTTCTGGAGTGGAAGTTCATCCAAATGACTTTCATATTCAGGATAATGTCTTACGACACAAGTCATGCAAGGGTATTGTAGATCGCACTTCTTTAAGCATATGTTTATTATGTAAATGTGCGCGTAAACAATTACTTGACAAACGTTCCAAAAGTAAGAGAAAGAAACCAGCTAAACGTTTAAAAATGTGTACAAAATACAGCTCTAATCGTAGACGTAACAATGCCTTGAAGTTAAAGGTTAAAAACTTTAAAGGGTGCATTTCACATATAAAATGTCAAATGAAACAAGTTGCTGAGCATGGCTTAGATGAAAAACTTAAGTTATTGCCTCATAAACAAGCACTGGCATGCTGCTTGGAAAATATTTTTACTGAAAGTCTCAGCACAACTAGCCTACACAGGGACATGACATTTGATGTTATCGAATCTCTTCACAAAATAAATTTGTCATTTGTAGGATGTAAAGAACATAAATATGAATTGACGAAAAGAATTGTTAAATTCTATGTTCTTACAAGGATGCATTTTTATTTGAAGAGTAACAATAAGTTTGAAGAACAAAAAAGGAAACGTATGAAACTACTCAAGTTAAGGAGAACAGTATAAATTAATTTTTATTGTATTATACAATTATTTAATGAATATTTACTTCAATGTGTATCTTTCAAAATTTGTCGATGAATGTCTCGTAAATTTTCACTTTCTAATTCCTTAAATTGATGTGTGCGCGTGAAAAATTCACTATAAATAAACAAGATTCTTCCTTTCTAATTAAAATCTGGTGGGAAAGTTTCATATGAAATTTTAATATCTTCATTTATTTGTCTTTTATTTAGTTTTAATTAGATAGTATGCTACTTTTTTGTTATATAAAAAGAAGTTTGGTTAGATTAACTATTGAACTGCAAAATGGAGTATTGAATTCATGTGTGTGTGTGAAAAATGCACAGTAAAGAAAAAGATTCTTCCTTTCTAATTAAAATCAGGTGAGAAAGTTCCATGTCAAATTCAATACTTTTATTTACTTTTAATTAGATGGTATGAATTTTTTTTTAATTGAATTCATATGTGTGTGTGTGTGTGAAAAATTTACAATGAAGAAGATTAGATTCTTCTGTTCTTATTAAAATTAAATGAGAAAATACCATATGAAATTTCAATACTTTCTTGCATTTTATTTCTCTTTTATTATGTTTTAATTAGATTGTATGCTACTTTTTTATATAAACATTTAATATAGAGATAGAAGTTTGTTTAGATTAACTGCACAGTGGATTATTTGAATTTATGGGTATGTGTGAAAAATTCACAATAAATAAGATTCTTCTAATTAAAATCATCTGGGAAGGATAAGTTTGGTTAGATTAACTATTGAACTGTAAAATGGAGTATTGAATTCATGTGTGTGTGAAAAATTCACAATAAAGAAAAAAGATTCTTCCTTTTTAATTAAAATCAGGTGAGAAAGTTCCATGTCAAATTCAATACTTTTATTTACTTTTAATTAGATGGTATGCTACTTTTTTATATAAACATTTAATACAGAGAGAGAAGTTTGGTTAGATTAACTGCACAGTGGAGTATTTGAATTTATGGGTATGTGTGAAAAATTTACAATAAATAAAGATTCTTCTAATCTGGGAAGGATAAGTTTGGTTAGATTAACTATTGAACTGCAAAATGAAATATTGAATTCATGTGTGTGAGTGAAAAATTCACAATAAAGAAAGAAGATTCTTCCTTTTTTATTAAAATCAGGTAAGAAAGTTCCGTATGAATTTTCAATACTTTTATTTACTTTTAATTAGATGGTATGCAATTTTTTTTAATTGAATTCATGTGTGGGTGAAAAATTCACAATAAAGAAAATTAGATTTTTCCTTTCTAATTAATATCAGATGAGAAAATTCCTCATGAAATTTCCATACTTTATTTCTCTTTTATTTAGTTTTTATTAGAGGGTATGCTACTTTTTTATATAAAAATTTAATATAGAGAGAGCATTTGAGTGGATGGAGTATTTGAATTTATGTGCATGTGTGAAAAATTCACAATAAATAAAGAAGATTCGTCCTTTCTAATTAAAATCATCTGGGAAGGATAAGTTTGACTACATTAACTATAGAACTGCACAATACAACTCTTTCGCAAAGGAAATCGGGACCGTGTAATTGTGTACCACGCAGACAAATTTTAAATGATTCCTTCTGCATCTTATTGCATAAATTTATCATTTTTTGCCTTTGATTACTGCTTCAATTTAATTAAGAAAAAGAAAAGTTCAAAAAAGCTGAAATGTACACTCTAGAAATATTCTGTAAGTAATTTAATGCATGAATTTAATTCTGGTGGCTGATTTCTCTCGATGATTTATTCTGCTTTCGCTATAGTTTCGCTCTTCCATGCAGCGGAAGCGATTACAGCGCCACGGTGCGGATTTCGTCAGCTCCGGGGACGAATCGCTATCATAGGAACGGCACACTACCCCTTCTAGACACTATACTTTGACAATGGCTCATTTCGCGACGACCAACCTACGAGATAAATTTTCTACTTGGACAGCGCCAATCCGGGGTAGTGGCGAAAATCGATCGTAACCATTAACCAAAACAAACAAATCATAAAACGAAACATAGCATATTTACATAACTTTATGCAAATAGAAAAATGATTTAATTCATTAGTTTGTTAATACTAGGGTGAACCTACCAGTAATTGACCATTTAGTGCAAGTTTCTACACATTTAATTTTTTTCGTGAAAAATTATTAACGGAATACTATGAAAACTTCCCAAAATATCAATTGATTAATAAATAAATAAATAAATAAATTAACATGATGTTTCAGTCCTTTTTACAATTTCATATATCATCAGAATTTCTTACCAAAAGCAATTTTGCCATTAATTGACCAAGTAGTAATTAACCATTTCTTTTCCAGAATAAAACCCAAAATTAATTGTTAAATTTTTTTATAAAATGCTCTAATATTCATAAATTAACTATTAAATTAATTAAAAAAAGGAAGTAAAAATAAATATAATCAATTTTAATTAATGAAAATATTGGAACATCATAAAATATAGTGTGATGATATAGATATCTTACTCAAAAAATTAAAACAAGAAAATCGAAATAATATAGAAAAGACTATCTAATCCTATATTTTCAATTCTGAATTAATTTAGATGACAAGAATTGATTTTAAAGGATATTATTTCTTGAACAGTATCAAAAAGCATCAGTTTATCTAAAGGAACACGTTTTAGTTCTAATAAATCAGCTGGGAATTCGTGAAAATATATTTTATCGACCGTGCTATTTGACTTAGATAAAGGTACACAGCAATAGACCGTCATTTTATAATGTTTCGGGAATTAAAAGAGTAAATAATTACAAAAATCACTTACCAAACGATAGCAACATCCTATTGAAGCATGGTATTCAAAGCGAAATTATTCATAACTATCCTACTAGACCAGTGCCATCTAGTGGTAAACAGTCAAACTAAGGTGGTATTTGAAATCCTTTGATCTTTACCGCACTGTCATGGCCGCGATGAATCAAGTTTAGCCGTGTCAGTGTTCAATGGTAGCGCTGCAAGTGTCTACTTTTCATTTGGGCCACGGTAATATTTGAAAAATATGTGATAATAGGCCATTTCAGGGAAGGTCATCACAAAGAATGAAATATTTTCTTTCCCTTTGACACTTGTTTCTAAACTTAATTGTCCAGTCTTCAATGCCAATAAATCAGTTAGCAAGTAATGTTCATCTGTATGAAGATTCGTCTGATTAGAAGATTGAGTCATGTGATCATAATTATGAGTCTTGATCAATATTTGATCATTTAATTTTATGTCGTATTTTTCTATAATTTAAATTATATGTGGTATGAGTAAATTTTATTGTATAATTTATGCTGTGTATTAAATAGTGTGCATAATTTTCTTGTTACAATTACATCGATTTGTTTAAATACAATTTTTTATTCCACACTTGTTTTTTACATAAATATTCGCCAAGCTTCTAAATTATCAAAAAGTGTGTGATTATTCAATAAAACTACAAAATATTGTGTAGCATAACCAGATCAATCAAATCGTAGAGTAAATTTTTTTTGTCCACCTAGCTTTGTATTAGGCGACTCACTATGCAGGGGCGTAAACAGAAAATTTCCGAAGGGGGAAAGGGAAATATATTTGTTTAAAAAATTTAGATGATTTATAATTTTAATTTACTTTAACAATTAAAAAAATTCTTTAATTTACTGACCATTAATACATGGTCTAATATTGAATGGTAAATAATTATCAAATAGCAAAAATTTAAATATTTCTTAGTGATTCATTACTTAATTAATCATAAAATTATATTACTGAATTGCTGAGGATCTAAAATTCTTTGATTTATAATGAATTAAAAATAAACTTTAAATGTCTAGGTACATAAAAAAAAAAAAAAAAAAAAAAAAATATTTATCCTAACATAGAGTTTAAATCTTCTTCAATTCAATGTGGTTACGAGCCAAATTTTTTGATTAGAATAATTGTGGGAAATCGGGTGAAAGGTGGTTTTAAGAAATATATAATTTTTTAGTAGCTAGCAATATGTGCAGAAAGTGTAAGTCAGTCCTCAAAAATTGAGGAAAAATGACAAATTTAGCTTTTTTGTTTAAGTTGGTGTAAATAAAGTTTTTGTGTACGTACTTTTTTTTTCTTTTCTTTTTTACTTTTTTTTTCAATAATTTAAACTGTTATATTTCATTTTGTTTACCTAATTAAGATACTATTCACAAAAAGTAAATTGTTTCGAAATTTTTTTTTAAATAAAACTTTGAATTGCATTAATAAACTTCTTGATTGCCTTTACATATAGAAAATTATGTCACACTTTTAAAATTCACAGAATTAAAAGCTTAATACGTTTCATTTTTAAACTAATAGTTTTAAAATATATAATTAAGCTAATACATATGTCATAACAAAAGTAAAACTTTTAACAATCGATTGCTTGTAAAATATTTCACAAAACGATAATTATTTTGAAAATATTAAAATACAATATAAAACAGTTTCTTATTTCTTTTTTGCAATTGATCGAGAATGATGTAAACATGGCTCTCCTACTCCGATTCCCGTTATTCAGTTGGGCTAGGGACGTCATGTCCGAAGCTCAGTTACTTCCTCTGTGAGCCTCAAGGGGCGCTGCAATCGTGTCACACAATCCCTATCTCTCACCTCTGTATACATCAGCTATATACTCTTTGGTATAACCTTGTTGATGTTTTTTATGGTGTTTGGTCAGCTCGCTTCACAGATTTATGCAGACAAATAACGAATAGGCAGGTTGTGACAGCTGATTACTGGTTTAATGGTAAAATTATTGCTTAAAGAACAGTTTGATAAAAATAAGGCCTTGGTACACATTAGTAATAGGCTTTTATTTTTACGAAAATATGATATAGGAATCGGCATCAAGAATGTACCTTAATACCTATTAAAAAATTTCTTACAACTAAAAACACAGAAAACAGTCCTAAGAATTCAGTAGAGTGTGTGCGACTATATACATATATATATATATATATATATATATATATATATATATATATATATATATATATATATATATATATATATATATATATATATATATATATATATATATATATATATATATATATATATATATATATATATATATATATATATATATATATATATATATATATATATATATATATATATATATATATATATATATATATATATATATATATTTTTTTTTTAATTATTTATATCATTAATGGCTAAACAATTAATATGGACGTCAAAACAAGCTACTATTTGTTTGATGACTTTCCGTGAGTGTAAACAAATTAAAACATGGCTAATTGATGTCTAAATTTTGAAAACCCAGAAGTAAATTTTCAATTTCTTAAAAAGTTAAAAAGCGTTTTTTGTTGTTGTTGTTATTGTTGCTCCAGGCCCACTTTCGTAGCTAGTGCAGTGAAGAAAGATGATACGGCTTGACACTAGTGACCTTCGATCCAAGTGGTGTCATCCAATGATTTTGTGAATGACTCAATAAATCCAATGAATGGTGCCACATCAATGATCTTGGGAAGTGGTACCATCTTGAAAATGACGCCACTTTGCACAGGCTACGGTTTCAGTAATTGAAAAAGTGACCAAGTTCTTAAAATAACAGGTTTATAACAATTAACTTTGAAAAAACTAGGTTTCGTGCACAACATTTTTCACACCTGATACGTTTCAGTTATATATATGATTAACGCGACTGAACCAATTGAAAACTTGGTTCTGTTGCGTTGTAATGAGACTAGCACTTTTAAATCTCCGAAACCTCCTTAAAAAAAACCCTATAATAATGGTTTTATGGTGGAGCCAGCCCGGAGGCACTGATCCACCTATCGAAATGGAGCCTGAAGGGCGGTAATTCAGTGGGGTAAATATGAATGGCACATTAAACAATTAAATAAAAAAGGGGACGGACGGGACAAAAACAAACATACAATACAAAAAAATGCACTTAATAAGAAGCGGTTAAATATTTTTTTTTTCTTTTCTTTTTTTCTTTTCTTTTTTTTCTTTCTCCAAATCTGGGGAAAAACTATGTACAGTAAAATGAGTCAAAAGCTATGAAAACAAGCTGTATAAGTAAGAAGGGGCAATAAAATACGCAGCGCAGGTTAAATATTTTAAACTCCAGGTAACTGGGGAATAACTATGTACAAGAGCAAATTAGAAAAGTCTAACTAATTAATTGAATTTTTTGGCTAGAGTGGCATCTGACAAGCAGAATGCAGCGTACGGGCGGTACTCTGCATCTTCCTTTACTATCTCATAGTCGAAATAGTAGCTAATTACAGGGTCAGCTTTAAGAGCCTTCCTAAAGAAAGTTATATTTAAACTAGCTAAGTGTTCAGCCACTGTTGGTACTCTTAAATCCCTGTGGATAAGGTCGTTCCTAACAAATCTAGAGGCGTCTACAGTACCTCTCAGAACTTTGTTTTGTATTTTCTGCAGCTTAACTGCATCTCTAGCATTGTGTGTGTTCCATGCAGGTGCAGCGTAAGTGAGAATTGGTCTGATGGTACTCAAGTATACCCTCCTCTTGTAATTGAGGGAAAGTGAAGAATTTTTTCCTAGAATAGGCCAAAGTATGTTTAAAACAGCACAGGATTTGTTGTTTACTTTCTTGACATGGTCAGACCAAGTGAGAGTGTTATTGATAGTGACACCAAGGTATTTAGCACTTTGGACGATGGGGATAGTTTCTCCGAAAAGGGTGACTGAGTTATTAAGATCTTTAAGCTTATTTTTAGCCTTAATGCAGAGAATTTGGGATTTGTTAGCATTGATGGAAACTTTCCATCTGGCACACCATTCCTCAATGTGAACAGTTTTGTTTTGGAGATTATTCAAGGTTTGCTGAGGTCTGATAGAAGTTGTGACAATTGCTGTATCGTCTGCATAAAATGCAGTGAGACAATGTCTATCGTCATGAAAAGTAGGGAAATCTGATGTATAAAGATTGTAGAGTGTTGGGCCCAGGATACTCCCCTGGGGTACACCGGCCCTAATAACTCTGTGATTTGAAATAGCTTTACCCACCCTGACCCTAAACAGTCTGTTTTCCAGGTAGCTAGAAATAAGGTGAATAATATCATGTAGAAACTTCAAAGTTATAAGTTTATAGAGCAGCCCCCAATGATACACTCGATCGAACGCTTTTGCGACGTCGAGCATAAGCATTGCTGAGCTCTCTTTTCTGTGTCTAGCAGATCCAATAAATTCTAAGATTCTGACAAGCTGGCCAGTAGTCGATCGATTATGCATAAATCCGAACTGTTCAGCTGGGATGTGAATTAAGAGGGGAAAAAGTCTGTTGGATATTAATCTCTCATAGATTTTCCCTAAACAGGGCAGCAGGCTGATGGGTCTGTGACTTGTAGGATCAACTGGATCTTTGCCAGGTTTGTGTATCAGGACAATGAGAGCCTCTTTCCAAATGGGAGGAAAGTAGCTGAATTTGAGACTAGCATTGTATATGTTTGTCAAAATCTGGACACAGTTGGATGGGATGCCTTTAATCATACGATTGGAAATTTTGTCGATTCCAGGGGACTTCCTAATTTTTAATTTCCCAATAGTATCAGTGACTTCCTGAATATTAATTTGTTGAATTGAATTGAGGAAGGGCCATTGCCTCCAAATATTGATTGTGTTAATGACATGACTTTCAAAACCTTGGTCATTGGGAGAGGTGTTGTTCTGGAACTGCTGTTCCAAAGAATTAGCGAAGGTTTCAGCTTTGTCTGATTCAGTGAAAACAAGGCCATTGATACTTTGGAGTGGGGTCTGGATTGCCTTTTCTCTTTTGAGGGTTCTAGTCATCCTCCAAATGGAGTTGTCCTCAAATTCCAGCGTGGCCAGCCTTTCCTGCCACCTGGACTCCCTATTTGCTTTGGTGTAGACACTGATACATCTTTTGAGGGCATTTATTTCCCTTTTGAGAACTGGGTCTAAGTTCCTCTGCCATTTCTTAATCAGCCTGTTTCTATGCTTAATGAGACCTCTAATTTCAGTGGGGAGGCTCATATAATTATTAATGAAAGGCTTTTCTGTAGTTGCATCTTTGTGAGCAGTGTGGAGGTTTTGATTGAGTTCCAAAATAGCAGTGTCTATGTCAGAAGTGGTATTGAGTTCCGTTTGTGTAAAAGTTTTAGTAGCTAAAGTGTTATAATAAAGATTCCAGTCTGTTTTTGAGATTGTACCAGGATCTGGGTTGGGATGTTTGGCAACTCTAGCAATGACTGGTAAGTGATCTGATGAAAGATTGTTGATAACTTCAGGACTAGAGACCAGATCTGTGTTTGTAACTATGATGTCTAGTATATCTGGAAGGTATCCCATAACAGAGTAGTGTGTAGGTCTGTTGGGAGCCAGAACTCTAACATTGTTGACACCTATGATTTTGTTGAGAATTTGCCCATTCCTATTACTAGCTCTGCAGCCCCAGTTTTTGCTCTTAGAGTTAAAATCGCCACAAGCAATGGTTGGAAAATTTTTTGGGATAAGGAAATCGAGCAGCTCCTTGGAAAGGGTGTTGCGAGGTGGATTATAGATTGCAGAAAATTGGGTAATTTTCCTTCTAACCTCAAGAATGACATTTGTTTCCTCGATGTTATCTGCATTATTCGAGCGAAAGAGAGAGGTGGAAAGAGAGGTTTTAGCAAACACTGCACTACCGCCGCCCCGGTGGTGCAGTCTGTCTGTACGGAAAGTATTATAGTTTGGAATTTTCAGAGAGTTGCATGGTTTAGCATGCGTCTCTGTAACCAGACAAATATCTATGTTGTGAGAGAATAAGAAATCTTTTAGTTCTTCAATCTTGCCAATAAGATTGTTAGCGTTCCAGACCGCTATGGAAATTGGAGCAAAGCTTTGTGTTCTAATGAACATGATTATTGTTAAAGGTAGGCTTATTTGGTTGTGAGTTTTTGAACTCCCTAAGTAAATCTATTAATCCGGACTCTTTGATCCATTTGACCAGGCCAGATAGTTCCTCATGAAGGATCTTAGCTTCATTTTTTGTGTTATTTTCCTCCAGTTTGTCAATTTGGGGAATGTGAAGCTCTTGGTTTACAGTTTGAAAAGACGAACTGTCTTGTCTAATTACATTAGTAATGTTTGGGGGTTTATGCCAAGCATTAGTGGTGTCAGTAATAGTGGAATTTGTATACACCCTTCCCTGTGTGTTGTTCACTTGTGGTATCGTCTGAGTGTTGTTGGAGGGTCTAGGATTGCCTCTATTGGCAGGCTCTGATGGCCTCATGGGGCACCCAATCCAGTTTGCAGTGTGTTTATCGCCGCAATTTGCACATTTTGGATATCCTACATGTGTGCATTGTTTAGTGTGGTGGTTCCCTGCGCATTTGACGCATCTAGAAGGCTTTCTGCAGCCGATCTGACTGTGAAAGTACAGTTGACAATTATGACACATGGTCACCCCTCCTCTACCTTTATAAGATTCTACTGTGATTTTGAGATTCATAATACATTTGAGGTTATGAATATCTCTACCCTTGTCTGTTCGAGAGAGTGTAACAAGGAAGAGAGGCAGCTTAGTTACATTACCATCTCGCCTTCTAGTGAGCTGGCTAACACTTTCTACTGGAAATGAATTTACTAAAAGTGCGTCTTTCAGATCGTCAATGTCTGTGTCAACAGGGAGTGACCTAATAATAACTTTGACTTTTTTGTCAGATGGCAAAACAAAAGAATAGTAAGCTATATTATTTAGTGTAAGGAGTTTGGTTATATGTCTGTGTTGTTCATCTGAAGTTGCCTTAATTTGGAACTTATTCTTACCCTTGTGAGTAGCAGTAAAACCCTCGATTTTATTAAGGGCAAGCTGTTGGTTGACATATTTCCAATTTATCTTTTCATCGTCTATATAAATAGGAGTTCTACAGGTCGTTTTCCTTGGTTGCTGGAACGTAGCACCTGTGTTATTATCAGTGTTTGTGTCTGCAGCAATGTCCTGCGTTGGAGGGAGTGGCTCCGAGGAGCTCATTTCTGATTGGTCGTGTAACTCCTCCCCCTGAAATTCAGGTTGGGACTGTGTTTGTTTATATTGCTCTGAGACTTGGCATAGTGTGGTTGCCTCAATAGAGCTAATTTCAGTGTCATTTTTGTTTGCATTTTGAGGAATATATGTGTCCTCAATTAGATCAGTATGAGCGGAGCTAGAGCTAGGCTCAGAAGGGTCATGAGGGGGGGTGTCAATGTTTTGTTTATCAATAGGCTCTGTGTTGATTATAACAGTTTTTAGCTTATTTGGTTGTGTGTTTTACGCTTAGAGGTTTTATTAGAATTACCATCCCTGTTTATTTCCTCTTTTCTAAACTGGGTGTTATTCCTCGTGGTAGAGGGTTTGTTAATGTTGGAATCCTCATTTTCACTATCCAATTCAGTTGTGGAATCATTATCCAAATTTGCCCTTTCATTCTGAGTTGGGAAGAGTGTTTTATTTTCAGCAGGGGGGTTATCTTTTAACCTTAAAAAGAATACAATTTGCTTTAATAGGTCAGTAAGCTTAATTAGAGATGGTTTCTCAATATCTAATGTGCTGATAGTTGCAGCAAAATCAATAAATGCCTGGTCAACAGGTCTTTTAACTCTATCATCAAAGTAACAATTAAAATTATCCATAACCGCGCAGGGTGGGAAAAAATTAAATTACAATTAACTAACAGATTAGCCTAACAGCGCAGAAGGAATCCTTTGCCTGCAAAAAAGTTGTGGGACCAGGATAAAACCTAGATCCTATCCAATCCTTTTTCAAGGGAAATGGGAGGATGGCAGTTGCCTAACCTAAGCTACGGACGATGCCGCGCTTTAGAGTTCAACACAACTGCCTGAATCTGTGGATTTCAGGTATGGGCTAACTTAACCTATCTTCAACAGCAGCAGAAATCGTCAGTTCATCAGCGAGCACCAGTAGGGAATTCAGTTGAGTAGCAGCCGGGAACGATGAATCGGTAGGATCACGAGTTGACTTCTTATTAGGAAGACAGGAATGATCTCTTGATCGATTAGACTGATCGACGTTGAAGGGACTGACGAATGATTTTTATGTGTGCAATGATGTCCTCCTTCAAAAATCTATAACTATAATAATGGTTTTACGGTGGAGCCAGCCCGGAGGCACTGTTCCACCTATCGAAATGGCAAAATTTAACGAGAGCCCGTTGGATAAAATAGTTACGTTTCTGTTATAAAAAGATATAACAAATTTTTTTACTGGTGATATAGTTTTTTATTTATAATAGAGAAATAATTTGTTGTCAACGGAATATTTGAATTAAATTGAGTACTAAGTCTGACTATAGTGGCTAGAAGTGGTATTGTGCCGTTCCTATGATAAAGATTCGTCCCCGGAGCGTACGAAATCCGCACCGTGGCGTTGAAATCGCTTCCGATGCACGGAAGTGCGAAACTATAGCGAAAGCAGAAGAAATCATTGAGGAGAGAAATCGGCCATCAGAATTAAATTCACGCATTGAATTACTTACAGAATATATCTAGGGTGCACATTTAAGCTTTTTTGAACTTTTCTTTTGCTTAATTAAATTGAAGCAGTTATCAAAGGCAAAAGATGATAAATATATGCATTAATAAGATGCAGAAAGAATCCTTTAAAATGTGTCTGTGTGGTACACAATTACGGGGGCTCGATTTCCTTCACGAAAGAATTGCATTCTAGAGTTAATATAATCAAACTGATCCTTCCAAGATGATTTTATTTAGAAAAGACGAATCTTCTTTATTTACTGTGAATTTTTCACACATACCCATAAATTCAAATACTCCATCCACTCAAATACTCTCTCTATATTATATTTTTATATAAAAAAAAGTTGCGTACCATCTGAAAAAAACTAAATAAAAGAGAAATAAAATAAAAGAAAATATTGAAATTTCATGAAGAATTTTCTCATCTGATTTTAATTAAGAAGGGAAAATCTAATCTTGATTGTGAATTTTTCACACACACATGAATTCAATTTAAAAAAATTGCATACCATCAAATTAAAAGCAAATAAAAGTATTGAAATTTCATATGGAACTTTCTCACCTGATTTTAATAAGAAAGGAAGAATCTTCTTTTTTTATTGTGAATTTTTTACACACACAAACACACATGAATTCAATACTCCATTTTGCAGTTCAATAGTTAATCGAACCAAACTTTTCCTTCTTAGATGATTTTAATTAGAAGAATTTTCTTTATTTATTGTGAATTTTTCACACATACCCATAAATTCAAATACTCCATTTCGCAGTTAATCTAACCAAACTTCTCTCTCTATATTAAATTTTTATATAAAAAAGTTGTATACCATCTAATTAAAACAAAATAAAAGAGAAATAAAATACAAGAAAGTATTGAAATTCATGTGACATTTTTTCATTTGATTTTAATTAGAAAGGAAGAATGTAATCTTCTTTATTGTGAACTTTTCACACACACACTCACACAGGAACTCAATTTTAAAAAAAATGCATACCGTCTAATTAAAAGTAAATAAAAGTATTGGAATTTAACATTGAACTTTCTCACCTGATTTTAATTAGAAAGGAATAATCTTATTTCTATATTGAGAATTTTTCACACACACAAATGAATTCAATACTCCATTTTGCAGTTCAATTGTTAATCTAACCAAACTTTTTTTTTATTTAAAAAAAAATAGCATACCATCTAATTAAAAATAAATAAAAGACAAATAAATGAAGGTATTAAAATTTCATATGAAACTTTCCCACCAGATTTTAATTAGAAAGGAAGAATCTTGTTTATTTATTGTGAATTTTTCATGCACACACATCAATTTAAGGAATTAGGAAGGGAAAATTTATGAGACATTCATCGACAAATTTGGAAAGATACACATTGAAGTAAATATTCATTAAATAATAGTATAATACAATAAAAATTAATTTATACTGTTCTCCTCAACTTGAGTAGTTTCATACGTTTCCTTTTTTGTTCTTCAAACTTATTGTTACTCTTCAAATAAAAATGCATCCTTGTAAGAACATAGAATTTAACAATTCTTTTCGTCAATTCATATTTATGTTCTTTACATCCTACAAATGACAAATTTATTTTGTGAAGAGATTCGATAACATCAAATGTCATGTCCCTGTGTAGGCTAGTTGTGCTGAGACTTTCAGTAAAAATATTTTCCAAGCAGCAAATAAAATCATATAGTTGCTTTGAGGGATACATTAAACCACCCAAGTCGAATTCCTTTGTATAAGAAGACTTTATTATACTTTAAATTATTTAAAGTATAAAAAACCTCCGAAAATGTACTTGATTTCAAGAGACAGAATCCGACAGAAGCAATAGTTGTTTGTAAACAATACAGCGGAGGCGATCGCAGTGCCTCTAGGGGTATTCACCTGATTCGCGACGTATTTTTCTCCCTGCTCCAGTAAGGAACGGCACACTACCCCCTCTAGCCACTATTATAGTCTGACCCCGCAATAGTGAACCATCTGCGGATCCAACAGGTCCACTAAAAACCGATTTTTCACTATATCCAAATTCTTTGAAAAATTACTTTTAGTCTATGAGAGTAAAATTGTCGGCCAGTGATTGTAATAGTATATAATTTGTTTATAAATTTTCAATTAAATAGAAAATTAAATAAATTTTAAAAGGAAAAAACATTTCATAGCTAAAGCTTGATTTTATCCTTACATTCTATGGACGAAATTAGATCTTTTTGATTGAATGCAATTCAACTTTATGAGTTCATGAATTTTTTTATCAACAAATAGCTAAGAATCCGATGTTCTAAATATCCACATTTTCTGCAGAAAAAAAGGATATTCGCGGCCGGTTTCACTTCAAAGATAGAAGATAACGAAATTACAAAATTTTCTTCAGCATCGTTCTTTTGTTTGACTTTCGATTTAAAATATTATTATCTGTAGGAACACCCGATGTGCAAACTTCGTCATTGCAAGAATCAAATTATTCCGGAACATCCATTGGAAAAATATTCACACCATGGTTTTATAGAAAGTGAAGTGCCACGGAATTACTGTTAGGGTTTCTTTGTCGTCTTCGTCCTCTACAGTGGCATATTTTCTTTCCAACATCATTCGAAAGACAAGCGTGTCGGAAACACTTACCAATTGTTGCTGATATGTCACCTGACTTCATTACATTTCCAACAAAATGATTATTTCCAAAAGAGAGATGTTGTTTTCTCTTTTGTTCATGTTTGACAATTTTAACTTTATCCCGTGTTGAAAAATGCTTTATTTTCTATAGAATACATCATTTTTACGAAATTTTTACCTGCTATTGATTGGTTGGTTGATTGTTTTCAGATTATCTGGCGCCGTCAGCAACACGAGGGCTATAATGCGCCGAAACATTCGTCCTTTGACAAGCCAACATTTATTTACAAACACCCATGCCTAACACGGGACTCGAACCCGCAACCTCGCCGTCTAGAAGCTAGCACGCTAACCATTATACCGTTTGGTCGGCATTTAGCTGCTATTGAAAAAACGTCTAGTTATTAAATAAGCGGATATCTAGAACTAGGAAGAGGTGACGAAGAAGAGAGGTTTGTTTCTTCAACCGGGGAAAGGAGAAGAGGAACGTTGCTTAACAAGTTGTTCACCATAGTTAAAGCAGCTGAGAGTGAAGAATGAAATTTGACACAATGTAAAGGAATGCTCTAATTTGCACTACCTCATGCAAGTGTACAGTTGGAGATCTGAAAAAAATCTGTGGAAATGAAATTTGAGTTCACTATAAACTAACTGCCATTTTCTCAGCTGTTCACTATAAGCAGAAAAAATAAAAATAATTAAATGGAAATACGATCGGGATCACAAAAAAAGTTCTCTAAAACCGAGTCTTCACTTTATAACGGGTTCATTATAGCGGGGTTCGAATTAATACGTAATACTTGTTGCATTCTCCTTTTTGTCCAATTTTTTAGAATGTTAGTGGGTTAACAGAAGTATTCTAAAGCGGGGAGAGTTGAATGAGTGGAGTTATCTCGCTCTCCTACTTTTGCTAGATCCCTTTTTACAAGATTAGAGAAGCCGGGCACGTGCATTTGTTGTGATGAAGGTATCTCTGTCAAGATACTTTTAAAAATGAAACTGTCCAAACGTTCATTCACTTTGAAAAAATTTACTTTGGAGTGTCTGCTGAATATTGGTTGCGTTTTAAAACATGTGAATAAAAATATTATGAAATAATTTACATGATAATTTTTTTCCCGTTGAGGACTAAAACTGTTAAAATCTGTATCCCCCTGCGTGTTATAAGGATTTAAAATTTACCATAATCAACAACTTGTTCGAAATTAAATGAAAAAAAAGAAACGAAAAAAAAAAAAAGTAGGATAAGTACTAAAAATGTTAATTCCTTCATGTATCAATAAGAATCCATTTAAGCACAGACAGCGAAGGGATGTCAAAAAGTTTAAGTTTTTGACATTATAAGTCGCGCGGTGGACAACTGTCCCTCACGATCAATTTCTCAGATGACAGCCCATGATCAGAGCCTTCTAAGAGGTTTTTTTTTTTTTTCAAGTTAATTAAAAATATTTTTTTAATTTTTACGTTATTCGGTTCAATATAATGTTTGTTCAATTAATATTCGGGGAAGGGGGGGGGGGGAGGGGCCTTGATAACTGTGCAAAATTTCAAATTAATCCAACATTTTGAATGGTGGAAAATCCGAGTTCAAAGATTTGGTTACATACATAGGAAGCTAATAAAAGCATTTAAGAAAAAGCGTTGGAATGTGTGCTGTTCTTAATTTTCGTTTCGTATGAGAAATTTTTTTTTTTTATATCAAAGTTCATTCATAAAAATGTTCCTGAATAAGTTTTTAATTGGGTAATAATGCAGACAAAAAAAATTCGTTTGATTATGCTTGTACTTCCTTTTCGATTCTTATGAGAGAACATTTTTTTTCTTTCAGGAGTTGATAAATTACTCACGCAAATCACTAAAGAACCAAATTTTATTGAAAATGGTAGTTGAGAAATGTATAGGATAACGCGCCATCTAGTGGTGACTGAGGGAGTGATAAGACTCGCTTCTAAGTATTACCTATGGTATAATGTGTGGAGGGGCTCTATCGTGCATTATAATGGTACCATATTGAAAATGATGCCATTTTGCACAGGCTACGGTTTCAGTAATTGAAAAAGCGAACAAGTTCTTCAAATAACAGGTTCATAATAATTATCTTTGAAAAAACTAGGTTTCGTACACAACATTTTTCACACCTGATACGTTTCAGTTATTCACATGATTAACGCGACTGAACCAATCAAAAAATGGTTTTGTTGCGTTGTAATGAAAGTCGTGTTGACTAGCGCTTAGTAAATACAGGATGAGAACGTGCAGAGCACAGTCTCATCCAATCAGAAGAGACCACTGATTACGTCAAAAATTGGAGTGTTTAGCTGGCAGACCGGTAGGTGGCAGCACGAAAACTTTATTTTTTTAAGAAAATATTTCGTTAAACATTATAGAAGGGTTTATTTGAAATGCGTTGGCATAACTTTATTAAATAGTTGAAAAACTTCCGGTTTTTTTTATACATACCTTTAAATATATAGAGATGTTTTTTCGTAACTATTTCTCACCAGTTCAAAAATTTTAAGATGTCCTAATCAACAAACGTTTCTTAGTCTATAACTTATGAACGATCATGGATACAAAAAAAAGTTGACCTTCAGTAAGCCGAATGTTGAAAACAAATAGATGTAGATTACAAAATAGTTTAACCAAGGATTACTACAAAACTAAACTTGTAGCTTCAAGATAATATAACCAAAGAATTTTAAAGAAATTACAAGTGTTCTTGCCCCCCAATAGATTGGAACGATTCTTTAAAGTGTTATGGCCATTGTGTAGCCCAGAGTAAAAAAAAAAAATCCTATATACCCATAGATGATGAAATCAGCAGTGGTGTAGTTTAAGAGCAGAATTTCACTACCTTTTTACAGTGACTAAAATCAGTCTCTTAATGTCAAAATTCCCAATAAAATTTTTAGAATTGTTGATAGCATTTCACTACCTTTTTATTTTACACCATTCCACACAGGTTGAAATCTCATGAATTAGTCTAGAGTGAGTGTTCACACTAAATATTCCAAACTTAACTAAAACAAGTAATTGTAATAAAAATGTATAAAATTGCACATTAATTTAAAGACTAATAAAAACATCTTGGTTCTTCACAAAAGTATAACTAGTTTTTAACATTTATCACACAACCTGTTATACTTATTAATAATTTCAATATATGTAAGCGGAGAAAGCCTGTGTACCACTTATCTATATATTTAATAGGCAATACGTTTTTTGGGGTTAGTCCGTCCGCCTAAGCTACTCAACCAATTTCAATGATCAAGGTGTCATTTTAAAGGAAATAAGCTGTAGATTTGCCAAAACGTGCCAAAATAATTTATTAACACTTTATTAATTAGTTAAATTTCAATATTTTTCATCATTAAGCTACTACAAAGCCTCAATGATTTTGAATATAAGAATGGCAACATCCTTAAGTAAACAAACCCGCTGCTCGGGGGTTCAACCAACCAACCAACCGTTGCTAATTTTAAAGCTATCCTTACGTATGTAAACAACAAACCCGTTGCTAATTTTAAAGCTCTTTTTAAACTCTTCTTTTCAAAGTAGATTTTTTCTGTTTTTCTGAAGCATTTTTGTATTAGAGTAATTATTATTTTGAAGTATTTCTATCCAGAAAATGCTTCGCGTTGGACGTTGTTCTCTAACGGGGCGACTTATTAGAATAAATAAAAGATATTGGGACTTCAATGTAAGGGCATAACTAATGAAGTTTTAAGTCAGAATGTTGGCGGATAGTATATTTAACTTTCTATTATGAAACTTGCAATTTAGGTGTTTTCTTTATTAGGCCTTCCATTAAAGTTATAAAAATTTGGTTACATTTTTTATGGCTGGCAAACCTATTCGAGCGCAGCAAGATGTTTTAACCACAAATTCGAGCGGCAAAGCCGCTCAATCCGAGCGCAGCGAGGTGTTTGGGGGTTGGCGAGCGTTAGCGAGCAGGGGGCGAAGCCCCCTAGTACCTATTAATTGAAAATTGCTTTAAAAGTATTTGTGTTAAAATAGTTTAAATTATAATTACAGTGATTTGATACCACAATTCACAGGTACAAAAAGATAATTTTGTAACTTCCATCTCCCAATATATATTTAATGAATGACTAAAATACGCAGATACTAGATAATCATTTGTTACCCGACATGTGAACTATTAACCTGTCAACTTTAATACATTTAACAAGCAAAACTTGTGTCACTAGAATACACATTAAAAAAAGAAAACCGTGTTCATTTATAGGATCCAATTTTATTTCCTGTTGCACAGGAATTTGAATAAGATCTTAGTTCTAATCTCGGGTACATTTCAAAACTTCCAGACGGTATCACATAAGTGATTACAGTTATAGAAAAACACATCAAGTAACACTTTTATTTTAAATAATGCAATAGAAAAAACTTTTCTTAAAAATACAAGTAATTGACATTCAATGCATAATTACTGTTATACATAATTCAACGTGTACATGGGTACAATTAAAATACTTAGATCCCATATAAGAATAATGAAACATAATTTTAAAAAGATGCAGGAAAAAATATATGCCTATATTTTTAAGACGCGGAAAATCTGTTTACACGCATATCATTTGCCGAATACACACTACATCATTTCAGTTGTGTTACAATACCTATCTGTAAGAAGAGTTATTACAAGATTACTCATTTTGAGAATCTTTAGATTGCTCAGAATCTTCGTTGTACACGCTACATCCACAAGAGCACCATTCGATCTTTCTTCACATGGTAACTTAGAATTAGGTTTGAGGAATGGTCCGGGCTCCGAAGAGTACTCCTTACACCAGACCAAATGGGGCCTTACGCAAGGAGCTGGCTATCCGCCACCTGACAACCCGCCCGGTGGCTGATCCCCACAGCCTCCAGTTTGTGCAAGCACATGCTGGCCCGGGTACATTATATTTACACATCAAAACAAGTTTTTAGCACTTAAAAAATCTGTTATTTTCTAAACATCAAAATATTTTCCCTTGCAATTGCTTTAGGTTTATAACAGAAATCTAATCACAATAAGAAATCCAAAATATCAATCAAACTAACACAATATTTACTTTGTTTATACACAGCACATTTTCAAAAAAAAATCAAAGCATTTGTATGACAACTATGTTAGAAATTGAAAAACAATTACTGAAGCACAATGAGAAATCCAAAATATCAATAAAACAGTGAAACTAACACAATGTTTACACAAAACACATATTCAAATATGCATGTTCTAACAATTGCTTTAGGGTTTGAAAAACAGTTACTGAAGCACAATGAGAAATACAAAATATCAATGAAACTAATATAATGTTTACACATTACTTAATAATCAAAACTTAACAAATACAAGTAATTGTAATTAAAATGTATAAAACTGCACGTTAATTTAATACAGCTGACTCAATAAAAACATCTTGGTTCTTCATAAAAGTTTAACCACCTTTTAACATTTATCACACAACCTGTTATACTTATTAATTAATAATTTCAGTATTTGTATTAAAACTGTTTAAATTATAATTACAGTGATTTGATACCACAATTTAGAGGTACAAAAAGATCACTTTTAAGTTTTCATTGCGTAATATTTTTGTATCAGCTATTGGCTTTACAGTTAAAGTTAATTCAATAATTCAGGATTACAATTACTTAAAATACATATTATTTTTTTCATACAAATCATTAAAAACTAATCTAAATCCACAAAACTCCAAATAACTTTCTGTGAAAAACAATTTTAACAATAGGAAAAAATATTTCGCTTAAACTAGTATTTCTAACCCTAACTTTATTTGACAAAGAAGCTCTAACTGTAACTTTAGTTGGTTTTCATTTCGAAACCAAAACCCACAAACTTTAAAGGTTTTAGTTTGCAATTTCTAGTACCGGATGCTGTACCAAGTACTACCACAAAGTAAGTACCTTACTTCTTATACTTTGTTCCTAGAAGTTTAGCGTGACTTGAAAACTTGCGATTTTTTTTGCGATCTTCGTCAGTTTCTTTGAACGTCAGTTTGTTGGTTCCTTGATTGTTTTTCTAATTTTCTTTATTAATTATTGTTCATTAATTTATTATTAGCTTCGTAAACATTTTTTTGTTTTTTCTCTTTATAAATTCATTTTCTGATTCGTCACCCAAAGTTGTTTAGTAGTTTGGATTTGTTGGACTACTGTTTGCTTATGTATGTATAGAGTAATTTTATTTATATCTATATGAGAATAGTTTTGTTAATTTATCATGGATAAAAAGTTATTTAAGTGTGACTTGTGTGAAAAAAATTTCACTCGCTGCTCAAGTTTAAAAAGACATTTGAGAACTCTTCATCCTTTTGCATCTCATTCTCAGTTTAATGAAAAGAGAAGTTTGGCAGTATCCTCAACACCTAGGGCATCTTGTGTATGTGATGTGTGTGGAAAAGTATTTTGCCGCCCTGTCCGTGTTCTTCAGCACACAAAAAATGTGCACAAAATTCTGATTAGCCATGAAAAGTCACAACCTTTAGTGACCAAGGGCCCTAAAGCTAACTTAAAGATGCCTTACAAATGTTCCGAATGTGATAGCTCATTTTCCACAAAAAGGACCTTTTCAAGTCATTTTTCTATGAACCATCCAGAAATACAGATTGAGACCATAGTCATGTGCTTTGCAAACCACAACCAGTTCATAAAGTGGAAATTATTAACAGAAAAGAAAACAGCCTCTTCTTACATATTGAGAAACAGATACAAGACAAAGATGGCTGTTATTCATAGTTATGCATGCAATCGCAGTGGAGAATTTAAATCTCTAAGCAAGGGAAAACGGCACATAAAATTGAAAGGCTCTATTAAGAGTGGTTCTTTTTGCCCTGCAAGAATGCTCTATGAAGTGCCGTTAGGTGAAGAGGTTATTACCGTAAGGTTCATCTCTACACATGTCGGACATCAATGCGAGTATGGCCGATTAAGATTACCAAAGGCTGACAAGGATGAAATTGCTGGGCAGCTTCTCTCTGGTATTCCAAAGCAAAATATTTTGCTCAATATATCGGAAAATGTTCTGGACCCAAGTAGACTTGCATTAACACGAATGCAGGACCTTCGGAATATTGCTACTTCTTATGGGGTTAATTCCTTGGAGCAAAGAAATGCTAATGATGTCCTGTCAGTAGAAAGTTGGGTGATGGAAATGCGCAACAGCGAATCGTCTCCAATTTTAATATACAAGCTTCCTGGAGAAGTAGATAAGAAATTCAGTGCCCTGTTAGAAGGTGATTTTGTCCTCGGTTTCATGAATGATGCACAGCTGGAGATCTTCAAAATATATGGCCAAGACATAATATCCATGGATTCCACTCATGGAACCAATATGTATGACATTCAACTGTCTAGCATTGTCGTAAAAGACAATAACTGGGAAGGATTCCCCGTTGCATTTCTTTGGTCTAACAGGCAAACTGAGGATGTATATCGGTACTTCTTTGAAGCTATCAAAGAAAGGCTCGGCAGTATACCAGCACGAACATTCATGTCCGATGACTTTCCGGCATTTTATAATGCATGGCATTCTGTGTTTGGTCCATGCCAGTTTCATCTAATTTGTGATTGGCATGTAAAACGTGCATGGAGTAAGAATCTAAATACTGGAGCACATCTTGTTGTAGATCTGGAAAAGCGACAACAGCTATTAAATGTGTTGTACATGATTATTAATGAAGTTGACGAAATCACTTTCCAACAATTATTAATGAGTGCAGAGAAGGAATTTTCTTCTGATGCTGATACTGCCAGCTTTTGGAAATATTTGTCTGATAATTACCTACACAGAATTAACCAATGGGCAGCATGTCGTCGGCTTGAAGCTAATATTAATACAAATATGTCCATCGAAAGATGGCATAAAGATTTAAAGTACAACTCTGATTTAAAGGGTAAATGCGGTAACAGGTTGGATAAAGCGATTCACAGTTTGATGAAATCTTTGAAAATGAAACTGATGAATCGCTTATCTTCTCTTAGTCGAGGAAAAGTTACCAAAAAAATCAGTATTTTAAGAAAAGCACACAAGCTTGCTGAAGAAACGGATATTGTTGTTTATCAAGAAGAAGAAGGAGTTTGGATTGTGCCATCATTCACAAACATTGGCTTGATTTACAAAGTGCGATGCATACAATTGGATCCATCCCACAGTTGTACAATATTGTGTTGCAAGTGCAATATGTGCATCCATCAAATGCGTTGCAATTGCCCAGAGTCTGCTATCCGTTACAATTTTTGTAAACATATACATTCTGTATGTTTAAAGCAAATGGCAAATCAATATCCAATAATGGAAAATACTACAGGCAATTTGGAAATAGTTTGTAATTCTCAAACTGATAACCAGTTCAAAGAGAAATCGGCTATTGAATCTGAGCTACAGAGAGTTGGCACATCCTCTATGAATGCTGAAGCCAAAAAGGAAGCTCTGGGTATTTTGGCTTTACTTGAGACCAATACTAACTTTGATGAATGTAAACTAATATTACATACTTTGAAAACACTCAAAGGCAACATACAAGCATTGAGAACTAACAAGCCATCTTTACCCCCAGTTATTCAAAGAAATCCCTCAAATAAAAACATTCAACAGCAACGAGTCTTTCCAGCTAAGAAAAAGAGGTCCAAGAAGATAAAAATGATGCCCCAATGCAGCCAAAAGGATGTTCTTGCAGTGATTTTAAAGAAATAACCTAAATATATTCAGTGAGTATATTTAATGCAGTCTTGTACCTATCTAATTTTAAGTAATTTTTTTATTCTTTAAAATTCTAGTTAAGCCCTGTATACTAGTGCTTACTGTGCAAATGAGTTACATTACTATAAAAATGTTAGGAAAAAAAATTTGAGGTCACTATTTGATAAAGCCGAGAAATATTGCTCGATTAACGTAGTGCATTTGTACTGCTGAAAATTTATCAAAAATTACTTGTCAAAGATTCATATCTTTCAAGCATTCTTGTTTACTTCATTTTATGTTTTATTTTAATGAAATATCAACAGCTCAAAGCACACTGCTTGCAGTTTCTATAATCTTTCTTCTTTGCTAAAGAAAACTCTTTGTGGTAATGATATGATCTTTCTAATAACATTTTGTTCTAATGTTGCTACTAATTTCTTTGTTTCCATTTATTTTGTAGGTTCAGTTTCAAGATGCAACTCCATATCAGTAAGATTTTAACTAGCTAAAAACATTCGATGTAGGACTGTTAGTGCTATCTTTGAAAAATTGTATTGTTTGAACATAGGCCTGGTATTTAATTTTCCTCTGAAATATTTTTTGTGTTTGTGTATTGTTGTACAATCAAGTAGTAGTATAAGACTCAATATGTAGGAGACAAAAAGTTAATTTTATTGTTTTATTGATATTTTGAATTTCTCATTGGGCTTCAGTAACTGTTATTCAAACCCTAAAGATGTTGTTCTAACATATATATTTGAATATGTGTTTTGTGTAAACATTGTATTAGTTTTATTGATATTTTGGATTTCTCATTGTGCTTCAGTAACTGTTATTCAAACCCTAAAGATGTTGTTATAACATATATATTTGAATGTGTTTTGTGTAAACATTGTATTAGTTTCATTGTTTTATTGATATTTTGGATTTCTCATTGTGCTTCAGTAACTGTTTTTTAAATCCTTAGTTGTTGTCCTTCGAATTCTTTGATTTTTTGAAAATGTGCTATGTGTAAACAAGGTAAATTATATTATCGATATTGGTTTTATTGATATTTTGGATTTCTCATTGTGCTTCAGTAACTGTTATTCAAACCCTAAAGATGTTGTTATAACATATATATTTGAATATGTGTTTTGTGTAAACATTGTATTAGTTTCATTGTTTTATTGATATTTTGGATTTCTCATTGTGCTTCAGTAACTGTTTTTTAAATCCTTAGTTGTTGTCCTTCGGATTCTTTGATTTTTTGAAAATGTGCTATGTGTAAACAAGGTAAATTATATTATTGATATTGGTTTTATTGATATTTTGGATTTCTCATTGTGCTTCAGTAATTGTTTTTCAATTTCTAACATAGTTGTCATACAAATGCTTTGATTTTTTTTTGAAAATGTGCTGTGTATAAACAAAGTAAATATTGTGTTAGTTTGATTGATATTTTGGATTTCTTATTGTGATTAGATTTCTGTTATAAACCTAAAGCAATTGCAAGGGAAAATATTTTGATGTTTAGAAAATAACAGATGTTTTAAGTGCTAAAAACTTGTTTTGATGTGTAAATATAATGTACCCGGGCCAGCATGTGCTTGCACAAACTGGAGGCTGTGGGGATCAGCCACCGGGCGGGTTGGCAGGTGGCGGATAGCCAGCTCCTTGCGTAAGGCCCCATTTGGTCTGGTGTAAGGAGTACTCTTCGGAGCCCGGACCATTCCTCAAACCTAATTCTAAGTTACCATATGAAGAAAGATCGAATGGTGCTCTTGTGGATGTAGCGTGTACAACGAAGATTCTGAGCAATCTAAAGATTCTCAAAATGAGTAGTCTTGTAATAACTCTTCTTACAGATAGGTATTGTAACACAACTGAAATGATGTAGTGTGTATTCGGCAAATGATATGCGTGTAAACAGATTTTCCGCGTCTTAAAAATGTAGGCATATATTTTTTCCTGCATCTTTTTAAAATTATGTTTCATTATTCTTATATGGGATCTAAGTATTTTAATTGTACCCATGTACACCTTGAATTATGTATAACAGTAATTATGCATTGAATGTCAATTACTTGTATTTTTAAGAAAAGTTTTTCCTATTGCATTATTTAAAATAAAAGTGTTACTTGATGTGTTTTTCTATAACTGTAATCACTTATGTGATACCGTCTGGAAGTTTTGAAATGTACCCGAGATTAGAACTAAGATCTTATTCAAATTCCTGTGCAACAGGAAATAAAATTGGATCCTATAAATGAACACGGTTTTCTTTTTTTAATGTGTATTCTAGTGACACAAGTTTTGCTTGTTAAATGTATTAAAGTTGACAGGTTAATAGTTCACATGTCGGGTAACAAATGATTATCTAGTATCTGCGTATTTTAGTCATTCATTAAATATATATTGGGAGATGGAAGTTACAAAATTATCTTTTTGTACCTGTGAATTGTGGTATCAAATCACTGTAATTATAATTTAAACTATTTTAACACAAATACTTTTAAAGCAATTTTCAATTAATAGGTATAAGTGGTACACAGGCTTTCTCCGCTTACATATATTGAAATTATTAATAAGTATAACAGGTTGTGTGATAAATGTTAAAAACTAGTTATACTTTTGTGAAGAACCAAGATGTTTTTATTAGTCTTTAAATTAATGTGCAATTTTATACATTTTTATTACAATTACTTGTTTTAGTTAAGTTTGGAATATTTAGTGTGAACACTCACTCTAGACTAATTCATGAGATTTCAACCTGTGTGGAATGGTGTAAAATAAAAAGGTAGTGAAATGCTATCAACAATTCTAAAAATTTTATTGGGAATTTTGACATTAAGAGACTGATTTTAGTCACTGTAAAAAGGTAGTGAAATTCTGCTCTTAAACTACACCACTGCTGATTTCATCATCTATGGGTATATAGGATTTTTTTTTTACTCTGGGCTACACAATGGCCATAACACTTTAAAGAATCGTTCCAATCTATTGGGGGGCAAGAACACTTGTAATTTCTTTAAAATTCTTTGGTTATATTATCTTGAAGCTACAAGTTTAGTTTTGTAGTAATCCTTTGTTAAACTATTTTGTAATCTACATCTATTTGTTTTCAACATTCGGCTTACTGAAGGTCAACTTTTTTTTGTATCCATGATCGTTCATAAGTTATAGACTAAGAAACGTTTGTTGATTAGGACATCTTAAAATTTTTGAACTGGTGAGAAATAGTTACGGAAAAACATCTCTATATATTTAAAGGTATGTATAAAAAAAACCGGAAGTTTTTCAACTATTTAATAAAGTTATGCCAACGCATTTCAAATAAACCCTTCTATAATGTTTAACGAAATATTTTCTTAAAAAATTAAAGTTTTCGTGCTGCCACCTACCGGTCTGCCAGCTAAACACTCCAATTTATGACGTAATCAGTGGTCTCTTCTGATTGGATGAGACTGTGCTCTGCACGTTCTCATCCTGTATTTACTAAGCGCTAGTGTCGTGTTGTTACAGTCGTCCTGACATCTTAAAAATAGCTGTGCTTTTTTTATAAAAAGATATAACTCATTTTTTTACTGGTGATATAGTTTTTTATTTAAAATAGGGAAATAACTTGTTGTCAATGGAATATTTGAATTAAATTGAGTACTAAGGTTATAGTGTCTAGAAGGGGTAGTGTGCAGTTCCTATGATAGCGATTCTTCCCCGGAGCTGACGAAATCCGCACCGTGGCGCTGTAATCGCTTCCGCTGCATGGAACAAGCGAAACTATAGCGAAAGCAGAATAAATCATCGAGAGAAATCAGCCACCAGAATTAAATTCATGCATTAAATTACTTACAGAATATTTCTAGAGTGTACATTTCAGCTTTTTTGAACTTTTCTTTTTCTTAATTAAATTGAAGCAGTAATCAAAGGCAAAAAATGATAAATTTATGCAATAAGATGCAGAAGGAATCATTTAAAATTTGTCTGCTTGGTACACAATTACACGGTCCCGATTTCCTTTGCGAAAGAATTGTATTGTGCAGTTCTATAGTTAATCTAGTCAAACTTATCCTTCCCAGATGATTTTAATTAGAAAGGACGAATCTTCTTTATTTATTGTGAATTTTTCACACATTCACATAAATTCAAATACTCCATCCACTCAAATGCTCTCTCTATATTAAATTTTTATATAAAAAAGTAGCATACCATCTAATAAAAACTAAATAAAAGAGAAATAAAGTATGGAAATTTCATGAGGAATTTTCTCATCTGATTTTAATTAGAAAGGGAAAATCTAATTTTTTTTATTGTGAATTTTTCACCCACACGTGAATTCAATTAAAAAAAATTGCATACCATCTAATTAAAAGTAAATAAAAGTATTGAAAATTCATACGGAACTTTCTTACCTGATTTTAATAAGAAAGGAAGAATCTTCTTTCTTTATTGTGAATTTTTCACACACACACATATGAATTCAATATTTCATTTTGCAGTTCAATAGTTAATCTAACCAAACTTATCCTTCCCAGATTAGAAGAATCTTCTTTATTTATTGTGAATTTTTCACACATACCCATAAATTCAAATACTCCACTGTGCAGTTAATCTAACCAAACTTCTCTCTCTGTATTAAATTTTTATATAAAAAAAGTAGCATACCATCTAATTAAAAGTAAATAAAAGTATTGAATTTGACATGGGACTTTCTCACCTGATTTTAATTAAAAAGGAAGAATATTTTTTCTTTATTGTGAATTTTTCACACACACATGAATTCAATACTCCATTTTACAGTTCAATAGTTAATCTAACCAAACTTATCCTTCCCAGATGATTTTAATTAGAAGAATCTTATTTATTGTGAATTTTTCACACATACCCATAAATTCAAATAATCCACTGTGCAGTTAATCTAAACAAACTTCTCTCTCTATATTAAATGTTTATATAAAAAAGTAGCATACCATCTAATTAAAACTAAATAAAAGACAAATAAATGAAGATATTAAAATTTCATATGAAACTTTCCCACCAGATTTTAATTAGAAAGGAGGAATCTTGTTTATTTATAGTGAATTTTTCACGCGCACACATCAATTTAAGGAATTAGAAAGTGAAAATTTACGAGACATTCATCGACAAATTTTGAAAGATACACATTGAAGTAAATATTCATTAAATAATTGTATAATACAATAAAAATTAATTTATACTGTTCTCCTTAACTTGAGTAGTTTCATACGTTTCCTTTTTTGTTCTTCAAACTTATTGTTACTCTTCAAATAAAAATGCATCCTTGTAAGAACATAGAATTTAACAATTCTTTTCGTCAATTCATATTTATGTTCTTTACATCCTACAAATGACAAATTTATTTTGTGAAGAGATTCGATAACATCAAATGTCATGTCCCTGTGTAGGCTAGTTGTGCTGAGACTTTCAGTAAAAATATTTTCCAAGCAGCATGCCAGTGCTTGTTTATGAGGCAATAACTTAAGTTTTTCATCTAAGCCATGCTCAGCAACTTGTTTCATTTGACATTTTATATGTGAAATGCACCCTTTAAAGTTTTTAACCTTTAACTTCAACGCATTGTTACGTCTACGATTAGAGCTGTATTTTGTACACATTTTTAAACGTTTAGCTGGTTTCTTTCTCTTACTTTTGGAACGTTTGTCAAGTAATTGTTTACGCGCACATTTACATAATAAACATATGCTTAAAGAAGTGCGATCCACAATACCCTTGCATGACTTGTGTCGTAAGACATTATCCTGAATGTGAAAGTCATTTGGATGAACTTCCACTCCAGAAAATTCATTTAGAAATCCTGCCCCTTTACACAATGTATAAGCATTCACATCAATCAACAACTTTTGTAGATCATCCACAGTCAAGAGAATTTTGTCTTTTACTGTTGTGCGGGCATTAGTGTAAATAGAACGAAGAGCAGTTTCATCTTCAAGTTCTTTTACAATAATAAGCCTCTCGGGTTTTAAAATTAAATCAACAGGTCCATTTATATTAATATATGTCCATAGAGCAAAAGAGTAAACATTTCTTTGGTTTTGAAAAATAACTTTTGTCCAATATTCGGAGGGCAGATTTGGATCAGAGAAAAGGCAATTTTTTTCATCCAGTATAACATTGCTTTCATCGATTCTTGTCTTCTTGGTGTCAGGCTCCCGACATTTTGGATTTCGTTTTTCTGGTAATTTCTTTGTGTAGTAGCTGGGGAGTTGTGGATATTCTGTAGGAATGGCACCGTCAATCAATTTTGGCTTACCTCTTCGAATTAAAACTTCCGCTCCATTTATCACATGCCTGTAAAAACGTTCTATACATTCTTCTTTAAAATGCTTCTAGCACACATCATACACCCCAAGCTCTTTATTCTTCCTTGGAATCATATTCATCCATTTTTGAAGTAGTTCAACATCTTTTGGAACATTGAAAAGCGAATTTTTTTCGGTATTGCTCTTGTAACCAGTTGTACACTTCGGAACGAAACAACTTCTATTAGATTTTCGTTTCTTAGAACCGATTCATCGGCCTCCATAGCCTTTAAGAAGTATTCCTTGAAATGAAAAAATTATTTTAAATTATATTAGGTACAAAACAAACTCCGAAAATATAGTTAATTTCAAGCGATAGAATCCGACAGATGCAAAAGTTGTTTGTAAACAACACTGCGAAGGTGATCGCAGCGCCTCTAGGGGAATTCTCCTGATTCGCGACGTATTTTTCTCCCCGCTCCCATAAGGAACGGCACACTACCCCTTCTAGCCACTATACTAAGGTCTGACCCCGCAATAGTGAACCATCTGCGGATCCAACAGGTCCACTAAAACCGATTTTTCACTATCCAAATTCTTTGAAAAATTAATTTTAGCCTATTATTGTAAAATTGTCGGCTAGTGATTGTAATAGTATATAGTAATTTGTTTATAAATTTTCAATCAATAGAAAATTAAATAAATTTTAAAAGAAAAAAAACATTTCATAGCTAAAGCTTGATTTTATCCTTACATTCTATGGACGAAATTAGTTCTTTTTGATTAAATACAATTCAATTTTATGAGTTCATCGCAAGATTCGAATTATTCCGGAACATCCACTGGAAAAATATTCACACCATGGTTTTATAGAAAGTGAAGTGCCACGGAATTACTGTTAGGGTTTCTTTGTCGTCTTCGTCCTCTACAGTGGCATATTTTCCTTCCAACATCATTCGAAAGACAACCGTGTCGGAGACACTTACCTATTGTTGCTGATATGTCACCTGACTTCATTACATTTCCAACAAAATGATTATTTCCAAAAGAGAGATGTTGTTTTCCATTTTGTTCATGTTTGACAATTTTAACTTTATACCGTGTTGAAAAATGCTTTCTTTTTTATAGAATATTTAATTTTTACGAAATTTTTAGCAGCTATTGATTGGTTGGGTGATTGTTTTCAGATTATCTGGCACCGTCAGCAACACGAGGGCTATAATCCTCCGAAACATTCGTCATTTAACAAGCCAACATATATTTACAAACACCCATGCCTAACACGGGACTCGAACCCGCAACCTCGTGGTCTAGAAGCTAGCACGCTAACCATTATACCATTTGGTCGGCATTTAGCTGCTATTGAAAAGACGTCTAGTTATTAAATAAGCGGATATCTAGAACTATGAAGAGGTGACGAAGAAGAGAGGTTTGTTTCTGTAACCGGGGAAAGGAGAAGAAGAGGAACGTTGCTTAACAAGTTGTTCACCATAGTTAAAGCAGCTGACCGTGAAAAATGAAATTTGACACAATGTAAACGAATGCTCTAATTTGCACTACCAATTCATGCAAGTGTACAGTTGGAGATCTGAAAAAAATCTGTGGAAATGAAATTTGAGTTCACTATAAACTAACTGCCATTTTCTCAGCTGTTCACTATAAGCAGAAAAAATAAAAATAATTAAATGGAAATACGATCGGGACCACTAAAAATGTTCGCTAAAATCGAGTGTTCACTATATAACGGGTTCATTATACAGGGGTTCGAATTAATACGTAAGACTTGTTGCGTTCACCTTTTACCTTAATTGTTTGTCCAATTTTTTAGAATGTTAGTGGGTTAACACAAGTACACTAAAACGAGGCTAGTTAAATGGGTGGAGTTATCTCGCTCTCCTACTTTTGCCAGATCACTTTTTACAAGATTAGAGAAGCTGGGCACGTGCATTTGTTGTGATGAAGGTATCTCTGTCAAGATACTTTTGAAAATGAAACTGTCCAAACGTTCATTCACTTTGAAAAATTTTACTTTGGAGTGTCTGCTGAATATTGGTTGCTTTTTTAAACATGTGAATAAAAATATAATTAAATAATTTACATGATAATTTTTTTTCCTGTTGAGGACTGAAACTGTTAAAATCTGTATCCCCCTGCGTGTTATGTTGCGAAACACAACTCAACTCAACTCAATTTTGTAAGAAAGTTTCGGTTCTTGTTTTGATTCTTAAAAGTTTTTGTTCGTGTTTGTAAAAGAGTGATTGCGTAGTAAATGGAATGTTCTTTTCTTTGAATCAGCGTGTCTGTTTTATTGCTTATCTTATCCATAATATGAATCCTTGCTATGTTTGTTAAATAGTGGCGTCCGTGACAGTTGTGTCGCTCAAAAGGGAAATATAAAGGTTGCCTACCTTTATTCACAGCGACGGTTCGATTTCTTCTTGATTCCGACGTCGGGCGGGCTGGCTTAGATCTTGAATAACTAAAAATAGCTAAATAATTCCTGTATTAACATAGATGATCAAATACCAATAAGACGAACACAACTACGTTTATTTACAAAAAACGAATCTCCAACACCAACTTATTTTCCGTTACAGTTACAGTTAAATGCGACATCCTCCCACCTTGCGAACTTTGGAAAAAAGTTCGCAACCAACAGTCACTATGTAAAGTCAAAGGTCTAGTTTCTTTACAGGTTTCACTACTCTTCCACTTCTGGTTATCTGGCTGGGACAGTCCACTGGAGGCAAAGTCTCAATCAATGCAGATCTCTCTTCCTCGTCTGCTTCTAAAGGATAAAGTCTCTGGTATGGTCGAACAAGTTCTCCAGTGGCAGTTTTTACCCTAGCAACACGAGGATTCTTATCTTTTCCTAAATAGATCTCTAGGACTTTGGCCATAGGCCAGTCGAGTCTTTTTAGATTGTCGCTTCCCACAAGAACAACTTGACCAACCTTGAGGGTGGTGGGGGATTTGAGTTTGGAGTTTTTCAATTGACCGAGGTATTCTAATCTGAACCTTTTCATTAGATCTTCTTTCAGCTTCATCCGATAGCGGAGTCGTTTATTCAAATGAGTAGAATCGAATATATCTAATTCGGGAACAGAGCCGCAACGGATCTCTTTTAGAAATAATGATGGAGTTAAAGGTTGCAGATCTTCTACATCTTCTGAGAGATAAGTAAGAGGACGGCTGTTTATTATGTTCTCTGCTTCGCATATCGTAGTGTAAAGCTCTTCGTAGTTCAGTCGGGCACGTCCAAGTACTCTTCTTAAAATTCGTTTGACGATTCCGATGAGTCGCTCCCACCATCCACCCCACCAAGGAGCGGATGGAGGGATGAAAATCCATTGAATTCTCTTAACTGAAGCCATTTCCTCTACTTTTTGCCAGTCTATGGATTGAAATACGTTGTTAGCACCGGTGAGATTTGTCCCGTTGTCCGAGTAGACATATAGGGGTCTTCCCCTTCTTGACACGAACCTTCGGAACGCAAGAAGAAATGTTTCAGTACTCAGTGAAAGGACAAGCTCGATATGCACCGCTCTGATGACAGCGCACGTAAAAAGCACAAACCAAACTTTTCCACCATCCTTTAAATACAGTGGTCCCCCTAAATCGATTCCTGTTATTTCAAATGTTGCTGCATCTCTGATACGTTTCTCAGGTAGAGGCGCTGGTACAACTTCTGCTCTCGAAGCTTCGAATCTCCGGCAGTTCTTGCATTTTCTTAAAACTTTTCTGACCGTTTTTCTACATTGTAGAATCCAGAAGTTTTCTCTCAATGGCGCCATCAAAGTGTGTACTCCTGCATGATGGCTTCTTCTGTGATGCTCTAATATCAGTAAATGAACAACAGGATGCGTGCTGGGGAGGACTATAGGTCTTTTGAAACTTTCGGTGTCGTTGTATCAGACGGGTAGTCACACGAATCAAATCTTTATCATCCAACTGTGGTCGCAGGGGCTTCAAGATGGGATTGGAGATGGAAATAAAGGCTTCTCGTTGTATAGCTTTCAGTAGCATTAACTCGGCTAACTTGATTTCTACAACAGTCAATGGCAAATAATTACGTTCTGAAGCAAGCTTTTTGGCATTAGCACAGAATCTCTTCATCCAGGCAATAGTTCTGATCAACTTGGAGTAAGAAGAAAGTCTGGTGTGATACCAAGGTATCTCCTTTTCTGTGTTTGTAGCTACCGTCTTTCTTCTTTCTCGATTTAAAGTTTCTTCATCAACCTCAATTTGAGATTTCGGCCATTCTTCCCTAGGAGCTCTTAACCATTCTGGACCAAGTAGCCATCTGGTTTCTATAAGGTGTTTGATTGTACTTCCTCGAGAAGGGATGTCCGCTGGATTATATCTGCCTGGTAAGTGATGCCAGTCATCAGGATGAGACAATTTCCGAATTTCTCTTGCTCTATTGGCGACGAAAGTGGCCCAACAGTCTTCCTTCTTTATCCAGCTGAGGGCGTTACTGGAATCAGTTCAATAATGCGTTTCAATATCTGGTCTTTGAATGTCCTTCTTCACATTCTCAGCTAAGCGAACAGCGATCAGACATGCCAAAAGTTCCAATCGAGGAATCGTGATTGGTTTCAATGGACATACACGATTCTTGGCACTGACAAATTCACACGACACAGATTCTTCAGTTTCAACTCGGATGAAAATGCAAACAGCGTAAGCACATTTGCTGGCATCGGCGAATACATGTAAACTGCAATATCTCAAGGGAAGTTCTCTCTTCAACAACCATCGAGGGATGGAAACGTCTTTCAAAGATGCAATTTGTTTCTTCCAATTCAAAAATGTTTTCGAGATATCTTCAGGTAGTTCTTTATCCCAAGGTATGTTTGACCTCCAGCATTCTTGAAGTAGCAGTTTAGGCAACAACGTAAATGGACAGATGATGCCTAGAGGATCATAGATTTGTTGCGCAGTAGCCAAAATTTTCCTCTTCGTGACCGGGCGAAAATCTTCCATCTCGTAATGACTTGTGTTTATGTACAAAACATCTTTGGAGAGATCCCACGTCAGACCCAAAACTGATACCAAATCTCCTTCTTCGTTTTCTTCTGGCTCATTGATGACATTCGGAACACGGTCAGACTCTGAAATGCAGTAATTTCTTCTCCATCCTCTCAAATCAAATTTTCCAGATCGTAGTAACTCCCTGGCTTCTTCAATGAACAGCTCACAGCCCTCAACAGTGTCGAAACAAGCAAGGCAGTTATCTACATAGAAAGAGTCCATTAACTTCAAGGCAGTGTCCTAAAAGTGAGGAGGAGCCGTCTCCAGATGATGTTTCAAGGTGGCATTCAAGAGGAAAGGACTACACTTTAAACCGAAGACAACTCTGCAGTGACGATACGTTTTCAATTTAGTTGCATCACCGTCTTCCATCCAGAGAAATTTTAGATAGTTCCGATCTGATCCAGAAACACTGATTTGAAGAAATGCATGTTTGATGTCGGCGGTAACAGCATATTGCTTCATACGAAAACGAGTAAGGACTGTAGGAATGAGTTCCAGGAAATTAGGCCCCTTGACAAGACATTCATTCAAAGATGGTGATCCTCTGATGTGCGCCGAGGCATCAAAAACAGGCCTAATTTTGGTGGTAGCTGAATTCTTCACGACAGCTCGATGTGGAAGAAAATGTCCAGGTGAGGTAGAATTTTCCAAACTAACTTCTTCGATTACTCCTTCCTTTTGCCAGGAATGCAAAACGTTTTGATAAGGTTCCAAAATATTAGCTGCTTTCAATCTAGCAATTGTGGTTTTCAATCTTCTTTCAGCTAATTCTCTCCCTTCAGGAAGATCAGGATGAAATTGGAGCCAAGGAAGTTTTACTTGGTATCTTCCCTCTTCTCTAAACTTCAAGTTGTTTTGAAAATGTTCATAAGCTGCCTTGTGTAATTCAACTTCAGTTTTCCGTTCAACTGGATCCGTGATTCCTATTCTGTCTAAACTCTTCAAGTCTGGCAAGTTTATGTCCCGAGTGTGCAGGCAAATAATGGACAAACAAGATTCTGAAGTCTGTGTTTTTTGTGGAATTTTCCCCATAAGCGTCCAGCCAAGATAAGTACCCACGGAAACAGGTCCAGCATTTAAGTTATGAACTTTCCCATTCAAGAGTTTTCCTGCCACATCCGCCCCAATCAGTAGGTGAATATCAGAATCAGCTTCGCAATAGGAACTCGTAACGACATCAGTCAAATGTATGTCCATCTTACGAAGATCTTTCATCCACGGTCCATGTGGGGTCTTCTTTATATCGCCGCATATCTTGTCTTGTTTGAGAGCTTCAAAATTGCAATTATAACTCTCGTCCATACTCGTTAAATACACTCTAATGCAGCGATGTATTTGTTGAGGAGTTTCATGTCCACCAAATAAACTGGGTATAATAGGAAGTTCTCTTACACATTCATAGTTCATTAATTCTACTGCTTTAGAACTTATGTACGAGTGTTGACTGCCTGTGTCGATAAGGGCTCGAATAACGTGTCTAGTGTTTTTACCCCTAAGATATACTTGTAACGTTTGCAATAATACTACTGCTCTATTAGATTGAGTCGACAGAGCTTGATCTTTATTCGGAATACTATTTGATTCTTCAACAACTTTAAAAGTGCCTATCTTGCCTTCACGAGACGTATTTGGACACATAATTGTACAATGAAATTTGTGGCAACAAAAACACTTAACTTTACTATAGCAATGCTTAGATAAATGGCCTTTCTTCAGACACTTAAAACAGCATGCAGCCTTCCTAACTAGGTCACGCCTTTCATCTAAACCCATACCTTTTGCTTTATTGCAATCAGCGGAATTATGTTTCTTAAAACAGAAAATGCACGAATTTTCATTATTTTCATTGGTATTTAATAACCCTGAAGCAGTCGGAATATTGCAATTATTTTCACTAATACACCGCTTGAGAGATTTTCTATGTGTTTCTTTTCCATAATCAAAAGAATTTTTAGCTATCGCTAATCTTTGTTCACCATCTACCTCAGACTTCAAAAATTCCATAAGTGCAGTTAATTTATTTATATCCTCTTTTCCTTTACTCGTGGATATAACGGAACTAATTTGGCGCTCCCATATTTTCAAAATTTCGCCGGGTAGACAACTTTCGACAAGGGGGTACAACATGGCAGCATATTTATCCGAAGTAACACCCAACGTGCCTAAAGCTCTTAAATATGCTTCAATTTTATCATAAAGTGTAACCAAACTACATTTATTATGATTCAAAACTAAAGTTAACAACTCCCTCACATAAACTTCAATCAAAAGTTCATCTTTCCCAAAGCGCGATTTCAGGCATTCAACTGCGAGCGGATAGTTTTCATCTGTGGGGGGGGGGGGGGTAGCTTTCTACAAGTTCGCGAGCACGTGACCCCTCGGCGGTACTCTGAATAAGATACACGAATTTATCTCCAGCCGATAAATCAGAATCCTCGTCGATTTTCTTAAACAAACTCCAAAACCCAATCCACCCTTTTATCGATCCATCGTACTTGGGTAACTCTATTTTTGGAAGTTTTACTGTTCTTTTAAAAACGGCATCTAGTTCGACATTAGACGACAAACGCGCAGACGTATGTGGTTGGTTGGTACCTTTCTGCAAACGTTCAACTTTCGTTCGGAGCGAAACAAATAAATCACAATATGAAGTTATTTTTTCATATTCGTTTTCAAGGTCCTCTGGTTTGATTGCAGAATCTTTCGATAGCAAGTGTAGCATCCGATTGTCAGCGGCTTCTAGTTTGGCGAATTTATCGCTCAAAAGTGAAATCGAAACATTCAATTCTTCTAAATCTACCGTTTCCGAACGTAAAATTTCTTCTACTTTCTTTGCTGACCTAGTAAAATTGGATCTTAATGGAGCTCTATACTTTGTGAGCTGATCTTTACTAAATTCATCCATGTTTCCTAATTAATATAGCCCTTTTTAATAACCCGACGTCCCTGTTCGGGCGCCAGAAAATGTGTCGCTCAAAAGGGAAATATAAAGGTTGCCTACCTTTATTCACAGCGACGGTTCGATTTCTTCTTGATTCCGACGTCGGGCGGCCTGGCTTAGATCTTGAATAACTAAAAATAGCTAAATAATTCCTGTATTAACATAGATGATCAAATACCAGTAAGACGAACACAACTACGTTTATTTACAAAAAACGAATCTCCAACACCAACTTATTTTCCGTTACAGTTACAGTTAAATGCGACATCAGTGAAAGTATGGAAAAAGTGAAGGCAATTAGAAAGGCACTACGCACGGCTTTTACCGTGTGTGCGAATACGATTCAAGATGAATTGAACAATGAACAATCACTCTCGGATCTGCAAGCTTTGCAAAACAAGCTTCGGGATAAATTTGATCGTCTGTGTGCCGCGCAGGAGGAAGTATCCAGTACCCTCATGAGTGATGAAGCTTTGGCGATCAAATATGAAGGGGATTTTGTGACAGCATGGAATATAGTGACAGGTATTTGACTGTATCTGCTATGTTGGAAACGTCGATAGCTAATTTGTCCACCGTTGTACCTGCATCGGAGTACGCTGAATCTACAGGAGGAAAACGTCGCTTCAAGTTACCGCGATTAGAATTGAAACGTTTCAGCGGCGATCCCAAAGAATATTTGGCCTTTTGGGCACAATTTGTCAAAATCCATGAAGATGAGGACATTGTTGAGGAGGATAAATTCCAATATTTGTTGCAATGTGTTGTTCCTGCCTTAAAAGCTGCAAGACTGGTTGAGAGTTTCCCACCAACCAGGGAAAATTATTCTAAAGTGATTAAACAGCTTACTGAACGATTTGGCCGTGAAGACCTTCTCGTCCAAATATACGTTAGAGACTTGCTGAGTATAGTGATGAGGAATGCATCGGGAAAATGCAAAATTGACTTATGCGAACTCTACGACCTTCTAGAAGGCAAGTTAATGGCTTTGGAAAGCCTAGGGAGAACAAAAGAAAAGTTTGCGGACTTTCTAGAACCACTTGTGGAGTCGTGTTTGCCCGAAACCGTACTACGTGAGTGAGAGAGGAGCCGCTCCTTGGATGAGTCATCCCGCAGTTCTACTGATGAAGATTCCCCCAGGCTTTCCAGTGTGCGTTCCTTGGAGAAGCTCATGTTCTTTCTACGTGGAGAAGTTCAGAGCGAAGAAATGATATTACTCGCTCGCTCTGGACCTGGTGACCCGCAGAAGAGTATTTCGGAAAGAAAAAATAGTAGTGTTGTGCAAATGAATCCCACAAGTGCAGTGTTAATAAATTCAGGTAAGGAAGAGGGGTCCGGCAAAATTCAGTGTATATTTTGTAGTAAATATCACTTAAGTTCTGAATGTTTTTTAGCTCGCAAAATGTCTTACAATGATAGAAAGAGTATTATTATGAAAAAAAGAGCTTGTTTTAAATGTTTAGGTTTTGGCCACATGAGTCGTAATTGCAGACGCACAGTTAAATGTCTACAGTGTGAAAAAGGTCATTATATTTTAATGTGCCCTCAGCGTGACGATACACCTTCAGACCGTAGTACTACTGCTGAACCAGAAATTAGTAATGTTCTGGCCAATCAATCTGTGTCAGAAAATATTTATTTACAAACTATAGCTCTTAAAGTAAATGGTAATGGTCGTGAACAGATTGTCCGGGGGATGTTAGATACAAGGTCACAAAAATCCTATTTAACTACTAGAATTATTAAAAATTTGCAATTGCGACCAAAGTCAAAACAAACCATAGTACACGGTTTGTTTGGGGGGGAGAGAAAGTAAACCCCGTGAACATTTTGTATATAAAATTGGAATACAAGGCTTGAGTAATAATTTTAAGTGTTCAATAGAAGTACTTTCCGAAATTAAAATTTGTGGGGTTGTTCCTAAAGTGAATGACTTATCAGCACTAATCGAAATAAAAGAAAAGGGTATTGAGATATCAGATTTACTTATACCTGATCATGAAGTAGATTTACTTTTGGGGGCTGATACGATCAGTTCAATTTTAACAGGGAAATGTACCGATTTGAATTCTGGACTGATTGTTGTAGATACAAAATTGGGATGTACAGTTATGGGTAAAGTCACAAATGGAATTTGTGAGGAACACAAAGTCATATCAATGCCTGCTTTATATGAAAATAATTTGGATTCTAATGTTTTAACTTTGTTGACATTGCATTCGTGTGCTTTAAATATAAAAGAGTTATGGGATCTTGAAACGTTGGGAATTCGGGACCCGATGGGAAATAATGAAAGCAAATGGCTAGTGGACTCAATAAATCAGTTTGAAAACGATTTAAAAATACTTCCAGATGGAAGATATGAATTGCTTTTACCTTTTAAGGGAGGTTTTGATGTACCTAGTAATAAATCTTTAACTGTTAAAAGGCATAGACGAATGTGTCAAAATGGGGTTAATAACAATTATTGGGAAGAATATTGCGCTGTTTTCAAGGAATGGGAAAAGTTAAATATTATAGAAAGAGTTCCAGATGTGGACTTGGATAGAGAAGCCCATTACTTACCACATAGACCCGTAATAAAGCTTTCAAGTCAAACTAGTAAGGTAAGGCCGGTGTTTGATGCTTCATCGAGAGAAATGAATCAACCGTCCTTAAACGATTGCTTATTGAAGGGCCCCAATTTAATTGAACTCATTCCGGACATTATTGATAGGTTCAGGTCGTATCCGATTGGTTTGTCGTCGGACATTGAGAAAGCATTTCTGCAACTGAGTATCGCACCAGAACATAGAGACTATTTAAGGTTTTTTTATCCTTCACAAAATGAAGAGATTGTTTATCGTCATTGTAGAGTAGTATTTGGTGTGAGTTCAAGCCCGTTCCTATTAGCAGCTTCTATAAATCATTTGCTTGATCATTCATCTCCTGAATATGCTGAACTTATATTAAAACTAAAGCATTCCTTCTATGTAGACAATTGTGTTAGTGGAGTATTTAATGTAAATGAAATGGATAATTTTATTTCAGGGGCTACGAGTGTTATGGCCAAGGGGTGTTTTAATTTGAGGAACTGGGAGAGTAATGTTGCAGGGCCAAATGTTTTTAAGAGTACTGGAGACACAAATTTATTGGGTCTAATTTGGAACTTGGATAGAGACACACTGAGATGTTCTATAGGTAATGAACAACTCCAGGGTATTGTTGAAGTTACTAAACGATCAGTACTGTCTAGATGCAGCAATATTTCGACCCTATTGGTATTTTAACAGCTGTCACTTTGTTACCCAAACTTTGGCTACAAGAAGCGTGGAAACTTAAATTATCTTGGGACGATCCTCTGCCACCTGAGATGTGCAAAAAATTCTGTAGATGGCTCCAAGAAGTGAAATGCTTAAAAGATATAGAAATCCCTAGATACATTGAGATTGGTGAAATATCGGAACTACATGTTTTTGTAGACGCTTCCAAAAATGCGTATGCTGCTTGTATATTCATTAGGTCTATAACGAAAACAGGGATTAAGTTACATTTAATTAAGGCCAAGTCAAGGGTAGCTCCTACGAAACCCGTTTCAATTCCTAGATTGGAACTATTAGCGTGTTGTGTAGGTGCACGATTGGTTAAATCTGTTCAAGGGGCTTTGGATATGCCGAATTTAAATATTACATTTTGGACTGACTCTATGGTAGCTTTATATTGGATTAAAAACTATGGGGAGTGGTCAATGTTCGTGTCCAATAGAGTAAAAGAGATAGGAAAAATAACGTCTCCGGACAATTGGAGGCACGTTCCCGGTACGTTGAATCCGGCAGATGTTCTTTCTCGTGGGTGCTCCCCGAGTCATCTGTTGGATTCAGCATGGCTTAATGGTCCTGTGTGGCTGCAAGAAGACTCAAGAAAATGGCCAGTAACTGACATAAAGTGTGAGATTAAAGAGGTCAATGTTGAAAGGAGGAAGGTTAAACTTTGTAACCTTAATGTCAAAGATAGCTTTCCTTGGTATTCACAAAGGTTTACAAATTATCACTCTATGGTCAGATTGACAGCATGGATTAGAAGATTCATTAGTAACTGTCGTACGACATCTGACGATAGAGCTGTAGGTGAATTGTCAAGTTCTGAAATTGACAAGGCAGAAAAAATTCTTATTGGCTCAATACAAAGAGAATTTTCCCCTGATCCAAGTTGTATTCCGATAATTAATGTCTTCAAAGATGAAGATGGGTTAATACGCGTTAAGACAAAAATAACTGAGCGGAAAGATAACCCTTGTTTTTTAACACCTATCCTCCTTCCAGAAAATTGCCTCTTAACTTTGAAGTTAATTGAATACCTACATAAAGTAAATTGTCATGCGGGTACCCAAATATTACTTTCAATTATTCGAGAAAAATTTTGGATTTTAAAATCTAGGAAAACTGTTAGAAGTGTGATAGGGAAGTGTGTAACCTGCCGCAGATATAGTGCAAAACCAGCTGTTAGTGCGCCTGTTGCTTTACCTGCAGACCGTGTAAGTGAGGCTAATGTTTTTGAGGTTATAGGGATAGATCTGGCCGGTCCTCTCTTCCTTTTGAATGGTGAGAAAGTGTGGATTGTGTTATTTACATGTGCGGTCTTCCGAGCATTGCATTTAGAACTTGTGACTTCACTCTCAACGGAGAATTTTCTACTAGCTTTTCGTCGATTTATCGCTCGAAGGGGAAGACCAAAGACAGTGTACACAGACAACGGTAGTAATTTTAAGGGTGCTGTTACTGAATTCCAAAAGCTGGACTGGGATAAAATTGAACGCGAGACAGAACTTCAGTGTGTGAAATGGAAGTTCATCCCACCCACTGCTGCTTGGTGGGGAGGGTGGTGGGAGAGACTTGTAAGAGTGATTACAGATCTTCTGAAACGCACTCTAGGAAAGTCAATTTTATCTTACGAAGAGTTACTGACAGTCTGTTGTGATTGTGAATCGATTATTAATTCCCGTCCATTGACTTATGTGTCAGAGGATTCTGAGGACTTGGTTGCTATTACACCAGCCATGTTTCTAATGACCAATTCTACCTCTGATGTATCTGATTTAGATGAATGTGCCAAATTTCGAAAACGTGTTAAGTATCGAACCAAATTGCTTAAAGATTTAAGAGGTAGATTCCGAAGGGAATATTTGGGATTGTTAGTACAACGACACCAAAAGTCATCTTCTCGAGACTTTACTGTTGGGGAAATTGTCCTTGTAGAGAACACTAGCAAAAAGAGATTATTTTGGCCTTTAGCCAAAATTTTGGATTTGTTACCTGGTAGGGACGGTAAAGTTCGTACATTAAAATTGAAGTGTGGTAACTATGTTATAATCCGTCCTGTGCAGAGAGTTTTTCCTCTAGAGATCCTGCCTACAGAGACTCCAGCTGTAGCTACTGGTCTAAGCAATGTTCCAGAATCGTCGGCCCCACCGGATGATCCAGTGACAACTTTTTTTTCCGACTGCTGACCCAGAGATGACTGGATTATCTCCTGGTGTTCACGATGTGGACGTTCCGAAGTTGTCAAGATTTGGACGAAAGATCAGACCTCCCCGAAAATTAAACTTGTTAAACATGACTTTATTTTTTGAGTCAGATTAGACTCAAAAAGGGGGAGGATGTTGCGAAACAGAACTCAACTCAACTCAACTTTGTAAGAAAGTTTCGGTTCTTGTTTTGATTCTTAAAAGTTTTGGTTTGTGTTTGTAAAAGAGTGATTGCGTAGTAAATGGAATGTTCTTTTCTTTGAATCAGCGTGTCTGTTTTATTGCTTATCTTATCCATAATATGAATCCTTGCTATGTTTGTTAAATGTTATAAAGATTTAAAATTTACCATAATCAACAACTTGTTATTTAATATATTTCACAATACAAAATTAAATAAAAAAAAGAAATGAAAAAAAAAAAAAAAAAAAAAAAATAGGATAAGTACTAAAAATGTTAATTCCTTCATGTATCAATAAGAATCCATTTAAGCACAGACAGCGAGGGGATGTCAAAAAGTTTAAGTTTTTGACATTATAAGTCGCGCGGTTGACAACTGTCCCTCACGATCAATTTTTCAGATGACAGCCCATGATCAGAGCCTTCTAAGAGGTTTTTTTTTCTCTCAAGTTAATTAAAAATATTTTTTTTAATTTTTACCTTATTCAGTTCGATATAATGTTTATTTAATTAATATACCCATTTACTTTGATATTTATGTCACGAATTTAATGGTATGCCTTAAAATTTGAATTCGGGGACATTTGTCCCCTATGGGAGTCGTGACAAAAGGTCAAGCGCTTTACCAAGTGTTAATTGAAGTGATAACTAAATGTATTTTTTCTTCATCATTCTTCAATTCATATTTTTTTTTCTAATAATTTTTTGCATTGAGAGTTTATCACTCTTTACAATTGATGGGATTAGAATAAATACTGATATTCAACTTTCCTATTCATATCAAATTTGGACTAAGCCACTGATTTCTTTCCTTATCAAAGAAAAAAATACCCAAAACTCCATGTAATTCATTTTTAGCTACCATTTAAGACCACTAGATGTCGCCCTATTGGAAGATGGTGAATTGTAGTAGGAAAAAGTTAGTCGGATATACCTAAATGTGCGTAACTACTTTACTCTTCTCAGGTTCCCAATACTCTGCACTCTACTATACAAAGTGTGTTTACACGGTAGAGTAGGGCCCCTTTACCAAAACTTTATTAGACATTTATTAATTTTAAGTAGATTGTCCAAATAAAAAATACTATTTTAAAATTTATACTCAATACATAGTATTATTTCATGATTAAATGACCACCTAATTTTAGAACACATATTAACATATTTAAATACACAATATTCAATTTGGGGATGTCCTATGGTAGCCATAAATTGAAAAATAAAACTGCCTTCTGCTGAATTTTCCGCAAATTATTTACATTACTCAGTCACTGGTAACAGAAAAGTTACAGGTTATTTGTCCTGCCCAAAACTAGATGGCGCTGCCCTGTCAGGATAATGTTCTCTTAGAATGGACCTATGCTCTCCTCTGCCGTGAACCCACACCCCTTTGGGGATTGTAAAGGAATTTCTTAGAATGCATTTGGTGACTTGCAACAGAGCGTCCTGGAATACCAATCAAGGACGCTTTGCTTTGTAATCATAAATACGATAGTTCTTGATATTTACAGTTTCATTCAGGTAAAAATGGGCCTCGTCTATCCATTATCAGTTTCAGTATTTATGTAATTTTTACTTTCAATTACCTATACCTATATATAGGGTAAAGAAAGTATAGTATTTAACAAAAAAAAAATTGCATTTCTCTACGTTTTGGAATAACCTGATTTAAAATATTGATCGAGAAAAAATTTCTGTCTATGTGTATGTGGTCAGCATAACTCCTGAACGAATTGATCAACGATGTTCAAATTTGGTGTGCGGGTTGGGGATGGTACAAGGACCTACCAACTGTAAGGTTTTCGTTATAATCGCGCATGCACATAGAGTAGCTGCTATTGAAAAAATCATGTTTTTCAGTAATTGCTAAAAAACGGCTCAAAAGATTTTGTTAAAAATCACTGTGGTAATGCCTCTGAAGGTGCTCTAAACATCCCCACCTCCGAAATTCCCGTAAAAATGCTATAATGGAGTAAAAAGTTGAAGAATGAATGCCTTTAGCACAGAGTTCTCTTTCCTTGAGCATACCTCACCAACAATCGTTTTTCTTTTCTGCTCAGTTTCACTTATAATTAAGGAAAATATAAAAATTATCGATAAGTATGTCGCTAAAATCATCATTTTGGCAGAGTTATCCATTCAAGAATTATCGCAAAAAATATTGCCAAACTGTCAATTTTTACTAAATGAATGATGAAATTATAAATACTGTAGATGACAGAAATCCACGTTAGTATTATAGCGTAAATAAAAGTTGTGCGATGTTTCACACCCCTATTTTTTTTTTTTTTTTCAATTGTTGATATATTGAGCTTGAATTAAACCATTCAATGTGCTAAATAAAAGATAATTTTATTTCAGTATTGATTCTGCATTTTTTAAAACTATATTTTCTTAGTATACAGCGCCACATATTCCCTAGCTATGGCTTTTGGAATTAATTATTTTTTCGCGGTCTTATCCTTCATCTCCCGTTCTTCCAATCCCTCTATAAAAATTTGGTGCAGGGAAAGGTATGATATCATTCCCGCTCCGAAAATCTGTAAAAAAGTGTTATTCTAAAAAAAAAAAAAAATTGCGTAAATAGTACATTTTGTAATGTTCTAAGAAAATCCCGTAAAATAGAAAGTAAACACTGGTATGGCTCTGTTTTCGTTAATTGTTATCGAGAATTATTAAAATTATTTTTTCCCCCCATTTAAGTACAATATCATAAAAGTATACTTTTAAAATAATGTATAACTTTGAACTAAATTATTTTATAATGATGAATTAACTGATTAGTGCTCTTATTCTTTCCATTAACATGTTTTTGTATATTTGTAAATATTTCGTAGTGTTAATTTTGCAAATAGGAAAATTTATGTACATTTCGCATAAGGGCAGTGCGTCTTAACTTGACTTCCCTGCAATGTGTGTCTTAATGCTTGATAACGAGTTTTACAGAGGTAACGCTGGGAAGCGAATTTTACAAGGAGCAGGACATTTAACATTATGGTAAGGGCAATCTCGCCAAATTGGCGACGGTTTTGGCGACTAATTTTTGTCACAAAATTTGGCGAGAAATCGCCAAATGTCGCCGAACTTGGCGACCATTTGGCGACATTTTCGGTTCCCATGTACATGTATAGGACTTTTCGACTACGATCTGGAAAGTTCTCCAAATATCTACCTCTAGAAGTTTCAAGAAGGTTTGACTCCTATATAAGACCGGCCGTGAGTTGAATTAGTCCGTTAGTCAGTTGAGTTACTGACTGAGTTGAGTCCGTTAGTTGACTGAAATTACTGAGTTAGTTGAGATACTGACTGAGTGGAGTTACTGACTTGGTTGTCTGTCAGCGAGCATTCAGAGAGTTCCGAAAGCGAACTGTATTGCATTGTCTTTTGCGGCGATTTAGCAGTTGTGTGTCAAGTTTAACTCCTGTTTTGTGCTCTATTGTTGTGAAAAGAACTGTATTGAGTCTACTAGAACGAGAACTTCTGGAGTTGTAAGAGAATCTGCGAAGAGTTATATAGGAATAAATTTCTGCAAGTTTTGATCTGCTTTGGCTTCAAATCTTTCGAACACATCCACGCAACAATAATAAAACAAGCTGTCTTTGTATCTCTCTACCTCTGGATCAATAGAAGCTACTTAAAATTGGCTTAAAGCTCTGAAATTTTTAACATAAGTAATTTTGGCCTTCTAACTGTACCTATGATTAACAGAAAGTCAAAATTTTAATTAGTTATTTTTTAATCTTTTTACAAAGTTATTTCAAATAGAGGTACAGCTCTGAAATTTTCAACCTTAGTAGTTTTGGTTTTCTAATTGGACTTAAAAAAAATATTTTTAAATTTTGATTAATTTCTTAGCTAACCGGTATTAAGTAGACGGTTGTATGTAATAAAATATAAAAATCCCCCCAAAAACACTTTTGAAAAGTAGAAGAACCACCAACCTCAAAAACACAAAAAACTTTCTTACAATAAAAAAATCAAAAACATGATGAACAGCCACAAACACAGTGATATAAAAAATGGCCAACCTCTGAATACAACTCTCGGTTGTGACTCGCTTAAGAATGTGTGCTTACTTAGTTTATTTTTAAAATTTAAGTTCCTCTCCCATAAAAATTTACGCTGCTTGAGGTTGACGCTCGTCATAAGAATATTAACAATGCTTGCGTTTAAACTAATTTATGGCTGTTTGCACGAATATTCGAGTTTACGATTTCATTTGGATGGGTAGGAAATACAAAGTGATCTAAATCTTCATGTTCATGTAATTTTCAAAATATCATAGAGAAACTGTGCTTAAACGCTTGCATTTGAATCGTTATTAAGAATTTTTTAAGCAGAAAACTAAAGTGTTTCTGGTAAGCTTTTGTTTGTTTGATGCATACATTTTGGAAAGTTTTTATGTGTGTGTGTGTGGGGGGGGGGGCGGGGGGGGGGTTAAAGGTTAGTAATTAAGACGGGCGCCAACCTCAAGCAGCGTAAATTTTTATGGGAGCGGAACTTAAATTTTAAAAATAAACTAAGTAAGCATACATTCTTAAGCGAGTAGCAAACGAGAGTTGTATTTAGAGGTTGGCCATTTTTTATATCACTGTGTTTGTGGCTGAAAATTTTCATCATGTTTATGATTTTTTTATTGTAAGAAAGTTTTTTGTGTTTTTGAGGTTGGTGGTTCTTCTACTTTTCAAAAGTGTTTTTTGGGGGGATATCATAACTTTTTTTTAAACACTGGCGACTTCTCTTTTATGAATTTGTCCATTTCATCGTTTTTCTGTTTATCACCTATGGTACACCTGGTACCAGGGATATTCACAATTCTTCAAATTGAGTTCGACGATGCCTTCCATGCAATAATTATCTTTAAAATTGGTAAACCGAAAGTGGTACCCATTGCATACCTGGTACTTTAAACATTCATAATTCATCAAAACAAAAGTCCAACATGCCATATTTATCTTATAAATTGATAAACTGAAAGTGGTACTACCTATGCTATACCTGGTACCTTAAACATTCATAATTTTTCAAGACAATCCCAACGACACTCAACATGCCATATTTATCTTCAAAATTGATAAAACAATAGTACCACCTATGGTACACCTGGTACAGTACCCCCCCAAAAAAACAGAACGATGGCTATATCTTCGGTTCTAATTATCGTAGAATCTTACGGTTTGCACCAAAATGTTTTGCTTACGATTTTCTATATATCTGATGCAATTTTTTTTTCTTGAGGGACCGTTTACTAAATAAAAGTAACGCTATCTTCGAAAATTTCAATACGAACCCGTATTTTTTATCATTTCATTCGATTCAGAATACATCATTTACCCTATATACCAAATTTCAATGCATTATGTTGAAAAACATGTCACTTATGAGCGAAAATATTTCGACCATTTTTTGACCGATCTTCAGGGAGAATTTCCATAAAACGAAAGGTATTTTTAAGATTCTTCTTCACAGCGGGAGAAATCGAACGGTCAATGTGGCGCGTTTTAAAAAGAAGATTAAAAAATACAAGTATTAGTCTAAAATTGCATAGAAACTACTTGGATTTATAGTGCCATGTTTAAGATTAATACAAAAATAGCAAGTAAACGCAAAAGTAACATAATTTATTTACAACATTAAAGATGTGCATTCTTCACACGAAATAAATAAAATATCGAAAACTGTAATTGCAGAAATATAACGAATACTACTGATAATTAGAAAATTAATAAATATTAAATGTAGGCATTAGTAAACAGTATTTAGCAAAGCATGAATATTTTACAGAAATATTTCACTATAAACACAAATGTAACTAGATCGTTGAAATTATTTATAAAATGAAAAAGTCACATGATTTAGTAAAATTTTTAAAGGATAACTTATTGAAATTGCTTAAAAATTGTAGTTTTAAATATATGGAATTTAAGAAAGCAAATTAAAAAAAAAATTGATAGTTTATAGAAAAAATAATTAATAATTTAAAAAACTAAAAAACACGCTTTAATAGAAAATCAAACTAAAAAGTAGAAAATAATCAATAGATTAAAAAACTAAGAAACACGCTTTAATAGAAAAGTGAACTAAAAAGTAGAAGATAATTTTAAATAAGTTTGAAATAAGAAATAGAGTGATTAACAAGAAATATTTATTTTATCGTAAAAAAGCGTGGGGTGCTTTTTAAGATATTTTCATAATGGCTCTACTTTTACCAATATCTGTCATTAAATATTTACAAAAATTGACATCAAGCACCCCACGCTTTTTACGATAAAATAAATATTTCTTGTTAATCACTATTCTTATTTCAAACTTATTTAAAATTATCTTCTACTTTTTAGTTCACTTTCCTATTAAAGCGTGTTTCTTAGTTTTTAAACTATCGGTTATACGATAATTGAACGTTATGCGATTTTCCCCACCTCTAGTTTACCTTGAATTAATCTTTGATAGTTTTCTAAAGTCGTCTACTATACGGTCCCTTAAAGTGAGCGTTTTTTACATTTTCTCTAAAAAATCGAGAACTAATAGTCAAAATGGAAAGAAAAAAATTATGGGGGGGGGGGGGTTAGACCATGGTAAATCTAATGAAAGCAAAAAAATACAGGTTTCTATTCAAATTTTTTTTTTAATTGCTTTATTAATTAATAATTAATTATTAAAAAAGAAATTGATTCAAAAGCTGATTGCTATTTATGTTTGGCCATTTACAAACTATCTTTTGAAAAAAGAATTACTGAAATATATTAATTATTTAAGTATTTATGGCCAAAAAACCAACTTTTTTATTTAACATTAATTTATCATTTTCTTTTTATCATTTAAATTACAAACCATTCATTAGAAAATTACGAATTTTTGTATTTCGCATTCTTTTTTAATGCTGAATTCAAATATGGAATAATAGTATGAGGTTGCTATTGAACTTTTTAAAGTTTGGCTCTGTTTTAATATGTAGATGCCCCCTCATGATAAAAAAAAACTACATACAATTATTAAAAACCTTTCACGATTTACAACGGTGTTTGTTATTTCAACAATTAGAACAAAAGATATAGCCATCGTTCTGTTTTTTTTGGGGGGTACTGTACCATGAATATTCATAATTTTTCAAGTTGAGTTCAATGATATCTTGCATGCCAAAATCTACTTGAAAATTTACAAATTGGTTGAATGCGGACGGCAGTAACCATCAAAATCGACCACGAACGAGTAATAGAAACTTGTGTAAGGCAACTCAACTCCAAAAACTTAAAGAAATACGTTGCCATTGACAAAGAGCCTGTCTGCCAAGTTTCAGCTCGATTGGTTAGTTTGTACGCACAACGACCTATTTTAATTCATAAATAACGACTAATCAGTCCGGGACCCACAGCTTAACTTGGATTCCGAATCACAATGAACATCCACACCAAACCCAGGAATCAAATCCGGCACTTTTAACATACAAGGCCAGAGCGTTCATTCCACTGAAAATTTATTCTAATAAATTGTCACAAATAAATATTACAAGTTTTTTACAGTCTAAATATTGCGGTATAAATTATTTTTATTATACCAAGCATTATTTTGGTTCATATAATAACCCGTTCACATTTGACAAAATTTAAAATATTTTCTTAACAACAATTTTAAAATTCACTATGAAATTACAGTTTTGATGATATTTGATTCTTCGATTTCATTTTACAACGGAAAGCAAACAAAATCAACACATCTTTAAAAACGAATGACATTTTTGCAAATTCCATTAGCCAATCGCAATGCGTGGTTCATTTAATCCTCTGTAATGAATTGACTATGACGTCAGCTCGCATAACCTCCACATTTATACTTTGTATTCAGCCCATAGTATCTTGCAGCAAAATGTGATTGTTTTCATTTTTCAATGGAGATTTCCCGAAATTAAAATGTTTCTGAAAGTTAACTCTCTCTAAATTGTCATACAGTTCAAATAACACATGCAACCCCCCTTGAAGAACAAATATTTTTCTTTAATTCTGTCTCTTCAAAAATTAAATTATTTCAATTTTAAAGATGTTATAAGCCATATAGTTACAGTCCAATTCGTTCTGCCTATACTTTAACCTTACGTTCATTCTCACTTAAACCTAACATGTTGGAAAAATTAACTTCTAAATGATAGTAAACCTGTTTGGCAACTTTTGGCATATATATCTGAACCTCAATTACAAGCTGATCGCCTTTATCTGTCGCCAAACTATGAAATGAAAAAAAGTGGTTTTAAATTAATTATAAATAGAAAAAATTATTTAATGAAGTTCAAACCAGCGTAGGATTTTAAGTTGAAACATTCCCCATCCTATAATTCAATCCGTTTGAAAATCTATAGCTTAGTTAGGGCTGGACGTTTGTCTAAATTTTTACATCAAAATCGGGCTAGAACTCATATCTTTATTTCGTTTTGGAAATAACAATATTTTTTTCTTCGTTGTCTTTTATTCTAGGTACTCAATTTTTTTTTCTTTGAAAGATATCCCCATGACGAATCTATGGTATTTTTTGTATAATTATGTGAAGTTTCGTAAGAGCGCTAGAAAATAGTCAATTTCGGCTTTTTCGCTGGAAGTTGTGCAGAGAATAGATACTTACTGTCGGTTTCTGCCTTTTTAAGGTTGGCGGCGAAACGACCGTTTCATCTGATTTAATCATTGTTTTTATTTTAGACCTGCCACCTCTTCATACGTTCTTCACAAGCATACTTCGTTTTCTTAACTAGTTTTTGTTTGTCTTCCATTGATTTTAAAATCCAAAAATAGGTAGAAGTTTGTTATGCGGAAAAGATACAAATAACTCTGATTTTTGAAGAATCTATACATTTCAAACCTTGGACTAGACTGTTTATAGAGAGAAAGTTATTTTTAGAAATGAAATTCAGTTTTGAACCTATTATTTTCCAGCAGCAACTTGAAATCTAACATTTCTAAAAATAAAGTATTAGAACTTTATTAGATTTTCGTTTTTGTATGCTGATCTATTATAATAGTGAGAGTTCTTTTTTGCTCTTCCACGTTAGTCAAATGAAACAAGTTTTGGAAATTCCCAATATTCAGTTCAGGACGGTCCTCCCCAGTCAGGAAATGATTAAAGGCACTCAAGCTGGAGGGTAACCACATGGGTCTGTTTCACTAACTACTGATTTCCCTTTTATGGAATGGTAAAATAGACCCCTGGTGGACTGCTTAGCAATCAATCTTTTTAAAGAGGGGAAAGAAGGATTTCTGAGAAATTCCATGACCGTCCCGGTGGCAGTAAAACTGTAAATCTCAAATCGCCAATAGGTTGAATCTCCTACATTATTGCCGGGGCGAAAAGTCGCCAATTGTTGAATATCTTTCCTGTTGAAGTTTTTTTTTTTTTTAATGTATGTATGATCCCAAGGGATCATACATATTAAAACATCATTCTTGATGTCATAACCAAAAGTTCGCCAACCATAGTCGACCAAGCGTAGTAACCAAATTTTATCGTCTATCTCTTAAACAAATTATCATAATCGCATTCTTCGTGATATTGAAATAAAATATAGGCAAGAACGCACAATCGTTTAGAAATGACATCATGGACAAGCACTCAATCAGTAACAACAATACCTTTTTTGAGGAGGGGGGGGGGCATTGGCGGCTTCAAGGGGGGGGCCATGGGGGCCATGGCCCCCTCCTTGAAGGGTTCCCTCTTCCTCCCTAGCCCTTTCAAATATCCCAAAACTCTTTGAGAATTTCCAGTTTAAAAAACGGTGAAAATACAGATTTTTAAGCACAATTTCATTAACGTAAATTTTTTCTTTACAGTACAAAGAATTATAGTCCCCCCCCCCCCAGAAAAAACTCTGGTTTTAAATGTATTTACGTACACAACACACGACACAATACCCGGTACACAACACAAGTACACAGGTAGTGACCATCCCCCTCCTAAACGACGATTTCCTATTTCCCGGAGGCCTCTGCCCCTTTTTGGAACAACCATGCTCTTCTAAGCAACCATGGCGCCGAGGGTAATTTCAACACGTGATGTCTGGACTAGTGTGTGACTTTTGTCACTTGGGCATGGAATCGGTACTGTGTTATTGTTATAACTAGTTTAGACAGGCCATTTATTGTGAAAATATCTGTTGAACTAGCAACACTTTTATTCGTTGTTTAAAGATTTCGTGATCATTTTACCTCGAGTAATTAGTGACGAATATCTACAATATGTCTTCAAAAAGAAAAAATGAGAGCATTTTTAAATACTTCTCTAAAAAGAAATACTCAAATACCAGAAGAGTATTTTAGAATCTCGGTTTACATACCTTTATTGGATAATATAATTGAAGACCTAATAGGAAGATTTCCAAAAGAAAATTTTGATTGTTTTGGCTTTCGATTACTGATTCCAACCTCCGATATGGAAAAGCCAACAGAATCAGAAAGCAACGAGCTTTAAAACTTATTAAAGAAGTTCATACCAATTTTAGGACTGACACAAATGAGTGTTATTCTGATTGAAAGTGAGCTAGCACTATGGAGAGAGAAATGGAAAAAAGAAGAATAGCTCCCCACTTCTGCCATAGATACAATGAGAGCTTGTGACAAATATGTATATCCTACTATTTACGAGTTACTTAAAATTTTGGCAACACTACCAGTTAGCGTTGCCTCTGCTGAAGAAGCTTGATGAAGTTGCTGATGAAGTTTCTCTACCCTTCGACGCTTGAAAACGTGGCTAAGAGCTAGAATGGGGAAAGAAAGGTTAGCAGGACTTAGCTTGTTGCATACTCACAGAGACATAAACATTGATGTGAGCTGTGTCATAGGCAGATTTTCCAAAACAAAGCAGAGGAAATTGGATTTTGTTCTTTAGGCTTTCAAAGAGTAAAGAAGTGTGATTGTAAAACAATTATTAACTATTTTTATTTTTTTGTAATTTCTTTGTTTTACTCTTTTCTTATTTTTCAGGAGAGCAATTCAAGCTTAAATTAACTTTTTTAATTCTGCATCAAATGAAAATTACTAATTTAGAAAATTCTACACTTATCATTGCAATCAAGCATTTAATCAGTAGTTAGTTTATTATAATTAGGTTACATAGTGCATACATTTTACGAACTTAAAGTTTAAAATGGCCCCCCCTGAAAAATGAACCTAGGGCCGCCTTTGGGGGGGGGGGGGGCAACAGAAAAGCAAGATTGTCCTATAAGGGGAAAATAAATAGGATAGGTAAAGTACCTATAACAAATACAAGTAAAATATAACCCCTGTTTGCACACTTGTCTAGTGTTAAAATTGCAAAATATTGGTGAATTAAATAATCGATGCATTTTGGTGAATAAAACGTAACTCCTGGATAAAAGCAACACTAGCATAAAATACATATATGACTGAAGTGCATTTGAAAACGTAATACCACTTCGCAACGTTTTTCTTACATTTCACTCAAGCATTAAAAATAATGAACTGGGCTTAATCCTAGTACACGTTACTCGGTGAATTTAGCAACATTTTTCTTTTCATGGTATGTTTATGTATTTGCCAATTTGGGGTTGCGATTTTCTACGTTTTTGCCTGCGGCAATTGTTGGCGACAATCGTAAAAATGTTATTTCAGCTTTGGCAAAAGTTTGGCGATCAGCGTCAACGCGTCATTTCGGAGTAGGTGATATTTTCAAAATCGCGCCATGCATGTAACGTATAAATAACATGAACTGAAACTTACAAACCAAATAGTAAACTCTGCAATAAAAGATAAATTGATGCCCTGAAATTAAATTATTATCCAATTAGCCTCACATTGTAGGAAATACAGCTTTATTCAGAAAAGACGTTAACTAATAACTACAGGTGTGTGTTGATATTTTGAAAAAGATATTACAATTCTGACATTACAACAAAATTAGAAAAATAAGTGCCTTTTACACAGAGCTTTCTGCCCTTGAACATCGACGATTAATTTTTTTATTCCGTTTCACGCATAAGAAAGGACAACGTAATGTCTATCGAATAACATCGCCAAGTTCGCCATTTTGGCGTGTTTTTTTTTTATCATGTAAAAATTATATTGCCAAATATCGCCAAACTGGCCATTTTTATTTAAATTAGTGAAAATATGAAAACGGTAATTAACAACGTAACAAGTTTTAATGCAATGATCAATATTATAGTGTAATTGAAAGTTGTGCGATGTTCTACACCCAGGGCCTGATTTAGAAATTTTTTTACTGTAGGCCCAACATTCAGAGAGGGGCCCCCAGTAGCAAATATTTATTTCCTTACGTCACAATATTACCAGATCAAGCTACATTTGTTAAGACTAATTTTTTACAATTAAAACTCTTAGTTTACTTTTACACGATTTTTTTGTTATAATTAGTTTGACCTTGATTTCCTCAAAACTTTTGAATTAATCAAGACCCCCCCCCCCCCGCATGAACACTGATTTTAAAGCACACTTTCCTGTGTTTGAAACTTACATTTTACCACAGGGTCCACAAATTATATAATATCTATATAAGTAGTTAGAAAAGGAGAGTCCGGGGCCATGGATCGACCGAGCGACGGTATGGTATGGGGGCGTGACCGGATATGACGTCACAGGAAGTGATATCACCGGATATGACGTCACCGGAAATCACGCGACCGGAAGTGGAGTGGAGTTGTTCCCCTCCTGCTGCTGTTTTAGTTTCATCATAAGCTGTTTGTGTATGACGTCACAGTAGGTATGACGTCATAATGTGTTTTATATTAAAGTTTAGAGCGATGGCAACACTTTTTAGTTTCGATTTACCTTTAAGATGGAGTTGAGTTGTTCTAGGACTGCTTGTAAATGAATAAGCTAGAGTGATAGGTTTTTTATTGCGTGACGTCACAGTAGGTATGACGTCATAATGTGTTTTATATCAAAGTTTAGAGCGATGGCAACACTTTTAAGTTTCAATTTACCTTTAAGATGGAGCTGAATTGTTCTAGGGCTGCTTCTAAACGAATAAGTTAGAGTGATAGGTATTTTTACTAATGACGTCACAGTGGGTATGACGTCATTCTATGTTAAGATTTACGTTTTAAGTGGTGATAACATTGGATATATACCAAATTTAGTTTTCAGGTGTTGGCAACGAGTTCTGATCGGTCAGCTAAATGCTCGCTTGTGACTGATAAGTTTTAAACATGTGACCAAAAGTTAACTCCTGATTGACTGTTTGGTTTTCTAGCGAGTTACTTACATATCCTTTAGCCAAGTTAAAATACCTGCAACAAAGTTACACAAAAAAAAAATGTTAAATTTGAAAAGTTAATAAAAGGAAGGCCATTTGCTAAGGGTCTAAAGAACCCTAACCCCGAGCTACACGTGACATTTCAATATTTTACCAAACAATTGTTAAAATATCGACTATCGGACGTTGCCTTCATGGTAACTCATCTACCCACCCCCCTTCCCTAACTAATTTTGAATAAGTTAAGACTTTAGAATTACAATTAATAAATTTTGAAAAATTATTTATTAAAGGTGAGGACCCACCTCCATCCCGATACCTCTTTTAGGAAGAATTGGTACCGCCTCACTCCACCCTATCAACAACAACAACAACAACAACAAAAAAAAAAAACTTATTTCAAAGAACGTATATTTCCTTGAAATATGAGGTCACTAACCAACCATCCAATAATATCTTTTAAGAAGACATCATTACCTTAAATCCTAAACAATTTTAAATTTTAAAAAATCTGAAAAGAAGACTTGTGAGAACGTATATTTCTCTCATGAATTAAATTTAATGGTCACATACAAAATCCTGGAAAAAAAAAAATTAACGCTAAATAAGTTTTTAAAAAATTAGTTAAAGTAATATTTTAGTTAAATTAAGGCTTAAAGAGATAAAAAAAAATAAAAAAATTAAGGATTAAATGAATGATTTAAGGAATTTTGAAGTGACCATAGGCATAGCTGGTTATGCCATCTTCCAGCAGATACCGCTTGTCGTCATAGGCCGACAAGGCTCTCTTGGTTTGTTGGAGTGAGAAGATGTTTAAAAATTCACTTACCGAATAATCGAAACGAAATCTGCGAAGCTAAAATAACTGTGAATAACTACACAAGTACGAACAAAATCGCGATGAGAAAAAAACACACGAAGTATTAAACACGTCTTTCACACTCAGGTATCTAAGTAGAAATGGCGAGACGGCAACCGGTAGCGTCTATATATGAGGGGTGATCACATGACTTCACCGACCAATCAGGTTTCACGGTAGAGGGTGCTACTGACTATCGACCCGTCAGACGGGAGGGGATCGAGACTAGGGATGTTTCAACACGCTTCAACGCGTTTGCGAGTTGAGTTGTTGTGTAACGATCTTGCTTGAAACAGTTAAAGTGATAGATAATTTGTTCGTGACGTCATAGTGTAGCGAATGGGTTTTTAGCGTAGACAGTTGTTTCAATTGGAGTAATTATGAAATTTATTAAATATAAAGATAATATTTAGTAATAATTATCAGATTTTATTATTATTATTATAAAAAATAAACTTATAAAAAAAGTGAACGTGAAAATTTACTTTACGAATAAAAATCATGTCTTTAAAATGTGTACGAATATCACTAAATAAGAGAAAAAAGTAACATACTTAAACTCTTTACGACAAATAACTTTAAAATTAACGAAAAAAACTTACTTTACACATAAAAATCACTTTAAAATGTGTAAAAATATCGCTAAATAAGAGAAAAAAAGTAATTTACTTAAAATTTCTAAGATAAATATTTAACCTTTACGCGAAAATTCCCTTCATGTATAAAAATCACGACTTTAAAATATAACATGCAAGAGAAAAGTAACGTACTTAAACTTTCTACGACAAATAACTTTAACATTAACGTAAAATTTTACTTTACACATAAAAATCCCGATATTAAAATATGTAGAAATATCGCTAAATAAAAGAAAAAAAGTAACACACTTAAACTTTGTACGACAAATAACTTTGACATTAACGTAAAAAATGTTCTTCACATATAAAAATCACGACTTTAAATTTGAAATGTAGGATGAAAGTATAACATACCTATAATTTCTACGACAAAGAATTCAAACATTGCCGTTCATGTCTTTAAAATGTATAATGACAACTCTAACTTTTAGAAAAAAGAAACACTAAAAATTTACAAGGCAAAGAATTTAAAATTAACTTTACATGTACTATCATACTCTTATATCAACGATAAATAAGATAAAAAAAAAGAAACTCTAAAAATTTATAAGGCAAAGAATTCAAATAATACGCGAAAATTTACCTCACATATAAAAATTATGTCTTTCAAATGTGTAAGAATAACGCTAAATTAGAGAAAAAGAAATATTAAAAATTTATAAGGTAAGGAATTGAAACAATACGCGAAAATTTATTTCACACATAACATTTTTATCTTTAAAATGTGTAAGAATAATGCTAAATTAGAGAAGAAAAAAAAAATAACATACTTAAACTTTCTTCGACAACAATTTAAACAATACGCGAAAATTTCATACACAATTATTTTCTTAGGTTAATGTTAAATAATGGGAAATTTAACAGAATAAAAATTTCAAAGATAAAGAATTTTAACCTTTACACGAAAATTTACTTCACATATAAATATCATGTCTTTAAACTTTAACATGACAATTTACTTCTCATATACAATTAAACTCTTAGGTTAATGTTAAATAAAAGAAAAAGTAACATACTCAAAAATTTCTAAGATAAGCATAACGTAAAATTTCATATCATGTGTTTAAAATGTAACATATAATAGAAAAAAAAAAATAACATACTTGAACTTTCTATAGCAAAGAATTTAAGCGTTAGCGTAAAAATTTACTTTACATATAAAATTCACGTCTTTAAACGGGGTGATAAGCATGTGACGGTAATTAGCCAATCAGGTTAGCGGTAGGTGATACGCCACTTGCCGGCATTTTTAGACCGGAGGATGAGTCACGCTAATACTTGTTCAAACAGGTCGGGAGACTTGTACAGCAAGAACAACAGCATCGACGCGCAAGCAGCGGGTGATGCTGCGGTGTGTCAGCAGGTCTTCGAGATTATCGTTTTCCTACTTTTCCTTTTTCATAATGAAATGTTTGTGAAAACTTGGAATGAATGAAGTGGATTTCAAAGACACATTAGTAAGTGAAGGTAGAATTCGCATGGACTTTCTTCCAAAAAGTATGATTCACTTGGAGAATTTAAGATCATTTCTACTTGAAAACTTTTCTATTGTCTAAAACATTGAATATTGTTCAAACTCAGTGAGATTATATGCTACAATACGGGTAAAACTTAACAAAATTGTTACATAGAAGAAAAATAATAAGAGATTTAAAATAAATACTAGTTATAAATACTCCAAGGAAAAAAATTCACCTCTACTTTTCAATCGGAAAATCAATGCAAGTTGGAAATTTATGTTACTTCAAGAAAGACTTAGACAATTTACTTTGTAATAATATACGTTAAGGTGTCGTATTAACTCGTGAAATACATGCTGACTAAGGTTTATTTTACTTATCTAAGAAAGGTGAATTGGGGGAAAATATTAAATAAATTGTAGATATTAAATACATTGTAGATATGCATTTAAGTTTTGAAAATCACCTGCAAGACTTTTAAAACATCTTAAGAAAAATTGAAAGAAACTTGCGAATTATATGTAAACTATATAACTTTTTATACTCTGAAAGGAAATCACAAGTAATTTAGTTAACTTTTTTCATGGTAACACTCATATTCAACGACATGTTTTTAAAATTTAACCTTCTTTACATGATAATAGTTATAAATTTTTTCAATCTCAGATGCGATATACTATTATTTCTAACATATATGTTACGAATTGTGTAAAGTTTTTAAAACTGTATATGCAAATCACCAATCAGAAACATAAAAATCTAACATCAATCAAACAAACTAAAATAATAAGATATTTTCCTTAGTGGAAATAGTTAACTACTCATGTGATGGAATATACTTAGAAAATTTAAATACTGAAAAAAGTTTGCTAGGCAAACTTAAAGAATATTTTTTTTTTCTTGTGAAAAACTATCATAAATTTGGAAAATGTAGAGTTTGTTACTACGTAAAATTGAACATCATCTGGACAAACTAAATTATACATGAATTTTTTTTATTTGAGAGGTGCTGACAATATATCATTAATATAGAGATTTTTAACTTCCACCCATAATTTCTAAATAACTTATACATAAATTTCAGAAAAACTGAAACGGAATGTGTTTTACAAGAGGCTTATTTTGTAAGATGAATATTCAATATTAATATAACTGAGCAAAGTTCATTCCGGAAAAAACTTGTAAAAGATACTTATATTTTGAAAATAGTTTGAAATATCCTTTTAAATTTATGAATGCTCGCTTTCGAAAGACACAAATAAAACTGATATTACTCATGATAATTAACACATACATAACATTAGTCAAACAAAGTGAAATTTTTATTGCTTGTGACCGATAACTTTTCAGTGAAGCAGAACTTACATAGGAAATTTGTGCAAACTTTTTCAACTTTTAAACCAAGTATCATGTAAAATTATAAATTACGATAGGAAATAGCATACTTCAGAATCGGAACAAGTCTTGTAGTTAAGCTAAATGTATTTCTCAAGGAATTGAAAGCATACCAGAGAAGTCCTTATCATTTCGCATCTTTTCTCATGTTGCAAGAAGACATACATTGTAAAAGATCGTCTTAGAACTTAACAAAAATCAGTAAAAATAAATATATTTTCTATGGCAAAGATAAAACTTCACAACTTAATTACTTAAATTTAGCTAAGTTGCATATGGTTTATTCACATAACTCGCATGTGCTTTGAATGTTGAAATATATTTGTCAGTTGAAATCAAACTCATCGAAAATAAATGCTATCTACATTTTCAAGTCGGAAATTACTATTAAATAAACTTTACATGTAAGACATTATCATGTTAAAAAGAAAAATCTACAAAAATGTAAATGATAATTTTACTGATGGTACATAAATGATGAATAATTTATGATTTTATTCTAGGCAAACGTTTTATTGTCTAACAGAGAACTTAAACTTTAGCAGAAAAACGAAAAAATACAATTTTTATATCCTATCATGCTTGTCGAAAATTGAATTTATTAGCTATTGTAATAGATTTTTATTGTCCAAATTTCTATAGTTCTTCCCAGTGCAATAATATTAAGTTCATGTGTAATGAGTAGGTTTTTTTTTTTTTTTTTTGCTGAATCTTATAAATTTAATGAAATTATTATGACCTAAGAGATTGAGTGAACTGAATAAATCAATGACGTAAATTTAAACAGTGACTTGAACTGATACATACTATAACTGTAAAGAAGTATGACAAAGTGATAGATGAAGTGAAAATAGAAGTTGAGTGAAATGTGTTGAAAAAAGTTGAAGACGACAAGAAATTCATAAATGAGAATTATCATTGACTTATATTAACTTCGTTTTTCTTGCTTATGACAAGAAAATACACTCTTGTTTATTAAGAACCAACTTGATATCTTATCATAGAATGACAATGATGAAATATCTATACATTAAAAAAAAAATACCAAACTTAGACATAGCAAATTTCTTGAAATTCATGTATAATGTGAGAAGTTTTACTGGAAATATAGAAGATACAACATTGAAAAATGTGAATGTTTCGAAGTACTTTATCAGAAATTAAAAAAAAAAAAAAAAAATGCGCTGAGGTCCGCTATAAAATTTTTTAGGAGAAAGTTTAAACAAAATTTAAAATCAAACATGCTTTTAAGTGGGAACACATATATTAAAATTATAGCACATTTAACAATTTATATTATGTCATCTCAGTTGGTATCAAACTTAATAATATGAAAAACAATCACAAACTGAATAAACATGAAAATTATCAATATATATGGAAAAGTTTCCTTTTTTCACATATAAAAAAAAAAATAACACATTGACATACGTTAAGATCACGAAACATGCGTAATCATATACCGATAAGAGCAACCAATGTTGCGGGGAGATATTCACGTGATGGACAATATCCCATGAATAAATTGAGTGATTTAATTTCTAATGCTAATTCCAATAGTATTCCACGTAACTTCAACTTTATATGTTACACTATAGATATATTTATTTTTCAAATATATTGACTTTCGAAAAATCATCCTTCAATATAAGAATGAACATAGTAAGAATAAAAGAAAAGATACTAAGCATTGATTTAAAGTGTATTTATTTCAACTTAGCAACAAATCATATGCGTGAAACGAAAATTGCCTCGAACCAAAGTATAACTATCCAATTTCATTGATTCCTACAAGGAAATTTTTCTCATCTAGTAATTGAATTTTTTTTTTTCTCGTACACATTATAAGTGTTGTCTAATCAGGTGTAGAATAGCTGAAGATATTCGACCTCTTTCTAAATATTAATAAGTCACTGTTGAAAAACTTATAAAAATTTCAATTTACACTTAAAGTTTTTTTATATATATATATATTTCAAAGAATTTTTTCAAATCAATATGTATATTTAAATACTGAAACTTATTCACTTCAATAAATGTATGTTTAAGTTATAAAACTTGTCGTATGTATTGAAAAATTGTAACTTTTCGTCTTCGTATAAATCGATAACTTATACACTAGTTCTTCATCAATTAATCTTCTAAGTAAATCTTTCAAAGGTAAAAACATACCCATAGCTTTGCATTTGTAACAAGTTAAATTGTACATGTTTCATGTGAAAGTTACAAAATTTTATATATTTTCGTAACTTTCACATGAAACATGTACAATTTAACTTGTTACAAATGCAAAGCTATGGGTATGTTTTTACCTTTGAAAGATTTACTTAGAAGATTAATTGATGAAGAACTAGTGTATAAGTTATCGATTTATACGAAGACGAAAAGTTACAATTTTTCAATACATACGACAAGTTTTATAACTTAAACATACATTTATTGAAGTGAATAAGTTTCAGTATTTAAATATACATATTGATTTGAAAAAATTCTTTGAAATATATATATATATAAAAAAACTTTAAGTGTAAATTGAAATTTTTATAAGTTTTTCAACAGTGACTTATTAATATTTAGAAAGAGGTCGGATATCTTCAGCTATTCTACACCTGATTGGACAACACTTATAATGTGTACGAGAAAAAAAAAATTCAATTACTAGATGAGAAAAATTTCCTTGTAGGAATCAATGAAATTGGATAGTTATACTTTGGTTCGAGGCAATTTTCGTTTCACGCATATGATTTGTTGCTAAGTTGAAATAAATACACTTTAAATCAATGCTTAGTATCTTTTCTTTTATTCTTACTATGATCATTCTTATATTGAAGGATGATTTTTCGAAAGTCAATATATTTGAAAAATAAATATATCTATAGTGTAACATATAAAGTTGAAGTTACGTGGAATACTATTGGAATTAGCATTAGAAATTAAATCACTCAATTTATTCATGGGATATTGTCCATCACGTGAATATCTCCCCGCAACATTGGTTGCTCTTATCGGTATATGATTACGCATGTTTCGTGATCTTAACGTATGTCAATGTGTTATTTTTTTTTTTATATGTGAAAAAAGGAAACTTTTCCACATATATTGATAATTTTCATGTTTATTCAGTTTGTGATTGTTTTTCATATTATTAAGTTTGATACCAACTGAGATGACATAATATAAATTGTTAAATGTGCTATAGTTTTAATATATGTGTTCCCACTTAAAAGCATGTTTGATTTTAAATTTTGTTTAAACTTTCTCCTAAAAAATTTTATAGCGGACCTCAGCGCATTTTTTTTTTTTTTTAATTTCTGATAAAGTACTTCGAAACATTCACATTTTTCAATGTTGTATCTTCTATATTTCCAGTAAAACTTCTCACATTATACATGAATTTCAAGAAATTTGCTATGTCTAAGTTTGGTATTTTTTTTTTAATGTATAGATATTTCATCATTGTCATTCTATGATAAGATATCAAGTTGGTTCTTAATAAACAAGAGTGTATTTTCTTGTCATAAGCAAGAAAAACGAAGTTAATATAAGTCAATGATAATTCTCATTTATGAATTTCTTGTCGTCTTCAACTTTTTTCAACACATTTCACTCAACTTCTATTTTCACTTCATCTATCACTTTGTCATACTTCTTTACAGTTATAGTATGTATCAGTTCAAGTCACTGTTTAAATTTACGTCATTGATTTATTCAGTTCACTCAATCTCTTAGGTCATAATAATTTCATTAAATTTATAAGATTCAGCAAAAAAAAAAAAAAAAACCTACTCATTACACATGAACTTAATATTATTGCACTGGGAAGAACTATAGAAATTTGGACAATAAAAATCTATTACAATAGCTAATAAATTCAATTTTCGACAAGCATGATAGGATATAAAAATTGTATTTTTTCGTTTTTCTGCTAAAGTTTAAGTTCTCTGTTAGACAATAAAACGTTTGCCTAGAATAAAATCATAAATTATTCATCATTTATGTACCAACAGTAAAATTATCATTTACATTTTTGTAGATTTTTCTTTTTAACATGATAATGTCTTACATGTAAAGTTTATTTAATAGTAATTTCCGACTTGAAAATGTAGATAGCATTTATTTTCGATGAGTTTGATTTCAACTGACAAATATATTTCAACATTCAAAGCACATGCGAGTTATGTGAATAAACCATATGCAACTTAGCTAAATTTAAGTAATTAAGTTGTGAAGTTTTATCTTTGCCATAGAAAATATATTTATTTTTACTGATTTTTGTTAAGTTCTAAGACGATCTTTTACAATGTATGTCTTCTTGCAACATGAGAAAAGATGCGAAATGATAAGGACTTCTCTGGTATGCTTTCAATTCCTTGAGAAATACATTTAGCTTAACTACAAGACTTGTTCCGATTCTGAAGTATGCTATTTCCTATCGTAATTTATAATTTTACATGATACTTGGTTTAAAAGTTGAAAAAGTTTGCACAAATTTCCTATGTAAGTTCTGCTTCACTGAAAAGTTATCGGTCACAAGCAATAAAAATTTCACTTTGTTTGACTAATGTTATGTATGTGTTAATTATCATGAGTAATATCAGTTTTATTTGTGTCTTTCGAAAGCGAGCATTCATAAATTTAAAAGGATATTTCAAACTATTTTCAAAATATAAGTATCTTTTACAAGTTTTTTCCGGAATGAACTTTGCTCAGTTATATTAATATTGAATATTCATCTTACAAAATAAGCCTCTTGTAAAACACATTCCGTTTCAGTTTTTCTGAAATTTATGTATAAGTTATTTAGAAATTATGGGTGGAAGTTAAAAATCTCTATATTAATGATATATTGTCAGCACCTCTCAAATAAAAAAAATTCATGTATAATTTAGTTTGTCCAGATGATGTTCAATTTTACGTAGTAACAAACTCTACATTTTCCAAATTTATGATAGTTTTTCACAAGAAAAAAAAAATATTCTTTAAGTTTGCCTAGCAAACTTTTTTCAGTATTTAAATTTTCTAAGTATATTCCATCACATGAGTAGTTAACTATTTCCACTAAGGAAAATATCTTATTATTTTAGTTTGTTTGATTGATGTTAGATTTTTATGTTTCTGATTGGTGATTTGCATATACAGTTTTAAAAACTTTACACAATTCGTAACATATATGTTAGAAATAATAGTATATCGCATCTGAGATTGAAAAAATTTATAACTATTATCATGTAAAGAAGGTTAAATTTTAAAAACATGTCGTTGAATATGAGTGTTACCATGAAAAAAGTTAACTAAATTACTTGTGATTTCCTTTCAGAGTATAAAAAGTTATATAGTTTACATATAATTCGCAAGTTTCTTTCAATTTTTCTTAAGATGTTTTAAAAGTCTTGCAGGTGATTTTCAAAACTTAAATGCATATCTACAATGTATTTAATATCTACAATTTATTTAATATTTTCCCCCAATTCACCTTTCTTAGATAAGTAAAATAAACCTTAGTCAGCATGTATTTCACGAGTTAATACGACACCTTAACGTATATTATTACAAAGTAAATTGTCTAAGTCTTTCTTGAAGTAACATAAATTTCCAACTTGCATTGATTTTCCGATTGAAAAGTAGAGGTGAATTTTTTTCCTTGGAGTATTTATAACTAGTATTTATTTTAAATCTCTTATTATTTTTCTTCTATGTAACAATTTTGTTAAGTTTTACCCGTATTGTAGCATATAATCTCACTGAGTTTGAACAATATTCAATGTTTTAGACAATAGAAAAGTTTTCAAGTAGAAATGATCTTAAATTCTCCAAGTGAATCATACTTTTTGGAAGAAAGTCCATGCGAATTCTACCTTCACTTACTAATGTGTCTTTGAAATCCACTTCATTCATTCCAAGTTTTCACAAACATTTCATTATGAAAAAGGAAAAGTAGGAAAACGATAATCTCGAAGACCTGCTGACACACCGCAGCATCACCCGCTGCTTGCGCGTCGATGCTGTTGTTCTTGCTGTACAAGTCTCCCGACCTGTTTGAACAAGTATTAGCGTGACTCATCCTCCGGTCTAAAAATGCCGGCAAGTGGCGTATCACCTACCGCTAACCTGATTGGCTAATTACCGTCACATGCTTATCACCCCGTTTAAAGACGTGAATTTTATATGTAAAGTAAATTTTTACGCTAACGCTTAAATTCTTTGCTATAGAAAGTTCAAGTATGTTATTTTTTTTTTTTCTCTTATATGTTACATTTTAAACACATGATATGAAATTTTACGTTATGCTTATCTTAGAAATTTTTGAGTATGTTACTTTTTCTTTTATTTAACATTAACCTAAGAGTTTAATTGTATATGAGAAGTAAATTGTCATGTTAAAGTTTAAAGACATGATATTTATATGTGAAGTAAATTTTCGTGTAAAGGTTAAAATTTTTTATCTTTGAAATTTTTATTCTGTTAAATTTCCCATTATTTAACATTAACCTAAGAAAATAATTGTGTATGAAATTTTCGCGTATTGTTTAAATTGTTGTCGAAGAAAGTTTAAGTATGTTATTTTTTTTTTCTTCTCTAATTTAGCATTATTCTTACACATTTTAAAGATAAAAATGTTATGTGTGAAATAAATTTTCGCGTATTGTTTCAATTCCTTACCTTATAAATTTTTAATATTTCTTTTTCTCTAATTTAGCGTTATTCTTACACATTTGAAAGACATAATTTTTATATGTGAGGTAAATTTTCGCGTATTATTTGAATTCTTTGCCTTATAAATTTTTAGAGTTTCTTTTTTTTATCTTATTTATCGTTGATATAAGAGTATGATAGTACATGTAAAGTTAATTTTAAATTCTTTGCCTTGTAAATTTTTAGTGTTTCTTTTTTCTAAAAGTTAGAGTTGTCATTATACATTTTAAAGACATGAACGGCAATGTTTGAATTCTTTGTCGTAGAAATTATAGGTATGTTATACTTTCATCCTACATTTCAAATTTAAAGTCGTGATTTTTATATGTGAAGAACATTTTTTACGTTAATGTCAAAGTTATTTGTCGTACAAAGTTTAAGTGTGTTACTTTTTTTCTTTTATTTAGCGATATTTCTACATATTTTAATATCGGGATTTTTATGTGTAAAGTAAAATTTTACGTTAATGTTAAAGTTATTTGTCGTAGAAAGTTTAAGTACGTTACTTTTCTCTTGCATGTTATATTTTAAAGTCGTGATTTTTATACATGAAGGGAATTTTCGCGTAAAGGTTAAATATTTATCTTAGAAATTTTAAGTAAATTACTTTTTTTCTCTTATTTAGCGATATTTTTACACATTTTAAAGTGATTTTTATGTGTAAAGTAAGTTTTTTTCGTTAATTTTAAAGTTATTTGTCGTAAAGAGTTTAAGTATGTTACTTTTTTCTCTTATTTAGTGATATTCGTACACATTTTAAAGACATGATTTTTATTCGTAAAGTAAATTTTCACGTTCACTTTTTTTATAAGTTTATTTTTTATAATAATAATAATAAAATCTGATAATTATTACTAAATATTATCTTTATATTTAATAAATTTCATAATTACTCCAATTGAAACAACTGTCTACGCTAAAAACCCATTCGCTACACTATGACGTCACGAACAAATTATCTATCACTTTAACTGTTTCAAGCAAGATCGTTACACAACAACTCAACTCGCAAACGCGTTGAAGCGTGTTGAAACATCCCTAGTCTCGCTCCCCTCCCGTCTGACGGGTCGATAGTCAGTAGCACCCTCTACCGTGAAACCTGATTGGTCGGTGAAGTCATGTGATCACCCCTCATATATAGACGCTACCGGTTGCCGTCTCGCCATTTCTACTTAGATACCTGAGTGTGAAAGACGTGTTTAATACTTCGTGTGTTTTTTTCTCATCGCGATTTTGTTCGTACTTGTGTAGTTATTCACAGTTATTTTAGCCTCGCAGATTTCGTTTCGATTATTCGGTAAGTGAATTTTTAAACATCTTCTCACTCCAACAAACCAAGAGAGCCTTGTCGGCCTATGACGACAAGCGGTATCTGCTGGAAGATGGCATAACCAGCTATGCCTATGGTCACTTCAAAATTCCTTAAATCATTCATTTAATCCTTAATTTTTTTTTTTTTTTATCTCTTTAAGCCTTAATTTAACTAAAATATTACTTTAACTAATTTTTTAAAAACTTATTTAGCGTTAATTTTTTTTTTCCAGGATTTTGTATGTGACCATTAAATTTAATTCATGAGAGAAATATACGTTCTCACAAGTCTTCTTTTCAGATTTTTTAAAATTTAAAATTGTTTAGGATTTAAGGTAATGATGTCTTCTTAAAAGATATTATTGGATGGTTGGTTAGTGACCTCATATTTCAAGGAAATATACGTTCTTTGAAATAAGTTTTTTTTTTTTTTTGTTGTTGTTGTTGTTGATAGGGTGGAGTGAGGCGGTACCAATTCTTCCTAAAAGAGGTATCGGGATGGAGGTGGGTCCTCACCTTTAATAAATAATTTTTCAAAATTTATTAATTGTAATTCTAAAGTCTTAACTTATTCAAAATTAGTTAGGGAAGGGGGGTGGGTAGATGAGTTACCATGAAGGCAACGTCCGATAGTCGATATTTTAACAATTGTTTGGTAAAATATTGAAATGTCACGTGTAGCTCGGGGTTAGGGTTCTTTAGACCCTTAGCAAATGGCCTTCCTTTTATTAACTTTTCAAATTTAACATTTTTTTTTTGTGTAACTTTGTTGCAGGTATTTTAACTTGGCTAAAGGATATGTAAGTAACTCGCTAGAAAACCAAACAGTCAATCAGGAGTTAACTTTTGGTCACATGTTTAAAACTTATCAGTCACAAGCGAGCATTTAGCTGACCGATCAGAACTCGTTGCCAACACCTGAAAACTAAATTTGGTATATATCCAATGTTATCACCACTTAAAACGTAAATCTTAACATAGAATGACGTCATACCCACTGTGACGTCATTAGTAAAAATACCTATCACTCTAACTTATTCGTTTAGAAGCAGCCCTAGAACAATTCAGCTCCATCTTAAAGGTAAATTGAAACTTAAAAGTGTTGCCATCGCTCTAAACTTTGATATAAAACACATTATGACGTCATACCTACTGTGACGTCACGCAATAAAAAACCTATCACTCTAGCTTATTCATTTACAAGCAGTCCTAGAACAACTCAACTCCATCTTAAAGGTAAATCGAAACTAAAAAGTGTTGCCATCGCTCTAAACTTTAATATAAAACACATTATGACGTCATACCTACTGTGACGTCATACACAAACAGCTTATGATGAAACTAAAACAGCAGCAGGAGGGGAACAACTCCACTCCACTTCCGGTCGCGTGATTTCCGGTGACGTCATATCCGGTGATATCACTTCCTGTGACGTCATATCCGGTCACGCCCCCATACCATACCGTCGCTCGGTCGATCCATGGCCCCGGACTCTCCTTTTCTAACTACTTATATATTTAATAGGCAATAGGTTTTTTGGGGTTAGTCCGTCCGCCTAAACTGCTCAACCAATTTCAATGATCAAGGTGTCATTTTAAAGGAAATAAGCTGTAGATTTGCCAAAACGTGCCAAAATAATTTATTAACACTTTATTAATTAGTTAAATTTCAATATTTTTCATCATTAAGCTACTACAAAGCCTCAATGATTTTGAATATATGATTGGCAACATCCTTACGTATGTAAACAACAAACCGGCTGCTCGGGGGTTCAACCAACCAACCAACCGTTGCTAATTTTAAAGCTATCCTTATATGTAAACAACAAACCCATTGCTAATTTTAAAGCTCTTTTTAAACTCTTCGTTTCCAAGTTGATTTTTTCTGTTTTTCTGAAGCATTTTTGTATTAGAGTAATTATTATTTTGAAGTATTTTTATCCAGAAAATGCTTCGCGTTGGACGTCGTTCTCTAACGGGGCGACTTATCAGAATAAATAAAAGATATTGGGACTTCAATGTAAGGGCATAGCTAATGAAGTTTTAAGTCAGAATGTTTTCGGATAGTATATTTAACTTTCTATTATGAAACTTGCAATTTGGGTGTTTTCTCTATTAGGCCTTACATAAAATTTATAAGAATTTGGTTACATTTTTTATGGCTGGCAAACCTATTCGAGCGCAGCAAGATGTTTTAACCACAAATTCGAGCGGCAAAGCCGCTCAATCCGAGCGCAGCGAGGCGTTTGGGGGTTGGCGAGCGTTAGCGAGCAGGGGGCGAAGCCCCCTAGTGATTACTTAGTTTTATAACAATAATTGTAAATAATACAAAGTAACCTTTCCACTGTTTCCACGATCTCACCAAAAAGGAGGGCCAAAAAAGTTCAAAAAAGTCCACGGAAGAGCCTGCAAACCAAACAATCACAAACACTCTTTCATTTCATAATATAAGAAGTTGTACATGGTTGGTTGGTTGGTGAACATCTCTTTACAAGAGGCGAGAGAAGGAGAACAGCGGCGTAAAGCCCTTGTCTCCGTGTACATATGAAGAAGTTGTATATGATTGGCTGAACCGGAAAGATTTGCTTAATTAGGTTTTATTAGGTTAACCTATCTAACTTAACTCTCTGTGACTATAAAAAATATGGAATTTGCGGATGTGTAACTAAAATTTTTTTTATTATTTTTGTTCAGTACTTCCCATAAAAAGACCATTATATTTAAAATTTTCAGAAAACTTTCAAAATTTGGGGGCCCCTAGGCCCGGGCCTAATGGTAAATCAGGCCCTGTCTACACCCCTAGTTTATTCACAGCACTTGGAAAACAAATGTGTTGTACTTGAAATGCAAATTGTACATCTTAAAGTACCTGTGTCTGTTAAATTAGAAAAGTATGTAGAATTCGTCTCTTGGAGACTTTCATAATTCATCATGTTTAGAGTTTTAAGTCTGCGAGATGGGGGAAAAAATGAAAGGAAGACCAATTTTCAAAAATATAAATATTTATTCCATAAATTATACAAATAGTACTTTGGTTCCTAACATTTATGATCCAAGTGGACTTTTTACTGTCAGAATTTTAGTTTTCAATATGACGTTTCCCCCCCAAAAAACTGAGATTTAGAAAAGTAAGATAAGTATGATGCACATAGTTTTTTTATCCAAAAAAAAAAAAAAAAATCCGAATGCATTGATATTATTTAACTGTTTCAGCAATGTATATATGTATATGGTAAAGTGAAATTGGTATGTTTTGTGTGACATACAAATTTATGGAGAAATTATATCGTTATTGAAAAGATAAAAATTAAATTATCGTTTGTTTATATTTGTATCGTATACATAACTCTCTTCACAATTAAAACAATGAAATATTATTATGGTTTGTCTTTTTTACGGTTTTTTGGTAAAAAGGGTAATTTAGAAATTTAGTGATGTTTTATGAAGAAAAGTAAATGGACCAATAATGTGAAAAATACATAAATAATACGCATTATTTTAGAAAATTGTGCAGTGGTGGTAAAGCCAAGCTTTGGTCGGAATTCATCGTGTTTGCAAGTTTGATCTCTAGTCTTAAAGTAATGTCTCACGCGAAAGAAAAATATAGGCATAAACATATAAAGGTACAGGAAGTAACGAAAATGATTGTAATGTTTAAAAATCCAATTAAAAAAAAAGAAAGGGAAGGAATTAGAAATGTATCATTTGCTGCATTCTACTTGGAAAACAAGGAAATTTTATCCATTAATTTTCAAAAATATTAAAAAAGTTGGAGAAGAAAAAAAAAAAAGAAAAAAAGAAAAAAAAAAAAACCGGTCCGGAATTGTTGAATAAACTATAAATCGATGTTTATAAAATAACGACAATTTTTAGCAAAATCATGGAGTAATTTTAAAAGCGTTTTGCAGTATTTTTGTAGCATATTCAGACTTTTTCTTAACGTTCTCATTTAACAGCGCTACCTGTTGGTGTACTTTGTAACTATTTGTGAAACTTCATGGAATAAATTTCCAAGTAGAAAACACCAAACGATACATTTCTATCGTTTCCCGTTTTTACCTTTCATTTTTCTTAATTAAATTTTCTATGTATCATTCATTTTTAGAACACCATATATAAACTAAAGCCAAATTAGCACGGAACAAGTCTTTGTGAAGTGATGGACAAAATAAGATAAGATTTTAGGTAATGGTTTATCAATGTACAGACTTTTTTTTTTTGTAAATAGCAAGAGTGCAAATGGGTTACTTAATTCAGCTTTAATATAATTTTGTTTCAGAGAGAAAAACTTCGATAGTTCAATACTTATCCGGTAGATGTCACTGAACAGCAGTGTGTCACTGAACGGCAGTACTAATCAAAGAGAGAACTTCAGTTGCCATTTTCTTAATTGCAACGAATTTTGTTAACTTTAAATCTGAACCCTCCAATTATAAAATTACACTCATGGTTTTAAATAACACATTTAACATTTTGCTCATAAATTACCACAAGACTACTCCAAAATTTCCAGAGTCCTCCTATATCAAACCCTTTGAATCCCAACAGCATGGTTTTTTTTCATCTTTTAATATAATTTTTAAAGAAGAACGCTGGAAATGCATTCATACTGTTTGTCTATTTTGAGAGTAGCTCCCGCAGGTAGTCTAGACGGTGGCGGTCGTTATAATAACAAGACTAGTCGATTTAGAATAGGGGTGCTAAATGCAAGAAATTGATTGCCTAAAAGGTTACAATACTGCATTCGCTTAGATGATGAGAATTCATTTACTGGAATACATCTATTTTGATAATCTATGAAGTAGGGTCAATAAGCCAATAGAATTCAGCAAGCCAAAGCTGACCCAATTCCCCGAGAGAAATGGGACTGGTCTTGTTTCCATGGTAACATATAATGCTAGATATTGTGGGGCGAGTTCTTGTGATAGACAGTACACCACAGCAGATTCCTAATTTGCCATTTGAGTTTCATAGAGCTATATTATTTACCGTAGAAAATCAGCACAGTTAACTTTATGCATTAAGGTTCATGAATAATACACTCATGTCACCATGAATAAAACAATTCACATACGAGAGTTCTTAACTAAGGTCTTAAATCTCATTCGAAACATTTCGACCAAATGGCTGGAAAATAACGGTTTTGGTACACCTCTATTTGCTAAGACTTAAAAGTCCTATATACAGATCATCACTTTTTTCACAATTAACTGATCGTCATCGTATTTCAACACGTCAGATTCATACGTTCCTAATTGTTATTTCTAATCGTGACGCCTTCTCAGACTAGGCCATCGATCCAATACTTGTCAAGACTGTCCTTGTTGAGAAACAACGCCTTCCGACTACAATTTGGTGCTGATTGCTAATGTCCCGAGTCACGGATATCTTGTAATGACTATCTGGGAGAATGCCTAGACATTTTCACGGCCATCTTCTTAAATCACATTTATATTTTCTCAGTTAGCTGTATAGTACGATAACAGAACCTCACATATGTATTCAAAAAGCTTTATGCGGGTACTTTCGGATTCATGTCTTCATCAGAAAATCCTACAATTCGATGCCTTGACACTCGACGCGAGGAAAGAAAGGTACTTGAGCAGAACCACAGACATCAACTACACCTGCCATCGGATTGGTAATTGATTCCTTTGTTTTCATTGCCGTATTTCTACACGCCACGTGAGAATGTCTACTACGGTATCGTCATTCCTAGGTGATATACCACTCCTCACCACACTGTCTAGAAAAGAAATGTTATCTTTTTCTCTAAAGCCATCAATGGTTGTCATTCAAGTTGGTGCTTTTCATAAAAGCTACCTCTGTTGCCTCTCAAGTTATTGTTGTGTCATTAAGGCTGTTCTTGAATGACAAGGCTAGACACCTTTATAAGAAACTCGTAAAAAATATTGCCTGTTGAGGAATGAACACCTTGACACATAACAAGATTCTTACTACAACCATATTTTTTTATACAAACTTTCACTTCATAGTCGACTATCCCAGAACAGTTCTGGGTTGCCTCATCACGACCATGCGCCATGAAGATTGTTCTTGAATGACAAGGCTAGAAATTTTCAGAAGCTACTCGTAAAAGAATATCGTTTGTTGAGAAAAGAACAGCATTGAAGAATTATTGAATCCTCTCTCAACCGTATTTCTATTTTTGTACACGCCGACTTTCACTTCACAGTCGACTGTCCAGAACAGCTCCGGGATCCCTCATCGTCTTAATCCTCTCCTGGACAGCTTTGTCCAGTTTCCTCCTCGGGCCTAGAGGCATCCCTAGGGCCTTCAGATCCTCCTCGGAGAGCAGAGACAGTGCTTCCAGGTCGATCTGCTCGGACTCGAACAAAGGTAGGTACTCGGATAGACCTACTGCCGCCAGCAAGAGCGAGAGTGGATCTTCCACGTCTTCGTCTTCCTCGTCCTCTTCATCCTCGTCGTCTTCATCGTCGTCGTCGTCAGTTGCGTCGTCATCTGCGTCGTCCACTTCGTATTCGTCCTCCCACGTGATGTGCCTCCTCACCAGACTTCCCGCAGATCCGATGCTGTCCTTGTTGTCCTTGAGGATAGAGTCCTTGAGCGACGAGGCCAATCGGTTACGACCGAATCCCGGTCTGGGCCATTCCATGCTGAAGAAGAGAATGGAAGAAAAGTATATAAAAATGATTAATTTACACATAAAATTTCATATTTACATTTTTGTATAGTGTCTATGGTTAATCGAAATCTCATTATTAAATTCGTTTATGATATTGTAATGAAAAATTCAGAAGAATTAACTTTTGTGAAAGTGAAAATATGTGTAACGTCAGATAATACATTCTAATCCTTCATATATATTCCAATTATTATTTTAATTGTCTTAAATTTTTTATGGTACAACTCGTGGACTTTTATGGCAAAAACAATGCACACTTGAACTACTTAATGCAAAAACAACTCTTCTCAAGGCTTATGAAAGGAATATCCATACGTTCAAAACAACATATTGTTAAACAAAAAATACATTTATAAGGAAATTTTCCTTTAACATTGTTTAAATGATTTTTTTTTTTTTAACTGTACGTACATTAACAAAAAGAATCTTTAAATAAGAATTATTAAAACTTCCTTAGCATTAATTCAAACTTCGCCAAGAAATCAATTTAATATTCATTTTTCTCTTATTCCTTACTGGTACGGTTATATACGGTTAAGGTTATATAAGTTACCATGGAATGGCTCGTCTGTCAAAGATGCCGAAGGAAGGCGGGGACGATGACGAGTCGTGAAGGTCGTCTCCAATACCAGAATCGGCAGTCTGTAGGACATCGCTATTAGCGTCGGATCCGTCAGAGTGGGTGTCAGATCGGCTTGGTTCCGTCGACGAGGGTGAGGAGTTTCCGTCGTCGAGATCCTTTGGCCCTGACTGGTCGCAACCTTCGCTCTGTTGGAATGTAAGTCGTCGAGCTCTGTCTGTAGTTCCGTCATCGTGATCTTTCGTCGACGGGTCATTGTCATCATCCGTCCGTCGAATGATGTCGCCTGGGCGGAATACGACTGTCTTCTTCCTCAAGGCCGGTCGCTTTGGGGTCGAATCCTTTTTCTCACCCGCGTTCACTATGTCGGAGAATTTTGGGGCGCCGTTTGACCTGAGAGATAATGAACCAGATGTTTTAATGAAGTCGGTCGTGCTTTTGGTTCATTGGTTGAAAAAAGAGCCATGGATAATAGATAAATAACAAATGTATTGTTTACCTAGCTTAGCCAAATAGCTTAGAGAATTTATTAAATATTACAGATAATTAATACATTGAGATTTATTGATATTTTGCGAATCTTAGGTCACATTAGTATTTTTGAACTATTTTATAATTTTGCTATAACTTTTTTTTATATGTAATGGTATTTCGCTTTTACTAAGATACAAATTTATCTCTTTTACGAGAATATGTATTACTTTTATTTGTAATGGTATTTTGCTTTTACTATGATCAAAATTTATTACTTCCACGTTTTGGGATATGGCGTCATTCCCATAGTAACCTAATAATGAGTTATTCAATTAATTATCTCAACACACTCCTTAATTGAACCAGAAATTTTATCTATTCACAAATTTATCTCTTCGTGATAAGTTTATTTTGCAATTTCTTAATTTTACAAATTTAAACAAACACAATGAGTCTAATTATAAAATTGTATCCATAGATTAGTGTAATTCTACTTTACCAAACTCTACTTTACTACGTTCTTCTTACGTTGAACTTTAAAGTAGAGCTAAACTCTTATTTAAAGTTCAGTATATACAACAAGTTTTGATGGTGTCTTTGCAAAGAAAGGCTTTTGAAAACGAGTATGATAGATAGTATTTTGGTGCTTTTAAGCGTTTTTAGATATGACGTCATCATTATTGTGGCCTATATAATAATCCTTTTCAATTGATTCTCATATTCCTTGAGATCTATACGCTTTCATTGAGCTTGTAATCGTGTATCAGCAGTAGCAATATATCCGTTTCCATCCAGAAATTACTTCAATATCAATTTTACATTTTACGTTTGTCGAAATTGCTTGTGAAATTTACCTTCGTCTTTTCGTGATAAGATTCGAGATCATCTCACTGGGATGTGATATTAAATTGGTAGCATATTTATGTTTCCAATTTAATATGGTATACCAGTGAGATGATTTTAAATATCCATATGATAGTTGCCTACATTGCTTACGGAGTTAATATTTGTCTGTTAGCGATAAGTTTTTTAACAACATCTCTTTTATGCGCATGCCCAAATTTAGGCAGGTTTCATGGCCACGACTAACACGCATACAAAAGTTGAACAACGTCAATCCATTCGGGAAGTAAGCTGAACACAAACTGACACAATTTTTTTTTTCTACGCTGTAAAACGTGTTAAATTGAGAAGAAAAAAATTGAGATTTTTTTTAATTTTATTATTATTATTATTTTTTAACTTTTAATTATTTATATGTTAACACAGGGTAAAAAAAGCCTAATTTTCGGTAATTTTTTTTTTTTTTTTTTTAATTTTTTTTAAAATTACTATTATTTTTATTTGGCATTTGACGTAGAGAACGTCTTCAGGGTGGCCACAAAATTCAGGAAAAAAAAGTTCCCTGATAATTCCCCGACAGATTTCTAAAAAATTCCCTGATTTTAGGGTAAACTTTTTTCAAATTTCCCCAATTTTCTTAGGTTTTCCAGATGTCTAGATACCCTGATCAAATAGAACATGTATTCTAAAGAGACATTAGTGCAATTTTTTAAAATATAGTTTTGCTGGTAATGAAAAGTTTAAATTATTCAGTAACATTAAACTTCTATTGGCTTACCACTACAAATCTCCATGTAAATAGCGCCAAAAAATGGATGAACGTGCCTTAAACAATACAAAATTTCCCTGATTTTCATGAAATTTTAAAAAGTTCCCCGAGATTTCCCTGATTTTTTCCAGAATCAGAAAGTTCCCTGACATTTCCCTGATTCCCATGTTTTCCCAGTTCTGTGGCCACTCTGGTCTTGGAGCATCTTGACTAAAAAAAATGGTCTAAAAAATCTCTATCGGTGTGTACGTGGTCAACATAACTCTCGAACGAATTTACCTACAATGTTCAAATTTGTTGTACGGATTGGTGGTGGCCATGGGTCATACTATACGAGTTTCGTTAAAATGCACATGCGAATAAAGTAGCTGCCGTTGTAAAACATGAAAAAAATCATGATTTTCTGTAATTGCTAAAAAACGGCTCCAACCATTTCGATCAAAAGTGTTATGATAATGTGTTTTATTAAGGTGTTTTAATCATCTCCTCCTCCGAAATTCCCGTAAATATGCTATAAAGGAGTAAAAAGTTGCAAATGTCTTTAACACAAATTTATCTTTCTCTCAGCATCGCCCATCAACGATTGTTTTTTCTCTGTTGCACTTACAAGAAAGAATACTGTAAGAATTATCGAAACCCAAATCACCCTTTTAACGTGTTTATTTCTTCTATTTTTTTTTTTAATGTTCATCTAAGAATTACCTTAAAAAATATCAGACCAAACTGGTCGTTTTTTTTTCTGAATGAACGATGTAAATATAAAAATGGCAAATAACACCAGTTCATGTCAGTATAATAGTGTAATTGAAAGTTGTGCGACGTGCCGCACCCCTAGTTGCCGAATGCAATACTTTCATTAATCTTTATTTTATACAGTGCGATTGAAAGTAGGCCGGATACTGCTGAGCTATAATGCAAGACAACTTATTCTGACCTAATTGAATAATAATCTGAGAGCCGACTGCAATTTTTGGACCCCATCGAACATCATTCTGAATTTTGTATAGTAATTGGAGAAAAGTGAGTAGATCACGAATCCACTGGTCTGCCGTGGCAAAAATAGCCGAAACTGGTCAAAAATCGACTTTTAATAAGATGAACTAAAACCAATTGCCAAATGCGCCATAACTTGCCAAATAATGAGCATTTTTTTTTTATTTGGTAACCCTCACTCTTTAATTTTCAATTAAGAAGGTTGCAGACGATTCGGATGTGTGGCGATTGCTTTCTTGCATCTTTCACAAATGAGCCAAATTGGCAATAAACATTACGTCACTGATGACGTAACTGATGTCGCCAATTTGGCTTACTTTTGAAAAATACAAGTTTTCCGAGCCAGAGATCAGAAATCGTTTGCGCTTTTTCTCATTGAAAATCAAAATGCAGTGGGTTGCCAGACGAAAAAGTTTTTTTTTTTGGCAAGTTATGACATATTTGGCAATCAGATTTTAGTTCAACTTATTAAAAGTCAATTTTTGACCAGTTTCGGCCATTTTTGCCACGGCCATTTTTGCCTAATCTACTCACTTTTCTCCAATTTCTATAAAAAATTCAGAATAATGTTCGATGGGGTCCAAAAATTGCAGTCGACTCTCAGACTATAAGCTATACATATGGATCCTTCCGTGTGAAAGATATAGTTCCGAGCAAATCCCAACTTGTATACTAATATTGATAACCTGCGCATATAGTTTTGTATTAAACTTAAATATATGTAAATAAGTAAAAATTAAACGCTTTTAAATTTTAATTTTACTTAATACTTTACTTTTTTTAACCAAGGTCACTATAAAAGTTTCAACGAATCATATGGCTTTGACAAGAGCTATTTCATGACGTCACTCACTTGGCGAATCCCTATTGGCTAACCCTGGCCCCCTCTCAGTTCAAGACGTCACATGTAAGATTATTGCGCAGCCAATCAGCGCGTAGTAAAACCGGATCACATACTACTGTAGCGTAATTCAATGGGATCAGGATAAGTTATCTTGGACTACAGAATATTTCCTTACTTAGAATCCTTCCTGAATGAAAGAGACAGTTTGTTGGAGTCGGAAAGTCTCTCCTTTTCTTCCTTTTCTGCCCTCTTGGCGGCTTTTTGTTGCAGCTTTCTGTAGCTTTTCACCCGCTTCTCGGCATCATACACGCTCTTCTCTTTCAATCTTTGCACCTGAGAAAAAGACGTGCACTGAACTTAAAACAGAATGTAAAATTTAATCTAATGCATACAGAAAAATGAATATAAAGTAAAATATAATGTAAAATTACTGAATATAATGCAAGGTAAAATTTAGTGTGACGTACACTGACCATATGATGCAAGGCATTAACCAAGTGTACACTATCCGTAAGTTGTAGTAGAGATCAGGGGTCGAACAAATGCTTTGTGATGTTTTTTACATTTTCAGAGTCGGCTATAAATTGAATTCCTTCTTCGCTAAATACCAGCTAACTTTTGATTAATAATTACATCAAATTAACAGCAAGAAAAGATTATCGAAGGCGCGATGCATCTTGGGAAAAAAAATTACCGAAATGAAAGATTTTTCCATTGTGCCTTGCAATGAGCCTTATTTTTATAGTTAAATATTGTTTTATTTTTACGAATGGAATGAATCGAAACGAAAGTTTAATTGGAACTTTCGTTTCAATTCATTCCATAACATCAAGATAAAAAGCGATGTATAACTACAGGATATTCTAATAAGGACCGAAATTTTTTAAAAATGAATATAAAAAAAAACGGAACACGATAAAAATGTAGCGTTTCCTGTGTTCTAATTGGATAACTACGGAATTTTATCGTAACAATTTTCAAAAATAAATATAAAGTTCACCTACAGATGACGCTGTGACATGAATGAAAATGTGGCAAAAAAGCAACGAAGTTTCAATTACGCCATATTGTCGCTGGAAATGGTGGTTATTTTGAAAACATCAACATTATTCAGATCGAGTTTTTTTTTTTTTTTCAATTAACAACGCCATCTTTTGGTGAAATTTATAACTATTTTTGAAAATTGATGAAATAAAATTCCGTAGGTGCCCAAATAGAAAGTGGTATATTCCTATCCATTTCCATCTTTTATATTATTTTTCATTTTTCAAATATGTCGGCCCATTTTAGTAAACCCTACATAAAAAGATAAGCTTGTTGCAAAAAACTATTGGAAAATAAGTTATTTCGGAAGTTATTGTTCCCAGAATGTAATGCACCTTAGTTCAACTTTCGTAATGGCGTCTCATCTTTCTTCCCTACAAAGAAAGATAGGATTACTCACCAGTTTCTTGTTGACGATCGCGTGCTTCGATTGCGCGTGGTCCAGCAACCTGAGGCAGTCGGTTCTGTGGTTGAGCACAGCCACGTCTTTTGCCGTATGGAAGTCGTTATCGAGAGCCCACAGGTTGACGCCGAAGTTCACCAGAAAAGACACGCAGTCAGTGTGTCCGTTACCGGAGGAACAGTGGAGGCACGTGTTGCCGTAATGGTCGCACTTGTCCGGGTCACCACTGTAGAGGAGGAAAAAAAGTTGTTAATATAGTAGTAATTCGTATAGCGGTAATTTCTTAACAATGCTTCATGCATCTATAGTTTTTTAAACCTTGAATTAGTATTTTTATACACTCCTAACTATTAATTAACTATTAACTCAGAGCCCTAACCACACAGCCATCAGGTGGGCGTAATTTTAAGGAGGCTGATCAAACGTGACTGATTATGGTATGGACTCTAAAAACTCACAAAGACCTAAATTTTTCGAACTTATTGTTAAAAGAAGTAAATTCTTAGCTTGTGTGACGGGTTGGAGCGATTTGAAAAAGTTGGCGACTAGATTAAAAAGACGTGTTTTCCGGTTGTCGCCAAGCTGGTGACTGACACAAATTCTTAAAATTAAGAAATGACTATCCACACATGACAATAATTACCCTAAAATCGCTGTTACACATCCCCTACAAGAAAAAAGGTTCTTTCATTGAAAATATTATATTGCCTACCAAATTGGCGCCAAATTCACAAGGCGACCAAGGCATGGATGCTTGGAACAGACCAAGTTTAAGTTTTGAAAATTAATACTTGTAGATCAGCTGTCGAGGTTTATCTAATTACATTGTCTATGATACTTCCTGTAAGATTCTGTGTGTTTTAAATAAACTTATTTTGTATTATGATATATGTGAATGTTACAAAAACCATCTCCGTTTCAAGTTTGAAAAATAAAAGTTTCGTCACCCACAGATAACTTTCAACACCATTTGTTACCAGCCCCCCCCCCCCCCCCCTAATCTCCTTTTCACAGCGAGAAAGTGACCCGAAAGTCGTTTCACCCATTTGACTTAATCTGCATGCGACACAAAGACAAATAAACTATAACGGTTATTAACAGTCGGGGGGAAAAGTTCGAGTTGACCGTGACCGTATCCGACGAGAGTTCACGTCGTCCATTGGACCGTTGTTCCTCTCTTGTCTGCCGCAGAACGAGAATCGAATGTTTGTTTTCCGAATGTCACCCACGCCGAATATAGATAAAGGTTAGCAGAGGCGAAAGTCATCTTGTAAATGTATCAGTAGTCTATACTCGATAGACACAGCTTTAGAAATAAGTAAACACTATTGTGGTTATGGCAAATAGTACGGGATAATTGTCATGTTTTCTTGTTTGGTGTATTCTAGGATTTCTTCTACTTAAATTTAAGGCGAGGCAGTTTCTCCTTGACAGTCCTAGTAATATTTGTTTGGGACAGGCTTCATTTCACAGAAAGCACCCCAGCCCCATTTTTTATACCACATTAATGTAAAGCTCTGTTGATCCTTTTGTCTGGGATCAACATTCCTTACATTCGGGGAGCTTTTTAGAAAACTGATACACTAGACGGGGCCCCCATTGGCAATAGTTGGTGTTATTTAAATATCAATGATAATTTGTATTACAGTTTTGAATAAATTAATGTCAAAATATTAACATTTTTAACAACTAGTGAGTTATAAAATATACTATCATGTTTTATTACGTTTGAGCAAGAGTACAGAACAGATTATTGATAGTTCCACTATAATTCAGAATATTTTTAGAAGACCCCAAAATATTTTAATTGTAGTTGGCCCGCTATTTTGAGGACCCCCAAATTTCAAGAGCACGGGCCTTGTAGGCCTCATAGGAAACAAGGCCCTGCTTACATTTGCTAAAAACAAGTGTGATATGTCAAATGAAAAGTCTAATCAAGACCAGTTGCTATGTCAAAATTCTAAGAGAAGAGTTATGGTGACCGAAAGTCATTAGTCAATTTGTAATTGACTAACCCTAATGATTCACATACAAATATTAGTTTGAGGGTTTCATTGAGATTAGTAGGATTAAAAAAAAAATTCAACAGGAAGAACTTAAAATTCAGCTGTAAACAGTGTAAAATTCAACGAAGCACTTTAAAATTCAAAAGGAAAAGCATTTTGAAATTCCATCGGAAGAGTGCTTTTATTTTAACTCAGGGAAATTCGCGTGTAGGTCTGGAAAGAGTTATCAGATTATAAATGGAGTTATTCGATAAAAAGTTTAATCTTTATATTATTGAAAAATTGTCAGAAACTAATCAACTTAAAGGTATTTTCTTGCTTTAAAAAAAAACAAAAAAAAACTCGTAATTGGCCGATGATTTAGTACCTGTATCTCAGAATTCAAACGAGACTAAGTCACAATAGAGACTGAAAAAACTGAATCATACACTTGCTATAAAATGCTCTATTATAATTATCGCTAAATGCTTTTAAAATGTTTTTTGAGACACTGTGATGGTGTGTTTCAATAGAAAACGAACTTTTAAGCCGTAATCTTCAACAAAACAAAAATCGCCAAACGTTCGTCTTTTTCTTGCTTTACACTGAGGTATATCATTAACCTTAATAAGGAGCGAGATTTCAGTCAAAATTTGTAGCAGAATTGTTATATACTTGGAATTTGTAGTGTACGGTAATAGAAGCATATGAAGAAAAGGTATTTTAGTGGCAGTTAATACAGTAACAATCCAGCTCGTTTCGTTGCTTAAAAGGTACACGAGGCTACTAGGAACAACACGAATGTCAAAAGGTAGCGCAATCATAATCCAGAAATGTCTTTGAAAAAGAAAGAAACACATAAAACTACCATTAAGTAGCTCGGTAGTTAATAATAAACGATCTGTAGCTATAGCCATCGTGTCCACCCGTTTCTAAAATCAGAGATGGAGAAAAACTCAAATTGGTCACAGCGATGTTTAGACCAGAAAGTTATGAGGCATCTTCGTCTTCTCGGCTAGCCTTGGACGATAATGAAGTCGGCGATGCGAGACTGTTCATTTGATATGATATGCATCACAATGAAACTGGATGACAAAGAATTGTTTTAATTATTCTGTTGATGACCCGAGTATTCTGGGAAATGAATTCGTATAGAGTTTAGGTCGTGTCGGACATGAGAAAAGAATAATTAGTTGTAAGCTTGTAAGTAGCCTCATATAAGTGCCTATAACAACAACAACAAAAAAAAAAAGCTCCTCTAGTTGTCAAGGAAGCATGTAAGTAAATCGTTAACTTTCTGGAAATCGATCTTTTATAGGGATGAATCAAATTTAATATCCATGGGTCAGATGGTCGAGTTATGGTCTGCATAAAACTTAATTCAAGAGATGCTAAGAATTCACGTGGAACTGTCAAACACAATGGAGGAGGTGCTATGGTAGGGGAATATATGAGTGCTGCTGTTGTCATCAGTTTATGTTTTGTTGGTTGGTTGGTTGTTTTCAGATTATCTAGCGCCGTCAGCAACACGAGGGCTATAATGCGCCGAAACATTCGTCATTAGACAAGTCAACAAACACCCATGCCTAAAGCGTGACTCGAACCTTCAACCTCGCGGTCTAGAAGCTAGCACGCTAACCACTATACCGTTTGATCGGCTTTATGTTTTGTAAAACGAAATATGTGTAGTTCTAATTGAAACTGGGCCTCACCTTAATCGCATTCTAAGAAAAATGATTGGGGCAACGAGATACGTACGCAAGTCGCTGATTCACAGAGATCTCAAAATTGAATTCATTAATGAACACTTGGCGAAAGTGAATATTAACTTCGATAAAAACGCCAATTGTGCCAACTCTAATTTAAAAGCTAACATAAGCTATGCAATCCTCGCAGACGACAGTAAAATTAGACCTTTTGCGGCCTTAGCGTTATCAGACGCAATCCTACCCCAAAAAATATAATACTTAACTTCAAATAGATAACTCTTTCAATGTGCCTTTGCAGTCCCAATTTAACAGAAGTTCAGGGGATGGATCTCCTTCTCCACTACACTTTTATTGTTTCCACCCTGTGCTCGACCATTAATTATCTAAATTGAGCACCAATTGTGCTGTCTATATTTACTACTTAATAAGATAAGTGCCCATAGGCCTAAATTTGTTTTGTTGCTGTGTATTGTCCTGTGTCTGTTAATTTTATAATTGTTTTTCTGTGCCAAATTATGATTTTATCAACTTATATTTGTACATATATATGATGAAAGGATATACTGGCGTTTTGCGGTGAACACCCTAACAAACCTATTTATTCAAGAAGGCCTCATCTAGTAAACCATATGAAGATGTCATACAACTTACTCCCGACAAACAATTTTGCTAACAAACAGTGTCTCCAATTCCATAAGCTGTCCAGTGTCTATCCAAAATATTACTTTTTCTTCTGTCCCTCTTCTGTTTCACAGTTACGTCGTTTCAAAATTAGGGAATTTCTTTTGAAAGACGCCTTGTACTTGAAACTGGTAGAACTGCATTAGGCAATTTTCAAGGCGAAACTTGACACGCTCTTCTAGTTTCTCAAGTCCATCTAGTCTGTGGTTCTGTGCACAAATTTTCTCATAAAGGAAGAATTTTGAGTTGATCACTATTGACGAAATGGTGTGGTATGTTGCACAATCAAGCCAATTCTCAACAATCCTCTTGCACACTTGGTTTGTGAACTATGTGTTAAGAGGAACTCCTATAGTCAGCATCATTCCCTATTCTAAGTTACAATTTTCTAGCCCACGTCATTTAGAAACTACTACTTGTATAAAACCTTTAAATTAGGTGAGTAGGTACGAAAATGATCACTTCATGAAATGGCAAATTGTTTTCTTTTAACGCCTATCTATTCTAAATGAAATTTAAAAAAACACTTGCAGGTTGAGCCTCTGGTTAGGTTGGTTGATTGGTTTGTACGTTCAACGACCTATTTTTTACACAATGGCGGTTAATCAGGCCGGGACCTACTACTTAATGTGGATTCCGAACCATAACGAATATCCATGACTAACCCCAGGATTCGAACTGAAACCTCTGGCATGCAAGGCCAGAGCTCTAACCATACAGCCATCAGGTAGACCAACTGCAATGACATTGACGCAAGGATATCTAAAAAATATGAAATAAAATATCTTAAAAGTTATTTTCGAGTTTTTAATTTATGTCATTTCATTAAGGTGATCATTTTCGTACCTGCTCACCAAATTTCAAAGTTTTATTCCAAGTAGTTTCTAAACGAACATAGCTAAAAGATTGTAACGTAGCAAGTATAGGGAATGATATTTACCAGGAGTTCCTCTTAAGCAAAATGGTATAAAGTTTAAGAAAATTTAAAAAAAAAGCGAAAATCTAGAAATCAATCAAATCTCCCATTAACACTTCCGCAGCAATCCCCTTTGTTAGCGCGTGCCGAATACAACATCTGGCAACAAAACAATCTATAAAAAAAATGGCAACCCAGACTGAGAGAAGTGTTCTGAAAATAGCACTAAATTGTCAAAAAAATAAAAAAACAAATTGCACGACAGTGACCTCTTGCGGGGGAGAGGGTGTAGTTAATTGAAGTGAAGAGGAAAGTGCAACGAAAGAAACGTGCTTTTTTTTGCGTGTGTTTTTTGTTGCGTCATGCTTTCTTGGGTTTCTGGTCGTCATCAACGGGTGTGCTTTATTTTAACTGTATTGTTCCCGCACCACACGAAAGCGTTGAACTTGTTTTGTTGTCGTTGTTAGTGTGAAAGATTTTAAGATAGAGCCGTCTGATAGACTTTGATATTAGTGTTAGAATTTTCAAATACTTAAGAAATGCCCACCACCTGTTGGCAGGGTGATTATAGCTCTGGCCTCGTATGCCCGAAGAGCCGGGTTCGAATCCTGGATTAGGCACGGATCTTTGTTGTGGTTGGGAATTCACGTTAAGCTGTAGGTTCGGACTGATTAGCCGTTAATGTGTGTAAAAATAGTTTGCCGAGCGTACAAAATCATTTAATTAAATACTAAAGATATTCTTTCCTAAATAATATAGTATATAGCCATATTAAAACGCCAACCTGTCACTGCCCCCCATAGACCTAAAATTTCATTATCCAAGCCACAGTATTTTGACTTCGAAACAAATGAATTTTTACCCGAGATCTATCAGGATCATTCTTCCGAAACAAGCAACTTTTCAATATTAAACAGTTAAAAAAAAACTAATAAAAAAAAAAACATAAATGTATGCCAGATATTTTTTCTTATTATTTAGGCGTTATACAACAACAACAACAAAAAAAAACATAAATGTATGCCAGATATTTTTTCTTATTATTTAGGCGTTATACAACAACAACAACAAAAAAAAAAAAAAAAAAAAAAAAAAAAAAAAACAGCAGCAGCGCAAAAATTTGTTAATTGTGAGTAGGAAAAAATATTTAAAAAAAAAAAATATCTATGCTATTAATGATACTCATTATACGAAATTTTTTGAAATGAGGTGATTAAAAAAAATGCTAATTAAAATAACATAAAATTAAATTTTCGAATTACAATAGTAGTGAGGTATTAAGTGATATGCTAATGCGGGTCCCTAAAAAGAATATTTTTTTTTACGTTTTCCAGTTATTGCGCTCTATCATTAAAGTCAATCTACCACCCCTGTGCAACTACTACTTGCTGACCAGTTTTAAAGCAACCTCGGAGCAACCTCTTCCGCACGCTTGTCCTTCCTAATTGCGCATAAGGTAGGCGCGTAGCTAAAAGGGATGTGGTAAGGAGATTTATCCTCTCCTGAAATTATAAATTGCTCTCATTAGATCATAGATCCAATAAGAATGTTGCCTGAATTTTGAAATTATAAATTGCTCTCATTAGACCATAGATCCAATAAGAATAAATCGATATTTTTTATTTTAGTATTTATAAAACCATCAGAAATAATAATAATAATAATAAAATGGTCTGTTGATGACATTGAAATGTTACATCTGTCATGAAAAGTAATAATCGAAAGTGTCTATAAAAATATCTAGCTAAGAAGGACGTTTTTTGAGGTATGGAGTTTAGTGGATTTTACGACTGAAAAATTAAATTTGAAAACTCAAGTCATGTGATCATAACCGCCTTTCGCCTCCCTCTCTAAAACTGTATAAAAATTGATTTTTCCACTATAAAATATTGAGTAATAATATAACACATAAAAACAAAGTTTTATTATAAATCCTTTATATGCATTGCAAATTTTTATATTCATTAACACAACGACGAATCTGTTGTTAGCGTGAGCTCGGTGTTTGCATCTAATTTTAAATATTAAAAACATCTCTATTAGCAAAATATGCGGTAAACTACTTTTTAAATTTATTTACCAAAAATGAAGGCCAATTTCGGAGGTATTTGATTTTTCAGGGAGCATTACTGTGACAAAACATTATAATGAAACTCGGACTAGTAAGAGCAATCGGAATTTCGAGAATTTATTGCAAAAATTCATAAGATTTTGTAAAGATGTCAGTAACGTTATTAACTTTAACATACATATATTTGTCAAAACGAAAAAAAAAAAAAAAAAAAAAAAGTGTGCATTTAAAGTAAAACTCGATCCACATTTAATTGTTAAAATACGAAAATGAAAATTTAGCAAATTCAATATATCCAATACTCCCTTAATCGAGAACAATATTGCAACAAAACATTGTTGTAACGAAACGAACTATTAGAATTTCGAGAATTTATTGCAAAAATTCATGACTACGAAGTCAATTTTATTAAACTTAGCACTTTTTTTTTTATTTTTTTTTTATTAAACAAAAAGGAAGCGTGCATCTGAATTAAAAGTATATTTCTCATTTAAAATTCAAAAATATGAAAATGCAGCAAATTAAGTATGTCCATTACTGCCTTACACGAGAAAAATACTGAGAAAAAAATATCAACGAAACTTGGACTATTAAGTGAATTTCGAAAATTTATTGCAAAAATTCATAATTTACAAAGTCAGAAATTTTTATTGAGCAAAACATATTTTTTTTTATTAAAAAAGAGAAAGTGGGCATTTAAAGTAAATTTATATTCCCATTTAAATTTAAAAAATATGAAAATGAAAATTTAGTAAATTTTAGTGTGCCCAATACTCCGTTACACGTGAACAATACTGTGACAAAACATTAACGAAACTTGGACTAATATCAGCATTTCGAAAATTTATCCCGAAAATTCATAAGACTTTACAAAGTCAGCAATAAGAATTTACAAAGTCAAATTACTTTTTATAAAACAAAAACTAACGTGCATTTAAAGTAAATGAATGCAATATTCACATTTAAATTTTAAAAATACGAAAATGAAAGTTTTACAAATTTAGTGTATACCCTCTTAAGGATAATCAATCACTCCATCACAATTTCTGGCTGGAATTATTTATTCTTTGATAATCCCCAAACATCTCTTTATTTTGCTCCATACGAAAGTCAAAGGTTCCGTAATCGCAAAACACAAGCACATCTAATGAGCATACAAACTGGCAAATTTCACACCGAAAGAGGTTTTACGTTCCAACGAGGAAAGTCACTTATTGCACGACACCTACAATTCGTCGTGCGGATCTCCACCTCCAAACAAGAAAATAACTTTATTTTTCTACACTCCTTTTCAAACTTATTCTCTTCTTTAACCCCCCCCCCCCCTACACACACTCAAACTATATAATCATACGAGCATAGTCAGACTCACAATCATTCAAACTAATCGATAACCGTATAACAAGTAAAAAACACCGAAAATCGACTACGCTATAGAACATTTGACTAAGGCGCGAAAATATTATTTAAATAACCATTGCTCGCTTCAGAGGTGGTCTTAGTAAGGATCATTCCCCTATGCTCGTTATGTTACAATCTTCGAGCCCAGTTCATTTAGAAACTACTTGCTCTTGGTATAAAACCTTGAAAATTGGTGAGAAGGTGCGAAAAATGAACACTTAATAAAATGACATAAATTAAAAATCTCGAAAAGAGTGTTTAATAAATTTTATTTTATAAATGAAAATTTAAAAAAAAAAAAGAAAAAAAAAAAAGACTATTGCAGGTGGCGCTGTTGCATAGCCATTTCCGTAAGGATTTCAAATATAAAATAAATTAGAGGTTGTTTGCAAGTTTTGTAGTTATGACATTTCATTAAGTGATCATTCTCGTACCTAAGCAGCAAATTTCAAGGTTTTAGACAAAGTAGTTTCTAAATGAACAGGGCCAGAAGATTGTAACATAGTTAGTATAGGGAATGATCTTTACTGGGAGTTAATCTTCATAAAAAGGCGCTACATGGTACATCGCAAAGTTGAAATCATTCGTACGCATTTAAGGTAACTTACAGGACTTGCCTTTTAGGGCTGGTTTATCTCAACGTGCTTAAACTGAAGTTTTCTCTTTTTTATAGTGTTGCCATCTGCTGCATATTAACGCAACTACTCATAATTTTTTTTAAACTACTTCTGATTTTTTACAACTACGATTTTCAAACAAATAGCACAATGCGCGATTGTAAATAAAACTATTAGTCAGAAGTTGAGGACTTAGCCCTTAAATTGGTATATCCTTGATTAATTTTGGTTTTGGTATAAAGGGAGAAAGAAGAGTCATCACAAAAACAAAACAAACAAAAAAAAAAAAACTAGGGGTGTAGAGCATCACACAGCTTTTAATTACTCTTAATACTGGTCACAGCATTCAAATTTGCCGTGGATTGGTGCAGTTGACTGTTTTCGTTCGTTATGCCAGTTTGGCGATACTTTTGATGATAATTATTACATCGCAAAAAAAAAATTAAACATCGCCAAAATGGCAAAATTGATCATACGGTTTTCGATAAATATTTCCTTTCTTGTAAGTCAAATAGATAATAAACAGTAGTTGATGGGCGATTCTCCAGGAAAGAGAACTCCTGTGATAACTTCTACTTTTATGCCTTTGTCGCATTTGTACGGATATTTCAAAGGAGAAAGATTTCAAAGAATTTCAAAGGATGTTTAGAGCACCTTAAAAAGCATTATTTCAGCGATTTTAAAATCGTTAGAGCCGTTTTGGCAACTGCTGATAAACAAATTGTCCATTGGCAGCTACTTTACACGCAAGCGCAATTTGGCAAAAACCTTAATGACAGATCCACTACAAATTCGTACTTTAAAGTTGAGCATTGTAAATCAGTCCGTTAGGGAGTCATGCTGACCACAGACACACGGCCACAGACATTTTTTCTAGATCTCCTTTCTGAATTCGGTACGTTTTAAAACGTATGGAAAATAATAATAATAATTTATTTTTTTAATCGAATGCAATACTTTCATTACCCTATGCTAACATGAAAGTAAAAATACAGTTCAGAAATAATACACACGATTTACACCACCACATTGGGCTCCCGATAGCCTAGGCGGTAGAGCATCGAGCTCGTAACCGGAGGGTTGCGGGTTCTGTCCTCGGTTCGCCAAATATCGGTGTGTACCTAATGGGGGCTGGTGCACATTAAATCTGTCGTGGCCTCAATGTCCTCTCGTTGGTGTGGTGGGGTCGGAAAGAGGGGTTTACACTAGAAGATTTCGATCTCGTATTCTTCTAGATGCTCAGAATTACGAGACGTATTTGGCTGTGTTAAGCACTTTATAAGTGGCAGAAATAGACAGTCTGTGGTTTCAAAACAAAACCGCCACATTTTCAAGTGAGCAGCTATATCTAGACAACATTCACGCGCTTTGGACTCACCTTTATTCACAACACGATTTGCTTAATTTAAAGTAAAAAGGATGGCATCTATACCGCACTAAGTGGGATGTGGGCGTCACCTGGCGGTGGATGTTCGACCCACAAACGTTTCATCATGTGGTTGAAGGAAAAAGCTTTTCTTTGAAACTCTACAGATAGCACTGTCTGATGGCATTAGAAAATAAGATCTCGATCATCTCAATGGCCGTTATATCCGGTCGTGATTCGTAGAAAGGTAGTCTTAACTCCTACTTTTATAGACTGCGTATTACTGGGAATGTAACAATAAAAAAAAAAGGTTAAATGGATTTGATGTTTATGGCCTCGGTAAATGGCTTATTTTATTTCAAACTATTTTTAGTTCCTGTTTTTTTTTTTAAAGAGGAAGTCCTAGTCAAGAACATTTCCTATACTCGCTATTTTACAATCATCTAGCCCAGCGTCAGCCACTAGGCGGCCCGCGGGCCGGATCCGGCCCGCGACAGCTTTTTCTCCGGCCCGCCGGTAGTACAGATGAGAAAAAAAATCAAATTTTGGGGAAATAATTTTAATTTGTCTACAATAGTATGGGTTTACTACCAAAAACCGCATTACTACCAAAAACCGCGTTTTCCATTTAGTGGCCCGCCTCAGTAAGTCTGAAAATCCTAATTTTTTTTTCCGAGACTGAAATAAAAATAAAAAAAAGCAATAGTTTGAATTATTACCAAGGACGCATTCCTTAGCATTGCTTAGTTTATTACTTATGATACCCAACCCCCTGGACTCGTGAATGGCACAATTCGAATTCTTCTTTTTTGAATGTGATGGGCAGGAGTTGGTTTTAATGCATACTGGCTAATATGTTTTGACGTGAAAAGAAGAATCGTGATCTCTATGACTCCAGTGCAATAATGGCGTCGAGGACTAGTTTTAAACGCAAAGTAGATAGTGAAAAGCGGACCGGCCGTCATCGTCTCGCAATTAACATCTACTAAAATGAAGGATTTAGGAGGTATGTTTTAAATATCTTAATTAATTACGAGTTTATGCCAAGTCACACTGTAATATTGTCACTAAAGATTAATTTCTTTTATGACTTTAATGTACAATGTAAAGAAAACTTTTTTTGGTCTATTCCTAGTTGACGTTAAAATATCGCCAAGCCGATTTGGCGCTGTTTTGTAGGCGATACAGTTCTAAATTTGGCAACCCCATTTTTTTTATTGACGAGCTTTGGTTTCAACCTTTCTATACCACAAATCATGGAGCTGGTTCGTTTCTCAATTTTTCATATTGGAATTCCGAATTGGCGACATTCTGGCTTTGTCGCCAACTTTTCAAAAGTGCGCCAACTCATAAACGTGAACTAGGAATTTACCATATTTTTTTTTAATTATTTAAAACGAGAATCAAATATCAATTGTTTTTTTATTAATATAAAAAAGTTAAATTATTGTTTCAGTTTTCAAAATTGTTTTATATTGTTGAATCTTTAGTAATTATCACATTTCTAACATTGAACATATGTAGTAAAGCAATATATTTATTGGCGTATTCGGTATAAATCTGCGGCCCGTGGAAAGTTCCAACATAAGTCATGCGGCCCGTCTTTAAAAGTTAGTGGCGAACGCTGATCTAGCCCGTCAATTCACTTAAAAACCACTTTCTATAAAACCATGAAATTTAGTGAGTAGTTACCAAAAATATCATTTAATAAAACGACATAATTTGTTGTCATTTAATGTCTTATCTATTATAAATGCAAATTATAATTACAAAAAACATAACCAGGTGATATGCAATGAAGTAAAGATTTCAAATATATAATAAAATACATTAGAAGCCCATTTCTAGTTTTTAATTTATGTCATTTCATTAAGGGAAGATGGTACCCAAAAGTTTATAATAAATCAATTTTGAGTTTATTGTTGTTTATTAAAATTTTACTTTTTCCCTTTAAAATGATACCTCATTTGTAATAATACATAATTTAGAAGTATTTTTAATAATTTTTGGAAGAAAATTTTTTGAACTATAAGTCTAAGTAATGTTTTCTTTAAAATGCGTTTTTCTCAAAACTACATTTTTCATTACTCATGTACCTTTTTCTCAGAAACTGCTCAAGCTATCTATCTAAAATTTTTTATCACATATTCATTTTATGTATCTGTATAAACTGAAGTAAGGTTTTGATATTATTTTAAAAACATTTTTTGTTCTGGCTTATTTCGTCTAAAAAAACTTGTGATTTTTAATAAATTTGAGCGACTTGCACGACAATTCATTAAAAAAAAAAAAAAAAAAAAAAAAAAAAAATGCATTATAATTAAAACCTAACTTCAGTAGAATAACAAATGTCTGCTAAATGAGATGAAAGAGGAATTAGGCTTCTATATCAAGTATTTTCTGAGAAAAAGGTACATGAGTAATGAAAAATGTCGTTTTGAGATAAATGCATTTTAAAGAAAAGCTTACTTACACTAATAGTTCATAATTTTATCTTCGAAAAATTATTAAAAATACTTCTAAATGAAGTATTATTACAAATGAGGTATCATTTTAAAGGGAAGAATTTAAATTTTAATAAACTATAATAAAGTTAAAATAAATTTTTTATAAATTTTAGGGTACCAACTCCCCTTAAGTGATCATTTTCGTACCTATTCATCAAATGTCAAGGTTTAATAGAAAGTAGTTTCTAAATGCACTGGGCTAAAAGTTTGTAATGTTACGTGGACGGGTTCGAAAGATTTGAAGCCAAAGCAGATTAACACTTGCAGAAATTTATTCCGATATACTCTTCACAGATTCTCTTACAACTCCAGAACTTCTCGTTCTAGTAGACTCAATACAGCTCTTTTCACAACAATAGATTACAAAACAGAAGTTAAAAACTTGACAACACAACTTCTAAAATCACTGCAAAAGACAATACAGCACAGTTCACTTTCGGAACTCTCTGAATGCTCGGTGAGAGACAACTCCACTCAGTCAGTAACTCCACTAACTAACTCAGAAATTTCAGTCAACTAACTGACTAACCTCATGGCCGGGCTTATATAGGAGAGGCGAACCTTCTTGAAACTTCTAGAGATGGACATTTGGAGAACTTTCCAGATCGTAGTCGAAAAGTCCTATACATGTACATGGGGACCGAAAATGTCGCCAAATGGTCGCCAAGTTTGGCGACATTTGGCGCATTTGGCGATTTCTTGCCAAATTTGGAGACAAAAATTAGTCGCCAAAACCGTCGCTAACTTGACTCTATTTCGCCAATTTGGCGAGATTGCCATTACCATAATGTTAAATGCCCTGCTCCTTGTAAAACTCGCTTCCCAGCGTTATCTCTGTAAAACTCGTTATCAAACATTAATAGACACACTGCAGGGAAGCAAAGCTAAGACAAACTATTGCACTGCCTATGCGAAATGTACATAAATTTTCCTATTTACAAAATTAACACTACGAAATACTTACAAATATACAGAAATTCGTAACAGTAACATAGCGAATACAGGTAATGATCCTTAATAGGATTTCCTCTTAGTCGGATTGGTTTCTCTTTCTCGTGACTTTTTACTGCGGCATACTTCGAAAGGCAAAAAGCAAAATATATAACATCTCTTTCCTTAAGACTTTCGAACACTATCAGTAGTTTCGAGTTGAGTTTCCCTAACTATGGGTGGCTGCCTATTGGTAGATCATGAGGCAATTATCGTTGGATCAGGAATAGTTTTTTAAATGAATTATAAAATCGAAAGTCATAAGGAAGTCGAAACGTTATAAAAATTCAAAATATTTGTTAAATGTGGGTCAACTTGATCAACTTTCGAAAAATGTGGGTCCCGACTATATGCGCTAAATACATGGGGGTTAAGACAGCGATCTATTCCGTAGTCCACCAACAGCGGGGCAAAGTTATCATTACGTCCACGCTCCAAAAAATCTGTAAAGATGTGTTTTTCCAATATACCAATAATTAGAAGTAAATATGTTTTTAAAAGTTTTTTATACTTGAATATTTTGCTTGTTTTTTATACTTGAATATTTTGCTTGTTTTTTACTAGTGTATTTCGTATATAAAATGCAGATCTTCAGCGATATTGGAAAATCAGTTAGAATTATTAAAATGTGTTGTCATCATTTTTGGACAATTTCGTAAAAAAAAAAAATTATACTTAAAAGCATTATATGATATTGGAATAAGTAATTTTGTAATGGTGTGATTTTTGTATATCTTTTAAAATAATTTGTGACATTGAAATAAATTATTTTACTATCCCGTGATAAGTTAACTAATTAGTGCTGTTACTTTTACCCATATGTAATACATAGGGTAATGAAAGTATAGGATTCGGTAAAAAAAAAAAAAAAAAAAAAAAAAAAATCGATTTTTTTTTTTTTTTTTTTTTTTTTTGCATTTCTCCACGTATTGGATTATTCTGATCTAAAAAAAGTGATCTAGAAAAAATGTGTGTCTGTGTGTGCGTGGTCAGTATAACTCCCGAACAAATTGACCTATGATGTTCAAATTTGATGTGCAGGTTGATGATGGCTTAAGGACCTACCATTAGGTTTTCGTCAAAATCGAGCATACGCATAAGGTAGTACCATTGAAAAAATCACGTTTTTCAGTAATTGGTAAGAAACGGCTCTAACGATTTTGTTCAAAATCGCTGTGCTAATGCCTCTCAAGGTGTTCTAAACATCCCCACCACCGAAATTCTCGTAACAATGCTTTAACGGCGTAAAAAGTTGAAAAACGAATGCCTTTAACACAGAGTTCTCTTTCCTTGAGTATACCTCATCAATGATCGTTTTTTCATCTCTTCTCAGTTTCACTTACAAGAAAGGATAATATAAGAATTATCGCAAAAAATATAGCCTAACTGGCCATTTTTACTAAACGAAGGATGGTAATATTAAAACGAAAATGCCACAAATCCACATCAGTAATACAGTGTAATTGAAAGTTGTGCGATGTTCCACACCCCTAGTTTCATAAAATGCTTCTGAACTAATTTTATACAAATAAGTTTGCTACATAAGTCATAAACAGTTCGATGAAAGTTTATTGCGTGGTATGAAGGCAAATTCAATTTATTCTATAGGTAGGTCATCAAAAAAGTAATGTTCGAAAACTATGGATCAATCGACGCCCCCCCCCCCCTTCTCCCCCTACATCCATCTCCCGATTGTGTTTTATCCCCTATGTCTCGAACCGTGATAAAAGTATGAAAAGTTAGCCCCTATGGTCCCGACTTTTGAAAGTTTAGAAACTTCTTGTCTAGAGATTATTACGACACACCCTACACAGAATATTTGTGTGTGGGGAGGCAAAGTATACCTAAATATTAGATATTCCGATATTTATTTAAAAAAAACAAATATAAAAAAAAAATATTATTACTTTGTTGGTTCGAATAATTACCACACGAACGGCGGTGTGATAGTATTCGAAAGCAGATACCTGTGTCCTTTATATGATGTAATAGATTTGTAAAGTTTCTATTTGATATTGATCTATATTAGAAGCTGAAAAGTTTTCAAGTGGCTAGAGCTCCACAATATCTCACCATCAAGTCTTCTTTACTGCAATCTGAAAACCACTAAACTCCTCCCACGGTCGACAGCAGACGATTATGCAGAATGACAAGTGATGGATATCTCGATTCAAAATGAAGTGAAGAGATGCGCCCACTTCCTCTTCTCTTACCAATCCTAGAGTCCACCAACAGGCAACAGGTGAAAGAGTTGTCTGTTCCATATTCCACAGGTTTTTCGTCAGCCATCCCCATTGTTTCCGTTGCCATTTCTATATTTCGAATTCATCCCGCAAAAGCACTCGTTTTAAATTCGAGGCACGGAATTAAGCATACAGAAGGCAACAATGCATTTTTGCGAACAATAACCAAACCGCCGGATTTTTTGTGCGAAGTTGTGTTGGAATCGGAGGTTTGAGCAGATAACCGGAATAGCAGCTTCTGGTATTAAAGAGTGGAATATTCAAAACGAATATTTTATCCTTGAGATCCCGTTGCATTTACGTTAGACCCTTTCTCGAACATTGATGTTAAAGGTCATTATTTAAATTTTAAAAACTTTAGGTCCGTTTTTCTCATTTTTTTTTTAACTTCAGAAACAAATGAAGTGTCGGTTTCTATTACTGAAGAAAATACTGTAATAGATTTCTTTTTAAATCCTTTATATTTACTTCTATTTTGTGTATGTGTTTGCTGCGGAAAAATCGGAAGTCTAATTTTTAATACATGTTATCGTCCAATCAAGCTGAAATTTGGCAGATAGACTTGTTGTCGATGACAATACATTTTATCCAGTTTTGGGGCTGTCACTAAAAGACCGCTTTAACACACGTTTGTATTACAATACGCCAGATTCCAATGCTAAGCCATCTTCTCCTGCAAAGGTTGACGATATATCATAAATAATATAATCAAACGGAAAATACCACTTAAAAGTAGATGACTATCCAAGGAAACTACCTCATACGATCACAATATTTTTGGACTAAAGATTTAAATATGTCTTAAACGTTAGAGATGATCGAAAATGGCTACGGTTTCTAATAAATATTGGCAAAATTAACTTTCTGCTCGTGGTTATCAAAATCGAGAAGTTTTACAAAAAGAACAATACATATAAATGCATCTTTAATATTAGAAGAAATTGTAAATGGCTATGGTATAAAAACAATCGGCACATTAACTTAATTCTAGCAATTATCAAAGCCTTGTTACAATAAAATCAATAAATGTAAATGTGTCTTTAATGTTTACAGAGTTCCCACGGTCATTGAAAGTCATTAAAAGTGCTTAATATTTTTGAACTTGTTTTCAAGGCCTTGAAAGTGCTTGAAAATGCTTTGAGGTGCTTAAAAGTTATTGAAAATGCTTGGAGGTCCTTAAAAGTCCTTAATTTTTTCAGATGTTCTGAGGCCAACTGCAAAATTTATAAAAATACAACTGGGACTTGCTATCCCCGTGTGACTTCCACTTATCTGCACCATATCAGAATTTTCTGACTTATTGGTATTACGCATCCACCAACTTGTAACTTTTTTGGCAGAATATACTTTATTAAAAATTTATATATAGACATGATGCCCGAAAACAAATTTTCAAAGGTCCTTAAAAACATTTATTTGGTCCTTAAAGGTCATTGAAAAGTCATTGATTTTCATTCTGTGATTTGAGTGGGAACCCTGTGTTAGAGTTGATTATAAATAGCTACGGTAATAATAAAAAAAATCGGTAGATTATCATCCTGCTCGTAGTAATACCAATCCCAGTTGTTACAATAAAAGCAATAAATTTAACGAGCTGAATGTAAATGGCTACGGTATAAACTAGGGGTGTGGAACATCGCACAACTTTCAATTACACTATAATACTGACGTGAATTTGTGTCATTTACCGTATTTATATTCTCATTATTCAGTTAGTAAAAATGGACAGTTTGGCGAAATTTTATGTGATAATTCTTGTATGGGTCTTAAAAGAAAAGAGAAGAAAAAAAATCTTTGCCAAAATGATGATTTTGGCGATATACTTATCGATAATTCTTACATTATTCTTTCTTGTAAGTGAAAGTGGGCAGAGAAGAAAAAACGATCGTTGATGAGGTATACTCATGGAAAGAGAACTCTGTGTTAAAGGCATTCGTTTTTCAACTTTTTACGCCATTAAAGAATTTTTTTATGGTAATTTCGGAGATGGGGATGTTTAGAACACCTTAAGAGGCATTACCACAGCGATTTTGAACAAAATCGTTAGAGCCGTTTTTTAGCAATTACTGAAAAACTTGATTTTTTCAATGGCTGCAACACTATGCGCATGCGCGATTTTGACTAAAACCTTAATGGTAGATCCTTGGGCCATCACTAACCCTCACACCAAAATTTGAATATGATAGATCAATTGGTTCGCTAGTTATGCTGACCACGTACACATATACACACAGACAGACACTTTTTCTAGATCACCTTTTTTGAGATCAAGATGTTCCAAAACGTGGAAAAATGCACACACAAAAATCGAAATTGTCTATACTTTCATTACCTTATGTATACATATGGGTAATTGAAAGTAAAAGGCACATTAACTTCCTAGTAATTATCAAAACATAGACGTTACAATAAAAATAATAATTGTATTGTAACTTCTTGGTTTTGATTTTAGAGTTTATTGGAAATGTCTAAGTATAAAAATAATTGGCACATTAACTTCTTTACCGTAGTCATCGAAACCAAGACGTCGAAAGAAAACAATAAAGCTTTTATTGTAAATGACTACGACTCAAAAATAATGTGTACACTAACTTCCTAGTACGTATCAAATCCTAGAAGTAACAATAAAAATAACTAATTTAAATGTGTCTAATATTAGAGCTCACTGTAAATGGATAAGGTTTAAAAACAGTCGCATTTACTTCCTACTCATAGTTATCAAAGATAAAAGTTACAATAAATTCACACGTTAAAGCTGATTGAAAATGGCTACAGTATAAAAATAATTAGCACATTAAATTCTTGCTCGTATTCATCAAGGCTTAGTTGTTACATGTCAAATTAAAAATTCAAATGGACTGGAAATATAACATCAGAAACATTTTTACAAGATTGCTCATAGAAAGTTATTCAAATTCAGATAAAGTTAAGCCTATTCACGCAAGGTAATCAACGGAATTTTAACAAGTTGACATTTCAAATATTTTCCTAAAATTTAAATCCAGGATTAATAGCTATTTATTGGTAGTCCTCCATCCATTCCGAAGCGAGGCAAGTTTCGCCCTGATTACTTCCCTTCAGTTCGTCGAATGGTGCTATCCGAAAACGATTTTTTTTTTAATTCTTATTTTCGAATTCAGACTCATTCCACGTTCGTCATGGATCGTCTGATGTGCTGTCAAGGATTTAAATGGAGAAAGAAGAGACTGTCAAACCGTGTCAAGTTTCTTTTTTTTTCCCCCTTCTTACTTTTGAACTTTTTAAATGCACTTGAAACTACAGTGTAAATACAAATGGTTCCATGAGCTGTTGAAACACTGTTTGGTTTGACTCCTTACAATTGGAACTTTTAGAGCAGGTTCGTGGGTCACAGAGTTGTTTTGATGAAATAAATAGGCCAATAGAAATTTCTTCAAATCGGAAAGTATATTTATAGGTGGTTTTAATAGCGTATCGGCAACCTGTTTTTGGCCTATAGTCGTAACTAGAAATTTGTAAGGTAGGGGTCCGTTGAAAACTGATGAATATAACAAACATTTCAATTTAACATGCCCGAAAAAATTATTAAAATATCAATTTCTTTTAACACGTTGAGCGCCAAGCGAATTCTTAAGGAATTCCCCTTCAGACCACGCGCATTTCTTGGAAGCGCTGGTATTGCGGTATAGCAATGCGAAGCGCACTACTAACAGATTGAAATTCACTCAATACAGCTGTGTAAATATATTAGGGCCATTGTTTCTTATCGCAGTAGAACGCAGTATTTGCGTTTAGAATGAAATGATTATAAATATTGTTACGAATTTTTGTATATTTGTAAATATTTCGTAGTGTTAATTTTGTAAATAGGAACATCTATGTACATTTCGCATAAAGCAGTGCAATAGTTCGTCTTAAGTTGGTTTCCCGGCAATATGGGTCTCAATGCTTGATAACGAGTTTTACAGAGGTAACGCTGGGAAGCGAGTGTTACAAGGAGCAGGGCATTTAACATTATGGTAATGGCAATCTCGCCAAATTGGCGAGATAGAGCCAAGTTGGCGATGGTTTTGGCGACATTTTCGGTCCCCATGTACATGTATAGGACTTTTCGACTACGATCTGGAAAGTTCTCCAAATATCTATCTCTAGAAGTTTCACGTATGTTCGCCTCCCCTATAAAAGCTCAAGAGAGCGGAAGATGTAGTTAGTTGTTAACTGAGTCCATTAGTTGACAGTAATTACTGAGTTGAGATACTGAGTCTCAGTGAGCGTTCAGAGAGTTCCAAAAGCGAACTGTATTGCATTGTCTTTTGCAGCGATTTGAGCAGTTGTGTTGTCAAGTTTTTAACTGCTGTTTTGTGCTCTATTGTTGTGAAAAGAGCTGTATTCTGTCTACTAGAACGAGAAGTTCTGGAGTTGTAAAGGAATCCGTGAAGAGTTATATTGGAATAAATCTCAGCAAGTTTTGATCTGCTTTTGGCTTCAAATCTTTCGAATCCATCCACGCAACAATATTCATTCCACATGTTTACGCAGCGTTGTCAGACCTCGGATTTAAAATTCTTAGGTAGGCAATTTTTCACAAGGGCATTTTGGACACGGTATATTTAATAATATTTTTATCCATTAAAATATCAATATTATTTCAAAAACTAAGACTTCCTGCACTTTAAAATTTACTAAGGAGGCACAATATCAAATTATAGGTGTGGAAAAAACATCAGCGTACTGTCAGCCACCGGTGGTTGACGCAGCCTAAACGGAAAGTTCAGCGTCAACCACGGATAGTTGACGTGGCACTCAATGTGTTAATGATATAATCTTGTAATATATAAACATTAAGTAAATTTTCAGTAATCACTTAAAACAATGTAATTTTTTTTAGTTTTATATCATATTTCACACTGTCAGCTACCGATGGTTAACGCGGCCTAAACGGAAAGTTCAGTGTCAGCCACCGGCGCTCAAGGTATTAATATTGTGCAAATGAAAATTATTTGTGATATATATACATGAAAGTATAAAAAATATTCGACAAAACAATTGTTTTTAATATAGAACCTCTAGTAAAAAACTACATTGCTGTGAATTCGATTCAATATACACCTTCACTTGACTTGCAACTCGTGATCGTGACAAAGCCGGTATACCACCGAGTGAAAATACTGCTGTCTCCAAATTGATGCTAAAATGATCTAAATAACTGGCCTTGAGCTTTGTTTATAGTGATAGCGTGGCGCAAGAAGTATCGGAAATTGACGGCGTTTCGATGCGAAAGGTAACGTTGTGTTGGATGGAGCGAGATCATTCCTGTGAATTAGAACTATATCATTGTGATTGCATGTTGAAATGATTTGTGCTCTTATCAAATTTCGTCCAGTCTTTTTCATAATCAATGTAAAATGTATAGGATGCTAGTGCCATCCTACAGCATTACAGAGTCAGTAAGTGAGTGAGTGAGTGATGAGTGAAATTCTTTTAGTAATGCTTTATTACCACAATATTTGCCGAAGTATCGTTTTAAAACGCATATATTTTTATGCCACACACACATATATATATAGATATATATAGAGAGAGAGAGAGTAGAGTAATAAAAGATTATTGACAAAATATAAAGGGAGAAAAATCTGAGTGTTTTTAGTTACATTAAAAACGCGATTTAAAAATCAGCTCATAAAAAGTTTCTAAATATTAAAAATAAAAAAGTGTGTTATTTTCATTTTTAGGCATACATACACACTCCAAATATCGCAAAATTTTAAAGCTAGTGCGTTATTTTGTTACTTTAAAAAACTATTTTGTTTTAAAAATAATTTTGAAAATTTTAACTCATTATTTTAAGAATCGTGTTTTTAGCACGGGGAAATTCATTTGAACAACGATAACTAAAGTTTGACACAACTTTATTGAAAAGTTATTTTAGAATTAAAATCTTCCTTAACTATTAGATGTTTTGACCTTTAATTAACATTGATTGGGATAGAAAAAAATTTGCCAGGTTTTTAAAAGCAAAAGTTTTTAGAAAAATTTTGATTTTTTTTTTACTTTCAAAGTTCTATTAAAAAAATACTTTATATTCCAGAAACATGAATGGAGGGTCAAACCATTAAAAATGATTTTACGAACAATTTAGAACTATAATTTTTTTTTATTGCTCTAATGAAATTTGCTTCATCACTGTTCAAAAATATGCTAATTAACGAGTTAAATGTTAATTAGGTAATTATTTTTTGAGTAAAATTGAATTTTTTTTTAAGTAAATATCATTATAACTATGTACTTGAAGGTGCAAACAAATATCAGATTTTTAAAACGGTAATTAAAAAAAAAAAAAAAAAAAAAAAAAAAACACCAGTTAAAGTGTGTATGTACACCTTAAGGACTGTCTACTTTAGATGCATGAAAAAAAAAACACTATTTTTATTAATTTTTTTTTAAGCATACTGAAATGTTTATTTGTATAAAACAATATTAACAATTCATAACTTATTCTTTAATTTTCCATTTTAAATTATATAATTTAGTATAATAATTAAATGATGAATCAATTGAATATAAATATTCAATAATAAAACATTTTAAATTTAGGGGGGGGGGGGGGAGACAAATCGCAAGCCTGAACTATTATTTGGTAGTGTTTGCAAGTAATCCTTGAGGTAATGAGATTTAGAAGCAAAACTCTAACTGTAGCTATAAACAAATAGACACCCAGATTAACCGGTTCTTTTTACAGCATAATTTAATACTTGGTAAGACTATGGAACAAAATAAATCCTTTTGTTAAACTTTGAAAGCAGTTGCAGGTTAACAGAAAGGGTTTAGATCCTATTTATATGACGTAATTTATCAATTCAATTACGCTTGCTAAAAACAATGAATAGATTTCCTTTTTTTTGTAGTTTATATGGCGACAAACCGACTTTTTTTTTAACGTTTTATAGCGACAATTTATCTGCCCCGGATGTTCATAATGTTTTCCTCGATTGTTGTTACTTCACGGTTCGGCGTGCTGTCAAAATGAGGCAAAATTCGAAAAAGATTTTTTTTTCTTTTTCTTTCTGCTTTTGACTACGGATAATAGCAAGAGGCGTTTATGCAAATAAATCTGTGCCTTTTGTGAGAAAAGGGGTCGATGTACACAAACCGATTATTTGAGTTACCCAAAAAAGACATACAAAGAACAACGTAAACTTATGCGAAAGAACAAATTTTTTTGACTAGCAATATACTATAAACAAAGCATTGAACTTTTCTTCTCTTACGCTGAAACGTAATACATAAAGAATTGAAGAACACAAAAACAGAAAATTTCACCAATCCAAGTCAAATTTTAAGAGGAAGTCTTATACTAAACTCCAACTTAACTTGACATCACTAGATGATAGATCTTTACCGTGCTCATAGGCAATTAATCCATTTCAGCGGAGTGAAGATATAATTCTCGCCAAACCTTATAGCCTTTTGTTCTGTACAGGGTTGTGGTTTGGCGAACATTATGCTTTCACGCCGCCAAAATGGAAGGGTCATTCCCTATACTCTCTATGTTACAATCTTCTAGTCCAGTGACGGCCCGTGGTTGAAAATGTTAGTGCAGCAGGAAACATGCGACTTCCATCTAGAGATTATTTTAAAACAGAAATTCTCAGGGGCAGCCGAAGTCGGAAAATCGCTGATCTGGCTGCCTCGCTACACATCACATGGAGGGAAGGCTCTATTGGATTTCATTGGTTACCATGCCAACGTCGTAGCCGAAACGCGTTTCAGGAACACATGGCTGACGTTCGGAGGAAAATCATCTTGATTGAAAACGTTTTTCTCCCCTCGAGAATTGAGTATTAAGGCAAGAAGTTTACAGTTGAAGTAGAAATTGGATCTCTATTTTAAAAAATCGTAAAGTATACAATTTTAGTTTTTAACTAATAAATTTATATGCAGCTCGGCTGCACTGGCTGTAGTGCACAAGGCGCCACTGCTTCTAACCCTGTGCATGTAGAAACTATTTTCTATAAAAACCTTGACATTCGTCGAGTCCGTACGAAAATGATTACTTAATGAAATGACATAAATTGTTTTCATTTAAAGTCTATTATAAATGAAAATTAAAATAGCAAAAGACAAAACCAGGTGGAGCCACTGCATATGCATTGACGTAAGTATTAAAAATATAAAATATATTAGACGCTATTTTCCAGTATTCAATTTATGTGATTTCATTAAATGATCATTTTAGTACCTACTCACCAAATTTCAAAGTTTCATAGAGAGTAGTTTCTAAATGCACTTGGCTAGAAGATTGTAACATAGCGGAGTATAGGGAATGATCCTTACTAGGACTTACTCTTAACACATGTGACTAGTGTTAAAGTGTTGTTGAAGGTTTTGTGGTGTTCCATACCCCTAGTTCTTTTTTCCCTCCACAGATATTATACGTAACTTCAGAAAGATCAACACAATCTGAGAGCAGTTCTACCACTGGTACCCATGGCCAGCCGATGAGTAACAGACACAAAACCAGCAACAATTACTCTAAATAACCTGAACCCAGAACCTTGCAACATCGCTTATGGAAATTGCCCAAAAGTTACAATGACCCAACGGGGGAAAAAAGTTTCACTTTTTTTTTTATCTGATGTGGAAACATTGCCAGGAGGTTTACTATACCAACTATTTCTCTTCGTTTTTGTTGTTGTTGTTATTATTCGTTCCGTTATTATATGCGGTTGTTATTGTTTTATTCGTTACCATTATTTTCCCGTTTCGTTCGTGACCTACGAATTAAAGTTGCGAATAAATTGAGGGTTTCCCAGAACGCCCACGCATTTTAACTTGGATCACGAACGTAGAATTCCGTTACGGAAGGAATTAATCTCAACGAATTCATTATCTTCCAGAAACAAGATACGAGCGAAATTTTTTTCTAACTAGGGTTGCCACATTTCAAAAGATGCACTTGGTATACATTTTTAAACTCCTTAAAAACGACGGACATTTAAAAAACCTTAAACACTACTTAAAATAAATACCTTGTAAAACATAATAGATATTACCTTCATGGATTTCTAATTTATTTGAATCACGAATAAACGAACGACGAAAGAAATTAGTTTTAACGATTCATCATTATCTTCCAAAAATAAGATAAGAGCGAAAATTTCAAACTAGGGTTGCCACAAGAACCTCAAACACATTTTACAAATGTATACATGTACATAACAAATGTATGCTTTAAATAAATATATTTCTTAAATGCATAATTTAAATAAATGGATAGTAAAACATAATACGTATATTATCTTCCTGAATATCTCATTTACCTGAATCACGAATATACAAACAAAGAATGAAATTAATTTTAATGATTCGTTATCTTCCAGAAGCAATATGTTAGAGAACTCGATGTCAAACTGGGGCTTAAACATTTCAAAAGATGCACTTGACCATGCATTTTTAATTCTCTTAAAAACAACGTTTGAATTTCTCAAATACTATTTTAAATGAATATCTTGTAAAACATAATACATAATACCTTCCTGAATAACTTATTTACTTGAATCACGAACATACGAACGAAGAATGAAATTAATTATAACTATTTCAGATTTTCCAGAAGCAAGATATGAACGAATATTTCAAACAAGAGGTGCCACCTTTCAAAAGACACACTAGGTATACATATTTAATGTTCTTAAAAACGACGTTGAAAAGACCTCAAACACATTTTACATAGCATATACATGTTTCAAATAAAAATCTTAAATTTAATGCATATTTTAAATGATACATTTTAAAACATAATACATATTACCTTCCAGAATATCTCATTTATTTGAATCACGAACACACAAACGACGAATGAAATTAGTTTTAACGATTCATCATCTTCCAGAAGCAAGATATGAACGAATATTTCAAACCGGAGATGCCACCTTTCAAAAGATGCACTAGGTATACATATTTAATGTTCATAAAAATAACGTTTAAAAGACCTCAAACACATTTTGCATAACATAATGAATATTTTAAATAAATATCCTCTTTACATTTAATGCGTATTTTAAATTAACACATTGTGAAACATAATACATATATTACCTTCCTGAATATCTCATTTACTTGAATCACGAATGCACGAACGACGAATGAAATTAATTTTAACGATTCATTATTTTCCAGATATAAGATGAGAGCTAACATTTCAAAAATATGGGGCTGCCATATTTTAAACGACGCCAATGATATACAGTTTTAAAAACGACGTTTAAAGAACCTTAAACACATTTTACATAACCTGTTTTTAAATAAACATCTTAAATTAAATGCATATTTCAAATCAATGCAATGTAAACACAATTCATTTTACTTTCCTAAATACTTCGTTTACTTGAATCAGGAACGTAAAGTCAATGACGGCGAATGAAAATAATTGTTACGATTCGTTATCTTCCAGAAACAAGATAAGAGTTCAAATTGGTTCTGCAAAAGATGAACTTGGTGACCGTATTTACATTCTTACAAAGAACGCTTAAAGAACATTAAACACATCTTTCATAACACATATATATTTCAAATAAATATATTTTACCTAATGTATATTTTAAATTAGCCCATTTTAAAACTACCTTCTTAAATATCTCATTTGCTTGAATCACAAACATAGAAACCCATTACAAAAAAAAAAAAAATAGTTTTAACGTTTCATTATCTTCCAGAAAAAAAGATATGGGCGAACACAATTTCAAAATGGAGCAGACACATTTCAAAAGATGTACGTGATAAACAAATTTAACTTTTCAAAGGCGACTATTCTTCTAGGCATAACCTCAAAATATATTTGACTTAATATGTAAATATTTTAAATAAATTGTTAATGTTTAATTTAATGAGTACAAAGCAAATCATAAAATGTATAATTTTTATAATTCTTATTTTTTTTTTTTTTTTCCAATTATATTAACTTCGATTTTGTTTGTATGTGTGAGGGGGAGAGTGAGAGCAAATTTTGGTGAGAACAAATTAACCCATTTTCCGTCATCCAATCGATTAAGATTTTGCATCAATTTGTTGTGCCACATTTCAATATTGTAATAGACTGAGAGGCGATTGCAAGTTTAGGTAACCCATCAAACATCATTCTGAAATTTTTATAGAAAGCGGAGAAAAGTGAGTAGATTAGGAATCCACTGGTCTGCAGTACCAAAAATGTCCGAAACTGGTCAAAAATCGACTCGGAATGAGTTGAACTAAATCTGATTGCCAAATATGTCATAACTTACCAACAAGTGGGCGCACTCTTTCGTCTAGTAACCCACTGCACTTTGATTTTCAATTAGGAAGGTTGCAGACGATTCAGATAATTGGCTCGGAAAACTTGCATATTTTAAAAATAAGCCAAATTGGCAACGCCAATTACGTCATCAGTGATGTAATATTTATTGTCAACTTGGCTCGCTTTTAAAAGAGGCAAATCAGCCGTCGCCATGTATCTATGAATCGTCTGCAACCTTCTTAATTGAAAAAGAGCGATGGGTTACCAAATAAAAAAGAAGGTTCATTATTAGGCAAGTTATGCCATATTTGGCAATAGGATTAGTTCAACTCATTCAAAGTCGATTTTTTACTCAGTTTCGGTCAATTTTACCACTGTAGACCAGTGAATTTATTATCTACTAACATGCAAAATTCAGAGTGATGTTCGATGAGGTGCCTAAACTTTCAGTCGACTCTCAGTTAGGGAATTCTTTTTGAAAAACCAGTTCAACTTTTGACAGGACGAATTCAAATTCAAACAATGAGTTAAATAAACACAAGCCAAGTCACCTGAAAATCCACAAACGAAGTCATTACAAATTCGTCTGGTTCAGTAGCTCACCCGACGAACACAACTCCTCAAAGAGGTCACAGCCAGACATTCGCCCTTTTTTTTTTTTAACTCCCTCACACAATTACACCGAATCGGTGCATTACCATTTTTATTAGTAAAAAAAGAAAAGACAGGTCATCATTTTTTTTTTATTATTATTATCATCATCGGTGTCATGTCACAAAAGGGGTCACACTGTGACCAAGGTCGCGCTGTAGTCAAAGGGGAGTGTTCCACCGGCGGGGTCGCACAATGGACTTGCGCGTGTGTTATATTATAAATCTTACTTTCAAATTGCGTGGTTATTTATGGCTTGTATTGGAGAAATGTAGGATAGTAGGTGGCGCGGCTGGATTATGGATTGTCGGAAGGCAGGGTAGGATCCAGTTTGAAGAAATCGTCTGAGTGTTTGTACAGCACGCAAAAAAATAATCCGAACGATGTCTATATTTTATATTATAAATGATGAAATAACAAAAGTCAAGTACCGTTGTAAATCGTGGAAGATCTTTATTAATGCTATATAATTTTTTTTATTATGAGGGGTCATCTACATATTGAAACTAAACCAAATTTTAAAAAGTTCAATGGCAACCCCATAATATTATACCATATTTAGATTTAGAATAAAAAAAGAACGTCTAAATACCAAATTTCATAATTTTTCAATGAGTGGTTAGTAATTAAAATAACATTAAAAAAAAAAAATAATAATAATAATGTTAAAAAGAAAATTTGTTTTTTTAGCCCATAAATTCTTAAATAGTCAATATATTTTAGCAATTTTTGTTTCAAACGTTAGTTTGTTAAAGCCCAAATATAAATAACATACCACTTTTGTATTAAACAGTTTTTAATAATGAATTAATAAAACAAGTTTTATTTTTTTTAAATAGAAACATGTATATTTTTTTTGCTTCTATTAGAATTATTATGGTCGAAAACCCTTCCAGAATTTCTTTCATTCCATTTTCATTTTTGGTTCTCAATATTTTAGCAAAAATGTAAAAAAGCTCACTTTAAAGGACCGTGTAATAGATTACGTCTTGAAGCTTGCAAAACGTTCGCTTCTTTCGCGCCTTCCTTTTACAGGTTGACCGCCGCGTCACTCATATTCGGGTGACAGCAAAGTTTCTGATCGGGCCGCATCACCCGTATTGAGGTGACGCTTATTTGACTATTTTACGATGGATATTCGTATGTATTTGAAAAGATATTTCACAGGAAGTAACAAAACTATTGAATTGTTATAAAAGTAATACAATAATTTTCATAATAAACCATTTTCGTAAGTCTCGTAAAAGCTCTTTTGTTCACTGCTATTTGACTCACTAGGAAATATTTTTCTTTTCGACAATTCAATGAATTAGGGTAAAGATTTCAAGTTATGTCCTCTTTATTACTCGGCAAAGATTCAAACTGATCGTGTAAAGTGGCGAAATGAGAAATAGATGCGAAGTTATGAACACAAATAAACAGACATGATACCATGGAAACAAACGGAGCGAGAAATTATTCTTGCGACCACCAGCGATTCGCATTATTGAAATATCGGTGGGGTTACTCAGCAGATACACGCTTTGTACAGCGGTACTCGTGTGGCCTGAAGTAGATTTCACTGTAAACGCGCGTGGCAGTCAACGCGTTTAAGAAATTTGCCCTCAAGATCTGCCAAAACATTTTCGGTCATAAGTGACGTATTTCTCAACATAATGAACTGAAATTTGGTACTTAGGGTAAACTAAGTATTCTAAATCGAATAAAAACATTAAAAATAGGGGTTCGTACTAAAATTTTTAAAGATACGAGTTAAATTTACTTTAAGAATGTTTTATTTTTTTTCACCAGACAAACAGAAAATCGCAAACAAAACATTTTGGTGCAAACCGCAAAATTCTACGATAACTAGAACCGTAGATATAGTTTTAGGGTCCAACCCCCCTCCCCAAGGATTCTTGACATTCCAGAAATTTTTTGTTATAATTGAAAAAGAAATACTTAGCAATCGCCAATAATTTCAAAAAAATACTTTTTAATTTACTATTCATTCAGGCAGAGTTTGACTACCGTGTCGTAATAAAGTAACTATTAGGTCCAAGAACTTTGAAATTAATAACGGATTTGCAAATCTAGCATCAAAAGATAATGGATATTTACCGCATTTTTTAAAAAACGAGTGAAATTTGCTTATATTTATGAAGAATTTCTTTCCGATTTCAAATATTCAAACAAAACTTCTTTAAAAAAAATTAGTTATTTAAATATTAAGAAAAGATAACCGATAATTTAACTGCATTTCAAACAAACGAGAAAAATTAAACATTATTAATTTAAAATCTAGAAAATATGGTTGATTGTTTTCAGATTATCTGGCGCCGTCAGCAACACGAGGGCTATAATGCGCCGAAACATTCGTCATTAGACAAGCCAACATACATTTACAAACACCCATGCCTAACACGGGACTCGAACCCGCAACCTCGCAGTCTAGAGGCTAGCACGCCAACCACTATACCGTTTGGTCGGCATCTAGAAAATATGTATAATATATGATCAAAATTGTTTGAATAAATAAAGTATATTTTAACGGTGAATGTATGAATTCACGTTCATTTTCAATAAATGACAAAATTTAGAAACGTACTGTACGTATATTTCGCTGTTAGGGATGTTTTTATTATTTAACATTTGATGCAAATTCCAAGCACACGCTGGCAACAGAACGGCGCTATGTTAATGAATAGGAAGATAATCGATTTGGTTGTTGGTAACTCTTACATCTATCATAGCGCCGATTCTATTGTCTGTGAAGATCCAAATAATGCACCCAAATTCCCTGTTCAATTCACAAGCAACGTAGTTTTTCCAAAAGGTTCTTCATTAACAATTTTGTTGTAAAAAAAAAAGCGTCTTACAAATTTCTAGTTAGTAAAATACGTTACACGTATTATACAATAACTAATAGAAAATGTGTTATTAAAATAAAGTTACACGTAACGTATTCTGTCATTTGTCCCCAGCTAAATGACGCTGGTCATTTGATTCACGTGGTAAGTTTAATGTTAATGTATTCTCCTCCACATGTTTCCTTTGAACTTTACCGTTAGGGTATAAATTTGGCCCTGTTTATTTCCCAGCAATTACAATAATGATCCCATGGCAAAAAAGAAAAGATTCACTAAAGATTCAAAAAGGTCTTAAGTTCAGAGGTCACTCATTTTGAACCTTCATGGCACGATCTTCAAATCAAGAATTCGATGGAAGAAAAAAAAAAGAGATGCGGCCAAACTTGTACGTCTATTCGGAATGTTTTAAAGTTGAATCTCAAACTTTAAAAATTTAATTTTTTTTTTTCAACCATAAAATTTTAAATTTTATTTGGTTTTCCACTACTAAAAAGTTCAGAGGGCTGCACTGCGCCGAAACATATTGTTACGAATTTCTGTATATTTGTTAATATTTCGTAGTATTAATTATGTAAAAAGGAAAATTTATGTATATTCCGCATAAGGCAGTGCAAGGGTTTGTCTTTACTTCGCTTTCCTGCAATGCATCTCTTAATGCTTGAAAACGAGTTTTACAGAGATAATGCTGGAAAACTAGTTTTACAAGGGGAAGGCCATTTAACATTACGGTTAATGGCAATATCGCCAAGTTGGCGACATTTTCGGTCTCCATGTACCATGTGTAGGGCTCTTCGACTACGATCTGGAAAATTCTCCAAATTTCTATTTCTAGAAGATTCGCGAAGGAAGCTTTCTTATATAAGGCCAATAAAGAGTTGAGTTAGTTAGTTAATTGTCTCTCAGTGAGCATTCAGAGTAATTCTGAAAGTGAACTGTATTGCATTGTCTTTTGCGTCGATTTTAGCAGTTGTGTATCTAGTTTTTAACTGCTGTTTGTGCTCCATTGTTGCGTAAAGAGCTGTATTGAGTCTATTAGAACGGAAAGTTCTGGAGTTGTAAAATAATTTGCAAAGAGTTATATCGGAATAAATTTCTGCAAGTTTTGATCTGCTTTGGCTTCAAGTCTTTCGAACCCATCCACGCAACAATATAAAGCGATATTTCCAAATCACACGCCCCTCGGACAAAATGCTCGACGGTTATTAGAGAAATGCTGGAAACGAACCAACCTTTTGCGTAGAACAGTATCCGATAATAAAGTGACTATACTAGAAGACAACTTAACCTGAGCTCACTGAATACGCTGTAGGGTGTATCCTTCCGGCGAAAAGATATAGTTCCAAGCAAATCACAACTTATATGGTAATATTGTTAACCTGCGCACATAGTTTCGTATCAAACTTAAATATAAGTTGATAAAAAAAATAAAAATAAGTGCTTTTAAGTTTAAATTTTAATTAATATTTTACTTTTCTAACCACGGATACTGTAAGAGTTTTAACGAATCGACCACACGTGGTTCCGATCAGCCAATCAGGGCGTAGTAAAACCGGTTCACTCATCGTTGTAGGATATTCAGTGAGCTCAAGGTATGTTGTCTTCTAGTAAAGACACGATGGTGATTGTGACAGATATCTAGATAGTATTTGAATCTTTTCAACATCTTGTGAAAAACTCCGCAACGAAAAGAATACTAGTTTTCTAAAAAAAAGCTTGAGAATAAAAACTTGAGAAAGAAGTCTTAGTTCACAGTTGACAACTTTTTCGAAAATTTTCATGGTTGGTTGTTTTCAGATTATCTGGCGCCGTCAGCAACACGAGGGCTATAATGCGCCGAAAAATTCGTCATTACACAAGCCAACATACATTTACAAACACCCATGCCTAACACGGAACTCGAACCCGCAACCTCGCGGTCTAGAAGCTAGCACGCTAACCACTATACCGTTTGGTCGGCGTAAATTTTCATGACTAACCCTTCAATAAGGTTTACACTGTAAAGGGTGTGTAAACTTTTTCATAATAACCTTGCTACAAGGTTTACACAGTATTGTGAAAATCAATAATCAGGTTTTTCGGAGGGGTTGCCATCTTGAGGCTTTTCAAAAAATTCTTTACAAGCCCTTGTCATGAAGTACTGTGCGACCTTGTCACTGCCAGTCAAATGACAAATAAATAACAAGGTTTTCGCAAACTTGCATGCTAGTGGTAGTTTCCTGTCTAAAGTCGGACTGTCTAGTGGAATTATTCCAGATTTTCTCCCATTCGTGATGCAAATGCGGGGAAGATAATGTGACAATCTCTATGTATAACTCTCTTCAACCTGTACTAGTAACGCCATCTATGGGCGTGGTGAAGATTTACTTAGAGTAGATATTTATTTAGTTTAGCTCTATCGCTCGAACTGTAAACACGTGAGGTGAGGACTCCCCCCCCCCCCCCCAGACTTGTACATGTTCCCAGTATAATTGTGTTAACGTTTATTTTTTGGTGTGTGAGTGACTTGAAAATATTTATTTATGTTTATATCTTATTAAATTTCTAACATCCACATCGTTGATGGAAATTATTTTGAGTCACACGAGTGATTATATTAAAAACACTTAAATATAGTATTAAAACTAAATTTTATGTGTCCTTATATTAAAAATATTTAAATAGTAAGAATACTAAATACGAGTCCTGATATTAAAATACATAAATACTACTTAAACTAAATTTTAAGAAACCCTTATACTAAACATACTTAAATAGTACTTATAATAAGTTGTGTCCTTATTTTGAAAATATGCAAATAGTACTTAAGAGTAAATACAGTATAACAGGATCTATACGGATATAAATTGATGCAGCTTAATTATGGCAGTATATTATTTTGCAGTTTAATTAAGGCTGTGTTTCTATCAGGAAAATAGCACTCGCCAGATAGTCTGGATGACGACGGTCGCTATGGCAACAAACTCGTCGAATTTAAATGGGGGAAAGGCATTTAGGAATCGATGCTCAACGTCTAAAAAATATAATGGAATTTAGGGATAGTCTAGTTTCCAAGGCAACAAATAGAGCTAGACAAAGGGAGAGAAGCTGTCCATGCGTTAAACAAACAGTAAAATAATTATGTATTCTCTCTTATTCTTAATGAACTAAAATAAAATATCGCATTTGGTTGGTTGGTTTGTACGCTCTACGACCTATTTCACAATGAAGGCGAATCAGGCTGGGGCGTACAGCTTAACGTGGATTCCGAACCATGACGATCAATCATTCCTAACTCGGGATTCGAAACCGGCACATCCGGCATGCGAGGCCAGAGCGTTCTTCACAGCTATCAGGTAGGCTATACTGCATTTAATCAAACGAGAGAAGAAAGAAAAAAAAATCTTTAAAGAAGGCAACACTTAGAAAATAAAGATATATTTTAAAACACTTACTTTAAAAGTTGCAGAATTTTTTTTTTTTCGTGTCTAACTAAAAAACTAACAGATAATAACCAATTTTCAGGTCATACAGATGCGAAACTTTCCAATCTGCTACAGAGCGTAACGACACTATTTGTTAGTCGTTTCGGAAATTGATGAGAAGGAGCTATATGTCCGAGAAAAACCATAAAAAGAGCGGATTTTTTTTCTCTCTCTCTCTCTCAAAATAATGGTTTTTCGGAAAACGTCTTCCATTTGGTTCCCATCTTGGAAAGGAAATGAGCAATTGGCGGAAAATTAGATTTTTTTTTTGTTTGTTTGTTAAATGTGTGTCACTTTTTAAACGCCATTTATAGATTTTATCAACTTGGAAAAACAGCCGTTTCGGCCCAGTAAATCTTTCATGACAATCGACGCATGTGGGATGTGGACACATTCAACTTTCCGGCTGGTTTTGCTGACCTCTTGCTGTGTTTTTTTATGCAACAAAATATAAACTGTCCAACAACAATGCGTAAATGCAACATTGTTTATTAAAATTGCTCCACATCAAAATGCAATACGATATTGTTCGTCGACATTGCTCTACGACAATATTTAACAAAGGATAGTTTATCAACAAATTACGACGGTGTTCAATGTCAACAACAATATTTAATACAACTGCATTTATCAGCATTATTTCTACGACAAATTGATGTGCGGTTTGTTAAGGTATAAGTCTAGGTTTCAACATTTTTTTTTTAATTTTCAATTTAAAAATTAGACCTTTGCACCTTGAAAAGTACATTATTTTTTAAACTGTTTCCAATAATTTTTTTTTTTTTAATTTCTTCAATTTTAAGAATTAATTAACATTTAATCAACTAATTAGGCTAATTTCGAAAGGTAATGACAAAAATTCTAATTCACCCACAGGTACAATTTTGGTGTTCTATAATGCGGAATACCCTGCTCTATGTTTTGACCCTATTAACAGAATCTTACAGTGTGTATATTTTGTGATAGCATGCTTTAACTGAATCTATTAGAAAAATCCAAATTTTTTTATACAGAATCTTATCTTTAAAATTCAATAACAAAAAATATTTATAAACAAATCACTTAGTATTTAGGGTCAAAACATTCAACAACGTATGCAGATTATATAGCAAAAAAACAAATTTTAAAAAATATTATTTAAACTGGAGTTATTACTGTTTGAATGAAATGCAAAATAGAAAAAACTGCAATCTGAGAATAACTTTTAAAAAAGTATTTTTTATATAAAAAACTGTTATTATTATACTAATTATTATATATTTCCTTTTTAGTATGCTCCTCCATCATAGGGTTTCCTTCTATTGTGTTGTTTTTACTTTGCTTTTTACAGCCTTACAAATCTTCCCCGAATTTTGCGATTTGAAGCCTGTACCTTAAGACACTTTAAAAGTGTCTGCGAGAAACAGATGAAAAAAATACAGTACACTGCTTAACAACATAGTTTTGATTTTAACGATTCTAGATAGGTACTATAGTAGTTGTGAACAATAAGAACATTAATTTTAAATTAGATTTTTTTAAATCAATTTTGGTATACTTTCATTCAAGATCAGAAAAATCTAAGAATATGGAACATCGCGCGTACAAATTTCAATTACACTTTATATTGGTGACTGGATTTAAATTTGACATGAATTGATGTTAATTTACTGTTTTCATTTTCATATTGCTCCTTAATATATAAAAATGATCACTTTCATGATTTTTTTTTTCGATAAATCATTATCCTTTCTTGTAAGTAAAACAGATAGAAAACAGTCGTTGATGGACGATTCTCAAAGCAGGAGAACTCTGTGTTAATGACATTCGTTTTTCAACTTTTTACACTTTGATAGCATTTCTACGGAAATTTTGCAGAGGGGGATAAGGTATATTAAATGGCAATACCACAGCGATTTTGATCAAAATCGTTAGAGTCGTTTTTAGCAATTGCTGAAAACCATAAATTTTTCAATAGAAGATACACTATCAGCATGTGCAATTTTGAAGAAAGCCTTAATGTCACGTTCATGTCCACCACTAACCCATATAGAAAAGTTGAACATAGTAGGTCAATCCATTCGGGAGTCATGCTGACCACAGACACAATTTTCTAGAACACTTTTTGGAACTTAGCACGCTCCAAAGCGAGTAGAAATTCAAAAATAATAATAATAATAATAATTTTTTTTTCGGCGCAATACTTTCATTATGTTAACATATGGATAATCGAAATTAAAAGGAAACAATTTCAGTGAAAATGCAAAAACTTTTTTTAACATCGAGAAAAACAATTCAACCATCAAATATTCATTTCTCAAATTACTCTCCACAGACGAAAACTAATCCTCTGGAATTTCTTAAACGTTGTCTTGTCTCTGACAATCAGACACACAGTGAAACAAAACAATTAAATAGGAACAAGTCCCCCCCGGTTAATTACAAGCATCTTTTCCCCGACACACGCGCGCAGAGATCGTCTTCACCACGTGGCCGAGTACCATCTAAGATTAAGATTGTGCTTCGGACTCGGAAACAATCGGTCAAATCAATCACGAACCACGTTGAAAAGAAAAGCTAATAATCATCCTTGATAAGGCATTCAAAAGCACGAAGGAAACGTAATGAGTTTTTTTTTTTTTTTTTTAATGAAGGAGAAGCTATCAATTATAAAAGCTAAATATCCAATTGTTTGGCAGCATCGTTCGTTTAAAAGAAGTCCGGGGGTTCGTAAAAGGTACGTGAAACACTTATATTTCTGAACATAGATAAAGAATCAGGCTGATGGTTCTTTACTAAAACATATCACATAAAATTGCTGTCCACTAACCACACCTCTGCTAACAGGTCAATTTGGCAGAAATCAAGAGCGCACCCAAATCAAAATAAAGTCCTGTTCACCAGGGTTGTAGGGTTAAAAATAAATGTACTGACACGAAAGCTTCCCGATCATGGCTGTCTCCCCCCCCCCCCTTCTCCCAATTGTAGCTGATATTTTTCAATTATAAAATACAAATTCACTATAATTTACATAATTTACCACAAAACCATACAAAAAGAAAACATTTATTCTTAATTTACGTTTTTTAATACTTCACTAACTTATATCCCAATATATGTATAAAGATTTTTGAGTTATTATTAATTAGTTAAAAATAGTGGCGGGTGCCCCGTACTGGCATCACTACACCCCTTTGCTGTTCACAATACCAAAATCTAAAATTTGCAGTAAAGGCAATTAGAGATTTTAAGTTCCCTTCCCTTTTTACTGTTAGTGCGGTCTTCCGATCTCAAACTAGCTCCTCTAAAGTCTGATTTGCACGCTATCAGTCAACGCACCAGTTGAGAACGCCAGTCAGTGACGTCACACTGCTACTGTCTCCAGTTGATCAAACACTGGTGCCAGTGACTTCCACAAGGTTCCCACTCAAATCACAGAATGAAAATAAATGACTTTTCAATGACTTTTAAGGACCTAAATAATGTTTTCAAGGACCTTTTAAAATTTGTTTTCAAGCCATCACGTCTATATATAAATTTTTAATAATGTATATTCTACCAAAAAAGTTACAAGTTAGCGCATGCATAATACAAATATGTCAGAGAATTCTGATACGGTGAGGGTAAGAGGCAATTACGCGAGGATAGCAAGTCTGAGTTGTATTCTTATAAATTTTTGTTGGGTACACAACATCCGCAAAAATTAAGGACTTTTAAGGACCTCTAAGCATTTTCAAGGACTTTTAAGCACCTCTATGCATTTTCAAGTACTTTCAAGGCCTTGAAAACAAGTTCAAAAATATTAAGCACTTTTAATGACCATGGGAACCCTGCTTCCATTATCCAATCACCTGCGCTCTCCCTTGACCACCGACAAGCGGTACGGTGGTCGCTCCACTGATGACGTCATATAACTGGCGATCTAAACTGGAACGTCGACTGGGGGCATGTAATCAAGCATTTTTTATTTACTGGCGCCTGCGACTCTCGTCCTTCATCTAATCACCTGCACTCTTCCATGACCACCGACAGGCGGCGTAGCAGTCGCTACACTGACATCTCATGACTGGCAGCACATTCAACTGGTACGCCAGCTGGTAACGTGTGAATCAGCTTATAGGAAATATGTTTCCCATAAAAATGTCATATTGCAACTACGAAAAATAATAATAAATTCTAGTTATGGTTGGTTGTTTTCAGATTATCTGGCGCCGTCAGCAACACGAGGGCTATAATACGCCGAAACATTCGTCATTTGACAAGCTAACATACATTTACAAACACCCATGCCTTACACGAGACTCGAAACCGCAACCTCGCGGTCTAGAACAAATTCTAGTTACGACTGGTTTCTGTTAAAAAAAAAAACGAACGATGCAGGATTAATTGCGGGTTGTGTAAGGTAGCTCAAGTTTCTTTTCAAACTTAGATTTTTGATTTTTTTTTTTTTTACAAAAACGTGAATTAATTTTTTCGCGTAAACTGTTAATTAGTAGCATGAATTAATTTTAAAAGCCAATTTGCTGCTCAGATCACCCCTATTTTAAATCGACTTGTCTTGTTTTCATAGCGATTGCCACAATCTAGACTACTACTTAGAGATAAAAAGATCTTTTTATAGACAGATATTGACAAATAAATAATCAGAAATTCAGGTTATCCGGAATTTAAGAGGGACTACAAAAAGTGTTCGTTTCGAAAAAACAAAGTTAAACAGTTATTTTCACATTTTTATTTTGTGTCAGTGTTTAACGTGGGTCATTTATACTTGGAGATAATTTTCTTCCTAAAAATTAACCTATCCAGGTAGCACAGCTGCCAAAATTTGGAACAGGAATTCTAGAAAGATTGACCAGTCCATGTCGCAAACTCGAGCATCGTTCCAAAACACACGATTTTTAAAAAAAAAAAAAATGTGTCAAGAATATCACAAAACATACTTTTTACACCTCTGTTCTTTCTTATAATACTATACTTCAATTTTAAATTCGTCATCAACAATTCCTAAACTTCCTGTATATTTTACCCAACTCTGGGCGAGATTGACCGAGATCCGTAGCAACGGCCAGTCTACATCGGGATTGGTCAGTGTCGAGCCAATATTGGCCAACGGATTTAAGCTACTGGGGTAGTCTTATTTCTCAACGCTGACTGATATCACCAGGCATCTGCAAAACACTTTCAGGGAGCTAGTTCAAGCGGAACCTTATGGATTTGCCTTTCCCATGCATACGGACTGAGAACGAGAATATAATGTCTATCAAGAGAATGGCTCCCTCTAAAAAGTCTATGGTTGTGGTTGTTATAGAAACAAGATTCGTCTATTTAGAATAAGGGTGCTGAATGCGGGATATTGGTAGCCTAAAATGGTTGTAATTAGGCATTCTTTTTGGAGATGAGAAATTGTTTATTTGAATGAATCTAGTTTGATAATCCATGACTTATCGTCAATACGCTATCAGGTCGATTAGCGAGTCAAAGTTGAAGTCTTTCTCCTAGAAATCCCTCGTGGAAAATGAGACTAGTCTTGCTTCCATGTTGTTGTTTTTTTTACAAGATTAGACAACGAAGCGGGAGCTATATTCTTGTGACTGACAGACTCCAGGCCGTGACACGCCCCGGAACAACAATAATAACAATCTTTTGTTGTTGCATTAACGATGTTGCAGATTACCATCTTGGCGGCGTGACCTTTTTATTCGTCTCGTTTTCCCACCCTCATCCTTGGCTGATAATCTCGTTTTTTTATTTTTCTATCTTCATTGTGTTATCTCCGGTGGCATCATCCAGTGGACGCCCGTCACGTGACCTGAGGTAGTTTACGCGGGGGGGGGGGGGAATTGCGCGCGGCTTTTCTTTTTTTTTAATGTCCATTCTTCGTACGATTTCTATTATTTTCGCATGCGAGTGTTATTTATAGATTTAATGGAGAAGGAAAAGTTAATTTAATGATACAGGATTCTATAAAGCCAGACGGGAGGCTTTTGCGTTTGACCATTCAACTCCGGCATACCGTGATTGTGGTTAGTTGTATTAATCATTTTCTCTTGCGTAAAAGTTACACGAGGATTATGTAAAATGATATCCAAGGAAAAATTTGATAAAACTACCCTTGTAATAAATAAAAATACAAATCCAATACATCACAATAAAGGAGTATCTATATTATAGTAAGATCCCGATAAAGTAGACATTCATCTAAACACATTAATTCCAGTAGAAACAGTAATGACCATCGCAGCAACTGTAAAAAAGGCACATCAGGTATTTACAGCCATGCCCAGAAAAAACATATGATGAGCCCAAGCTACAAATCCTATACCCTAATTCCAATTATAGTATAAATTATATCTAGATTTCCAAATTGTTCTCGTCTCAGGATGACCAAAAATTCAAAGGACTGTATTAGACGCTGGAACATCAATAGATCAATAATCGTGAATGTCTTCTGGGAGCTTTTTTTAAAGAGAAACTGTCCGCATTTATGTTTAGATTCCACTGTCTAAATTATTTTTTCACAAATTTTAATTACATTTAGCAATAGAGAATATTTCTGTGGGAGAGATTTTCAATCAAACACTAAGATAGCTCCTGTAATTTCTTCATAGTCAACGTCTTTCCAGACCTTTGTCAGCTCGTATTTGTCACATGTTATCAATATTTTCGAAGTATCTTAATCTGTCAACAACATACGACAAAATATTATAATCAGCTTTTTCCGGTATTCGAGTTGTACAAAACACCACATTTTTTCTAGACCCTGCTGTATTATCCATACTATACATTAATCTAAAATGTGTACTGTTTAATTAAATTCAATTTAAGAAGGAGTAATACTTTTAGGCGAACGGACAAACACGAATGTCATATTATGCTGATTTTATTGGATATTTATGACTTTTAAAATACAAGGGCCACATAGCACTGAAATACCATTACAAAACTTGGAAAACATACTTTTTTTTTTTTTTTTTTTAAGTTTTGGGGTCTAATAGCAGCTTTAGTGCGATACGGTAAGCTTACTCTTTCTAAGAATGATGGTATATTAACAGGTGCATAGCCAGAGGGAGGGATATGGGGTTATACTCCCTCCCGAAATTTTTCTTTTCGCTATTAGAGCGGATAGGATTAAAGGATTTTATTGTTTAAAATAGTAAATTTATTTAAAATGTTTTTAAATTTTTAAACATGCGTAGAAAAAATACCTGCTATCTTGATTGCTAAATGCGTGAGGCCAAAAATTTATAATTTAATAAGAACAATAAGAATTTTTTTACACTAACTATGATATAAATACCGTTGTAGTAATACAGTAATACAAAATAAAAACGAAAGACCAATTAAAACTTGCTCAATATGCGAGCTCCACAACATAAATCCGCCATTTGTAATTTGAGAAAGTTTCCAAACTTCTTTAATCGGTACTCTTTCGTTTGACGGGTACCAGATTAAAACCTCCAAATTACAGCGATAACTCATCATAACCAACAATTCACAAATCATTTATAATTCCTATAATTAAATGTTATAGGGTTGCTGTAACAAGGTTATAACAAACCGTAAGCATTTAGGGTTGGTGATACATTTGAGCGTTATTTAAACGTGTAAACATTTAGGTTTGGCGATAACTGCGCCCACTGGTGCCAGTCTAGCGGAAGAGTACCTTTTAATCGCATTTTTGTTTCCTAATTTCTCAAGAAGGCTGAAAACATAAAAACCTATATGAAAAGGGTTGGTTGGTTGTTTTCAGATTATCTGGCGCCGTCAGCAACACGAGGGCTATAATGCGCCGAAACATTCGTCATTAGACAAGCCAGCATACATTTACAAACACCCATGCCTAATACGGGATTCGAACCCGCAACCTCGCGGTCTAGAAGCTGGCACGCTAACCACTATACCGTTTGGTCGGCCTATATAAAAAGGGGATTTATTTACCCAATAAAGAAAAGTCTAAGCTCCGGGACGTATATGGACAGAAGTATTAAACCCCATTGCTGGCCTAATTAGGCGTAATATTAAAATAGCAGCAAAAAAAAAAAAATCCTTTATATGCATTGTCAATTTTTATATTCTAACTAAGCGCGATATCAAATCTAATTTTGTATCTAATTTTCAAATCTAATTTGTTTCCATCTTATTTTAAGTATCAAAAACATTTATATCAGCAAAATGTGAGGTAAACTAACGTTTCAAAATTTATTCATTAAAAACGAACGTGAATTTATGCTCTCACATCCAAATATCATTTACTTATTCTGATTAAAGTAATTTTGTTATATATTTATTAAAAAATAATTGGCAACAGAAAAGAGTTTCAACAATGATCGGTTCAATACTATTTCGACCCAATTGGATGACGGCAAGTTGGTTTATTAGTATTCCATAAAAATGACCTTTTAGTGACAGTAACAGCCCCAAAATTTGATAAAATGCATTGTCATCGATGTCAAACCTATCTGCCAAGTTTCAGCCCGATTGGATGACGGAAAGGGATCTCCGCAGATTCCCCTAACATCGACAAACATACAAAAGCGAAGTTAATATAAAGGAATAATTAAAAATACCAATATAAACTTGTTCAAGAAAAAAAAAAAGGAATCCTCATTTGAATACCCATAATTCATAAACTGGATTTAAAATGATACGCAAGTATATATTTAGATAGCAATCGCATAGTCAATGAAATATATCGCAATTTATTTTTATATCTCTAGCAAGTATCTTTTAACTAGATAAATTGAAACGTCTAAAGATAGTAGAAGACACATTACTGTACAAATACTATTCCACTTAGTGGGAATCAACTGGGTCAGATAATTCATTTGGAAGACCGAAATTGCAATGCAATTGGCCAATTGAAGTACAGAGATTCACACGGAGCAGTTTCGGATAATGAAATTTGGGTCAGGATAGAAGAGAGCTTTTCTGCTTTTAGATAACGAATAAAAATCGAAACGCCTTTTTAGAAGCAATCAACTCTTGCGGCGCTTAATTGTCCGAAACGACGCTTCTTGCTCCACTGTATTAAGTTGTGTTTATAGTGGAGCGCTGTGTTTCTCAGGAAAGGAGCTTATGAGTGGCGTAACTGCTAAATAGTGAGAGACAGAAAGGGCAGGGTGTTATGTTTGATAGGCAGGTATAGGATTTTAAATATAACGGTTAGCTAAATTAATTACTATTGAAATGTGGCAAAAAATTGTTAGAAATCTGAATATAGCGAAATGAGTTAATCGTTTTCCTCGTGAAAAAGAGCCCAATGATATAGAGGTCGGCGATATATCGATACGATGATATTTTTATCGATATTTTAAAAATATATCGATACTAAAAATATCGATACAAATCACCGATATATCGATATTTTTAAACATTTTTAGTTTTTTGATGATCGTTTTGTAGTTCCATGTGTTTTTTCGATTTTCTTTATTCATTTTTCAAAAACTTCAATACTAAAGTTTGGACTTGGCTGAGAGACAGTTAAAATGGCAGTCTAACCAAAAAGAAAACATAATGTAATGGAAAGATAAGATCACTTATTAGTAGTCCTTAACATAGCGCCGTTTATGTTGCCAACGTGTGCCTGGAATTTGCATCTAATTTTAAATATTAAAAACATCGCTATCAGCAAAATATGCTGATATACTACTTTTCAAAATTTCTTCTTTAAAAATAAATGTGAATTTATGCATTGACATCCAAATGTATTTTATTTATTCTGATCGATAATATAATTTATTTATTAAAACAAATTTGGCATGAATTCATGAAAAGTAGAAATTTGCCCTGTAAAACTTCGTTTCTGGCAAAATTGAAAATCAAATTTAAAAAATCATGTATTGATTTATCGATATTTTTTTCGATACAACGATATAGTATCGATATTTATTTTAATCGATATTTCCGACCTCTACTATGATACCTTTACTGGGAAATCATACACGCTAGTAGTATTATTATCAGGGGTAGTAGGTTATTAGTAAATATTTAAATTATTCAATAGTAACTATTAAAATTATTCAATAGTAAATATTAAAATTATTCAATAGTAAATATTAAAATTATTCAATAGTAAATATTAAAATTATTCAATAGTAAATATTTAAATTATTCAATAGTAACTATTAAAATTAAACAATAATAACTATTAAAATTATTCAATAGTAAATATTAAAATTATTCAATAGTAAATATTTAAATTATTCAATAGTAACTATTAAAATTAAACAATAATAACTATTAAAATTATTCAATAGTAAATATTAAAATTATTCAATAGTAAATATTAAAACGGAGTTACTATTGAAATTTGGCAACAAATTGTTAAAAAATCTGAGTATAGCATAATGAATTCATCGTTTTCCTTGAGAAAAAAAGCCACATTATACCTTTACATGGGCGCCAGCCTTATTATTATCAGAGAGGTAGGGATGGTCTCCAAAGAAGTGCAAGGCAGTTACTTTTTCTTTAACTTATATGTCTTAATGAAATTTTAATTAATAGTTAAGTATTTAATATCTATTCCTTTGAATATTTTAAAACCTATAAACTACTTCCTTTTTCCAGTTAAACGCACCACTTTTCTGCACATTAATTTTGATTTTTAAAATCCAGAGAGATGCTAGAGCACCCCCTTTCACCTTCCTGGCGGCGCCCATGTGGGTACTGCAGCCCAAACGTCCACTTTCCCAGAATACTTTGGTTTTGTAAGACACACAGACAGGTTTTTAGTAACCCATATTCACCAGTTTTGTTTATCGACAGGTCTGACCCAATTGAAACTTGGTCTCATCTCCAAGCCACACATGCCAGCTGTCATCAAAATCTACTCCCACCAATCAATTTTGCAAACTGTTCTATTAAAATTCTCTTCCTGTCTATCCAAACTACCACTTGTCTCTTCTTTATGTCTTTCATTGTTTCGCACTCACGTCATTTTCGAAATCAAGTAGTCATTTCTAAAAGACTATGCAGAAAAACCTGAAAAACAGAACCGCTCACCTTCCGATGTTTAATTTTAACAACCTCATATTAATTAAAACTGGATTAAGGGGAGTGGGTACCCAAACATTTATAAATAATCGATTTTGAATTTATCCTTGTTTATTAAAGTTTATATTTTCATCTCATTTGTAATAATACCTCAACAAGAAGCATTCTTAAGAATTTTTTAAAGACAAAATTGGTAACTATTAGTGTAAGTAAAGTCTTCTTTAAAATGCGTTTTTCTCAAAACTATATTTTTCATTATTCATGTACGTTTTTCTTTGAAACTGCGAAAACTATCTTCCTAATATTTTTACCATGTATTCCTTTTAAGTATCGGTACATATTAAAGTGAGATTTTTTAGATATTTTAAAAATATTTTTTGTTTTTGGCTCTTTTCGTCAAAAAAAAAAAAAAAAAAAACTTGCAGTTTTTTAACAAATTCGAGTGACTTTCACAAAAATTCATTAAAAAAAATGAATCACAATCAAAAGCTAATTTCAGTAGAATAACAAGTGTCTGCTAAATGCACTGAAAAAAAAATGAGGCTTCTATGTCAAATATTTTCTGAGGAAAAGGTACATGAAATATGCCAAATTAACATTTCCGTGTTAGAGGGTACTAACTCCTCTTAAAAAAACAGTTTTCTCACACCATGACGAGATAATGTTTATTAAGCTTTCTGACCACCTTCCAATGCACTGATCTATCTGGGTAGCTTATAAACGATTTCTAGTCTGCAAGCAGATGAAGTCAACTGAAAACTCCTCCATCTATGCTACGTAATTCATTGCTCATGGTTACAAACACATTCTAACTAGTTTGGAGGGAAGTTTCTAATACAATTTTTTATGGTGATTATTAAGCCTTCTTCGGATGGCAGGGTAGCCGCAAAACTCCCAGGAAAAAAGTTCCTTGATAATTCCCCGATATATTTTCTCTGATTTTACTGCAAACCTTTTTTTTTTTTTTTAAATTTTCCCAACTTTTCCTGGATTTCCAGATGTGTAGACAACCTGATCAATTAGAACATGTATGCTAAAGAGATAAATAATTTTGTCGGTAACGGAAAGATTGAATTATTCCGTAAGATTAAACTTCTAACGATTACTATCACAATTTTCGGGGTAAATGGCGCCAAAATAAGGAAACGTATCTTCCAACACAATAGAAAATTTCCCCGATTTCCGTGAAATTTTTTGAAATTCCCTGGCATTTCCCTGATTTTTTTTTCTCGAACCAACAAGCTTTCTGGCATTTCCCTATCCAGCTTCTATGACAACTCCTGTACAAGTTTATAACCAAGCATACACTTATCAAGAAATCGCAGTTGTAGATCGGATTTCTAATACTGCCGACGACGTGAAAAAGAAACGAAATCGGGAATATTTTCTGCAATCGCCACTACAATCTTCTAAATGATTCTTCATACCGAGCGGAGATATTCCTTATCCGAGACATAATTGAATTCGAAATGCGTGGAATCTTAATCTTCAGGAGAGAAAGCCAGAGATTAATACAATGGGGATGTTTTTATATTGATAGGTGGTTGACTTTTCGCTTCCTGCTAGACAAAAGAGCGCGTGCTATTCTTGTATCTTGTAGCTCCAGTGACGTGTATCGTAAACATTTCGGTTTTAATGAAGAAAGTGAAGCACGCGCGAAAGGGATTGAGGTAAAGTAAATATTATTTGATAAGGTATTTCTCCTTTTTTTTTTGAAAAACGAAAATGGACTGTTTGTTGATATAGGGAACTAAACCGAGTATTTATTTCCCAAATTGGATATCCTGAAGCAATCTATTTAAAAGAGTTATATATGGAAACGTAGCAGGCAATCGTCTTCGGTCACCAACATCGTCAATAGGCGATAAAACAAGGGGACAAATGTCAGAAAGTATTACAAATATCGGCACAGTAATGAAAAAAAAAAATTTAACTAAAATCCTGAAGTTTAAATTAGAGTAAAAACCTTGTTAGAATTGAAATTTATAGTTGCTGTAAGAATTTATAATTGATGAAATTTCATCCATAGCATTTATGGATGAAATTTATAGTTGCTGTAGAAATGTATGGAAAAAATTTATAGCTGTTGTAGAAATTTATAGTTGTTGTAGGAATTTATGGATGAAATTTATAGTTGCTGTAGGAATTTATGGATGAAATTTATAGTTGTTGTAGGAATTTATGGATGAAATTTATAGTTGATGTAGAAATTTATAATTAAATTTAATAGCTTTTGTAGGACCTTATAGTTGAAATTTATAGTTACAGTAGGAATTTATAGTTGATGTCGGAATTTATGGATGAAATTTATAGTTGGATGAAGAAATTTTTAATTAAATTTAATAGTTGCTGTAGGACCTTATAGTTGAAATTTATAGTTATATTAGAAATTTATGAATGACATTTAAAGTTGGTGTAGAAATTTATAATTAAATTTAATAGTTGCTGTAGGACCTTATAGATGAAATTTATAGTTACAGTAGGAATTTATGAATGAAATTTAAAGTTGATGTAAAAAATTTTAATTAAATTTAATAGTTGCTGCAGGACCTTATAGTGAAATGTATAGTTACAGTAGACATTTATAGTTGATTTAGGAATTTATAAATGAAATTTATAGTTGATGTAGAAATTTATAATTAAATTTAATAGTTACTGTAGGACCTTATAGTTGAAATTTATAGTTACAGTATGAATTTATAGTTGATGTAGGAATTAATGGATGAAATTTATAGTTGGATGCTGAAATTTATAATTAAATTTAATAGTTGGTATAGTATCTTATAGTTGAAACTTATAGTTACAGAAGGAATTTGTAGTTGAAATTTATAGCAGTTGAAGGAATTTACGTAGGAATTTATAGTTGCATCATTCACTAAGTTTTTACAGAGCAATTTTGCAGAAAATGGAAAATTGTGCATCGTGAAGGAAATTAATATCGATTCCTAATTTCACTTGAATGATGCCCGAAACACAATCCGCGGAGATAAAGTACATGTTCAATCTTTCGTAATACATCTATATATTTAATAGGCAATACGTTTTTTGGGGTTAGTCCGTCCGCCTAAACCACTCAACCAATTTCAATGATCAAGGTGTCATTTTAAAGGAAATAAGCTGTAGATTTGCCAAAACGTACCAAAATAATTTATTAACACTTTATTAATTAGTTAAATTTCAATATTTTTCATCATTAAGCTACTACAAAGCCTCAATGATTTTTAATATATGATTGGCAACATCCTTATGTATGTAAACAACAAACCGGCTGCTCGGGGGTTCAACCAACCAACCAACCGTTGCTAATTTTAAAGCTATCCTTATATGTAAACAACAAACCCGTTGCTAATTTTAAAGCTCTTTTTAAACTCTTCGTTTCAAAGTTGATTTTTTCTGTTTTTCTGAAGCATTTTTGTATTAGAGTAATTATTATTTTGAAGTATTTCTATCCAGAAAATGCTTCGCGTTGGACGTCGTTCTCTAACGGGGCGACTTATCAGAATAAATAAAAGATATTGGGACTTCAATGTTAGGGCATAGCTAATGAAGTTTTAAGTCAGAATGTTGGCGGATAGTATATTTAACTTTCTATTATGAAACTTGCAATTTAGGTGTTTTCTCTATTAGGCCTTACATTAAATTTTTTATGGCTGGCAAACCTATTCGTGCGCAGCAAGATGTTTTAACCACAAATTCGAGCGGCAAAGCCGCTCAATCCGAGCGCAGCGAGGCTTTTGGGGGTTGGCGAGCGTTAGCGAGCAGGGGGCGAAGCCCCCTAGTAGTATTTAAATAGTCCAAAAAAAGGAAGTGGGAAAAGTTGGTTCAAAATTAAATAATGACCAGTAACATCATGTAATTACTAAATATTTCGAGAGCTGCTTTAGAACTTGGATAGATGTTTTCCATTCCAGAAAATACCGTTTTCTTATAAATAGTGTATTTTAAAATGAAAAAATTTCAAATCTGTTCATCTTTGAATGATGATTTCAGACGTTCTCAGTTTTATTTGCAGTACACAGAGCAGAAATACTTATGAAAGCGTGAGTATAATCAGTTTGAACTTAATTCAGTTCATAGTTTGATCTGTCGTATGAACTGTAGTACTTTTGCATGGTGATGCCACAGTCAACTGTTAAAGGCGTTGAAACAATACGAGTTTGTGATTTGCTGAGCAATATTTCCATGCATAAGGTTAATTTAATACATCGTAATTGGGTGTTTATATAGAAGTAGGTTTACGAGATGCTTAAATTTTTCAATTTAGTAAAATAGTTATTGATGCAAATAGTTGGGAAAGTAATATATATTTTTTTTCAAACGAGTCAAATAATTTGCCGAGTTTGAAAAAGTGATTTCTCACACGTTGTGTTGTTGTTTCTTATCCCAACTGGTCTAGCGGAGCTAGACCAGGTCCATGAGTCCACCCACCCTCAGGAAGTCGAAGAACAAGACTGGATCGAGCAGGAAATCTTTTTCAAAATGCATGCAGCTAAGGAGGTGAGCCGGGCTAGCTGCACCGGTGAAACACTTATTGCAAGTTGGATAGACCTTTCTTTTATGTTCATATCTCATACACCTTAGGTGACCACTGATAAATCTTGTGTAAGCAGTCTGATCACCTCTATCTCCTCTGAAGGTCAAAGCGCGTCCCGGCTTTTCCCCAGAGTACCAGGTGTGCACCGGGGGAACAATCCAGTCCAGCAGTACACGTTTCTTTCTAATGGAGTGAATTTCCGAGGAAGTAAGTACCAAGTTATCTGGCAGGGAGTTCATGTGTGCCAAGTTTTGCCAGCGAGTCAGCGATCTCATTGCCATAAAGACCTACATGGGACGGGATCCACTGCAGGTAAATATCTCGCTTTTCGGAAAGTTTACACATACGTTTCAAGATTGCCGTACCAGCCCTATCACCCACTCTGGACCATGCACTCAAATATTGGATAGAACTTCTACTATCCGTAAGGATCCAGATGGGGTCTAAATGGGGTTTATGCATCACACGTTGTAATATTTTATATAATCACCTGCAAAAAAAATATATATATATATCTTTCATACACCAAGTTGGCAACTTCAGTCAATGAATCTCATCTGAAAACGTCATTTCTATACCAAAACTATATAAAATTTGGCTTGAGGCGTGGAGAAAAGTACTTTTTCACACTATTGCGGAAAAGTTATTTACCCGCACTCTTCGTGGATGGAAAGGTTACTTTCCTGCATTCCTCGCGATTAAGTGCTACTTTCGCCACGATTTCTGATTAAAAATGATTAAATAAAGTTAAATCTTTTGCACGCTGTTATATAAAAAGAAATATTTAAAAACTAGGGGGCTCCGCCCCCTGCTCGCTAACGCTCGCCAACCCCCTGGATTGCAATGCAATCCCCTTGGTTCGCGACGCGAACCAGGCTCGCTCCGCTCGCTTCAAAGTGAGGCATTTAAAATATACCCTAGAAAAAGCTATATCACCTGCATAATCAATAAAATTCTTGAAAAGTGATATTGTGCCATGATATATTTAAAAAAGATAAATTATTTCAGAAAGTAATTTAAATTTATGGACTGGTTTGTATGAAGCGCCAAAATAATTAAAGTTGCCCATCGAAATATCTTAACGAAGCAATATTAGCAATCATATGTTTGCATAATCCTTTTAGCGATACTTAATACATAACACAGTCAAATTGTTTATCCGCAATGCTGAAGTATTTATTCAATCGATGTGAATGTGAGCATGAAAACCTTAATATTCTTACAGGAAATTCCGTGCTCAGTTTTTATAGCCATGTATCCGGAAAACGTTCATAATAAATATGTTGTGATTATAAGCCAAATCGAAACAAATCTGGCTTGTTTTAATTGTGCAAGAAAAAGAGTTCGCGGAATTCTAATCCAGAAGAAATGTACACATCTTGCATCATTGTAAATATTAAATCAATATGTTTCAAATAGGCAATAATTTGTTTCTGTAGACTGTAATAAGAAAAACAAAATATTACGAATCCAAGTTGTTTTCTGCTGCCATTTGTATTAGTCAAATTTCGAAAGATATATTGTGATTGGCTGAATTGCTGAATTTGGAAATTCGTGCATAAAATACATTTAGAAGATTTGTGATAGATTGTTTGAAGTCGTTACCATTCTGCTAACAGAAATACAACCGAAAATTTGGGCGGCACACAAGAGAATTATATATATATAGATTGTTTTAGTTTAAAAGTGAAAGTAAAGTGATAAAAAAAATTTCAACAAGTTAAATATATTCACCATGATCAATTTGAATTTTATCCTCTTCAAACGGAATTATATACATTGTTATACGACTGCAAGCATTAAAAAGTTCAAAACATCCCAGTTTCCTCAACCTTTCTTTTCACAAATACAGCCAAGAGCCATTTTCCATTTGTGATCCAATCAATCTTCCTAGACGTCATCTCCACAACAAAAATTCGACAGAAAAAAAAAACATACACTAACCTCAAAATTAAGGTAACGAAACCTAAAAAGACAACAAGAACACACCAAAAAAAAAAAAAAAATCGCACATCAAAACCCATTAAACATCGATTTAATTTACGAAAAGTAAAAGCCAACAAGAACACTGAATTTAGGTCGAAAGCTATCATTCCGTGGCGATTACGAATTAATGGGACACTGGAGAAGAAGGAGGCTCACAACTCATCTCCACTCCCCCAACTTTTCCAGCATCAGACAAGTAGTTATTAACAAAGAAACCGGTCTGTGCTCAAAGCGAACAAGAGAATTTGTGTTAGAAAGAGTTGCAGTTTGTTATTTATTACAATTTAAATAGGGGGGATTTTTTAGACAGGCTTATATTTCGAGTTAGCGTGATAAGCAGGTTTGTAGTAGATATGCTGCATTACCTGGAAATGTAGTGATGTTATCCTCTGATTGGATTGAAAGAAGGACTTCATTTTTCTTTGAGATCTTTTTTTTTTTTTTTTTTTCTTTTTTTTTCCCAATGTTGATTGCTGAAGGTTTTATTGCATTAAATAATAAAATGTCATCGACACATTATAAAATGGAAATAAGTTTTCGATTTTTTTTTTCCAATGTTGATTGCTGAAGGTTTTATTGCATTAAATAATAAAATGTCATCGACATATTATAAAATGGAAATAAGTTTTCGATTTTTTTTTTTTTTTCCAATGTTGATTGCTGAAGGTTTTATTGCATTAAATAATAAAGTGTCATCGACATATTATAAAATGGAAATAAGTTTTCGATTTTTTTTTTCCAATGTTGATTGCTGAAGGTTTTATTGCATTAAATAATAAAATGTCATCGACATATTATAAAATGGAAATAAGTTTTCGATTTCTTTTTTTTCCAATGTTGATTGCTGAAGGTTTTATTGCATTAAATAATAAAATGTCATCGACATATTATAAAATGGAAATAAGTTTTCGATTTTTTTTTTTTTTTTTTTTTTCCCTTTTTTTTTTTTTTTCCAATGTTGATTGCTGAAGGTTTTATTGCATTAAATAATAAAATGTCATCGACATATTATGAAATGGGAATAAGTTTTCGATTTTTTTTTTTTTTTTTTTCCTTTTTTTTTTTCCAATGTTGATTGCTGAAGGTTTTATTGCATTAAATAATAAAATGTCATCGACATATTATAAAATGAAAATAAGTTTTCGATTTTTTTTTTTTTTTTTTTTTTTCCTTTTTTTTTTTTTTTTTCCAATGTTGATTGCATTAAATAATAAAATGTCATCGACATATTATAAAATGAAAATAAGTTTTCGATTTTTTTTTTTTTTTTTTCCCTTTTTTTTTTTTTTTCCAATGTTGATTGCTGAAGGTTTTATTGCATTAAATAATTAAATGTCATCGACATATTATAAAATGGAAATAAGTTTTCGATTTTTTTTTTTTTTTTTTTTTTTTTTTTTTAAGGCGCGCAAACAGGGGAGGCGTTTTAGGGTCAGACCCCAGTTTCTAAAAAAAACTACTTATCAAATCAACCGAAATACTATGAATTCAAAAACGTGACTTAGATAACTTTAGAAGAGTGGTGGGATAAGGGAAATTAGGGTCTATAGATTAGTTTAACTTTGCTCTGCGAGATTATGAGTATTATTATTTTTGTATCAAAGAAACTATGTTTGCAAGCATGGTCTGTTATTTGACAAAGTAATTCATCATTGAAGTCAGTTAATATGCGGTCAGTTAAGTACTTATGCAAACCTCCGCTTAGATGGGGAAAAAAATTAGCATGAAATTAGATTATAATAAAGTCAATAAAACCAATGTTTTGAAGCGTTTTTTCAAACTCGAAATTAATTAAACTTTTTGTAACTTCAAACCAGGAAAAACAACGTCACAGGTTAGAAAATTTTATTTCTGTTGAATCTTAATTTCTTATATATGAAAGTTTTATAAAAAGTGTAAAGTTTTTTTATATATATATAAACGTTTCCTCAAAACTAGTTGCAAAACTTTGTTTACCAACGTTTCGAAAAGAGCGTAAGCGGAAAACTTTATGAAACTGGTTGTTTATCATTATGGCAAAGAGTTTATACAAGTAGTGTTCTTTAATTACGAGGAAAATTTCTCACTCAGAATTAGAAATGGACCATAACAGCAATGTTTATTTTTCAAAAAACATCTTAAATTTTGAACTGACACATGTGTACAGTTGTTTTATTTCTTGAAAAAAAAGAACCGTAAATACATTACTTAATTGTCTATGTGTATTGTGATGATATTATAAAGTTCGTCAAACTGTAATATGGGATAATTAAAAAAATTAGACTTGATGTGTTTGTATTTTCAATTCTCCATTTAATAGAATATTTTTTGTGAACGGTTTAAATGGACCTTATGCGCAGCGTTTTTAGGAGGGTGAATCTTTAGGAGTTGGGTGACATCGAATGGCAAAACTTCGGACGTGCTTGTGACCAATTTTCACTTTCTTTTAACCAATCACAATACGTGTTTAGTTTATTTCCTCGCAAAGGGAGTCGTTAAGCTTGATGAAGTTTCTTGGAAATGAAAGTCGAATAAATGAATGAATAAAAAAAAAAAATTAAAAAAAAAAGATGGACTTAGTGTGTAATTTCTGTTCTCTGTTTAATAGAACATTGAAATGCTTTTAACCCTTTGCGCTCGAGCGGCGCCTCGCGGGCACCACATGATTGGATGCCGCAACTCGAAAGAACCACTAGGTTTGATGCGGGAATTCGATGCAAGGTCAATGACTGTTTAGTTTCTATGAATGAAGCTAATCCGTAACCGCGGACCGAACCAAAAATCCCTCGAAACGTCTCAAGTTGCTGGTACCTCCGCGCGAAAAAAGCCTCTAGTGCAAAGGGTTAATTAGTCGTGCTTAAATTTGTCGAAGAATAAGGTTTTGTAAAAAAAAAATAGTTTAAAAAACTAAAAAACACACTTTAATACAAAAGTGAACTAAAAAGTAGAAAATAGTTTGAAATAAGAATAGAATGATTAACAAGAAACATATATTCTATCGTATAAAAGCGTGGGGTGATTTTTAAGATATTTTCATACTGGCTCTACTTTTACCGATATCTGTCATTAAATATTTACAACAATTGACATCAAGCACCCCACGAAAAATTAAATATTTCTTGTTAATCACTCTATTCTTATTTCAAACTTATTTAAAATTATTTTCTACTTTTTAGTTCAGTTTTCTATTAAAACGTGTTTTTTAGTTTTTAAAATTATTATTTATTTTCTACTTTTCAGTTTGGTTTTCTATTAAAGCATGTTTTTTAGTTTTTTAAACTATTAATTATTTTTGTAATATAACATTTTAATCTATATTTTAATCTATAATATTTCTTTAGTTAATTTTTTTAGTTAAGTGTACAAAACTCTCCAGTTGTTCCTTGACACAAACTGGTTCCTTGGTTATTACTTGGCACAAAACACTACCGTGTCTCTGAATATGAAAATTCGCTAGTCCTGAAGATCCTGGTAAGGATAATGCGACTAAATAAAACACGATTTCTATTAAAGCGTGTTTTTTAGTTTTTTAAAATATTAATTATTCAATTGTGAAACGTGAATGAAACTCCCTATTAGTTGATCCGGCCAGTAGTCATATGCTTGTCTCAATGATTAACTCATGCATGTCTCAGTACACGTCATATTAAGGTGAAACCGTGAATAGCTCCTTAATTCGGTTATGACCCCTTAGATCGTGTCCACATTTATATGGAAAATTGTGGTATTTGTAGAACTAATCCTTGCAATTCAGAGTTCCGACCAGATGAAAGGAACGCTTTAATATTAGATCAAAACCAATCGGTGGCTCGTCCATCATTATTACATGAAAAATCTGAATAACTTTTTACTGATAGTATAACCGTAGTGTCCACGACAGATCATTCAAATGTCTGTCTTATCAACTGTCGATGGCAGGTTCTGCGACTTCTGGTGTTGTAACGAGTAACGGGACACCAGGATTCGATTCTGGAGAAGGTTGGCTGGTTGGAGTTTAACGGCGCAAGGGCAACACTAGCTAATCCTTGCGATAATGCGACAAACTTATTGAATCATTGTATTGTCATCGGTCCTTGATAACTGTACAAAATTTCAAATTAATACAACGTTTTGAAGTGGTCGAAAATCGAGTTCAAAGATTCGGTTACATACATACGAAGCTAATAAAAGTGTGTTAAAAAATTTAACATATTAGAATAGGAATATGTTGGGAGAAACGAAGCAGAACATTCCATCAGGAGTTGAACTTCTCAACTCGAATACGGGGAAGATAAAATGGCCGTATAATCGCATTGTTTTATTATACGCGAGATAATAACAAAAGCTGAGAAATTCCCATCATCTAGTTCAAGGTAAATAGCAACTTGCTTTGTGACCTTGGAAATTGGGATTCGTCGTGGATTATATTTCATGTAAATCGGCTTCTAACAGACATCAATCACAAAATCTGCTGCAAGAAGTTATTTACGTGGGTGATCTTATAGAACTTAAGGAATTCTTGTTTCTCAAGTCCCTGAACGGTATTTGAATGTGACTGATATGGTAAGGGAACAGTTTGAGATAATGAGGGTAATTTATTCAAGGGTTATTTATTACTGTGGGGTACTTTTATGCTATGACAAAGATTTTATTGCATTGATTAATACAGTTTAATTTTGTTACTGTGAAAATAAATGTTATTCGTTTTCAAATTCCTTCATTTTAAGATCAGTGATTAGAAAATTGGCTAATTAGATGTTCTTATACTTTTTTAACACTTTTTTTTAAATTAAATGTACTAAGATAAAAAAAAAAAAAATTAGCCTTTCGTATTGTCCACCAGTAAGTATTTATTACTTCCAGGTAGCAATATTGGCCAATGTGGGAAACATGGATTCTGGAAGATTGGCCAATCCTCTCTGAAACTCGAGCATCCTTCCAAAAATACACGATTTTTTATTTATTTTTTAAATAAACATGTCAAAAACATCACAAACTGTATTTTTAGCTCTCGGTCCTTTCTTATAAATAAAATATTTCCATTTTAATAACGTGCACCAACATTTCAGAACCTCACAGTATATTTTTATCCAGAATCGGGCGAGATTGGACAATATCCATAACAACGGTCGGTTTACAAAGGTCCAGATCGGGATTGGTCATTGCCGAGCGATATTTTGGCACGCATTTTTGTGCTAATGGGACTGTGATTTTAAATATTGTGGATGATGGCTGTCTCGCTATAGAAACAAAGACTCGTCAATTTAGAATAGGGGAGGGGGGGGGGGGCGGTGCCTCCCTGAAATTGGCGTCCAGCTTATAATGTAAATATCTTAATTCTCCCGAATGAAAATGGCGCTAGACTTATTTCCACGGCAACTGCCAACGCTAGACAACGTAGCGAAAGCTATTCCTTTGATATACAGACTGTAAACAAGATTATTGCTTTGAATCTAAGATAACATTTTACTGAAGCTCGGTAATTTCTTTTAAGTTTGTTTGAACGCTCAACGACATATTTTTGTGCACAATAACGGCTAATCAGTCCGGGACCTACAGCTTAACGTGGATTCAGAACCACAACGAACACCCATGCCTAACCCAGGATTCGAACCCGACACCTCTGGCATGCGAGGCCGGAGCGCTAACCCCACAACCAGTTTGCGAATTTCTTTTAGAATTGAAGGACTAAGTATATGAAAGGGGTATGTGACATTTTTTAAAAAAATCTGAGTTTCCACTATGAATGAAGGGATGCGTTTAAGTCTTCTGACACTCATTCGGTATCTCGTAACGGATAATATTTTAATTAATGAAAAATGAATGTTACTTGTAAAAGAATACAAAAGTAAATAATTTAATATCTCAAAAAATAGCTTTTGTTACATACCCCATTCATCCACTTACCCCTTCAATTCTAAAAGATTTTTTAAGATTTCCTGAACGATCCTATAAACAAGATTATTGCTTTGAATCCAGTATATTGTCTTATTGAATGCCGTGAATTTCATTTAGAATTGAAGGGCTAAGTGGATGAAGGGGGTATGTGAAATTTTTAAAAATCGGAGTTTCCACTATGTACGAAGGGATGCGTTTTAGGTTTAACTCTTCTGACACATACACAAGATCTCTAAACGGCTCAACAATATATATTTTGATTAATGAAAAATGCATGTTATTTATAAAAGAATACAAAGGTAAAAAATTTAAAAGCATATCTTAAAAACTAGCTTTTGTTATATACTATCTTCATACACTTGCCCCTTCAATTCTACAAAATTGTTAAGATTTGCAGAATGTTAAAAGGTTTCCAAGTAAAGCGTGCTTCAGTCATAACTGAGTTAAATGAGTTTTTTAATTATGTAGTCCTTGTTATAAGAAATTCTTTCAACCAAAGCTTATTTCACGGCATTGACTTTTAATGGCATCCTTTTTCAACATTCCATTAAATTTTCCACTCTAAGTATTTTTAACTTCAAATAAGTTTTGAAAATATTAAATAGAAGAGCCGGTTTCTAGAATCCTTATTTAATGATTCCTTTATAAAATAATCTTATTCTTAAACTAATCAAAATAGCCTCTTGACTAAGTACATTTGTTAATGTGTACTTAAATGACAACCATTTAGTTGCATTAATTGGCATAAAATATCAAATAAATGCTTAAAACATTAAAAACACTTATTATATAGTTAAAAAAAAAAGGCAATAAATATATTTTTTTCCTTTCAAGTGATTTGGTTGGTTGGTTGGTTGGTTGGTTGGTTGGTTGGTTGGTTGGTTGTATTCAGATTATCTGGCGCCGCCAGCAACACGAGGGCTATAATGAGCCGAAGCATTCGTCATTAGACAAGCCAACATACATTTACAAAACACCCATGCCTAACACGGGACTCGAACCCGCAACCTCGCGGTTAAGAAGCTAGCACGCTAACCACTATACCGTTTGGTCGGCTTCAATTGCTGAGAGATATAATATTCCATATATTTCTTCAACGTACTTAGATTGCTACTTTCTCTTTTCCATAGTTCTGTCATCTTCAATATCCTCCTGAAACCCACAACTGTTTGAAACATGATTTAAAGCTAATTTTTAAGTATATTATTCTTTTGGGTCTATGTAATGTACTTTTAAAGTTCAGAACTGAGCCATGCACTTTAAGTACACTTAGACATTTTTTGTCTATCTTCTTAAGCTCGCAAAAATTCTGAAATTTAATTGTTCAGAAGTGAAATTTAATCATGAAAGGCTGCAAAACAATTTCCTGAGTACGTGATACATAAAAATACTTTACAGTTAGTGCAAAAAAATTTTGTTCGTGCTGAACACCCAGACATCCAACAACGTGAGGAAAGAGTCTTAGTGTCAATTGCTGGCATGTGCTTCGTGTTAGTCCGCTGAACTGAACATCAGGAATTTTGGAAAGTCCAGAAAAAAGCAAAGAAGTCAGTTAGCCTTTTTACAAAGGCCAGGCCGATAGAAAGGTACTTTTGCAACATATGTTGGCGAGTTGCTTTCAAAAGCCATGGATTGCAGGGAACGATAAGAGTCAAAAGGTCAGTTGTGTATTAAAGGTCGGGAAATCTTGAAAAGGGGGGTTTACATTCACTATTTCGTGTGAAGGCAGAATCGAGCAGGAGCCAGACGTCATAAATACTCGGGGGCTTTTCAATTTTAGGTGAGGGTTACAAAGGCTGGCGCCAAATTGACGTTACGTTTGACAGCAAGCTGGGATTCAGAATTATTGGGGTCCAGCTGTATTGCAGCTGTGAAGAGAGGGGATCGGAAACTTCTAGGCGGTACAGAGAATTGACGTCAGAAGGTCCGAGTCCAGTCTCTGACGCTTGTGGATCAGAGGCGGGATCTCAGTGATGTTAGGGTTCACGATTGGCTAGAGTTCAAAACCAGAGATTTGAACCTGCGGACCTTTGGACTGGCTGGAGGTGAATTTGGACCCCGCCTTGGTCTTGACGTAAAAAGGGGGGACACGAGAGCCCGGGGGAACATTCATTCGGAGTTTTTGCTTGAGGTGTGGGAGAATTAGAAAACGCCGCAGGCCCGTTTTGGATTATAGGTTTTCCCGAGAATGGCAGAATACGCCATGACGAGTATGGCCTCAGGTACCGTGAAGTCATTTATTCACATTTTAAGCTAATCTTCCAGCTTTCTAACTTTAACTTTTGAGTAAATTTAATATTAAATCTTAACCACAAGTAGCGAGGGCAGCTGAGTTCTGGCCAAAATGACTATTTAAATGAAATGTGTTTGATATGTGTAAACAGTACCCGATTTGGAGTTTTTAATATAAACTTGATAGGATTGGTAATTTAAGGTCGACTTCGTAAAGTAGATTCAATGTTTAAAATTGGTAAAAGAGAAGCGATCATTAATTGTTAAAGTAACCTTTTATTCTGTAAAGTAAACCTAGTAGTTAATAAATTTGTTATCACTTTGGTTATGTTTATTGAACAGCTTTTTCAAACCACACTCATCAAAGGAGTTCCACTATGCGATCTTTCGGCAGAGTTTATTGCTAAACATTTCACCCTTTAAGGAGTTGTAATCTTATCTACGTAAGAACCTGAGGTCTGTCTGCAGTTTAATTAACACAGACGGCACCAGACCAGTACTTCGCACCAACTTCTCGTGACGCCTCTACTGACAGAGGAACTGTTTTTTGCCGTTTCTTTACTGGCTCTACTTCATCATCAGTTGTAGGGCTGAATTCGGCCATTTCATGCAAAGAAAAATTATGCGCCCAAAATACGACGTGCATTTAAATGTACGCGGGGTCTCAAGAGGATATGCTATCGCAATTTACCAAAATGTTTGAATTATTTCTGATTTTTTGTTTTACTTGGATTTTCAAGCAAATAACATACATTGCAACTGTAGCTAAATTAATAGTTATAATCGGCTGTCTTAGCCTTCACATTGGTTTATTTATCGATTTTGGTTTCGTATTAAAGCGAAAAAAGGGATTGCAGAACGAGGAAGTAATAAAACGATGCGAGTTGTTCTGGCTGAGATGAGAGAGAATGCGGTATTTCCCATCTATTCCTATTATGACGTCATCCAGAGAACTAGCTGAGCGCTTCATTTTGAGTGATTATCACATACAAGATGAAGTATCTAAATCCAAAATTGTTTAATATAGGTGAGAATATCACAAAACATCACATAAACATTATATATATATATATATATATATATATATATATATATATATATATATATATATATATATATATATATATATATATATATATATATATATATATATATATATATATATATATATATATATATATATATATATATATATATATACTTAAAAAAAAAACGCATGTTTATGTGACGTCTTGTGATAATCTCACCACTATAAAACAATTTTGGTTTTGGATACTTCATCTTGCATTTGGCCGACCAAACGCAGGGGTCAAAGTGACAAAATAAGAATATATAGGATTTTTTCAAAAAAAATATAGGACAATATAAAACATCAAATAACTGCACACAGTTGCTACTGAACTTCAAAATTAACTCGTTATACATTTATATACTCGTTATATTGAATTTAAGAGAATAGAAAACACACCTTTAAAAAAAAGAAATCGCCTGATCCTGAATACGTGATCCGTTATTGCCTCAATATTCCATCCCTAAATCAAGTTTTATTAATTACATTATTCGCAATCATAAGTCTTTTGTTTTCAGCATTTTTAACTGTTCCAATTTCTTTAAGTATTTTCTTTGTATCCCTGTTTGCAGTCTTTTGTTGATTCAGATTTACTGTTCAGTGTCGGCTGGATTGGCGGCGAAAAGTGTGAGATTTATCGCCGAATGTGGCGAACCTGGCACTTGGCTTTAAAGCAACCCTAGTGATCATTTGGATTTGACAACACAACGTATTGACGTAATTTTCAATTTTGGCGATTTTTATGAAAAAATCGTGGCTAATATTCCGAATCCGGTACGAATTCTGCGCGAAGGCGATTTTCGCCAAAAAATGGCAGCCCTGCCATTTTTTAAGAGCAAGATAACTAACTGCCTATGGTTGCCATAATTTGGAGTGGTTTGATGTAAACAATTCGCGGCGCAGAATCCGTACAGGATTCGGAATAAAAAAAATCGCCATCCGACATCATACAGTAAATCTTAACCCTTTTGTTTTCTTTATCAATTATTGACTGAGCACTCAAAATGTTCTTTAGTAGTCCTGCAAGTTAATCCCAAGTTGTTTTTATCCGTTTTTCCCGAGGCAGAGTTTTGTTGTTGCATCTCTCTCTCTGCATTATGGCCAATTAATTTATTACGTTGGAGGAGAAATCAGATCAGAAATTCAAGACCGATTGTTATGGAAATGTTCACATGTTTACAACTCCCACCGGTCCAGTAGAGTGTTGAGTTGTAGGTTATGCAGCACGTGACGTCACAAGAGATAAAACGCCGCGCCGCCCTTGCAAACATCGTTTTTGTCATGTCTTTTTCACCTACGATCGCGCCAAAGAATCCGAAATATTAAAAAATGACAACAAACGGCGCCGTTATTACGAATTAGAAGAAAATATAGATCGAATCAATGTAGAAATATAGGATATATAGGACAATTGTAAAATATAGGACAATATAGGACGTTTTTACCGATTTTTAAAAATATATAGGATTTATAGGACATATAGGACGTCTGCGACCCCTGCAAACGGTATAGTGGTTAGCGTGCTAGCTTCTAGACCGCGAGGTTGCGGGTTCGAGTCCCGTGTTAGGCATGGGTGTTTGTAAATGTATGTTGGCTTGTCTAATGACGAATGTTTCGGCGCATTATAGCCCTTGTGTTGCTGACGGCGCCAGATAATCTGAAAACAACCAACCAATCATCTTGCATTTGATAATCACTCAAAATGAAGCGCTCAGCTAGTTCGCAGGAGGGATGACATTACGTTAGGAATTGATGTGAAAATACTGCCTTCACTCTCATCGTAGCCAGAACAACTCGCATCGTTGTATTACTCCTTCCGTCTGCCGCAAGTCTTTCACCGCTTGCCGCTCGTATCGTAGCGACTAGCTGTAGAACAATAGAGTGGCACCGCTTGCATTAATGTTTACATTGATTACAACGGAAGCATACGGCCGGCCGCTATGATGAAAATGAGAGTCTGGGCGAAACATGCTGCCGCTTGCAGCTACCCCCAGACATTAATTTTCATTCACCGCCCAGAGTCAGTTCCGTAGAAGCTCTCGTCCAATAAAAATGGCAGAGAATAGAACAATACAAGTTGGTTGTTTTCAGATTAACTGGCGCCGTCAGCAACACGAGGGCTATAATGCGCCGAAACATTTGTCATTAGACAAGCCAACATACATTTACAAACACCCATGCCAACACGGGACTCGAACCCGTAACCTTGCGGTCTAGAAGCTAGCACGCTAACCACTATACCGTTTGGTCGGCTAGAACAATACAAGATCTCAAGTGCGAGGCTTTTATTTCGGAAGTTAGATGCAGGGCTATGTTTGTGAAATTACGAATATAAAGTTTTTTTTAAATATTGTTTTGACTTTACATTAATTCAAAAATGTTATATTTGGGAATATAATTTGAAATGTTATTTTATTATTTTTTTTTTTTTTCAAAAACTTTTTATCTGAAGTTTTGTGATTATCTGGCCACCATTAAACAATATTAGTTCTAGATAGTTCATTTTGTAGGTGATAATCACTCAAAATGAAGCGCTTAGCTAATTCACTGGATGACGTCATATTAATGAATGATTAACCAGTTTTAATACCAAGACCTTCGCTTTTGAAGAATAGTATATTTACAAATTGGCACATTGTGTTATTTGTTTATAAATCGATATTTTTTTTCTATTTTAGAACTCTGTGAGAACTATGTAGAAGATACTTTATCTAGAGGAGACTCTAATGTAGAGGGAATCCAATGTAGAGGGAACTATGTAAAGGTTTGGTTGGTTGTTTTCAGATTATCTGGCGCCGTCAGCAACACGAGGGCTATAATGCGCCGAAACATTCGTCATTAGATAAACCAACATACATTTACAAACACCCATGCCTATCACGGGACTCGAACCCGCAACCTCGCGGTCTAGAAGCTAGCACGCTAACCAACTATGTAAAGGAGATTTCTAAGTAAAGGATGCCTCGATTCGGTCCGACTATGATCTCCTCTTCTCCCATTGTATTTTAAAATACAATAAATAAATATATTATTGCTTTAAAATTGTAGTCCTTCATTTTAAACAATTTCCTTCATTAATTGTTGATTTGAGTAAATCGAAATTAAATTCATTCGTAGTTTCATTGTATACTCTAATGACCTATGATGGATTTATTGGATACGGTTATAGACCGACCATCTCAATGGTGGATTCAAAGAGGGGCGGCCGTCAATTAAGGTAAAGTAGGAAAAAAATAAAGACGACGAAGAATATTTTATAAGTTGTTTATCATGGCTATAATAACAAAGCCAATTACTGTTTTGACTGTCGTGTATGTATTTTTTATTAGATTATCCTTTCTATCATACTTAAAAATAATTTATACTGAACCGTACAGTTCAAGATAAATCTAATTTATTGTCGTAAATTCACACGTACCCAATCATAACTTCGCCTTTTTGTTATTAACTTTTTACTTCTCTGTAACATATTCTGCATAATCAAGTTAACTTATTCCATGTTATAGTAATACAACATAAAAATAACAAAATTTAGCTAAAATATTCAACAGCCTCCCCCTCATCAGACTCTAGATCCGCTCTTGGACCATATACACGAACCATGCTTTTCAAATCATGTTTCATTATCATCTCTCAGCAAAAGAAAGACACAAAAGTGGCGCTGGATTCAAACACCAAATGGAAACTTAATTTAACCCAGCAACGACGGTTGGTTAGAAAATTCGCCAATCGACATTTTTTCCCCCTTTTTTTTTTTTTTTTTCCTAATGCTAATAAACTGCGATTATGGTTCCACTAAAAGTTTTTTTAAAAAGCTTTAAAATAATTTTCCAAAAAATCTGAAAAATTCAAAATATACTTTAAATTAGCGTCAGCCACTACGCGGCCCGCGTTGGATTTTTCTGCGGCCCGCGGCACCACAGAAGACACACACGAAACAAAAAACAATAAAATTTCACGATATAGACATTTTTTTTACACAACTGTAATTTATCCGAAATAATGTGCGTTAACTATGTAGAACAGAGTTCTCCACTACGTGTTCGAAATAACCATATGAAGAAGCTTTCAGCAAGGCGGTTTTCATAAAGAATACATACAGGTATAACTTAACTGAATCTCTCTCATTTGGACAATTTATTAAAATTAACTGCAACAAATACACCGAAAGACATCGACTCTATAATAAAATAAACTAAACGATTTCGACTGTCATCGTTTCGCAAATGATATCGACTAAAACGGCGTAATCTGGAAGTACATTTTAAATACTTTCATTAAAAGTTAGGTCATGTAGCATTGTCACATTACAACAAAGATTCACGTCTTTTTTAAACTGTTATGTTTTGTTTTGAAACCACCGACTGTCTATTTCTGCCACTTATAAAGTGCTTAACACAGCCAAATACGTCTCGTAATTTTGAGCATCTAGAACAGCGTCCGCCACTAACTTTTAAAGACGGGCCGCATGACTTATGTTGGAACTTCCCGCGGGCCGCAGATTTATACCGAATACGCCAATAAATATATTGCTTTACGACATATGTTCAATGTTAGAAATGTGATAATTACAAAAGATTTAACAATATAAAACAATTTAGAAAACTGAAACAATAATTTAACTTTTTTAAATTAATAAAAAAACAATTGATATTTGATTCTTGTTTCAAATAATTAAAAAAATAGTTTTCTTTACATTGTACATTTAAGTCATAAAAGAAATTAATCTTTAACAAATAGCACACATCCTCCCAGGGAGGTCCCTAGGAAGTCTCCAGTCATCCCCGGGACTACGAATGACTTCCCAGGGGCCTCCCTGGGAGGATGTGTGCTATTAGGGTAGTGACACTATTACAATGCGACTTGGCATAAACTCATAATCAATTAAGATATTTAAAACATACCTCCTAAATCCTTCATTTTAGTCGACGTTAATTGCGAGACGATAACGGCCGGTCCGCTTTTCACTATCTACTTTGCGTTTAAAACTAGTCCTCGACACCATTATTGCACTGGAGTCATAGAGATCACGATTGTTCTTTTCACGTCAAAACATATAGGCTAGTATGCCTTAAAACACCCAACTCCTGCCCATCACAGAGAAAAAAGCAGAATTCGAATTGTGCCATGCACGAGTCGAGGGGGTTGGGTATCATAAGTAATAAACTAAGCAATGTGAAGGAATGCGTCATTGGTAATAATTCAAACTATTGCTTTTTTTATTTTTCTGGCAGTCTCAGAAAGGATTTTTCAGACTTACTGACGCGGGCCACTTAATGGAAAACGCGGTTTTTGGTAATAAACACATACTATTGTAGACAAATTAAAATTATTTCCGCAAAATTTGATTTTTGCTCTTCTGTACTACCGGCGGGCCGGAGAAAAAGCTGTCGCGGGCCGCCTAGTGGCTGACGCTGATCTAGAAGAATACGAGATCGAAATCTTCTAGTGTAAACCCCTCTCTCCGACCCCACCACACCAAGGAGAGGACATTGAGGCCACGACAGATTTAATGTGCACCAGCCCCCATTAGGTACATACCAATATGCTCAACCGCAAGACTATCGGGAGCCCTTAAACTTATTTACTAATAATGAAAAATTTACTTTTTTAATTATTTTTTTAAAAAAAAGAAGAAAAAAAAAAATAAGTCATACGGCCCGCCTCTAAAAGTTGGTGGGGAACACTGCTATAAATGATCTAAATAAACAATGTATAGGATACAAATCCATTGTTAACTATTTAAAAGTCTTCTTTAATGCGTTAAGACAAGAATATTTGTAATACATGTTTAAATTTCAGATGAGGGTGAACGTAGTCAACAAAGAGTAGTATCACCATAGTGTATATCATAATGGTAAAGATTTCAAATCGAACTGTTTGAAATATTCACCAGTGTGAATAAGGATTCCCAACCCATTCAGACACATTTCAACCGTGTGAAAATGCCAAGTATCAAACATTCACAGATTTCTTAGTAAAATAACCCATGAAAAAAGTGTTTAATATAAATCCCTTATAAGCATTGCCAATTTTTATATTCAGTAACGCAGCGCCGATCCCGTAAACAGCGCGTGCTTGGTGTTTTGCATCTAATTTTGAATATCAAAAACATTTCTAACAGGAAAATGTGCAGCAAACTACGTTTCAAAATTTATTTACTAAAAATGAACGTGAATTTATGCACTCACATCCAAATATCTTTTATTTATTCTCTATCCAAAATGTCTTATTTATCTATCAATCTATTTCTATCCAAAATTTTATTAATTATTTATAATTTTGGCAACAGGACAGAGTTTCTTCGAAGGTCGGTAAAATACTATTTTAGTGCGATTGGATGACGTCAAGTTGGCTTATTAGTAGTCCGTAAAAGCGACCTTTTAGTGACAATTACAGCCCTAAAATTTGATAGAAAGCATTGTCTTCGATATCGAATCTATCTGCCAAGTTTCTGACTGATTGGATGACAGCAAGGGGAATAATTAGGCCTCCGAAGATTTGCTCGCCATCGACATACACAGCCAACCAATATTTAATTTTACAGTGTACGCTCAAGTCCACTAGAATGTCCTATTTTCCCCACGCACCAAAACGCACGTGCACTATTAATATTCAAAGACATCATATCACCTCCCAACCCCGCTGGAAGCGACATTTCAATTGAAGCCACACACAAATCCCTAGTCTTCACTCCTCAAAGACATTTCATTTTCAATCAGGAAAATCTTCCATCATTAATCTTCAACGCGCTCGTCTAAACAACAATAAACTCGGCGAAACACGCGAGGCATCACAGCGGGAAAACGACTTCAAAAAAACATCTCGACTATACAGCGCCCACGCTTTTTAACACAATCCAAAAACCTGATAATCTCTCGCCAAGAAACCATTGCAATTAAACCCCCCGTCTATCTCGCAGCGTTGTATTAAAAAGATAATTCATTCTTCTGGTAATTTCATCCTTCCTGGAATTATCTCAAAACGCCCCTAGGCCTAAGGAAATAATCAAATCTTCCGTTGTTTTTGCCTCCTACAACTTTCTGAGAAATGCGAATCGCACGGGTTTATGTTATTCGGAACTTCCTGACCTCAACTGGTATTAACTGTTGCCTTGTGTTGTATTTGTTACTGTGAAAGACCGAAATCTGGATAATGTCGACTTTCTGCGATGAATGTCAACATTCACATAGTCGCTTGGTGAATGTCCGAAATATTTGCTAAATATCCTTATTTCTCACTTAAAACGGCAAATGTCGACATTCACAGTGCACTGATTGTGAATGTTGAATAAAAATATTTTTGTTGCGTTTTTAAATCATACTTTACTTTTAAAATATATTATGACTTGTCAAAATAGGAGAAGCACATGTAACTGTTGGACTAAAAACGAACAGTACATTAGAACTGAAAACAGAAAATAATACCTATAATAAACTAACTTAATTATGTGATTGACGTTATACTATCTTATTTATTACAACAATTAAGATACATCGGGACCTTATTCGCGCCAGAAGAAAGGATTTGGCGATAGACTGTCGCCTCTCCGTAGACATCGGCTTCTAGTTTCGACCTCTACCAGAGCCTATCTGTGATTGTCAACATACACCGGTGATAGTCCGAGAATATATAAGAATATAATCAAATATTTGGTCTTTTACCGAGGTATATGGTAGGTATATGCTGACATTCACCGGAGAAAGTCGGCGATCTCCAATTTCGGACATTCACAGTAACAAATTCACCTATTTGACAAACATGGCGATCGAAATAAGAAACGATCTCATTACAATTTAACAAAATAATATTCATGGGCTGCTTGTCCATTTAAGATATGCTTACGAAAATTCCATGTTTGAAAGTTCATCAGAGAAAGCTACTGTATTCAATTACTGAGAGTTACTACAATGAAACTTGATTTGGAAATCAGGACTCGGCACGGCTTGTGTATCTAGTCCGCCGGGTAATAAATCGTTTTATTTAACTTATACACTGTAGTCAGAGCCCGATTCATAAAACCGATTGATATAAGCGCAATATAGAAGATGAAGCCTCCATTGACGATCGTCTGTGTTATTTAAATATTAATGACAATTTTGATTATTCTTTCGGATTAAATTAATGTCAAGATATTAATATGTTCAGTAACTATAACTAAACTTTCAACTTAATTAGACATCACTTAGACGGTAGATCGTGACAGTGCTCACAGGTATTTAATCCATTTTGGCAGAGTGAAGACATAATTCTCGACAAACCTTATAGCCTTTTGTTCTCTATAGGGTTGTGGTTTGGCGAACATTATGCTTTCACGCCGCCAAAATGGCCTATGAGCACTGTCACGATCTACCGTCTAAGTGATGTCTAGTTAAGTTGAAGTTTAGTATAGTGAAATAATGCCACGTTGCTCGGAAGTTAATTAAAAATATTAAAACAAAGTTTCGATGAATTTCCTTGCAGAACAAATGCGATTGTACCAATTAAACATTCTAGAACGAAGTAGCATAAACTTTGTTCTAAATTGAGTAATTAACGTGATTACATTTGCTGCGCAATAGGTTTTGACAGAAATATTTGCTTTGAAAATATTTTCAATTGTAAATCAAATTCAACAACTATAAGTTTCTTGGTGTTGAAGAACATTTTATATTTGAAACTCGGCGTTGCAAAATATCACTCTAAAGTGGTTTACCCATCTTTGTTCTAGAATTTTCCAAATGCGCAATTCCATTCCTTGTGCAAGAATTTTCAGGGTAACATTGTTTCTAACAATTTTATTTGCTTGCACTTAATATGTTGTAAAACAAACTTAAACAACTAACTCGCATCAAACCAATTATGGGAACATTTTAGTTTTTTTAAATATGCGGCGGCAGATAATGACCTAAAAAAACTGGTTGTATAATTTAAGTTATTCACTTTCCGAAATAAGTGGCAGAAGAAAATGAAAGCCACAATTCAGTACAAGTTATTGTAATAAATGGTTAAACTTTTGTTGTACAACTTTTCTATTCAACTTCTATGTAGTGTCCACAATGCTTTAATTTGTTTTTAAGCTTTTTTTAAAGGAATTTTTAACTTGCACAATTTCATTCGTCACACAGAACAGAAATTGGACATTTTAACTAAACTCAAATTTGTTGTTAAACAATTTTGATGAACAAAATTGCATTCAACAATCGTTTGGAGGTATTTTAAATTTTGTTGCAGATAGAAAACGTAAAGAACTAAATTAAATTAAATACTAACGCGGAACTTTTGATATTTTTGCAGTTTGGAAACGCTTGAATTTTTAAGTGTGCACAGGAACTTTTAACAAATATAATTTAAGTAGTCGCACAAAAAAGTTTAATAGAAAATTTTTCTAAAGTTTGTAACCAAACTCCCCCGAATTCGCTGCTAAACAAACTAGATGAACAAACCTCTATTAAGCACTCAATATTTAAAATTTTGTCGCAGTTTGGAAACTCATGAACTTTTAACTTGCGTAATGGACAATTCCCCCATTTTTTAAAAACGAGTGAAATTAGTTTATATTTATGAAAAAAAAAATTCTGATTCCAATCATTTAAACAAAATTTCTTTAAAAAAATTAGTTATTTAAATATTAAGAAAAGAAAATGCCTCAAAACCGAGCCAAAACCAGTCCGATCAAAACACTCAACAAAATCTGTGACGTCAAAGCTGCCTTCCGTTTCTATGGTTATCGTGAGGCTTCTGCCAAATAGTTGGCGTTGGTAGACCTTCGCCATATCCCGTACAGGTTGGCGCGATTTGCTAGAATTGTCGCACAAGATAGTTTAATTTTTTTTAAACCATATTTAACTAAACTCAGTTATATTACGTTGTTAAACAAACTTGAGGTGAAAATTTGCATTTAAACACTCATGTGGAGTATAAAATTGTGTTGCAGAGTTTAGAAACGCAACGTTGAGCGGTTCATGACTTAGTTCCAAGACAATAAAATGTTAACCGCCACAATTACATCTATTGTGCAAGAACTAATATCAACAACAGCAAGAACTATTTCCCAGCAAACCAAATTTGAAGAACCAAGCTACATCAAACAATCCCGTAGCGCAGAGATTTTGTCAACTATTCTATAAGGATTACATTTCTGACGACCATTTTTAAATGCGATGAGTCAAGTGGAACTGCTTCAGTTTGATGACTCTAAAAAAAGAAAAAAAAAAAGAAAAAATCTACATCGTAATGCAGAGATGTTGCCCGCCAAAGCGAGGTAGAATGAGATTTAATCTGATTCTGACCTCTCTCCCCATTAAGAGAATTTGAAGGTTTCCTGTGACCGAATACATAAATCGGATTAAAATGATGCAGAATTCGTCCTTTTGTGGTTGTTCTTTTATTGTGTCTTGGGATTGCCCCGGTGATCTTCCCACGTTGAAGGTTTTCTTCTTCGGAAAAAGCGGCCTTTTGTAAAACTAGATTTGAAAACTCTAGCTACTCGGATCTTTATCCAAGAGGAGAATTCTAGTATATGGTGGGAAAAAAGGCTTTAGTAAGGAATTGTCTAATGAGAATCGACAGGAAAAAAAATTGTTGGTACATCGGCTATCATGACTAAATTATGCTTTTCTATTGGACTATGAAATCCAAACTTTTCAACATCATTTATCAAATTGGCTCACTCCTAGTATAGGTGTCATGTCGCCAAGTGAATTTGGCGACAATTGAAAAACTATAATGTCAGTCCTCAAAACATGCACCTTTTTGTTGTTGTGGCTTATCCTCCAGCAATCTGACGAAGTCCGACTTATTTTTTATCCGTATAGTTTGTAGTTAACTATTTTATTTTGTGTTTGCGTATTTTAAGTTTTCAGTCATTTAGTTTTAACGGCCTTTTTGCATTAGACAACAGAAAACCAAATTATTATTGGCCTTATCGACAACTTTTCCACCCACACACGCTAAGTATAAATTCACCATCAAATTTATTCTATGACAAATAAAAATGCGATTGGTTGAGAATTTTTTTTTTTTGGCTAGTTCTTTTGACAAAAAAGCTCGCGAATTATTGAATTTCTTTTCTGATGCCCCAATGACAACATAATTTTTGTCATTTATTAAATGCTTGATCCCGTGGGGTCTCTCTCACTTCAAAAGACAGTATGGACGGGTATTCTTGTATATATATTTTTTTTATCCCTTTGGCGAACTTTTTGTTGGCAATCGACTACGCGAACTATGGAATTTGGCAGACGACTTTATGCTTTGGATTTAAATTATTATTTGATTTTCAGAAAGTTTAAAATACAGGTACTCCGTTAGACGGGTACTAGTTTTCGCAATGCCCAAACGTTTACATATTTAAATGATGCGTAAATGTATCGCCAAGCTTAAGTGTTTATAGTTTGTTATAGGGTTGCTATAGAAATTCTATTATGGTTTGCTATAGGAATTATAAATTAATTGAAGGTTGATAGTTTAGATGAGATATCGTTGCAATTTGGCGTTTTTTTTTTTTTTTTTTTTTTTTTTTTTTTTTCTGGTACCAGTCTGACGGAAGAGTACCAAAATACATTCCCATCGAAGTCCAATTATCTAGAATATTCCAAAAAAGTGCAATTTACTGTAACACTATCCATGTGTATTTATGCATTTATTGAGAATGATGATGATATAAAATTACTTTCAATAAATAGCTTATTCAGTTTTGAAAAACAATTTGGCAGTGGGAGAGAAATTCTACATTTGGCGTGCATTTCATCATCGATAATAAGTTCGCTAACGGTCGACGGGATTATCTTTAGGTACCTTTTTTTTTTATTATTTGTTTATCTAACATTTTGTTTCATTTATGGGGAACTGGAAGTCTAAAATTTAAAAAAAAAAAAAAAGTTTTTTTCGTTGATCTCAATAAGGGAGGACAGCTTGTCATTAATTGCGATTATTATTGGAGCTGAATACCCGAATATAGAAAGTGCATCATTTATTTTCCCACTGGGACGCTGACCTCAAGAACCTGATAATAATTGTTATGAAAAATGTGTTACGATTCACTTTTCCAACGGACGTAGCCTTAGTGAATTACGGGCGTTCTTCGTTTTCTTAAAAGTCCGTGACTAAGTATTTAATAGAAGGCGTAAGTTTTTAACCACTCCAGAAAAAAAAAAAAAAAAAAAAAAGATAGTGCCGCACAGTATGATCTAAAATGTTCTACTAAAATAAGTTGCTTCATAAGCGAGTGAAATTATTAATTAGGAGTTAGTTAACAAGCATGCACAATATGGGGACCATTTAATGATTGATAACTCTCCAGTTAAGGCTGACTGTATAAAACCCTGTCAAATGAGTTGTAATATTTACTGTCATCCAACGATTAATTTCTTCAAAACCAAAATTGTCCCCAAAAAGCAGCTTTAGCGCCAATAATGGATAACAGAAACATCGCACCAGGATTAATTTCTACATCTATACTGAACTTCAACTTAACTAGACATCACTTAGACGGTAGATCGTCACAGTGCTCATAGGTATTTAATCCATTTTGGCGGCGTGAAAGCATAATGTTCGCCAAACCACAACCCTATAGAGAACAAAAGGCTATAAGGTTTGGCGAGAATTATGTCTTCACTCCACCAAAATGGATTAAATACCTATGAGCACTGTGACGATCTATCATCTAAGTGATGTCTAATTAAGTTGAAGTTTAGTATATAAACCTAAAAACTTCAACCTATTACATTAAATATTACGTAGTAGCCAAATTTGTGCATTACTCCTTCGAAATTAAAAGAAATAAAACCAGTAATGAGGTAAAATAGAAGCGCAGCACAGCGCGATATATTTTCAAATTAACATAAAAAATTCAAATCACAGGATTAATTTCTACATCCATAAACCCCAAACACCTCAACTTAGATATAAACATTAATTAACAAAATTTGTTCATTACTCCTTCGAAGTTCAAATAAATACTACCAGTAATGATGCAAAATAAAAACGCAGCATAACGCCAACAGTTTCAAACTAAAAAAAAAATCTAATCACAGAGTTAATTTCTACATCCATAAACCCAAACACCTCAACTTATTACATAAACATTAGTCGCCAAATTTGCACATTACCCCTTCGAAGTTTGAAAAAAAAAAAAAAAAAATACTACTAGTAATGATAATAACGCAGCATAACGCGATTAATTTCAAGTTTAAAAAAAAAAATCTAATCACAGGGTTAATTTCTTCATTCGTAAACCCATGGACCTCAACTGATTGCAAAAACATTAACTAAGCCAATCTGTTCATTACCCCTTATAGAAGTTAAAAAAAAAAAAAGTAATAATAACAGTTTTAATCGATATATTAGTCTCGGTATATCAAACATATGATCCAATGTGTAACATCGGATATTCAAATTAATCAAGTGGGGAATTCCGAAGGAAAAAAAAAAGTCCAATACCCGATGAAGCATGTAAAGTTCAATTAGACTGCGGATGCATATGAATTCCTGTAAAGCTCAAACATCTTAAACGCGTCCCATAAAAACCGCTTCGAGATATTATTTTAATCAGGATTTAACGGTTCTGCTCTACTTAAATCCCGTATATTTATGATTCACAGCAGTAACATACTTCGATTTATTTATTGGAAAGACTTTTAAGATCGGTCCCATGTTACTGTTACATGTTTCGATACTCTTTCGTTAGACGGGTACCAAAAACCGCCAAGTCTGAAAGTTGGCGCATTTATCGCTAAACTGAAATGTTTACTTGAAAATAATATTTTAACCTCGTGGGCTTTTATTTTTAAATCCTTTATATCAACTTCGATTTAAGCTAGGCGTCCACTATTGCTGAGCAGAGTGGATTAGATTAGAGCCAAATACAAAGCTGTCAACGTCCATTGTAGCACGAGGCTCGTGCTACAGTAGACATTGGCAGCTTTGTAATTGGCTCTAGTCCACTCCGCTCTGCTCTGATTTAGTGATCACTAAAATCCCATGCCACACTCATAATATTTATACGCTATCATAAAAATTTATCTAATAGTTAAAGTGACTATGCGCTATCCGACGAGATTGCTGATAATGTTACTGTCAAAGTTAAGAGTTAGCGGGCTTATGTCAAAACTTATACAAGATGCATGAAAGTAGTCATAGAAGTCATTTTAGAAACGGCAGCTTCCTTTTATTAAAGTAGTTAATTTTGATACACAAAAGTGTATTTGTTTCAAGAAAGAACATCAAACATTGTTTATACAGATTACAAAAATCACGTATAACTTCAATGAAAAAAAAAAAAAATTATGTGTAACGGAATTTAAACACAATGGACCGCATGCGCATTATTAGGAGTGTGTTTGCATGGAATGACAACAGTTGTAAACTTATTTGAGATTAGTCACAACTGAACTCTAAAACCAAATTCCATTTGCCAATCACAATGAGCGTTTTATTTTTGCCCGTTCAAAGGAATCGGCTATTTCGTTGTCACACTTAACCTACATTGATATTTGTTTTGTTGACAAAGCAAAGTGATTGAAAAAGTTTTCGGTTAAAATATTTTGCACCTTTAAAAAACGAATTCCAATTTTCAAATTCCTTTTGCAAATCTCAATGTGTGTTTTATTTTTCGAGCGCAGAGAAATTGCATCTGCCATTCATCACGCTAAATAATCGTTGATATTTGTTCTGTTGACAAAGCAAGTGATTAAATAGTTTGCGGTTAAAATATTATGCTCGATCAAGCTTATTCTGGTTATATGACTTCTCCGGGATAAGTTGTGTAATATAGTGCACTATGCACTAGAGGATAAACTATTTTTATATTCTTTCGGTAATTGGCTTTTAGTCCAACGATGTTTATAAACCTTGGAAAAATCCTTTATTCAATCATACAATTGTTAAAAATCGAAGTTGGTTTTTTTTAAAGTTTTATTAAAATATCATAAGAAAATTATTCTCAAGGTTATTCAATCGACTATTATGTGTTTTGGAACATATACATGAACACTTAAAAACTTAGGGGTGTGAAACATTGCACAACTTTCAACTACACTATAATATTGGTCATTGCATTCAAATTCGATATAGTGTTATTCTGTTATTCAGTATTTTTATATTTTCCCTCATTTTAATAAAAATGGCCAGCTTGGCGATATTTTTGGCAATAATCTTTACATGGGCAAAAAAGAAAAAAAGCACCAAAACGTTGAAATTGACAATGTTATTCGATTGACATTACTTATATTTTTGTCCTTTCTCGTACGTAAAACAGAAAAAAATTAATCGATCATGGGCGATGTTCAAGGGCAGAGAGCTCTGCGTTACAGGCACTCCCTTTTTTTTTAACTTTTTACGTTTTTATCGCACGTATTCGGGAATTTCGGAAGTGGGGACGTTTAGAACACCTTAAGTGGCATTAGCACAACGATTTTAATTAAAATCATTAGAGTCATTTTTTAGCAATTGCTGAAAAACATGATTTTTTTTCATGATTTCATCTTTATGCACATGCACGATTTTGACGAAAGCCTTAATAGTAGGTCTCTCCCACACACCAAATTTGAACATCGAAGGTCAATTTATTCGGAAGTTATGCTGACCACGTACACACATTTTTCTAGACTACTTTTTTGAACCCTACTTTGAATACTTTGAATTACCCTATATTAACATATAGGTAATTGAAAGTAATAATGAATCTTATTCACAACGTTATTAGCAGTGGATTTCCTCAATCGGCCACACTTTCGACGTATTCGTGGCCAATCACAAACTGCACCTTTAAAAACAATGGATTTATCACATTCCATTAGCCAATCACAATGCGTTTTAATTTTATTCCCACAAATAAGTATTTGACTGACGTTCCATGATCCATTCATTCGTCACATTAGTTTCGTGTAAAGAGAGTCGCTTTCACGAATGAGGGAAAAACACAAATTAATTTAAAATAGAATACAAAAGAACAAGAAATGAATCGTGTTCTCAATGGAACGGGAAAATTGCAATATAGAATAAGTTTTTTCCACGCCTTGATCCTCTTTGTTCCTTTTCCCGTTAAAAAAGAACAGAACCGAAATTCGTGATCGCAATTGCGTTACTTCGCGTTGTTGCCATTCGTTCTTCAAAATTACCCTATTCGGTAATATTACATAGAGCGAGTCACGTTCAACAGCGGAAGTAGGCTTTATTTCTTATCGTTTAAAGCTTTAAAGGAAAATGTCAACCGAAATTGAAAAAAAATAGGAGTGTGAAACATCACACAACTTTCAATTACACTATATATGTTACTGATGTGGATTTGAGACGTTTATCGTTTTTATATTTTCATCATACGTTTAGAAAAAATGGGCAGTTTGCTATATACTTTTCGATAATTCTTATATTATTCTCTATTATAAGTGAAATTAAGGAGAGGAGAAAAAAAAACGATCGTTGGTGAGCTATGTTCACGACAAAGAGAACTGTGTGTTGAAGGCATTCGTTATTCAACTTTTCATGACGTCAAAGCATTTTTATGGAAATTTTGGAGGTGGGGATGTATAAAACACCTTAAGAGGCATTACCACAGCGATTTTGATGAAAATCGTTAAAACCATTTTTTAGCAATCATTGAAAAACATGATTTTTTCAATGGCAGCTACCTTATGCGCATGCGCGATTTTGACGAAAACCTTAATGGTAGGTCCCATGGTCACCACCAATCCTCACACAAAATTTCCGTAGGTCAATTTGTTCGTGAGTTATGCTAACACAGACAGACATTTTTTCTAAATCACTTTTTAGAAATCAAGATGTTCAAAAAAAAAAAAAAAAAAAAAAAAAAACGATTTTCCTTTTTCTTTTTTTGAATTCTATACTTTCATTACCTTATCTATACATATGGGTAATAGAAAGTTAAAGGTTTTAAACTTTTCGTGGACAAAATTCGTTTCATGTTCGAAATATTTTATTAAGAATAATATTAGTTTTTGATGCATTTAATACTATGCAAAACACAAAGACACCAACATCGTTTCTTAAGCCGGATTTACCCGCTACCAGTCGGGGTTCCCGGTTAGATCGCCAGTTATGTGACGTCAGCTAAACGACTGCACAGAACCTACCATCGACAGTTGATAAGGCAGACATTTGAATGATCTGTCGTGGACACTACGGTTATACTATCAGTAAAAAGTTATTCAGATTTATCATATAATAATGATGGACGAGCCACCGATTGGTTTTGATGTAATATTAAGGAGTTCTTTTCATCTGATCGGAACTCTGGATTGCAAAGATTAGCTCAAAAAATGCCACACTTTTTGTAAATGTAGACATGATCTAAAGGGCCATAACCGAATTAAGAGGCTATTCGCGGTTTCACCTTATAATGACGTGTACTGAGACAGGCATAAGTTAATCATTGAGACAAGCATATGACTACTGGCCGGATCAACTAATAGGGAGTTTCATTCATGTTTCACAATTGAATAATTAATAGTTAAAAAAACTAAAAAACATGCTTTAATAGAAAGCGTGTTTTTTTTAGTCGCATTACCCTTACCAGGATCTTCAGGATTAGCGATTTTTCATATTCAGAGACACGGTAGTGTTTTGTGCCAAGTAATACGCCGTGTACTAAGGCATACACATGACTTAAATGTGAGACAAGCATGTGACTATTGGCAAGAACTGGAGAGTTTTGTACACTTAACTAATTAAATAATTAATAGTTTTTTTAAACTAAAAAACACGCTTTAATAGAAAAGTGAACTAAAAAGTAGAAAATAATTTTAAATAAGTTTGAAATACGAATAGAGCGATTAACAAGAAATATTTATTTTATCGTAAAAAAAGCGTGGGGTGCTTGATGTCGATTGTTGTAAATATTTAATGACAGATATTGGTAAAAGTAGAGCCATTGTGAAAATATCTTAAAAAGCACCCCACGCTTTTTTACGATAAAATAAATATATCTTGTTAATCACTCTATTCTTATTTCAAACTTATTTAAAATTATTTTCTACATTTTAGTTCACTTTTCTATTAAAGCGTGTTTTTCAGTTTTTTATTTTTAAAAGATGAAAGTATCATTCGCCAGAGAATAAACATCGTTTGCTTTCTTCTTCATATAAAATTAAAGAGCAGTGGGTCACCACATAAAAAATAAGAATGCTCATTATTTGGCAAGCTCTGACATATTTGGCAATCAGATTTAATTCAACTCATTTATAGTAGATTTTTGAATATTTTCTGCCTGGCAGACTAAGTGTATTCATGATCTAATAATACTGATTCCTCTAAATTCTATATAAAATTCAGAATGATGTTCAATGAGTAATGTGACCAGATTTTTCTATCTCCAGAAATTTCATCAGTTACCTACTTTGTTATTTTTCCCAAGTTCTGACGACATTTTTGTTTTGCTTATAGTCCGAGAGGCGACTGCAATTTTTGGACCCCATCGAACATCATTCTGAATTTTTTATAGAAATTGGAGAAAAGTTAGTAGATTACGAATCCACTGGTCTGCGTGGCAAAAATGGCCGAAACTGATTAAAAATCGACTTGCAATGCGTTGAACTAAAATCCGATAGCCAAATATGTCATAACTTGCCAAAAAAAAAAGAACAAACTTTTTCATCTGGTAACCCACTGCATTTTGATTTTCAATGAGAAAAAGCGCAAAAGATTTCTGATCTCTGTCTCGGAAAGCTGGTATCTGTTAAAAGTAAGCCAAATTGACGACATTAATTACGTCATCAGTAACGTAATGTTCATTGCCAATTTGGCTCATTTATGAAAGATGCAAGTAAGCCATAGCCACACATCCGAATCGTCTGCAACCTTCTTAATTGAAAATTAAAGAGTGAGGGTTACCAAATAAAAAAATAAAATGCTCATTATTTGGCAAGTTATGGCGCATTTGGCAATTGGATTTAGTTCAACTTATAAAAAGTCGATTTTTGACCAGTTTTGGCCATTTTTGCCACGGAAGACCAGTGGATTCGTAATCTACTCACTTTTCTCCAATTTCTATACAAAATTCAGAATGATGTTCTATGGGGTCCAAAAATTGCAGTCCCCTCTCAAGTCTGTTAGAAGAAGTTTGGCGGAACTCTGTAAATGTAAAGAGGGACAATTGGCGGGACATTCGGTCAGCGGGACAGCGAGGTGAAAAGCGGGATGTCTGGTCACATTATCGATGAGGTATCTAAGCTTGCAGTCGCATATCGGACTACAATACTTTTCGGAGGTTTCTTCCCGAAGCAGGTATCACGTATTAGAGCAGTTAGCATCCAATGCATGAAGTAGTTAAACTTTAAACCACAATTTGAGCTCAGTTACATATATCTGTTCTATGCTTAACGCCACAGTACGTCACTGGAACAGTTCACTATATTGATACTTGGCCAAAGTAGACAGCAATCTGATCTGACTTAACGAACCCTTCTTTTCAACAAGTTCATTAAGACACCATTTTTTTTTTTTTTTTTTTTTTTAAAGGTAAACTATCGGGATGATAATAACAGAGAGATAAATTCAGTGATTAGGATTAACCATTTCAAAACTAGTTACGTCGAATATGAAATCATGAACATTACTACAGTTTTTAATAACTTTTCCCCTTCTTTTAAACCTTACCTTTTCCTTTGAATTGTTTAGGGAAAAAAAATACATTAAAAGCGTTCGCTTTACTAGAAACGTCGTTCTGCGGATTTCTTACGAAATATGAGTAGAACAACAACCCTGCGCCTAAATAGAAAAAGTTTAAATAACGGAATGTATTATTCCATGTTAAAAATTGCAATAGGTCAGCGGTTTCCAACCCATTGGCAACGAGGAGCGTGGTACTGGGCCGTGGAAGTTGGTCCAGAATCTAAGCCAAATTAAATATTATACAAGCTTCAGGGGTAGCGATGGGAATAATCAAGTCACTCGATTGTTAGCAACAATCGAATTATTCAATTGTATTCTTCGATGGTGTAACGAGTGAATTCAACAGCATGGCTAAAACTATCCAGTTTTAATCAAGATATTGGCTCTCTCGTGGGGGGGACAAAAAATGTCTTCTTTTTTTTTTTTGTGACAGCAAAACGATTACAACAAAGTTTTTTTCTTAATAAACAAATTATTTTTTAATCTTTCTTATACAGTATGTTTTACTAACTACTGACGCGTGCACGCACATATTCTATTAACTAGTGGGCCTCTAAATTTTTTTTACGAAATAAGTGGTCCGCACGAGTAAAAAAATGGGAAACCGATCCAATAGGTAAACAGTTGTTGTTGTTGTTTCTAATCTCCCTTTTGTCTGACGAAGTCAGACAATATCAGTGAAGCCATTGACATTAATGAAGTCTGACACTAGTTGTGGACAGTTATAAATGTCCTCCCAGTCCAGTCCAAGGCAGTCCAAAATGTGCTGAGGTGATGCCTGTTCTTTTTGGCATTTAGGGCAAAGAGGAAAATTTTTGCTTCCCCCGGAATATGTGAGGCCTTTAAGGTGACCACTAGCAAGTCGGGACAGACGGGTATTGGTGTGCCTATCACAAGGAAGAGATAGGGAGTGTCCTGGCTTTTTGGCTTTATACCATTCGTGAGATGGAGGTATATGCCATTTCGCTTTATTTTGAGCTATTTTCTTTGAGTATAACTCTTGATATGTGAGTTCTTGAGTAGAGAGGACAGGGTGTTCTAGTCCCTCATTAGCAAAAGTGTCAGCCAATTCATTTCCGTGGATGTCTACATGTGATGGGATCTACTGAAAGTGCACTTTGTGTAGACGGGATATGCTCTTGACTTTGCGTATTATGGATAGACTGGTTTTGTCTCCCACGAGGGCCCAGTTTTGAAGGTGTTGGAGGTAACAGTAATATAACTTAACTGGTAACAGTAATATAACTTAACTGGTAAACAGTAATATAACTTAACAACACTTATCCTGAGCTAGAAGTGTGGGTAGACGCAAGGTGACGCGTTCCCCCACTTTTCAAGAAATTACTCCTGCGTCTGGGGAGACGCATGAGTATTAAACTTAACTTACTTAACCCCCTTCTAAAACCACTAAAATCCATCCCCCCACCCCACTTTTAAAATCACTCAATCCTTCTGAGAACTATTAATGAAAAATAACATTAAACTTTAAAAGTAGTGACACTGATTTTTTTTTTTTTTAACACTGTTACTTGATCAACTTTTAACTTTGGATGAACTTTCTTTTAAGTTAAAATTCTATTCTTGTTTCATAAAAAACAAGCTATTTAAAAAAAAAAAAAATTAAAAAAAAACTATAAAAAAAAAACACCATTTTAGAATTCTCTAATAACTTAATTTTATGAAAGTCTGCACATTAATAAGCACTATTTAAATCTAAATATACAGTTATGTGTTTAACATTGAATTATTACTTAACATAACTCTTACTTCCAAGTAAAAAAAAACTAAGTCGCAGAATATTCATTACATTTTGGACCCTTGTTCAATGTTAGTGTTAGGAAGAATAAATTATTTCCTTACTAGTTAATATTTTTATTACAAGTTACGAAACTATAAAATTTATCATTGAAGATGGGGGGGGGGGGGCTCTCCAACTTTTGGGCACCACTTCTACCACTACACTTATCCTTCTTCTCAGCCCCACTTACTGAAATGCTTTAATAAACCTCGAGACTCAAACTAAATGACTTTTATTAGATTATAACAAGAACGTGAGAAATTCCACTAATTTTCCCAATTCAGATATTTGAAATTACTCAACTTTAACCAAACCCTTTTAAAGTAGCAGCATCTAATCATCCTTGTTATAAGGTCTACAACCCGAAACAAATCAGAAACTTATCCCCACCCTTAGTTGAAAGGAGAAGCAACTAACCCCACCCACAGATATCTAACCACATAGCAGGCTTTTGAACCGTTAATTCCTATTCAGACGTCATCTCCATATATAATCCCATTCATTAGTTATGCATACGATAAGTTACACAGGACCGAAATGCATACAGTTTATAACACAGACTATCGGTGAATCAGAAGTGCATGCGGTTTGTAACACAGAATAAGTTCTCAAACTCAGAAAAATTCCTCAAGCAGGTCACGTTTTTGAAAGAAGAACTCATAGAATTGCAACTGCTTTTTAACGTTTTTACAAGTTGGTGGCGTTTTTTGTGATTAAGCTTGGCTTTTTTTTCCCTTCTTTCTTTGCTTTTTAGAAATGAGTAGGTCTGAAAAGAAAATTGTGGGTCACCTTAAGTTTTCGACGACACCCATTTATTTGGGATAACTACACTGAAGTCTTTTGTGATGTACTGTGTGCAAGAAAAAGAAATTCCCGTTTATTTTTAACCTGCTAGTAATGTAATAACCACAGAAAGCAACACAGTAATACAAAAACAATTTGATTATGATTTACTGCACTGTCCCCCTTGGCGACTTTAAAAAATAACGCCAAATTGGAAATGACATCAAAAGGCTGTGTCGCCAAATCCAAAATGGCGTCAAAAGGCGCCGGCCGTGTTGCTAAATCCAAACGGTTACTAGGGTTATCGGAAAACCTTGACGATGGGTTGTCACATCTGGTGCCGAATCGCCAACTTTCAAAAAGTCGCCAAGGGGCACCGTACAGTAAATCTTAACCATTAATTTAATACCTCAGTTAAGATTTTCATTTTGCAAAGAAGAATCCAAATCGGAAAGAAATCGAAATTTGCATATCCAGCATCCATTGATGATTTTTTTTTTTTTTTTTTTTTTTTTTTTTTGTCGGCGAAGGAAATTTTAATAAAATCAGAGCCAGACTGCTATCACTAATGAAAACTAGATTAAAATTATTTAAAAATGTAGGTCAAACAAAACAGAATCAACTTTAAAATTACCGGTTTTAATTACAATAATAGCAATTACGGTCCTACGGTACATTTTTTGTTTGATTTCAACTTGTTGATTGTCCATTGGATGTTGCCGTCTCTTCATTGGAGATTTTAGTAGAAGAGTGTGTTTATTTTTCTTGCGTGTATTTGAACTTTGAATTAATCTTTTCAATTCAGAGATACCCAACAGTCTTCAGAGTAAATGAAAGAAAACAAGGAAAATTTCAACCAAACAAGTGAAACCAGATAATACATTGACAACAGATTGTTCTGACCCCATTGTTCTTTTAACTATTTCTGATGAGGGTTCGTTTATCTGTGAAAGTTTTGATAGGAAACCCTAAATATTGTTCTTAGACTTCTTAAACCGCTGTTACAGTTAGAGTCGGTGTTCTATCGAACATCGATCTTTAACTTTTTAATAGCTTATTATCGGTTTCTGCTAAACAGATAAAGCCAATTGAAAACATTACCCTTAAGGCCCAGGGTAAAAAAAAAAGTCCAATTTAACCAAATTTAGTAAAACAAAAAATTCAATGATTGTTAAGGCAATACAAAAGAACTCACCAAGTCTCCGAACCTTCGAAATGTTTTTAAATAGCAGCAAGTGAAAGCACCACTGACATTTCCTTTTAGAAAAATGCGAAGCAAATTTAATAAAATTTATAAATTAACTTGCACATATACTTAAACCAATTGCTCTTGCACTAGGACTACACTCTCCACGGAAGAAATTCTAAATATCACAATTATATTTATCCGCACAAAATCGTCTGCTTCTCGCTGTTGCCATAAGTGAGTACTAACCTTTCTACCAAACGATAGTTTAATGTAAAAATTATGTCATTTGTGAAACGAAAGATCTCATTTTGACGAGTTTTTACACTAAAAATTTACTACGACTGGAAGTTCCGAAAATAAAGTGAAGCATTTTTTACTATAACAGTAATTTAAAAATTAGTTTCTTGTTTTTCGATAATTCTTTTCTTACTTCAGGGGCATCCTCTATTGCTCTATTGAACAAAACTCCAAAAATATTAATGAAAAGTTGTAATGTGTCTTTAAAATAGTAAAAAAAAAAATTTAAAGCATTAGTTTTTTATCCAGCAACAATTTCGTATGTTTTAAACTAGAATTATTAACCGCAGACAACGTCTAAGAAAATATTCAATCGTGTATTAAAAGGCTTGACGAATACCCAGAATTAAGTTGACTGAAATTAAGCGCTCTAATTGCGATTTTTGAAACTCCTACACAAAAAGCAGAAAGCCATAAAAAAAATTGTTGGAAAGGACATTTAAAAGATGTGTATAAAAAAAATATTCTTGTATTATATATTTTATTCTTGTATTATAAAGTCTTTTTTTTTTTTTTCTAACCGGACAATTTTTTTTTTTTTTTCATAGCATTAAACACTTAAAAAATAAACGATGACTTAACGCATAAAAACAAAGTTTTTACTACAAATTATGTATGCGCATTGCCAGCTACAAACACAAAAGAATCTAAGTTAATACAAACAATTTTATGTGCAATTGCCACTTATATAAGTGATTTTGTGTTCAGATTGATTTTCATAGAGTTTGACCATTACAAAAAAGAAAAAACATCGATCCCGTGCCATTAACTATTTTTTAGGGCAAAGCCTCGTAGAATGCCTTGCCATTGCAAAATATATCTATCTGCCAAGTTTCAACTTGCTTGTTTTATGGCAAGTGGATCAATTAGTCCTCAGAAGCAACAATAGAAACATACCTAAAAGCGTCTTTTCAGTGACAAACCCCACAACTTGATAGAATGTTTTGTCATAGGCAACTAGTCTATTAGTCAAGTTTCAACTCGATTGGATGACGACAAGTGGGTTAGTTAGCCCTCCGAATAGTTTGCTAATCACAAACCCACAAATAAAATCTAAGTTAACATAAATGATTTAAAAAAATATTAAATTGCATATAAAATAAAAAGATATCCGAGTTTTTTTTTTTTCTTCTCTTACAAAGCATGCTGTGTTCCTAACTAGTTGCTTTTGACTAACTTTATTCTAGAGGCTTTGTAGGGTGGATCTTAGAATAGCCCACCTCTTGGCATCTTTTGGAATTCTCGCCAAACGAGTGGCGATAACGTCGTCAATGTGGCAACCTAGACGAATTATGGAGGAGAACAGTCTAGAATCTTACGGGAGTGCCCTGTTTGAACGTCCGATCACAACGGCGTTTCGGAACCAAAACTATTTGAAATGCGCAACGAAATTCTGAAACCTGATTGGTTAATTAATATGCATTCATTTTTTTCCCCGTCATTTATGCATCTGGTCTCTTGGGAGAAGGTTTTTATGATATTACAAGATTCTTTATTCGGCAAATCATTAACACGTACCCTTTGCCGGCAAAGGATTCAAACACATTTATAGTAAGTCTTAATTTTTTTTATAAAATATTATTATTTCTGGCCTTTAAGTATTGTTTTTTAATTGAAAAATAATAATAACAAATATTCAATTAGTAGTCAACTTGGCGAGATTTGAATAAGTCGCCAAGAGGTGGACCCATCTAAGATTTTACCGGCTTTGTACAAGGTTAATGAGACCAGATTTTTCTATCTCCTCCAGAAACTTCATTAGTTACCTACTCTGTTAGTTTTCAAGTTCTAGCGACATTTTAGGTGTTTTTTCGTTTTTTTTAAGGACTTTGGTGGGACTATAAGGGTAAAGCGGGACAGTGAGGGACGTCTGGTCACATAACGCATGGATTGTTTTAACCCTTTGCGTTCGAGAGGCGCCTCTCATGCGCCACATGATTGGATGCCGCAACTCGAGAGAACCGCTAGGTTTGATGCGGAAATTCGATGCAAGGCCAATGACTGTGTTTAGTTTCTATGAAACGGATCCGTAGCCGTGGACCGAACCAAAAATGCCGCGAAACATCTCAAGTTGCTGGTACCCCCGCGCGAAAAGGCCTCGAGTGGTGCAAAGGGTTAATTAGATACGAAGTTAAACTTAGCTCTGAATTTCTAGGGTTGTATTTGTCATTTTGCACGAGGGCTACACCTGGGATGAACTAATGTTGAATATACAAGAGAAACTTACACGGTTGGTTGTATTCAGATTATCTGGCGCCGTCAGCAACACGAGGGCTATAATGAGCCGAAACTTTCGTCATTAGACAAGCCAACATACATTTACAAACACCCATGCCTAACACGGGACTCGGAACCCGCAACCTCGCGGTCTAGAAGCCAGCACGCTAACCACTACACCGTTTGGTCGGCGAAACTTCCACTGATCTCTATCTACAACTTCTGGATAGCTTACAAGCGGTTTTACTCTACAAGCAGAGGATGCCATTTGAATACTTCCACCTATCATGCTACGTATAGGTTTGCCCATGGTTACCAACATATTCTAACTAATTTTTTTTTTTTTTTTGGGGGGGGGAGTTACTTATATATATCTCTATAGTGATTGGTCGATGGGGACGCCGAAATTGGTTTTTTTGTTTTTGTTTTTTTCGTTTCGTTTAATCGATTTTCGTGTTGAACGAATAAATTAATGTTAAGTTTTAAGAACGGAGAACTGCTTTTACTTCGCGTTAATTGGGATTTCATGTAAAAGCGACTTCGCGTTAATGGGGTTTGACAGTACTTAAAATATTTACTCTAAAAAATAATTAAGTATTTTCATTCATTTAAAGTCAATATAAAATTCCCGTTTCTTATAAACATAAAATTTTAACTTGTACCGATTACATACCGCTCTTTACGGAGAAGGGTGGGGCAAATACCCCTTTTTTGTTGTTGCGTACTGTAATTATTGATACTTGCGTGTTAATTTTTCGCTGTTGAATACATTTTAATAAAAGTTCTGTGTGTGTTCAATAAATAGCAATTAAGTAGATACGACGTTCCAAAGGTAGGTGAGCCAAACATCGCACAACTTTCAATTATACTGTGTAAATTCAAGACTTAGGCCAACTCGGGGAAATTTTTGGCGATAATTAGTACGTTATTCCTTTCGAGTATCTGAAACGACCGATGAACAGTCGTTGATGGGCAATATTTAAGGGAAGAGTACTCTGTGCTAAAGAATTTCGCTTTTTCAACTTTTTACTTTATGGAATGTTTAGGGGAATTTCGAGTATAGGAATGCTTAGAACATTTTAAAGAGTAAATAGCAAAGCATTGTTCAAAATCGCTCTAGTCGTTTTTTGGCGGTCGTTGAAAAACACGAATTTTCAAATGGAAGCTACCTTAAGCGTATGCGCTATTTTTACGACGCTACTTTTATACGCTACTTTTACTTACGTCCTGTTAGTCATGGTCACCAGTGACCCATAAACAAAAGTTGAAAAGGTTCTGCATTTATGTTAACCACTAACACACAGATATTTTTTCTAAACCATTTTTTTTTTTTTTTACTCTGAAATAACCGTTTTAATGAGTCATCGTAGAGTTAAGGAGTTTTCTTGTTAAAATTAGAGAATGTTAACTGGATGACTTTTTTTTTCTTTTTTTTTTTTAATTCTATTATTTGCTTTTTCCGAATGTGATAATAGAATAGCACTCGAATCAACCAGTTTATGTCTATTATTCGCAGGAAATATCTGTTCTTAGGTTCCGATGTGCAAAAAAGATCGATTTTTTTTTTTTTTTTTTTTAAATCTAAAAAAACAAAAAGACGCAGAATAATAACGTGAAGGAATGCAAAAAAAAAATCTTTTTTTTTCCTACCGAATGAAATACTTTCAATACCTTATGTATGGGTAATTGAAAGTAAACGGGGGATGGGGGGGGGGGTGAAGTAGGTAAAAAAAAAATATCTAAAACTGTATGTATTTGTATATCACCAAAAGGGATCGTTACCCCACACAAAACAACGGCGTTCAAAACTATTTGTATTAACAATCCTAAAATTCTAGTTCTTCCGTTGAAAGAATAGAAAAACAAGATTTCAAATTGTTTCTTGTTTTTAAAACATTGATTACAAGATAATATTATCGTTTGGCGGTATTTCTTATGCATTTCAAAATCTACAATCTACCATAGTTTATTGTTGTTACAACAGTTCCACAATTAATTCCTGCACAATCCATTAGAAATGTATTTCTCAACAAACCTATACTTTTTCTCCTAAAATAAATCAAATCGCCAATTCTTCAACGAAGCCATAAAACTCTTCAAAGCATTGATTTAAAAATGTTTTCCAAATTTTTTTATTTAAAGGTTTCGTAAAGGGAAACACGCTGCAAAAAATTATGAAAACAAGATTTGTTTAATTAGGATTTAAGTGCTATTAAAATTCAACTTTGTAAAATTTAACTGTGTTTTCGAAAAGTTGATGAACAAAGTTAAACAGCCAGATTTGTTTAAAGGACACGCAGCATAAATGCAGTAACTATTTTAAAAGTCATTACTAAATCTCCGCTTAATTTTTTTCTTTTAAAAGCAAAATAATAGTTTAAAGAGCTTCATTGCAAGTTTTCATCCAAAGTTTTCTTGTTAAGTTAAAGAATGTTAACTATATGATGTTTTTTTTTTTTTTTTTTTTTTTTTAATCCTATTATTTGCTTTTCCGAATAATAATAATAAGATAGTTTTCGGGTCAATCTGACTTTGTGTATTTATTCACGGGAAATGCATGATTTTAGGTACCGATGTGCAAAAAAAAAAAAAAAGTTGAATGTTTTTTTTTTTAATTTAAAAAGAGTAAGACGCAAGAACGATAGTCCAAAATTGCAAATAAGGTTATTGAAATCTATGGGTTGATTGAACTGCGTTTGTTATAGCGTAAGAGCCACACTGATCGCTGGTCGGAACCAAAACAACACAAAATTATATCTGGACACTGAGTAATCGGAACTGAGAAGTCTCGCACGCCAAAGATACAGGGTTCGAATTCTAAGTTATGTATGAATGTTCGTTGTGGTTCGGAATTCAGGTTAAACTGTAAGTACCGGCCTGAAGTCATTGTGCACAAAAACCAGATCTTATATAACTAGGTGGTCGGTTTGTGCGCTCAACGACCAATTTTTATGTCCAATGACTGCTAATCAGGTTGGGACTTATAGTTTATCGTGGATTCCGAAACACAATGAACATCCATGTCAACCCCAGGATTCGAATACGGCACCTTTGACGTGCGAGGTCAGAGCGCTAACCACACAAGTGGGCTGAGTGACGAGTTAGTGTCGTGGGAACATTTGTATTCTGTAATCCGCTAAACTAGAAGTCTTATTATTAAGTAATAGTCGAATGCTTAGTTATCTAGGGATGAAATATTAGTTGTAAAAGTAAAACTGCATTTTACGTTGGTTGGTTGATTGTTTTCAGATTATCTGGCGCCGTCAGCAACACGAGGGCTATAATGCGCCGAAAAATTCGTCAAGCCAACATACATTTACAAACACCCATGCCTATAACGGGACTCGAACCCGCAACCTCGCGGTCTAGAAGCTAGCACGCTAACCACTATACCGTTTGGTCGGTCTGCATTTTACGAAGTACTGAAACAAATTAAAAGAATTAATATCACCTCGTGATTAAATTTTTTTTTTTTTTTTTTCATATGATTAAGCATTTATCAAGTTTAAATCAAGATGGTTACAACGCAAATTTTGTGCACATAAAGTTATATGCCAAAATTGAATGTGTAATCTCAAACTTAACAAGTAGAAATTTAAAAACATACTAATTGGGAAAATACCTAAGAAAAGGAGGGATTTTCCGGATTTTTTTTTTTGGGGGGGGGGGGGAGCTAGAAATTGTAAAAGCCGTGCAACACGAAGCCTTTCGGTAATCAGGCTCTGCTCAAACTTGTCAGACTTTTTCTTCATATTTGAATGGCTACGAAGATGAAGGGGGTATGTAAAATATTAAAAAAAATCTCAGATTTCGCAATGATTAAAGGTGTGCGCTTTAGGCTAACTTCTGACACTGTTTTGTTTCAACGATAACAGGCAGCGCTAAACAACGTAGCGAGAGCTATTCCTTTGATATCCAAACTGTAAATAAGATAATTGCTTCGAATCCGAGATATTGTTTTATTGATACTCGTGAATTTCTTTTAGAATTGAAGGGCTAAGTGGATATAGGAGATATGCGACATGTTTTAAAAATCTTGGTTTCCACACTCTAAATGAAAAGATGCGTTTTAGGCGAACTCTTCTGACACCCGGGATCTCTTAGCGACATATATTTCGATTAAAGAAATGGGCATGTTACGTATAAAAAGAATACAATAGTAAATACTTTTAGGGTTAATAGAATACAAGGGTTATAGCTCAAAAACTACTTATCGCATGCCCCCTTCATCCACTTACCCCCTTCCTTTTATAAAATTAATTTATTCGATTTTATCTGAATCGAACTTACCCTCTTCCGACTATAAGCCTTAGGGCGTCCAAATGTCCATAGTAGGCCGCCCACATAGCCGGTGTCATACCATCCTCGTCCCTGGAATTCAATTCTTTTCTGTTGGCTTCTTGCAGTAAATCCAAAAAACCGTCTCTGGCAGCTTTGTGGAAGCGATCACTATCCAAGAAAGACATGGCTTTCGAGCGGAGACTGTCTTTCCTAAAAATAATCGAATTTTCGCATCGTATCCAACAGGAAACTCACGAATCTGTTTATTCCACAGAACGAACCCACTGTATTCAACGGATAACGAAACCGAAATGAAATGACAGCTACGGCAGAATATGGAATTTGGTTTTCAGAGGTCAGAGCAGTAGAATATCCAAAGCGCCATCTGGTGTGACTATCGCACACTTTTCTCAACCGAACACAGTGGGAAATTTTGTCTTTTTTAGAAGTGCCTGGCCTTGAGAATTTAAGTTCGGCCTTTTCTTTAATTTGGCCTTAATTTTGGCCTTTTCCTAATTCTTTTCGTTTTAGTTTTTATCTTTTTAATAATTTTAAGAGTTGGCACCGTACCACTGATAAATTTGGCACTCATTGGCTCCTAATTTGAGATCTAAATCTATTGATCGGTTGCATCGGATTTTTCTTGAGGTAAAAGTTGGCCTCATTTGAATGTTTGCATGACTGCTGACCAATATCGGCTAAACACTGGCCAATCCCGATATGAATTGCGACCGATCTTGGCCACCCTTTGCCAGTTCTGGGTAAAATATACTGGAAGTTTTAAAAAATTTATGCAGAGTTTTAAAACCAAAATACACTATTAAAAGAAGGAATGGAAGGGTAAAAAATGTGTTTTGTGATGGTTTTGTCATGTTTATTAAAAAAAAATTGTGTATTTTGGAACAATGCTCGAGATTTAGCATGGACTAACCAATCTTCCAAGAGCCCCTGTTCTCATCATTGGCCAATAACGCTGTGCTACCTGGAATCTGATATAATTAGGTCAGACATTGACCGGTACTAGCCGGTTCAAATTGTTTGAGTCGATTGCAATTTATGATTACGTAGAGGGTGACCCCTTTCCCTTAATTAGTTAAGAAACCCTTGGGGGGAAAAACACTGTTCAAATTGATTCAGTAGATTTTAAGTTGTTATCATATTGCGTTAGGGGTTGGGAAGGGGAAATGTGGTGGTTTTTCAAAACCTCATGCGGCCACAGTCGTCTTCCTCCTGTTTCGAAGATTAAATGTACAAATTTCATAAAGAACATACTTAAACTGCGGCTTACTATAAAAATAATAATCATGCATACCAAGGATTTCTTCATATATACATTAGAATTTATTCCAACATTTTAAATCTGAAAATGGCTCTTTGTTATCAATATAACTTTGAAAACAATATAACTTAAATAATGAAAAAATATCCTCTATAGGATTAAATGTAGATGTCTAGAGAAAGTGGACACCTTGGACATATGTCTACCCATGTGGAAATTAGGCTCTAGGCACATTTGCATCGCGAATGGGAGAAATCTCGCAAAATTCTGGAGATGCGCCGAATAGTGATTTTGGCCGAATACTGAATATTCGGCCAGTAGACAAGTCGAAAATTCGACCGACCAAATATCTGATGTATTGTTTCCTATAACACTTGTCTTAATTACCACTTATAATAAAAAAATTAGGATTATTTTATATTATAAAAACATAGTTGACTGGACCTTCATTAATAACAATTGTCCTAGACACGGAAAGGTTACAGAATAAAAATAACTGTTCTCATATCTATAAATCTATTCAAAAAGACACATCTTATGTATGTCGTACGGAAATTTAAGGGCCCTGGCACTCCTTGATATTTAGAAAAAACATCTTAAGCCTTATAAGTTATGAGCCTTATAAGTTTTGACATTTTTTTTTAAATATTGTAAAAGGAAAATAAAATCATATTTCTATAGACTGGTATTCTGCAATAATAATAAATTGGTAATAAATAGAAAGAAAAAAAGTATTTGTCCGCCGAATATCCAGCTATTCGGCCAAACCGAATATTCCGCTTAATGGCTGAGTACCGAATAGATACCGAATATTAGGTGCATCCTTAGAAAATTCCCAAAAGTCAGCCTGATAATCGAAACGCGACTACCTGTCACAGTCACCGGAGTGTCTACTCATTTTTAAAAAACAGTCTTCAAAGTGCTAAGAGTGGCTCGATGCCATTCTTGGTATTGAGGGTCGAAATCTGGTATTCAAGGGGAGGGAAGGAGGTTAGAACGTTCAAACTCCCCCCGAAATATTTTTCATACATTGCTATAGATTAAACTACTCTGGCAACTACTATATGTGATGCAAGGCCGTATCGAAAGGGGGGGGGGTATAGGGTTCAACCTTCCATATATATTTTCTATTACTACTACTACTACTATTTTAAGGGCTGTGGAATTCCTACATCCCGAAGGGATGTTCAACTTCCGGTCAAACATGTTTGGAAACCATAGCTTGAATTTGAATTACATATTTTGAATATTTTCTATTATTGGTGACTTACATAAATCATAAATTAAATTAAGCATAAATTGGTGTTTTCCCCCCCTCCCCCCATTCTTCTAGATCACTTTCGAACTACCCCCGTCCCTAAAGTTAGGTAATTTTGCTCTCCTCTCTCACCACCTAGTAAAAAAAAATTAACTATAATTTTTATTTTAGTTTAAAAATTTCAAAATATATATATTTATGCAGTTTTGAAATAACTGAGATAAAATCCAATTTATTGCAGATTTACATTTTTGGTCAAAATGATCTCGAAAGACTAAAGCTAATTTTTTTTTTTTTTTTTTTTTAACTTTAAATTGAAGGGGGGAAAAAACTAGGGGTGTATCGCACAGCTTTCAATTACACCAATATTGCTCGCTGCATTTAAATTTGCCATGGATTTATACTTTTTTGTAAGTGAATCAGAGGAGAAACAGTCGTTGATAGGCGATTCTCAAAGGAAGCAACCTCTTTGTTAAAGACATTCATTTTTTAACTTTTAACGTTTTTATCACATTTCTACTGAAATTTCGAAGGTGGGAATGTTTATAATACTTATAAAGGCATTAACCACAGCGATTTGGATCAAAATCGTTTGACCCGTTTTTTGGTAATTACTGAAAAACATAACGGCAGCTACCTTATGCGCATGCGCAATTCTGACGAAAACTTTAAAGACAGGTTCTATAACCACCACTAAACCATATACAAGATTGGAACATCGTAGCTCGATTGGTCCGTGAATTGTGCTGACTACAGACGGAAGGACATACAGGCAGACATTTTTTCTAGAGTACTTTTTTAAACTCAGCACGTTACAAAAAATACCGAATTTTTTGGACGAATGCATACTTTCATAACGCTTCTTAATTAGTGATACATTAATAGAATATAGTAGATATAAACTACTTTTCTTGCATTCCGAACTTCTTAATAAAAAAAGAATGGAAGTTGACTGGTTGGTTTGTCACAACTTCTTCCATTTTTGTGTAGGTTGGTAAACATATATTTTCAACACTTCCGAAATGGAAATCTGACCCGCGGTGGTGAGAATTTAAATTTGATGGATGAGACAACATTAAAACCATATGGCGCTTTAATCTGATCTGCAAGGTACAAAAAGCAAAAGTAAATGTTAATTGTTGAATTTCGCCCAGAAGGTGGAATTGAACCACTCTGACTCTCATCAGCTACGGGTTTGAAGCCCGCACACCGGACCACCGATGATCATCTGGGCAAGAATATGATGGGATTTTTTTATATATATAAATGTTAAATTTCTATTTATTAATAAAAGTGGTGGTTATAAAAATTTTAAACTAATTTTGTTTTATAAAATTTTTCAAAATTTGAAAAGAGTAAATAATTTAAAAAAATTGTAAAGAACTATACTACAGAGAAATTTATTGCTTCAACATTAGCTGCACAATGTCTGAATTTCAAGGAAATTCTAAAAATATTAAAGTTTTAAATTATAAATATAAGAAAACATAATTGGAAATCAGTCCTTGAAAGTTTTTAATTAAAATCATATTTGAATCGTTGTAAGTTAAATTTTGATATCTCACATATCACGGCTAAACTTGATCGAGTTTAACCTTGCACATATTTATTCGCGTTTGTAACGAAATGCTCGCCATCTAGCGGATTTATTTAGAAACATTATTATTCCTGTTGGGTGATATTTCTCCTGTAGACATTCATTGTAAACAACATGCGGTAGTAACCTTCGAAAAAATTGAAAACACCGGGAAAAGACAACATTTTTTTTTAGGTTCCTTAGTGCAAAAATAGAGGAACACGAAATACGGAGTTAATTTTCGAAAAGTATTCAACATTAAATAGTAAGTTATTGTAAAGTTATCTTAGCTCTCGCTTATCTATATCTGTCAGCAGGGGAATTTCCAGAGACGGGTTCCTATTTAATCCAAGGATATCGATGATTGTAGCAATCAAAATGCATTATTAAAGAGGGTTTTTTATTCAAAATAACATTCTCATGGTTACATTTTACTACATGCGTCAAACAGAACAAAAATTGCCCTTCCCTTCAAATGCTTTACTTAATTCAACTGTGATGCATTTTAGATTTCATGCATCTTTTGCACTAAGAACTAGATTTAAACTATTCTTGCTCACAGAACATCGATCTATATCTGATAAAAAAAAAAAAGTGAATTCCATATCCAAAGGTTCATTTTGAAAACATCAGAGATGAGTCCTTTTCAAAATTCAAGATTAAATTTTTTTTTAAATTTAATATTCATTTGTAAACATGATAATGCATTGCTTTTCAATGCTAACAAAGTGTGAAAATAAATAATCTCTTGATTTCTATGAAAGCCTGATTGTGTGACTAGGGAGGGCACTTTCTTATAATTATGTAGTATTTTATTTATATATTATAATTTATTCAGATAAAGTTTTATCATATTGAAAGCTTAATGAATTCCATTTCCATGCATACATTTAATCTAGATCAGACTTAATATCAATATTTACTTTTTAAAGTACTAACTTTAATCTATATTTACATGACATTACTGTTTTTTATTGCAAGTTTTACTGCTTCAATATACTTTTTCACTGATTTTTAAAACCATTAAATATACTTAACAGGAGATTTATATGAATTGACTCTGAATAAAATTATGAGCTCACCATGAATATGAATTATTTACCCGATGAATACAATTAAGAAGTATCCAATTACATTACTTTAATTTTGATTAAGGAAGTAAAAACCAATCTTAACTGTTGCTGTATAGAAAGTTTTAGTTGATACAAGATAAAAAGTTAAGTATTTTAATTTATAAAAGGTATTTATAAACATATAATTAGTTTGCATTTACAGAACAAGAGAGCTATACTATAGGTGCTGTAATATAATTTGAGCAACTTGCAAAAGGTATCTTGATCGAAATATTTGCTTTTGCATCTCGAATGGGGGAAAAATCAAATCCAATATTCATAAATTAAAATAAGCTTGAAATAACACTTTGAGATTGAGCAAACATCTACAATGTTCACAATATTTATATGCCTGGTAAGAATACACTTGAAACAAAAAATTTATATTCACTCCTGCTTCAAGCAAACGTTCCAATAAGCCAGCGTTACAAGACAAAGTGTTGTTATTGCTAATCCTCACTGTCTGACTAAAGGAAGTCGAAGACTAGGAGAGGATTGCTAAAGAGATCCTCCTTAGAGAGTCCCATGCAATCCAAGAGGTGCTCAGGAGAGGCCTGATGATTTTGGCACTTGGTGCAGGTGGCGAAGGTTTTCCTGCCCTCGTTGAAAGTGAGGCACTTGATGTGACCGCTAGCAAGCCTTGATACCCTCTCCAAGTCCTACTGTTTGCCTCATCGTGGCGGGAGGGTGACCCTGGGCGAAATGGGCGAAGTACGTCGGGAGTTTACTCCTGGTAGGGCCACCCAAGGCGTGAAGGCCATTCCATTATGCCCAGATAAATATCAGTAGGCGAAGGAGCCAAGACAGACTTCAACCTACTGGTGCTCCTGTCCTTGGACTAAATGAAGCTGCACATCCCCTCACCAATGAATTCGTTGACAAGACAAAGTAGAACTCGTATACTTGAAACATTGGTACATCATTACAAACCACCTCAGATTATGATGGTAGTTACCACCTTTAAATCATCATCATCCGAAGATGCAAAAACATAACATGATTTAACTAACTTACCCGTAGCAAAAAAGCATGATGGCTAAGCAGTCCTTACAAGACTAACTATCCATAGTGAGTTCGTGCACATAATTACAAGTGATGCCAACTCACACAAGTACCATCTACTGAAATATTACTTCTTTAATAATACGAGGTATATCATTCATGCACTCGATTGCAAACAAAAAGCTTTCAGTTCAATTTTGTCTTTCCCTGTGTTTTATTTCTCAACTTGTAAATCGATTGACTGCAAGAATCGCTCCGGTTTCTCACAATTGATGATATTCAAATGTATCACGAAATATCTGAACGATCTTCCATTGAGAAAGAAAGGAATGCTTATAAAAATTTACACACTTTAAAACGATTGAAATGAATTATAAAACAAGATTAAATTAATAACACTTCAATTGACACAGAGATGATTGCATCTGCAGTACCTGTGAAATGTACCATGTGCAGCGTAAATTGTAAGCAAAACAAGGAGAATACGTATATTTGTAGCGCCGCCTATCGGTCATTACAAATGCGAATGGAAAATCTTTTAGGGTTCACATCAACATCAACGAATTTTCATCAACATTAAATATAAAATGTACTTAAAAAAATGTTTTTGTGCCACATATTTATAATTATACTCAATTAATATTTTAAATATTGTCATTATTGAAATTCGGTAATAAAGATATTACTTCTGGAATTTTATCAGAGATTTAGTTGTTGATATTTAGTGACCTCTAGTAGCCATTTCTGTAATACAGAGATGTGATTTTTCAATTTCGTAGCACATATAATTCTGATCATGTATTTCTGAGAAAGTTTTTATGTCTATCAAGAACGATTAAAGTAAAAAGTATAGTTTTAAAAAGTTGTTTCAGTGGCACTTTTTTGACGCTTTCGTGACAAGTTAAGTGAATATTTTATGAGTGACTCTGTGCCACTTTTCAATTACTTAATATCTGTAGTAAAGGTATTGCTTTTTATGGTTTAACTAGATTTAGTCTTATCTATCTGCTCTCCGAAGCACTAAATGTGGTCATTCCCTCAAACAAAATCATTAAAAAAAGTTCTACAAAATTAGCATCATTGATAAATAAAAAGACTTCTCAAGTGAAATCTACTATTTTTAGTTGTTGATACCCAGCGCCCCTATCAACAGTTTTTGATGCATCAGCGAAATGGAATTAATTTTTCGAAACTTATATTCTACGATTCCCACACAGATTTAAATTAACAAGGAAGGGAAGGGAAATATAAATAAGGAGATGCATCGAATCGGTTTGAATTTAATTAAATAATTGTAAAACATATAATAGTAATAAACAGTATTTTTTCAACAAAATGTCTTTAATTATCACCACTAAGTAATATTTTGAATTTTGTTTATATTCTTTAAATTTGCTACCATTAATCGTGCCTTAAACTAATGAGTAAGGAAAATAACGTACCTTGGTAACGCTTGGTGCTACCAAACGAAACTTGGTATCAATTTTTGAAAGGGCTCAGGTCGTCCCCGTGTGGCTCGCCTACTTTAGTGAGCTACTGGGTTGCTGTGATCTGCCCTTAAATCTTAAAGAAAAGGAATTGTAATATATAGGACTTGGTGTTTGGAAAACAAATCCAAGCCTTCTCTGGATGACGGACTACCATTCACTTCTATACAAGAATAGTATAGGACCCCATTAGTGACTTTTTTCCTAAGCGACTAAAATAAAGGCAAGGAAACCGCCAATCAGGACTTATACTCACCGCAATTTCTTGTTTAACTTAAATAATACAAAAGATTGATAGTACAATGTAAATAACACCTTAAAAATAAGATAATCAATTACAGTTTAGAAAATTAATAAAAATAGGAAAGAATCGCAAATGCCATAAATATACCCAAAGAAATAATTCTTGATTGAAAATCGTTAAAATTTTTACAAAAATGTTTTATTCATTGGTAAAAGCATTGTCCTTGTTTGATGCTGATCCTATGACACCAATAACATTTTTTCTTATATGATCAGCTATCCGAATAAGTGCAATTACTTTGAATATAATCGACTTTCTACTGAAGAACAATTTTACCTATTTCAGTCAAACCACATTCGCGAATTATTTTATTCTACACCAAATCGGTTTTCGGAAGCAAGTGGCTTCAAATCTGCGAATGAATAATAGTTCCTGTTGCAGAGTATTAAAGAAATGGTATGCACTGGTTCGAGAAAATAGAAAGTTTATTAATTATGGTTAAATGATTATCTTTAGATAACAAACTCTTTAGATCGAACATCGAATTTTCTTTTGTGACCTTTGTCAAGCACATAAGCTTTCTGTCCGAAAATTTTGAAATATGATACACTACAAGGTTTATTTCCAAACATGATTTCGTAAGGGGTTTTATCGTCTTCCAAGCTTCTAGATGGAGATCGATTTCGAATGTAACAGGCGGTGCTGACTGCTTCACTCCAAAAGGTGACAGGTAATCCGGCTTGAATAAGCATACACCTGGACATTTCAATTAATGTTTTATTCATTCTCTCTGCTACACCATTAGAGGCTGGTGAATGAGGTGCAGATCTTTCTCTTCGTATGCCTTCTTGTGATAAGTACGCATCAAAATCAGATCCACAATATTCTAAACCGTTGTCAGTCCGAAGTGTTTTAATTTGATAACCCGTCCTCTTTTCAATAGCTGATTTGTAAGTTAAAAATGCATTCTTCACTTCACCTTTTCTTTTTAAGAAGAAAACTTCGGTATACCTTGATCTGTCATCGATGAAAGTTGCACAAAAACGAGAACCACCAAGCGATGCAGTATCAATTGGACCAAACAAATCAGAATGAATAAGATTTAAAATTTCTTCGCTTCGAAATTTAGATATCTTAGAAAAAGGTGTAGTACATTGCTTACCTTGAATACAAGTTTTGCAATCTTGAAGTGAGTCAGATTTATTGAAGGATAGTCCTCGCACCATTTCTTTCTCTTGCAGACGCCTAAGATCACTTTCATTCAAGTGTCCATATTTACGATGCCACTTTTCGAGTTGGGTAACCTTAGTGGAAATGTTAGCTGTTTTAGCCTTGGATTCATCCAGTGCGCTCACAATATATAGATCACCGTTTCTTTTGGCCTTCAAAATTATTCCTCGATCTGGGTCAATTATTCTTGCCTCTTCAGTAGTAAAATGTATCTCTCGGTTATTCGCAGCTGCTTTGGAGATTGATATTAAATTAGTTTTCAGCTCTGGAACGAAAAGAACATTTTCTAAACGAATTGTTTGATTTTGATTTCCACCTTCAGAGGGAACCACAATTCTGATGGAGCCACGGCCAAGGGCTTTTGTTGATTCTCCAGTTGCTAATCTAACAGTTGTATTCTCATCTTTATTTAGCTCAAAAAATAGACTTTCGTCATAAGTCATGTGACAAGAGCTACCACTGTCAAGGACAAAAGTTGTTTTCTTTTGAAGTATTTCACTTACCGCTGCATTTGCGTATCCGGTAGTGCTCATCATGAGTGACTGTTCTTGTTTAGAAGATGAGTTTTCTTGACTTTTAATTCTTTTGAAACATTGACGATAGGAATGGCCCTTGAGATTACAGAAACTACAATTGTAGCTCTTTTGGAAGGATTTTTTGTTGTTAGATGCGGCATTCCATTTCGGTTTGTTTTTATTATTCTGTTGACGATTCCTGTTTTTCGAGAAGTATGCCTGCTCCGGAATCATTGGATTATTTTCTTTCGAATTTCTTGCTTCAAATTCCTCAAGAAGTTTGATTTTCAATGCATCAGGGGTTGGAAGATCATCCCTTGTTTCAATGGCAATTCTAAAGTTGTCGTATGTTGCAGGAACACTATATAAGATTAATATGGTCAGCAAATCATCAGCAATTTTGACTTCGAGCTCGTTCAGTTTATCAACCGTTTCGGAAAAACTATTTAGATGCTCTGCCATGCTTTGATTGGTCATCTTCCGGAAAAGTAATTGTTTCAGTAAAGATGCCTTTTTAGCTGGCCCCTTCGATTCCTAGATGGATTGTAGCTTTGTCCACACTTCATTTGACGTTCGGCAATGTTTTACGTGGCACAGCTCGCTTGGGCACATCGACAGGATAATGTCAGCTTTCGCTTTAGAATCTGTTTTAATCCATTTGGTTTGTTCAGTTGCAACATCCGGTAATCCAATAGAACCGTTCACATATCCCCAGTGTCATTTTTAATCAGAACTGCCTCTATTTGGATGCGCCAAGTCGAATAATTTGACTTATTTAGTCGCTCAATAGTATTGTTCAGTTGAGTCATCGTTGCGCTTATTCAGGAGCAGTAGAATGAAAAAGAAATGAAATTTCTGAGGGGAGGAGAAAATGGCTACCTATGATTCGCGTATCGGTTGTTGCTAATTGGTGTTAAGCCTAACTACGCAACAGATTTTCTCTACAGTGCTACGCTTTGAAGAAGGGAGAAGTGAAAGTTCGGGACTGGGCCCATAACCATTGTTGCAGAGTATTAAAGAAATGGTATGCACTGGTTCGAGAAAATAGAAAGTTTATTAATTATGGTTAAATGATTATAGGTAGCATTTATTTAATTAGGTAAAACATAAAAGGGGAGATATAGAGACACACTCCTAACAGACTGGCATGTCTTACGCGAATGAGCCTTGACACTTGGATTACATATACATTGTGCAATGCGCAGTACATATGCGCACATCACTTAAAGAGGAATGTACCATTTACTAATATGAGGGGGATCGTAGAAGGGTTAGAGAGATGATATGAAAATGGGCGTTATTATCCTACAGTTCCACTTTTCCTGTCACATTGTGGATCAACGCAACATTGTTCGTACTTTTTTGTTTAGTACACTTTATTCACTTAGAAAGTTTATACATAAAAGTTGTGAGGACATATCAAACTGAGATAGATGGATTTAGTATACATAAAAAAAATAGAGTTCTCGATGAATAAAAATATAAATGGAAGTCGAGTGAAGACTTTTCGATTTATAGAGCCATCTACGCACCACTACTCGAGCGTCCTTGATAATGGAACTCATGCTACAAGCAAGTCAGATGTGTCGTTTTCCTATGGATGCTCCGGTATCTCGGGCGGCCGCTAGATGTCGCTTTTACAGACTTAAGATTGTTTGGTTTTTAGTATTATTTTGAATTGTGTATAAGTCATGGCGTCTGTTTGAAATTAAGTATTTTCAAATATGATGCATTATTGTGTTAATGCAAACTTAAAGGCCTTTAATTTCATAGATTTCAAGGAAGGTCTTCACCCCGAATGAAACTTCTTATTCGACGCAGTTGTGCCGAAAACATTTTCGTTGCAACGATTATGTCCAGACTTTAAAAAGAAAAAGATTAAAGCCTAACCTGAACAGATTAAAGCTTTCAAACCTGAGCACAACATATTTTATAAAAACTAGCGTGCAAAGCTTTTATTAAAGCTGTTATTGAAAACATTGCTAAAAAGCATAGCGATATGTTTGAAAATATTAGAAAATTGTCAATCAAGCCTGTTAATTAAAAAAAATTAAGTTATGTTTATTTTGCGTTTGTTTAATCATTGGTAACAGGTATTTTGTTATTGTAAATAGTTTTGGTTGCTTTACAACTAAGCCAGTTGCCTGTGAATAGTCTTAAGCTTATTTTTTTTTTAAACTTAAAGAAATAGGTGTCTATTTATGATCTTCGTCGTTATGTTTGGAAAAAGAAAAAAAAAATATTAAATTATTTCCGAAAACAATCATTAAATTGATAACGCATTAATAAACTTTGAATTTGTAAACATTATTCAGTCTATCTTTCTCAATAGTCAATAAATGCCCAAAATGTTTTGAAATTTGCTATATTATTCTCAACTTCTTAGCAGAGGCAGGATGGGTATAGTTATTAATTTTTTTCACTGTTCTTTACCATACGAATGCACATAAAGTTGCTGTTTAATTTCTTAAGAATTTGAAGAGAATTCACATTTTGAAGTTTAAATATTATTTAATATGTTCCAAACATTTCAACATCAAACAAACATTGACAAACAATTTTTTTTTTTTTTTTTTCAGTATAAATTTGTAGGTATTATATTGATATGTTTTTGTATTTGTTTAAGTGTTTGAATGTATTGTAGATATTAATGCAATCAATACTAAATAAAAAATACTTTTTCATTTGAATTTTTTTTTTATACATTTGCATGATTTGAATTTATCTCTTAAGACAAATTATTTATTACGAATATAGATAAAAACTAAAATAATTATGCATTTAATATTTATAAATGTTACCAATATTGTATTTATAAATTAGTCACATTTGGTATATTTTAACAAAAATATAAGGTTAAAAACATTGACGATATGGTTATAGAAAGTAAAGCTATATGATTAATCTTAAAAAATAGTTCAAGGTATATTTTTAATTTCAAGATTGATGAATGCATAAAAAGAATATTTGTTGACAAGTTATGCATGCAAAACACTAAGGAAACTGTAAAATTTATTACTCTAACACACATATCCAATAAAATCGGCAGATAACATTTTTTTTTTTTTTATAAAAATTAGTTAAGAATTGCATTGGAGAATGTATTCTCTAGGTCTGTAAACGCGCCATCTAGCGGAGACTGGAGATTCCGCGGAAAACAGTGATATGACCCGCTTCTAAGTGCTGTTTTTAGCGTACCGACCTTAATATACACCGTGGCCACGTATTTAAAGCTAGCGGTAACAGAGCAATGTACTTAAATATTAACGTATTGACTACAAATAAATATAAAACAGACTTGCGTATTTCAACGTATTTTTAAACTTTAAATTATGATAGTATCACTTATCAGAACTGAAAAATACATTTAAACTTCATAGGTGTAAAGTAAACGGGATTTTGTACTTTTTGTGACGCTTAAAAGATGACAGTAGGAATTTATATTTTATTCTATGGATCTTCAGAAAGTAAACCACAAGAATCTTAAACTGTTAAAATGAACTTCACACACAGAGAGATACTGCATCGGCATCTCCGCTCAGCGTTAACGAGAATGTCTGCAGGAAAAATTATGGCTAATTTACTAGCTGCCAGTACATGAAATGCCATCCGGTAAATTGATTGAAAAGTCACTGGCAGGTCTTGATGGGAATGCCGGCTCGTTTACATGTTTCCGGCAGTTCGGTGAATCCAGCTATTGAGCGAGCATAGCGCTCCCTGTTGGTGATCACAGAAAAGTGTATATTTCTACCATGGCCGTAACCTTATTTATTTTTGTTGAAAATTAAAACTGAGGTCTCGAATTAAAAATAATAATCTATAGAATGAAAATATAAAACGCAGAAAAAAATTCTTACTATACCAAAGTACTGAAACCCTTTAACTATGTGTTTTAAACTCGTTTTTCTATGGTTTCGTGAAGTTGGAATGCGGTACAAAAAAGCGCCACAGTGGTTGAAAGTGGAAACTTCCATTTTAAGTACTACGTGTAAAAATATGTAGATTTACATGTAAAAATAGGACCAAAAAAATATCCCCTTTGGAAATGGGTTGCTGGGGATCCTGAAATGTAACAAATAAATACAGAAAACCTCGTTATATCGCAACTCAATATATCGCGGAATTCGGATATATCGCGTTTTTGCTATGTCTCTCATTTTTTCTGTTTTCCCGTTTTCATACTTTTTCCTTCCCAATACTGAACCATCAAGCGGGCCACCATTTGCGCCCCCAGGAGGATGCAAGGTGCACTTGTACCCACCTCGCTCTGGAATTTTATTTTATTTTTAAAAAGAAAATGGGGGAAAGTTGTAAATTCTAAGATAAAAAAAAAAGCACATATGCCATTTATGTTGCAGTTGTTTTTCTGTTATTTTAGTCTTTTCTTTTCCATATAGTTTTATATAGCTACTTGCGGGATGAATTTCTGGCGCCTGTTGTTTAGGAATATTGGAGGCTGAGTAGAAGTATTTATTCCTTTTATTATATAATCATTTCCTGTGTAGTTCTCAAAATTTTTATAAAATGTTTTGCTTTTAAAAGATGTAGTATCGTGAAATCTATTTTAGGATTTCAATTGAACACATCCAATACTGCCTTTGTGTTAGATTTTGATTTTTTTTTTCCCCTTACTATTTCTGAAACGTGGAAGAAATCAAATGTTATTCTTCTGTATTTTTGCATTGTCGTGTTCCTCTGTTCTAAACACTGTATCTTGAATGTCGTGAAATCTAGTTGAATGATAAAAAAAAATTGTTAAAAATATAATTTTTAATATTTTAGATTGCGCTTTCAAAAATACATACCATGATTTGATTTTTTTTTAACTATTCCCAAAGAGTATAATTTATAATGCATAATTATTAATTAACATTTCTAAAAAAAATGACTTTGTTAAAAATTTAGTCTTGCACGCCCCTGCAAATATTTCTAGCGGCATCCATGTGGGCCACAGACAATGGTGACAACGATGGGTAAAGTGTTTTTATTGATTTAAACAGCTTTTTGGACAAAAAATTTGATTCGCTAATTTTTCATTTTATCTTTGTATAATTTTAAAAAAATATCTTTATTTTATGAATACAAAAGAATGAGCACATAGTAAAAGGTATATAATACATTTTTGGTTGAAAAATAAAGTTTCATAAAATGACGTTGTGTTTTTTTTTTTTTTTTTTTTTTTTTTTTTTTTTTTTTTAATTAACCTACGCTAAATATAATTATGCGGGCTATATGAAACTCGCAAGTTTCTTTCTGCCGCTGGCTGGTCACACAGAAGAGAAGTTTTTTTTTTTTAAGTTTTTTTATTATTTCAGAGGTTTCTTTTTTGTTTACAAAATTGCGATTAATTAATCATTTTGTCCAAGAGAATGTACGTTTACTACGAAGAAGTAAAAAGTCCTGTTAGTGTTTATTGGTGCACATATTGCCATTAATTTATGAATTTGTTCCCAAATATACCTACTAGTACCAGCACATAGGTAAAAAGATATGTTATAAGAAAACTAATTATATCCTGATCAATCCTACAAATCTAGGTTTTCCCCGATTCGAAATGCAAATATAGAACGGGGTAGTGCTTTTCAAAGGTATCAACGAAAGCCTCTGCCTTTTCCTCATCAGTATATAATTTCTGCCCTCTCCGTGAATCGGTCAAATGATAGGCTTGTTCCTCTTAAGGGACCTTGTCATTTTCCGAAGAGTTATCCAGGAGATTAAGAGAGTCGACCTTTTCCTACCATTTAGAGTTGTAGTTGTCTTTGGTCAGCTCTTTGATCTTGCGGTTGAGGGAGTTAATGAAAGGTATCAGTCTTGCAGGCAATGCCATCTTTTTCTGATGTAATTTCGTTCTTTAATGATTTCTCTGATACGTGAGGGAAGCTTCAGATAATTTTGTTTAAAGGGAACATGGTTAGTGGAGGAAACGTTGGCATCAGTGATTCCATAGGTGATTGTGTTAATGTAATTGTCAATTGAATCATGTTTAGGAGATTTGTGAAGCTCAATTGAGGAGTGTTGAGTTGCAATGGTGTTATGGAACAGGTTCCAATCTGTTTTTTGAAACCGTGTTAGTTTCAGGTACAGTATAGCCAAGGCCGAACTGGATTGAACCAGGCCGTGACAACTAATAGTAAAAAGTGGAAACAGCCGCAGTGGAGTAGTGGCGCTGCATTCCAACCAAAACAGTAGCATGTGTTTTCTTTGCTTGGTCAAATACGAAAACCAATACGTTATTAAGAGGGCAAAATTACTTTATTTTTAAAATGCAAAAAGAACACGGCGAATATTGCCAAACGATAATATTAACGAATGAAATAAATTTATACACTGTTCACTCACGACAATTTATTATTTATATTTCATGCAAATATGATGTCAGAAGCCACACTACACTATCATTTATTTTAAAATTCTTTGCTTTTTGCTGATTATTACGCATCAAATATGAGACTTTGATATCTATTTTTAGAATTAAGTTGTTTATTTAAAATAAGGCGTATTTTTGAATTTTATTTTCATTACTCTTTATGGAAACAGAGTTTGGAATTCTTTGTCGTATTTTTTAAAAATATTAGAAATTATAAAAATTAAATTAAAAAGTCTTAGCTGGCGTTCTAAAAAATTTCCATCGCAGCTTTTGATTTAATTTTTTTAATTTCTAATATTTTTTGCAAATAGAATTGATGTCATCCTCATAGATTTACATTTATTAATTAATTTCATTATCATTTAAAACCAAACATGGTGAATTGTTGCGTACCACACTGTACTTCATATTCTGGAATGAGAGCCGATGTTAAATTTCACGAATTCCCCTTGGATCCGGATCTACGACAACGAATCTGCCTTATCGACAACGAATCTGCCTGTCAAATTTCAGGGCGATTGGATGACTGCAAGTTGGTTTTTTAGTATACTGAAGATACAAGCGTGTGTAAAAGCGACCTTTTAGTGACAGTGACACCTCCCGAAACATGATATAATGCAACTTTAACGACAACGAATCTACCTGTTAAATTTCAGGGCGATTGGATGACGGCAAGATGGTTTTTTTTAGTATCTGAAGATACAAGCGTAAGTAAAAGCGACCTTTTAGTGACAGTGAAATTTGATAGAATGTCCCCAAAATTTGATAGAAAGCATGGTCATTGACATCAAATCTATCTGCCAAATTTCAGCCCGATTGATTTACAGCAAGTGTGTTAATATCACTATATTGCAGTTTCAAATCTGGTTGGATTGCAGCGCTCCCTTGTTTTGTGGGAGAAAATGGAACTAACAACTTGTTTCCTTCGCCCCAATAGACTTTTGAAAATTGTCACGGCCTGGAGAGTGCCTTAGCGCTCGTTACAATCCAGTTTTGCCTTGGTATAGCAGTCAATTAAGGAAATGACTGGGAGGAGATCTGAGGACAGTTGATTTGAGACCTCAAGGTGCATGGGCAAGGTTGTATTTGAAATGAAGATATCCAAAATGTCAGTTTGGTGGTTGAAATCAGAGAAGTTCGTTGGCTGATCTGGAGCTAGAACTCCAAGTCTGAGATCTAGGAGCTGAGATTCCAGGACTTTACCATTCAGGTTTGTCAGAGTTAAATAGAATTTTGAGAACATCTTTGGTAAGTTTATTTCGCGGAGGATTATAAATTGCAGAAATGTGGGTTTGTTTGACTTTGATGCTCAGCAGTATGTTAGTTTCCTCAATGTTGTGGTTGTTGAAGGATCTGTACAGTGCAGTGGATAGTGACTTCTTTGCAAAGATGGCTGTTCCTCCTCCCCTGTGATGTATCTGATCTGTAAGTGTAGTAATTTGGAATATTTAAAGAACAGCAAAGGCTTTGCATAGGTTTCAGTAACCAGACATAAGTCTACATTTTCATCATCGAGAAAGTCTTTGAGTTCCTCCATCTTATTGGTTATGTTAATGGCATTCCATGTGAGAATTTTGAGTGGAATGAAAGAGTTAGTGGCGTGCGACATGATTAAAGTTGGAGGGGGCTGGGGAAGTGTTACCAAAAGTAGATTTTAAGTTACTGAGGAGTTCAATAAGTGAAGGAGGTTCTTGCCCAACTGATGAGCTCAGACAGGTCGTTTGCCACTTGTTTGGCGTCTTGAATTGTGTGCTGTAGGGACCGGGTAGTTTCAAATGAGGAGGTGTCTTCCGTTGGTGGAGACTCTGCAGAAGGGATCTGGGAATCCAGTGCACCTCTAACAGTTCAGGATGAAGCCCATGCATTTGCGGAGTTGGAGAGATTGGAGTTGGTAAAAACTCTGGATTCGGTGGATGTTAGTTTCATGATTTTTTTAACAGTGTCATCTGCCGGACTAGACTAAAAACAATGTGAAATTACTTCAGCACTAGCAAATCAAGATTAGTTTCCAATTATCTCGGTTTAAATAATGACATCTATTGGACAAGATTATTGCTTCAAAGCAGGACATTTTTTTTTTATTGTTAGCAGTAACAACAATAAGAACTGAAAAATGAAATGTCAAGTTATTTCACTGCGAATATACCAATATTATTTTCGGGTTTTTTGTTTTACTGTTTCAGTAGCGCCAAAGATTGGGCAAGAAACAATAGATGATTTTTTTTTTTTTTTTTTTTTTTTTTTTTTTTTTTAAGTGCTATCTGTTGGAATTAAATGTGCTGTCAAATGTGTTTCATAATACATGAAATACAATACTGGCAAATTTACAAATATTCTGCTGTTGGACTTTTCCTTATTTAAATATTTGGTATTTCATTTAAAACTATAAATAGTTGAAAGCATGATTTTATTTACAATACAAATACAAATTTTAAGACTAACAACAGGCTCGTGGCCCAAAAGGGTTGGTTGAGTAAAAATATATATATATACACGTAATAAAAATAGAATTTGCATACAATAGTAACAGGATCATACATAATAATACAATAATTACAGAATCATACATAATAATACAATACAATATACAAAGTTGACACGGCATTTAACAATCATATTAGAAAAATACAATACATAATGCAAGCTGAAAAATTTCCTAAATTGAAATATAATGGCACTGATAATGACATTGCGACGTTTTTAATCCAATTTGTCTCAGTGTTTTACTAATTCTATGTATTGCTAACCATTATTTAAGAATCTGTTGGACAACACTAAAAACAATATGAAGTTACTCCAGTAGTTAGATATCGAGTTATTTTTAAAATTTCTCGGTTCAAATAGCGACATCTGTTGAAGAAGACAACTATCTAAAAAATAGCAATTTTTACCATTGTATAGCGACAACAATAAAAAAAGAAATTTGGGCTATGATATATATCAACATATAAATTATATATCAACATTAGTTAGGTGTTTTTGTTTTTTTCTTTTTCAGTAGCAGCACTGTTTGGGCAAGACACAAATAATTTGTTTTTAACCCCTTGGGTACAGATTTATTTGGGAAAATTCTTTCGTTTTGAACGGTTGGTTCAAAACAATAAAAGAACTTTAAAGGAATACAGCCAAACAAATTATTTTTTTAAAGTATAGGTAAACCAGCCGATGTTTGACTTAACCAATCATGGCTCTTGTGACATTAAAATCTATCCAATCTAACTAGTTTGAATGACGAATTAGGTTCGTCATTATTAACAGGCAAAACAAGTGCATGACAAATCTCAGCCGTCAAATGTATCCAAAGGGTTAATAGCGTCATCTATTGGACAAGATTAAAAACAAAATGAAGTTACTTCATGTCTAAAATATCAAGATTAGTTTCAAGATTTCTCGACTTCTATTAGATAAGAATATAGCTTCAAAACAGGACATTTCTTTTCCTACCAAAAAAAAAAAAAAAAAAAAGACTGAAAACCGAAATGTGAAGTTATTTCACTTCTAAAATATCAATATAATTTTCGTTTTTTCTGTTTCAGCAACACCACCGTTGGTGAGAGAACCCCCCTTCCCCTGAAAAAGATCCTGGCACCCAGCTTGCACTCAATCATAAGTCCCAGACTATGGTTTATTTAAGTATAAATACAGAATATTCTTTAAAAAATCTTAATACTATTTCAATAACAGAATCAGCCAAACTATTGATTATTGCTAAAACTAATACGATTCCATAGTTTTGATTTTTGAATTTTATCAACTCACATAACATTAACACGTTCATGTTTTCATTTCTATGTCTGCATTAGTCACTGTTGAAGAAAAAAAATTAATAAAAGTTGGAATTTCAATATTTGGAAGAACTCATTCATGCCAGGAAAGAGCTTCTATGAATTACTTTTTTTTCTTTCTTTTTTTTTGCTTTTAAAGTATCCAATACTTTCCTTCCAATATATGCATATGTATTCTGGGTACTCTTCGTTTTGACGGGTACCAATTAGGACAGTTGTCCCCAAGCATAAATGTTTGCACGTTTAAATGTATCACCAAGCCTAAACGTTTAAGATTTTCTACAGCAACTCTATAACAGTTTGTTATAGGTATTATAAGTGAATTGAAGGTTGTTAGTTAGAATGAGTTATCGTTGCAATTTGGCCGTTTTAATCTGGCACCTGTCTAACGGAAGAGAACTGTGCTCTGTGGCGCACCTTTTGAAAAAATGCACTGTCATACATTTTTCAGGCAAATAAATGATTTTGTGTGGTTAAGAATATGTTAAAACTGAGGATTCTCTTTTCAGAAAATGCCATGTACCAGTAAGAGTACAGGAGTTCTCCAGCACAAGTATGATAGTATCTCTTAAGAAGTTTAATAACAGAAAATGCTTTGTCTCGCATTTCAGATGGCAATGACTTTTATTCCATTCTTTCCGACTTTCGGCTTTGGAGTAAATGCTTTGTCACACACGTCAAAGACAAACTATTCCTATCCACTGTGGATAAGGCTATGTCTCTTAAGCTGTCCTTTTGGGGGAAATGCTTTGTTGCAGATGTCACACGCAAATGGCCTTTCTCCGTTGTGAGTACGACGGTGTCGCTTAAGGGTCCCAGACTCAGAAAATGCTTTGTTGCACACTTCACACACAAATGGCTTTTCTCCAGTATGGGAACGGATGTGTCTTTTGAGGGAACCCATTTCAGAAAAAGCTTTGCCGCATTCGGCACAAGCAAATGTCCTCACTACGGAGTGAAAACGACGATGTGTCTCGAGCGATCCAGGTTCAGAATAGGATTTGTCACATAAGTCACAGGTAAATGGCTTCCCTCCATTATGTGAAAGAATGTGCTTTCTGTACGATCCTGAATGAGAAAATGCCTTATTGTACACTTCACACACAAATGGCTTCTCACCAGTGTGAACACGAAGGTGTTCTGTGAGGGACTTCGAGTAAAGAAATGATCTGTCACACTTGTCACAGGGAAAGGCCTTTTCTCCAGTGTGACAAAAGAGGTGGTGTCTGAAGGATCTGAAGTGAGAAAATGCTTTGTCACACATGTCACAGGCAAAAGGTTTTTCTCCGGTGTGAGTACGGTAGTGTTCTTTAAGATGTCTCAAGTCATGAAACCCTTTGCTGCACATTTCGCAAACGAATTGCTTTTCTTCGCTATGAATAAGTAGATGTTTTCTGAGTTTAGATTTTTGAGCAAATGCTTTGCCACACAGGTTACAGGCAAACGATTTCTCACCTGTGTGAGTAAGGATGTGTTCTTTGAGGTTTCCTTTTTGGGCAAAAGTTTTGTTGCAGATGTCACACGCAAATGGCCTTTCTCCGTTGTGAGTACGACGGTGGAGCTTAAGAGTTCCCGATTGAGAAAATGCCTTGTCGCACATTTCACATGCAAATGACTTTTCTCCAGTATGAGTGCGAATATGTTGAGTGAGGGATGACATATGGCCGTGTACTTTCCCACACATTTCACAGGCAAATGACTTCTTTTCAGTGTGAGAATGAATGTGTCGGCGGAGGGATGGCCTGTGTGCAAATACTTTGTCACACATTGCACAGGGAAATGACATCTCTCCATTGTTAGTGAAGCCAATACTAACTAGACAGAACTTTTAAAATTAAACTCCAAGTTTCAAACATCAAAACTAAACGACTTCTTATATTTTTCAGAATAAGCTGAAGCTCATTAAATTGAGTTTTACTGTTACAAATGGTTTGTAATATATATTACAACCAACTTTTTTTTTTTTTTTTTTTTTTTGTGAATTTGGATTTTAAAGTCAAAAGTTAAATATTTAAATGTGAATGTAATAATAAAAATAAGTTTAAACCTTGAGCAGAGAACTTCTTAATAGCAATGGTAGCATTCCTTTATCCTGCAATTAAATGTTTTTCAATTAGCATCTCACACATATGAAAGTTGAAGATTATAAAAAGCAAAAGTGTAAAATAAAGCATTTTTTTTTTATCAGAAAACTTTTTTAAACATTAAATAACTCTTTTTAACAGTCAACTGCTTACCAGTACTAAAAATATCCAGAGAAAAAAAAATTGAGTAATAAGTTTAAATAATGTTTTCGATCAAAATAAACCTACTTTGAGAAATATATATAATTTTTTAAACAATTTTTTAAAGCTAATAATTTTTTTAAAAAAAACTTTAAACCAGTGCTTTTCTTGAGAGCCAACTGGTACCTATCTAACGGAAGAGTACCCCTTTATGACAAAAAGTGTGAATTTAAATATTTATTGATTAACTATAAAGACCAAAGATGACCGCCCGCGACCGGACCAGGACAAATATACAAACAAGCTGTTGTACGAGACGAACAGCAACAAAAGAAATTTTGCTAAGGATTAATAGTCAAGCTAGCAGTCTACGTTAGGAGTAAATTTATGTTAAGAGAAATTCATTACAAAGTAAAATATTTGATAAATTCATAGTTTACAGTAGGCCTTGGGATGTTTTAAAATCTGCTTTATCACCAAAAGTATATCCATTTGTTGCCATGTTAAAATCCCAATCAAGGCTGACAAAAAAAAAAAAAAAAAAAAAAAAAACACTTTATCACTTATCGATTGATGCAAAATTCTTATCGTTCCACTAGGAACTAACCCTATGTTATACTTCATTTTAAATACACGAAAGGAAAAAAATTGACAGGTCCAATATAAAAAACTTTTTTTTTAATTAGTGGAACTGGGCATCCAAATAACACGTTATATTCCTTCATTTATACGAAAACGCACACTTTCGGCTTTAAAGTTATTTAAAAAAGCCATGACGAAAATGAAAAACAGGGTGGCCACAAAATTTTAAAAAAAAGTTTCCTGACAGATTTCTAAAAAATTCTCCGATCTTACAACAAACTTTTTTTCGAATTTCCCCAATTTTTCCAAATGTGGAGGCACCCTGATCAAGTATGCTAAATAGATAACATGTCACTTTTTAAAAATAGTTTTGGTGACAGTAAAAAGTTTAAATTTTTCCCCAACAGGAAACTTTTAATGATTACCACCATAAACCTTCGGGTAAATGGTGCCAAAATACGGAAGATCGAGATAACATCCAGGCCTGAAAATTTTCCTGATTTTTGTGAAATTTTTAAAAATTCCCTGATTTCCAGATTTTGTGGCCACTTTGAAAAACATACAGCAGACAATTTTTAACAATATTTCCTATTTTGATGAAGATCACCCGTTTTTCAAGTTATATGGCTTTAACTGAAAATTACCTGATGAAGAAATACAGGGTTCATATTCATTATCAGAAGAAAAAATCCCTGATATTTCCCCGAGTTGTGTTTTCCATTTCAATTTTTAGCAAGAATTTATTTATAAATTTTTTAGCAAGTCAGTTAAATATTGTCAAACCTTGATTACACAAATTCTTCGGATAACACGAAAAAAGTATGTTTCTTTAAGAATAACTTTCTGCAAGTCTATGTTATCAAATAATTCTGTAAGTTTAATTCCTCGAGTTAAGGTTAAACAAATAGCACCGAAGAGTACGATTTTTTTCCAGAGTAACCACGCCTTTTTCCAGGTTTTTTTTTGGGGGGGGGAGGGGGTCTTTTTTTTACCGAGATTTCAAGACTGATTTAATTTCAATGAGTTTTTTTGCCTATTTTCCCTGAGGAGTATGAACCCCGAAATAGCAGTAAATAAAATTCTTACTTTTAGAGAGTATTTGAAATCGATATTTGTGGTTTTACCCCATGCAACATTGTAGAAAACATTCCGAAACCTATCTAGGTTACCCGAACGTAATTAACAAACAATTATTTAGAAGACAAGAAAAAAAAAATCTTCAGAAAATATTGCATAAATTTTTTCATTTAACTAATTTTGTTCTTAATTTATATAAATATAATTTAAGGAAAAAATTTAGAAAACCTATCCATCTCCATCACAAGAACCACGGCTAAACTTGATTCATCGTGGCTATGACAGTGCGGTAAAGATCAAAGGATTTCAAATACCACCTTAGTTTGACCGTTTACCACTAGATGGCACTGGTCTAGTAGGATAGTTTTGAATAATTTCGCTATGAATACCATGCTTCAATAGGATGTTGCTACCGGTTTGTAAGTGATTTTCGTAATTATTTACTATTTTAATTCCCAAAGTGTTTTATTCTGGAAAAGAAATGGTCAATTACTACTTGGTCAATTAATGGCAAAATTGCTTTTGGTAAGAAATTATGATGATATATGAAATTGTAAAAAGGACTGAAACATCATGTTAATTTATTTATTTATTAATCAATTGATATTTTGGGAAGTTTTCATAGTATTCCGTTAATAATTTTTCAAGAAAAAAAATTAAAAGTGTAGAAACTTGCACTAAATGGTCAATTACTGATAGGTTCACCCTAGTATTAACAAACTAATGAATTAAATCATTTTTCTATTTGCATAGTGTTATGTAAATATGCTATGGTTTCGTTTTATGATTTGTTTGTTTTGGTTAATGTTTACGATTTTCGCCACTACCGCGGATTGGCGCTGTCCAAGTAGAAAATTTATCTCGTAGGTTGGTCGTCGCGAAATGAGCCATTGTCAAAGCCTTATTCCCCCTTGAATGCTTGAATCGAGTTTAGCCTTGCAAGAACAGAACAATTATATAAATAAAAAAATTAAACACTGAACTGAACAGTTACAGAAACAGTGTAAAGTATTGTAAAAAGTATTAGTGGGACGGAAACGTCATAGTCAATTTCTTTGTAAAGGAATATATGAATACCTATTATAATTACCTAATGAAATGTGAAAATTATAATTCGGTTTTTTTTAAGATGTGACGTAATTGGACATATCCACGTAAAAGTAGTTGCCATTCAATACAACGATACTCTTAAAAACAATGCGCATAAAGTCCATTCCTTCAAACTTCAGTCATTTTCCAAACACTTTTATTTTCAATTACCATTACGTATACATAGGGTAATGAAAGTACACGATTCGGGTAAAAAAAAAAAAAAAAAAAAAAATCTTTTGCATTTCTCTACGTTTTGAAACATCCTGATTACAAAAAAGTGATCTAAAACACATTTATGTCAGTGTATCTATGTCTATGGTCAGTATAACTCCCGAACTAATTGACATACGATGTTCAAATTTGGTTTACGGGTTGGTGATGGCACAAGGACCTGCCATCAAGGTTTTCGTCAAAATCACGCATGCGCATAAGGTAGCTGCCATTGAAAAAATCATGTTTTTCAGTAATTGCTAAAAAACGGCTCTAACGATTTTGTTCAAAATCGCTGTGGCAATGCCTCTCAATGTGTTTTAATTTTCTAAACGTCCCAACTTCCCGAAATCTTCGTAAATTTGCTTTAATGGTGTAAAAAGTTGAAAAACGAATGCCTTTATCATCATTTTGGCGGGGGTTTTTTTCTTCTTTTTTTTTTTAAACCTATACCAGAATTATCGCAAAAAATATCGCCAACCTGGCCACTTTTGCGAAATAAATGATGAAAATATAAAAACGGTAAATGACACAAATCCAAGTCAGTATTACAGTGTAATTAAAAGTTGTGCAATGTTCCACACATCTAGTTTTGTATAAAACTAGATAGTACTGTTCCTTGCTCGCTACCCTCACCAGCCCAAATCCAAATTATCTCAATCTCTACTACTTATAACATTTTTTAGTGAACTGTGTTACTGTAAACCATTGATAGTTCGTTACAAAAATCTTTTGAAATTTAAAGAAATCAGAATTTCAAAAGGTTTATAGCTAGTATGTTTATTAGAGTATGACATCAGAAATGATAATATATATTTATAACCTCAAAAATTTATAAAATAAATAAAAAGTTGAATAGTACAATAATATATAATTAATCGTAATAGATTGGGATTGAAATCCATTGGGCTTTTAAAAAATTGTTTAAGGAATGCAGCTACTGATATTGAAAAACTATTAAAAATAACTTTTGTAAAGGACCGACCCATTTCTTGCAGATACTGGCCAGCCTGATGATTGCACCGGACAACTCTATGGCCAGTATGTGTCTGCTTGGTACTAAGTACCCGTGTATAAACGCACTATGTGGATGCTTGTCAACCAGAGCCTTTACTAAGTGTGCTTTCATAGGTGTGCATACCAATTTAGTTTACCCAACTATATATACAGGATATTTAAATAAGTTAGTATATGTAAGCCACAGATAAAGAAAGCACTAAAATATTGATGACATGTCAAGTATGGGACGAGAGATCTGAAAAACCTTGGCTGTTTTTTATAGAGAAAAATAGAGTGATGGAACGGTGTTAGGCGATACCCATGTTAGCATTTGTATCTAAAACAATAAAAACTCTAAAATCTACCAAAAAGCTGTCCAACAATTGCTGAGAGACAATCTTTCAAGATCTAATCCTGTCAATTCTCATTATCATGTGTGTGCAAATTCAGCATTATTCAAACTATTTCACAAGACATCATCTGGAATTCAAGCACGAAAGTGGATCTCGAGAAGGAAATTTGAAACACTACATGTATAAACTAAAAAGTTTGATTTCAAATTAACCCTTTATTTACTGATGGGACTTTAAGTTCTATCATGGTACTGTATTCATTTAAACACTTTAATAACCATTGGGACTTGGAAGTCTAACTTCTATGAAGCTCGTTCTTCAATTGTAATTGTTACATGACAGCACAATTTCTCTTTGGAAAAAATAAATCCTTAAAAAAGTGAGCACAAACTTTAAAAATATTCAGTAAATAAGGAGTAAAATGGGAGAATTGAAAGACAATTGTTAGAAGAGTTTCAAAATTAAAGTTTTAAGAAAGGGATTAATTAACATTTACAAAAGAAAGTAATTTTTTTTAAAAAAATAGCTTTGGCTTAAAGTGTTTCTTTCTTTCTTTCTTTTTCTTTTTTTTTTTACACAAAAGCTTTATATATTTACAATCCCAAAACTTCTTAAATTCTCAGTTTAAAAGATAAATTGGTAATCTATCATAAATCAAGATATCCAATTAGACCTTATAAGATACTAGATGCATGGCACCACCAATCAGAGTATATAGGTCCTTCATTTTGACGCTTCTCTCCCTAAAAGGTTCATTGCTACATGTTTCAAATTTTAAAAAATTTCAAAAACTGCAAGTTATTTTTTATAGAACACTCAATCATAAGTCACAGACTATGTTTTATTTTAGTATAAATACAGACTATACTAAAAAAAATCTGAATACTATTTCAATAACAGAATCAGCCAAACTATTGATTTTCACTAAAACTAATACAATTCCATAGTTATGATTTCTTAATTTTATCAACTCGTATAACTTTAACATGTTCATGTTTTCAGTTCTATGTCTGCATCAATCACAGTTGGAAAAAAAAATTAATAAAAGGAAGAATTTTAATTTTTGGAAGAACTCATACTAGCCAGGAAATTACTTCTTTAAATTACTTCCCCCCCCCCCCTTTTTTTTCTTCTTTCTTTTGAGGTATCTTAAACTTTCTTCCCAATATATGCAGATTTATTCTGGGTAGTCTTCCGTTCGACGGGTAGCAGTTAGGACAGGTGCTGCCAAGACTAAATGTTTGCACTTTTAAATGCAACGCCAAGCCTAAATGTTTACATGTTCAAATTATGCGTAAATGTATCACAAAGTCTAAATGTTTAAGATTTGCAACAGCATCTTTATAACAGTTTGTTATAGGAATCAAAAATGAATTGAAGTTTGTTAGTTACAGTTATCGTGAGATATCGTTGCAATTCGGCTGTTTTAATCTGTACCGTCTAACGGAAGAGTACCGTGCTCGATGGCGCACCTTTTGAGAAAATGCACTGCCATACATTTTTCAGGCAAATAAATAATTTTGTGTGGTTAAGAATGTGTTAAAACTGAGGATTTTCTTTTCAGAAAATGCTGCTTTTAAGTGAATACTTTGTCACACACGCCAAAGACAAACTATTCCTATTTACTGTGGATAAGGCTATGTCTCTTAAGCTGTCCTTTTTGGGGAAATGCTTTGTTGCAGATGTCACACGCAAATGGCCTTTCTCCGTTGTGAGTACGACGGTGGAGCTTGAGGGTTCCAGATTCAGAAAATGCTTTGTTGCACACTTCACACACAAATGGCTTTTCTCCAGTATGGGAACGGATGTGTCTTTTGAGGGAACCCATTTCAGAAAAAGCTTTGCCGCATTCGGCACAAGCAAATGGCCTCACTACGGAGTGAGAACGATGATGTGTCTCGAGCGACCCAGGTTCAGAATACGATTTGTCACATAAGTCACAGGCAAATGGCTTCCCTCCAGTATGAGAAAGAAGGTGGTTTCTGTAAGATCCTGAACGAGAAAATGCCTTATTGCACACTTCACACACAAATGGCTTCTCGCCAGTGTGAACACGCAGGTGTTCTGTGAGGGACTTCGAGTAAAGAAATGATCTGTCACACTTGTCACAGGGAAAGGGCTTTTCTCCAGTGTGACAAAAGAGGTGGTCTCTGAGGGATCTGAAGTGAGAAAATGCTTTGTCACACATGTCGCAGGCAAAAGGTTTTTCTCCGGTGTGAGTACGGCAGTGTTCTTTAAGATGTCTCAAGTCATGAAACCCTTTGCTGCACATTTCGCAAACGAATTGCTTTTCTTTGCTATGAATACGTAGGTGTTTCCTGAGTTTATACTTTTGAGCAAATGCTTTGCCACACAGGTTACAGGCAAACAATTTTTCACCTGTGTGAGTAAGGATGTGTTCTTGGAGGTTTCCTTTTTGGACAAAAGTTTTGTTGCAGATGTCACACGCATATGGCCTTTCTCCACTGTGAGTACGACGGTGGAGCGTAAGAGTTCCTGATTGATAAAATGCCTTGCCGCACATTTCGCATGCAAATGGCTTTTCTCCAGTATGAGTACGAATATGATGAGTGAGGGATGACATATGGCTGTATACTTTCCCACACATTTCACAGGCAAATGTCTTCTTTTTAGTGTGGGATTGAATGTGTCGGCGGAGGGATGACCTGTGAACAAATACTTTGTCACACATTGCACAGGGAAATGACATCTCTCCAGCGTTTCAATGATGCTAGAATGTGACCAGGTCCCGGTTTTGGTGAGACTGTCCCGCTTTTCACTTCGCTCTCCAGCCAAATTGTCCCGCTTTTCTGTTACAGAATACCGCCAACGTCCTTTAAAAAACGTATCAAAGTTAAATAAAAGTATGAATTACAATGTATGTTTTCAGAAAAAAACTTGAACCTTGAAGATTTTAGAATTGTGTTCGATAAATATATGAAAAAAAAAAAAAAAAAAAAAAAATGTACCCCTTTTATCTGTTAGCAGAGACGTGTCCTGATTTTTAGACAGAAAAATCTGATTACATTATGCTAGACAGATCTTATAAGGTTAAAATCTATCTTGCTTACACACATGTCAAAATTAAATACCCTTGCTTTTTTTTTTTTTTTTTTTTTTTTTTACAGGATAAAGAGATGTATATTAAATTCAGTTTCATAAAGGCAAGTACTTTATGGTATACATCACAACAAACTTCATTTTTTTTCACTTTTGGGAATTTGGATTTTGAAGTTTCATTTATCCTACAAGTAAATTCTTTTTGCGATTAGTATCTTGCATATGAATTTTAAAATTTCATGTACAAAACGTTCGCTTTAAAAGAATATGAAAGCTAATATTTTAACCCTCTACTGCCTACTATAGTATTAGAAATTTCAAGACTAAAAAATTTTGTATTTAAAGTTTAAATTTTGCTTTCAATCAAAATAAACTTACATTTAAAAAATATAGGTTTAATGATTTTTGAATGTTAGTAATTAAAAAAAATCTCTAAAATAACTAAGAAATGCTAAGCCCCCTCCCCACCCTTACCAAAGAAGTGAAAATTGAAGTTATAAAAGGAGTGATATAAAATTTTTAAGGTTATGTAGATTAAATATTCAAATTTTCTGCCTGTAAGTAGAAGGCACCTATTTAGACAACAATTATTTGCCTTTGTGTCTGGATTAAAATACACAATTTGTCTATGATTTACTGTACGGTCCCTCTTGGCGACTTTTTAAAAAAATCACCAAATTGAAAATGACTTCAAAAGGATGTGTCGCCAAATTCAAAATGGTGTCAAAACACGCTGTATTGCCAAATCCAAACGGTCGCTAGGGTTATCAGAAAACCTTTGCGATGGGTAGCTACATTTGGCGACAAAACACCATTTTTCAAAAAGGGACGCCAAGGAAGAACGTACAGTAAACCTGAGCCCACAATGTTTGTTTGATGTTATTCTGTTTAGTCATAGATATTACATATAATAATAGTTTAGTACTTTCACATTAAAATAAACTTCTTGGTATAAAGAAATAGTAATAGTTTTATTACGTGACCAATCAAATAACACAATGACCTGCATATGACGGAATTGTCACGCATGTGGCAGTTGTTTCTAAAAAAAATTATTTGGGTACCTTTTCTCTTAAAAACATTTATAAATAATTAATATGAACACAGAAAATATATAAAAAATTCTGAAGTTACATGACTGTAGCAGAATCAGATAAATTATTTAGAAGGACATATAATTTCCATAAAAAGTCTTGTCAAATGTTATAAGAGTTTAATTTCAAAGTAATATTCAGTAAATTCTTAATGTACAGTATGATTTGGATGAATTTTTGGAAAATTTGATTAAACACCAAAATTGTGTGTTTTTCCAATTTACTGCCAAGTCTAAATTCCAATCAAGATTGCTGGAAAAAAAATTAAACTTTACCACTTAGTGAATGTTGCCAAATACCAATAATTTCATAGACTAGGAACTAATCGGATATTGTATTACTACATGATAAAGAGCAATTTCATAGATTCAATGTTAAAACCTTTTTCTAAAAATAACGTTACAAACATAAGGATGGAAGAGAGGCATCCTGATAACGATAAATTCTTTCATTTATATGGAACAATATACTTTCGACTTTTAAATTTATTTCAAAAAGCCATGACAAAAATGAAAAATATACAGCAGACAACGATTTTTGTAAAACAATATGTTCCCGATGGCATAATTTGGTGAAGACCACCTTTTTTTAGAAGTGATATGGCTTTAACTGAAAATAACTTGATGAAAATAAAGCTAAAATAAAATTCTTACTTATTGTGAATATTTGAAAATAATATTTGTGGTTTATCCTATGTCATCAGCATTAAAAAAATCTGAAATCTCTGGTCACGGTAATAATATCTAGTAGTTTAAAAAAAAAAAAGTAAATTCTGTAGAAAATTCTGTTCGTTTTCTTCCTTTCGACATATATAGGTGATAGTGGTGGTGGACCCTCAAAAGTGAGAAATAAGGAATATAAATGTGAAGTCATAAATCAATTGCTATTTAATGACAAGTTTTTCTTTGACACGAATTCAAACAAAAACGATTTTTAAAAAAATACGAATCTCCAAATCGGATAATTGTCTTTTCTGCCATATTTTAAAAATAAATTAAGCACGAGTTCTGATTCTTTTCAAGAACATTAAAATAAAATACTGGATCTAATTAGGTTACGCTTATTTTATATTTCACGAATATAAGGACAAATAGAGGATTATAATTTTTTAATTAATGTAACTTATTTTTTTGAAACTTTGAATAAATTTTTCTACGTAAAGGAAGATAGCATTGCATATGATTATAAACTTGTTAAATCACTATATTAATTAAGAATGATGAAACGTTTTAGCTTTATCTGTTATTTAAACAAGAGACCACCACATAGCCCTTTCCAGTGAGTCGCAAAGAGGCTAACGATTGAGTTGCCTGCGCTTGAGTTGAGCGCGTGGGGCAGTGAGTCACCCGATTGTTGTTTTGGCGGTGAGTCGCCAAAGATGCCAAGATAATCGTGTGGAAGTCGTGCCGTATTTCAGAAGGTGCCGATAGATGGCAGCATGATTGAATTGTCCGATGTCACCAATAAAGCGTAGTTGACTTTCTGCAGGAACCGGGTCTCGATCGGAGGACCTTTGGTTCTCAAGCCGCTTACTTTACCTCTGTACTCCAGTGCATAGAAGCTTTATGTAATTTAAACACGAGACCTTCACATATATAATCCCATCATTATGGACATTAGATATTTTTACTTAATGTTGTATTGTATTAAATATTCGCCTAATATGTGTGTTTAACACCTTTCTGAAATGTAAATATATTTCTCAGGGATATACAAGGCCAATTTTTTTTTTTGTAATCTTATAGTTTCAAAAACAATTTAGTTGCATCGTTTTTTTTCTTTTTCATGGCGCAAAAAGATCTAAATGAAGGCTATACTGCAACAAAAGTTGGTAATACCTTAACTAGTATACTTCTACCAATTTTAAGGCAGAATGCCTTAGAGAATGGTCTTTGAAATGGAACTTTTTTGAATATCAAATGAGAAAGTCTTGAATTTTGAAAAACCTACTTAGAAAACATAATTTCCGATATGTCAACTTATTTTGGAAAACAGAAATTACACAAGACTGAAGTTTTGTGTGCTATACTTAAGCTAGGATAAGAAAGATCAGTTTCAACAAATAAATGAAATTTTTTTTAAATTTTCAAACTCCAACTCTGCATTCCCCTCTACGTGCGTCTATTTTCATATACTACTTAGTATTTTTAATTTATAGATTCTTTATTTAGAGGTTAACTTTAACTTCCAGTTAAATTAGGTCCTTCAGTTTAATATAAAATCTATTCATTTCAACAAAACTTTAATATACAACATTTTTGGATACATGTGTACTTAACACACAATTTTGAAAAAAATGAGCGAACATGGTTAAAAAACAGGCTTTGGTGCATTTTGGAAAAAACTTATGACCATCCAGCGCATGTATTTCGAGTATGCATTATTTGGTATGTAAATGATTACTTATTTAAATACAATTAAATAGTATATCATAAAAAAAGCAAAACACAAAAATGGAAAAATATGGATTTTTATTCATGATAAATAATTTACAAAAGTAATTATATTTTAATCAATAAAATAATGTTTTATATACAAAAATTTATGTTTAGAATTCATTGCAAGGGATCAGGGGAAATTGTTCCCTTAAGGTAATAAAATCCAGATTTGTAGACACAATATTCCTGAAAGAGTAAAATATTATTATTTAATAATACAAAATTTAAATATAATTTAAAAATACAATTATTTGAGTTAGAAAGGAGAAAAAAAAAAAGCTAATTTAAATCTAACCTCATTGTTTGAATAATATTAAAATCTTTTTAAAATCAAATTGATGGCATTGTTTTTTAAAGAGCCACTTTAACAAATACAATCTAAAAATTTGAACAGCTAAAAACTTACATAATAGTACCACTATATTTATCTTTAAGTTTTTTAAGTAATGCCTTTTTCTACAATCTATTATCCTAATTATATTAATCAGATTTTTACTCATTTCAATGACTAACAATTTTTAACATCAAAATCTATTGTTTGAATTTGAAACAGTTCATAGTTTATCATATCTATCTTTAATCATAAATCAAATGTCCATTAAAAAAATATCCAAAATTTAAAAGAGTTAAATGTATGTCAATCATTGTATTTATGGTTAAAAAAGTAATCTAAATTACAAATACAATTTGGCTTCTAAGGTTACAAAGGGCATTGGACTGTCAAAAGGCAAAATAATTTTATTTAACAGCACACAGCATGTTTTGTGAAATCCAAGATCGAGCTTTGAATGTTCAGAGAATAGAGAATTTTCATTTATTCCATTATTTAAAGTATATTAGACATGAGGTCATAGAGATTTTTTTTTATAAACATAAGGATGTTGGCACTGTCTGTCAATCATAAGAATAGCTCCCGTCACAAAGTCTAGCATTGTCTGTTGCTGTGGAAACAAGATTAAGCTCATTTTCTGCAGAGAAATCCAGGAGAGATACTTATACATTTGCTGTATCATGCATGCAGTATTCTCATTCTAAATCGACAATTCTGGTTTCTATAGCGACTGCCATTAATCAGACTATCTGCAGAGAGCCATTCTTCTGATACAGATATTTCCTCATGTAATAAGATACAAAGCAAAGATAAATATTGAGGACTAATACAAATTTAACTATTGTAACTAAATATAGAAAATGGAATTTTCAAAAAACAATGTAGTCCCAACCTGCCTCTCATCAGAGGGTTCGACAGGTCCAGGACCCTCAAGGAGGTGTTTATGAAGAGATAGAGGGAATATTCCCTAAAGCATATCCCTGAACCCAGACACCTGTTGAAAACCTCATGGTGGAAATCGACAAAATTAAAAAGTTTTAAATTTTAGAATAATATAAAATTCTTAACTAATATGAGTAACTCATATAAAGTCGAGAAAATTATTGAATCGGAGAAATTACTTTTTCTCCATTAAAAAGTCAAAAATGATAAGCAATTTCTATACAAGAGCAAATAATTACGTTTTCTCATAATCATGTTATTCCGTTCTTTCTTTTGTTTTCTTTTCAATAAGTTTACATTAAGAGGAAGTCCTAGTACAGATCATTCCCTATACTCGCTATGTTACAATCTTCTAGCCCAGTGCATTTAGAAACTACTTGATATAAAACCTTGAAATTTGGCGAGTATGTACAAAAATGATCACTTAATGAAATGACATTGGTTAAAAACTCGAAATAGATCCAATATATTTTATTTTATATTCGAAATCCTTAAGTTAATGCATATGTAGTAGCTCCACCTGTTTTTCTTTTGCGATTTTAATTTTCATTTATAACAGATAGACATTAAATGAAAACAATTTATGTCATTTCATAAAGTGATCATTTTCGTACCTACTCACCAAATTTCAAGGTTTTATAAAAAGTAGTTTCTAAATGCACTGGGCTAGAAGATTGTAACATAGAGAGTGCAGGGAATTATACTTATTAGGACCTGTTATATGAGGCAAGAATATGTAGAAACTGGCTTTTAACTTTACTTTAGGAATAAATCCAGAAATTGTGAAGGACTTAAGAGAACTCAATATGGATTGTTACACATTCGTACACAATATGTTTTGGAAATATGGATATATAATCAGAAAAATCTGTTAAGTATATTCCAGAGGAAAATATTTGTATCTTTGTTGATTTAAATATGTTAGATAACTTTTAAATTGCATATATATGACCAAATAATGTATATATTATTGCCAAATTATATATATATTTCCAAAATTAACTATTTGGATATACACTTAAACTTCGTTAACGTAAAGTCGATGGGGCTGACGAAATGGTTCGTTTTAGCTGAATTTCATTTTAAACTAATAAATTAATGTTAAGTTTTAAGTATGGAGAACTTCCTTATTACTTAGTGGTTAAACAGGATTTCATGTTAAATGATTTCACATTAACAGGGTTTGACTGCACTTATGAAAAATTAATTTCTATTATAGCAAGCTAGATTATTTGGATATGTTTAGTAGTACTAATAACTAACATTAAAAATCTGAGAATATTTATCCAAATCTAGATTGAGGACATAGGAAAAATTATATTATTTTTTTAGTGGTATGTTAATTAAATGACAATATAATATGCTATGAATTTTTATTTCATAAAAACAAAGCAGAATAAGGAAAATGGTGGAGAACTTAATGACGATAAAAAAAAAAGGATTTATTTTAGGGGTCTTTTAATTTTAGTCATAAGTAAAAGAGAAAAAAAACTTACTGTGAGTCAAAAGACAATCATCAAGACTATAATTCATGTGATCATGTTTTAAATTTTTATATTTTGGAGAACTTGTGTAATTAAGACGTCAATGCATTGGTTTAAATTTAAAAAATTGAATTATTGTATTAAGAGGCTGAGAAATAACAAATGCTGAAAAGGGGTTTAGTCGAGAGCCCATTTTACATTGAATTCTTATGAACGCTAACAGGCGACAGCAGCTGCTCTAGTTTCATGTTGAGTTACCATAATGGGTATGTTTTTATGATTTATATTGCTATCGCTGCTTATTGACCAAGGGTTGTGGACTTTTGATTTTAAATGTTATGAATCAAAAAAGTGTTTAGAAATATTTCAAAGTTTCCGGACCTCTTCTATCATGTACCACATGTCAGACTCTCTATGCCTGAAGGTTAAAAATACAAAAACACCTAGAAAGACACTTACTTCAAATATCAGCCTGCAATCTGATTCAGATACTATTTCTCGCATTTCCTCTTCAACCTTTTTCACAAAGAAATTCGTACGAGCCCTCGCTATCGTAGAGAACAGCTCTAACAGTGCTGCCCGATACTAAGGGTGAGAGAAACAACAAAGTTTAGAACACAAATAAAATAACTTATCTAGAATGATCACAAAATTCAGGAAAAACAGTTTTTCCCAAATAATTCCCAGATTTCCCCGGCAGATTTCTAAGAAATTCCCTGATTTTGTAGCAAACTTTTTCCCAATTTTTTTTTTCAGGTTTTCCAGATGTGCAGACACTCTGATCAAATAAAATATGTATGCTATAGAGAAAAAATGCCAATTTTTTAAAGAATAGAGTTTTTTCAATTTTGTCAGATTATTAGTTAAAAGACATTTTGAAATAAATAAACAATGCAATCGAAAAAGAATTATTTTAATAAACATGGTTGCATTTTTTTACATTATTTTGTTGGTAAATATTTGTAAAATCAAACTTCGTTAACACAAATTAGATGGGACCACTGAAATTGCTCGTGTTGACCAAATTTCATGTTAAAAGAATAAATTAACATTAAGTTTTAAATACGGAGTACTGCTTTTACTTCCCATTAAACAGCATTTCATGTTAAGCGATTTGGTGTTAACAGGATTTGATTGTAGTTTGGAAATGAGATTTTAAGATTTATTTTAGAAGGAAGAAAGGTCATTTTAGATTCTTCATTGTTTTAAAATGTTTGTAAAAGTACTAGTATAGATTCAAGGATGGCAGAGGCAAACAAGATATTATTTAGAGTAAAAAAAAAAGATTATTGATAAAATATAAAAGGTCTTTAAAATGGATAACAATACACATATTGGGTAATTAGGTGAATAATATATATATATTTTTCTTTCATTTTTACTCAAAAATAATCTGGAGCTTGGTTTCTTTAAAATGGTACTATGTTCTTTATGGTATTCAAAACATTTTTTAAACTATGTACATTTTTATGAAGGTACTCAGTGTTAAAAGATCACTACCACAAACTTTAAATTCGATTTATGAAGAACTAGAATTTGCCAGAGTAAGACTATTTTCACCAGATATAACCAGTTTGAATCACACAATTAAACATTTTTTAATACAATTTAAAGTAGATAATGGATTGCAGGGAACCTACTACAATCAAACACATCCATGCAATAACTAATTTTTAACTGAATTATGAATCCTGATATTTTCAGGAAAAGTGGGGTGATTTTAAATACTTTCAAAACAAAATTCGATGAAAAAAAAAAAGCTATTTAAGTTATATTTAATAATTGCTATGGATAGGGTAGTAGATTATTCTTTTAAAAAAATTTAAAAGCACTGACTTCAATGCTATGTAATGATATATAAAAAGAAACTTGTAAATATTTAAAGATGTTACATTTTATTATTAATACATCCTTATGCTGATGTTATTTCTTGCAAACATTTCTTAATGATGGAAATAAATCAATAACTTCAAAAATCTTTTTTTGATTCTAGACTAGATATTGTGCTACCATTAGAAAAGTGACTCCACTGCTATTGAAATTGAATAGCAGATGGTTCACTTATAAGCCCATAGTGCTATGTATGCTACAATTGTAACTGATTTCAGTTTGGCCAATTAACATGTCCTTATTAAAAATCTCCAATATTAAGTAAAAGTGTTAAATTCATATTGAAACAATATACAGGGTTTCTGCCAATCTTAAATGTCCCAAATCCCTGACTTTCCATGACTGAAGCAAATGATTTTCCATGACTCAAGAAATCACATTAAAAACATTGAACCTGACTCAAGAATTTTATTATTTTACTAACGTAACATAGTAAATTTTACTAACGCAACATAGTAAATAAATTATTGTACATGATTGTAAAATGATTACTATAAGTTTTATATTGAGTAAAAAATCCTCATTTCATGTAAGTAAACTAAGCATAGAAAAATAATACAGTAAAGGTGTTTAAAACAGAGCGAGGTGTGTAGCAGAGCTATTAAGGGTAAATAAAACCGGAAAAAATTTGATGGAATCAATTTGAAATATTAAGGAATTTAGGATTCTAATATATTCTGTTAACAGAAAACACAAGGCAAGAAGAAAAATATTCATGTTTGTAAAGGATGCAGTTAGATTGAAGTTGAAGAATTTCTTTTTAACAATTAGGATGCGAGCTGCCGCGCTGCTAAGTTATAGAATAACTAAAAATCTAACAGAAATAATACGTAAATAATTAGGGTTCTCATACATTCTGTTGACAAGAAACAAGTTTAAAAATAACCATGCTAGTAAAGGATTCAGTCAGATTGAAGTTATACGAACGGCAAGCGTAAGCGACTGTCGGCAGAACAATGGAGCGGCACCGCTTGCGTTAAGGTGTACATTGATTACAACGGAAGAATGGGTCCGGCCAGCAATGATGAACATGAGCGTCTGGACGAAACAATTTGCCGCTTCATCTTACCGCTTCCCCCAGACATTAATTTTCGTTCACCGTCCATTACAAGATTTTCGTGACTTTGATTTCAGAAGTTCAATACATTCCATGTTTATGGAATGACAAATATAATGATTTTAAAAATATCGTTTTGATTTTACATTAATTCAAAAATGTTTTATTTGGACGTATAATTTGAGAATTTTGGTTTTAGATATATTATCTTGTAGATGATAATCACTTAAAATGAAGCGCCGTAGCTAGTTCAAATTTTACGCAATTCCTTTATTTTTCCAGCATAGTGAAATTCCCTGTTCTGTCGCCACCCTAGATATATACAAGAGACTTTTCCAATAAATGCAGAGGAATAGGTACTCACCTTATATTCAGTAACGAAGATACGTCGAAACCAAAAGAAACAGCGAAAAATAATTTTCTATTCTTAGATATTTCAGGTGATTATCAAATTAATTTATTTCAGTTCTTACGTTAATTTTTTTTTTCACCGGAAACTATTTGTGTGATGTCACAAGTTTGGAGTTCAGAAATTCTTTTCATTGACCGAAGTTTTTAACTGTAACCGTTGTTTCTATCAATAAAGTAAATAAAAAAGCAGATGAATGATGAATCGTCGAAGTAACAACGAATCGCGATCATGACGTTATGACGTCATAGTCACGTGATTTTGTGTAAGATTTTTAGGAATCCATGATATTCACTGTTTTTCCATGACTTATAGGCTTTTTTTGTTCAAAATCCATGACTTTCCATGACAAAATTTACCCAATGTCTAAATTCATGACTTTCCATGATTTTCCCTGACTTTCCATAAGCGCGGAAACCCTGAATATAAAAAAAATCATAATAAATTTTACTTACACGGTCTAGTTTATTACCAAATTTTGTAAAGGCATACAAGGATTCAGGAACAGTATTTTGTGGCCACTGAAAAAAAATGTAAAAACATGAAAACAATTTTGCTTAACTGTTGTATGGAAACATAAGGAGAATTTACTATTACACAAATCCTTTTCTAATCAAAGAATTCAAAAAGTATTTTATAAAGAAACCCACCAAAGATTTTCAAAATTACAAAACCTGAATTTTCACTACAGTCTATTCTAATATGATTAAATCACAAACTCGCTGCAATTTATACCCAAGAAAAAACATTAGATGTTAACAAAAGATAAAGTTTATAAAGATAAAAATAAAAAATATTAATTTGAAATAAAAATAAAAAATATTAATTTGAAATAAAAATGAAAGATATTAAATTGAAAATATGTAGCGATAAAAATACAGATATTTATCTCAAATAGCAATATACAATAACAAATTTTGTTATTTTAAAGATTTACCCAAATCGAAAAAAAATTATCCATAAAAGTATTTCAATCACTTAGTAAATAACTAAATGAGAGTAATCCAGTACTCAAACATCAATTGTTTCACAATTAAACACTAGTATAATATGAATACATAAATTAGAGCAGTGTTTCCCCATTAGTATATTCTTTACCTTGTAAAGTAGAGCTATATATTGTTTATCTGCAGAGATACCCACTTTTCTACTTTTAAGTAATTTGATTTCTTTAATTTTAAGGAATTTTATGGTTTTAAAGATGTTTTTCAAAACCATAAAATTCAAAATAACTTACACAATCTGTCTTTTTTCAATACTCTTAAAATTCACCAATAGTGGGCAATTGCCAAAATTCATATTTTTTTCGATGAAAGTTATTCAGATGAAATAGTCATGAAAATGCATCTCGTATTCATTCATCATAATGCAAGAGTATTGACCATGAGTAAACAGTAAAAAAAAAATATGTAGAACCTTTTGTATAAGATCAGTAAAAGAAAATGGGCATAGTTTTGAGCAAATGAGTCAAAAGTTTAAAAATGAATATTTAAATTAGCATTTGGGATGCTAACAAAGATAAGGAAAATCCGTTTCTTATAAGTAAAATTGTCTGTTATAATTGTCTATTGTATCTATTCACTTTTGCTTGATGGTAAGTCCATTGTTCTTACTCCTTTTCTAAACTTAAAAAATAAGGAGTTTCGAATGACTTTTTAAGGACCCAAAAATATATAAGAACATATTAAAAGTCTGCTTCACAAAGGTTGGTTGCATTGGAGAATTTCTTAAGCAAGGACTATACCGTAAGAGAAAATGCCTTCCTGAAAGTCTCCCAAGGAAAAAACTGCTTAGCATTTACACCTTAAATGGATAGAAGTTTAGAAATGGACAATAATTTTCTTTTTAAATAATATAAAGATTGAGATTGCTAACACCATTGAGGGAAACAACGAGAAGGATTGAGATTGTAAACTTTTTCTTTTTAAATAATAAAAAGATATAAAAATGAGATTGTTAACAGTATCAAAGGGGGAAATAAGAAGTATTTAAAAACTTGGTTTATAAAAATAAGGAGTCATTAAAGGCCCTTAAAATTGAAAACTTAAATTAAGGACTTCAAATAGAACAGTGAGAACCCAGTAGGCATACCTTATTTTTCAGTTTTTGAGCACCATAATCAGCTAACGCCTCATCAAGTATTTTCTCGAAATCACTTCTGTCCACAATCGAACTCAAGTGGCTATCGAGAACGATTCCCTTGATTTCGCTGAGAGTCATGCAGTACCTCGAGCGCAATGCATCTCCAACAAATTCCCCCAATTCTGTTTTCACATTGTCGGGGGGTGAGGATTCTAGATAAGATGGTGAAATCTCCATGGGGGCAAGGCCATGCTGAAATGGATAAAAAAATCTTTAGATGGATATTGTTAATGTATATAATATTGAAAATATTTGTAAACTTAAGCCTTAAATGCATATTGTTGCCAATTATCTACATTCCTTAATGCATAGCGATTTAGATTTATATCATATGTTTAAAACTTCATATTTCTTTATGTAGCAACCTCTGCATAGTGCTATTTTTTTTTTTTTAACCAAAACTCTTTTGTCGTTTCAAAATGCAGCTAGAATCTTAAGACAGTTTATTTCTTTATCTGTGACAATTTTTATTGTTGGGGGCGCTGTTGGCTGAGTACAATTTCATTTTGACGGGTTCATTGTTACAAATTATGATAAATTTATGCAAGAAAAATGTAGCTTTTTTTGGGATGTAAAAATACATAAATATGTAAAATTCTTATGTTTCTTTTTTCTTTCTCATTAGCTACACCCGTTTCCCTACTTTTGTTAAAATCCATCAATTATTATCTTTACTACTAAGGAACCCAAGAATACGTATTTTTTTATATTTAAAACAATGGACTCAAATTCTTCCATATATATATATCCACAATTGAAATTAAGAAAAATAATTTTGAACCTTTCACGTAAGGGGAAAGTTCTAGAAGTCATCAAATTGTAAATGCTTAATATCTTAACCTGGTGTACCACAATACAAATACAACTCATTGTACACACTACATTTATTTTTGTGAATGTAAAATGTCTTTAAGATTGTACTTATTACTCAGAGGAATTGAAATTATAAAAAAATACTTCACACATATAAATTAAAACAAGCTATATGTCGGACCTTTCGTATAACGTATATATGAGTACAAATTATGAGTTACTTTAAGTTTATTTCAGTGTTTATTTGCATTAGTGTTACTTAAATTACAACTAGTAATAAAAATTGCTTGCCAATAAACACGATAAATAAAGTTTAGGTTAAATACTTTAATCAAAATCTGTTGTAATTTTAGAAAATTACAGAATATAAGTCAATAACATTCATTAAGATTTACTCATTTGGATCCACTAATTATGACAAGTCTATCCGAAATTACAAGAGCGAAAAGTTATTTTAACTCTTATCCAATTAATATTGCTTAGCATTTGCAACAAATAGAAATTGATCGACTAATACTTTCTACAGAAAAAAATTATGAAGTAATTTTTTATAGAGGTACTGTACATCTTGACAAATAAAAATTTGTGTATTTTTTTCTCTGCAAATTTTTCAAAAATAAATATCACTACAAAAAAAAAATTAAATTCTTTACTATCATCAGCATCTGGCTGAGAATACTTTAAACCATGCTCTGGCAACACAAGATTGATCAGTGAGGTCACAAAATTCAGGAATTCCTGAAGTTCCCCATAATTCCCCAACAGATTTAAAAAAATCCCCTGATTTTAGGACAAACTGTTTTTCAAATTTCCCCAATTTTTTCAGATGTGTAGACACCCTGATCCAATAGAACACGTATGCCAATTTTTTAAAAATAGTTTGTTGGTAGTGAAAAATTAAATTATTCCACAACATTAAACTTGTAACTATTACCACCATATATCTCCGAGTAAATGGTGCTAAAATACGGAAGAAATTGGAAACATGCCAGAAAATTTTCCTGATTTTTGTGAAATTTAAAAAAATTCCCTGATTTTAGGGTAAACTTTTTTTCAAATTTCCCCCCAATTTTCTTAGGTTTTCCAGATGTCTAGACACCCTGATCAAATAGAATATGTATGCTAAAGAGATAATATGCAATTTTTTAACAAATAGTTTTGCTGGTAATAAAAAGTTTAAATTATTCCGTAACATTAAACTCCTAATGGCTTACTACTATAAATCTCCATGTAAATAGCGCCAAAATATCGATGAACGTGCCTTAAACAATACAAAATGTCCCTGATTTTCATGAAATTTTAAAAAGTTCCCTGACATTTCCAGAATCAGAAAGCTACTTGACATTTCCCTGATTTCCAGGTTTTCCCGGTTCTGTGGCCACTCTGCCTGATATTTGTCTAATTTTTACCAGAATCAGAAAGCTCCCTGACATTTCCCTAATTTCCAGGTTCTGCTACCACTCTGTTGATATAAAAATTCAACTTATTACATAAAATGATTGATGTTCTGTGCTTCTGAGTAATTCACAGACTGGGATTTAGTGCCAATTTATTTTTACATTATTGGCATAAATAGAGAAATTAGACAACTTTTGCAAAATAGCAGAAATGTCAGCAACTGTTTACATTATTTCGTTTGATTGTGACAGAACTTATTTGATGGTTAACTACAGGATCAATACATGAACAATTACCAAATTGTGGCCCAAAGCTGCTTTTGATTTGACGCCATTTTTCGAAGGGCTGAGGACGCGCTTCTTGGCGATATAGGAACGTTTCGTCTTGACATCTTTGGTGCCAGATGTATCAGTGCCACTTTCATCTCCCTCACTGATAGAACTGCGTGAATGCCGCTTCTGCCGTGGACGAGATAACAAAGAACTGGATGCTTTGATTTGAGATTCACCTGTTAATTTAAAAAATATTGTAATGACAGAACAAAAACGTTATTAAACATTACGAGTCATTGGATATCAAGGGATACATGCCCATGCAGACAACACATAAAATGAGTCCCAAAAAAATTATAATGAAAAATCAGGAGAAGAAAATTGCATACAAGTAATAACAAGAAACACAAACAAAGCAAAAGAGAAAAAAAGAAAGTCTAGCAACAATATCCGATACAGGCAACTATAATTTATTTGATTTATGAAACAACATATTTGTTTTTCACAATTCAATTTTCAATTTAACAATAAAGTGAGTGACATCATTAGTTCAAATGTTTTTAAAATTTATGTTTTTTAATGATTATTCTTTTTAATTAGCAATTTTTCTATTTTCTACATCCATGTTTAATAAATAACAGTTTATTTTTTAAAAATATTTCTATTATCAACAGTTTGAATATAATTAGAAAGTGAATTAAAAAACAAGTTTAATCTGATTAAGCCCTTCAAAGTCCACTAAAAATAAATATAAATTGTAGAAAAAGTGGAAATCTGCATAAAATAAATGATTTTCACCACTGTACAATAGATATTTTATAAACCCAATAGATAATTTATAAACCCTTCCAATCAAATTAATTAATCATAAAAGATTATGCACGAAATAATCATTCAATATTTATTTTACAAAAACATGTTTCAATTTATATTTCTTACAAATAGTTAATAAAATTATATTATTAATTTTTATAGAATTAATTAATTTTTATAGAATCACAGAATATCATAAACAGCAAAACTTAAAAAAATTCATTCTTCATAATTGTATAATCATCTTGATTTTCAAGGCATGCACCAGTCTTATCCAATGTCTTTTAGAAATATATATTGATCGATGTTAAAAACGTTTAAAAGAATGAAATCCAACCGACTAACAAAATTTAGCTGCAACTTCTACATAGTAGGTCTAACAGTAAACAATGTGATAATGATATGCAGTATTTATACAACTAAAAAGAGATACAATATTGCCCAAATTCAATACACTAGACATTTTAAACTAAATTGTTATTATACAACAGTAGCTTTAGTCATATGACGAGTGTAGTTTGTCATTGTATGATATGGCATAAAAAATGAATGACGAGCCAGGCTCATAACATTACAGCAAAGTATTAATTTTGTCTTTTCCCCTGCCCTATAGGACTAATTGTCCTAATCATAATGTCTCGAAAGGTGGGGACAGCTTGTATTTATTACTTGCCAATGATATGTTTATATTGGGTAGTTTGATTTTTATTCATGGGTTTCTCCCCCCCCCCCCAAAAAAAATAGCCCTAACTTTGAAAATTAAGTTAAAAAATTAAGTTACAAATTTCCAAATCCAATTCCATCAATAAATCGAAAATATTTAAATTTTTTTTTTTTTGAAGAATACACAATTATACAGTTTAGGCACTTGAACACCCAGAATACTTAATTTTTAACATAAAGAGAACATTTTTAGTGGGACACATATCCAGATAGGGATTTAAAGGGTAAAAATAGATACATTACTGTTGTTACACAGCAGAAATGTTGCAAGATTTTGAGCAATACTTTCGACAAATATTGTGATTCCAAAAAAATAGCTTGAAGTCTAAGGAGCAGTGACAGTAAGAAAACTAATGAAAAGTGAATATGAACCTTGATTATAAGTAGCTCTAGTACAAATTCACTTTTAAAACTTGCTGGTCATGTTTAGCATAAAAATGCTTAGATATGACCTAAGCACTTAAGTGTTTTTTTTTTAGCAAAATGCTAAAGACTTCCCAGAATGATAAAAGTAGAAAATCTGATTTAGCTCTTTCCGCAAAACCGTTAGCTACAAAATTATCAAAATCACCATTTTTGTTATCCGAAGATTAGTTCTGAACCTAAATAAAAGAACAAATAAGTTGAAGAGTGTTTGAAAAAATAATGAGTAACTGAGTTTTCCATGAGGGCAATTGAATTAGTTTATACACAATTATTTACTATTGAAGAATAACGCAGATTCTTGGGCACAAACAGAATTGAGATAACTTTCATAAAGATTTTTATAAAGTACTTCTCTATTCAGGGGACCCTTTAGATTTTTAAAATATCCAAGATGTTTATATTACATGAATCCACAAACCAATCTTTATACAAAACTAAACACAGCTATCATCATTCTTGTCTTAATCCCCTTTCTGTTACACTTACAATGTGCTAATGCTTTTTATACCATGCATTATCTGCATAAGAAAAAAAAGGAATATGCTACAAACTAAGTGAAGCTCACATACTAATACAGTAAAAGCCCCATTATCCGAAATCGTCGGGAAATTAGGATTTCAGGATAACCGAATTTTCCGGTTAATTGAATGTCGACGTTTTTTCACCAAATTTAAAAGGTAAATAACGATAGTGATGGCAACTAACATTAAAATCGTCACAACCGGAATATTTAAAAAATAATAACGTTATATTTTACTCTTATAATTGGCAATAATTTGAAATATGTTACCAAAATTAAACCATTTTCATATCAGAAATTCCGTAAAAAAAAAATATAGAAGATTAAGCATTGTAAATTTAAAAAAAAAAAAAATTAGAGAGGTCTCTTGATTGTACCGATTCTAACCGAATCTATATTTTAGGGTTACCGGGCCCGGGCGGACAAAGTGAATTATCGTGATTTCAGTTCCGGAGGGGAAGTTTTCTTGTGTGCGTTTTCACGGTCCGATTCCGAGAATTCTGGAAAAGTAGCTTTTGTATTTGGAAACCCCGGTGATTCCATTGTCTTCTCCCCTCCCCACACACAACCTACTTTGTACCCTAAAGTAAAATATGCTCGGGAAGACGACCTTCGTATTCAAAGATCGACTATTATGTTATATAGAAAAAAAGAATACAAGAATTGTAATGCAAATTACCACGAAATTCCAGATAATTAACAAATTATTAAGGAATTTGATTGTCTGGTTGTTGGCTAATCTAAAAATAAATATTATTAAAATAAAATTACAGAGAAACAGATTTATTTTTTAATTGATTGCAAAACACGTTAATAGTATACAATAAAATATAACCCATACTTATTGTACACAAAAAAGAAAAAGAAACATTTTCCGTTATGTGTACAAAATGGTTGACTAGGTTACAAATGGAAACTTTGATTGGAATTATGGGGGAAATGCATTTAAATGGATGCAATTAGATTTTATTCTGATTGATCGTGAGAAACTGATATTTTGTGATAAAAAAATAAAATGTTTAGACTAGTTGAATTCGGCCGAATTGCACATTTTCCGGATGCGGTTGAAAATTTAAAAATTAAATCGCGGGTACGAATGAATCATGGATGCATCGATACTGTATGGAATAGAATGTTATCCGTTATACATGATTTTAAATTTTGTGAAATGCATGTTCCATATGTAGATCTAGCCTACAAACCGAATGATTAATTTTATCCGGATTTTGATCAAACCATTTAAAAAATGTTGAATTTCCTAATTACTCTTTGCCGGATGCGGTTGAGAACGTAATTTCAAGTGGAAAATCACCTTTCTTTGTTATAGTTACAATAAAAGTAGTCCATAGATTTACAGATTCCACACATACAAATTACACATATTCCGAAAACGAATATAAATTTTTATGCAATAAACGATGCAAGATTAAATAGATGCAAAATGTGTAGTTTTACTTTTATTAGAATTCCGGATAAACCAAATTATCTATTGGAGAATATTTTCCCGATGCTGTGGATAATGGAATTTTGATTATGCAACCCTCTTACCTATACAATTGAAACAAGCTAGATTTGTTTATAGATTCAGCAAATAACCAGATACTTATTTTTCCGGATATATTCTGGTAAAAAACATTTTCCACTAAGAATATTAAGGTTTTTTGCTGAAAATTCACAGTTGTTTGAATAAGACTTTTGGCATTCCGGATAAACCGGAATAAAAAAAATGTCTTTTTATAATAATATATTCATTTCTAATCAACGCAAATTCAGCTATTTCGCCATTATAAATAAAAAACCATCAAAATAAAGATAAAAAAAACCACTCAACTTCGAAACCCCAAACGAAATAAAAAAAATTAAAATTTGGCGACTTATCGCCGTTTTTTGGCAAAATAATGCCAATTTTCTTGCCAAACTTGATTTTCAAAAAATTCCGGTTGATTGAATGCCGGATAATCGGGCTTTTACTGTACTTCAAAATCTAAGAAACAAGATAAGAAACTCTTGTTTTTATACTCATCTTCTTGACTATGAAAGACTGGGGGTTAAATTAAAAACTTGACAAAAGCCTTAGAGCCATTTTGAAAACATGACATTTAACATAAGAATTGTTCAAAATAAAAATGATGAGATATAGAGCAAACTGGAGTTACTGGTTATGTCTTCTTGGCACCAAAAGTTAGCATTAACTACATCTTTTAATTTAACAAGCCAATTAAAGCGCAACATAAATAACTAATGAACACACAATTATAAAATGCTAGAATAACATAATTAAGGGAAGACGAGAGTCCTGGACAACCAAATCAGTCGTATTTTCATTCAAATTAAAAAGTACCCTAAGTTATTTAAAATGCAATATTTTTAATTAGTTTTTTAAAACAGTCAATAGTAACATATTTGTTAAGAATATTACCCTTACAAATTTTAATTTATTTTACTTATACTTTATGTAATAAGCCTATATAATATAGAGAAATATAAAATTATTATATGGTTAGGTACACTTTTCTCAAATTCTATCGACTATTTTAATCTAATTTTTTCCATGATGATGAAAACATACAATCTATCTAGTGAGGTTAAAATATTTATTAAATTTGGAAAAATAAATACTTTATGTGATATTTTATGCTGTGAAAAATGACAATTTTTGCAAACGCAATAAATAGATTTTTTTTTAAAAATAATTTTAAAAGTATATTAGTTAAAAAAAAAAAAAAAAGAGTTTACTTTTTGAAATAGAGTTTATTTGTCTTTGGTAAAATTTTCATGGAAATTTCTTGTAGATTTTTTCTGAAAAGTGTACCAAAGGATGTTATACAACAATTTTAAAATTCTAAGTCATAAATATAGGCTTATTACATAAATTATATATAAAATAAAATTATCAGAGTAATAATCACAGCAAATATGTTGACTATGTCAAAAAATAAATTAAAAATATTGCATTTTAAATAATTTAGAGCACTTTGAAGTTGAACGAAAATTTGACTGATTTGTCCTCCAGGACTCTTGCCTCCCCTTAAACATATTTTTAGAATGTTGGGAACAAGAGCTGTTAAGCAAATTACCTTCCGACTCATGAACGCCAAGCTGGTTGAGTAAGCTCTTGTATCGTAGGCCCCATTTCATCTCTTGAGATCGCTCTGTTTCAGGGTGACTGAAAGACAAGATACAAGGTCACAAAAGGTCAAAGAGCCTTATATATATCACAGGTTCACAATAGTACTCTACAGGCTACGTTTCAATCATAGTAAGTAGGATTTTTTTTATTCAAAAAATGAAGCATATATATATTATTTACTTCTTAACGAATTTTTCATCATATGGGAATTTGAATTCCCAACATCGATATGACTTCACTGCCATTGAGCTAATTATGTTCTTTAAATCATCATTAGGAACCTATAAAATAGTTATAACCTTTAAGATTAATAACACAAAACAGTTTATGTAATAACAGTGTCCGGCTCTTCTTAACTGGCATGGGGATAGGAAGAGTTGAACTAGTCTAGGCGATTCCATTTGGTTAGGAATTAACAGTACTAAATCATAATTTGCAATTTTAGCATTTAACAGGATGGCCACTAAATTCAGGAAAAAAAGATTGCTGATAATTCTCTGATAGATTTCTAAAAAATTACCTGATTTTACGGCACATTTTTATTTCAAATTTCACCAATTTTTCTAGGTTTTCCAGATGTGTAGACATTCTCATTAAATACAACATATATGCTAAATAGATAACATGTCAATATTTTAAAAATAGTTTTGGTGGTAATGAAAAGTTTAAATTATTCCGGAATATTAAAATTCTAACGATTACCACCACAAATTTCCGGGTAAATGGCACCAAAATCCGGATGAATGGGAAAACGTGCCTGAAAATTTTACCGATTTTCATGGCATTTAAAAAAATTCCCTGACATTTCCATAATTTTTTTCCAGAATCAGAAAGCTCCCTGACATTTCCAGGTTCTGTGGCCACTCTGTTTAAGAAAGTTCTTTAGAATTTTGCTAAACAAGCATCTAAAACTTGATCACTGCTATTTACATTACTGGTTGCCTTCACTGGTGGTTATTTAATGCTAGACTCATGCATGTCAGATAGGCAAAATATGCAAAGAGCCAATGCCAGATCCCAAGTGAAAATCTTTTAAAAGCCAAACATAAGTGGTGGCAACTGTACTGCTTACAGGTTGTTCATTACCTATGGAGAGTGAACCAGGTCCAGATTGTTGTATCCCAATACAGATCAACTAACAAGAGTCGGACAATAACTATACTACACAATAATAGTACCACTTTAATAATAATAACACAATATTATTTACACCTTAGGTACAATGATAGGTCAACTTATCATAACAAGTATCTCAAATACAAAGTCTAAAATGTTAAAATTATAGTACTAAAAATCATAATTTAAATTATCCTCCCAATTGAAGCAATTGTGCTTTTATTGAAGGAAAAGAAATTTGTCCAAAATTTAATTGCTTTTGTGGCGTTTAAAGCAGAATTTTTTTGTTTGTAACAGAATGTTTTGTGTTTGTAAAACAAGTTATACTAAAAAAGGATTTCAATGTAGTAGAAAGAGAATTTAACAATAAAAAAAAATATTGAAATTGATATTAACAAGATCTATAGTTTTTAATTAAAGTATGAGTAATGAATTTACAACCGATCTTAAATTATTCCACCAACTACTAAGAAAGATAGCAACCCTTTCAAAAACTTTTGAGCAATAAATCATTTTATTTTTAAAATGCTAAATTGTTATTTGAAATATAAAAAGCAAGTAAATATGAAAAAGAATAGGGGATTAAAAGACGGACACTCTGTTTTTTACTTAATACTTTTAAGAGTCATGATTTTGTAACTCTTAAGAAAAGTATTTATTTTAAATCAATCAAACTTTTGAGTGTAATCATCTATTATATCTTGTTTTAATACATTTATATTATTGCTAAATTGTTTAAAGCTTAAAATGCACAATTCTATTGTCCAAATAAAAGCAGTGGGTAAATGCACAGCCTGCTTGGAAAAACTAATTTTTTGGAAGTTCACTAGAGCTAGATACTGTATTCCCATGCTAAGATATATGATTCCTTATGTTTCCTCAACATGCTTATAATGTGATTTACTCTTTTCTATAATTACAAAACTCTCATTAATTCGGAAACTTGCATGTAAAATTTTTTTGAAAAAAGAACATTTTTTTGTAGAAGACTTTATATGGTAAATTTTTTTTTTCCCTGGCACAAGAGTTCACTAGGGCCATACTGTCCCAGACCTTAGTTAGGCTGAATCCTGACTACAGGGAAAAGTCCAAGTAAAAAAATATTAGAAGAAATTACATTAAAATGGCATAAACGTCTTTAAATGAAAAAATAATTTATTTAATGAGAGATAAGATTTTCTATATTATTTCCATCAACTGCATACTATCACAACTTCCAAAAAATTGTTGATTATTTTTGATTTATTTTTTAATTTCTAATATTTGAAACAAATAACACAATGTGTTTTTGTAAATAAACTATTCATCAGATACAGAGATCTTCATCGCCACAAAAAAAAAAAAAAAAAAAAAAAACTGTTCAGAAATCACACTCCAGAAAAAAGGAAAAGTGTTTGTTCCAAAGGTACTCAGGCATCCAAAAGCCAAAAAAGATGCACATGTGCATGGTGTTATTTACCCTTCAAAAAAGTGCAGTGTAATATAAGAATGAGCCTTAGAGCTGTACAATAATTTAAGGCAGTTTAGCAAAAATTGACTAATTCAAGAAATAAAAATAATACAAATTTAATCTGTGAAACCAGCCAACCCACGAGTCATTATCAACCTTACATAGACACTTAAAGTAAATGAAGGTTACGACTTTGCCAACACAAATGACTCAGTAAAAGTAACTTAAATGTAACTGATAACTTGGTCAAGAGGAATTACAATAATTAATAAGAATTAAAATACATTTCCTATGTCTGTCTATTGAGAGCAAATATCTTTAAAAACTTACAAATATAACTTTCAGGATTTCGTTACATGTTACGAACTGGGATTTTGTAAAAAGCCACATCTGCAAGAAAAGTGTAATTTTAAATTGTGTTATATTCAAAAAATAAATTATAACATCCAATATGAAATAGATTTAAAAAAAAAAAAAAAACATTTTTCTATTCTTAGAAATAAACTTTGGGAAATTTATCACTAAAATGACAGTTATTTAATTGTACTGATATTCCTCGAAAAAAAAATTAAAATCATGAATTGATTCAAATAAAATGTGTTTCCATAAAGAAGCAAGACAAAAAACTATACACTAATGAAAATTGAATGAGCGAATAGATGAAAAAGTTTTAACTTTGAAAATAAAAATATGAATAAATTCTTCAGTTTACAAAAAAAAAATCCATACTTAACTTACCACATAATCTCTTGTGTTGATTAAAATTTTAGCATCAATTCCCGAATATGGACTAACAGACTTGTCAGCATACAGTAATTCGCTAAAAATATACATTGTTTTATGGTTTATAAATGATATTTTTTCTATTTATCTGAGGAGAGATAACATAATTTATACTACACAACATACATTGTTTTATAATTTCTAAATACTTTCCCATACGAATGTTCTAAAGGAAAAAATATGATATTTCATTGCCAGAAACTTTAAGTAAATCCTAAGAAAATTTCGCAAATTTTTCAATGAAAAATGTCAACTCTTTAAAATAAGAGGTAAAAAAACTTTACTTTTACTTTACTTAAACTTTAAAATAATTAATTATAAGAGGTGTTTTTGTACACAGAAAAATACTTATTTTAAGTAAATCATAGGGCAAAAACTCACAAAAACAACATTTTGGGTAAAAGGAGTTTAAATATAGATATGCTCGTTCACTTTTATAAGCAAAGGTAAAGACTTTTTTTTTTTTTAAATATACCGCTAACTAGATAACAAGACAAAAATAATTTTAAAAAATGCAAAAGATTTTAAATTAAGATGCATTTTAAACACATTAGGCTAAGGTATAACAACAAAATAACTAAAATGGTCAACAATGAGAGGAACGATTAAAATGACAAGGATGAAGATGTCTTCGGTTTTTAGTCATTTCGAAGAACTTTTAAGTGTGGTGAAAAAATTAAAAACTGAAGTACATGATAGGGTGTCGTATATAATTATAAAAAGTTTCTTTCAATAATCAATCTGATATAGGAGAGTGTTTGTAATTTCTTGCTGTCTCTGTCAGCATGTTTAGTACAAGAATAGAAAAACCCATTATATTTTTTGAGTTATTTCCTTTAAATATTTATAGAGTTTTCTTTCTTTTTTTAAATTTTTAAGAAAAAAAAATTGCTTTCAAAACTTTATTAAATAATTGAAAACTAATTTTGTTTTCGGAATCAAGCTTAAGCCAGACAATCTAATGACAATCCAGTGTTGACCAAGACAGTAATACAGAATTGCCTATCAAAGAGTAATTAATGTCCAATTAACTGGCTTTATATAGGAAATAAAATTTAAAACAGTAAATGTCAAATATGAAATATTGTAGCTTGGGCATCTAATTATTTTACACAGTGTGCTTTACAGTTTATTTAAACAACACACAATAGATTTTTCTAAACAAGCAAATGAAAATAATGAGAAAATTCCCCCATTGTTATTATGTTTTCAGACAATTAAAAAAATTACGAGCAAAAAAATTTGCACGAAAAAAAAACCAGTAATCTTGAAAATTATGATAAAGGGACAAAAATATGAATAAGAAAGCATTATCTTTCTAAGTATAGAAAAATTATTTTGAAATAAATGGCACACCTGCATAAAAATGATAATTTGTCTCACAAAAATTATGATACATTGTAACTTAAAAAAATAAATCCTCAACTTTTCCTGACATTAAAATTTTTAATTTTCCAAAGCTTTTTTGGGGTCATTTTAATTTTAAATGGCAATTTTGAGTTTTGTCTGTTTTTAACATAACCCAGTTTGCAAATAGAAAGCCCATACATACAATCCAGATGGTTATATGTTACTGTTGTATTTTTAGAATCGTTGTGTGAAATGAGATTATGATACCTTTTAACTGCCCAGCAACCCTGAACTAATACAGCAAATTGTGGAATACGTTGAAGGACATCATCTTCATTGGTACCAAAAGGAAGCTTATCCATAATCATTGAAAAGGTCAAAACATGCGCTGAAAAGAATTCAGAATTGAAGTTTAAATATAAGTACATAAATGTTTATTTAAATTGATTTTAGATGAAGAAATGCCAACATATCTGCAGATTTTCACTAGTTTTTACTTGTTTTCTGTACCTTTTACTGATTTTTAAGGTTTTACGGACGTTCTTTAAAATCCAAAAAAAAAAAAAAAAAAAAAAAAACTACTTAAAATATTTCTTCTCAATCTTTTCCCAATACCCTTAACACTAATACTGTCACTATTGTGTTTTTTCCTTCTTTTTCTGAGTGTTACACTGATGTAATAGTCATCGCGTATTCATTCATTCATTGTAATGCAAGAGTCATTGTAAACATTAAATTAAAAAGAAGTAAAAATCCATAAACACTGCGCAAAATCTTTAGAAAGGTTGGCATCCTGTAGATGATGTATATTTTATTTAATTCAAATAACTTTAAAAAGTGGAACTCCTGGTTTAAAGGCAGTCGTGAAAACGTATTTTTTAACTATTATTTTGTCTAAGTTAACATTGAACAGTTTTTTTTCCGCACATGGTTGGTCATTTGTATTAAATTTTTTCTGACCAAAAAATAAATGAAGGCCATACTGTACCAAAATACTGTTACATCACCATTTAGAAAGGTAACTGCCTAGCATTGGCATTTTCTTGCATTAGTGCCAATCATACTGGTGAAAAGCTCAGCAATAACAGTTTCACATCAATGGAAGTTCAGACAAATCGACCATTAAGGCTTAAATATAGATGATAACTAGTCATACTAATATAAGCAGCTACAAAAGTGATCATTACAAAGTAAGGTTTGGCAAAGTCTAGATGCAGATTTGAAAGCGCATTAATCCCTCTTCGTGAAATTTTCCTTCAGACTTGCCAAAAACGCTATCGTCTCCACTCATTTTTTAAATCAGATATTGCAAAGTTCAAAGTGGAGCTTAATTGGGAGACCTCTTTTACATTAAACACAACTATCACATGCCTTCAATTCATAAATCTGGCTTGTTTTTAAGAAATTTTTATAAATCAACTTTAAGATTTAGAGGGCACATATTTTATAAATTTCTTCCAACATAAAAATGAACAATTTAAAATAAATTTTTTAAACAGTAGTTTGTAAATCAACTTTGTGTAGCTTATGTTTAACTGCATTTAAAGAGCTGTTTGATTTAGTCGTCTAGTAAGATTTAATACGATGTTTTAATCAAACACGTGGTTTGAGATCATTTTTAGAGACAGCAATTAGTTGACAGAAAAGGAGCAGAACTCTCCCCTCCCCCACAACCGTCAAATATGCAACTACCCATAATACAATATGCTACCAATTACGCCAAGCATACCTAAAAGAAGTTGATAAATAACTAATTTTTTCAACCATACTTATTAACGAGCCGCTCAAATATTACAAACATTTTTATTTATTCTTTCGAATTCAAGATATTTGGAGACAAACACAATTTTTTTGTATTTATCCAAATATCTTGAAAAGAAATTATTAAAGTCTGCTACAAAAAAAAAAAAAAAAAAAAAAAAAAAAAAATTACTTTTTATTTTATAATTTTTTTACCTGTAAGTTTCACAATTAATGAGAAAGGGTAGGGGGGCATTTTCCTCAACAGGGAGTTTTTTAAAAAATACTGGTACAATTTTTAAGAAAAATATTTTAACACGAGAGATATTTCTGAAATACCATTAATAGTACCTTTTACTTGGGCCAAAAGTTAACGCAAGAATTTTTTTTTCTCTCAAACTTAAAACTAGATAATAAAACTCAACTGAAACTTTTTAAATTGCTTACTTTATTTATGTTTAGAAATATATGGACTAGCAATATGCAATATTTCATTTAAAGTGTCCAACAAGTTCCAGATCCTGCACAACAAAGCGATTCAATAAGTGTTTTGACCCTAGAGTACAAAACACTGATTATATATTTTTTTTAAATATAAATAATCGATACAAATTGAACAGAAAATTTAAATCTTAATAACAGAGGCATAGCTAAAATTTAAAAGAATTTTTTTAAGAAAATTTTTTGCTTATTCTTATACTATTTTATTTGACAGACTGTTGATTTAAATCAAATAATATTTTTTTAAATGTTGTCTTTAGTTAACTTTATTTCTCTAATATAACTAAATACTTTCAATTTGCAATAATTTTTTTACCACTTTCTCTTTTCTTTAATAATTTTTCGTGTGTTTTGGCAACAATCAAATTTCCTAACCAAACTCTTTCTGTATCATTAAAACACAGGCCATATTTATGGTTATGGGTAAAATTGAAATTTTTCTCTAAAAATTATATAAAAGATAGTAAATACATATTATTCAGAAAATTTTCATTAATTTTCTTGTAATTCTAAAAAAGTTTTATCAAAAATAAATACAAAATCATCTAATCTTAAAGGTACTTCTAAACCCTATTCATCATTACGCCCAAAGGTTAAACAAAGGAATGTAATACTTTCAAATCATACATTTTCTTTATCTGTTTTAAAAAATGCATATAGTTGACAAATATCTTTAAGGATTACATCCATACTTTTGAGACCTAAAAAAGTGAAGTTTGAGAAATTTTATTAGCTCCATGTTATTTGAGGTTGAATAAGTTGTTTACCACTAACAAGGAGGCGCTTCATTTGATCAGATAAATTGACATCTTGTTGGAGGTTTTTGATTTGTGCATCTTCTTCCTTTGAGTAACCAGATCTGAAAATGAAGGAAATAACTTTTGATTTCTTCCATTACAAAATTATTGTTTAAAAACATCAACCATAAATATTCATAATTTTATCTTTCATCAGATGTAAAAAATATTTTTATTATCTAAAAATTTATCTGAATTTATTTATGTATTTTGGCCTAAAATAGCAAGTCTATAAAAAAATTTTAAATAGGCAAGAATTCTACTTCCCATAAGTGTGAAAATTTATTATAATGAAACTCAATTGGAATTAAACAAAAATTCAATCTAGAATTTACCAAAATGTGTGCATGATTAGTAATTTATTAGTTAATTAACATTTAACTTATTAATAAGCATATGAAGTCAAGAAAATAAATTATGGTTGGAAATTGTTCATAATATTATTCTTAAGGTTTGGACATTCCATCAAGTTTCTATAGTATATTGTTTTTTAATAAAAAAAAAAAAATTAACTTAAAAAGTAGGGAGGAAAAAAAAATCAAAAAATTTCTAAAAACTTTGTTTTAAAAAATCTAGCAAAAATTATTTTCTTACCCCATTAATTTTAATTCAGGGTCAAAACCTCTAATAGTAAATGCAGATTTTAATCCTAAAATAATTCATTCATAAAATATTTCATCAAACTTCAATTAGATATCACTGTTTAAATGAAGTTCCACGTGCTAAAAACAAGATTTCCAAAATAATGATTTAAAAAAAATTATATTCAGATTAAAATAATACTTTTAAACTATTCAGAAAACTAAATAGCTTTAAAATAATACCATTATCATGCAAAAAAAATCATCTAGAAATTATTCTAAAGCAAGGAAACTAAAATAACTTTTTGGCCTATTCTGCAATATTTGATGTACACGCACCTTAGTAACAGGATGAGTATTAAGGCATCCCCAGATGATTTAGTAACATAGCAAAGCAGAGAAAAAATGCTTTCATGGTGCAATAAATGGCACCACTAAGTACTTTAAAGCATGCAACCATTTCTATTGCGTTGTTTCTTTTAAATTATTTTTTCAAATACGGCAGTCCTCCTTTTGCAACACCCTGTATTTGGCTGAAAATAAGTGCTTTGTTGCAGCTCAGAACCGAAATTAAAACAGGTTGATGCAGGTGCAGTAAACCTGAATATATATATGTCAAAAATAGAAATAAATCAACACATCGTTGACATGTCACGAATTAACTCATGTTTTCATGGGCAAACGTTGCCGACCGGCCACAAGTAAACTCGTGATGTGCTTTTCGCATCACCGTTGTTTTCTCAGTGCACTGTTCAAGGCCTGACTAGCATCCCTAAGGGTACAAAGCACATTATGTTTTCGGGACCCTACAAAAAATTTTGGAGAAGGTGCCCAATAGTTATATTGACAGTGTTTGCCGTAAGGATTTCCGTCTTTAGTCTGCAAGTTTATAGATAACCATTTTCTGAAGTCCGAAATCACACAAAAAAAAAATCAACCAAAATGTAATTCACCTTCATTTTACCCTTTTTTTTCAGAGATTTAGTTGTTTAACAATTGCTACTTAAAATCAGTTTAAGTCTATTGTTAATTTGAGTTCAAAACGTATTAAAAATGTTAAAAAAGAGCCCAGTATTCAATTTAAATAAAAACAAGAACTTAAATTTTGGGGGCCCCAAAATTTCGGGACCCCAAGCCTTGTCAATTACGAAATAATAGTCGGTGACATAAGATAAATTCTCAGTAAAATTGCCGGACAACAATGTGATAAAATACTAGAAGTAACTCCATAGACTTACAAACGACAACTCTCAGGTACAAGTAATTTTTGGTATTCCAGGAAGGTAATGCAGTCGTTTTGCGTCCGGTCAAGGTTTGGGCACACGAGATTCTGACGCGCTGCTCTTGATCGACTACTCTGAGGAATGGAAGAAACAAACATACATTATAGAAATAAAATTTATTTTATCATCATAAGTATGAGTTCAGATCCCAATGCTGGCCAGTCCGAAGGTATTCAGCACCCATCTCAAAGAGGTGGCAAGTTATCACCATAATAAACACCAAGTCAGAGACCATTTTAGAGTACAGTACATGCAAAGTCTTTCGGAAAGAACGTCCAAACTTCGAAAGGACATAACTGCCAAAGTGTAAAAGACAAAAGAGATGAGACAAGTGGTACGTTGGACAGACAGGTATGGAATTTTAAATAGAATGGTTTATAAAATTAGTTACAATATTGAAATGTGGGAGCAAGTTGTTGTAAAATCTGAACATAATGGAATGAGTTTATAATTTCCCTTACATAACAGGACCCTATACTCTTTTTTCAAAATAGTAAAGCCCAATAATCATTTTTGCAGAATGTAGTGGTTGTGCAAGACCCACAGACAGGTTTTTAGTACCCCATATACACCAGTTTTGTTCATTGACAAATCCATCAAAACTAAAATGGTTATCATCAGTAAACCACAGCCGTCACCAAATTAAATCCAATCAATTTTGCAAACCAGTGCATTTAAAATTCACATCTGTCTATCCAATACAGCACTTGTCTCCTCCTTCTGTCTTTTAAAATTATGTCATTTCAAAGTTAGGTATTCCTATCTGAGTGATTATCTTAGAGTGCAGTATATACTCACAAATCAGCCTAGACTCTTATCTTAAGGACATCAAAAAAATTCCAATCAAAATCTAAAAAAATCTGCCCAAACTTCAGAATTAAGAGATTTTGAGCTTAGATTGACTTTTCATAGTACTTGACCACTACAAAGAAAGCCATCGGATTTGTACCATGGATTGACTCTTTTTTACATAAAAAACCTTTAAAGAACTTCATTGACAATGAGTCTATCTGCCAAGTATCAACTTGATTGGATGATGGCAAGTGGATTAATTAGTTCTTCACAGCATTGATAGAAATGTGTGTAAAAGTGAGCTTTCAGTGACAACCTCCAAAAATTTTATAAAATGTATAGTCATTCACAGCGAGTCTATCTACCAATTTCAGATCGATTGGATGACGCCAAATGGGTTAGTTGGCCCTCTGCAGATTTGCAAAGAAAGACACACACAATCAAAGTCAATATAAAGGATTTAAAAAAAGTAGTTTTATACTGAAGCAGGACAAAAAAGAAATTCCCTTTGATGAATGTAAAATTATGAAGAGGCTTTCACTTCTTTAGTGGATAAAAATAAAAAGTTGAAATAATTATGTGTAACACATAAAAGGAATAGGGTATTAAAAGCAGAGTTCATCCTAGAAATGAAAAAGGGCATAGTGCTATTTTCCAAAAAAGGGCAACTCCTGTTTACGAGGGGACTTTTATGGCAAATTGCAGAAATTTGCAACCACGTTTTCTGCCACAATTTCAATATTATTATACTTTTCTACCACGATAAATAATTTGGAATATTCTGAAGAAAAAAAATAATAATGCAAAAATCCGTGAATCAAAAACTCGCTTGGAAACTTAAAAGATATCAAAATGATTCAGTCCTAATTCTGCTGGAATGAGACTGAGAAAATTAAAAAAATTAAAGTGCAATATACACAGTAAAATTGTCATCAAGTAGTAATTTTTATAAAAATATCAATTTATAATACAATAAAATTAAGATAAGAATGTTTTAGTATAATGAAAATGTTTTAAGATAAGCACTTTTCACTCTTTCAAAATTTTCTAAAGTTTGAATGAATCAACCTTAAACTTCATCTCTTAGGTTTGTCATTGTTGGATAGAGAATAATGTTTCTTCAAATTTAACACTATTCATTGTGGGATATCACAAGGAGTATTCCAACTAAAGAACTTGGACTATGTCTTGAAATTTGTGCATATTTTTATTTTCCAAATCATATCAAATTTAGAGTCAAAACGGTGATTTTTTTGCCGTGCATGCCGCTATTATGTAAGCTGTAATAGAAGTTTTATTTTTTAAAAATCGGAAATAATCTGGAATTTTGATTGCATTCCTGTTATGTTCAATTTTAAATATGAAACGGATGTTTTGAAATTAATTGGTAACAGGTAAACTATCAAAAATACCCCCTAAATTTAACAGGAGGACATTGCGATTACATGTGTTCAAAGGGAAATATTCTTTTTAAATTCTTAGTATAAACATTTGATGGTTAAGCACCTTTAACTAAGTCAATCAAGTCTTTCAAATTCCTTTCTTCTCTATTTTGAAGGAGGCATGGTAAAAATCCAGTGAAACACACTTAATCAAAACAGGTACGAAATGGCCATCAGAGTTTACTAATGTGCACTTGGAAATTGTAAGACGGCTCCCTACAATCCACCTACTAATGAAGCACGTTATATGGACATCTACTCAATGGTTTCAGTCCCTGATATATACGTTGCGCGTTTGAACATGAATGCGCATGAGCGACAGGCGATTTCAATAGGGGTGATCTACAATCTACATATTGCGTACTATTGGGAAGGAAAATGCAAAAGTTTTTCGAATTCTTTCAGGATGAAATTTTTTCTGAAAAAGGCAGGAAGGGCACTATTTTTATAGAAAAAGGGCAGGCAGGGCGCACCGCCCCTCGAAAAATGCCTAGGATGAACTCTGTTAAAAGGTATCCATACATATGAATATTTTGTTAATTTCTCAGATATATTACATTAAAAAAAAATTACATCCTGCTTATCATACTTGACAAAATTTGAAACTCACTCCTATTTTGTGATAGTTGATATTAATCCAAGGCTCGATTGCATTCTTCTGTTGAATGTACTGAAATGACTTTTGCCTTATTTGACGATTTTTTTCGGCATTCGGTCCTTCAAACCTCACTGTGACTGCAACTGCCTCTTCGTCAGCTTCTTCTTCATCTAAGAAAAGACAAAATCGGTTTTTTTTAATGTGATTTAAAACACAAAATTTATTGTTTTAATACTTCCAACTCACTAATTGGCAATAGTACTGTCCAGTGTAATAGCTAGGATACAACATTTCTTTAGTAAAAAAGCAAAAATCACTATCTTCAGATTAGCATTTTGCTAAAATTATTACAAGTTTCATCACTTGGGATTTTAAATGAACAATTAAAAATCTTTTTTCTAAAATCATTATAATTATTAACTTCAAATATAAAGCTATTTTATATCAATATTAAAAAAAAATACTTTTCATCCTTGAGCTTACTTGTTCTTTTAGGTCGATGACTAACCTTCGGTTAAAAAAAAATAGCGATTTTGTACATTTTGTGTCAAAACATTTTAGCAAAAGAGCTAAACCACACTTTCTGATTTTAGCATTTATGAAAATTCTTAAACATTTTGCTAGAAAAGCAACCAAAAGTAATCCCTAAAACTGCCCACTTTCAGCGGATTGGAGTCGTTTTTGGAAGCATCAAATTAATATGAGTTTCAATAAAACTGTACAAATGAACTAATATGTAACAACACAAACTACTTTGTTAACTTATTTTAAACTTGCAAAATAGAAAAGTGTAATTCACTATTTCATTCTTCGAATAAAAAGAGTGATCAGATGAACTATCATGATTAGTTAAAAAAAATATAAGTGCAGCCACATATTTATTCTGCTACATGCAGTATGAAATTATATAGATTTAAAATGCTTTAGAAGTTAATGTTTTAAATATAAGGTGCACATTTAAGTTCTAATGTTTAGTATAACATTTTTTAATGTTAAAGATAAAACATCATGGATGATTTAACTTTAGGAATTACTTGCGTAAAAAGTTTACCTAAAACCAGAAACTTACATAAATGAATATTGCTTTTGAAATTCAAATTGCTTAACATAACATTTGGGTACCAATTGCAATTTAAGGTTACTACATTTGCATGAAGCCTATAATAATCAACAGATATTAAAAAGGTTCTTATTGCATACAACTTGTGTCTTTGACAAACGAATTCCGAGGAAAAAGATAAACATCAAAAAACAAAACAAACACTAGTTTAAACTTTTGTAACAAGATGGAAACGTGGCCCTAAAAGGACTTATATAAAACTTAACTTTACAGGCTGAACCTTATTTATAGATTTGTAAAGGACGTTTTAAACTGAAACAAAAACAATCCAATAAAGCTTTTAACACCCGTCATAATCATTGCACCAAAAGCGAAACTGGCAGAAAATTAAGCTGTTTTCAAATAAAAATATTTTTAGTAACAATTCCTCTGTGCTTTTAGTAATAAAAGTACAAGGGCCGCATAGCTCAGTCGGGAGAGTATCGTTCTCGTAACTAGAAAGTTGCGAGTTCGGGCCTGGGTTCGCTAATGGTGACTGGAGCACGTTAAATCAGTCATGGTCGCAAAGGTTTCAAATCAGTGTTTAAGCTAGAGTACAAAATTTCAACAGCAAAAATTCTAAAATCAAAATTTTCTTTTTGGCAAAATGCTTGTAAGTTGCATAGCTCTTGTTGTTTACTCTACAAGATTCTTTAATAATTTAGAAAGTTTTTATCATAAAACTTTAAATAAAAAGCTTTATATACCAAATATTATCAAGACAAGTATTTTTCTACCTTTAGCTTTTGACTTCTTTTAGATCGATGACTATTGGATAGTAAAATTGACAGTTTTGAAAATCTTCTGACTAGTTTAGAAAAAAACTCAAAAACATTTTTTAATTTTAGCAGTCAAGAAAGTTCTTAAGCATTTTTCTAAAAAAGCACCCACAACTTCAAATTAAGGCGACTTATTTGTATTTTCTTTTTTTCTTTGCTCTATAAGTTAGCCCATTTTTGCACTTTTCTAATTTATGAAAATAGGTTTTATAAAGACATTTACTTTAAAAAAAAAACTTAGTTTCTGCCAAGTTTCAAATTCAAAACTATTGTTGTTTTTTTTGCTCTGACATAACACTAACATAAATGTCACAATTATAATACTTAGTGAATATAAGATATAGAAATAGGAAATTTAATTTTATTAACCTATTAGTTAAATATGCGAAAATAGTTCTATTAAAAATAGAAAATCAATTGAGAAAAGCAAATATGAAAGTTAATTAATAGTTAAGAATAATTACCAGGATTTTGAGCCTTTTTTGATGCATTATCTATTTTATCCATGTGAACAAACCCAGATCGTAATTCCATAACCGTATTTACAGGAGTTAGATGCAATGCACCTGCAATATAGACAATCTTTTTAAGGAACAACATATTTTACACACAATATAATTTAAACATAAATCTAAACAATACATTAAAAAAGATTTATTCTATAAGAATTCTACAAACCATAATCCTTTTTAAATAAGAAACGTAAACCACATTTTTTTCCCCAATAAAAATTATTTTATTGACAATTTTAACTATGGATCATACTAAACATTCTTAAAGAAATCATTAATGTTGAAGAGTGGTTGGTAGTTTTTCATGTAATAAAAGTTAGCATAAAAGATAAGATGCATAAAAATAAAGAAGTGTAAACTTAAAAAATAATTTATGTAAAGAGTGGTTTGTCTTCTGCAAGGCATTTGTCTTCTGTAAGCATTCAAAGGACATAACTTTAATAAAAGTCACTATGGGCTACTAATTCTTGAAAGTAGCTATTATAGGACTGGAGGTAAAAACTCCCATAGCAATATTTTCAGTCACAAGTTCTACCATTGTCAAGGCAAATAATTAACCGAGAAGTGAAATAATCAGAATGGACACTGATGAATTTAATTATTTACAGATTATCAACATTAAATAATAAAAAAATACATTATATTAAAAGACTATAATGAAACGTCTATAAAAATGTGCAATATACATTTAGTGCAAAATTCATTTTAAATGCCTGCAGGTAAAAAACCAAGTAGATAACTTTTAAAAAGAGGGACATAAACGCCTCGATTAATCTCGTCATCAAGGTGTCCATTGAACCAAGAGCTCGAAGGAGACATTTCCGAGAAAGGTAACAGACAACTTCCCGTGTACAGACATTTCCAATCAGATGGTAAAAAGTCAAATATAGGAATTATACTAAAATGAAAAGCAAAGACCATCAAGACATCGTTTGACATCTGGATTGATTTCAATGGTCATTGTTTTTCATTTTAGTATGATTATTCATTTTTGAATGCTGTTATTCTGATTTTCATTGTTATTCATTTTTGAATGCTGCATTAAATTCATGTATTTCTGACTTTTATCTGGTTAAAAGCGTTGGGGTTCCAGTAGTTACGATCCGATTGGGCACATTAATGACAATGTTTATCAAGACTTCAATGGCGATGTTTTTTTCCTGTCTAGTGAATTTAATTTGTTTCAATCAGTTTAGATCCTTATTTACTTGTTTTTGCTTCAATCACACAAATCTAATAGTAAAATATTAAACTCTTACCATTTCTCATAAAACCAACAGCATATTGCTCGTTTGATATGTCAGCTTTCATTCCAACCAAAGAGTGTTTGTCCATGCGAGAACTGTGAAAACGTGAAAAGTCTTAATTTCATGTAAATTAAATTAATATCTTTTAACTAGATTTGTATAGGAATAAAAAATTATTAGTTTTTTGAACTACACAAAAACTATATCACACTAACTTAGTCGGTTAACAAAGTTTCCTACAGACAGATCACTTATTGAGGCAGTTTCCAAAACACAAATTCATTTTGATGAGATAATTACCAAAGTTGAAAATGGATATTTTCAGTTTTTATTCAAGATTAACACTTGAATTTCATTAGCATGATCAACTTCAAAACTAAAAATATCTTTATGTAAAGTTATTCTGCAATCAATACAGGATAGAAAGCTCTTAAAATTAATATAGACCAAAACAATAGTATTACATATTTTGATTCTGTATAAATGAATATGTAATTAATCATAGTTCATCAACTGCGAAATGATTTGACGTATTTAAGTTTAAAGAAAAAAATAAGAAAAAGGCATGTTTATTTTGTTTGACATTAACATTGGAACATTTGGTTTTGTTGACAGTAATACTAGAGAGTTGTAGCCAAATTTGATAACTATGGAACTGAAAAAAAAAATGCTCACAAATAAATAGCAAAATATCTTTATTCATGGTGACCACAAAATTCAGGAAAAGAGTTCGCTGATAGATACCTAAAAAATTCCCTGATTTCCCTGATTTTACAGCAAACTTTTTTTTAAATTTCCCCAACTTTTCCAGATGTTCAGACAACCTGATCAAATAGAACATGTATGCTAAAGAGGTAATATGTCAATAACCATAATTCTCTGATTAAATGATGCCGAAATATGGATGAAAGGAGAAACATACCTTCAAAACAAAGAAAATTTCTCTGATTTTCGTGAAATTTAAAAACATTCCCAGGCATTTCTCCGATTTTCAGTGTCTGTGGCCTCTTTGATTGTAATATTTTATAAGCAATATTTATTTTGTTTCATTGAAACACTTACAAAATATAGCATGAATGAAAATTCCCCTTATAAGTTTAGGTCGATTCGGCCAGCAACAGAAAGCCAGTTTGTAAATCTGAAACAATGTATTTAAATTTTGTGTGTGAAAACATAGAAGGATAAGACTTTAATACATTTTACAAGACTTTAATCATCATGTCATTAACAAGATGAGATAGAATGCTTGTCTAAGGCAAAGCAAAAGTAATATTACTTACAGATAAACCTAAGGTCATATATGCTTGATCTTATGTGTTTGTGCCAGTGTAGCACTATACAAAATAAGTTTCTAAACATTTGCAACATTATCATTTCTGATTATAAATACTGAATTTTTATTTAAAAATTTCATCGAGTTTAACCTTACCTATTAAAATAAGGCTCCCCAGTAGGGTTTTGACCATCAACGTTATAAGCCATCTGTTCACCCATACTTTTATCATAACTGTTTGAATGTGTATTAATGGCAACCTCCATCTCAAGCTGCAAATAAAGGAAATACATCTTAGAACACACTAAAAACAAAAAGTTTAGAATAAAAAATCAATTTAGGAAACCCATTTACTTAAACCCTTTATTTTGTTTGAAACTGTTCATTCAACTCCTATTATGGCAAAATGTTAATTGTATTTCAAATATTTTAGTCCTTTATTAATTCAGAATAAGTTTTAAAGTTTTAAGCTGCAGTCTGATAAAAGAGAAATTTGATAAAATACAAAAAAAAAAAAAATTCAACACTTGCTTATTAAAGACTCTATGCACCATGATAGCAATAAAATATAATTTTGCAGCAACCTTTTAATGAAGTAAATATCCCACTAAAACACACCAATTTCTTTGTAGATTCATTTCTTAACCATCTAAAATTACATTTCTGTCTTGTCAATAAAAAGTGACTAATGCAACTTATCTCCTTGTAACCAAGGGATAGTTAATGTGATGAGCTTAATATGTAAATACCATATGTTCCGAAAAGAAAATTATATAATTTGAAAAATTAAGACAAACTATGAATACATTGTCCAACAAATATAGTATGCTTTGCAAGTCTTGGACAAAAAAAAAAAGTATGATGGATTAGGCATCGTTTTGAGAAAGAAAATTATGTTTATTATTAGATAGTCAGGGTGGCGACAAAGTTCCGGAAAAAAAGTTCTCTAATTTCCCTGACAGATTTCTAAAAAATTCCCTGATTTTAGGGCAAACTTTTTTCCAATTTCCTCAATTTTCTTAGGTTTTCCAGATGTCTGGTCATCCTGATCAAATAGAACATGTATGCTAAAGAGATAATATGCAATTTTTAAAAAAAAAATAGTTTTGCTGGTAATGAAAAGTTTAAATTATTCAGTAACATTAAACTTCTAATGGCTTGCCACTACAAATCTCCATGTAAGTAGCGCCAAAATATGGATGAACGTGCCTTAAACAATACAAAATTTCCCCGATTCTCATGAAATTTTAAAAAGTTCCCTGACATTTCCCTGATTTCCAGGTTTTCCCGATTCTGTGGCCACTCTGATAGTGTTTTTTTTATTTATTATTATTACAAAAGCTACCAAAATAGAAATTATTTTCTTAGTTTTTAAAAAATTTAAAAACTGACCCTATTTTGATAAGTCTAATAATTTTCATAAATAGAATGTTTGAATATTATTTACAAATGTGTATTAAGTAATGTGTCTTAATATTTTGCTATAATCATAAGATTAAAGAAAACTTCTAGTATAAAGTGGATCAAATAAAGTTCTTAAAAAAAATCTATACTTCTAAAATATCTATAGCTCAACAATTCATGAAGGGGTTTAAAATAAAACTAACCAAAGAGGTATGTTAAAAATTGCATGTATTTATAACAAATTGTTTGTGATACGTATTTTGCTTCGTATTGTGTATTTTGTGTATACGTATTGTGTATTTTGCTTCAAACGCTACAGTCCATGAAGGCAAGAACGTTGTTACAAGGGTTTTGGAGTAACACCAATTTAAACTTAAGTAAAAGAAGATAATTTTTTTTTAAAAAGGGCTAATTTGAAGTTGTGCATGAAAATTTTGAGGCAGTTAAGTTGAAAATCAAATATTCATTCAAAGCTTGATTTATTCAGTTCAGGGGTGAAAACAGTCAAAATGTAAAAAAGAGGAAAATATATGCAGCATTTTTTTTTAACTAAAAAAATAGCTGAATAAGGATATAATTGTGTACTAATGTGTGTACAGAATAGTGGTGTATCCATACATTTTTCTGAGGGGGAGATTTAGGCAAGTGTGGTCTGATAAAGTTAACCTTTTAATTAGCAAAAAAATTGTGTACCACCTGGTCATCTCAGAGGAACGGTTTGGCTGGACCCAGAGTTGAAACCTTTTAGTGAAGTGTTAGCCACTAGGAGGCCAGCGGGGCCAGATTTGGCCCACTGGCACCACAGATGATTAAAACAAGTTAAATTTCACGGTATGAGCTGTTTTTTACACAATTGTAATTTATCCAAAATAGTATGTGTTAACTATGTAGAATAGTGTTGTCCACTATGTGCCTGAAGGAACTATATGAAGAAGCTTTCAGCAAGGTGGTTTTTACCGAGAATATAAACAGGAATAACTTAACAGAATCTCATTTGGACAATTTAATAACCCTTTGCAGGGCTTCCACTCACTCAGAAAGATTTGGAGCAGTTTTTGGAGCGTGTAAAATCAAGTTTTGGAGCAGGAAAAAATGCCTTTTGGAGCAAGTAAAACATGTTTAGTAGCAGGAAAATTGCCCATTGAAGCATGTAAAAGCAACTTTTGTAGCACAAAAAAAAAATTGTGGCAGAAAAATATATTTTGCAGGAGAAAACAAACAAACTTAGAAACAGTAATACCCGAGACGAATGTCACCAAATCAGTGTCGCAAATCTCGGTAATAGCTGCTATTATATTACCACAAACCTTGGCAAAAACGAATATAACACCAACGTAAATTATAGTACCTACCATACTATAGCAATCTCTAATATCGGCGCAAAATCCCAGTAATATCGTATTTTTTTAAGTCACCAAACATCGTCACAAATCTCGGCAGTAGCTGCTATTACATCAGTGTAAACTTCAGTGAAAATGACTTTGCGTAAATATCAGCGATAGCGCTTACAATACCGTCGAAAATCTAGACAGAAGATATAACGTAAGCTGAAAACTCAGCAGAAATGACCATCGCAAAAACGTATATATCGGCACAAATGTCGGTAATATTGACATTTTCTCGGTAACGTTTGTGCAAGATTCGGTAAAATCGGATGTTAAAAAAAGCGCAGCACTCTTTGAAAATGACCGTCACACCAACGAAAATATCAGCAATAGCAACGAATAAACCGGAGCAATTCTCAACAACAGCTCTAATATATCAGTGAAAGACTCGACGAAAATGACCATCACAATAATTTGCAATAATGTCTGCATCACAAATCATCGCCGTAGCATCGACATTTTCTTAGTAATATCGGGGTAAATTTCGGATATTGCAAAATCGAAGCACTCGGCAATAATTACCATCATACCAACGAAAATATCAGCAATAGCGTCGAATTAACTGGAGCAATTCTCAATACTACAGAGCTATTATATCGATGAAAGACTCAACGAAAATTACCGTCATAAAAACGTAAACTTGACAATTATGTCGCAAATCCGCTCAGAGAAAATGAATACCACACTAACGTAAATATCGGCGTTAGCGCCGAATATACCGGGATATTTCTCAACAATAGCGATATTACAGCGGTGAATAACATCGAATTTCGACAGGCAAAGAAAAGAAGAAAAAATATCCCGTTCTGGAGCAAATATGGCTAAAATAAAGCATTTAGAGCATATTTTTGTATTTGGTGCAGGTCTGAGACCCCTGCCTTTGAGTACATTTGACGACATAAAGGAAGAAATTTGGCAAAATAAATTAACTATTGAAATGGAAACGTTTAAATTATTGTATCCTTAATTAAAATTCTAATCATTCTGTTTAAGTTCAAACCAAACGACGAAAGCGATCTTCACACAAATCACAGACATAACAGCTATCACATCAGCACAAGCCTAGGCGAATGACACCAAAACGACAATTTGACAACAATTAAGCTGAAAATGTGTGTTTTAGAGCAGATATTAGAGCATCTCGAGGAGAAAATAAAGTCTTGAAACAGCATGGTTAATCGTGTTACTACTTGTTTAATAATTAAAGTACGGCTAGTGATAGAAATAAAATTTTCGTACGAGTTCAGAATTATCGAGTCTTTACTTTTAAAAAGCAGCTTGACATTCAATTTAAAGTAAACGATAATTCAATCAATAACCCTTACAGCAAACTTCTTCCAGAAAAAATCATTGGATACACTTTGGAACAATAATTGACTGAAATTATATTTTAAACCCTGATAACAAATAACTCACCTTTTTTTGCTTTGGCTTTATCCGAGCTGACAGGTACTCCAATTCCTCATCCGAGACAAAGTGTTTATTATTATTTGGATAGTGAAATAAATAAAGGGAATCCGAGAGAGCTAGCGATAAAAACACATCCACCTGTAAAAAATTAATTTTTAACAAAAAACCACTTTGATAAACAACAAATATCTTTTTATAACATGGATCTAGTCTGGGTCATTCTACGAAAAATCAGGAATTTGATCTAATTTTTTAAAAAATTCTTCAACTTTTTTTTATATTTACTCTAAAGAAAGATATAATTAAGAGTAATAATACTATTATAGTGGTTGAGATAAAAAAAATAAGATTTTTTACTTTTTATAAATATAATAAAAAGTAGTGTCCACGGAAGTGACATGAGGTATAAAACCCTGATGAGAATTATTTAATGAAGTTGAATGTAAAATAAAAAGCCAGAAAATATAAGTAACATTACGTTTACAACTGAGTAAAAACTATCTAAATTAAAATGAGACCAAATATAATAATTTTAAGATGTATTTTTGATTTTCATAAGATTTTCCAAAACATTATGTTGACTATATTTATTTCTGAAAAATAACCTAAATAGTAGAGAATACAACTGTGTCGGGTATCACCTGATATCTTATTCTAATTATCTTATTTTTTTAGTTCTAATATAACAAATAATTAATTTTAGATTTCGAATCCTAAAAAGTTAGATGCAAAAAAAAAATATATATTTAGAAAGAAAAAGTTGTCTTATTTCACCTCTTAACTACTAACTTCAATAAAAATTAATAATAACCAAGAAGGTTAGTTGAATACCATTCACTTCGATAAAAGAGAAAAAAATTGTAGAAAAAAATAATTTTTAAAACATTTGCATAAAATTATACTTAAAAAATCAAATTTCCTAAACACGAACCTTAAAAAATGCCTATGTTGTTTATTGTTTTAAAATGCTTTTGCAATATATTAAGCTGTTTAATCTGTTTAGGAATATGCATAACAACAAAATTCATGTACCATTCCTTTTCACCCATGGACAACTAGTTCCAGGGGTGCCTATCTCCCCCCAAGGTTCATGACGCACCCCCCCCCCCACTCTACATTTACCAGATTTTAAAATTTCTAAATGTTTCGTACTAAAAGATGTTATCATTATATTGGTTATCAAAAGATTATGGATGAGATGAGGTCTTTTTTAGATACGCTGTTTATTTGGAATTCTTGCGACAAAATTTTGAAAGTCGAAAAAAACCCTATCCTAATTTCTTAAACAAAGGCTTACAAATTAAAACAACATCTGACCTGTATTGAACTGCCTTGTTGGCAGTACAAAATTTCGATAAATGTAGAAAATATAAAGTGTAACTTATATTGTCAGAACAAGATTTAAAACAATGTAAAAAAAATATGGATTCGTGCTTTTTATACTCCCTATTTTATTTTCCATTAAATCTATTTTAAAGTAATGTTCATTACTTTACTAAATCTTTTCAAAAGAAATGAAAATCTAAAATATTTGACTTTTATATATAAAACAAAGTTCTGAAAGTTATATACGAAATACACATGTATGATAAAGAATTATCGCCTATGGATAATGACAGTTTACTTACTCTACGTTTGGTTAAATATGATTTTATTAAGTGTGTGAGGACCATTTCTGCATTTGAAATAGATAAAATATACATAATTTTCTGAGCATAGAACCATCAAATTCTACAACTGTGTGTAAATCCTAAATTATTTTTACAATATATATTTTCTTAATAAAATACATATAACTTAGACGATCTAGTGTAAAATTCTCTACAAAAAAAGGTTCATGTGCGTCTTTATATGGATTTTAAACTATTTATCAAAATATAAAATTAATAAATAACTGTTAATTAATATTTCATTAATCTAATTAACGCAAAAAAACTAAATTTGAAAAAAAAATTAGGTAACCTTATACAACACTGAAAATAATCCAAAAGGGGTTCATACTCTAAACGACCTTCTTAAAAGAGAAAGTATTATATACCAGTAGGGTAGTATGCACATACAAGGCAGTAAGGGTGTTTATTAAAACCTTTAATTTTCCAAAATATTTTTTTAATTCCACAATAACCAATTTAAAATCCATTGTATATAATAGGCATAAAGTTTATCATATCCAGTGAATGTTGTTGCTTTTCTGTTTTTTAATAGCTGAGGAGTGATAGTGGGGAGTTGCATGCGTACTTCCTTTATTTAAAAGAGCCCGATTATAAAAATCAACGTTCTTACCCTAACATCTTGATAGTCCCAACACCGGACAATTTTTTAATGGAATCAACTGCTGGTTTGCCGATTTTAGATCATTCAAAAAACAAAATTTCTATACTCAATCATTTCTTAGAAAGGCAAGAGGTTCACAATCAAGATCCTTTCACTGGTGTTATAAAAATTACAAGCAAAAGAAAAAAAACTGAAAATGCTAGAATACAATTTTTGTTTTTCAAAAAATTTATTTACAAGGGTTTTGGTTCGCGTTTCATTAATAACCATTCAAATATGACATCTGAAAATCATCCATTACAAATAAACATCATTGGTTTAAGCTTTGGAGGACTCATAATTAGCCACAAACTCGTATTAGTTCAATTCTAATGAAGGATGTGTAAGAAAGAAGAAGCCTGTAAGACTTTAGTTTATTTCAAATATACGTCAGCGAGGACGAGGGATGGGGTCTGATTTATGTGTTGTATATTGGGTTGTTGATAAATACAGCAAAGCGAAGTTTCTAGTCAAGAGAGCGAACGCCGATCCTCATTCGTACACCCCTGGTTACAGCTAGAATTTTAACTGCGTCAAGATTCAAAAGTAGTTGGTAGCGATTTAAAATTTCGTATTCCCCCCCCCCCCCTCCCTTCGACGTTCATGTAATTGGGAGTACCTACTAGTATTCGACCTCTCAAAAAAATTATCGGATTCTTGCCCCTTTCCGAGAACTCAGACTCGATTTGAGACATTTCTAATTCTTTAAATTTTTATGTCTTTGTACACTTTATAGAAGAGTAGAGGGGTAAAGTTTGAGAGAAAGCAAAGCACCAAGAAGGCTGATGTCCCTCGCAACCCTGAGATGAGAGTGGAGAGGATACACCATGATTTAAGGATCAAACCTTAAATATATTTCTACATGATAAAATGTAGGACCCCCACCCTTACTGGTCACACTGATACTGTTACATGCTAAATGCTAGACCCCCCCCCCCCACAAGTTTTCAAAACACTGTTATAAATTAAAAGCACTCCCACCCCAGACCTTAATGATGTTAAACGGTAGACCCCTCCCCCCCCCCCCCCAAAAATAGAATTTTAAAGAAATTGTTACATACTAAATTGCCCCCTATTTTTAGAGATAGTACTATATATAATAATGGTACCCCCGCCTTCTCCCCTTAGATTTCAAAGATAGTGTCCCATATTAAATGGCAGCCCCACCCCCCTCATCTACAAAATATTAATGTTTTGTTTCATTTATCTTATTTTTTTATGATAAATCCTAAAACTTTCCATCTTCTTATCACCCCCCCCCCCCATCCCACACCTTCTCAAAAAAAAATTTAATTACGCACTTTGAGTCACAAAACACCCCTGTAGGCACCCCTGACTAGTTCCATGGATGGACGTGAGAAAACGATAATTTTTTTGCATGTGGTAAATTCTTCGTTAGATTTTATTTTATAATGTATGCAAAGCTATTTCATCACGTGTCACAAATTCCAACAATTATTTCATAAATTTAATGGATAATTTAAATTTTATTCAGTTAAAGAAATGTGACATCTTATCTCAAACATTTTTTTCCAAATTCCAAGAACTTGATAAAACCGTTCATAAATAACTTAGTCCCATAACGTTCATAAATAACAGCTTGTTCTTTGCATTTAAAAAAACCATCTGCTTACCACCTGATTTCTTTATCAAAACTAAGTATTTTTACCAACTACTACAAGAATTTAAAGACACTTTTTGGGGCATCCACGTATGTGACCTATTGCCTGGTTACAGGCATAAAACTTGAAATAAAGTTAACATAAAACTGAAACTGGACTAATAAGTGTTAGAAATGTGTTCTAGAGCATTTCCTTAACCTAAAAACGTAGTCTAAAGAATTTTAAGTTTGTTTAATTCATAAAATATTACCCTGGTAAAAGTCAAAATAATAAGTGGCGACGTTCCATGGATGTGACATTTCATTGTTTCAAGTAAAATTAAAATATTGGTTGGTTTCTATGCTCAACTACCTATTTTTATGCACAACGACAGCTAATCAGGCAGGGATCTACAGCTTAACACGGATTACGAACCACAACAAACACAGCACCTTTGGCATGCGAGGCCAGAGCGCTAACCCCACAGCCATCAGATGGGATTAAAATATTGTATTGCAATTCATTATATCTGTCATACTAAGGGTGTTTATACCTAAAACAGTATTTTTATTAGTACCTATACTTATTGCAACAAACACCAGTTACACAAATTTCTGATTTTCAGTATTATACCATCTGCAACTCAATTTCTTGAAACCTTTCCTCTTAACACCAAACTATAATATAAGACCTGGGATGAGCATTGAAAGAGAACACATGACGCAGAGTTCATCCTAGGCATTTTTCGAGGGACGTTAGCCTTACCTGCCCTTTTTCTATAAAAATAGCGCCCTTCTTGGCCTTTTTCTATACAAATAGCGCCCTTCCTGCCCTTTTTCAGAAAAAAATTTCGTTTTTTTTCCCCTCCCAACAGTACGCAATATGTGGATCACCCCTACTGAAATCGGCTGTCGCGCATGCGCATTCATGTTCAAACGCGCAACGAATATATCGGGGACTGAAACCATTGAGTAGATGTCTATATAACGTGCTTCATTAGTAGGTGGATTGTAGGGCGCCATCTTACAATTTCCCAAGTGCACATTAGTAAACTCCGATGGCCATTTCGTACGTGTTTTGATTAAGTGAATTTGGCTGGATTTTTACCATGCCTCCTTCAAAATAGTGAAGAAAGGAATTTGAAAGACTTGAATAACTTAGTTAAAGGTTTATAACTATCAAATGATGATTTTGTCAATGATTATCAAATGATTATTTGATGAAAATTTTACTTTGTATATTGCACTTTAATTTTAATAATTTTCTCAGTCTCATTTCAGCAGAATTAGGACTGAAGCATTTTATCAGTATTTTGATATCTTTTAAGTTTCTGAGCGAGTTTTTGATTCACAGATTTTTGCATTATAATTTTCTTCTTCAGAATATTGAAAATTATTTATCGTGGTAGAAAAGTATAACAATATTGAAATTGTGGTAGAAAACGCGTACTTCTGCAATTTGCCATAAAAGTGCCCTTGTAAACAGGAGGTGCCTCTTTTTTTTTGAAAATAGCACTCTGCCCTTTTTCATTTCTAGGATGAACTCAGCATGACGCCACTATGAATTAGGAGGAATACCTAGTAAAGATCATTTCCTATTCTCGTTATGCTACAATCTTCTGACCCAGCTCCTTCATGAACTACTGTGTATAAAATCTTGAAATTTGGCGAGTAGGTACTAAAATGATCACTTAATGAAATGACATAAATTAAAAAATAGCGACAATTATATTTTTATAAATTAAAATTAAAAAAAGCAAAAGACTATTGCAGGTGGAGTCACTGCATAGGCATTAACGTGATGATTTCATTTATAAAATATATTAAACACTACTTTTGAGTTTTTAATTTATGTCACTTCATTAAGTGATCACTTCCGTACCTACTTGCCAAATATTAAGGTTTTATACAAAACAGTTTCTAAATGAACTAGGTTAGAAGATTGCAACAAAGCGAGTATAAGGAATGATTCTTACAAGAAGTTACTCTTAATACAATTTTAAAGCTAACCAGGTATTTTCTCCGTTTTATTTCATCCTGACCATCCTGAAATTTTCAGGATTATTCACCAGACCTTGTAACGAACACATGAGCAGATGCACCTGTACTAATGTGCTGAATATAAAAAGTGTTTTCTGCCTTTTTTTTGTGTGGATAAATTCAGTTTTTTTACCAGATAGTTATCTGTTATTTGTTCAACATAATTGGTAAAGTTTAATGGTTATACCTGCACAGGAATATTCAAGAAGTTAATAAGTTAGTCAATAGCCTTATTTTCAGCTCATTTGCTGATACGACTTCAGTATTAAGTATTTTAAACTGAATTATCAATAATTTTGATTACAAAACTAGACTTTTTTCTTCTTTTTACTAATACAACTTTCAAAAGGTTTTAAAAACCTTTCTAAAGTTGATTTTTTTAAATTTGTTTCACAAGCACACTTCTTACAAAAAAACATTTGCTTGTTTATTATTGCGTAAAATTACTTTTTTGAAGTATAAAATTTGAAGTACATGCCTCATCTACTACTTCATCTTCTTCATTCATATCCTTCTCCGAGTCAGAATCTCTCATCGAAGAATCTTTTAGTCCTGAGGCAGAAGTATCCATTTTCCGAAAATAGGCAAGTCGCATACATAAAACTAAACTATCCTGCTAGAAATAATCATATCATTTACATCATCTTCGGTCCACGAGGACGAATAGCGAAAACATTCGCTGAAATAAAAAACAATGAAATAAATTGCCAGATTTTGAACTATGAATAAATTATATAACCCGAATGAAAAATATACACTTGACGTCACAATCTTTACAAATTGTATGAGATTCTATTGAGAGTAAAAAGGCTTAAATTAATTAATAAATAAAAATTATAGTATTTTAATGAATTTAAGGTAAAGAGAACCTTTTTCGGTTTTTTATAATGTCGAATTGCAAACGTTACTGGTTTGGAACACTAAGGATGCGTTCGTAAACGTAATTTTTTTTGGTCACGAAAACTGAGTAAACTAGAATCGGATTAAATCGTTAAGTCAGTTATCGGTGTATTTTACGAACGTCCAGTTAAGAAGATCGTCGTCTGCTACTTGTTTACATTTGTCATGAGTTTTGGAAGCGAGTTTTAAATATGCAAAAGTGTACTTTTACCGAAAAAATGAAGGAATTATTCTTTTTTTTTTACTGCCTCATGTTCAAATACATAATTCGCATGAAGATTATTTAATTTATATAAATTAAAATACTATTTTTTTGTATATAAATATCACCTATTACGATGTACAAAAATACTGATTACTTTTTAGAATATATCAAACTGTTTTAACATCATATAAATAAAAAATTTGTATTTAGAACTAAATTCAAAACTTGTTAAGTTTATGCACTATTGATGATTTAGTGTGAGTAAGCTAAAATATGTGTTACTGCATTGAATGATAAAGGATGAACACAAATAAAAATAAGATATTAAAATGAATGTTGAAACCATATTGCTACCACAAAAGAAAGATGATTTCAATCAAACTGAACTCAAGACATGAAATATTTCACTTTAAAAAGTTTGGAAAAGATTTTGCTATGCAGTAATAATCAGAAAGGGATAAAATTAAAAAAAAATTTAAAAATGGTCTTTAGCATATTAAAATTTCTGTTTGTAATATTTATTAGTACTTCTATAGCAGTATAGGACCCCCATTGGGGATTTTTTATGAGTTGAATTGGCGGTGTTGGTGCTTTTTTCAATTTCTGGGTATCCCTATATTGGTTGTTTGTTTGGATGAATTATCACACAATTAGGCAATTTTTATCTGGTACACATCTAATAGAAGAATACCAATATTATTTAATCTAAGCTGCATTTACCTTTTTTAAGAGTTTTGTTTGCACTCTACTTCCAATTTTTAATATTATTGTTGCTAATTGCTAATCTGGAATTTATTTTGTTTACATTGCACTTTCCATCTCTTTATATTATGCAAGTTACATACTCCACTGTCAACATCTTTGCCTTGACGCTTAATTTTAGTCGCAAAAGGAAAAAAAAAGTCGACAATGGGGTCCTATACAGCTTATGTGTTTTATTCTAATATTCAAGGTGATGGCAATAGTTAATTATGATTTTTCAAAGAGCGAGGACACCTGAATAGTGATCTTTTGGAGGCAAAACACTTCTATAATAGTGTGTGGACATTCTGTACAAAACACTAAAAAACATTTTGCTAGCCTGCCACTTAAAACCATGCCTTAAATCAAGGTAAACAAAGTGACAACTTCACCAATGTCAGTTGCATTAGTACATATCTTTTTAATTGTTCGCCTCAAAAAAATTCTTGGCTGCATAGAAGGGCTTTTTTTACTGTCACACCTTGGATTGTGTTTTTCAGCCTTTAATAATATGTTACAATTTACACTGTCAAATACCTCTGCTTGGCTGAAAAATAAAATTTAAAGGGGGAGGGGGAGCTCAAACCCAAATTTTTTTTAAGGCTATCGATATCTTGCCCAGAAATGATCTTTCACAGATACCGAAGACAACTATTTCCCATGCATCCACAAACAAGCTTATGTAGTGCTAGAATTGTTACCATGCATGAATAACAAATAATTAGTAAATTTAAATTTGTATGAGGAAGATAAAGGTAATGTTGTTACTTTTCTGTTAAAGGGGGCCGTTGGCAATATCCAAGTACAGCACGGATTCTACACCAAGAATTGTTTACATATAACTGCGCCAAATTATGGCAACCATAGGCAGTTCACTTGTTACTCAAAAATGGAAGAATCTGTACCGTACTTGGATATTGCCAACGGCCCTCTTTAGTGGAAAAGTACCATAATTTCAATAATTGAAACATTAAAAGAAAACTTTGATTTTCATTTTGAATTTATAATCTGGAACCTTAAAATTCAATTGGGTTATAAGTTATTTTAATATACCATCTACAATTGACATTTATGGAGTTGCAATAAACATTTGCAAAGGATTTTTTTTATTTTGTATCACATAGTTACAATTGGCCTTTAGTAATCCAAGTCTTTTGTAATTTTCTGAAAGCAGATTGTATTTTTTTAACCAATAATTTAGTATCTAAATCTTATCCAAATTTTTGAAAATTTTAATTTTTTTCTAATAAATTGTACATTTTAATTACAAACTAAAATCATGATTTGTATCATCTAACAAAGCAACACTATTATTCTACCATTTGTGTCTGCAACTTTATTATCTGCCTTTTTTCAGAATTGGCATGTTTAATTAAAGACTGTAGAAACATGTAAAAAGTGTATTTTAAAGCTTAAAAAATTGTTCTAAAATTTCATATTTACTACTTGGCATTCTTATTCACAAATGGTAACGAACAAAAGTGCAATATTTTGCTTATACTATTTCTAACAATGAAGGGCGGATACAGAGTTTTACTGGGGGGGGGGGGGGGCTGTTGAATAACTTATGTAAATTTTGTGGCTCTTAAGTTATACTACCATACCCATGGGATAACTTAACTTTGATTATACAGAATATGTTACAAAGAGGTAAAAAGTCTCAATAACATAAAGGCGACATAATGGTTGGCTACGTGTGAATTTACGACAATAAATTTGAGATGTCTACAACTATTTGATTCAAGTTAAATATGATAGACAGATCTAACAACAAATACGTATAAACATTTTGAAACTATAATTTGCTTTGATGTCTTTCTTTGTCCTCGGCTTATTTATCTCCATTTTTTGGGATGAGAACATTTATATTAAAAAAATATTCAGTGCAGATTTGTTAAATCTTGATTGATTTTATCCAAAGTCTGAGAGCAGCGCACGTTAAAACATGAGCAGTCCATGTAAAATGGAGTGAGCAATCGCTGCATCCACTAATGCTAACAATAATGGTATTTGTATTTCAAGTTTTTTTTTTAATATTAATTTAGAATTGTTCTATATAACTCATTATGATAGTTATTTACAAATTAACTATTTTAAGATTTTACATTGACGGACAAAACCCGAGTTGCTTTGCAGTTAATGTAATTTAAACAGTATTTTTTTTATTTTACACTTACTAATAGCGTACATAATTGCCTTTTTAAATCATCATTTTCCAACATGGACGTTATTTATTTAAAACAGGCTTTTGCAGAAAATTTTAAATTGTTTATCATACTAAATGCTGTCTAAAATAAAATTTGATATCACAAACAATTATTTTGTCTTATGTATCGCATGTTGACATAGCATGCGCATTTTCATTCATAGCATGCGCTTGTTCATTGTCAAAAAAAAAAAAACATTTTCAAAAAGTTAAAATTATGATCTGCATAGCTTAATTTAAACTATTTTTCATACATTTCCATTTGATTCAAATGTATATTGCCATATTTATTCTTTGAAATATTTGCTATTATATTTAATTAACATTAATCCGCCCATTTTCTTTTGAAACACAACAGCAATTGCATCAAATAGTCTGTTGGCCCACCTGATGGCTGTGTGGTTAACGCTCTGACCCCTTGCATGGTAAAGTTACTGGATTCGAACCCCGGATTAATCATGGTTGGTTGTTTTCAGATTATCTGGCGCCGTCAGCAACACGAGGGCTATAATGCGCCGAAACATTCGTCATTAGACAAGCCAACATACATTTACAAACACCCATGCCAACACAGGACTCGAACCCGCAACCTCGCGGTCTAGAAGCTAGCACGCTAACCACTATACCGTTTGGTAGGCGGATTAATCATGAATGTTCGTTATGGTTCTGAATCCACGTTAAGCTGTAAGCCTTGGCCTAATTAGCCATCATTGAGCGTAAAAATAGGTTGATTGTATAAACCAACCAATCCATATTGTTTGCAAGACTGTTTGGTGGGAATTTTCCAGGTTTTCTCAAATTGGAAACACGCAGAATGGCCTTAGTGAAGCCTCTGCACCGTAAAACATCAATCAAATCAAAACTTAAACATAGGAAAGTTTCCCCTTCATAGACTTATATGAAAGTATCCCCTTTTCACAGAAATAATTACCTGACAATGTTTCAATACAAAAGCCTTAAACTCTTGCGCCAGGCAATTTCTAACCTGATCAATCAACTGTTTTGAAACAGTCAATACAATTGCAAAACAAAAAATCTTTAAATACTTATAGCTGTGTATAAATACAGTACAATAAAAATTATTGCAAGCATTTCCTAATCGCAATTTGTATAAAAACACAAAAGAACTCGAATTAATAGCAGGCATGTAGCCAGATGACGAGCGATAAAATATTTCATAAAATTATTCTTTTACTTCATTATAAAACAGAGAACTCTCAATATTTTTTCTTTACCTTATTCGTTCTGTATACCATTCCACCACAACATTTAATAATTGTGATTATTATTTATGACTTCATAGTGTTTATTATATGCATAGAGTTGTAAATTACTTACGATTAATAAACACATGTTGAATAAATATTCTAATATTTTCTTTGCACATAATTATACACATCCACTCTTGAAAAAAATTCTGGCTATGCTCATGATCAATTACATAGAAGTAATAATAAAAAAGTGTTAGCTGTGTTGGAAAATGGATATTTTCATGAAATTAATTACATTCAAATTCCACACAAGCCATGTCCTACAACTTTAATACAAATTAAATTATGCTAAAAACCAGAACCTGTATTAAATGTATCTAATAGTATAACATTATAAAAAATTGAATCTGAAAGTTTTGTCTAATAAATGCATTTTTAACCTCATTTAAGATTTTAAGACATTTTCAAATCTTCAGTGTTTACAAAATTGAAATAAATTTAAAGAATCAAATGTAACTCAACATTAATTGAGTAGCAGCTTGTTTAAAGGAGTCAGCAAACATATTAAAATTTGTTCCAGGTTAATATATATAAAAGCAAACTTGGAATCAGTATCCGATATAATGTGCTCGATCTGTACAGAAATAATTTGCGTATAAAAATTTCCACTATATTTACGTTAGTTTCAACACAATAAAGAATTCAGTTTTAGTTACAAGATTTAAAAATATAGAATTAGCAGTATTATCGTAGTAATTTATTATCTAAAGGCTGAGGAAGTTTGTGTATATAAATGCAAATGATAAAAATATATGATAAACAACTATATTTTATTGGAACCAATTCTCAAAACTCGTGCAAATCAATAAAATTAAGAATAAACAATAACAAACTAATGTAATAATTTCCGCACCAAATCAAAACATTCGGAAACCCTACATATTTACAAGTCCAAACCCAAAACAAAGTATTTTCAGTGGGAAGGGAGGGGGGAAACACCAGCTCAAAGATACTATAATAACCCTTCGGGTTAAAGATGGCAAGCTTCCATAGAGATAATGTAAAATACTTGAGAGCACATGACGTCATTGCAGGGTTTCTACATTGGCAAGCTTATCGCTCTTTTTGGTTTCACTTGGCGATTACATTTTATGGTTTTCCAGAAATCTTTTATCCAAAAAAAAAGAACAAATCTGCCTAGCTCATTAAACTTTCACTTAAAAAATTTACACACCCAACCAAATTTTTGTTAATTTATATTTTTAACTAAAATAATTTAATACTTTTTCAAACAATATTAATATTATATTGAACAACTACAGCAAAAGTTCCATCCTGTAATGCAATACGAATCCTAATATTAGATTTTGGGGTTTTTACAGCATATTCCAATATTGGTGAACTTTTAGTAAGTTTTCGTAATAAATATGAACATCAAGAATTAACAAAATTACTAATTACAAAATTAATGAAACACATTCTAGAAGAAAATGATTTTGATAAAGTTTCCATGCATTCTTCGAAGCAGTACATTAGGAAACTAAAAAATATCTAGTTATTGAGTGCAAGAATTTAAAAATGACTTGCAACTACAAAAACCAATATCATTTAGCATGTACTAGTTTAGAAGAATTTGCTAACAGTTGACAATGATCATTTAGCTTTATTAATTCATAAAATAAAAATACCGCAATGGTAATTGAGATTGGCGTCAAATTTCAAAAAATCATAATAAACACATAATAATTGCGAGCATTTATGTAACTAACAAATGATCAACATTCTTTCAAGCGATGTCAAAGTAATAAAAAAAGAAAAGTACATGAAAAAAACAACTATATTTAACATATAAACAACCTGCTGAATGAGACGAAAAAATAAAAACAAACGATTAAGAACACTAACCATCAAGTTTCATCACAACCATCAACACTGCAAAAAATGTCCTGTTAAAATTCTCTTACGAAAATTCTATAATCTTCAGAACATTACCGAAATTTATTGTGCACAAAAGCGAACAATTTGAACAAACTTGAATAAATAATATATTACTTTGCAAAGTAGAATCCTCTATTTTTGTTCTGTTATTTAAATCTCCCACGGAATTCGACGAAATAAATCTGATGTTCTTATTTGTTTGTTTGAAAAGCACGATCGCCAAAGTAAGAACAAAGCTCTGCGCATGTCTGGAAATCGGAGCAATTTGGCGAAAGTTTTGTGCTCTCAACTATGAAAATCCGCGAGATGGCAGCACTTACGTATCGGCGAAGCTTGCCTTCTTATAGTTTTAAGTTCTTTGACCAGCTTAAACTAAATAAACCGAAAGTTAACCAGCTTCTACTAGAGTGACTATATGGAGAGAGTGGCGACAAGACACCTTATAATAGCGAGTGCGCATGCGCTAGAAGTCCCAAAATGTCCAACTTGTTTCGTTAGGGTTGCTATACGGAAACTTGCTATAAGAATTGGCGGGATATCGCTCGAAAAATGATTTACGCAATGTATGTGTACATTGTTACAGCTGTAAGAATCTTAAGAGTGATCGGCAGTCATTCCTTGGCCTATGCTCCTAATGTTAAATTTAAAAATCACTCTATCGAATTTGCTATTGCTCGGATCTTTTCCATATTTTTTTCTATAATAGATATGACTTGTTTCTCTTACGCTACGTAATTTTTTTTGTGATATTTGTTTTCCATTTTTTTAAATTTAATTTTAAACTTTTGCATTTTTTATTCATTTTGTTTATTAGCACTCCACCAAAATCATTCCACAGAATTTCCTATCGCACAGATCTTTACCCTATTTTTTTCTATAATATATATTACTTCGTTCTTTTATGCTACGTAATTTATTTATTGATATTCATTTTCAATTTTTTTAAATTTAATTTTAAACTTTGATATTTTTTGCTCATTTAGTTCCCTAGCTATAACCAGATGGCGTCACTAGCACCATTATCTCCTGGATCACTTCAGAAGTGGTTTATTTTCGACTAATTCCTTAATTTTGGGCTAATTATTCCCAATTCTTTAGTGTTAATAAATTCATCTATTACTATTTAAACATATCTTAACAATATTTCTTTGATCAAACCTATATTTAGTTAGATTCTTGGGTTTTTCCATGGCAAAACGAAGATCGTTGTTCAGAATATAGCTACCCTATAGGAGGATAAGTCAAGAAACACAAGTCCCAAGATGCCCTTACCCACCCTGTGGCAATTGTCTGAAGCGTGAAGCTCTTGACAATTGGCTTTTGTGGACAGCAGTGGTTGATTTACATGGTCAGCAAAAGGGGTACATAGTGAAGAGATGGTCCCCATTTGACCCCAAAGGTCACACTGACAAGAAGTTAATTGCATTTTATTGCCCGGGGAGGGGCAGAAACCTAGTCGAGAGCGCATTTCACGTTTCTAACGTTTTTCACCGGGCCCGATCCTACCTTCTGGAAATGTCACGAACGGGATCTGACAACAGGCAGCAATCGCCATTAGTACTTGTTATAGTAGCACATTGACCCCTATTTCCCCCACACTATTTCTTAGAAAGGGGAAGTGATCCTCCTTCCCCTCACCATTCGGACACTTGATGGAAATAGGGGAAACAAACCGCTTCGGGGTGGTGGGGTTTACCATACCATGATGTTAATCGCCCAAGTGAAAATCAGTGCCATCTATGAGGAAAAGGTGCAAATGACATTGGTGCCAATCTGCCTTAAGAATATAATGAACTATATTATTTTACATTATATTTTCTTTCACTATAATTTTATTATACTTTTTAATTATTACATAATTTAAATAAAAGCAGATTATGTATTATAAGTTCACATAAATTTAAGCAGATTATTTTTGCTATAAAAATAATTTTTATATAGGAAGAATGCAGCTTTCTGTGTCTAATTTACTTTTACATTTTTGCAGTGTATTTTAAAAAAAGAAACTTAATTTTGTATTACCATTAGCAGTTTCTTGTACATTAAAAAAGTAATTTTGCAATTGTAATATATATTAATTATCACAATTGTTATAAAGTTTTATTATTAACTTTTCTGTTGCTACTAAACTAAGTTTTACTGGAAATTATTTTTATCAAAGCAAAAGATTTATTCACTAATAAACTTTTATTTAATTTCAAAATTATTTATTAATATATACATTTCTTAAGGATATAATTAACTATCCCAATTTAAATTATGAAATTTTCTTTCACCATAATTTTTTTATACTTCTTATAATTATTACATAATTTAAGTAAATGCAGATTAAGTATTATAGGTTCACATAAATTTAAGCAGATATTAAAAATAATTTTAATAAAGGAAGAATTCAGCTTTCTGTGTCTAATTTACTTTTTTGTAGTGTATTTTAAAAAAAGAAACTAAATATTTTATTACCAAATAGCATCAGTTTCTTGTATATTAACAAAGTAATTTTACAATTGTAATTCATATTAATTAGCATAATTATAAAAAAGTTTATTAACTTTTCTGTTGCTACTAAACTAAGTTTTGCTGGAAATTATGGTTATCAAAGTAACAGATTAATCCACTAATAAACTTTTATTACATTTAAAAAAAATTTATAAATATAAACATAATAATTCTGCTATTTTTTTGCTTAACTTTAATTCCCTTAAATAAATCTATTATTCTTTCTAAAACTTGTATTGTTTCCTTATAAATTTTTGGTTTCGTTTTACTCAATGCCATGAGTAGCTTCGTCAGGGGGTGACTACCGTAATCAACGCCAAAATACGAGAATTTGTCTGTATATGATATGACAAAAGCCTAAATAACATATTGTTATCCCAATTAAATCCATTTTAATACTAAAGAACAAGACAAGAGTTCAAAAGATAATTTATCATGTTAATCCTTTTTAAAATAAGCTGTTATATAAAAAAAAAACTGAATTAGAAATACTAAAAAATCCCGATATAAACTTAAGTATCTGCATTGTTAAATATATGAATTTTAAAGGTAACTGAACGTATATGCTGGAATGTATCTACATGGTTCTTGGCGCCATTTAAGTCGCCAATATGCGCCAAAGTTCGCAAAACAGCCGGTGTCCGAGATAAATGTTTCCAATTAAAAGAATTGCAACAAATATACAAAAATAACTCGATATATTCATACATTAGACATTTCTACATTGAAATATATTCAAAAAATAGTATTTAAGTAACTTTATATCAGCGATACTTGGGATTTAAAACCAGCTTCTTCGTCGCTCTATGTATTTGCAATGGAGTGAAAACTGAAAACCCCCTCAGGCGGTCATTTTCGACAGGCTACCAATCACCGCGTCGATCCTTGTCGTCACTCTCCCCATATAGTCACTCTAGCTTCTACCTTCGTTAAGAAAGTTCGATAACCAACTAAACCAGTTTTAAAAAATCGAGTTTACGAACGGACAGTTACAAAACCAGTTAAGATTACGAACGCTTAGTTACACGGTTTTGCCTCAGGCTACATAACTAACTTTTCCAAATCGAGTTTAGCCGACCAAACGGTATAGTGGTTAGCGTGCTGGCTTCTAGACCGCGAGGTTGCGGGTTCGAGTCCCGTATTTGGCATGGGTGTTTGTAAATGTATGTTGGCTTGTCTAATGACGAAAGTTTCGGCGCATTATAGCCCTCGTGTTGCTGACGGCGCCAGATAATCTGAATACAACCAACCAACCAGATCGAGTTTACGAACGCACCCTAAACTTTCCGGGCGTCCGGGGTTTGTTTATTTTTAACCCGCTAGGACCTGAACTATAGTGGAAAAAGGGCAGTGGGAAACAAGCTCACTGGGCATTCTTTTTATGAAAAAAGGAAGTCAATCGAATGGCCTTGACATGTCAGTTGAAATAAATAAAACATTTTAGGAAATGAAGGAAAAGGCTGACTTTTCAAAACGATTTCTAAATATTTTTTAAAACTTATCTAATCTGAACCTTGAAAAATCTGAATTATTATGTAAGTACCAATATTTTGTTCAGCGCCCTTGATCAGTGTCATAAATAGGAAAATAAATTTTAATAATTCTTAATTAATTTAAATAACTCCAATAATCATCGATAGGGTACTCCATCTGTTATGTTGTGCCTATTTTAATTTGTTTTCTTCGGGTCCTGTCTTTTTTAGGAATAAAATTGAATGGGATTTTAAGTGATTTACCTAATATTCAAGTTCCTGTAAGAAGCATTTGATCTATTAATAAGCATTCAATTAGAGGTACAATTAGCATGAAAATATGTATTACCAAACATAATACCTACAACTAAAGCAAACAGATATTTACATATGGTGTGGAATTTCTTATAAGCCCCTTTAAAATTACTGGAAGGAAAAGTGCTAAAATGTCTTTGGTTCTGAATAATACTAGCCATTAAATAATAATAACAACATGCTTTTATTTCACTCTCCTCTGGAATGCCAAAAAATACATCTTCTTCTCCCAGTGTTACCAATCTATTGTTGCACAAATTGTCTGTATATATTGTAAATAGTGACGTATTATTTCAAAATTCTATTGTAATTTATTTTTATCCTATTTTATTTAGTAATTAATAGCGATTATACAAGTTAGAAAAAGGTGGCAACACCTAAAGTAATCGAGAAGTTTCGAGATATTTCGTTTCCGATAAATTGGCTGGAAATTTCGAGAATGTCTCACGCGCTTATATATAAAGGACTAGAGAACGGGAAAGTTTTCAGATGTACTTCGGATTTCGTTGAAAGCTGATCGCTTTGTTGACCTATTGGAGTGCGCTTGTATAATCGCTGAATTCGAAGTTATTTTTGTTGAAGCTTGTGTTGAAGCTTGAGAGTAGTTAAACTGTTGCCTGTGAATAGATTTTTGTGAGTTTTCTGAAGAGAGAATAAATACTTTTAAACCGTGAAAACTGTGCCATCATTGCCTCAGCGGAAAAATTCATAACAGTGGTGTCAGAAGTGGGGTCTCGTAATTTTGAATGCCGACAACTAGAGGAATGATGGAAGACCAAATGAAGCAGTTGATGGAAATGATTGCTGGAATGAAGGCCCAACAAGAATGCACTGCCGCCGAAATGAAAGCCTGCCAAGAAACCACCGCAGCCGAACTTTCCGCTACGATTGCCGCCGGTCAAGCCCGCCAAGAAACGACGAATGCCGAACTCGCCGCCGCCATTGCCGCCAGTCAAGAAGCAACATCATCAGACATTAAAGCTTTACAAGAAGCGACATCATTAGATACTAAAGCTTTAGCATCCAAGCAAGAATCATCTTCTGCGTCCGTTGATAGATTTATAGAGCGCACAGAGAGTGTTCTTCAATCAATGAAGGCGGATATTTTGGATGTCAGAGAAGATCTTAAGACAGTGAGAAATGAAGTTGAAGAAAAAGTTTCCACCGTGCAAGAAAAAGTTTCCACCGTGCAAGAAAAAGTTTCCACCGTGCAAGAAAAAGTTTCCACCGTGCAAGAAAAAGTTTCCACCATGCAAGAAAAAGTTTCCACCTTAAAGGAAGAGCAAGACAAATTCATTGACGTTGTAGAAGAAAGGTTGCGAAAAATGGAAACGCGTGAAGCTGTGGCCATAGCGTCACCTAATTGGGATAACGCTTCCATCCCCTTTATGGCGCCGCGCTCTAACATCAAAGTGGCCACTTTTGATGGGAGGTCGTCTTGGCGCGTTTATCAAACGCAGTTTGAAATGATTGCTTCTGCGAATGGTTGGGACGATACTTCGAAAGCATTCCATCTCGCGGCATCTCTTCGAGGTGAAGCTGCTGACATCTTACAAACACTACCTGAAGAGAAGCGGGGAGAATTCGTGGCGCTGGCGAGTGCGTTGGAGCTAAGGTTTGGTGAGCAGCATCTTAAGGATTACAACAGACTGCAACTGAAAGTGAGACAGCAGAAGGCCAATGAAACTCTTCAAGAATTGGCGTCGGATATAGAAAGACTGTCGCTCCTCGCTTTCCCTGACTGTCCCCCGGATGTACGAGACGATCTTTCTCTGCAGTATTTCATCGACGCTATTCAAGATCCCGATGTGCAGCAGGCGGTAAGGTTATCCCAAAACAAAAACCTGAAGTCGGCCCTCGTGTACGCCATGAGAGTGGAAGCCGCGCAGCTAGCTTCTGGAAAAGACCGACGATATGTGCGTGGTGCATTAGCCGAGGATTCTTCTGACTTTGTCACCAGTAAGCTTCGAGAACTGGAAAGCAAAATTGATAGAATGATGAGAAGCTATCCCGGAGCCAGGGATCGAAGGACCAGAGTCGTTTGCTGGCACTGCAAACGAGAAGGGCATCTACGACGAAACTGCCTTGATTTGAAAAAGAGAAGGGATAACACTACCACGGATTCTCCACAACTGAATCTAAGAAGATGTCATCTCGCAGGGCAGAAGCTGCAATGTAGAACAGGTGAAGCCCCAACCAGTCGTTTCCACGTTTCATCCCGACAAGGAGGAAACCAGGGTTTATTCGTGAAGGGGGAGATCAACGGAACTCCATGTCGTCTAATCGTCGATTCGGGAGCGAACGTTACGATCGTAAGGACGGACGTGGCTCGTCGCCTGAACAGCCGACTCCTCTACACAGCGCCCTCTGTTTCTCTACAAACTGTGTCTGGTGGTAATATCTCTGTTCATGGGAAATTGCAAGTGGACATTGCCCTTGGATTTAACACCTACAAGCACACCGTTTATGTTGCCGAAATTGTAGATCCGTGCATTCTCGGACTAGACTTTTTGAAGAAAAATGGAATTACGCTGAATTTTGAGAAAAGCAAGCTGCAAACATGGAGAGGCGAAGTTCATTTGCACGATCTAGACACGAAAGAGCTGTGCGTATATCGGATTGTAGCTCATGAAGACAATGTCATAGAGAATGCTGAAGAGTCCACATCTATGGAAAGTACCTCTCCAGCCTCGGAGAGAGAACCGAAGAAAGCGACGTTGATGAAACCCTCCCAGGAAGTGGTTCATGTGGAAATGGACAAAGTTAGTGACGAGGGAATCGACATCCGTACTCCTGTTACAAGCATCGAACGGAGGTCCCGGGATCTATCAGCTGCACCCGCGGATGATTCGGACGCAATCTCAAAATCATATAACCAGCAAGATGGGGATCAGAAACTTTCACCGCTTCTGTTGGCATACGGGAGTGCAACTCACGAGACCACCGGATTTTCTCCATCTCTAACGATGTGTGGAAGAGACCTTAGGCTCCCCAGCAACCTCCTCTTTGGACAACCAAAGGACACTCCTTCCTCGCCTGTCCAGTATCTAGATGATCTGCAGGCACGTTTGGAAGCCGTACATCGGTTCGCCAGAGAGAGAAACAACATCTTGACGGAGCGCATGAAGATCCGGTACTATGCCAAGGCCATGGACCGTTCATTCCAGGAAGGTGACAAACGTCGGAAAGGACTCTCCCCTAAGCTCCAGACGAACTGGGAAGGGCCGTATGGGATCCTCAAGAAGATCAACGACGTCGTGGTGAGAATTCAACGGACACCTTCCTGTAAACCTAGAGTTGTACACTACAATAGGCTAGCCCCATATTATGGTAGAAGTCATTGAATGGCTTAAGGACTTCACTGCCCGGGACGTGCAGTCTTTAAGAAGGGGGAAATGTTGCACAAATTGTCTGTATATATTGTAAATAGTGACGTATTATTTCAAAATTCTATTGTAATTTATTTTTATCCTATTTTATTTAGTAATTAATAGCGATTATACAAGTTAGAAAAAGGTGGCAACACCTAAAGTAATCGAGAAGTTTCGAGATATTTCGTTTCCGATAAATTGGCTGGAAATTTCGAGAATGTCTCACGCGCTTGTATATAAAGGACTAGAGAACGGGAAAGTTTTCAGATGTACTTCGGATTTCGTTGAAAGCTGATCGCTTTGTTGACCTATTGGAGTGCGCTTGTATAATCGCTGAATTCGAAGTTATTTTTGTTGAAGCTTGTGTTGAAGCTTGAGAGTAGTTAAACTGTTGCCTGTGAATAGATTTTTGTGAGTTTTCTGAAGAGAGAATAAATACTTTTAAACCGTGAAAACTGTGCCATCATTGCCTCAGCGGAAAAATTCATAACACTATGTTTACATAATAGCGCTTACTTAAATTGCTGATGTCGCATATGGAGCGGCCTTTAAAGAAAATTTGCAACGCTACACACCGTGTACGTAGGAACTAACTAAACATGCACAAGATGTCACAAATCGATTCGGATGCCAGAAGTCGGGGACATGGTGTTGATCTTTTCGATTGAGAACCGTGTTACATTTAAGGCTTGCATTTTTTTTTTTTTTTTCCTTTCTTTTTTTTTCTATTTGTCTTATATTTTAATAAATTTCCTTTGGTCGGTATATCAAAGCAGAAAAACAAAAAGGCGAGCTTTATTTTGTCAATTTATAAAAATCATTAAATGTTAACGCTGTTCTCATTTATTGTGCAAATAAAGCCCATAATACGTGCAGCGATACTTGAGCACTAAAAAAGTTAGCGTTTGACACCATAGTGTGCTATATTTGTTATTGAATAATCCATCGAGTCAAAACTTTTTCTATTTCATAAATTTGATTTTTAGCGTTTTTATCTTGACATTCTATGTGTTGGAAACTCAGATCTGGTGTGTTGGGAATGGTACCTGATAAAAAATTAAATTGTTTAGTTAGTGAAATTTTAAAATATTCATCGTTTGAAAAAGGTCCAGAGTACCAAATCTCGACACGTCCTTGAAATACAACTGTACCAATTTTCGTAGCCTATTTTATAGATCAATGTATGTTTGTGCTCAGGATTCCCTACTTTTCGAAAAAGACATTCATTTTAATTCAAATTTTACATTCATCTTAGTTTTTTTATTACTTCTTATCAAAAAGTTACATTACAGAAATTACAGATTTTAACGATTGGTTCATGGCTCATTTCCCTCTTTTAATATGTTTCTAATTATAAAATAAACTAAATAAACACAATTACTCTTGAGCAGTATTAATTAAATAAAATATTGCATAGGCGCGAAAAAATTCAAAGTTATCAAATGACCATTTCATATCCCTTTTCCTATATTTGTCTTCTATAAAAACTTTAAAAAAAAAAAAAAATACTTGAAATTTTTTTTCCATAAGTTATATTAACTTCTTCTTTACATATTTGATGTAATTTCAGAAGTAAAATTTTGGTTTCATTATAGCACGGATGTACCAGAAAGGCTATATTTGGCCAAAACGCTATAAATAGGCTTGAAATATTTCAAGAATAATCAGAATGATTGAAAGGCAGAGTTTCTGGAGGTCTATTGACGAACAACTTCATCACATTCGCAAAGTAAATGATATAAAACCCAGAAAATCCATCTATGCCACCCAACATGGGAATATCTGCCTAATTGCTGTTACATCTTTTTTTTTTTTTTTTTCTTTTTTTTTTATAAATCATATTTTGTAGATCACCCATGTAGGGAATCTAACCGTAGTCTCTTTGCCTTCCACCTCCGAGCCATGAGTTCTTCTTCGTCATTGGCATGACAGCCCAGGTGGGCTTTGGAGTGGCTTCTTATAGGTCACGATCCTGGCCTTCCTCAAAAGTCCTTCCCATGCTTTCCTTCCCATTGCAATCGAATTCCAGTTCTTCACTTTTATCCTTTTCAAGACAATCACTCCACTTGAGTTTGGGTCTACCTCTAATGCTAAATCTCTCTCTTTCTCTCTCTCGCTCTCTCTCCCCAATCAATCTAAACTGGTGATCTTCCTCCGAACAGCAGCCGAGTGTTCCTGAAACACGTTTTGGCTGCGACGTACGTATGGTAACCGATGAGAACACAACAGAACCTTCTCCTCCACGTAATGTGTAGCGAGACAGCCATGTGTTTATAGTTTCTTTTTAAGTTAAAAATAATCTCTGTTTGGCATTTTTGTAAGATAATGGTATCATCTGAAGACTAAAGAGTTGTTTTATTATTTTGAAATACTAATTTATTATGTAAAAAAAAAAAATAATAATAATAATATTTGAAATTCATTATCTAAAATATCGTGTTTTTGTCACATGAAACTTCATTTAAACAGTGATAACTGAAGTTTGATATAATCTTTTTGAAAAATGATTTGAGAATTAAAGTCTGCATTAACTATTAGATGCTTTGAACATTCATTCAAATAGATTGGAAAGAAAAACGAGTTTTGCTAGATTTTTAAATACAAAAGTTTCTAGAAATTTTTTAATTATTTCTGCTTCCAATGTTAAAAAAAATTGGATTAAAATTACTATACATTCTAGAAACTAGATGGAGGTTCATAACATTAAGAATGATATTACGAACAATTTCAAGCCATAATTTATTTTCTTGGTCCCGTAAAACTCAAGTAATTATACTAATAATAACGAGTTAAATGTTAATTAGTTGATTTTCGAATAAAACTGAAATTTTTTCATGTAAACAACATTGCTAATTATTTACTTTTAAGTGCACAAAATATCCGGTTTTTTTAATTTTAATTAAATAAAAAAAAAACTTTAAGTGTGTTTTTACATGATTGTGGAAAGTGTGTGTGTGGATGGGGGAGAATCACATGTTTCCGGTTGTACTAACATTTTCGATATGAATCAGTCAATATAGATTGGTAAAAAAAAAACACTTATCAATGTAATATACACAAATTCACACTGCGAAAAAATTAATTGCAGTAGTTTTCTGGATGTTTGAAACATTTTGAACACTTTAAATAAATTTTTATTGAAACTTTAAAATACAAATTTTTATACAAATTCGAAAAAAATTAGACTTCAACTCTATGCGCTTTCATATTGTTAAAAAGAAAAACTTATTATACTCATCTTTCCTTTATCTAGAAGTTGAAAATAACATGGAAATTTACAGAAAATGTTGCCACATGTGTCAAAAGAAGAAAAAAATGTTTCATTTCTTCAAATGACTTTCCTTGAAATGGAATATAACCAATTATTTTTCAAGTATTAGTGTGGCCCAAATGAAAAGTGGACAGAGTACAGCGCCACCACTTCCCTTACCATGATCATTGTTCCTTGTAGAGTTAATAGTGGCGCTGCACGTGTTCACTTTTCATTTCGACCACTAATATTTTTTTGCAGGAACCTCGTGAAATGTAAGGTTTTTAACTTTGCTTTTTCCCTCCTTGTTAAATGTTTCAGAACAATACTCCCTTTTAGATAAAACATAGTATCAGACAAGAGATATAAAACATATGCTATTCAAGATAGTACTATAAAACAAGCAATCTTAGTTTAGCCATAGCGATATCTAGCGACCGCTAGATTCCAAAGCATCCATAAAAAAATCACCCATCTGACTCGCTTGTAGCCAGAATGTTCATGATCACCTTGGAATGTGTCATTTATACATACACTCTTGAGTAAACTATGCAAAAGTAAGTTTGAAAACTAACATGTAGACAGTGCTCCGAAAAAAAAAATGAAATTTAACGCTGTAAAATATAAAATAATTATGAGCATACAGAAATGAGCATTTTTTATTATTATTGACAAGGAGGCGAAGGGGGGGGGGGGGGTAGAGAGATGAAGAATGCACAATATTTTGTTTTTTATTTTCCCCCCCTCCCCTTTCTTTAAATAAGAGTTAATCCTTTATTTTAAGTATTATCTAAATCAGCCGTAACTGGATAGAAAACTTTATAATTCAAATGTTCTGATCATCATAGAAAAGCATTCGAGTAAAATGAGGCGTTGAGCGCTAGAGCAAAGCATCCCACAATTTTATTTTTGTTATTTCTACCCCATTTTGTCGAAACCAGTGATGCCAGAACTGACCATATGTGATTTTTTATTGGTCAACCTGCCACTTAGTAACTTAATTCCGCATAGTTTCACCTTTAATTTCCGCATAGTTCATTGGGGGGAGCCACTGGTATAAAGAAATATGATGTTTAACAAATTGTATGATTGAGTAATGTAAATAGTTTGCGGAAAATTCAGCAGAAGGCAGTTTTATTTTTCAATTTATGGCTACCATCGGACCATCCCCAAATTAACTATTGTGAATTTAAATATGTTAATATATGTTCTAAAGTTAGGTGGTCATTTAATTACGAAATAATACTATGTATCAATTTTTAAAGATGGTTATATAATTTTTTTTTTTTTTTTTTTTTTTTTTTACAATCTACCAAAATTTAATAAATGTGTAAGAAAGTTTTGGTAAAGTGGCCCTACTCTGCCGTGTAAACACACTTTGTATTGTAGAATGCAGAGTACTGGGAACCTGAGAAGAGTAAAGTAGTTACGCACATTTAGGTATACTCCAGACTCCACTAACTTTTTCCTACAACAATTCACCATCATCTAATAGGGCGACATCTAGTGGTCTTAAATGGTAGCTAAAAATGAATTACATTGAATTTTGGATATTTTTTTCTTTGGTTAAAATGAAACTGTTAAGGAACGAAATTAGTGGATTAGTCCAAATTTGATATGAATAGGAAAGTTGAATATCAGTATTTATTCAAATTTCATCAATTGTAAAGAGTAATAAAAGCTGAATGAAAAAAAAAAGAAGAAAGAGAAAAAAAAAGAATTGAAAAATGATGAAAAAATACATTTTGTAATTACTTCAACTAACCCTTGGTAAAGCGCTTGGCCTTTTGTCTCGTGGTTATATTCGCGTAGGGGACAAATGTCCTCCAAATTCAAATTTTAGGGCATACCATTAAATTCGTGACCAAATATCAAAGTAAATTGGTATATTAATTAAACAAACATTATACTGTTCAGAATAAGGTAAAAATTTTTTAAATATTTTTTAATAACTTGAGAAAAAAAAAGTTAGAAAGCTCTGATCATGGGCTGTCATCTACTGAGAAATTTATCATGGGGACAGTTATCAACCGCGCGACATATATTGTCAACAACTTATTTTAATAAAGTTTGACATCCACTCGTTGTCTGTGCTTAAATGCTTTCTTATTGATACATGAAAGAATTAAATTTTTAGTATTTATCCCATTTTCTTTCCATTTATCCTGAACCTGTTTTTTCTGCAGAAATAGTGGACAACAAAACAATGGATTCTTAGCTATTAGTTGATAACAAAATTGATTAAATCTACATAAAATTGAATTGTATTAAATCAAAAAGAATTAATTTCGTCCATAGAATGTATGGATAAATTCAAGCTTTAGCTATGTAATGATTTTTCCTTTTAAAATTTATTTAATTTTCTCTTTAATTGAAAATTTATAAACAAATTATATACTATCACAATCAATAACCGGCAATTTTACTCCAATAGACTAAAAGTATTTTTTCAAAGAATTTGGATACAGTGAAAAATCGGGTTTAGTGGATTTGTTGGATCCGCAGATGGTTCACTATTGCGGGGTCAGACTTAGTACTCAATTTAATTCAAATATTCCATTGACAACAAATTAATTGCCTTTTAAAAAAAAAACTATATCACCAGTAAAAAAATTTGCTATATCTTTTTATAACAGAAGCCTAGCAATTTCCAGATAATTCGATGACACGATGCGTTACGTTACTAAAACGCTACCAAACCAAGCTTTCATTTGGTTTAGTAGCGTATGTCATATCATATACATTATTCAAACGCATCAGGTGTTAAAGATGTTGTGTACGGAACAGGGTTGTCATGTTGGCCTTTCTTATAGAAGCGCCTGGCCTTAAGAATTTACATCTGGCATTTTCTTTAATTTAGCCTTTTTTCCCCACAATTTCCGAAGTCAGAAAAAAATGCAATTAAAACAAACTTTCCCTTTTTTTTTTTTTTTTTTTCAAACTTTTTGAGTGAGAAGATAAGCTTTTCTTCTGAAGTTAAGTGCGACACCCGATACCTTCTTTAATCTCGTTTTTTGGCCTCAGGAGCTGATCTGTGACGACCGTAGTTGACAAGAAGAGGGGTAGGGGGTCGAATGATTTTCCGAATACAGGATGTAAACGAGGCTCTAGGCAGAATAACCACAGGTTCTTTTTGAGGGGAAAGGGCGATATCAATTAAGATAAGTGATAGAGGGACTGGGTTTCCAAGAATCTTGTCCCAAAAGGGATAGTGAAATTAGTCGTTCTGTCTTGCCTCTTGCCAACGCACCTCAAAATGCTCTAAGCAATGCGACTGCCATCTGCCACCCATATAAATCCAAGCATGGTGGTCCGTCCTAAAGTGGATGATTATTGTGATTGCTGTAGAGTAGAAAAAGTTTAATTCGGTTAGATTAGTGAAATTTAGGTTTTTCTAAATAACTTTTAAGAATGGATTCATCATACATCTTTATGAACAAATAATTCAGAGAGAAAATTTACATTTAAAAAGTAAACTTCGATCAATCATAATACGTATAACATATATATGCGCTTTGTAAAATAGTGAAAATTCAATTAAATGTCCAGTTTCGATGTTTATAGTTCAACAACTTCTACTAAAATATCTAATTTTCATTCTAATAATAAAATGAGTTTTTTTAAATAATATTTAGGAATCCAGTTCCGTATTATGACGAGAATTTTGTAAAGCTCCACAATTCACGTTTTCTAAATATTCATTCGTATAAAAATCAAATTTATGTAACAATTTAATGTTTTATTTGGATTTGATGTTATTTGCATACTCATCAGATGTCTCTTTTCTACCTAAATAGAGACAAAAGAGTATTGTTTATTGTACCTCAACTGAGAAAGAAGAGGGGGAAAAAAAAAAAGGAAAAAAATGAAACTGAAGAAAAAAAAAATGTAAAAATATTTTAAAATTTCAAGCATTTTTTTTTAAAGTTACACTTTAAATATTTGAAAAAATTTCTAATATTTTTCTTTAAACTGTTTGGTAACTAAATAATCTACTGAAAATATACATTTTGTGACAAATAGGTATCTAGAAAAATTATTAATTTGTATGCTCCTCTTAATGATGATAGAGATAGCGCAAAATTTTGGCCCTCCCTCTCCCCACCCGTTTCCCTTTAACCTATGCATTCATGTATTTCACATTATTAACAAGGAGTTCAAATAGCACACTCACAAATTCCGTGGGTTAGTTGTTCCATTGTACCTTGTATGGAAAGTATTCATAGTTTTCTATGTTCAACGAATTATGTGTCTAAAGGAGGGATATATTTTTAAATATATATATATATATTTTTTTTTTTTTTTTTTTTTTTTTTTTTTTTGTGTGCATTTATGTGATACCAAACATAAATGTTTTAAACAAAAAATGTTCTTGAACAATTTTTAAAATTAAAAAATAATTAAATTTTTAATTAAAAAATTTAAATTTTAAAATGTTTGCTGTTAAGGACGATCAAAGAGAAATCTTAGTGAATCTAGAGTACTATTTTTTAAACCTTTGTCATACAGAACACTAAAATCATGCATTTTCCCCATTTGGCATCAATTTATCGATGACGTCACAGTTTGGCCTTATTTGGCTTTATTTTTAGATTAATTTGGCATTATTTTACCTTTTTCATCTGGCAACCCTGCGCTAGGTAACACCAAAGAACTTAAAACTATAAGAAGGCAAGCTTCGCCGATACGTAAGTGCTGCCATCTCGCGGATTTTCAGAGTTGAGAGCACAAAACTTTCGCCAAATTGCTCCGATTTCCAGACATGCGCAGAGCTTTGTTCTTACTTTGGCGATCGTGCATTTTAAACAAACAAATAAGAACATCAGATTTATTTCGTCGAATTCGTGGGAGATTTAAATAGCAGAACAAAAATGGAGGATTCTACTTTGCAAAGTAACATATTATTTATTCAAGTTTGTTCAAATTGTTCGCTTTGGTGCACAATAAATTTCGGTAATGTTCTGAAGATCATAGAATTTTCGCAAGAGAATTTTAACAGGACATTTTTTGCAGTGTTGATGGTTGTGATGAAACTTGATGGTTAGTGTTCTTAATCGTTTGTTTTTATTTTTTCGTCTCATTCAGCAGGCTAGTTTTTATGTTAAATATAGTTGTTTTTTTATGAACTTTTCTTTTTGTATTACTTTGACATCGCTTGAAAGAATGTTTATCATTTGTTAGTTGCATAAAGGCACGCAATTATTATGTGTTTATTATGATTTTTTGAAATTTGACGCAAATCTCAATTACCATTGCGGTTTTTTATTTTATGAATTAATAAAGCTAAATGATTATTGTCAACTGTTAGTAAATTCTTCTAAACTAGTACATGCTAAATGATATTGGTTTTTGTAGTTGCAAGTCATTTTTAAATTCTTGCACTCAATAACTAGATATTTTTTAGTTTCCTAATGTACTGCTTCGAAGAATGTATGGAAATTTTATCGAAATAATTTTCTTCTAGAATGTGTTTCAATAATTTTGTAATTAGTAATTTTGTTAATTCTTGATGTTCATATTTATTACGAAAACTTACTAAAAGTTCACCAATATTGGAATATGCTGTAAAAACCCCAAATCTAATATTAGGATTCGTATTGCATTACAAGATAGAACTTGCTGTAGTGGTTCAATATAATATTAATATTGTTTAAAAAAGTATTCAATTATCTTAGCTAAAAATATAATTAACGTAAATTTGGTTGAATGTGTAAATATGTCAAGTAAAAGTTTAATGAGCAAAACGGATTTGTTCTTTTTTTGGATAAAAGATTTCTGGGAAACCATAAAATTTTATCGCCAAGTGAAACCAAAAAGAGCGATAAGCTTGCCAATGTAGAAACCCTGCAATGACGTCATGTGCTCTCAACTATTTTACATTATCTCTATGGAAGCTTGCCATCTTTAACCCGAAGGGTTATTATAGTATCTTTGGTAACACTGATTTTTTTGCACTGATGATGTGACCAGCTGGTGATCTTCGTCATAGAATATAAGAAACGGTTTAATCTTTGGTTGGAAATTTCCCTTTGTTTACTTATAGTATACATTCCAAAGAATTGAATGGTGTTTTCGTGGTAACATTTCGCTTGCTGACCATCTTAAAGAGTAACTGCCAGCAACTCTTGATCTTTACATTTTACGGAATGTTTCGGTTCGGTCATTGGGCCTAATCCGTATTTCAGTAACTGAATAAAATGTGATGCTCCTCGATACATCCTGTATATATTGTGAAGAATTAAATGTTGTAACCAGTATAAAGAATTGATAAAAACAAACCACATATTGATTTTCGTTAATGGATGTAAAATATATGATGAATTTTAAAAAAAAAGCTCATCTTATCACAGAGTTCAGAAAAAATAAATCTCAGAAAAATCTAGTTTGATGTGAAGAAATCCAATTGATAATTGGGAAAAGTATACTTTTATTAATTATATCTAATTTATGATCTGATCTTGCAACTTCATTTAGAGACTTGCAAATAAGTTTAAACTATCGTGAAAATAAACTTTTATAAACTATAGTACCCAGTTTACTTATGGCTAAGAACTCTTAGAAACTATTGTGAAAATGAACTTTTACTATAGTGACCAGTTTACTTTACTGAATTATAGAGCTTACAAAGCGCTCTTAGAAACTATTGTGAAAATAAACTTTTACAAACTATTGTGAAAAGTTTACTTTTGCAAACTATTATTTTTTCCAGTTACAGTTAGGGACTTGTGAATATCTTTGAGGAAATCATGAATGGGATACTCTTCAGACCCACAATAACGGATAAATTGTGTTATTGCTTACGTAAGTACGAAGACGAGTCTAGAATTCTGCCTCTTTTGGAAGCTGGCGCTGATGTAAACGGCACTGACTCTAAAGGCAACTCCCCACTAATGCTTGCTTGTTTATATCCAACTTGCGATATTGCCAAACTTCTCATTGATTGGGGAGCTGATGTTAATCACCGTGATCCAACAAACGGTATGACAGTGGTACATTTCGCTGTTTATAAAAGATGGTTGAAATTACTAAAGGCTGTTGTTAAAAAAGGAGCTAATCTTGATGTGAAAAATCATATCGGCTCTGTTCCTTTAGCGCTAGCTGCTAATTCAAAAAACAAGGACGCTGCTGAGATACTCATTACCTATGGCGCTAATGCCTGTTACCTTGACAGCTGGGAGTGGACAATGTTGCACTTAGCTTCGCATTTAGGATGGCTTAATGTAGTGCAGGCTTGTCTGAAGAGAAATATGGGCATAGACTCACAAAATGGTCTGGGCAACACCCCTTTGCGTTTAGCTTGTGACGACAACCATTTAGAACTTGTCGAATATTTGCTGAAGGCCGGTGCTGACTGCCGCGTGAAAAATTTTTGTGGCGTGACACCATTTGATTTTATGATTCATAAGTATTATGTGGAACCAATCAAGACTTGCATTGAAAACGGTGCATATATCAAGCCCGAAGAGTATGACGTGTTTTTGCAAGAGATGATGCTGAAAGACCATGTACTGGGAGATGTAGAAGCGTGCCATCAATCGATTGTTAATAAGTTCAACTCTAAAGATTTGCCTGATCTTTACCAGATTCCTTGGTGTGCTGCAAATCTTCCTGCTATTGGAGACTTGAAAATTGCAAAGTCGTCGGAAATGGCACAAGACGTCAAGCGGGCTGCTGCTCTGGAGAAGCAAGCAAAGGGATATGTTAATTTTAAGGAAGTGCGTCCAATAGTATTAAGAATGATGTGTGTCCAATCTTTTCTGGGCTATCATCAAACAGTAGTTAAGGGAGGTGAAGTATTAGAAAAGATGAAAGTGTAATATAAAGAAATAGTTTACATGTTTTTAACCATTGGGTATAGTCATTTTATTGATTGCAATGATCATAAATTGTTATCAGCACAAAATGATTGTGATTTATTTTATGAAATGTTTTATTTTATTGATTGCTAATTATTTAAAATTTTTAGATTTCTTTCTATTACTCCTGACTTGTATTGCCAATTGCCTTATTAGTACCAAACATGTTCTCTATTATACCTGAATTAGCTTGTGAATATTTAACTTGTATGCACTACTATCTCGTGTTTTAAAAACAAAATTATTGTTATTATTTTTTCCTGAATTTTTTGGCCACCCTGTTATGGATTATTTTATTGATTGTTAATTATTTTATACTGGCTTTTTTTCTATTATTCCTAACTGACTTGTATTGCCAATTGCTAGATTAGTACCAAACATGTTCTCTACTAGACCTGAATAAGCTTGTGAATATTTAGCTCATATGAACAACTATTTCATGTTTTAAGCACAAAATCATTGTGATTTATTTTGTGAAATGTTTTATTTTATGGATTTCTTTATTGTTAATTATTTAAAATTTGTACTGTCTTTTTTCTAATATTTGTCCTGACTGACTTGTATTGCCTGTTTAATTACTAGTACCAAAAATGTTTGCTACTAAACCTGAATAAGCTTGTGAATATTTAACTCATATGCACAACTATCTCATGTTTTAAGCACAAAATCACTGTGATTTATTTTATGAAATGTTTTATTTTATGGATTATTTAAAAATTTTACTGACTTTTTGTTATTCCTAACTGACTTGTATAGCCAATTCTGATTGGTACTTAGTATGTCCTCTACTATCTCTGAATAAAATTGTGAATATTTGACTTGTATGAAAAATTCTAGCAATAATCGTTGAATAGGATTTTTTTACTAGTAAGAATATTTTATATTTATCCATTGAGTTTTGAACTGAAGAATTGGTACATATTAGTATTAGTACATGGCTGAAGAAAAGTTCTAATATTTCATAACTCATCAATTTATTAATAAAGGACTTATTATTAAAAAAAAAATTTAAGTTTTTACTTTTGATAAAGTTATCATGCTTTCTTTTAAACTAAAAGCAGATATGCTTAATGAAAATAACACAAATTTCACCAAGTCAATCTGAAAGGTGCATTACACATAAGTACTCCAAATAGTTAGCTTTTTAGTTGGCATCTTCTTATCAAGGACTATGGGGACTAAGGCACCTCTGCTTAAGCATTTTGTACCAACCCCATATCCTGTACAGATCGGTTGCGGGCAGTACTGCACAGGATGTAAGCGCACACTCGCAAGAGGGACTGCACAAGTCTACCTATAGCCGCCGAAGAGTTCATTTCTACCTCTTTCGGTAGCTATCCGGTAGATGGCAGCACTACCGACCGTATGAGGAGCTTCTTAATTTAGAGGCAATAGCAAGCAGAAGATTCCACCAGAAGACTTGGCTTTGCCACCCCCAGAGGTATTGATTTGTATAGGAACTTGGAGGACTTTGCGACCATGACTGATTTAACGTGCTCCAGTCACCATTAACGAACACGTCGGTCTTTAGTCGGTCCCAGGCCCGAACTCACCACCTTCTAGTTGCGAGAACGATACTCTCCCGACTGGGCTACGAGGCCCTTTTAGTTGGCATTGTAAAAGTAGTTATAAAAAAAATTTCAATTACAAATTTTAACTTTGATATATTAGAACCTCGTTAATAGGCATGTGAAGAGGTAAAAAAAAAATTGTGCATTGCCTTTATAAATATTGCCAACTTTTATATACAATCTTAACTTATTTTCCATAGTGTTTGACCCCCACGAAGAAAATTGATTCCATGCCATTGACTCTTTTCTTAAATCTTCCACCACTAAAATAGAATGTACTATCTACAATAGGGTGGTCAAAAAAATTTGAAAAGTTTAACTCTCACCCTCCAGTTTGGTGACATTATGTGAGTTAATGCCTCTGTTAAAATATTAGATCATTTGAAGGTTATTTAGAGGTAGCTCAAAGCCTTTGAAGTTTGCTAATATTTGTGTCAACCTTCATATTATAACGATAATCGATACAGCAAATAAATATCAATAAATCAAAGGTAATAACAAATATAGACAAGTTTTTAAATGAACATTAGTTTAGATTTATTATATTTAATCATGAAACAATACATATAAAAATACAACCAAGATAATATCAGGCAATGCTGTCCATCAATGAAACTAAGAAACAGAACAAATTGAAGTGCACATTAGGATTACAAGTTTATTGCTTTGGGTTTAGGAAGTACTGGTACTAGCAATCTGCATACTAGCACCCATTTTCATCAGTGTAGTTTTCTCAGTGGATTTGAATTGCTTCCTATGGGTCTCAACAACTTGCAAAAGATATTGTTTCTGCTCTTCATTTTTAGTTAACTTGTCATTGAACTGATTAATTAGAGCGACACCTCTTTCAGCACAGTCATTTACTACTTTTATGCCTTTCACCAAATCCCTGGATTTCTCATAAGAATCTCATCCCTTCCATTCTGAGGGATCTACTTCTAAGAATGAAGTATCAAGTTGTATTGAATGGAAGAGCGTCAGGGACTTCACCGTTACAAAATCTTCTAAAGATTTTAGATGGATATTTTCTGTTTTGTAATCAAGACGTTTCAATTGCTTTTGTGTTGTTTCTTTTTTTAAACCTTGAACCATGCTCACTTTTGTTTCTGAAGACACATTGTTAGAAAACAAACTGAGCCCAACCAGTTCTTCTCCTAGGTACCAAAGATGTTGTTTTATTGCTGTCGTTGCCTTGCTTGCAATGTTTTTGTTGAATTCAGCATACTCGTGAAGTTTTACCAAAAATTGCAGATCATGAACAGGAGCTTCTGTTGAGCAGTGAACCAGTGCTTCATACATAAAAGTGCTACAAACATGTTAAACTCTATTAAAGCATTCTTCTCTCTTGGTGTTAGTTTAAATTGTTGATGAAATAGCCATATCTTTAAACAGTAAATAATCTTTGCCATCCACCGTGCATGGTGGAAGTCACCTGGAGCTCTGAAGTGAATACTTTTAGGAGGAATTTCACGCAAAAAGATCAATACTAATTCAAAAAATTCTCTGTAGTCATTGCGGGGTTGTTTCTTATTTTGCAAAGTTGTGAAGGCAAATTCAATAACATTTTTCTTCAGCTTTAGAAGTTTAGCAGCAACCATTCTTCGACCAATCTCAATAGTTTTATATGTTTCAAACTTTTCTTGATTAATGAAGTTCCAATGTTCTTTAAACCTTTTGAAAAGAAGAACATCTGGTGCAGATGATGGCCCAAAACACAGTGTGAATATATCTGCAAGAATAATTTCATGGATATGATGTCAGCATGCAAAGTACAGCAGGTTTCTTCCCATAAGTTTTCTTCCCATTTTCAATGAGAGTGCATGCTCCAGAATTTATACCAATGTTGCTTGATGTAGTATCAAAGCATAATCCCTTGATTTGCTTAGTTAATTTCCATTCTTCTAAGGTTTTCACTGTAACTTCTGCTATTGTTTCACCTTTGCCATTTGGGATTTTAGGGACTCCAAGTAACTTTTCTAATCCACCTCCTGTAACTAAGATTGAAAGCCTATCTATTTTCTCTATACCACTGCCCAAAATCCCTGAAAGCAATATCCCATCCCAGTGTACCACAAAACTTATATCAGGATTTAATGTACCAAAATCATCTTATCACTAAAACAAATATATATTTTATAAATACATATTATTGCTATACCAATTGAAATGTAAATTCTTATACAGAAAGCATGCTGTTTTCCGTATACGCTTCAGGCTGAAACTTTAAAGCCTTTGAGCTACCTCTAAATAACCTTTAAATGATCTAATATTTTAACAGGGGCATTAACTCACATAATGTCACCAAACTGGAGGGTGAGAGTTAAACTTTTCAAAAAAAAAAAAAAATTCTCCATAGGCAGAAGAACCACCCTAATCTACAATGAGTTTATCTGCCAAGTTTCAGCTTGATTGGATAATGAGAAGTGGGTTAATTAACCCTCTGAATATTTTGCTATCCACAAACAAAATCATTTTTAATATGAAGGATTAAAAAATAACTAAAATAATAGAAAATTTCAGTTTTACATAAAATAAAAGCAAAAATGTAGTTTGGGAAATTTCAATCAACTTAGCAACAAAGAGCCAAGTATAGATTTTATTAACATCAATTAATGTTATATTTAATAATGCATAAAAAAACTAAGTAATTAGGAAAAAAAATATTTGCTCATGGCGGTTTGGAAGTTGCCACCTGAAGAAAAGACAGTTGTTTTATGCAAGTATTACAACCTAAAGTGATTTATCATGTTTAATGTGTCGTAGAAAGTAGGGGGAAGGTCTAAAATTATGACAATATTGCAGATAAAAACTTTAAACCTTCAAATAGGGGCTGCCATTGGCGTTCTGTTAGAGAACCTACTTTATGTTTTGTAATATACCCAACCTCAATATATATATCCTACCGACTCATTGTCAAGAATGCAGAGCATTTGTTTAGCATGCATAAAAACCATGAATTGAATCCTGATTAGGGTTGTCGTTCTTCAGATTCTACTTTCAAAATTAGTAGTCATGACTACGATCAGGACAATCTCGGATTGCCTGGCAGCAAATGTGGAGCAGTTTCTATTCTCCTCCTGATAATCTATTTTTTTAACAATGTTTCAGCATAGTGTAGCTTTTGCACCAGATAAGGTCTGAATCATACAACCAAAATGCCTTACTGTTTTTATTGTATTAAAAACTTAGCCAATAAGCTGTATGCTGGGATAGAAAGCAAGGAGATCGAGTCTTGTCGGTACTCTGTACTTTCAGATACTGTACTGGAATAAAAACATTCTCACCTGCCTGGCTTATCAAAGTAAATGGACTCGGTGGATATCGTGGCAAATAGGATCAGGTGAGTTTTGATCTGTTATTTTGGTGAATTTTATCTAGTTTAGATAGCATAACATTAAGCATCTCAGATGGATGGCTGGAGATAACAAAAGCTCTTTTGAAGATAAAAGCTAATGTTGATGCTCAAGATCAGGGCTGATCCGATGGGGTGGTGCTCAACCCTCCCACTATTTTCTCAGTCGGCAAATTGTGATTTTTTTAAATGAGTCGTCAAATTATTATGTAAAATATGGCCAGTTGCAAATTAAAAAATATAGTAATCAAAAAATTTCGTGCGAAAACGCTACAAGATAACGACATAATAGAAGAAGTCGGAAGTTCTTAAACGGGGAAGACCATCATTCTTCACTAAGCAGATACAAATCGGCATAGAATCGAGCAAGTTGATCCTGGACTCCACATCTCCCCTTTCGTCGAGATAAGGAGCCTCTTTGGAGATAAGCTTTGGAGGGGGGTCTCACACAACTATGAAAATACTTTATAGTACAAAATATCTCTAGGACCAAGGCGCTTCTAATTTAAATCATTTTCTACAGTCGGCAAAATGAGTGTTTCAACGAACCAGTCCTTGCCTTCTAGTATATATGTAATATGTATGCATGTGTGTTTAGTGTCGCTTATGTAAACCATTCCACTTATAATATACATCATGGTTGATAGTCGGCAATTCTTAAATTAGTATAAAAAAATAATAGTATTAAAAGAAAGAGACTAAGGTTGCAATGTCATACATGATGTAGTTATTGTTTCTATGAGGATTGCAAGCAAAGGCGTGAGTTTAGCGCACATGCAGGAAACGTAGTTTCCTTAAAATATGTTGGTGCACCAGCAAATCCATTTGAATCTGCACACTAAATAAAAGTTGCGGTTAGTCTATTAATATTTTTTCCTTCTTACTTTTATCATTCTAGTATGCCGCACGACAACATTATCGTACGGTGGGGGTGATCTTCATTCTTTCAAAACTCGATTTTGCAAAATAGGAATTCTAATGAAATGTGAATTGATAGCAGTGTATTAAATTTTTATTTAAAAAATATTTAAAATATGGCTTCCTGTTTTCTGTGAATGTTATTTTTTTTCCCTTAATTTTTAATTAAAAAAGTTAAGGAATGTGATAGGGTTGCTATTTATATTTCTGGCCTAATAATGAAAAAACAAATATTTATGATCAAAATTGGTTTAATTATTTCTTAAAAGTATTCTCCATAAAGATCAATGCCTCCGTTGAACCAATTTTCGAAGCACTTTTCCCACTCCAGTCGAGGTACCTCCAAAACATGCATTTTGAATACATCAACCGCTTCTTCGGGTGTCGAAAATCGTTGACTACGCAATTTATCTTTGATGTGCAGGAATAAAATAAAAAATCATTGGGTTCCAAATCAGGGCTGTATGGAGGATGACCCATCAATTCGAAGTTTTTGCCAGTCATAAATCCTTTGTTTGAGGCAATGTGCGAGATCTCGCATTACGTGATGAAGAATGATTCACCTATTCTTTTTTTTTAATTTCTTCAATGACTTCTGGCACGAAAATGTCCATTTTTTTCCCGATATGAAATTTTCAATTTACTTTATACAATACAATTTACTTTATACAACAACTTTATAAATAGCAACCCTCGTACAAGTACCCAGACTAGCCACTATACACAGGTGATATTTCATAATTTTGTTTGGTATTTCTACTTCTTCAGTTCTTATCAACACTACTTGTTTTGTATACTAAGTAAAGCTTTAAAATTTTATTTTCAGACGCCTTTGGTATTAACTATATCCACTTATTGCCTATACAAGTACGCATAGATTTTTTTTATTCTTAATAGTAGTGAGGGTAAATAATGTCAAAAAGATTTAATAGTTGGTGAGCAAAAAAAAAATAATAATAATAATAATCTACTTCCAAAGAAGGAGAAAAATGCAAAGGGTGCCTGGTGCCTACCGGGCCCGTCAGAGTCTGTAAAAAATTTACCGGTCCAGTACTTAAGTTCTTTTTTTTAGTGTTCCAATTTTTATTTCAATATAAATAGTTGCTTTGCTTAGCGCTTTTTTTTTTAAGTCCAATACATTCAAATCCCACCACAATTATAACAATTCAATTAAAACTAATTTATAAATAAAACTATTTAATTATTGAAATTATATATAAATATTGAAATTATATATAAATATTTAAATTATAGTAATTATTAAATTAAGTATCATAATTAATTATTCAATCAATTATTGGAAATATTATTAAAATTGATTAATGATTTTATTGAAAATTTGGGCCGCCATAAATCTAAAATCAACGAGCCGATTTTATGTCCCGGCACACCTCTAGCCAAAATAATAACAGCTGGTTTACAATGGTCCATATCAGGATTGACTAATGTAGACAGATATTGATCTGCGTTGATGAACTACTGGGGTCTGTGTGATCGCATCTGTATCACACGCTTATTAACAGTCCTGGTCTCCAAGTCCAAACACATTTTTTTTCCCTCAGCACCTCTTTTCAAACGTTTTTTTTTTTTTATACTTCAAAAGTTTCTACGCAAGCAGAGATTTTCGCTTCACTCTCTGAAAGGTTCTTGCTACGCAAACACAGGCTCACTTTGCTGGTGAAAGGGATCATTGCTACGTAAACCATTATTAGAACCCTCCTGTCGAGAAACAAACAAATCAACGTTAGTACAATAATACAACCCTCCTCACCCCTTCGACTATTTTTTTTAAATCACCTCACCTCCCCCATCCTCTGATTAACAAAATACAAGTGAAGTTTATTTGCATTGTACAGTGGAGAAGATACCAGCCCTTAATTATTATTTTTTATCAACTGGAAAGGGTCAATCTAGCTATTTTTTCTCTTGACCGAATTTAAAAAACTTCTAGAAGATTAATTAAAAAAAGTAATTAAAAATTTAACATTCTATTGTGAAAATCAAAATTAGAAGACCAAACTACTTATGTTTAAAATTTCAGAGTGATACGCCTATTGGAAGTCCCTTTGTAAAAAAAAAAAAAAAAAAACTTTAAAAAAATTAATGAAGCAAAGTGATTAAAATTTTAGGTTTCTGTTACGCAAAGGTAGAATTAACAGGCCAAAATACTTATGTTGAAAATTTCTTAAACCTATGCCGATTGGAAGTCGCTTTCTATAGACCCACACACACAGACTGTTCTATTTTTCCACAACATAATAGAAAGTAAAATGAGTCAGCAAACTTTCATTTATAGTCGGCATTTTCAGCGATACCCCCCCCCCCCCCCACACACACACAAGTTGTATCGAATCGCCACTGCTCAAGATCCATATGGAAAAGTACCATACTGGTCGCAGCAACAATTCATGTACTGCAGTCACTTATTTCAAAAGCCATGTAATTTACAAAGACAGAGCATGTCAATTATGATGTCCTTAGGAACAAGTCTAAATTGGTATGTTTCTATTATTTTACATTTAGTATGTTTGCACCGAGATAAAATCGGAGACTAAACGTTATGAAAATAAATTTCTGGTTATGTAACTGGAGAAGATCCTGCACTTAAATTTCTAAAAAAGATTGATGTAAAAATACTGCCTCTTTAAACAATCTATAGTGATGTTGGTTTTGGGGGTAATCACTGGTGTGCCCACTGCATAGACAGAAAGCAATAATTTCACAAATGCACTGTTGTCAAAATATTGCTTTAAATGTACATCTTTGGAACATTTGGCAATATTATGCAACTAATTACAATATTACAGTTAAAAAAAAAAAAAAAAAAACTTTGCAGATAAAAAATGTTTATAAAATGCACTAAAAATTTTTTTTAAATACTGAGAAACAAGTTTTTAAATGTAAACAATAAAACTCGATATTTTCTCCGCACTTTCATTGCTTAGCTTCAACAATACAAATCAAACATATATAAGCAGAAAATCTTGCGTTCTGAAAAATGTTGTATTAGGTTTTCAGGGCAGGGAAATGCTACTGTAATAAAACTGCAATTTACAAGAAAAATTTATTTTATTTGACATACCTAAATAATAAATATGTGATGGAATTGAATTGTTCAATAAGAAGTCATTGTCGATTTACTGAAAGGCCTGAAATTATTGAATTGATGTACAAGTCATCGGCACAATATACAAGGTGTCTTAAATATGATAGGTCAATTAGAAAAATGAATTTTTAAAAATAAACCGGAGCACAGCGTTTAGTACAATGTGTGTGTGCTGACTGAAATTTAAGTTTTTACAAGCACATTACAATAATCACTTTTCTTTTTAAATTACTTTTTCAAATATTCCAGTCGTTTTTGGTGCAACATCTAACAATACACATTCAGCAATCAACACTCACTATGAATCAATTTTAAAATATTTTAGAGAAACCACTTTAAAATAATAAACTTCAAAAGTAAAACGTTAATTCTAGTAATACAGTAGAACCTCCATTTGTCATAGCATTGATTAATGTTCGAACACACAGATAACAGAATATGTAGATTTATGAAACAGAAATACATAGTGCTATACTTGTTCAGAATATTGGAGGTATTAAAAACCATAGAAATGGGTAGGAAAAATAACACACATTTTTAGTAGTTGTTACAGTGGCAATCAAAGTTTTTTTTCCCAACATCTCTTATTGAAATAGCATCTCGATGTATTGAGTAATAAACGCATAAACAAATTTGTGATCTGCAAATCCGTAATAGATGTTGTAAGTAAATTTGAATAATGATTTGGGAAAGTATCTGACAAGGACATACCAATACAGAGAACTTTAGTTGAAATGCTGCTTATGCTTGGTAACACAATATAGGGTCCTGGAACAGACTGGGTTTCCTTGCCAAGTAAAGAAAATTCTCTAATTTATCTCTGATTAATGTGAACAGCTTTGAGAAAGCTAGTTAAAATTTATTTATACTATACAAGTTGGGCCTGGCTAATTGTCATTTTTTTCTGGAATGTATCAGGAACCCCAATACAAAATCTTGAGAAAAAAACAAGCTCTTGCTGGGAGTAGAGTACAATGATTCATTTTTAAAAACTCAAAATACATATTTTTTTTAGAAAGAGTTGGATGAATATCAAATTTCAACAGGAATTCAGACTTTCTAATATAAAGCTAGTGGGATGCTTTATCCAGACATGGTACAGCATTCATGCAAAAAATGTCGAACACGCAATGAGAAACAGCAAAGAGCATAAATTTTTTTTAAAAATTTCAGATGTCAAATAACTTTAAACAATTATTCTAGATTGACAAACAGATTAATCAAACCTGGATTGTTAATTTTTTGTTTCAAAAGTACTGAAATCTAAGTCAAAAAGGCTGAAATCAGTATTCCTGCTGAACTGTACCATGCTTGTTTACCATTGTAAAATCCTTCATTACACATCTATTATAGTTATGACTTAAGATTACTAACAATAAGTCACAGACTATTTTAGTCAAAATCGCAAAATAATTGTCGTAAAGTTCTCATAAAATTATTATTTTTTTTTCTTCCCCTTATTCACAGGTTGATCACTCAACTTGTATATTAAGTAAATAAGTACTTTCCCATACATTTGAGGATTCATTTTGAAAACATTGTATTTATGAAAAAAACTGACAGCTAACAATTATTTTGGTTTCCAAAACTCTTGGAAACCAACTGTCATGAATACAAAAAAGATATAATAAGTTGCATATTTCTGTTGCAATCAGTTTAATATTTGCAGGCTGAAAACTGCAGTTGGTCAGAGAACATGAATCGCAAGAGATTTTGAAAAGTCCTAACACAAGTAACTTGGAAATTACTTTCCAATAATTTGGCCCTGAATTACAAAACTTACAGTCATCAATATCTTTAAAAACGAAATGGAAAAAATTCAAATTTTCACTGATGCTCTGTCCAATCATTGTAGGTTAGCATCAAGGTGACCATGAATTGCAAAAGAAAAATTTATTTTTTTTATTCTAAAGGAAAAAACGGACAATTAGTTCTCAAATACTTTGGCCTCCAAACCACAACCAAGATGCAAAAAGCTCTTAAAAAATTGAAACTTTCTTATGAATTTAATTCAATGTCCGCAGGTTGCTCACTGTAACCTGGAGGTGAAGTACTCGTCTGGGAAAGTGAACACGTGAATTCCATCTCCATGTACATTGGGCAATGACCCTGCATTTGGAATAATATTCCAGGAAAGTCGCAAGCTGACATTCTTGTTGCCTCGCAGACCGTTGCCATCGTCCCAGAAGTAATACTTGCTGTTCATGCGTCGGTAGTCGAGGGTTGTGTTGTCACCACGACGAATGATCTTGTCCCATAGCACCACTTGATTTACCTTAAAAAGCAGAAACAATTTTTAAAAGGCCTATAAAACGATGTACAAGCAAAGATTACTCTTAAATATTAATAAAAAGAATTTAAGATTATTAAAAAGAATTAAGATTAATATTAATATAAGAGAATTTTATTATTTGCTACATATTAGTGCTTGTGATAAAAAGAAAATTCTGTCACTAACAAAATTATTTTTTTATTATTTTTTTACAGTAGATACTATAACTGCCACTAACAATAAAACACATTTTTTTTTTTGTACTTGGATAGTTTGGTGATAATTATTAAATTACCCTTTCGAGTAAGTGAAGCAGTCGTTCATGGATAACACACGAAAGAAGAAAACTTTGTTCAAGACATTCATTTATTAATTGAATTTCTTTGGGAATTTTGAAGGCGAGTTTGTTTAGAACACGTTCAAAGTTCTTATCAACGGATTTTGATCAAAATCGTTATAGCCGAGTTTTTTTGGCAACTACTGAAAAACATTCACTGACAGTTACATAGTGCAGAGTTCATCCTAGAAATGAAAAAGGGCAGGGTACTATTTTTCAAAAAAGAAAACTGCTGTTTGCGAGGGCATTTTTATGGCAAATTGCAGAAATTTGTATTCGTTTTTTTTTTTTTTTTTTGCTATAATTTCCATGTTCCACCTAGATAAAGTTTTAATTTATTGATTTAAAAAAAATTAATAATGCTTAAAAGGTTGTGAATCAAACACTTGCTCAGAAACTCAAGAGATATCAAAATACTTATAAATTACTACAGTCCTACTTCTGCTGGAATGAGAAAATATAAATTTATAAAACTGCAAAAATTGAAATAATAAATGAGGAGTTTTGAAATAATAAAAGTTAAGATAAGGACTTTTCACAATCAACCCCCCCTTCCCCTCCAAATTTTTCTAAAATTTGAATGAATCAACTAAAACGTTTTATTTTTTTAGGCTTCACCATTGTCAGACAGGAAATAGTGTTTCTCCAAATTTAACAATATTTGTTGTGGGTTGGTTGATTGTTATCAGATTATCTAGCGCCGCCAGCAACACGAGGGCTATAATGCGCCGAAACATTCTTCATTAGACAAGCCAACATACATTTACAAACACTCATGCCTAACACGGGACTCGAACCAGCAACCTCGAGGTCTAGAAGATAACACTAACCACTATACCGTTTGGGTCCGAAAGAAATTTTTTAAATGCATAGTGTAAACATATAATGGTTATACCCTATCAAATTCCTTTCTTTTCTGAGAAAGAAAGCATAGCAAAAATTCGGGGAAATACGCTTATTGAAAGTACGCGTATGAAATGGCCATCCGTGCTAATTAACTAGCACTCAGAAAATTTAAAATGGCCCCTGACAATCTACCAACTAATACGCTTCTTATATCGACATTCATTCAATGATTTCAGATCCTGGTCAGTACGTTAGAAGTTTGAACATGAATGCGCATGCGTAACAGGCAATTTCAGAAGGGGTGACCCACATATTGCATATTTTTAGGGGAGGGGGGAACATAAGTCTTGCGAATTCGTGTGGAATGGCATTTTTATTGGAAAAAGGCAAGAAGGACACAATTTTCAATGGGAAAGGCTGCTATTTTTTACAGAAAAAGGGCAGGCAGGGCATGCCGCCCCCCGAAAAACGATTAGGATGAACTCTGCATAGTGTACATGTGCAATTTTGATGAAAACCTTAAAGATAGGTCCTGTATGACACAAATTTTTTATATGCCACTTTTTTTTAACTTGGTACATTTCAAAATCTTTTGAAATGCAAAAAAAAAAAAAAAAAAAAAAAAAAAAAAAAAAAATCAAAATTTTTTTTTCAATGAATGCAATACTCTCATTAACTAAGGTAAACATAAACTGAAATTAGAAACCACGTATTGGGAGCCAGTTCATTCTTAGTCTATAGTGCGATCGGAAATTGATGACGTTCAGTAAATGATAAAGATTTATTTGGCAACTCTAATGGACAATTCGCACATTTTTTTTGCATTACATTCTAAATGTTTCGAAAAGGCCATAAAAATAAAAATTTTCTGCTCAATGCGCTTTTTCTATTTTTTTATTTTGCGATCAAAATTACCTTGTTAGAGGTTGCCGAGTAAACGGCTCATTTTGTTGGCATTGAACGTGACGCAAGGAGATCTCAAACATCTTGGTTTGAATTGCAGCAGCGGAAACCAGATTTGCAAGTTTCTCGCAATAACCTGTATGGAATGTGGCAATGGTCTACTAACGCCAACTCTTTTAACGATAGCTATTTGAAAGAAACCTCACGATAACCATATGATCTCTATACGTCACGAATATTGTTGACTGTTTTGATCAAACTGATTTTAGCTGGGTTTTGGGGCATTTTCTTTTCTTAATATTTAAATAACTAATTTTTTTAAAGAAGTTTTGTTTAAGTATTTGGAATCAGAAAGAAATTCTTCATAAATATGTACTAATTTCACTCGTTTTTAAAAATTGCGGGAATTGTCCATTGTGAAATCGTGATTAGAAATCAGACTGCAATAAACAAGAGGGGTGAAGTTCCATAACCCAGTGGATCCCTGTAATGGTTATTGCGCCAATAGCAGGAGCGATTAAATCGTTCAAGATGGTAATGTTGGGTGTAGAATGCAGGAAATAGCCAGAACTTCTGGGAACGAAGAGTTTGCGAATAGCAACACTTCTTATTTGGACCCAGAAGCATGTGAAACAGAAGCAGCATCGTGGAACTGTTCTTTGCAACAAAATCTAGTACAGCATTGAAGCAGTCATTAGGGGCCGTTCAAATATTACGTAAGCACCTAGGGGAGGGAGGGGGTTAGCGATTTGCTTATTTTTGCTGACAAGGGGGGGGAGGGGGTATGAGTGATGCTTACGTAAGCATTTAATAATCCCTTTATTTCTAAAAAGAAATTGAAACTAACAAAAAATTTCACTTTTGTACACCGAGTTCTAGGATAAGCGACTTTCCATTCAAATCGATCTGAGGGATTTAAATTTACGCCACATAAGAGTGACGTACTCTGCCTTCAGCCAATTACAATCAAACATTGATGATGCAAAATACTGCAGTTTCAAAATGAATAAAGGGGATTCCCCTCTTTTGAGTGTTTGGAGACGTGAATCCTACATTAAACCTAACTTATGTGACAGACAATTTTTGTTTTTGTTTCGCTTGGCGACTGGCGGGAGCCTAAGATGGAACAGTAGTGGGTTTAAGGTTCAAGATTCCGAATTGAGTTGTGTTTTGAACAAGTTTCTTTCTTCATTTTTTTCCCTTTTAAGGCGAGTTAAAGTTCATTATTTGCATTGAATCCTAACTTTTTTTTAGATTATTAACGTTAAAAAAAAAAAAATCAGGAGCAGGGGGGGGGGGTACCGTATGCTTACGTAATTATAGAGGGGGGTATGCGATTTGCTTATTTTTGCTGACAAGGGGGAGGGGGGGGGGTCAAAAATTACCAAAAACATGCTTACGTAATATTTGAACGACCCGTTATCAGCTGATGGAAAAATTAGCAAACATGTTTGCGATTTCCCATTTTGGTACAAGAGGTTTTGAAGCATATAGTATACGGAGCAACATATGGCAAATCAAAGAATTACCTGGTTGCTTTCTGTAGCATACTCAGCAGTAAGGTACAGGAACAGCTGTTTCACATTCCAATTGAAGAGGTGACCAAGGTCAGCCTGGAGGTCAAAAGTCACGAATCCAAGATCATTCTTCAGCCTTGAAGCGCTGAAATCCGCAACGTTCTTCACTACAGCTTTCGGTGTACCGAGGGCTACAGTGCCGCTGTAAGGGTTAAATGCCGTCGACAGGAAGCAGAGAAAAGTCAGTCCAGCCAGGATACTGAGAGAGAACGCAAAAATGGCATTCGCCCGCGACAGGACTGTATTCATATTAAACTTTTAATAAAATACCCGGTGCGGTAAAGATTATATGACTAGCCTTATGTGTTTGTTGACGTTTACTTCTAAGTCGCGTAAGCAAACGAAATGTGCGTTACGGTGACAGTGAAGATGTCGGTGAAAGGAAGAAAAATTTTAGGCTTTGATTTGTCATTTACTGAAATTTTTGAAAAAAAAAAATAATAATTAGAAAGTAAAACGAAGTAACTAATTACATTCAATCCATTTTTCCATAACTGATTCGAGTAATATTTTAAAACTGAAACTGAGAATTAAAAACAAGAAGAAATTAAAATCTGCAGTTGCAGTGAAAGTAGCATAGTGGGAGTATTAAATGAAATATGTGATAGATAGATGTTTTTATTAAACATTCTCTTGTATAACACCCATTTTATATTCATTTAATAAGGATAATAATAAAAAATAGAAGCAAAAATAGCATTTCAGTTGTTTGAAATTCATATAAATATTAAATTATGGCGCTATGATCGTTCTTTGTTGACAACTTTCATTAACTTTAGACTGGCAACACAAATTGAAACCGGCAACGCCATTTTCATTCTTGTTCGCGGTTTGCAACTGAAACGGCACTTGACATTCCCAATTTTGTATAATTAAATCGAATAATCCTCCAACTTTAAAACAATATGTCGGACAAAAGTGAGCCCGAGCAGTTCAGGAAGCTTTTCATCGGCGGCCTCAACTACAAGTCGACCGAAGAATCGTTGAAAGCCCACTTTGAGCAATATGGAGAGATTGTGGACTGCGTCGTTATGCGAGATCCTCACACAAGAAAAAGCCGCGGCTTCGGCTTCATCACATTCGGACGAGCATCACAAGTAAGTAAAAATAATTTTCATTTGATTTTTAAAGAGTTTGTTTATATCTTGTTTCATACACTACCTGGCGTTAGGTATGCCAAGCCGGCCCTTGTACGAGTATAAAAAATTTCAATTTTAGCATTCACGATCTTGTTTACAAAGCATTCTTCATTTTATGCTCATTTTTAGTTTATTATATGTGTAAATATCATTGAGTCTGACTTAAAGCTTGCTAAAAACACAGCTGTCAAAACTTGGGTGCTTCTACCTAACTAGTATATTAACTAACGCATTCATAATTATTACTCGATTTCAATTAAAAAGGGGCTGATAAAAAAAAGTTGTTTCTGGCTTTTAGCTTAACAACATTTATAGACTTTATTTACAATTTCAGTAATTTGATATTGTAACCCTTCAGGGCTTAATTTCTAAGCATGTAATTGCCACCTGTTGTGTGTTTACTACTGTACACTTATTTTCACCAATTTCTTCAGACATGGTGCACTTCAGTGTTTGAAGCACAGATTTCAGCTATTTCAATACTCTGATAGAGCAGTTTTTTAATGTCTGAAATTTTTTTCTTAAGGGATGTTTTTTTTTCACTTTTACATGAAATTCAGCTTTGCTTGTTAGCAGTATCATCTCTGATTCCTCCATAGAAGTATACAAATATTTGGTTAAGAATCTAGGTATAGATTTATAAATTTTAATGTTAATTCAGGGATTGCTATATGAATTGTGGCTCTTAAATTAACCTTTATTTTTTATGCTTCTCTAATTTCAAAGCATAACATTTAAATGGTAGATTTTTAAAATATGCCGTTGTGTACCAAATTTTCTGTATTTGATTGAATATTAGGCTAAGATTCACCCCTCAGCGACTTTTTTTTTTTTAAAAATTGCCAAATTGAAAATGATATCAAATGGCTGTCGCCAAATCCAAAATGGCGTCAAAACATGCCGTGTTGCCAAATCGAAATGGACCGACCAAACGATATAGAGGTTAACATGCTAGCTTCTAGACGTCGAGGTTGTGGGTTCAAATCCCATGTAAGGCATGAGTGTTTGTAAATATATGTTGGCTTGTCAAATGATAAATGTTTCGGCGCATTATAGCCCTCGTGTTGCTGACGGCGCCATATAATCTGCCAACCAAATCCAAACGGTCATTAGGGTTATCAGAAAACCTTGTAAGGGGTTGCCACATTCGGCACGGAATCACCACCTTTCAAAATGTCGCCGGGGGGACCATACAGTAAATCTTAACAGAATATTAGTTTTTTGGTATATACTTCCAAATACGGTACTGACTTGTGACCGTGCCAAGTTATGGCAATCGTAGGCAGTTCACTTGTTGGCTGCCATTTACTACTGAAAATCACCTTGGTACAAAGTTCGCTCCGTAGTTTGAATTTTGACCATTCCCCTCATCCTTCAGACCCAGTGATACATTTTCCAAGATTGAAAAAAACAGGTGTAATTAGAAAAGGATTTTTTAAAGAAAAACATGTATACATATTTATTTTTAAAATTAACATTAACTAAGAGTGATTAATGTTCAAATAACAATTTATGTAATCGTAGTAGCCACAGAAACTGGAAATGCCAAGGAGCTTTCAAATTCTAGTAATAATCAGGGAATTTTTTTAATATTGCTAAAATCAGGGAATTTTTCTATGGTTTTAAAGGTGCGTTTCCCTACTCATCTGTATTTTGGCGCCATTTCCCTGAAGAATTGTGGTGGTTATCATTGGGAAGTTAATGCTACGGAATAATTCAAACTTTTCAGTGTTGCCAAAACTTTTTTAAACATTGGCATGTTATCTCCTTAGCATGCATTTTCTGTTTGATCTGGGTGTCTACACATCTGAAAAAGTTGAGGAAATTTGAACAAAAAATTGTTTTAAAATCGGGGAATGTTTTACAAATCTATCGGAGGAATTCTTTTTCCCTTTATTTTGTGGTTACCCTGTTTAATATTCCTTCTGAAAATAATTTAAACTAATTAAATACTCACTGAGCAATTTTCACGTTTTTTGGTTTTTATTTTTAAATAAAAAATAGAGAAAAAATCGTGAAAAACAATACCATTCTTTAAAAAATGTGAACTTGGATAGATAGTTTAAAAAAAAAAATAGTTTTTCAGTTTGCAATTTGGCAGGAAAAAGCTACTTTTCCATATGATGACAATGCGCAAATGGTGAACCAGTCTAATAACCTGTTTTAGATAAGGAGGGAGTTGGGTTCCACCTCAGATTTTCGACAGTATCTACAAGTAACTACGTCGCAGGTTTTTTTTATGTGTTTTAGGTCACATGACCTTTGCTCAGATTTCAGCTAATTTGAAACTCGATTTTTGATTAATTATAAGCATAATGATAAAAAAAAATTGCACTGCTCATACATATTTGTTGGATAGCACTAGAAAATACAAAAAATATTCATTTTCCTCACTTGTGCAAGTTCCTCATTGTTGCTACTTATCTGGACATTCAAATCATAAGAAATTTTATCTCGAGTTACTGTATTTTAAGTTCAATATATACGATATAATGGAATAGTAATTGTTTACTACATAATACATGGAATATTGCTCTTAGGTTCATCGGTAAGGCCGGGACACACAGGAACGGCGTGGCTACAAGCCCCCTTTTGATAAATGTCGAAAGGGGAGAAATGCACTGAAATCTTAAGGAGGGTGGAATTTGTAAGGGGTTGGAAAGAACTGTCACCTTAATTGGGACAGCTACTCCCCCCCTCTTACAAATCCCACTCTCCTTAAGATATCTGTGTATTATCTCCCCCTTCGACATTCATCAAAAGGGGGCTTGTAACCGTGTTCCTGTGTGTCTTCAGCTTGAGGGTGATAAGTTGTTAAAACAAAAAATCTCTAATTTAGAAACAAATTTAAAATTTAGTCTATAATTTAAATTTAATTCATTAGTTTTGAAAAAATATATCGATATATATATACTAGGGGTCTCGCTGACGCTCGCCTCAAAGTGAAGCATTTAAAATATGCCTTAGCAAAAAGCTTTTTTAGCTGCATAACGCCATGAAACTGAAAACGTTTTGTTATTTTTGAAGAGCCAGAATACTTGCCACGTCATTATCCTACTGCTGTCGAGACACGTTAAGCATGGACAGTGTGGCAACGTAGAAGAAACAGCAGAAAGTTCTTAGGAAAACAACAAAAATAAACAGTAACGTACATATATTTAAAAAAGACCGGTTATTTCATTGAACAATTAAAATGTACTGGCTGTTTTCGTATGAAACGCCAAAATAATTAAAGTTGCTTATCGGAATTTCTTAACGAAGCAATCATATGTTCACATAATCTTTTTTGCGATACTTGGAAAATAAAATAAAACAGTGAAAAACCAATTATCCCGCATTCTATCAACCGAAACTTTTTTTAAATCAAATTTGGCTAAAAAATTAGCCCTATTTCGCCAAAAGTTTTTTTTTTTTTTAAATTTCGTATGAGATTTTGAAGTTGTGTGGGTGGTTTTATTCGTTATTTTGATAGTTTTCAATTTGTAATAGCTGAATTTGCACTGATTAGAAATTAATATAGGTTCAGATTTACTGCACAATGCCTCTTAGCGACTTTTTTAAGATTGGTGATTTCGTGCTGAATGCAACCCGGCGACCTCCGGAACATGTTCCAGCAGATAACTTTTCCGAAAAGTCTGGTTAATCTAGAATTCTAATCCAAAAGGAATGTACACATCTTATATCTATTTATTCTTGCATCATCATAACTATTAAATCGATATGTTTTAAATAGGCAATAATTTCTGTCTGTGGACTGTTATAAGAAAAACAAAATATAGCGAATCCAATTTGTTGCTTTTGTCAGATGTATTAGTCGTATTTCAAAAGATATATTGTGTTTAGCTGGATTGCTGAATTTGGAAATTCGTGCATAAAGTACATTTAGAAGATTTGTGATTGGATGTTTGAAGTTTGTTGCCATTCTGCTCACTGAAATACAGCCGAATTTGGACGTTATGTTAGGACGAGAATTATATATATAGATTTGATTAATATCAAATCTTGTTGATATTTCTAAAAACTTCAATAATCTTAAATTACAAAATTTATTTTTAAATACTTTAGAACTTATTCTATCTTTAGTATTTGTAGTATTTTTCCTTTATAAAAACATCACTCGGTCATTTTATACCAAGAATGTAAATATTTCATTTAATGAATTATTTTCTAGAAAACTAATAGAAAGGAACTTGATTCTTATAAGTCTGCACTACTCTTACCATTACAGAATTTATCCCACAATATCTTATTTCTTTAGTGAAGGTATATATTGATCTCTATTTACACTGTTTACAAGAATGAAATCTTGCTAACAAAATTTGGCTGTGACTCTGCTTAGGTACTAACGATAAACAATATATGATAATGATCTGTAGCATTTACGCAACTAATAATATGGGATATGACTGCCGAATTCAATACCCTCAAAATGTGAAATTATATTCACCAGTAATTTGATTGCATGTCAGGTGTAGCTCGCTCATCATAGTACAGTATGGCATAAAAAAAACAATATATACTAATCTTTTTTTCTTTTTACCAAAGGTGGATGATGCCCAGGCTGCCCGCCCCCATAAGATTGACGGGCGTGAGGTAGAACCCAAGCGCGCTGTCCCTCGTGAAGATTCTGGGAAGCCCGAAGCTCAGGTTACCGTCAATAAGCTGTATGTTGCGGGTCTCAAGGAGGACCTTGGTGAGGAAGAACTCAGGGAGCATTTTGGGGAATATGGCAACATTGTCAGCGTCAACGTAGTGGTCGATAAGGTGGGTTAGTCTTTATTATTTGTGTGCAAATTTTTTTATTTTTTTTTCTCCCCGTTATGTGCTAAAATTTTATTTGCTTGTATAGTAACGGATCCTTTATCCGCCAACCTAATATCCGGAATGAATCAATAACCAGAAAATATTTTTTTATAATTTCTGAATTCTATTTCAAATTGAGCGATTGAGTCCCCTATGACAGAGTGGCCACAGAACCTGGAAATGTCAGGAAATTTTCTTTGTTCTAAAAATACGTTTCTCCTTTCATCCTTATTTTGGTGCCGTTTACCATAAGAATTGTGGTGGTAATCGTTAGAAGTTTGATGTCGCGTAATAATTTCAACATTTCGTTACTGCTCAAAATATTTTTAACCAAGTGGCATATTTTTACTTTTGCATACGTGTTCTATTTGAGCAGGGTGTCTACACATCTGGAAAAGTTTAGAAAAAGAGTTTGTCGTAAAGTCGGGGAATTTTTTAGAAATCTATCCGAGAAGTTTTTTTCCTGAATTTTGTGGGGCCACCTTGTGTGATGCCACATCACAGTTAGTTCTGTGTGCAAGTCGCTGATTCCTAAATTAGATCAACTAATTACATTTTGAAATGCATATTTGCTTAGTTAATATTGTAGTCTTTATTTATTAACATTTCCTAATGATCAAATTTAATGAAATCGCATGGAGCTAGCTGATATCAGCGCACATTTTAGAAACTGGTTTCCGAAGATTTTAGAAACTTTACTTCCAAAAAACTCAAAGGGAAAAATAACATTTATTGGTGTTTTTCCCGATGAGAACCGAAATCTGGCACATTCCGAAAACCGTCATAGTGTTAGCTCTGGGCTTACCGGATAACAGGTTTGTTGCAGGGGTCAAATTTAAAAAAATTTGCTTTAGTGCAAATTTTGCGTTCAGAGTTCTATCTGAGGTGCAAGTTATTTATTTAGAGTGTAACAAATGTTACCTTTTTAAAACTGCTCTTTTTTAAAAGCCATACATATTAAAAGTTAGAAAGATGCATTTTTGTTTTGTTTTTTGGAACTACTGGCTGTCTGTTTCAGCTACTTATAAAGTGCTTGACACAGCCAAATACATCTCATAATTTTGAGCATCTAGAAGAATACGAGATCGAAATCTTCTAGTGTAAACCCCTCTCTCCCACCACACCAACGAGAGGACATTGAAATCACGACAGATTTAATGTGCACCAGCCCCCATTAGGTACACTCCGATATTTGGCGGCCCGAACCCACAACCCTCCGGTTACGAGCTTGATACTCTACTGCAAGGCTGTCGGAGCCCCAAGATGCATGTACCTAATTGCCATTCAAAAAATATTATTTCCGCATCGCTTAAGCCATTTTTTAAGATTCAGAAACTGACAGAACTGGAGTGTTAACTGTCTTCCATTGTTTAGTTTAGAGTGCAAGTTGCACCTTTGCATATGATTAAATTTACCCCTGAAGTTCTGGATATAAATGTGCAACAAAAAAAGCTTTTATTTTTATGGAATAGAAACAGGGTTCCTAAGGTCATTAAATGTGCTTAATGTTTTTTAACTTGTTTTCAAGTTCTTGAAAATGCTTAAAGATCCTTAAAAGTCCTTGAAAATGCTTAGACATGGTTCGTACTTTTTTTAAAAACATTGAAAAGTGTTTGAAAAAAAAATCTTTCATTTTCAAGTGCTTGAAAACCTTGAATTCTGTAAAAATACGCTTAAAGTGCTTGAATTTTATTTTCTAAAAATATCAATTCAAGCTGATTAGAAAAGCCTGAATATAATATTGAAGCCTATGTGTTAGATTTGCACCATGTACTTAGTGTGTGATGGGAGAAAGTGCTTTAAAAAGCTATACAAAGAGTAAAAAATGGATTTAGGTTCTTTAAGAAGTTTGGGGATTATTTGAACTATTTCTAATGATAAAAAATACCCCAAAGCAGATATATTTCACAACAATCAATGTTGTCAGCTTAATGGAGGCGCATGTAATTGAAAGCGAAGTTTTAGATACGAAAATACTTTGGACATTGAAAATTATTTTTTAAAAAATCACGGCTCTTGTGATTTAAATGAAAACATTGATAAATTATGTGATTGCATGTTAGCTGATAACGTGATTGCATTTAAATTCAAAAAAAAAATTTGAGAAAAAAATTGCATATTATACAGTATTTGTAATCAAGCCTTCAGAGTAGATTGGAAGACAGTTTAATCAATAAGACTTTTGTATTATTATTTGAGACAATTAAATGGATGTTCTCATGCGATATTGGCGTTGTTACCAAGTGAATACTAGCTACTTTACTTCTGTTTTTATGGGATACTAGAAGATGTTTTTTTTTTTTTTTCTGTTGTAACCTTAGAATTTTCTTTTAGGTGAAATCTAAAAAACATTTTTTACCCTACATACTCGATTTGAACATCTACCGTTTGCCAATTAAAAAAAATGGATTTTTTTTAATGTATTTGTATTGATAACGCCATCCTTGAAAAGTGCTTACAAATTCTTGAATTTTTTTCTCCTTCAAGTGTACGAACCATGTTAGAGGTCTTTAATTTTTGCAGATGTTGCATGCCCAACAAAAATTTATAAAAATACAGCTCATACTTGCTATTCCTTCATGACCCTACTTATCCTTACTGTATCGGAATTCTCTGACATATTTGTTCTTGTAACTTTTTGGGTAGAATATACTTTATTAAAAGTTCATATATAGACATGGTACTAGAAAATGAATTGTCAAATGTCCTTGAAAAAATTATTTCGATCATTGATTTTCATTCTGCGATTTGAGTGGGAACCCTGAAAAAGTAACAGGTAAGGAGCTTGCACAAGTTTACAGTGCTTGTAAAAATCAGGATCAATTTGTCAATATTAGGGGTTAAACGGTTTAGTGGAATCAATGATTTCTGCTTTTTTCTTTTTGTGAAGTTTTCTTACTAAGGAGTTGATTTTTGTAAAATATTCATATTAAAATTTGTTTTATCATTATTTAAAATTCAAAATTTTGTTCTTATAAAAGAGAATCATCGGCAAAAGTTTTATAACATTTTTGTAGTCTAATTTATATCGCTGAAAAATCTTAACCCTGTCTCATGCTATCCATTTCTCTTCTAATGCAGAACACTGGACAGAGACGTGGTTTTGCATTTGTTGAATTTGATGACTACGATCCAGTAGACAAGGCTTGCCTACAAAAGCACAATGTAAAGGGACGACGACTTGAAGTCAAGAAAGCACTATCCAGGTAACAATTAGTTTGGTAATATTCTGACGTGACAGCAGTAAGTTAACTGGCCATATTTTTGTTGCACAGGCCCTATTGCTAAATTGCTGGCTGCCATAGTTATTTCTGAAACTATTTTCTGACTAAAAGGTTGTTTAAAAACAGTTTCAAAAGCAAATGCAATTTTCTCTAGCCTTATAATATCCTTATCACAGAACCTGGAAGTCTCGGGGAATTATACATACAGGGTTTCCGCGCTTATGGAAAGTCAGGGAAAATCATGGAAAGTCATGAATTTAGACATTGGGGAAATTTTGTCATGGAAAGTCAGGGATTTTGAACAAAAAAAGCAAATAAGTCATGGAAAAACAGTGAATATCATGGATTCCTAAAAATCTTACATAAAATCACGTGACTATGACGTCATAAACGCCATAATCGCGATTCGTTGTTTGTTACTTCGACAATTCATCATTCATCTGCGTTTTTATTTACTTTATTGATAGAAACAACGGTTACAGTTAAAAATTTCGGCCAATGAAAAGAATTTCTGAACTCCAAACTTGTGACATCACATAAATAGGTTTCGGTGGAAAAAAAATTAATGTAAGAACTGAAATAAATTAATTTGATAATCTTTGCTTTTGGTTTTTAACTCCGTATGCTACTGGTTTACATCGTTGGGGATCCCCATTGTTGATACCAAAACATTTTATTTTTGGTTATTTAATTTACTTATATTTTCTTATTCCTTCTTCAAATGTTTACTTATTATTAAAGATTGATTAGGTTTTATAACACCTGAAATATCTAAGAATAGAAAATTATTTTTCGCTGTTTCTTCTGGTTTCGACGTATCTTCGTTACTGAATATAAGGCGAGTACCTATTCCTCTGCATTTATTGGAAAAGTATCTTGTAGATATCTAGGGTGGCGACAGAACAGGGAATTTCACTATTCTGGAAAAATAAAGGAATTGCGTAAAATTTGAACTAGCTCTTCGCTTCATTTTAAGTGATTATCATCTACAAGATAATATATCTAAAACCAAAATTCTCAAATTATACGTCCAAATAAAACATTTTTGAATTAATGTAAAATCAAAACAATATTTTTAAAATCATTATATTTGTCATTCCATAAACATGGAATGTATTGAACTTCTGAAATCAAAGTCACGAAAATCTTGTAATGGACGGTGAACAACGAAAATTAATGTCTGGGGGAAGCGGTAAGATGAAGCGGCAAAATGTTTCGTCCAGACGCTCATGTTCATCATTGCCGGCCGGACCCATTCTTCCGTTGTAATCAATGTACACCTTAACGCAAAAGGTGTCGCTCCATTGTTCTGCCGACAGTCGCTTACGCTTGCCGTTCGTATAACTTCAATCTGACTGAATCCTTTACTAGCATGGTTATTTTTAAACTTGTTTTTTGTCAACAGAATGTATGAGAACCCTAATTATTTACGTATTATTTCTGTTAGATTTTTAGTTATACTATAACTTAGCAGCGCGGCAGCTCGCATCCTTATTGTTAATTCTTCAACTTCAATCTAACTGCATCCTTTACAAACATGAATATTTTTCTTCTTGCCTTGTGTTTTCTGTTAACAGAATATATTAGAAGCCTAAATTCCTTAATATTTCAAATTGATTCCATCAGATTTTTTTTTCGGTTTTATTTACCCTTAATAGCTCTGCTACACACCTCGCTCTGTTTTAAACACCTTTACTGTATTATTTTTCTATGCTTAGTTTACTTACATGAAATGAGGATTTTTTACTCAATATAAAACTTATAGTAATCATTTTACAATCATGTACAATAATTTATTTACTATGTTGCGTTAGTAAAATTTACTATGTTGCGTTAGTAAAATAATAAAATTCTTGAGTCAAGTTCAATGTTTTTAATGTGATTTCTTGAGTCATGGAAAATCATTTGCTTCAGTCATGAAAAGTCAGGGATTTGGGACATTTAAGATTGGCAGAAACCCTGTACATATTTTTTTTTTTTTTTTTTTTTCATGAAAATCTATGTTATCATACATTCTATTTTATTGGGTGTTAACAGATCTTGAAAAACCTAAAAAAAATATCTGGAATTTTTTTTTTAATAAGTTTGTTGTAAAATCGGGGTTATTTTTTTAGGAATTTATCTTTGGAACTTTTTTTCTGGATTTTGTGGCCATCCTGCTAAATAACTATTCTTGAAATAGGACGGAAAATTCATCAAAACATATAAAATTTTATTATTTTGAGATGTCCAAAATCAAAATTGTCTAAAAATGTTTAAAAAAATTTAATGCAAATAATTTTTTATTAAATATGAACAGGGTTCCCACGGTCATCGAAAGTCATTAAAAGTGCTTAATATTTTTTGAACTTGTTTTCAAGGCCTTGAAAATGCTTAGAGGTGCTTAAAAGTCATTGAAAATGCTTAGAGGTCCTTAAAAGTCCTTAATTTTTGCAGATGTTGTGTGCCCAACTGCAAAAGTTATAAAAATACAACTCGGACTTGCTATCCCCGCTTGAGTGCCACTTATCTGATATAGATGTGCTGCCTGAAACCAAATTTTAAAAGGTCCTTAAAAACATTATTTAGATCCTTAAAAGTCATTTATTTTCATTCTTTAATTTGAGTGGGAACCCTGATGAAGCAAAAAATTTGTATGAATGACGCACAGTTAAAAAGAATGTCTTTTATAAGAAAATATTAAATTATCTAAAAGAGCATTTTACATGTCTCCTACAAAATATATTTAGGGATTTTTTTTATTTTTTTTTAACCTATTGCCTGTGAAATATATTTAAAAACGCATTTGCGTTGCCTGAACTGAGTTTGGGCTTCAGAGGCAAGGGGTTCAATATTTCATTCCCGCTACTTTTCAGAAAACGTCCAACTGCTTATTTATCAAATATAAGCGTAGTACAATAATGAGTATTACACTTGATGAAATGTCTCCTCCTTGACAAAATGGCTTATTGTGATTTTGACCCAATACCACTTTCTAGGATGTTCTGAATATCTGTTTAAAGGTAGCTTGATGATTTGAAAAATCTTAGCAATGATTGGAATTTTGATTGGACCTTTGAATTGTGTAGCAGAGATAATTACCCTTAAACATAAAGGGATTCAAGTAAAATTGCAAAAATGAAATGCAATAATGTCATTTAAATGAGAAACATTTTTAATAAAATGTTGCTTATTGTTCTACAGAATTTTCAGACTGCTCATAGTATTTAACAAATGTTTAAATACACATTTCCGTCTTATTAAAGTATAAGCTTTCCAAAATTATCTAATATTGAGGAAATTTATTAAAAGATTCATAATGTGCATGCGATCTTGAACATAACTAATTGTTAAAATTAAATAATTAACGGAGTTTGACTGCATATTCTTATTCCACTATTTTTGTAGCTCAAAATCATGCTGTATTGTATTTTCCTCTTTTCTTTTTTTTTTACCCATTAACTGTTTTCACCCTTGATAATTTATGAACAAAGGGTTTAGTCTCAAATTGTGGATTTCGATAAACTTTTTAATTCTGAAATGGGAGTTTTAAGCCTATCTCTTTTCATTAGATTTCGATAAACTTTTTAATTCTGAAATGGGAGTTTTAAGGCAATCTCTTTTCATTAGATTTCGTTACAACACTGAAGTAATCAAACCTAACTTTTCACTTCCACAGGGAAGAAATGGACAACCTCCGAGCAAAGAAAGAAGCCCGAGGCGGCCGTGGAGGAGGAGGAGGCGAATGGAGGACAGCCGACGAATTCGACCGTGGCGGCTATGGAGGAGGAGGATATGGTGGCGGCTATGGAGGAGGATACAATGACGGCTATGGCAGTGGAGGAGGATATGGAGGTGGAGACAGCTATGGAGGATATGGCAGTGGGGGTGGCTATGGAGGCGGCCCTATGCGCGGAGGTGGAGGAGGATACTCGCAGAGAAGTCAACCCTATGGCAGGGGTGGGTCACGAGGAGGCGGATATGGGGGTCGTAGGTAGGGAGGTATGGTGGGTTGTCATGGGGATGAGTGGTTAAATGTTGATTTGGACTGCTGATTGCCTGTATGGTTGTGGAATGGATCTTTTGCAGTTGCCTGAATTCAGTTGGCAGGGTTTTTAATTGTAATTAATTTTGACAATGTAGATATAAAACTTTGTATCTAGAATATACCTTCTGCACTTGCTAAGTATTGTATTTACAACATCAGTATGCGAATAATTTTTTTTTCGTTAACTGACTCAAATCCTTGAGATTCATTTAATTACATTTTTTGCGTATGTGAATTACTTGTTGTGGCCAATTTCTGATTGCTAAACACGTAATTTATTTTTCGATGTTGTTGGAACTGTTTCCGATTGAGGGATTTTTAGTATTAGACTGACATTCCTTAGGGTACTTTTTTAAATCAAATAAACTTTTGTGTTTAATGAGAGTAGATTGGTCTAAAAATTTGAAATTTGGGCGTTAAAAAAAGATATCACTCTTAAATTTCTCCTAAAGGTCCATTCCAACCGACACGAGGCACAACTCGGTCAAAGCAGGCAACCAAGTCCTACACAACTTCTTGTCTATTGTGTACAGCGAGTTACTTAAATGCAATATTAAATCATTGGACTATACAGTAATTGGTGGACCACCGCAAACGGACTGGCGCAAAGAACAAGCAAGACAGCACTCCACTCTCCATGCATGCCAGCATCTCACGAAACTCATCTCACCCTTTTCACATCTTGCATCATTTTGTACGAGGACTTTCTTTTTTTACCCTTTGAAGTCATTTTTAGATCAGATCGTCAACCATTTTGTCAAGTGTTTGTATTCAATCGCTCCGAAACGTAATAAATAACATTTTAACGAAGCATTTCCTTTGTCATTGATTTTGGTAGTGTTTCTTTATATGAATGCAAATGCTGTAACTGAGTGGTATGCAAACATCTGGTAAAAGATAAACTCTGCTAGAACTAAAAATGTTATCCACAAATTTAATAAGCAGAATTCAATCGAAATGGAAAAATATTTTCTGAAGTACTTGAAATATCGGGTGATTTTAACCTTACATCAGGCATATAAGTTTAGGGGTCGCATTTTTTAAATGTTTGTTTCCCCCTAAAATTGTACATAAATTTTTCAATAATTTCTTTAAAAAATTAAAAGCTCCCTGATCTTCCTCCAGATACCCGCGAAAAATACCACCCAATATTCTTCATGATGAGAAAGTGGATTTAATTAAATTTGCATGTTTGTCAAAATAATATAATTATTTAATTGTATAACTATTATTTTGCTGAAAAGTTATTTGACGTTTAATTTTTTGAGAAGTATTGGAAGCCTTTATTAGTTTCAAAAGAAATATCCCTAAAACGTAAATAAAAATTTTGGAATTATTCCTAACTTTTTAGATAACTCTGCAACTATCTAGTTGTAAACATTGTTACAAAAGTTTTTGCGAACTCGATTAATTTGGCCTTGAGAGTGAGGCGATACATTCAGTTGTGTATGAGATCAAATGGATAAAAAAAAAACGGCATTTTCTGTAAAGCCACAGAAGCTGGAAGTGTCGGGGAGCTTTCTAATTCTGGAAAAAATCGGGGAGATGTCGGGGAATTTTTCTATTGTTATGAAGGTATGTTTCCCTGTTCATCCATATTTGGAACCATTTTCCCGTGGAACTTCAGTGATCGTTAGAAGTTTCATGTTGCGGTATAATTTTTTTTTTTTTTTTGCCAAAACCTTTTAAATAAGTAGCATATTATTTCTTTGACATAAATGTTCTATTTGATCTGCACATCTGGAAAAATTACGGAAATTTGGAAAAGAAAGTTTTTCCGAAGTTTTGGCTTATCTCTGATATAAATGTTCTATTTGATCTGTACATCTGGAAAAATTGGGGAAATTTGATGAAAAAAAGTTCGTAAGATCGGGGAATGTCTTGGAAATCTGTCGGGGGAACTCTTTTTTCTGAATTTTGTGACCACCCTGAAGAATGCTAACACTCTTGATGGCAAAATTTGCAGAGCAAAATCACTTGAAGTATGCTTTTCTTTGTAGAAGGTATACAGGGTGTTTCTAAATATTTGGTAAAAATATAAAGGCGTGTAGAGGAAACCAAAATAAACAAATTTTTTGATGGAATGCGTGCAAATGATGATTAAGCTTTTTACCAGAAAGTATACATCACAAAACGAATTGTTAACAATCATCACAACTTGTTAAACTTGATTCCAGTTTTCTCATTTTATGCTCAGTTGTAAATAACGCTTGCAGGGGTCTCAGACTTGCACCAAATACAAAAATCTTCTCCAAATGCTTTATTTTAGCCATATTTGCACAAGAACGAATTTTTTTCCCCCGCCGAAATTCGATACTGTTCACCACTGTAATATCGCTATTGTTGAGAAATATTCCCGTATATTCGGCGCTAACGTTGATATTTACGTTGGTGTGGTGTTCATTTTCTCCTAGTGCTACGATGATTTGCGATGCTAATGCTGACATTATTGTCAAGTTTTACTGTGTTATGACGGTCGTTTTCATCGATATAATAGCTCTGTAGTATTGAGAATTGTTCCAGTTAATTCGACACTATTGCTGATATTTTCGTTGGTATGAATCATACCAACTCAAATATCAGCAATAGTATCGAATAAACAGGAGCAATTCTCAACAATAGCGCTAATATATCGGTGAAAGACTCAACAAAAATATCACAATAATGTCTGCATTAGCGTCGCAAATAATCGCAGTAACATCAACATTTTCTGAGTAATATCAGGGCAAATTTCGGATATTGCAATATCGTAGCGATTTTGAACAAAATCATTAGAGCTGTTTCTTAGCAATCATTGAAGAACGTGATTTTTTAAATGGCAGCTACCTTATGCGCATACGCGATTTTGACGAAGACCGTAAAGTTAGGACCCATGGCCACCAGTAACCCTCATAACAAATTTGAACATCGCAGGGCAATTTGTTCGGGAGTTATGCTGACCACAGACAAATTTTTTGTAATCAAAATGTTCCAAGACGTAGAGAAATGCAAAAAAAAATTTTTTTTTTTTTTTAATAGAATGCTATACTTTCATTACCCTATGTATACCTATGGGTAATTAAAAGTAAAAAAGTCAAGTAAAATAGTTAGCCGAAAAAAGTTATGAAATCTTTGCAGGCTAGCATTTTTTTGAAATAATCTTATTGTATATGCTTGTGCTACTTGTACCATTCTACTGAATAGCGATCAATTCTATAAAAGGCTATCCTACCAATACTACTAAATGAGGCTCTTATAAATAATCCCAATTTATTTAATTGTGTTCGAGTAAAACTACCACAAAGAAATGAAATGCGGCCCCGCTTGGGAACAACAATTAGATTTCATCACTTCTGATTATTGTGGATATATATAAAGTAAGTGGTAAGATATTGTTAACGTCCTCTACTCTTACCGACGATTCAAATTTTATATATTTCAAGTAATAATATTTTTAAGATTGTGGATGCATATTAGTTGCAAAATATCTATAATTAAATTAAGAAAGCAAATGTACATATTAAAAAGTAAATTTCGATTAATTTTAATTCCAATATGAAATTATTTTTTTTAATAGTATCTAGGAATCCAGTTATGTAAAACTAAAAGTGGAATTTTATAAAGTTCCTACAGTAAAATTAAATATGGGATGTTTTTTAAATTTTCATATAAATATTCATTAGTATAAAAATGTAATTAATGTAAAAATTTATTGTATTATTTGAATTTGATGGTATTGGTCCATTCAGATGTCTATTCATTAAATCTATCTGAATAAGAGAAAAGTGTATTACTCTAAAAAGTCTGATAAATTTTGTTTACAGGGATGAGATAACCCATTCTTAAATGTTATTTAGAAAAACTTATATATATCTTTAAACATAAATTTCCACCGAAATAAACTTCTGAAGGAACCATTTATTCATCTTGATGGTCTTCGTAGGATCAAAATTCTTGGAAATCCTTCCCTTTTCGTTATCCTCTGTCGTAATTGACTTCATTTCCCCCGTTGTAAAAACAGCCTTCTTGGGACAATCTTACTTGCGACCCTTCCCCCCCCCCCCCCCCCTTCCCTCTTTTCTTTCTCCTGTGGTCAGCCACCGAAGGCGTCGAAAAAGAACCCCACAACATGGTAACCCTGAGAGAGGGATTCTTTGGCTACGAAAGTTGGCGAAAATAAGTGTAAATATATTTTTGAAGTGTTATATACAGTTGGCGCCATCTTTCGAGGAGAAATAATAATGCAAATTCTTCAGTAGGTGTTTAAAAATAAATAACTTAACAAAAATTATATGCTTGCTGTTAATCAATTTTTAATTGTCAAAGATAATTTTAAAAAGAACATTTTAGGAATTTGCTAAAATATTTTAGTAATTAAAATTATTACAATTATATGCATTAATTATACACGAATTCCGCTTTGCAAATTTGAAACTAGAAATTTAGTAAAGTGAATATTATTTTTACAATCGTTATCAACACCTATTCTCCAAGTTAAAATGCACTTTAAATAAATTATATACATACCCGTTAAAAGTATAAAAAAAATCTATATTGAAATTAACTCATTCCTTAAATTATTTCGGATTCACGAAATGAATTTGAAAAAAAAAAAAAAAAAAGTGCACAGTTATCTACATTTACTTTATAAATTATTTATCATACTTTTTCATCAAATTAATTTTTACCATTTGAAAAGGTACTTTATCATATAGGTATTATAACCATTTCTCTCAACGAGTCCCAGTTTTGGTATAATGGTAGGCAAACGCCATGGTCTGCGGTTCGAATCCCTGTGTACGAAATCCTCTACTTACTGCAGTTGACCATAGCTGTCTGCGATGACCTGACTTAACCAATTTATATGGTTACCCGTGCAAAGTTGTTTTTTTTTTTCAATTTTCCCGGATTTTGTTGATATTTAATAAACATTTATTGGTCGTTCATTGGATTTTGTAGATGCTAACTAAATGTCTTTTGGTCGTCTACAATGTCCAGAGAAAATTTTATCGGTAGACATTGTGGAAGTACCATGGATGGATAAAGTACAACGATTTCCGGGACATTTGACCATCCATTTGCCGTCCATTATCGGTAAACGTATGCTCCAGTAGATATCCCATTTTTTTAAGAGCATATCCAGTACATATCTAATGGACGAGTTTTGGCTATGTGGGGAGTGGCTACCATGCAATGCCACATTAATTGGGATTTATATACAGCATTAATTTATCCAGAAATTGTTAGTCGAAAAGACTGAATTTGATATACCACCATTAGATCTCTAGAAATATTACGTCGAAATGCGGGATTTGATAGACAGCCATTAGATGCTGAGAAATGGAAAGTAGAAAAGACATGCTTTCGTGAACATCTAATAGATGTTTCAAAATTGGATGTCAAGGATAACGTTGCTTTAGATGTCTATTACATCTCCTGTACATCTAATAGATCATGTGGACGAAACATAGATATCCAGTAGATAACACTGGTTATGTGGGTACTTGCTTTACACTGTTTGTGAAATTGAGTTTCGGAAGTTTAGTATAAAAAAAAATTCTCTCGTAAATGGATATATGGCGCCACTAACTGTTTTGAGAGTAATGTTTCCTACCTTTTATTTATGAAGAAGAGATAAAAAAAATTGAAACTCCTTCACTGTGAAACTTAAAAATTTAAAATCTCCATTTTTAAAGGTTATTCTTATGATTTTTTTTTATTGAGATCGAAAAGCAAAAACAGCTATATAGTTATTTACATTTAATAAACAATTACTGATTAAATTCGTAAGAAAAATCATTTATTTTAGGGAATCAAACCCCTAGAATCCCACCTTTGGGTACGGCATTGTTGCTATAGTTACAGAGGCGCATAAGATAAAGAAGAAAAAAAAAACAGTTGCGGCTTCTTATTACAGTTTCCATTTCGAGTAAAGTGAGTTTAATGTTACTAACCCTTCAAAAATCTGTTCTGGAGGTGCACGCGACATCACTGATCCGTTTATTAACTACACTGCCAACCAAAATCACTCCGAAATCGGCTCTTTTCACCGCGATTTCTTCGAAATTTGATCATTTAGATCCATTAATAAATAAAAACGACAATTTTAACCCCCTAACTTTAAACTTTTCTTAAAGTGTAATTGGAATACAGTTGCAGACTCCTATGCTTTACAAGCCAACTTTCTGCCCACTCGAAATGTATAGGAACTGGTTTTTATTTCAATGGCTGGGTTCGTAAAGTCGAACTGAAAAAGTGAGTTATGTAGCCTGAGGCAAAACCGTGTAACTAAGCGTTCGTAATCTTAACTGGTTTTGTAACTGTCCGTTCGTAAAGTCGAATTTTTTTAACTGGTTAAGTTGGTTATCGAACTTTCTTAACGAAGGTAGAAGCTGGTTAACTTTCGGTTTATTCCGTTCGAGCTGGTGTTTCCCCCCTCCCTTCCCACTGAAAATACTTTGTTTTGGGTTTGGACTTGTAAATGTGTAGGTTTTTCGAATGTTTTGATTTGGCGTGGAAATTATTATATTAGTTATTGTTTTTTTCTCAATTTTTTGGATTTGCACGAGTTTTGAAGGGAAAATTGGTTTCAATAAAATTTACTTTGTTTAACATGTTTTTTATTATTTATATACACAAACTTGATACTTCTTCGGCTTTTCTTGAAAGTAAATTTATACGATAACATTGCTTATTGTATATTTTGAAATCTTGTACTAAAACTGAATTCTTATTGTGCTCATATTGAAACTTATTCTAATAGTAATGAAATTTTTTAAACGCAAATCCCATTATTTCTGTACAGATAGTGCTGATTCCAAGTTTTCTTTTATATAATACTAACTTGAAACAAATTTTAATATGTTGGCCTCCTCATTAAAAAAGCTGTTATTTAATTAATGTTGCATTACATTTAGTCTTTAAATTTGTTTCAATTTTATGAACACAGAACTTTTGAAAATGTCTTAAAATGTAAATAAAAATACATTTATAAGACTAAATTTCACATTAAATTTTTTATAATGTTATGTCATTCCTTATTATTATTTCTATATGTAATTGATCTGGAGCATAGCCAGAAATTTTCCTTCAAGAGTGGATATTGTTACGAATTTTTCCACTGAGGCAATGATGGCACAGTTTTCACGGTATAAAAATATTTATTCTCTCTTCAGAAAACTCACAAAATTTATTCACAGGCAACAGTTTAATTACTCTCAAGCTTCAACAAAAATAACTTCGAATTCAGCGATTATACAAGCTCACTCCAATAGGTAAACAAAGCGATCAGCTTTCAAAGAAGTCCGAAGTCAATCTGAAAACTTTCCCGTTCTCCAGTCTTTTATATACAAGCGCGTGAGACATTCTCGAAATTTCCAGCCAATTCATCGGAAAAGAAATATCTCGAAACTTCTCGATTGCTTTAGGTGTTGCCACCTTTTTCTAACTTGTATAATCGCTATTAATTAATAAATAAAATAAGATAAAAATAAATTACAATAGAATTTTGAAATAATACGTCACTATTTACAATATATACAGACAATTTGTGCAACAATATGCATAATTATGTGCAAAGAAAATATTTTAATATTTATACAACATGAACATTATGTGTTTATTAATCATTAGCAAACTACAATTCTATGTATTTAAAAAAAAATTCTATCCCATTTAAAGATTTGTCTTTTTGAAATTGTTTCGACTGTTTCAAAAGAGTTGATTGATCAGGTTAGAAATTGCCTTGGGCTTTTGGGGACGGCTTTTGTATTGAACCATTGTCAAGTCATTATTTCTGTGAAAAGGAGATACTTTCGTGTAAGTCTATGAAGGGGAAAATTTCCCATATTTGTGTTTCGAATTGGTTGTTGATGTTTTATGGTGCAAGGGCTTTACTAGGACCATTCTTGCATATTTCGATTTGGAGAAAACATGAAAAACTACCAAACAGTCCGACAACCGATATAGGTTAGTTTGTACACTCGACGATCTATTTTTATGCACAATGATGGCTAATCAAGTCTGGACCTACAGCTTAACGTGGATTCCGAACCACAACGACCCAGGATTTGTACCTTTGGCATGCAAGGCCAGAGCGTTGACCACACAGCCATCAGGTGGGCCAACCAATATGTACTAACACAATTGTTGCTGTGCTTCAATAGAAAATAAGCAGATTAATGTTACTAAAATATAATAGCAAATATTTCAAAGAATAAATCTGGGGCAACGGACACTTAAACCAAATGGAAGTATATGAAAAATTGTTTAAATTTTACTATGCATATCATAATTGTAACTTTTTGAAAATGTTTTTTTAGACAATGAACACCTTAGTGAAGATTCCCGTGAAGATGTACAAGATTTGAAAAATACACATGCTATGTGAATAATTCAAAATAATTGTTTAGCAATGTTTGTGATGTCAAATTATGTCTTAGACAGTATTTAGTATGATAAACTATTTGAAAATTTTTAGTGAAAGCCTGCTTTGAAAAATTAAAATCCATGTAGGAAAATAGTGATTAAAAAAAGCTATTATATATACTATTAGGAGGTGTAAAAGGAAAAAGATACTGTTTAAATTGCAGGAACTGCGCAACAACTCAGTTTTTGGCCATCAATGTAAAATCTTATAATAGTTAATTTATAAATAACTGTCATAATATAGAGTAATTAGAAATTAATAAAAAAACCTACTAGAAGCACAAGCACCATTATTGTTAGAAATAGTATAATTAAAAAATGTACTTTTTTTTGTTACCATTTGTGAAAAGGAATGCCAAGTAGTAAATATGAAATTGTAGAATAATTTTTTAAGCTTTAAGATACACTTTTTACATGTTTCTGCAGACTTGAATAAAACATCTCAATTCTAAAACAAGCAGTGGTGAGATACCCCCATATTCAACTGTAAATTTTATAATTTTTGAACTTATAAGAAAAATATTAACTAGTAAGGAAATAATTTATACTTCCTAACTCTAAGATTGAACAAGGGTCCAAAATTTATTGTTTTTTTAATGAATATTCTGCAATGTAGTTTTATACTTGGAAGTAAGATTAAGTGAAGTAATGATTAAACATTGTACACAAAACTGTTTATTTGAATTTAAATAGTGCTTGTAAATGTACATACTTTCATGAAATTAAATTAATAGAGAACTCCAAAATGTTATTTTAAAAAATGGCTTTTCTTTTTATGAAACAAGAATAGAAATTTAACTTAAAAGAAAGTTCCTCCAAAGTTAAAAGTTGACCAAGTATAGCAGTATTTGTTAATAAAAATACTTATATCTTTATACAAAGTAGTTTAATACATTTTCATAATAGTATAATATATATACACCTTAAATCACTTCTCAGTGTCGCTACATTTAAAGGTTAATGTTATTTTTCATTAGTAGTTTTTAGGCAGATTGAGTGTTTTTAAAAGTGTGTGTGTGGGGGGGGGGGGATGGATTTTGGTGGTTTTAGAAGGGAGGGACGCATGGGTATTTTCTCGAAAAGCAGGGTAATTGATGGTAATTTTATTCATGGTAACAATTTTAGCACAGCAAAATCTCCTTCGAAACTTTTTAATGTGAAATATTTAATGTGTTTTAAGTTCAATTTGAGATCATCTTTCTCTTTGGGTAACAATATGGTTTCAACTTATATTTTAATATCTTATTCATATTTGTGTTTATCCTTTATCATTCAATCCAATTGCATATTGTTACACATATTTTAGCTTGCTAACACTAAATCATCAACAGTGCATAAACTTCAAAAGTTTTTAATTTAGTTCTAAACACAAAGTCTTTGTTTTTTTTATGTTAAAACAGCTTGATACATTCTAAAAATTAACCAATATTTTTGTACATCTTAATAAGTAGATGATATTTATATTAAAAAAAAATAGCATTTTAATTGATATAAGTAAAATAATTTTCATGCGAATTTTATATTTGTACACGAGGCAATCAAAAAACGAAACGTTCCTTCATTTTTTACTGTAAAAGTGCTCTTTTGTAAATTTTAAACTCTCTTCCAATGTAAACAAATAGCAGACGACCAAAAAAAATTACGTTCACGAACGTACCCAATGTTCAATAGTAGTTACAAACGTTTGTGTTTATTAAATGTAGCAGTTTACTATGACGTCAATTTACATTTGTGCCATATCGTCACAAGAAATGTTAAATGTTTGTAACTCAGCTCTAAATCAGAAAAATGCAACTTGTTGGCAATAATGTAAGCTTTTTTTTTCTCCAATATTTACATTTCCAAATCGTCTTCAATTGTAAACTTATTCTTTTTACTTGAAAACTGAGGTAAGAATTTATTAATAATGTCGATTCATTATTTGTTTTTTAAGGTTCATACTTTATTTTGTTGGACATGAAATGTCGCATATTATCAATATTTATTGCTGTGTCTTAATACTTTTTGGACTGCTTTAGAGTTATACCCAGTACTCCAATATGTTATGTAGGGTGATACGCCAGTAATTGACCACATGCCAGTAGTTGACCAAAATGACACAAAAAGGAAGTAAACAAGAATTGTTGTGATGGTATTCTAATTTTTATTGGTTAAAATATATCCAATAACTAATGAAAGCCAATACCGAAAGTTATAGGGATAACCAAGCTTCCAATTGGATGATAAAAATTAACAAACACAAAGGTATGTCACAGGGTCTCATATGAGTGACTGACACTATTAGTGAAAGGTGGTTTAGCTTCTCTTTGATTTTTTAGCATCAACATGAATAATTCCTAAATGGTTTAATACAAATAATGTATGTAGATCATTAATGTTTGTTTTATATTAATATACAAGTAGTTTTTCTTTAAACTAATAAACAAATTATGAAAAACAGATGGTCAATTACTGATCAGGCTAAGTATTAGTTTTTCAACTTTAGAATACAAAAGTAAGACATTTTTAAACTCTAAGATGGATTTTCTTATTGCATGTGTACATTAGATCATTTTTAAATATACTAGGCTTACTTTCGTAACATAATTTTTTTTTTTAAAGTCAAGAAATGGTCAAAAGTCAATTTTAAGTATACTTCCACTTTACCCTACACAAATATTATGTAGGTTACTTACAATTTTTATTTAAACTAACACTCTGGTACATAAAATGTCTGTCAGAATTTTATAAATTGTTTTTTTTCTTGAAAAATTCAAAAAATCCGATCAAATGGTCTGTTGACAGAGAAAAGCATTGGTCAAAGATAAGCCGGAAAATTTACAGATCACTAACACTCTTGTAAATATCAAAATTACTTTTCACACCTTAATTGAATAAGATATATGTTTAGTAATATTTTTTAATATGAACAGGAAAAAATTAAAGTAGAAAATTAACTTAAATATTGATAAGAAATTGAGTTAAATAAATCATTAAGGAAGTTTTTTTTATAAGTTTAAGCATATACCTAGGCTATAAGAATTCTGAAATCATTAAAATTAAACACTCATGGAAGGGAAGAAATCCTTTCTCAAGTACACCAAAGAGGTCTTGAAATCTACGCTTTTTCAAGAGAAAATATTGGGAAAATAAGAGAAACTGCCAGAAAATACAACATTCCTCATTCTACGTTGATTAATAAGCTAAGAGGGAAAACCACAGAATTTAGAAAAATGGGCCCTCAACATTTCTTACACCCTCAGAAGAAACTCTTCTATGTAATTGGATAAATGCCAATGCAAGAAAATGATTTCCATTAGAAAAACGGATGATTTTGAAACTATTCAAGAAATAATATCCTCTACATTTGATTCTTTTCATCTAAATTTATTCAGAATTGAAAGTATAGGATTAGATAATCTTTTCTATATTTTGATTTTCTTGTTTTAATTTTTTGAATAAAATATGCATAATTACCTACCAGTAAAACTAACTTTGATAACTAAAGTTTATAAAACCATCATACTATATTTTACACTGATGTTCCTGTATTTTCATGGATTAAAATTGATTATATTTATTTTTACTTTCTTTTTTTAATTCATTTAATAGTTAATTTATGAATATTAGAGCATTTTATAACAGAATTTAACAATTAACTTTTGGTTTTATTCTGGAAATGGAAGTGGTCAATTACTAACATGGCTGTGGTCAATTACTAGCATGGCTATGGTCAATTACTGGCAAAATTGCTTTTGGTAAGAAATTCTGATGATATTTAAAATTATAAAAAGGACTGGAACACCATGTTCATTTATTATTGAGCTTTATTAATCAATTGATATTTTGGGAAATTTTCATAACATTCCGTTAATAATTTTTTAAGAAAAAAAATTAAATGTGTAGAAACTTGCACTAACTGGTCAATTACTGGTAGGTTCACCCTATAGGGATATAGTGAGGTTCCATTTTATAGATTTAATATTAATTTGAAGTGTTTTATATTTAATTTAATCTGGGAGGGAGACACACAATATTACCAGGCGGATTCTATTAGATGGCACAAGAATGTAGGTACCTAGCATTAAAACACTTCAACATTTGTAAAACAAAATTATCCCATTTTACATATTTTGAAGGACAGTTAATTTATTTAAACATAAGATAGAACATTTTTCTTTATTAGAATCTTAGCACAGCACTCTTTATTTATTTCAAAGTTTTTGAACTTGATAAGTTCAAAAACTTTGATAGCCAGAGCAATTCTGTCTGATTTATGTTAGTAAGAAAAACTTGGCAAATTCCATATTTTACTATTTTAAGTTGCAGCCTAATGACTGCTACATATATCTCTATAAACAAGATAACTTTAAATAAGGAGTTCTCTTACGTTACCTGGGTACCAGTTGGCACAATTATCACCAAGTCTTAATGTTTACGCTAAATGTATTGCTAAGCCTAAGTATTCATGGTTTGTTATAGGTAAGCTTGCCAGATTTCTAAAATGTTCAACCGGGACACCCCCCAGCGTTGCGGGTATTCAAGGGTACACACCCTTGGCGGGTTTTTAGTGTTTTAGAGGGTAGTTTATTCTCAATGCTATGAATAAATGGTTACTGATTAGGAACCTAAACCAGGGGTAATAATAAATGACACGAGCATATAAATTTAAACATTTTATTTCTTACATGTTAATATTTATAAGTTACTTAAGTAAGAAGAAACGCTTTGAATGAGGAATAAAAATTTGAACAATATTTACACATACTTTTCATTGGCTAGGATTTTTTTTTCGAAAGTCTTTTTTGGTTTTAATCTTGCTATAAAAATCTTCTCAAGCTAATCCGACATTAATTTTATATGTCATCAAGCCTTTAACCGTAGATTCCTTCGTCAAACCCCTATCATCAATCAGTCCATGCGTTTTTCATCAAAGAAAATACTCTCTGAACTGGTCACGATTGGCAAGACAAGACGATGCGATGACAATATTATTTATTAACAGACCATCACTCTTCTATAATTTTCACTTTTCATTCCTTCCCGAAATAAATGACAAAGTAGTTATCCTAAATAATCCTCCACAGTTAATTATTTTTACACTTTTTTGATCATCTATAAAATCAAATTTAATTTTTACCGGGACTTGATGTAAACCGGCTGGAACACCGGAATTTTGTCCGAAAATCGGGACTGTCCTGGTCAAACCGGGACGTCTGACAAGCGTAGTTATAGGAATTATAAATGGTTTGAAGTTTGTTTGGTTTGGAGGAGTTAGGTCTGCAATTTGACGGTTTTTATCTGGTACCCAACAGAACAGTACCAAATAAATTAATTAACAACACTTAAATGTAACCTCTTAATTTGACTATCAACCTACATGATTGAACCTAACATTAGTTGAAAATTTTTACATTCAATTAGGTTAGAATAGTATATGATATGCATTAGCCACCCAACAATTATTTTGATAAAATTGTACAAATTACAAATTTTATGAATAAATTTAAAAAAATTCCAAAATTTTCTGCTTCCAAAACGAAAATAGAATCATATCCTGATTCTTTCAATGTGCTGAATAGAAATACAACAAAGAAAAAGCTATATTAGCTGAGGTTTCTTTTTTTGTAGTGTACACAATTAAGAAATAATGTATAGGGTCATATGGAGGTTGGTTAGTGACTCTTTTTCTGGGGTAATTAATGGTCACCCACTTTTAGGTATTAGAAAATGATATTTAAATACAACTAAAATAAGGTAAATACTCCTTAAACATTCTATTTTCTTATACAATATTTTAAAAATATATAAATTTGTAGCAAGTGTAGGAAAAAAATATTTTATTTACTACTCCTACTCTCAAAATACTGTGTTCTCATGATTGTCTTAAAAAATTCTACTTTTTTTTCAAGATCCATATATAAGTACAACATTTTTGTAATTTTTTTCTTGTTGATGCTGTTTTTCAACTACAGATAGGTTTAGCCTTTGAATCTCATGTATAATTTTTTTTTTTAATTTGGATAAATATGTATACTCATTTGTACCTCAGTTTGCTAGGGTAATTCTTGGTCAATGATATCCTTTAAAATTTCAGAGAGTTTTCATATTTATTTCGATCTCTAAACTTTACTAGATATTGGTTGTTACTTTATCCACTTATTTAAAAATAAAATCTGGTTTACAAGTTTCTATGTAAGTTTGGGATTAGTATCACCATCCTCTAACGTAGATGCTGTATGTGGATCAAATGCTTCCTGTTCAAAAATAGTGTCAACTAGTTACGAAGACATCTTAAGTATGCATTTTATTGTAAGACATAGTGGTCTAAGAGTAACAAATTCAGAAATCAGAAGACAAGCTCAACTGTTATTGCAAATCAAATTTTTCTGGATATGGTGGCAGAATGAGACAAGGATCAAAGACCTGGCCAACACAAAATAGAAGTGAGAAGTTGCAGCAAAAAATAAAAGAATGTGCACTAATGTCGATACTAAAAAAGATTGTTATTAGATGTATAAATATTACACAGTCCAGAGTTCATTCTAGGCATTTTTCAGGGGCGGTGCACCCTGTCTGCCTTTTTGTTTAAAAATACTGCCCTTCTTACCCTTTTCCATAAAAAAGCACCCTTTCCGACTTTTTCAGAAAAATTGCCATTCTGCACGAATTTGAAAAACTTGCGTCCCCCCCCCCCCCAACAGTTTGCAATATGTGAATCCCTCTACTGAAATCGCCTGTCACGCATGCACATTCATGTTCAAACGTGCAATGCACAGACCAGGAAATCCTTGAATCGATGCCAATATAACGAGCGTTATTAGGCGGTGGATAATTAGCACTGATTACTATTTCGTTCGTACTTTGAATGCCAGATTTTTACTATGTCGTACTCCTCAGAATAGAAAAGAAAGGAATTTGAAAGAATTGTTAAAGGTGTATAACCAGCAAATGTTTTCACTAAGCATTTAAGAGGGACGTCAGTCTTTTTGCGTCCCTTAGAGCTAATGCATTATTACTTCGTACTCATTATCTGCCGAACTATTGCTTTAAAATATATGAATTTTTTCTCCATGTATGACAGCAGTAATAAAAGATAATTAATACTTTTTTTAATGGAAAATGACGGGTGGGCTTTTTTAAATTAATTTTTAGAGTTTTCACAAGCTTCAGCTGGTGGCGACAGCTACAGTAAAAAAATGGCAGTTCCCTGCTATTTTCTTTTTTTAAATACATTTAAAAGTTTTATTTATCTATAAAGCTATATTAATTATAAAAAAAATATAATGTCAAAATCTTGGATAACGAACGAGAAACTAAGTATATTAATTAAATTCCAGACCTTTAAAAAAACTCTCCAACATGTAGCCAACCAGAAATCGCCAGCATGTGTATTTTTCGCCAGCTAATGAAAGCAACCCTCCCCTCCCCATATCTGTTGTTGACGGGACCCTCCTGAAAGGGTATTATTACAACCTCTTCATATTAAATTGGGCCTAATGAAACAGTTTGTTAAATCACTGCCAAAAAGTTGGAAATGCTTTGGATATCTGTGTTCTAAATTCTCAAAATTCTCCAAAACCAAGTTGAAAGGTGGATTTTTTACTAGCCTTGACATACAAGAACTGTTATCTGATCCTGTCACTTCAGAAACAATGAGAGAAAAAAAAAGCATGGGACTCTTTCAAGGACATAGTGCACAAGTTTTTTGGGTAATACTAAAGACTCACTACAAACACATGTTGGCTGCATATAAAGCTTAAGGATGAAAAGTGAGCTTAAAAGTTAATTTCTTGCCCTCCCTTGTAGACTATTTTCCCCAAAACTTGGTAGCCTTCGTTGAAGAGCAGGATAGAAGATTTAACCAGAACGTCAGTGATATCGAGAGGCGCTACCAAGAAAGACAGGGGCGTCGATGTTAGAGGTCGGAAATATCGATTAAAATAAATAAATTTCGATACTATATTGTTGCATAGAAAAATATATCGATACATGATTTTTTTTTTTCACATTTTTTTGCGGAAAATTTCTATTTTTAATGAATTTATGCCAAAATTGTTTTAATAAATAAATTATAAAAATTGTTTTAATAAATAAATTATAAAAATGGTTTTAATAAATAAATTATAAAAATTGTTTTAATAAATAAATTATAAAAATGGTTTTAATAAATAAATTATAAAAATTGTTTTAATAAATAAATTATAAAAATTGTTTTAATAAATAAATTATAAAAATTGTTTTAATAAATAAATTATAAAAATTGTTTTAATAAATAAATTATAAAAATGAATTATATTATCAATCAGAATAAATAAAATACATTTGAATGTCAATGCATAAATTCACATTTATTTTTAAAGCAGAAATTTTGAAAAGTAGATTATTGCATATTTTGCTGATAAACATGTTTTTAATATTTAAAATTAGATGCAAATTCAAGGCACACACTGGCCACAGAAACAGCACTATGTTAATGGCTACTAATAAATGATCTTATCGTTCCATTACATTATGTTTTCTTTTTGGTCAGGGTGCCATTTTAATTGTCTCTCAGCCAAGTCCAAACTTTAGTTTTGAAGTTTTTGAAAATTGAATAAAGAAAACTGAAATAACACATGGAACTGCAAAACTATCATCAAAAAATTAAAAATGTTTGAAAATATCGATATATCAGTGACTTGTATCGATATTTAAAAAAAATATCGTATCGATATATTGCTGACCTCTAGTCAATATGCTAGCTGACTACTGTTGGATCCTGAGGCGGGAGAAAAAGAAATGGAAAGTAGAAGCGTTTTCAGCGAAGTATGTACAGAAAAAGAAAAGGCTTCATAGGCAAAAAGAATGAACATTTAGACAAGAGTTCAGTACATTTCATAAAGAAATAGTTTAATTATAAGAAATATTGTTTAGTCAAGGTTCCCACTGTCATTGAAAGTCATTAAAAGTACTTAATATTTTTTAACTTGTTTTCAAGGCCTTGAAAGTGCTTAAAAATGCTTAGAGGTCCTTAAAAGTCTTTAGTGTTTGCAGATGTTGTGTGCTCAACTGCAAAATTTATAAAAATGCAACTTGGACTTGCTATCCTCGCATGACCGCCACTTTTCTGCGCCGTGTCGAAATTCTCTGACACATTTGTATTATGCATCCACCAACTTGTAACTTTTTGGTAGAATATACGATGGAGGAAATGGAGATAATTTTTGGATTCAGCGAACTGAAAGACATAATACTTACCAAAAACATCCCATGTAGTCAAAAACATGTATATTTTTTCAGACCTGAGTTATAAGGGCACTTGTATATAGTGGGTATTCAGAGATACAATTTTTTATTTTTTAGACTACCATCAAGTATTTAATCCACTGGCAAATACTTACCTCCTATGTCTTGCTCCTCCATACAGTAGTCTGCCAGTAGTTTTTTTTATAGCATTTTTTAAAAACATTTCAGAAATATAGCATTGTAACTAAACTTCTATTTGTCTGGCCCAACTAATGCTTTGGACGTAGGCTCTTGTAACTCTTAATGCATACTTTGAAGGAAAAAAAATATGTGATTGCTGATTTTATGGTTTGATGAAAAATGAACTTATTTTAAGACTTAACTGCAATAAAACAAGAACCATCAAATTTGGACTTAAGCTCATTTGACCTTGCTGTACTAATATAAGAAGAACATGTTAAGCTATTTTTTTTTTTTTTTTTTTTTTTTTGCAATTTCATCTTTCAAATTGTGGATCCTAATTTATTTGTTTCTTTACAGAACTTTGCTGTTTACCAATAAAACTGTGAAGAAGGAATTTTTTGAGGTTGTCTTATTTTGTGTTGTTTTCAATGGTGCATCATCACAACTTTACATCAAATAGCCTATTTTTGTACTGTTTTCAGGGAAAGGAGATTTTCTAAACAATTGCACCTCATTACAATGCACAATGATTGAAAAAAAATTGCACCTAAACTGAAGAAAACGTATTTCTCCAAATAGTCTGTCTTGTCTTGTAAAGCAGCATCCATGACATGTCTCATCTCACTCATATTGAAGAAAAAGTGTATAAGTGCGAAGTTTGCAGCTGTACGTATGCTCGAAAAAGATATTTTGCAAAACATCTCCTCACTCACACTGGAGAAAGGAGCCATGTGTGTGATGTTTGCAACAAGGCATTTCCCATAAAGAGCCGTCTTGCAATACATCTCCTCACTCACACTGGTGAAAAGCCCCATGTGTGTAATGTTTGCAGCAAGGCATTTCCCATAAAGAGCAATCTTCTAAAACATCTCCTCATTCACATTGGAGAAAAACCCCATGTGTGCGATGTGTGCAGTAAAGCATTTTCAGAAAAGAGCAATCTTGCAAAACATCTCCTCACTCACACTGGAGAAAAGAGCCATGTGTGCCATGTTTGCAGCAAGGCATTTTCAATAAAGGGCGGTCTTACAAAACATCTTCTCACTCACACTGGAGAAAAGCCTCATGCATGCAATTTGTGCAGCAAGGCATTTTCCTTAAAGAGCAATCTTGCAAAACATCTCCTCACTCACAATGGAGAAAAGAGCCATGTGTGTGATGTTTGCAGCAAGGTATTTCCCACAAAGAGCCGTCTTTCAAAACATCTCCTCTCTCACACGGGAGAAAAACCCCATGTGTGTGATGTGTGCAGTAGGGCATTTTCCTTCAAGAGCAGTCTTACAAAACATCTTCTCACTCACACTGGAGAAAAGCCCCATGCGTGCAATGTGTGCATTAGGGCATTTTCAGAAAAGAGCAATCTTGCAAAACATCTCCTGACTCACACTGGAGAAAAGCCCCATGTGTGTGATGTTTGCAGTAGGGCATTTTCAGATAAGGGTAGTCTTGCAAAACATGTCCTCACTCACACTGGGGAAAAGCCCCATGCGTGCAATGTGTGCAGTAGGACATTTTCCTTAAAGAGCAATCTTGCAAAACATCTCCTCACTCACACTGGAGAAAAGCCTCATGTGTGTGATGTTTGCAGTAGGGCATTTTCAGAAAAGGGCAGTCTTGCAAGACATCTCCTCACTCACACTGGAGAAAAGCCCCATGCATGCAATTTGTGAAGTAGGGCATTTTCAGAAAAGAGCCATCTTGCAAGACATCTCACTCACTTACACTGAAAAATAGTCACATGCGTTCAAGGTGTGCAACAATCCATTTGCCTGTGGAAGTAGTCTCTCGTTTCCTCACAAACACTAAAGCTTAACTATATGTGTTTAATGTTTGCAGCTGGGTACTTCTCCTAAAGAGCAGTCTCTCAGAATATATCTTGAATTAAAAGCATTTGTGCAGTTGTTCATTTTCAAACAAGAGAAGTCTATTCAAATAATAAAGCAGGACTTTACTTTAAGTATATTCGCTTGAAAAAACTGGTCTCCTTACTATTTTTAATCGTGAGCATTTTCCCCACAAATATGTAATACGAAGCTATATCAAAAGCTTTGTTTTATACCTTGTTGGAATAATATAAATTGTTATCTGTATATTTCTCATACATTGCATTGTAAACTATTTCAGCTATTTGCAACCAGCAGCTGCGCAAGGAACTATGGTTTTCGACAGTGATGATTTTGTGTCCTGCCTTCAGTAAACTAATTAACCCTTCCTCATTCACTTGCCTTTTCACCCTGATTGTTTATTAAAAAAAATGAAATCTGCCTTTATATACTACGTAATAAATAGGGACATTTAATGATACAGATACGTTTATTGTTCTTTGCACAATTGCAAAAAACATTCGTAACAACAACGCCTAATCCAAGTAGTGGGCATTGAAAATACATTTTAACAAAACGATTTTTTGTTGAAAAAGATTTTTTGCTCCATTTTGCTTTTGAAAAAAAGCGAATGAAAATTCGTGTTTCTGTATTTTATTGCCAAATGCTTGTTTGTTTACTAGTAACAATCAATGTCAGTGGCTTAAAAATTAAATGCACTCATTTATAGTTAACTTTTATGTTTCATAAATATTTAAGACTAGCTGAATACCCGTGCTTCGCCACAAAATTTTACCATGTGCAATATTTTAGCCAGTTGTGAGGCGAAGCGTTGCGGAAATCCATCATTGGTGTATAGGCCCCAATTTTTGGCGCTTCGCTTGCAGGAAGATTCATCGTAGCGCAAAATCGAGCTCGCTTCGCTAGCTGAAAAATTCATTGACACATAAGCACAGGCTTACTTAATTCGTTGAAAGGTTCATTGCTATGCAAACATGAGCTCGCTTTGCTCGATGAAAGGTTCATTGCTGCGTAAGCGTAAGGTCGCTTCACACCTAATAACTAATTGCTACATAAAGACTTAATATTAGACGCCCCTCCCTTGTCGAGAAACATAAAAAAAATTCCCTGTTAATAACTATAATACAACACCCCTTTAAGAATATTTTAACACATGTTTGTAAAAAGCAAATTAGAAGTTCAAAACTACTTCTTTAGAAACTTTCAGAGCTTTAGGCCTCTTAGAAGTTGTTTTTTGAGAAAATATTAATTAAAAATTCATTAAAAAACAAATTAAAATTTTAACGTTCTTTTTGTCAAAAGTCCACTTAGAAGGCCAAAGCTGTTTGTGTTGAAAATTTCAGAAATGTAGCTCAATTTGAAATCGTTTTGTAAAATATTTGTAAATTAATTAATTAAAAAACAAAATTTCAAAATTCTCTTTTTCAAAAGTCCAATTAGAAGGCCAAAACTACTTATGTTGAAAATTTCAGAGCTGTAGCCCTATTAAAAATTGTTTTGTAAAATATTTATTAATTAAAAATTAATCAAAAAAGAACTAAATAAAAATTTAAAATTCTGTTTTTCTTAGCTCCAATTTGAAGGCCTAAACTTCTTATGTTGAAAGTTTTAGAGCTGTGGACTTATTAGAAATCATTTTATAAAATATTTTTAATTAATTAAAAAAATTATTTGAAAAAGAAGTAAATAAAAATTTTATACTCTCTCTCTTTCAAAAGTCTAATTAAAAGGTTAAAACTACTTTTGTTTAAAATTTCAGAGCTGTAGCCCTGTTAGAAATCGTTTTGTAAAAAAATTTGTTTATTAATTAAAAAAAAAAAAAAACTAATCAAAATTTTAATATTCTGTTATAAATGTGGAGGTTGTGCGAGCTGACGTCACAGTCAATTCATTACAACGGGACTAAATGAAACACGCATTGCGATTGGCTAATGGAATTTGCAAAAATGTAATTCGTTTTTAAAGATGTGTTGATTTTGTTAACTTTCCGTTGTAAAATTAAATCGTAGAATCATATATCATCAAAATTATAATTTCATTGTGAATTTTAAAATTGTTTTTAAGAAAATATTTTAAATTTTGTCAAATATCAATCGGTTATTATGTGAACCAAAATAATGCTTGACATAATAAAAATAATTTATATTGCAATAATTAGACTGTAAAAAACTTGTAATATATATTTGTAACAATTTATTAGAATAAATTTTCAGTGGAATGAACGCTCTGGCCTTGTATGTTAAAGGTGCTGGATTTGATTCCTGGGTTAGGTGTAGATGTTCGTTGTAATTCGGAATCCATGTTAAGCTGTGGGTCCCGTACTGATTAGTCGTTATTATGCACTAAAATAGGTCGTTGTGCATACAAACCAATAGAGAGTCCAGTTAGTTACTTAGTTGTCTCTCAGCGATCATTCAGAGAGTTCGGAAAATGACTATATTGCATTGTCTTTTGCGTTGATTTTAGCAGTTGTGTATCTAGTTTTTAACTGCTGTTTGTGCTCCATTGTTGTGTAAAGAGGTGTATTGAGTCTATTAGAACGGAAAGTTCTGGAGCTGTAAACGAATCTGCGAAGAGTTATATCTGAATAAATTTCTGCAAGTTTTGATCTGCTTTGGCTTCAAATTTTTAGAACCCAGCCACGCAAACACATACGCCCCTGCACGTGAGAAAAGTAATAATTTTTATTTTATTAAATCAACCCCCTAGAATCCTACCTTTGGGTACGGCCTTGTTGCTGGTTAAAGAGGCGTATAAGATATTAAATAAAAAAAAAACGAGCAGTTGCTTCATTTAATTATCTTACATGACTCGAGTTTAAGATTACTAATCCTCCCACAATCTATACAATAGTAGTCCCAAACATGTGTTCAATATGTAGAGCAGTGTACTATGACGTCATCTTACATTTGGTTCATAACATCACAAAGATCTTTAATGTTTTTAACTCAACTCCTGTCAGAAAACAACAGCTTGCCAATAACCAAAATAATGGAAATGGCAGCCAAGTCAGAAGCATTGAGTGTTAGAAGAGTTCTTTTACAAAACAACAGCTTGCCATTAATGGTATGGAAGCTTCTTTTTTAAATATTTACAATTCGGAATAGTCTTCAATTTTATACCTATTCTTTATACTTTAAGTTTGAGGTAAGTATTATTTCTATTATGTAGTTTCATTATTCTGTCGGTTCATACTTTTTGTGTTGGACATGAAATGTCACATTTCATCAATATTGCAGTAACTTTAAATGTACTTTTTGGTCAGTTTTCAAATTGTATTAATTCCCATCTCCAACCTGTTACGTATAGGGATATCTTGTGGTATTCAATTCCTAGATTAAAGATTAATATGGAATGTTTAATTTTAAATTGAATTCGAAAGCAAGGCAAACAATATCAGGTTGATTTTATTAGGTAGGCAAGTATGAACTACGTAACTACTATAAACACTCCTACACTTGCAAAACAGAAAAATTTTATTTTATGATTTCTTTTATAACCATCTGAATGCAACATTTTAAAACGCATCATCCCACATTGTCATTGATTTTAAGTTCACCATCTCATGCTCATCCAAATCTCTGCATTTTTACGAGAAATTGTTTTTTATCATTTAATTTAGAATTTTGATAATTTAGTATTTTTAATCTGTATTTTTTAATAATTAGAACTTGCAACTGTTTGCTGTATTTGTTGAAAGAACTAGGAGGGAGGGGTCTGTCCCTATAAACTGCATGTTACTTTTTTATTTATAGGACAATCTGTCTTTAATTTAATTTAAAATGTTAAGTTTGTGGAAGTATTTGAGGGAGGGGAGGGAGCTCTAAGCATTAAAGCCCCTAATATTTTGAGACATGTATGTACCATGTATTCTACCATAATTTATCTTTTAGGTATGTGGAAATAAAATGTAACAAAGTAACATAAAATAATTATGTAAATGTTTATTAACGTTTCAAGATTGCTAAAAAATAGCCAGCAATGACCTGGTTAAAATGCATTATCTCGTGGCAATGATAATTCGTCAGGTCAATTCTAGGAAAATTACCATGGTTCGGGAAAATAAATTGGCATTAAAATCTTAGGGAAAAAGGAAAAATTCTCCTTAATAAAAATCAACTCAAGGAATTTAAGTTGGAAAATTATTTGATTACATATACTTGCAGGAATTTTTTATTTTTTTTAATTATCAAGCAATTTGTGTAATGGAGGTTTGTGTAAATATATTTATCTGGCTAAAAATAATTGACTTCATAATGGAACACATGACTGGATATCTAGGGGAATTTTTTTTTCTGAAAAAGAATATAAAACCTGATTACAAAATTGTTGCTGTGACATCATCAGCAATATTCTTGAGCTGTAGTTTGTCAAAATTAGGGATGGAACGGATGTGAGTTTTGCCGGATTTCGGATATCCGGGGTACCATGTCTACCGGATACGGATATCCAAAACGGATTTCGCCGGATATCCGGCCGGATATTCGGTCTATATACTAAAAACAATAGTTATACGATATGCTATATACGAAAAAAATGGTCATGATATGAAGTATTAAGAAAATTATAATTAGTGGTTAGCGCATCGCGCTGCATGCCACAGGTCCATTGTTTGATTCGTGGACTAGGCAAGGTTGACTTAGCTGTTTATACCTGAAAGAAATAAACTGAGGAGGACCATGCATGCTTGGGAACTAAACACTGGGGTTCGGCGTCAGAATGACCATCTGACTGAAACATCTGCTATGTGACACACAAATGCCACAGTCGAGAAAGCTGAGCTGGGCCCAGCAGGCCTTAGTCCACACGGGCTGTCACGCACTGAGTTTATTTTTTTTATTTAAACTTTAGTTCATGAGTGAAAGAGATCTTTGTTGCTGATTTTATATCTTGTAATATTGATACTTTTAGTTTTTCATATAGTTCTGGCAGGGCTTTATCACGAAAATAATTTCTACTTAGAAGCGGATAACGAGGAGCTAGGTATTTTATTAACTGACCAAAGCCTTCTCTATTCACAATGGAGAATGGTTCAGCATCAAGAGCCATTAACTCACCTAAAATTATATTAAATTTTTTTTTTACAATGTTGAAGTGCAAAATATAGCTACTTTCAATTTACTTCATGCATTGTTTATAATTGATAAATGATTACAAAATTATACCGGAGGCATTTGTTAATAACAAAAGATTTATTTTAAATATTTTATGAAATTGAAGTCTATTTTTTTTTTGCAATGCACCTAAAACATTACGGATTTAAAGAAATCTCGTAGAAAACTTAAATTGGATCTATCGGAATATTCCGTCTTTAAATATAAACTTAAAAAATTTCGACCCAAAATTCATCAACATTATGTTATACCATATTTAAAATATATATTTAATATAAACAAACAAAATTAGTACTTACATATTTTTGCGGTTAAGGCTTTTGTTTTAGGATCATCTAAACTCCACAATTTTGGTACAAATAATTTCGATTCCAATGTTGTCTGCATGCATTTCTTGTTTTGATGAATTGTTTTTTCTTGTTCATCAATATTTGATGCATTTAGTGAGTCTATTAAGCTTCGGTGAATTTCCTTAGGCACACTCATTAAATGGTTCCATAAGGGTTTTGTGGAAAAGGATTTTGGGCTTTTGCCGCGCACATTTTTTAAACGATTCTGTGGAGCAAGTAACACACAGGGCTTTGCTTTCGTCATTTCCATTAATTTTAAAATACTTCCAAATGGGTGATTTTAAATGAGCCATTATTAAAAATTATAAATTGGATTGTAATTGGAGAAAAATAAAATTCAATGCATTCTAGAGAGCTAAATATAATTCCACATTGTGGCGCTGCTTTAAAGACCTAAAAATTACAATACTTCATTTTACGTCTGAAAAAATATACCAGCTTTCAACTTCTGCCAATGAAAAATCAGAAATTAGACCATACCATTCACAGCATAAAGGGGTATGGTATTATCGTCGATAGAACAAAAAAAAAAGCATTGAGGATTGCGCATTGGCCATTTATTGCTTTTTACTCTCTAGCAAATGTCAGAAAAAAAGGAGGAAGTGATAATAACTAAAACTCTTAAGAAGTCACTTATGTTATGGAAAAAAGTACTATTTATTAGTATTTCGGTTCGAGTTTTACGGAGAAGCATTCAAATATAACATCTGGAATTAATCAGATCATAAACTTGGAATGAAAAGAACATATCGCAAAACACGTATGAAGGATGTGTATGGAAAAAGATTGGAGGAATGGTTTATGCTTATCAACTCGGCGTCAATAATACGGCGCCTCTTTCTGTTTTCGTTTTCTAACTTGACTGCAATTTATGTCCAAGAAAAAAAAATTATAAAAAAAAAGTGTAGGATGCGGTGTTCCCTTTGTCCGAAAAAGATCATTATTTTTTTCAAAAAATTATTTCTTGTGGATACCTGGTGGTCGGATATACAGCCGGATATCCGAATGAAATTATCGGATGTCCGGTATTTCAAATTGGATATCCGACGGGGTTTCGGATATTGAAAAATCAGCCGGATATGCCGGATATCGGATATTTGCCGGATATCCGTTCCATCCCTAGTCAAAATCACTACTGCTTGTACACTAATGTCAAAAGCATTGCTTCTTTGTGATAAAACGCTCAATTTTATAAGTTGCTGATTATTTAATTATGTGTCTGCAAACTGTGCGAGTTACTTGTATTTCTTCATTTCAGTGCTTACCAACTGTCTGAAGCTAGCCAATCAAAGAGCTAATGTTTTTCTTTTCTTTTAAGCTAATAGGACTACCTTTTTCCTTCACATGTAAGAAGTCCAGGAGATTATCTAAACCCATTCTCTTTGTGATTTAACTTATTATACTTTTGTCAACCAGCAATGAAGTTAATATAGCCTGCAAGAAAGAACTAGTTAATAATTTATTTTAAGTGGGAAACTCTTTCCAACAGCCGTTGTTACCACGGGCAGATCCAGAGTTTTATTACTGAGGAGGCAGAGGCTGTTGAATATATTTAGATAAATTTTGTTGTTCTTATATAAGTTATATTACTATACCATGGGATTACTTAACTTGATTATACAGAAATGTTACGGTAAGGTAAAAAGTCTCAATAACATAAAGTTGACACTACGATTGGCTAAGTGTGAATTTACGACAATAAATTAAGTTTGTGTTTAACAATTTCAACTGAATAGTTCAGGATAAATTTTTGTTAAGGATAATATTATAAAAAATACATATACATCAACCAAAACTTTAATTTGCTTTGTTGGTTTTCTTCGTCCTCAGCTTTTCATCGCCATTTTTTGGGATGAGAACATTTATATTAAAGATGTTTAGTACGGTTTCATCAAATCTTAATTGATTTCATCCAAACTGTGAGAGCAGCGCACATTAAAACGTTACGGGTAAAAACAGTATACTGTCAAACCTCATTAAGACGAACTCCAAGGGACCTTTAAAATTAAAACTATTCAACATTCTTCCCATATCCATGCACTGAGTGTTTTGTTATGCCATGGATATTGTTGTTTAAAATTGAAATAATAAAATCTTGGTGTTTGTTAATGCTGGTGTAGGGAGATACTTCTTTAGGTCTTTCGTCATTACTTATGGGCTTTCATCTTTTTGTATTTTGATTTTATCAAAAAGGACAACGACAAAAAAAAAGGTTCGTTTCCTGTAACATGGCCAGAAATATTAGGATTGGTAAGCAGGAAACAGGAAAATATTTTGCAAAATACTTTGAGCAAATATGCAAAAATGAGATTTAAAATTTATCAGTGATTTAAAATACTTGCTGATATTTATTCTCGTGGGTCAATATGTTAGGTATATATAATAAGATATTTACCAAAATTGGGTATTTATAATTTTTTTCAGGTTTAACTGCTCGTTACCCAATTACTGTGATATCTTAATCATTGAATGCTTTAACGAATGTTTTTTTATGTGTAATTTTTTATGTGTAAAAGAATCTAAAATCGACATTTTTGTATTGTAATTTTAAGTCAATTTACAGGAAACAAGCCATATTTCCTTCGGCCTAATGACTGTATCTGTAGGATGATTTTTCTAAATGCTTTGCTTTTTCTGCTGAAGCTATTTCAAGGTGTTGGCTGAATTTTTACTTTGCAGCCAATTGTATTGTATGCAGCTTGTGATTTAATTGTTTGCAATCTCGTCAAATGTCCACATATTACCCTTGCTCCATTGTAGCTCTGAGCAATAAGTATTACGCGATATTTGTGCGGTCCCAAAACAGCTTCTAAAAGTTTAAAAAGAGCTTTTGCTCTACACAATATACTAACATAAAAAAACACTACTAATCTCTTGACTACCAATCCTTATGAAGTAACGTATCTCACAATAATAGAGCACTGAGATTTTTGTGAAATATCTGGCGTATCATCTACTCCAGCAGAAAAAAAAAGATTCTAAAATTTCTTTTTGTATAAATTCATGTATGAGGAAATAAGAACAATCAATCAAATCATTTTGTATAGTTTTTTATTGACCTTTAAAAACGCTTTTAATACTTAAATAATGCTGCTGTATTCCTAATGGAGCCTCAGCTATCAATAACTTGAAAAGCTCTTTAAAATTATCTCTATTTAAAGAAATCTCTCTCTGGTCATGGCCTCTAAATGCAAGTTCTTGCTTACTTAAAAACAATACAGCTTTGATGGGTAATTTCATGATGTGTCTTACATTAAGGCGAGAGTTTTCTCTTAACGCGTCGACAATTTGAGTTCCACTTCTTATCAATTCTTTAAAGTTTAAAAAGTTTTTTAAATGTTTGATAGAGCCCTCATGTATTTTACAGGCTCGTATGATTGTGGTTAATCTGTCGTATCCAGCATTATTCCATACACCCACTTTAATTCCAACGATCAACCATGGCCAACAAAACAGTTTTTCTAAATAAAAGCTTCCACACAGCCACAGGAATTGTTCATAACAAGAAATTTTAAACTTACGATCATGCTGTTTTCTTCTTTGATGGATGGACAACTCTGGTGTCAGTCTACCTTCTTTAATTAGTTAGCGTTTATCATATTCTTTCCATCTTCTAAAAGGTGTTTCCCGTAACACACACACACTTTATCATAATAGGGCTCCATGTTTCAAAATGACGTTCCGTTTGAAGGGGTTTTTAGGTTCGCTTCCCCTTTCCTCTATCCACGCTATTTTTCCAAAAGTTCTGACTAGCAGACACACTATATACTGTATGGATCTGTTGAGTTCTTTTGGTGTTACCATGGCAACTTCGCGGTGCCGAAACTCTTTTCAGATTCCCTTGACTGCATCGGTTGCTGTTTTCGCTGAAAGATCACTAGTTTGGGTTGACTGGGAGCAGTGTTTTGTTTTTGAGGATTAGGCAACAACAGGTTTTTTTTACACTTACTGTAGAAATTGGATCTTCATTTTAGAAAATTGTAAAATGTATCATTTTACATTTGAAATAATAAATTTAGATATAGCCTGGCTGTAGTGCACGAGCCGCCACTGCTACAATCTCATTTGTGTTTAGTTTTTACCTTTGAAAACAACCTCCCTATAGGACAATGCTGTAAACTTCATCTGTATTGAGCTACCTCTTAATATCACTGAAACGTTTTCAAATTTGGTCTGATTTATTTTTTACAACATTGGAGCAAAAGACTAAAAAAAATTTGACCTTCAATATTTTGAACCACCCTAATGTTGACTGCATATAAAACTCAAGGATGAAAAGTAGGCTTAAAAGTTACATTTCTACACTCCCTTGTCGACTACTTTCCCAAAAACTTGCTAGTATTTGGTGAAGAGCAGGATAGAAGATTTAACCACAACGTCTGTGATATCGAAAGACGCTACCAAGAAAAATGAAGGCGTCAATTTTCTAGCTGACTACTGTTGGATGGTCAAGCAGGACAAAAAAAAAGAAAAAATTGGAAGCAAAGCGTTTTTGGAGAAGAAGAAAGAGTTTCATTGACAAAATTCTCTTTGCCAATGGAATACTAACATATAGTGGGTAATAATACAATGGAGTGGGTATTCACATACATGTGATTCTTCCGCGAATTAGCGGAAATCCGCAAAGTTTTTTACGTGAATTAGCTGAAATCTGCGAATTCATCATCGGCTGAAAATCCCGTTATCCGCTAAATTTTTGGAGTTAGATTAGATAAGTTTTAAAAAATATTTAGAAATCGTTTTGAAAAGTCAGCCTTTTCCTTCATTCCCTAAAATGTTTTATTTATTTCAACTAACGTGTCAAGGCCATTCGATTGACTTCCTTTTTTCATAAAAAGAATGCCTAGTGCGCTTGTTTTCCACTGCCCTTTTTCCACTATAGTTCAGGACTTGTTTTAGTCTGAACCTTCTGAACTAACGAGGTTAAAGAATAATTAAACCGGTTTTCGATGTTGTTGCCTTTGTCACGTTGTCTTGCGGTAGGGGAAAAATTGAAGGTCACATTCACATTACCTGTTTAACTCGCATTGACGATTGTTCTTGGTAGTAGCGATGGCGCGTTGATTTCGACTTTAGCTGTTATTTAATTACCCTTGAAGTGAAAATTGAAAGATTTTCGCCATGCTAGTGCTCAACAAATCCGATGATGTTAAACTTCGCGAAATAGACAAAAACGTAAAGAATAAATTTCGATGGGAATGGCTAGAAAAGACAGTTAATTTAAAATTAAAAAAGTGCAACGTGACTGTCTCTGTCTGAATGCATACAGAAAATTGACATTCCTGGAAAAGCCATGTGCATTTTATGCAAAGACCATATATATTATGGCGAAAGAGGATGGAATTCTTTATTAAGTCATTTGAACAGCGGAAAACATTTAAAATCGTTGGAAATGAGAAAAGGAAACTATGATTTGAGATGTACTTTGTTTTCTAATCAACACTTGCCAATTTCAACTGAACCAGAGAATGAGCCAGCTGTTCCAATATCAAGTCGGGTTTTGACTGGCCAGGCAACAGTACTTGGGTTCATGGCTGAGCACAATCTGTCATTTTCTGTTGCTCCACATCTTATTAATTTAGCAAGGGATCCAAAGGCGCTTTCTTCTCTGGCAATGGATCGAACCTCTGCATCCATGAAAATGAGGTTTGGGTTAGCGGATACGTTAGCGTCAGAAACTTTGGAGAGATTGAAGACTGCATTTTTTTCTTTAAATATTGATGAATCAACGAGTAACAATATGATGAGAGTGCTTTCTATACTTGTCAGTTATTACAACGAAGAACAAGGCAGGGTTGTCATTGAACATCTTTCATCAATAAAACTTTACTGTGTCAATAGCAAGAGTGTTTTTGAAGCAGTTGACTCTTTCATGACAGAAAAAGAGATGCCTTATTCCAATTTAACTTCTATCTTGATGGATTCGTGTTCTGTTATGAGAGGTTCCAAATCTGGATTAGAAACTCGTGTTCGTCAAGAAAGAGCTCCACGTCTTCTTGATGTAGATGGAGATAGCTGCCACCATATTCATAACGCGACAAAGAAGTTCTGTAAAGAATTTGAATATCATGTAGAAGGATTTTTTTCAGACTTGAACACAGACTTTAAATGGTCAGCACAGTTGAGATTGAAACTTAGTGAAATCTGTGAAGTTTTTATGATAAAATTTTCTGTACCACAAAGGTATCTAAGTCATAGATGGCTTTCATGTTATGATATAGCATTAGAAACCTTGAGAAAATGGGATGTGTTATGTGTTTTTTACTATTCATATTTGAGTGCTGAAGATGCAATAACCTATCAAGCCATTATATTGTGTATATACAGAAAGAGAAGTTTAGTTAATTCTCTAAATTTGCACAAAATTAAACTAATTCAACAGGAGTTGAAGAAAACTCAACCATCTACAAATGACGGAAAAGACCGAAAACTGTGCATCATTAAAAAGTTATTTTATTTAAGAAAGATAACATTATTATATTTACAAGTTTACACAGCAGTACTGCCCCTATTGAAAAAATACGTTTTTATTTCAATCTACTGAGCCCCTAGTCCACAAATTGCATAAAGAGCAGGTATCAGTTTTCAAAACATTTCTGGCATGTTTTGTAAAACCTGAGGTTTTGAAAGAAAAATCTATAACCTCTCAAGATATTATTAATGAGAATAATCTTTTGCCTAATAATCAAATATTTGTTGGATTTGGAGCCTTAGGAACTCTATCAAAATGCAACAAATCGATTTCTGGTGACTTCTTCATAAAACTAAGAAAAGCATATATTTCTTGTGGCAAGTACCTACAAAATAAATTGCCATTAGCCAATACATTTTTAATAAATGTGTCTGCTTTGAATCTATCTAACAGAGGCAAGACGGCCACTTTGAAACAGCTGGAGATGCTATCACTATAATAACTAATGTCCTCTCAAATGAAGAACTGGAATCTTATATGGTAGAAATTCGAACATATCAAATTGCCGACCTGCCTCCTTTTACAGGTTCAGGGATGAAAACTCTGTGTTTAGATGAATGGTGGTCTTTTTTATTTCAAACTAAAGATTATCCTTTACTATCTAAACTTGTAAAAGCTACCATTAGTTGCTTTAATGGCCCAGTTGTAGAAAGCACTTTCAGTAGTATGAACTATATAGTGGACCCAAGGTCAGGAAAAATGGATATAAAAACTTATTCTGCAATACAAACTGTGAAATCCAGCTTGAGGGCAAAGAATATTTCAGCTTTGGACTATTTCCACCAAAAGAATGTTCGTCGTGATCCTGTTAAGATGAAGATATGTAAAAATATTCAAAGTTCTAGTAAGAAGTACAGAGAAGACAAAGCCAAAGAAAAAAGCAAGGACCCAAGTGTTTCTAAGCAGATGTTCACAAAAAAGCTGGTCAACATTCCATTAAAGAAGTTGAAGCTGGAGGTCTAAAAAATATTTGTAATACTAAGAAGTCTCGGAAAATTGATGGGTGCTCTACTGCCGTAAAGAAGATGAAAATGAAGAAACACATCAAAATTTCTAATAAAAGAGGAAGAAATAATCAATCTTTTGAAGAAAGCATGGAGCCAATTATTAAGAAATTGAAGTTGATAAAAAGTGCAGATCAGTTTTTCATTAAAGAAACACATTCTACGCCTGATTTTAATCTTTCTCCACAATCAGAAAGTAAAGGAAAGTTAAAACCAGTAGAGAAAACTAGCGAAACACCAGTTTCAAATTATACTTCTGCACAACTGCAAAATGACAAGTGCTCTGCTATTGAAAGGCAAAAGAAAAACTGGAAGATGTTTTTTCAAGCACAAAAAAGCAGCAAGAAATAGTAACATTTAGTAATAATAATTGTAACATTTAGTAAATATTGTATACTCAGAAAAATATTAAAATATTGGCTGAAATAAAAGAAGCTGCATAATTACATAAAAAGTTTTTTTTTTTTTTAATGGACTTAATATTTGAAATTATTTGAATTCCAGAGGTAAGAAAGTGTTCTGCTCTTAAATTTAATCTAATTGTTAAAAAACAATGAATGTTCATTAATATATACAAAGAAAAATGTAATTTTCCATCATTTATATTTAACTATTAATTTTTTATTTTTTTTATTATAATTTCTAATTGTTTACAAAAATGTTTAAATCAAGTTAAATTTTCCAATTATGATTAGTACATGAACACAGTTGTTTCTATTTAATTATTGTGTGTGTGCCAACCACAACAAGACATGGGTGTTGTATAGGTAATAATTGAAAGCCAATCTTGTATCCAAAATTTAATTAATGTTTGTATTGAATTTTGCGCGCTATAAGTTCTAGCGCATTACGCTGTAAAATGGCGAAAAAAAATTCAGCTAATTTTTTGCTTGACCAATCACATGTATGTATTCAAAGATACAATCTCTCCCCCATACAGTAGTTTTTTTTATTACTTCTTTAAAAAAAACCTTTCAGAACTATAGCATTGGCATTGTAACTGAACCTACATTTATCTAGCCCAATCTCAGTAGCAGAAACTTTTTTGCCAGTCTGCAACACTAATTTGGATCTTACAGAATACAGGGCTGACACAGGCGACTAAAAAGGCTACTAAAGCGACTATTTTAGTGACCAGGTGACTATGGCAACTATTTCAATGAAAAAAGGGCCCAAAACGACTATTTTGAACAAAACCTTCAACTATTTTTGAGCTTAGGCGACTATTTTTTTAAAAATTGGATACTGTCCAATAGTAGGACGAAAAAAATCGGCACTGAGGTACTAACAATTTTGTCAAAATGGTGATTTTTTTTTTTAAGGGGGCGAGATAGCGAACACTACCGAAGTAGTTGTTCATATTCGCGGGTAGATAGGTCACTTTGTTAGTCTGACGATAGTAACCTCACGCAAGATTGTTGTTTTTGACGGCAACCGCGGTCATTTTCGCCTACCTGTTAGGCTTCAATGTTTTATCTTTCGCCGTGCCAGGCAACAGCATACACAATTATATTCTCAAATATCAAATTATTTCTCTTTATTTACTTTAAACAAAAATGAATTTGTGGAATTTGCCCTGAACGCCGGAAGAAAGTGCCATCAGTATGGACTGGACAGTATTAAGACAATTAGACGTTATGTACGAGATTTGTGCCGGTGTGATGAACGATTTCTCCTGTGTAGGTCAATCAGAGTTCATCCTAGAAATGAAAAAGGGCAGGGTTCTATTTTCCAAAAAATGGGCACTTCCTGTTTACGAGGGCACTTTTATGGCAAATTGCAGAAATACGCGTTTTCTGCCACAATTTCAATATTGTTATACTTTTCTACCACGGCAAATAATTTTCAATTTTCTGAAAGAAGAAAAAAAAATTATAATGCAAAAATCTGTGAATCAAAAACTCGCTCAGAAACTTAAAAGATATCAAAATACTGATAAAATGCTTCAGTCCTAATTCTGCTGGAATGAGACTGAGAAAATTATTAAAATTAAAGTGCAATATACGCAGTAAAATTTTCATCAAATAGTAATTTTTATAAAATGATCAATTTATAATACAGTAAAATTAAGATAACAATGTTTTAGTATAATGAAAATGTGTTAAGATAAGAACTTTTCACTATTTCAAAATTTTCTAAAGTTTGAATGAATTAACCTTAAACTTCATCTCTTAGTTTTGCTATTGTCAGATAGAGAATAGAGTTTCTCTAATTTTAACATTATTCATTGTGGGATATCACAAGGAGTATTCTGACTCAAGAACTTGAACTATGTCCTGAAATTTTTGCATTTTTTTATTTTCAAAATCGGATCAAATTTAGCGTCAAAACGGCGATTTTTTTGCCGTGCATGCCGCTATTGTGTAAGCTATAATAGAAGTTTTATTTTTTTAAAAATCGGAAATAATCTGGGATTTTGGTTGCATTCCTGTTATGTTTAATTTTAAATATGAAAGGGATGTTTAGAAATTAATTGGTAACAGGCAAATTACCAAAAACACCCCCTAAATTTAACAGGAAGACATCGCGATTACGCGTATCCAAACGGAAATATTCTTTTTAAATTCTTAGTGTAAACATTTGATAGTTATAAACCTTTAACTAAGTTATTCAAGTCTTTCAAATTTCTTTCTTCACTATTTTGAAGGAGGCATGGTAAAAATCCAGCCAAATACACTTAATCAAAACACGTAAGAAATGGCCATCGGAGTTTACTAATGTGCACTTGGGAAATTGTAAGACGGCGCCCTACAATCCACCTACTAATGAAGCACGTTATATAGACATCTACTCAATGGTTTCAGTCCCTGATATATATGTTGCGCGTTTGAACATGAATGCGCATGCGCGACAGCCGATTTCAGTAGGGGTGATTCACATATTGCGTACTGTTGGGAGGGGAAAAAACGAAAGTTTTTCGAATTCTTTCAGGATGAAATTTTTTCTGGAAAAGGGCAGAAGGGCGCTATTTTTATAGAAAAAAGGGCAGGCTGGGCGCGCCGCCCCTCGAAAAATGCCTAGGATGAACTCTGGACGGTCAACCGATGCAGAATGATTAGAATTTCAATGTTGTAGCTAAATTTATGAATAATAAAATAATTTAAATTTTTAAGTAATTTATTTAATTACTTTGAATGTAGCTTAAACAGGGTGGCGACAGAATCGGGAATTCAGGGAAATGTAAAAGAATTTCGTAAAATTACTCTTTAATCAGGGAATTTTGAAATTTTCGAGTTTCCCTTCTCGCTTACCCCATGTGGGTGCGGACATCTATCCCGAATTGCGTCCTACGATATATATAGATGCAGTTTTTATAGTTGGCCGATTTGGGTGCATGAAGTTTCCGAACTTTTTCTACTCTAAGCCAAACCGGCCAATCCCCCTCCTCGGCCCACAACAACATGTTCATGTTCCTTTTTTTTTTTTTTTATCCTTTTCTTTTCTCTCTGAAATCATTGTTATGCTTGGAACCATTATTTACACATTATTTCTGTTAGATTTTTGGTTATCCTATAACTTTGTTTGCGCCAGCGTCTTATTGTTAAAAGAAATCTTAAAGCTTCAATCTGTCTACATCCTTTACAGACATGATTTTTTTTTCTTCTTGCCTTGCGTTTTTTGTCAACAGAATATATTAGAATCCTAATTATTTTCGTATTATTTCTGTTAGATTTTTAGTAATCCTATTATTTAGAAGCGCGAACACCAGTAGATTTATTGTTTAAAAAAAATTTCCAACTTAAATCTAACTGCATTCTTTACAGACATGATTAATTTTCTTCTTGTCTTGTGTTTTTTGTCAATAGAATATATTGGAACCCTAAATTCCTTAATATTTCAAATTGATTCCATCATATTTTTTCTTTGTTTTTATTAACACTTTACAGCACTGTGTTATAGATGTGCAACAAATCTATAGGCATTCATAAGCAAAATAGGTTAGATCCTGTACTTGATTTTTTTTTTACTTTAATTTTGATATTTTATTTAACGTAATTACTGAAAGTGATATGTGTTTTTTATTTATATGTTTAATCTAAATCAAACAAAGAATTGAAGTATCCTCCTCACCCTCCAAAAAATAAAAAAATAAATTTGAATGCTCTACTGCATACATTCAGGCAAAGGGTCATAGAATTTTTTAAAAAGGTCCTTGCATTTTTTCCTCCCTGCCAAATGCTGTGCTTGTCATGTTTTATGAAAACGATTTTTTGCCTCATTTAATATGTACTTTTGTGGTTTAAGATAGTATTTTTGTTGTACAAAATTTTATTTCTATATATCTATGAGTAATTAATTTTTATAAGATGCTGTTAATTTCAAGACTTTCTTTCATGCATTATGTGTTATTTATCTTTCCTCAATTTCAAAATCCAAAACACATAATTTGTCTTGAAATATATGTACTTAGTGAAATTTGTGACTGGGGGCTAAAGCAAAATGCTAATTATTTAAGTTTCATGCTCATACCTGCCCAAGTTTAGTAAATATTTAGGATACTGTTTAACATTTATGTTATGAACAGGATACAGCCTATGACATATATTAAAGAAAATAACATGGGGTTTTTTTGTTATTTTTTTAATTAAAAAGAAATATATTGTACTAGTTTTGCTTTTCCTTGAAGTTAGCAAGTATGGGTGTAATTTGTAAATTGGTTTATGTGAATTTTGTATTTTTTTCTTGATGTTCTCCATTTTTTTTTTCATGCTCTAAAAATGCTTGTTTTGATTTTTAGCCCAAATTTATATTTTGTTGCAATTATACTTAGATAAGTAAATGTAATTCTAAATAGTCAAATGTATATATTTTTTAAATTGGCCATGTTTTTTTTTGTTTTTTTTAAATGATAACATCGACAGAGATGCACGTCAGGGAATTTTCTGGAAATCAGGGAAATGTCAGGGAATTTTGTTTTGAAAATTCTGTAGCCATTCTGTTAAAAATTTAAAAACTGGCCTTAATGAAATTCAATTGTCATTGCCAATATATAGTATAATTCTTTAAACAGGATACTTGTTTTTCTGAAAAAAGTTGTTTGACTTCGGAAGTTTAAAAAAAGTTATCTTGTTTTGCCAATAGATTTTTACTGTCACTTTTGCATGAAGTTTAGCTTTTTTTTTTGCTTAGGTGCTGTCTGGGAGTAAGGTTAAGTTGTTAACTTCCATCGCAGTATATAAATATGATAGCACCTCCCCCAAGACACATTTTCCCAATCCACTAAAAAGTGGACATGAGAGGGAAAATTTAAATTTCCTTATATTATGGTGAAGTTTTGCAATAAAAGTGTGCTATTTCATATTTTATTGAAAAATAATTAAATTTTTGCCATTAACATACTAATTTTAATTAATAAAGTGACACTTTGACGGCATGAAATAGATTGTGCCAAAAACCTTTATGTTTCATGCTCTCATACAGCTTAACAAATGATTCTGCAAATCTCTAAACTTAGATATATAATCTGGCATCTATTGTTAAATGTTTTTGCCAGCAGATAAGTGTTTACTAATATTCATTAAAAAAGTAAGCCGTATTAATTATTCTTAATTATTGTGTCACACCCGCAACAAAAAGTTACATTTTTAACTCCACAGAGAGATTTCTTTGACTGTAAGTTACAAGACTTGGTATTTAAAAATAGGTTACTAAGGTACTTTGAATTACAGATATAAACAAAATTAATTATTATTTTAAATATAGTTATTAAGCGTTGCGGGTGTGACATGTTCGTGTTGCGGGCGTGACATTTTATTAGTCACACCCGCAACATCTTTTAAAATTGAACACAAATGTGACTTGAAACAAATTATTTGTAAATTTATGTACTTGCGTTTGCAAATATCATGCAAACATGGCATTATTGAAGCCCTCAAATTTGGTAAAGGCAGAGACTTGATAAAAGACAGTGTATGTGATACAGGAAAGGAAGCCTGCATGCTAAGCTTGTGTTCGAACTGTGCCAATGTTTATGATGTCTTGAAATCTAAAATTCCAGAAGAGGATCACAGTCTTTATATACAATGGAAAAAAGTGGAGATAATTCAGGATCAATGCTAGACGCTGCTAATGAAATAGTAAATCAGTTTAACAAATTTAAAAAGCATTGCTTTGTAAAAAATGTGCAAGATGAACATTTTCAATTTGTAAAAGACAACTTGGTAGAAGGTGAAGTAACCTTACAAGTGAACTTAGCGGAAAACTATACACAGTTGTTCAAGACAAAATTCAATCAGCCCATTGGGCACACTCACAAATTACAATTTTTACTACATTCTTTGATGACCACCAATTATACATAATAGTATCAGATAACTTAAATCACTGTAAAGAAGCAGTCTGGAAGTATATGGATATACTGATTAAAGATATTAAAGAAAATCCCCAAGTACAGATGCTACATATCTTTTCAGATGGCTGTGCAAGTCAATTTAAAAACAGGTATAATGTGTTAGCAATTTCTTACATCTGAAATGATTATGAAATAAATATGACATGGTCATTTTTTGCAACATCACACGGTAAGGGAGCTGTGGATGGAGTAGGTGCAATTGCCAAAAAAATGGTATCTCTAGCTGTACTTCAACGATCTGCAACAGTACAGACAGCTTCAGATTTTGCTGTATGTGCAGAGAAAGTTTTGAAGAACATAAAAATATTTTTTTCTCCCGAACATCATAACGCCAGATGATGTAAAAATGCTTGACAATCGCTAGAGTCAAGTCCCAGCAATACCAAGCATATACAATCTGTCCATCATATTGTACAACAAGCAACAACAAAAAAAAGTATTCATAGGAGAATTTCCTTAACTCCGAAATCGAAGAAATCAATGAAGAATCAAGAATCGAAGACCAATGAAGCATCTTGCAAGTTAAAATATGAAATTGGAGATTTTGTTAAAGTGGTTTAATTTTCAAAATCAAAGAAAAACAGCAATCATTTTGTTGGACAGATTAAGCAAATTGATGGCAATGATATTCAACTAAAATATTTGAAAGAGGTTTCAGATAATGTGTATGTCTTGCCAAACAAATCAGAATTATCCTAGGAGAAAATTACATCAATTGTAAAAAAATTGCTAGCACCAGAAATTATAAACTCAAGATTGGAAATGAAATTTGTTCATTAATAGCTTTGTAATTGTTTATTCATGTATTATTTCACAGTGTTCTTTTGTACAAGTCACACCCGCAACATGGTGTCACACCCTCAACAATTTTTTTTAAATATTTTTCTACAGTAAGTGATTCTAGTAAGTAATTTGATTTGTTCATAGAATAATTATTTAAGTATTACTGTATAACATAAAAAAAATTGGTTCACCCAGTTGCTATAATTCACTGAGTTTTGAGGTTTTGTGCTGGAAGATGAAAATGCATGTCCTTTTTATGTCACACCCGCAACGGGTAGAAATTATTTTTTTAAAAAATAAATAAAATATCTGGCAAATGGCAAATTGGTATCAATATATATGTAATTAGTCTACATTAAAATCCATAAAAATTGAAACCAATGCTCTAAAATATTGTAGTTTATGGCTAATTTAGTTTGTCTAAATGTCACACCCGCAACTTTGGACAGGACGACATGCCTTTTACCGTATGGGATGTAATGTTTTAGACACTATTTTGAATCGAAAGAAGAGTGTTTCTGGGTTTTCGTGTTTTATGTAAATCAAAAATTATTTCTTATTAAAAGTTATGAAATTTGAGGCTACTATTTTTAACATCTGAGGCTACTAAAGCAACTATTTTCAAAGCTTATAGTTAGTGGCAGCCCTGAGAATAATCTGCAGCACACTTTTTTTAATGTTAGCATAAAATACATGTATTTTATGCTAACTTTAAAATTATGTGCCATTTTGTCAAATAATCCAGTTTTACATAAACATAGCAATTTAACAAATTAAATTAATTAATCAATTTAAAAGTGAAATGTTTAATATTATTGTACTTTAATTTTTTTAATTTCATATTATTTTAATAAAATAATCATGTATTGTTTTCAGTAAAATTTAGCATTTCAAAATGATTAAGTTTATTTTGGTTAAATACACAAGTGTATTAATGTAATATTATTTTAAAGAAATAAAAGAAAAATATGCATTACTTTCAATAAAATTAAACATTTCATAACATGAAAAATTGTTTTGGGTAAGTACACATATACAATAAATGTATCATTCTATTTTTTTTAATCAAACAATCTGCATTATTTATAATTTTAGTAGATCGGATTTAAAGAATTTTCTTTTAGTCAGTTTTGTAAAATGAGCTGCAGGTTGCTGAAAAATCTGAGACATCTGTCTTGCATTCTGCTACTGGGAGCCCAATTAATGCTTTGGATATACACTTATAACTCTTGATACAAGCTTTAAAAAAAATGTTTGTTCGAGTGCTAATTTTTGGTTCGATTGAAAATGAACTTTTAAGACTTAATCTGCAATAAAACAACAACCATCAAATTTAGACTTGAGCTCATTTAGCCTGTGGTACTATTTTAGGAGTACAGATTTAAAAAATATTTTAACAGGAATTATGTTTATGCATTTGTTTATATTCAATAAATAAAGTTCCTACTTGTTATTTGTTTCATAACTTTAGCATCCATTGTTTTTCTACCTATTCATCTTTCAAATTGTGGCTATTTACTTATTTGTTTCCTTGCAGAACTTTGCTGTTTACCAGTAGAACTGTGAAGAGGGAATTTCTAGAGGTTGTCTTATTTTGTGTTGTTTTTAATGGTGCATCCTCACAAGTTTACAGCAAATGGCCTATTTTTGTACTATTATCAAGGCAAGGACATTTTCTAATCAATTGCACCTCATTACAGTGCATCATGATCAAGAAAGGGGGGAAAAAATGCAAATAAACTGAAGAAAATTATTTTCTCCTATTAGTCTATCTTGTCTTTTAAAGCAGCATCCATGTCATGTTTCATCTTACTCATATTGAAGAAAAAGCGTATGTGTGTGATGTTTGCAGCAAGGCATATTCCGCAAAAAGAAATCTTGTAAAACATCTCCTTACTCACACTGGAGAAAAGCCTCATGTGTGCTATGTTTGTAGCAAGGCATTTTCCCAAAAAAGCCATCTTGCAGCACATCTCCTCACTCACACTGGAGAAAAGCCACATGTGTGCAATGTTTGTAGCAAAGCATTTTCCCAAAAGAGCAGTCTTACAACACATCTCCTCACTCACACTGGAGAAAAGCCCCATGTGTGCAATGTTTGTAGCAAGGCATTTTCCCACAAGAGCCATGTTACAACACATCTCCTAACTCACACTGGAGAAAAGCCCCATGTGTGCAATGTTTGTAGCAGGTCATTTTCCCAAAAGATCAATCTTGAAAACCATCTCCTAACTCATACTGGGGAAAAGCCCCATGCATGTGATGTTTGCAGCAGGACATTTTCCCAAAAGATCACTCTTGAAAAACATCTCCTAACTCATACTGGGGAAAAGCCCCATGCGTGTGATGTTTGCAGCAGGACATTTTCCCTAAAGAATAGTCTTGATAAACATGTTTGCAGCAAGGCTTTTTCTCAAAATTGGCATATTGAAACACATCTCTCTCACACTGTAGAAAAGCCTCATGCATGCAATGTGTGCAGTAAGGCTTTTTCAGTAAAGGGCTATCTTGCAAAACATCTCCTCATTCACACTGGAGAAAAGCCCCATGTGTGTGATGTTTGCAGCAGAGCATTTCCCTTTAAAAGCAGTCTGACAAAACATCTCTACACTCACACTGGAGAAAAGCCTCATGTGTGTGACGTGTGCAATAGGGCATTTTCCAACAAGAGCCGTCTTGCAACGCATCTCCTAACTCACACTGGAGAAAAGCCCCATGTGTGCGATGTTTGCAGCAGAGCATTTTCCGTTAAAAGCAATCTTGCAACACATCTCCTCACTCACACTGGAGAAAAACCTCATGCATGTGATATGTGCAATAGGGCATTTTCCAGGAAGGATAGTCTTGTAAACCATCTCCTAACTCATACTGGGGAAAAGCCCCATGCATGTGATGTTTGCAGCAGGATATTTTCCCAAAAGATCACTCTTGAAAAACATCTCCTAACTCATACTGGGGAAAAGCCCCATGCGTGTGATGTTTGCAGCAGGATATTTTCCCTAAAGAACAGTCTTGATAAACATGTTTGCAGCAAGGCTTTATCCCAAAATAGGCATATTGAAACACATCTCTCTCACACTGTAGAAAAGCCTCATGCATGCAATGTGTGCAGTAAGGCATTTTCAGTAAAGGGCAGTCTTGCAAAACATCTCCTCATTCACACTGGAGAAAAGCCCCATGTGTGTGATGTTTGCAGCAGAGCATTTCCCTTTAAAAGCAGTCTTACAAAACATCTCTACACTCACACTGAAGAAAAGCCTCATGTGTGTGACGTGTGCAGCAGGGCATTTTCCGTTCAGAGCAGTCTTTCAAGACATCTCCTAACTCACACTGGAGAAAAGCCCCATGTGTGCGATGTTTGCAGCAGAGCATTTTCCGTTAAAAGCAATCTTGCAACACATCTCCTCACTCACACTGGAGAAAAGCCTCATGCATGTGATATGTGCAATAGGGCATTTTCCAGGAAGGATAGTCTTGTAAACCATCTCCTAACTCATACTGGGGAAAAGCCCCATGTTTGAGATGTTTACAGTTATACATTTTCCCAAAATTTTTAATATCTTGAAACACATCTCCTCACTTGCAGTGGAAAAAAGCCTCATGCATGCAATGTGTGCAGTAAGGCCTTTTTCTGTAAAGGGCAGTCTTGCTAAACATCTCCTCCCTCACACTGGAGAAAAGCCCCATGTGTGCGATTTTTGCAGCAGGGCATTTTCCGTTAATAGCAATCTTTCAAGACATCTCCTCACTCATATTTGAGATAAGCCCCATATTTGCAATGTTTGCAGCTATACATTTTCCCAAAATAGCCATCTTGGAACACATCTCCTCACTCACACTGGAGGAAAGCCCTATGTGTGTCATATTTGTAGCAGAACACTTGCTTATAAGAACATTCTTGCAAAACATCTCCCTCACACTGGAGAAAAGCCTCATTTGTGTGATTATTTGCATGAGAGCGTTTGCGTGTAAGCGTTATCTGGCATACCATCTCCTCCATAAATGCAATGCTTATTACAAGCGATAGTCATTAGAAAACTCATTTGAGTTAAAAGATTTTTTTATGAAGGAAGAATGCAATTGAAAACTTGTGTTTCAAAAATGTTTGTTTATTTCTATTGACAATCAATGGCAGTGCCATTATTATTAAATTGACTTATTTTTAGTTAACTTTTTGAGATATATTTTAGTAATTAACTAAAAACAAATGTCTTCTTTTTATTTTCTTAACTACAGGGGTCCATGCAGAAGGAAATTTTGGTCTGCTTACGGACCCATCACAAAATTTCATGTCAAAAAATTTGCATTGATAATTGAGATATTTAAATCATCTGAGTGGAAAGATATCATTGTAAACATTTGTAAGTACTACCTACTCAATATTAAAAATTTAAAATTATTTTTATTATTGCATGAAATTTTCACAGATACAAATAAAATTGGAAATTATTCACAAAATTGATTTCTTTTCACAAAAATAGGACCCTTTAAACAAAACCTGAAACTATAAAATTAAGATCAAGTAAATTTTAAGCAAACCACCCATCCGTAACCTATAGGGCTTTGTCTCTGTGTATTGAGATACTACCAACTATTGACAAAATATGAGACAAGAAAATTCAAATTGAACTGTAAAATTTACAAAGAAATAAGACAATATTCAGATGACATTTAAGATGACATTCAACAACAAATTGTGGTACTGGATATATGTAATCGAATATGACACAATACATGATGTGAAATTTGAAGTATGTTTTGGAAATATTAGCCAATTCACATAAACGTTTCTGTTAATTGGTTGATGTTAGGTTGGATTTAATTTTGAAAAGATCATTATGTTATTGCTACTGAGATTTAAGGGCGGGATTGAGAATTCATTTTGAGAGTTTACAAATTGAGGGGAAACGCTTGAACAGGATGGTTAAATTTCCAGCAAAAAGTTGTTGTAGCTCTGAAAATTGCAGGCTATTGGAATCTTTACCCAGCTTTCGAGATGTCATGTGTGCATGCTTTAAAAATCGGAGATTGCCCTGTCAAAGACTCAAACCAGTGATCGCTTCCATGGTAGATGTTTTTAAGCGGTTAGTGTAGCACTACGGAACTTTGAGTTTTGTTGTAAGTAATGCTTTATCCACATCGCATAAAACAGCATTTTTTTTTTTATTTTTTTTTATGAAATGTACACAAGGACATTAGTAGAGATGCACAGGAAAAACCCATTTGTCGCCTAGAAGTACCTTCTTTGATCCTACTATTGTTGATTTTTACTGCAAGTAAATGGGCGGATTAATTAAACAGTCATGCTACATATTTATAATAATAAAACAAGCTGTATGTCTGTTGATCTATAGAAACCTATTTAAAATTGGAGTAGAGCTCTGAAATTTTCAGCATAAGTAGTTTTGGCCTTCTAATTGAATACATCAGAAACAGAATGTTAAAATTTTAATTAGTTCTTTTTTAATTAATTTTTTTTTTGCAAAGTGACTTAAAACATGGATACAGCTTCGAAATTTTTCACATCAGTGGGACTTTCATTTTGTAGTTTTGAAAAACAGAATTTTAAAATTTTGATTAGTTTTTTTTTTTTAATTAATTTTCTTACTTAACACATTTTTTTACAAAACGACTTCTAATAGGGCTACAGCTATGAAATTTGCAGCATAAGTACTTTTAGACTTTAAATTAGAGTTTTGATATACAGAATTTTAAATTTTTGCTTAGTTCTTTTTTAATTAATTTTTTTTAATCAGTTAGTATATATTTACCAAAACGACTTCTAATAGAGCTACAGCTCTGAAATTTTCAACATAAGTAGTTGTGGCCTCCTAATTGGACTTGTGAAAAACTGAATTTTTAATTTTGATTTCGTTCTTTTTTAATTAAGAAATATTTTACAGAACGATTTCTACTTGGGCGCTATAGTTTTGAAATTTTCAACGCAAGTAGTTTTGGCCTTCTAATTGCACTATTGACAAAAAGAATGTTAACTTGATCAAACCTAGCTTTTATATACGTGTTTGTTAAAACCTAACTATGCATGCTTATTTGGAAGCGATTATTCCTCTTAAGGGGGCTTACTACTAAAAATGTTTTTCGATTTTGCTTTGAACTGATTTCTGTGGCAACTCAGGGGGAGGGTCCATATTCTCCGGGTAGTGATACTTGATTGGACAGCAGTGGGTGATTGACAATGTCAGAAAGAGGGGAACCTAGTGAAGAGATACTCCTCATATGACCCCAGAGGTCACACTGTCAAGAAGTTAATCACTTTCTTTTGCCCGGGTAAGAGGAACCTAGTTTGTTGAGGCTGTAGCCAGCCAAAGTTTGTAGGACGGGCAAAAATTTTCCCAGGAGGGGCAGAAATATAAATTATTTAATTGGTTTACAATTGAAATTTTTACAATTATATCAATTACTACGAATTTATACAATTCGTAAAAGAGTATTTATCAGAGAACTTTATGAAGTACATATACAAAAAAATATTTAAAAAAAGAAACATTGTTAATGTATTTTTGGTGTAATGTTATTTTTATTAATTCTTTTAAAGACCAGAAATTTTTTTGATAAAAACAAAACTTTCAATTTAAAATTTTTTAAAGTATATTTAATACAATTCTATTCCTTTATAATATTCTATGCTTGTCCTTCTCTTAATTTTTCACACATTTCAACTTAAGAATATCTATTTTAAAAATAATTACAAATATAAAAATTAGTACAAGTTACTTTTACATAAAAAGTTTTTTTAACACAAAAAGTTTTTTCGAAGTTCCGTTCTTACATTTCTATTTAAAAATATATATTGTTAAACAAATTACATTATCCTATCATTGGTCTTGTGGAACAGCGCTACATAACTCTTTAACAAACTTGTCATTTAAGAAATTCTTTAAGCATTAAAAAGTTATTTACATATATATATATATATATATATATATTACTAATAGAATTGCATTTTCCTTTATTTTCTCCTATCATTTTCAATACTCTGAAAAATTTATCAGAAACTATTATAATATAAAAACCCTTTTTCTATTTCTTTGCATATATTATTAATTATAATATAAAATAATAGAAATTCATTTTCCTATTCTTGGTCTTATACTAAACATTTTGAAACTTTTTAAAATACATAGCATAAAAAAATCTAAAATAAAATGATAAATGTTAGTATAATTGCAATTTCCTATCTTTACACATATTATACTCGTCCCCCTCTGGCTACATGCCTGGTTGTAGCCGATCTCGCTATCCTAATAAGTGGGCTGCGTGTATAGCTGTAATGCTATTTTTTTTTAAAAAATAATTTTGAAACTTATTTATATTTATAATTTTTTTTTATTAAAAATAAATATATTTAAGAGTAGAAATAGATTTGTACTGTTAATTAAGAAAAAAAGATTAAATAGGGGTGCCAGAAGAGTTGATAAAAAAAGTTATCCATGGTACCATAAGAACTTCATTATCCTGAAACTCATTACAACATATCAATTTCAAGAGACGTTTATATGGAATTTAATTTTGAAAATTCGCTGATCTCCTGTTGGGGAAAGAACGTGGAATTCGATTTCGGATATAACCTACATAAATTTTGTCAAATTAGGCTCAATAAAACAGATGACTCAAAATCTTTATAAGGTATTTTAATATTCCTTCGGGGCAGTTCTGAAAAAATGGAGTTTCAACAAATTTATTTAATAAAATTTGTTGAAACAGAAAAGAATGTTTTTAAACCTAAATAATGAACCTTGGAGGTTCAGCAATAATTATAGTGACCAATGGGACAGTTTACAAAAAGAACATGACGTATATTTAAAAAGTGTGCAAATCAAGATGGATTTAAGTTCTCAACTAGATTAGCATTTTAATGAATGCGAAAGAGACATTTTTTTTTTGCAAAAGGTTATGTAGCTCTGATTTTTTTAATATGTTATAAAGGTCTGTCCCGTGGTTTATCAAACCAAGTTTTTGCTAACACTTGTGGTGCAGGGTGCAACAAAAACCAAGTCGTTTTTCAGTTTATACGTCAAAACTGTTTGCCAATGCATCTTAGAAACAAACATTATATTCAAAAGTTTCAGAGTATTAAATTTTTTATAACTTTTGAGCACGAAGTTTTTTTGTAGAACTATTATGTATATAGTTAAGCCGCATGAAAGTCAACACTTTTTCGTAAAAATACTATTTTTTTAAGATTTGTGTCGAGTTTTTTTATGTCTCCATAATGGTACGTCTTAGAGAAAAAAAAATTCAGTATAAGCTGTAGAACAATAAATTTCCTACAAATTTTATACAACAAGTTATTTTCTAGGACTAATAACAAAAGAGCTACTCTGATTTTTGCATTTTCCGTGGTGCACCAAAAAAAAAATACGCTTTTCAGTTTATAGATCATAACTCTTATCCTAAACACAAATATTAAATTTAAAACTTGTAGAGTATTAAATTTGCTATAATTTTTGTACATAATTGGTTTTTGTAAAACTATTATGTAAAGAGTTAAGTAGCATCAAAATAAAAACTTTTTCGTTGATTTTACTTTCGAACTTTATAACAAGAAAAGAAATTTATACAATGTAGAAATAAGTACGAAAATTTTCAGAAAAACACAGGGTAAGTAAAACTCTAAAGAAGTTAAAAAACAAAAAAAACATGCACGGTCTTCACAGAACTGAAGTTATCTATTAATAAGGGTAAAATAATACCAAAAACCATCAGTGACACACACAAAACTAGGGGTGTGGAACATCGCACAACTCAAACCCTATGCATATACATATGGGTGATTGAATCTTAGTAATCCGCTTCTGAATCTTAGCAAAAATATGTCATCGTGTTTTGTTTTTTTTTTGGGGGGGGGGGGGAGTTATAATTAAAAAATTAACTTTGAAACAATCTAGTCATGTGACGTATGTTTATAGAATAGTTTTTGATGCTGAATCGAATGAAAAAAAGGCAAGACGCTATTGCCAACCAAGAAAAAGTTAGTCCTTCTTATAAACGAAAAAACATGTAAAAAGCGAGAAAAGGTAAAATTAGGCAAAGAAATAAAAAATTATTTAGCAGAGAAGCGTGTTTTTGAAGTGGGGGGGGGGGGGGAGGGAAGGGAATGACGAGTACGTGTGGAGTATTTTTTGATGAAATTGACGATTTTTTTACTCGAATAAAAAAAGGGAAAAAAAAGACGATATAACTATCCTCCATAACAGTTATAGTCCATTTGTTCACTTTATAGACGAAAATACATGTAATATAAAAGTTCATGTAATGAACCAAAACTGAGTGGAAAAAAAGTAGTTTTTACACTAGTAGTTTAGTTTATAAAAATGACTATGACTTTGTAAAATAGTTATATCGTCTTGCTTTTTCTTTCATTCGTTTCATCGTCAAAAAATACTTTACACAAGTCTAACAGGCCTAGATTATACTAAAATTAATTTTCAGTTTAAAAAAAAAACCTCCACCCCCTCAAAAAACGTCCTTCTATGCTATATAATTTCTTTATTCTCATGACAAAACGTTTTTGCCACTACCAAGTTTCATGAACGGACCAATTTTTTACTTATTTATGTCGTATTTTCCCTTTCCTCACTTTTTACATGTACTTTCGTTTATGTACTGTAACTTCTAGATTGTTTAACGACTTGCTTTTTTTTTTCATTCGATTTAGCATAAAAAAATACTCTAAAATCATAAGGCCAAATGCTTAGATAGTTCCAAAATTAGTTTTTCAGTTATAAAAATCCCCTAATCCCCCACGCTCCCCCCAAAATAAACACCCTTCTTTGCTAGATATTTTTATACTCTTTTGATTCTTCATTTTCATGATAAATTAAATGTTTTTACCAAGTCTCGTGATAAATGAAATGTTTTTGTCAAGTTTCGTGAACGGAGCAATTTTTTTGTTTTTTGTATCCTATTTTACTTGTACTATATTCGAACATTTTCCTAATTTAGGAGTTTTCAAAAAAAAAAAAAAAAAAATTGGAAATCGCCAACAAAACTGTTCTTATATCAAATATATTCTCATTCCCTCTCAAAATATTCAATCTTGAGAAATGAACTAACGTTTTCCTATGAAGGACAAATTTCAATATGCAATCAGCCGCCACAACAAAACAGGAAATATATAGAAATACAAGACAAGAACCCCATTCCATTTCCAAGAAAGGGGAAGCGATCCCCTCCTCTCTCTCCCCCCCCCCCCCCTTCTCCCCTATCCACTTCACAAGGTAAAAAAAAAAAAAATCCAGCTCTTCTCCGACAATTAAGGCGGAGCTTGTAAGAGGCGGAGTTTGCACCTTTTTTTCTTATAGTTAGCTTCAAAGTTTGTCTAAAATTGACAGTTTGAAAAATAAAAATAAAGTTTTAAAACTTGAACTAAACAGATAATAGTCCAATATTTATTTTTCAGTGGTCATTTTTTAAATATCTCTATTCCTTTTCCTGTAAAATGAAGTTAAAGTAAAAAGGATTATATTTTTTCTATTTAAAAAATATTTAACAAAATTTTTGACAAAACTAAAAAGATTCAAAGAATCCTCAGAGATATATCTATCCAACAAAACAAACCCTGCAGAAGTATTCTCAAAACTTCTTTAGCAAAATTCAAGCATTTGTTGCATATTTTCCCATTGCCTTAGCATTAGAGGGGATATTCAAGATGGACGGTATAGAGGAGCCTTAAAAGCAGGGGTTGATCTATCATTTTGTAACAATAGATTCCCTTTTTTTTTAGACATTTGCTTATTAAACCTAACTCCTAACAGCTTGATATCTCACACGTTATTCTGATTTTAGGGAGTATTACATACTCATGTAGAAATGTATTATATAGTTTTTAAACGGAATAAAGAAAGTGGTTCTAATTCTATCATTATGCAATGCAGTGTATAATAGCAAAAAATATGAAGCGTTAGGTCGATGGGGCAGAAACAGACTGAGAAACCCTCTTTGTAAGCTTTCCCAATGAGCATTTACCGTGCTTTAAGGGCACAGGAAATTCTTCTTTAGAGGAGTTGGACAATTTGTGTGACCTTCCTCTGCGAGAACTCCCAGAAAAATTTCCTTCATACTTCAATAAAGATGAAGCAATAATCATTCTATGCTCCAAAAGAGGCGTGTATTTTTTTTATTTCTTTTGTGAAAGCGCACATAATAAATCCAGCAATTAGATATTGCTAGATCCACAAAATGTGTAAACATATGCACAGTAAATTTTTTTGTTCTTACAGCACAACGATACAATGCTAAATATTGATCACAGAGATCAGTACCCCTCATCGAAATATTATACATTCGAATTACAGCAGGCTGTGGAATGCTAACTTTTTTTTTTCTCCTTTTTAGAGAAATCCCTGTTGTAATAAAGCCTGAATCTCATCTGGAATCCATAAGCCTTCAAAAATTAATTTCATATCATATTTTTGAATTATACTTAGTCACTAATATACTGTATACTCAAAATTATGATTTTGCATTGAGTTAATTTTAAACAAAACAAACACTAAAATTACTTCTGCACTTAAAACATAACTAAGTAACTATTTTTTTTGTTAAAAAGTTCTATAATTTAAAAATGTAAATTCCAGAATGTTTTAAATAACTTTAAATTAAATAATAAAGTAGTAAACAAACACTTTACATACACTCTCTGCACTTACACCATAATATCTCAGCTTACTAATATTTTGTTTTTGTTAAATTGTTCCAAATTTTAAGTGTACAATGTTCTATTATAATTTTAGGACAAATTAATTGAGTGCAAACAAACAGTTAACTACTCATACATTTAAACAATAATAACTTACTATTAAACAATAATTATTTACTAATGCTAACAATAATTAGTTATTAACACATTTTCATCATATTATAATAAATTCAGCCTAATGGACGAAGTACATAAATGTGTACCCAATTATAATTCTTGACCCAACTTTTCAATAAAACATTTTTACAAACAAAACTATTCTAAGCAGATGTTGAAAGATTAACTTAATTAGAAATAATTTTATTGGATCTATAAATAATATTTAAAATACTGCAAATTACTTACGTTTTCGACTTCACTGAGAAGTCGCCATTTTCATAAAATCACTTTTGTAAACAAATAATTCTTCAAGAAAATTAAGCCTTTTCTACCCTCTATGTTATTCATTACGAAGCTCGGACATCCCCAAATATAAAGGTGAGGTTGAAATTACAAATTTTTCCACCATTAAATTTTACAAACAAATATTATGAGGTCCACATATAAACCTACGGAGTGAAGAGGATAAGGAAAAAAGATGATAGCAGTTCATGGCGTCGGATTAATTCAAAATATTTACTATAACCTGAGTATTTTAAACTTAAGACTACAACTGACAATAATTTTTTTTCCAAAATTAAAATTATTTCAAAACGTTATGCAAGTTATTTTACTTGGTAGTTGTTATTTCAATGTTTAATGTTCACCTTAAATCAAACTGAATGTCCGGGTGAAATAACGATATTGACTACGAGAGAATTTTCATATAAGAATTTAATATGTAAATGCATTGAGAGCAGCAGAGCTGATATCTACTTTCTGCCAAGGTTGCATCTCTTCTCTTTTCATCCAGTGTTTGTTCTTACCTTTGGCGCGCATGCACATACGTTCATATCAACAGAGTATGTAATCGGATTTATCTATTTGCATCACACTCCCACCTTTTGAGTGTACCCTAAGCTAAACCATAATCATCGAAGTTATTAATTTTCTTTTTGTACTAGAAAGGCTCTTTTCTGCTAATACTTTATTGTCTGGCAAATGTGTTTTGTCTACAACCCAAGGAAGTGAAATTTCTTATCTCCCTTCATCATTAATGCCAATGGTTTCTTTAAAATATTTTTGCCTTACAACTTCTACAACTTGTTTAGATTGATTAATGGCAGAATCGGAGATCTGAGTGGTATCTAATGTCCATAAGTCTGTAAATATATTTCCTCCTCTCTAACAAGGAAGTATTAACCAGATGGCTTGCCAAATTTAAATTCTTTTCCGCACTACCACTTGGAAACGAATTAATGGGGCCAATTAAAGACCATCCCAACTTACTTTCAAATGGTGTGAGGCTTGTATTCTTCAAATTTAGTATTCACCCTGTCAGCCATCCAAAAGGTCTGATCCTATCAATAAAGCAATTCTCTTTTCTACTTTTAGTTGCGTATTTTCTAAATCATAAATCTTAACTCTTTGAATTTGAAGTGCTTTTATCCACGGACCAAATGGGACCTGTTTTATATCAGAGCAAATATTCGGTACACACTTAAAACTTCAAATTTACATTGATATTTTCTATCAACACTACTTGTTTCAATTAAATAATTATCCTAATTCATTAACTTAGCTATATCATTACAAATATATGACTTACATGAACCTGTATCAAAAATGCATCTTAATAACATTTCTTTAGGACTATTATGCAATCTTACAATTAAAGTCTGAAGCAATACATCAGAAAGTTGCAATACATTACTATTAAGCGTACTTGTTTTGTTTTCTTCTTTTTCTCTAGTTGAAAGATTTTCAACTTGTTTAGAGGGAAAATCAGGAAATAACAGAATAAAATGCCTTCGTTAACATAAGGGGCACTTATGTCTAGATCTGCATGAATTTGATTGGTGGTAAAGTTTGAGACAAACAAAACAAGCCTTCTTTTTCTTAATGATTTCTTTCTTACAATGTAAACTCATAGAAGCAGCTTCATTACAATAACTCTCTGAATAATGAAATTTTTCACAGAATATACAAGTATCAGATTTCTTAAATTTGTTATCACGCGATACAGATTTATCATTAAACAATAGATCAGAAGTAGTAGGAATAATCTTAGTTTCTATCTTATTAAGTTTCATAGAAATATTTACTTTTTCAGACACAAAAGATTCCTTAGCCATATTAACTCGAAATTCAGATTCAACTTCATTTTTAACAAAATCTATTAATTTGTCTGAATCCGTCTTACCCGTTAACTCCATAGACAAACCTCTTTGACGCTCCCAAATCTGAATCAAATAACTTAGAAGTGCAGACTCAACAAGTGGAAATAGAAAATCCTTCCTTGGTTAATCTTAAAGACTCTAAGGCACGTAATTGAGTCTGTAGTTTGTCGTACAATGTTGACAAGTTAACGCTTCTTTTGTCACTAATCACCAGTGTCAGTAGATCTCTTATATAAACTTGTATTAGGACACTTTCATTTCCAAATCTTTCTTTAAGATAATCCACAGCTTTACGGTGATTAGCACTCGTTGATGGGAAAGAGTTAACTATGCGCCTGTGCGGGGAATTCTCCAGTGTGGCTTGAATAAGGTACTGGAATTGGTCCCTTTCGTCGAGACTTGCATCCTCATCTATCTTAGAAAATTGGGACCAAAAGCTTAGCCAGTTCCTTGAGTCTCCATCAAACTTTCGCAGCTCGATCTCCGGTAACTTCTTCTGTCCAGAGGTCGCAGTAGTGCTGTCCGCCAACGCACCTTCATTTGAAACACCCGTCTCAGTAGTAATCGGAGGATTCAACCCTCTCTTGACACGAACTCTTATAGCAGCCAGTCTTTCATGGTATTCTTCGGATACATCATTCTCTTGTTGGTACTCATCCGACGTTCAACCCTTTTGTTGATAAAGTAGTAGAAAATTATCGTCTAGGACTCTTAGTTGCTGAGCTTTCTCCGATAACTGGACAAGGCTGAATCCAAATTCTATTATGTCCGCCACGTCCTCAAGCAAAGTGCTTATTTTATTTGCAGTTTTCATAAAAGCACTCGTCATTGACGCACGTTTCTGCTTAGTAGTTTCTAAATTCATCTTATAGTGCGTAGTCGATATCTGTCGCAACCTAGATGCTCACCTTAAATCAAACTGAATGTCCGGGTGAAATAACGATATCGACTACGGGAGAATTTTTATACAAGAATTTAATATGTAAATGCATTGAGAGCAGCAGAAATGATATCTGCTCTCATTCAAGGTTACATCTCTTCTCCTCTTCTTTTCATCCAGTGTTTCTTCTTATACATTTGGCACGCATGCTCATACGTTCGTATCAACAGAGTATGTAATAGAATTAATCTATTTGCAACAGTAGTATTGAGTACTAACTTTTGCGAAAAGGTGCAAATGTTTTTACTTTTTGTTCGTAAAATTTTTAGAAATACATGCTAGACATTATTTTATTATATGAAATTCTGTTTTGGAAGTTTAGTATAGAATAGGTTCTGCCTTAAATAATTAGAGGTCATCATAAAAAGTCTTACAGCGAAATTTTACCTGCTTATTGCTGAAAAAGAGATGGGAAAAAATTGAAATTTCGGTACTGAGGGACACAGAAATTTAAAATCTTCAATTTAAAGGTATTCTTTTGACTTATATTTTTAGATTGAAAAGTAAAATACAAAAACTATATAATAATTTACACCTAATAAATAAATATAAATTAAATGCTCAAGTTCAATGTAACTTTTATTTTAATTTTGAAACACGTGAGCAGGAGCGTACTGGCCATAGGGTTATCCGGTGCAATCCGTGTATGTAAAAATTGGGCCTGGCCAATATAATTTTTTCTAAAATTATTTTTCAATATAAATAATTGTTTCCTTAACTTTTTTTATAAAAAGCCCAATGCATTCAAATCTCAATAATCTGCTCTCCAGGTGAAGCCTTTCGTTTGGTAGGGGCAGTAAAGCGTTCTAAGAAAAATTGACATACAAAGGTTATATATTACCGTATTACTTCTTACTTTTTTTAATAGGCTTTAGGATTAAACATATAGTATCAATTGGGATGTTATTTTCTAATAAACCGTCTAACTAAATTCCTGGTTATTCTTTATTTTACAATAGAGATTTCTTCGTTTTAGTTTTTGTAACAAAATATCAATGACTTATGCAAATCAAGTTCCTTCAAAGGAGATATTAGTAGTGGAGAAAGTTTTATTTAAACTAATTGTTACAATAATTCAATTATTAAAAGATATAAATAAAAATCATTCATTATTGATATCAATTATTAAGTACGTATATTTGAATAATAAAATGTGTGAATTATTAAAACAATGTAATTATTGAAAATTGACTCTTTAATTATTGGAATAATTTTATAGACATTTTATTAATACTATATTAAGAATTTGGGCCCGCACAAATCTAAAATCACCGGGCTGATTTTAAGACCCAATACGTCCCTGCACGTGAGAAAAGTAGGTAATTGTTTTTACTTTATTGAGTCAACGCCATAGAATCCTACCTTTGGGTACGGGCTTGCTGCTAGTTACAGAAGCGTATAGATATTAAAAAAAAAAACGAGCAGTTGCGGCATTTAATTATTTTACATGACTCGAGTTTAAGATTACTAATCCTCCCACAATCTATACAATAGTAGTCACAAACATGTGTTTAATTTGTAGAGCAGTGTACTGTGACGTCATCCTACATTTGGTCATACCATCACAAAAATCTTTAATGATTTTAACTCAACTCCTGTCAGAAAACAACAGCTTGCCAATTACCAAAATAATTGAAATGGCAGCCAAGGAAAAGAAGGTTTGAAGCATCGAATGTTAGAAGAGTTCTTTTACCATAACAACAGCTTGCCATTAATTGTGTGGAACCTTCTTTTTTAAATACTTACAATTCGGAATAGTCTTCATTTTAAACCTATTATTTATTCTTTAAATTTGAGGTAAGTATTTATCTATAATGTAGTTTCATTATTTTGTCGGTTCATACTTTCTGTTTTGGACATGAAATGTCACATTTCATCAATATCGCAGTAACTTTAAATGTACTTTTTGGTCAGTTTTCAAATTGTATTAACTCCCATCTCCAACCTGTTACGTATAGGGATATCTTGAGGTATTCAATTCCTAGATTGAAGATTAATATGGAATGTTTAATTTTAAATTGAATTCGAAAGTGAGACAAACAATATCAGGTTGATTTTATTAGGTAGGCAAGTATGAACTAGGTTCCTACTATAAACACTCCAACATTTGCAAAACAGAAATTTTTAATTTTATAGTTTCTTTTATAACCATCTGAATGTGACATTTTAAAACTCACATTTCATCCCACATTGTCATTAATTTTAAGTTCACCATCTCATGCTCATCCAAATCTCTGCATTTTTACGAGAAATTGGTTTTTATCATTTAATTTAAATTTTGACAATTTAGTATTTTTAATCTGTATTTTTAATATTTAGAACTTACAACTGTTTGCTGTATTTGTTGAAAGAACTAGGAGGAAGGGGTCTGTACCTATAAACTGCATAATGTTACTTTTTTATTTATAGGACAATCTGTCTTTAATTTCATTTAAACTGTTAAGTTTGTGCAAGTATTTGAGGGAGGGGAGGGAGCTTTAAGCATTAAAGCCCCTAATATTTTGAGACATGTATGTACCATGTATTCTACCATAATTTATCTTTTAGGTATGTGGAAATAAAATGTAACAAAGTAACATAAAATAAGTATGTAAATATTTATTAACATTTCAAGATTACTAAAAAATAGTCAGCAATGATAATTTGTTGGTTAAAATGTATTATCTGGTGGCAATGATAATTCGTCAGGTCAATTCTAGGAAAATTACCTTGGTTCGGGAAAATAAATTGGCATTAAAATCTTGGGGGAAAAAGGAAAGATCCTCCTTGAAAAAAATCAACTCGAGGAATTTAAGTTGCAAAATTATTCGATTACATAGACTTGCAGGAATTTATTTTATTTTTTTAATTATCGAGTGATTTGTGTAATTGAGGTTTGTGTAAATATATTTATCTGGCTAAAAATAATTGCAATCATAATCGAAAACACGACTCAGGATATCTAGATTAATTTTTTTTTTCTGAAAATGAGTATAAAACCTGATTACAAAATTGTTGCTGTGACATCATCAGCAATATTTTTGAGCTGTGGTTTGTCAAAATCACTACTGCTTGTACACTAATGTCAAAAGCATCGCTTTTTCACTCTCAATTTTATAAGTTGCACTCAATTTTATAAGCTCGAAACGCTCAAATTTATAAGTTGCTGATTATTTAATTAAGTATCTGCAAACTGTGCGAGTTATTTGTATTTTTTCATTTCGGTGCTTACCAACTGTCCGAAGCTAGCCAATCAAAGAGCTAATGTTTTTATTTTATTTTAAGTTAATAGGACTACCTTTTTCCTTCACATATAAGAAGTCCAGGAGATTGTCTAAACCCATTCTCTTTGTAATTTAACTTATTATATTTTTGTCAACCAGCAATGAAGTTAATATAGCCTGCAAGAAAGAACTAGTTAATAATTTATTTTAAGTGGGAAACTGTTTCCAACAGCCGTTGTTACCACGGGCAGATCCAGAGTTTTATTACTGAGGAGGCAGAGGCTGTTGAATATATTTAGATAAATTTTGTTGTTCTTATATAAGTTATATTACTATACCATGGGATTACTTAACTTGATTATACAGAAAATGTTACAGTAAGGTGAAAAGTCTCAATTACATAAATTTGACACTACGATTGGCTAAGTGTGAATTTACGACATTAAATTAAGTTTGTGTTTAACAATATCAACTGAATAGTTCAGGATAAATTTTTGTTAAGGATAATATTATAAAAAATACATATACATCAACCAAAACTTTAATTTGCTTTGTTGGTTTTCTTCGTCCTCAGCTTTTCATCGCCATTTTTTGGGATGAGAACATTTATATTAAAGATGTTTAGTACGGTTTCATCAAATCTTAATTGATTTCATCCAAACTGTGAGAGCAGCGCACATTAAAACGTTACGGGTAAAAACAGTATACTGTCAAACCTCATTAAGACGAACTCCAAGGGACCTTTAAAATTAAAACTATTCAACATTCTTCCCATATCCATGCACTGAGTGTTTTGTTAGGCCATGGATATTGTTGTTTAAAATTGAAATAATAAAATCTTGGTGTTTGTTAATGCTGGTGTAGGGAGATACTTCTTTAGATCTTTCGTCATTACTTATGGGCTTTCATCTTTTTGTATTTTGATTTTATCAAAAAGGACAACGACAAAAAAAAAGGTTCGTTTCCTGTAACATGGCCAGAAATATTAGGATTGGTAAGCAGGAAACAGGAAAATATTTTGCAAAATACTTTGAGCAAATATGCAAAAATGAGATTTAAAATTTATCAGTGATTTAAAATACTTGCTGATATTTATTCTCGTGGGTCAATATGTTAGGTATATATAATAAGATATTTACCAAAATTGGGTATTTATAATTTTTTTCAGGTTTAACAGCTCGTTACCCAATTACTGTGATATCTTAATCATTGAATGCTTTAACGAATGTTTTTTTATGTGTAATTTTTTATGTGTAAAAGAATCTAAAATCGACATTTTTGTATTGTAATTTTAAGTCAATTTACAGGAAACAAGCCATATTTCCTTCGGCCTAATGACTGTATCTGTAGGATGATTTTTCTAAATGCTTTGCTTTTTCTGCTGAAGCTATTTCAAGGTGTTGGCTGAATTTTTACTTTGCAGCCAATTGTATTGTATGCAGCTTGTGATTTAATTGTTTGCAATCTCGTCAAATGTCCACATATTACCCTTGCTCCATTGTAGCTCTGAGCAATAAGTATTACGCGATATTTGTGCGGTCCCAAAACAGCTTCTAAAAGTTTAAAAAGAGCTTTTGCTCTACACAATATACTAACATAAAAAAACACTACTAATCTCTTGACTACCAATCCTTATGAAGTAACGTATCTCACAATAATAGAGCACTGAGATTTTTGTGAAATATCTGGCGTATCATCTACTCCAGCAGAAAAAAAAAGATTCTAAAATTTCTTTTTGTATAAATTCATGTATGAGGAAATAAGAACAATCAATCAAATCATTTTGTATAGTTTTTTATTGACCTTTAAAAACGCTTTTAATACTTAAATAATGCTGCTGTATTCCTAATGGAGCCTCAGCTATCAATAACTTGAAAAGCTCTTTAAAATTATCTCTATTTAAAGAAATCTCTCTCTGGTCATGGCCTCTAAATGCAAGTTCTTGCTTACTTAAAAACAATACAGCTTTGATGGGTAATTTCATGATGTGTCTTACATTAAGGCGAGAGTTTTCTCTTAACGCGTCGACAATTTGAGTTCCACTTCTTATCAATTCTTTAAAGTTTAAAAAGTTTTTTAAATGTTTGATAGAGCCCTCATGTATTTTACAGGCTCGTATGATTGTGGTTAATCTGTCGTATCCAGCATTATTCCATACACCCACTTTAATTCCAACGATCAACCATGGCCAACAAAACAGTTTTTCTAAATAAAAGCTTCCACACAGCCACAGGAATTGTTCATAACAAGAAATTTTAAACTTACGATCATGCTGTTTTCTTCTTTGATGGATGGACAACTCTGGTGTCAGTCTACCTTCTTTAATTAGTTGGCGTTTATCATATTCTTTCCATCTTCTAAAAGGTGTTTCCCGTAACACACACACACTTTATCATAATAGGGCTCCATGTTTCAAAATGACGTTCCGTTTGAAGGGGTTTTTAGGTTCGCTTCCCCTTTCCTCTATCCACGCTATTTTTCCAAAAGTTCTGACTAGCAGACACACTATATACTGTATGGATATGTTGAGTTCTTTTGGTGTTACCATGGCAACTTCGCGGTGCCGAAACTCTTTTCAGATTCCCTTGACTGCATCGGTTGCTGTTTTCGCTGAAAGATCACTAGTTTGGGTTGACTGGGAGCAGTGTTTTGTTTTTGAGGATTAGGCAACAACAGGTTTTTTTTACACTTACTGTAGAAATTGGATCTTCATTTTAGAAAATTGTAAAATGTATCATTTTACATTTGAAATAATAAATTTAGATATAGCCTGGCTGTAGTGCACGAGCCGCCACTGCTACAATCTCATTTGTGTTTAGTTTTTACCTTTGAAAACAACCTCCCTATAGGACAATGCTGTAAACTTCATCTGTATTGAGCTACCTCTTAATATCACTGAAATGTTTTCAAATTTGGTCTGATTTATTTTTTACAACATTAGAGCAAAAGACTAAAAAAAATTTGACCTTCAATATTTTGGACCACCCTAATGTTGACTGCATATAAAACTCAAGGATGAAAAGTAGGCTTAAAAGTTACATTTCTACACTCCCTTGTCGACTACTTTCCCAAAAACTTGATAGTATTTGGTGAAGAGCAGGATGGAAGATTTAACCACAACGTCTGTGATATCGAAAGACGCTACCAAGAAAAATGGAGGCGTCAATTTACTAGTTGACTACTGTTGGATGGTCAAGCAGGACAAAAAAAAAGAAAAAATTGGAAGCAAAGCGTTTTTGGAGAAGAAGAAAGAGTTTCATAGACAAAATTCTCTTTGCCAATGGAATACTAACATATAGTGGGTAATGATACAATGGAGTGGGTATTCACATACATGTGATTCTTCCACGAATTAGCGGAAATCCTCAAAGTTTTTTACGTGAATTAGCGGAAATCTGCGAATTCCTCATCGGCTGAAAATCCCGTTATCCGCTAAATTTTTGGAATTAGATTGGATAAGTTTTAAAAAATATTTAGAAATCGTTTTGAAAAGTCAGCCTTTTCCTTCATTCCCTAAAATGTTTTATTTATTTCAACTGACGTGTCAAGGCCATTCGATTGACTTCCTTTTTTCATAAAAAGAATGCCTAGTGCGCTTGTTTCCCACTGCCCTTTTTCCACTATAGTTCAGGACTTGTTTTAGTCTGAACCTCCTGAACTAACGAGGTTAAAGAATAGTTAAACCGGTTTTCGATGTTGTTGCCTTTGTCACGTTGTCTTGCGGTAGGGGAAAAATTGAAGGTCACATTCACATTACCTGTTTAACTCGCATTGACGATTGTTCTTGGTAGTAGCGATGGCGCGTTGATTTCGATTTTAGCTGTTATTTAATTACCCTTGAAGTGAAAATGGAAAGATTTTCGCCATGCTAGTGCTCAACAAATCCGATGATGTTAAACTTCGCGAAATAGACAAAAACGTAAAGAATAAATTTCGATGGGAATGGCTAGAAAAGACAGTTAATTTAAAATTAAAAAAGTGCAACGTGACTGTCTCTGTCTGAATGCATACAGAAAATTGACATTCCTGGAAAAGCCATGTGCATTTTATGCAAAGACCATATATATTATGGCGAAAGAGGATGGAATTCTTTATTAAGTCATTTGAACAGCGGAAAACATTTAAAATCGTTGGAAATGAGAAAAGGAAACTATGATTTGAGATGTACTTTGTTTTCTAATCAACACTTGCCAATTTCAACTGAACCAGAGAATGAGCCAGCTGTTCCAATATCAAGTCGGGTTTTGACTGGCCAGGCAACAGTACTTGGGTTCATGGCTGAGCACAATCTGTCATTTTCTGTTGCTCCACATCTTATTAATTTAGCAAGGGATCCAAAGGCGCTTTCTTCTCTGGCAATGGATCGAACCTCTGCATCCATGAAAATGAGGTTTGGGTTAGCGGATACGTTAGCGTCAGAAACTTTGGAGAGATTGAAGACTGCATTTTTTTCTTTAAATATTGATGAATCAACGAGTAACAATATGATGAGAGTGCTTTCTATACTTGTCAGTTATTACAACGAAGAACAAGGCAGGGTTGTCATTGAACATCTTTCATCAATAAAACTTTACTGTGTCAATAGCAAGAGTGTTTTTGAAGCAGTTGACTCTTTCATGACAGAAAAAGAGATGCCTTATTCCAATTTAACTTCTATCTTGATGGATTCGTGTTCTGTTATGAGAGGTTCCAAATCTGGATTAGAAACTCGTGTTCGTCAAGAAAGAGCTCCACATCTTCTTGATGTAGATGGAGATAGCTGCCATCATATTCATAACGCGACGAAGAAGTTCTGTAAAGAATTTGAATATCATGTAGAAGGATTTTTTTCAGACTTGAACACAGACTTTAAATGGTCAGCACAGTTGAGATTGAAACTTAGTGAAATCTGTGAAGTTTTTATGATAAAATTTTCTGTACCACAAAGGTATCTAAGTCATAGATGGCTTTCATGTTATGATATAGCATTAGAAACCTTGAGAAAGTGGGATGTGCTATGTGTTTTTTACTATTCATATTTGAGTGCTGAAGATGCAATAACCTATCAAGCCATTATATTGTGTATATACAGAAAGAGAAGTTTAGTTAATTCTCTAAATTTGCACAAAATTAAACTAATTCAACAGGAGTTGAAGAAAACTCAACCATCTACAAATGACGGAAAAGACCGAAAACTGTGCATCATTAAAAAGTTATTTTATTTAAGAAAGATAACATTATTATATTTACAAGTTTACACAGCAGTACTGCCCCTATTGAAAAAATACGTTTTTATTTCAATCTACTGAGCCCCTAGTCCACAAATTGCATAAAGAGCAGGTATCAGTTTTCAAAACATTTCTGGCATGTTTTGTAAAACCTGAGGTTTTGAAAGAAAAATCTATAACCTCTCAAGATATTATTAATGAGAATAATCTTTTGCCTAATAATCAAATATTTGTTGGATTTGGAGCCTTAGGAACTCTATCAAAATGCAACAAATCGATTTCTGGTGACTTCTTCATAAAACTAAGAAAAGCATATATTTCTTGTGGCAAGTACCTACAAAATAAATTGCCATTAGCCAATACATTTTTAATAAATGTGTCTGCTTTGAATCTATCTAACAGAGGCAAGACGGCCACTTTGAAACAGCTGGAGATGCTATCTACTATAATAACTAATGTCCTCTCAAATGAAGAACTGGAATCTTATATGGTAGAAATTCGAACATATCAAATTGCCGACCTGCCTCCTTTTACAAGTTCAGGGATGAAAACTCTGTGTTTAGATGAATGGTGGTCTTTTTTATTTCAAACTAAAGATTGTCCTTTACTATCTAAACTTGTAAAAGCTACCATTAGTTGCTTTAATGGCCCAGTTGTAGAAAGCACTTTCAGTAGTATGAACTATATAGTGGACCCAAGGTCAGGAAAAATGGATATAAAAACTTATTCTGCAATACAAACTGAAATCCAGCTTGAGGGCAAAGAATATTTCAGCTTTGGACTATTTCCACCAAAAGAATGTTCGTCGTGATCCTGTTAAGATGAAGATATGTAAAAATATTCAAAGTTCTAGTAAGAAGTACACTGTAAAAAAAAACCGTCACTTTTACGGAAATTCCCAGTAATTGTAACGATTTAAATCCGTAAACCTGAATTTACGGTTTAAAGCAGTTTTCACAGGCAAGACTACGGTTAATAACCGTCATTCACCAAAAATCGCTCTCTGCGCATGCGCATTACACCATCTTCAAAATAGACGCCGAACGGCAAGGATGGCATTTTTGTTTTGAAAGAAAGTGGCTTCCTTCGTAAGTTTCTTTTCATTATACAATTAATTTCTAAATTAATGTATGTACATAAAATTACATCAGAATCAGAAAATGTTATTCTTTTATTTAATGGGAAAACACACAGCAATTGTTGTTTTATTGCATTTCTGAAACATATGCGTGTGATATAGAATATTGTACGTAATATTTCACGAGTTTGTAAGAGTTGTAAAACTAAATGAAGTTTAAGTAACTGCATTGGCTATCATTTAGAAATGTGCTCTTTAGTTATGTAATAACGGTTTTATTACTTATATTTTAATTTGATTTTATTATTGTTTATGTTTTAACTTATTCAGTTACCATGTTTTTGATCTTGTTTTGATTTTTTTTATCGCCAAATGTCCTACTACATCTGCTCCATTGTGTGAAGTCTCAGTCAAAAGACACATCAGTTTCATTGCGATTGTTTCAAATCAGTCTGTTGGGATTGCATTAGAAATCACTTGGGAACATATTCAGTCTCTTACATGGCACCCACCGCCTTTGACTGAGGACTTTGACTTCCTCAAGATTATATAGCTTGCTTGTCAAGACAAGATCATCTGTCATAAATGTTATCGTACTTGGTCACTGGCAAAAGTAAGGGAAGGGCTGGTGATCTTTGGGATTGAATTAATCGCAAAACAGATACTTAAAATGTTGCTGTTTTCAAGTACTATAGCATTGGTGTGGTGATATAGCCTTTCAATGCAGGGTTTAAAAGACCTCTTCATTTTATGAAATGTGTTACTTGAATTAATGTAAAATTCTTTAAAAACGTAGCTGAAAAATGAGCCTATGTTTGTGAGCAAAGAAAAAAGATTTTCTTTCGATAAATTTCTTTTTTTAGCGTTAACGGATAGTAGTAATTGAGAATTTCTAATCCATTCCTTCTGCAAATTATCGTTTTATCACTTATAACATTAAACGCCATGGACCTAATGATATAATAAGAAATATTGTTGTGTGAAATATTGAGTCTTTATTTTAAGGAGATAAACTTAAATTTTATTTTTGAAGGTGATTTATCCCATCCCTAGACTACCCACCTGATGTGCAGATCCATATTTTAAAATAAGGTTTTTAAAAGACGATTTCATGCTAGCTAGTTCATTTGACTCTTTTCACGAGTGTAAATATATGTACATAAGGATGATAAATTTTACAATATTTTTCATATTTTGTACAGTTTATTGGAATTTTTCCAAAAGAAACTACCAGTTGTGCTGAATGCCTTGAAGACTTCGAAAGCTCTCTGCACTTTTCAGGTAAACTATAGAGATTATTTTATTTTGTTGCTGGGATTAAGCTGTGGGTGCTGTTTTAACAAAATGCTGTGTGTTAACTCAATGAAAGTGTTTTCATTGAGTTAAATTAAACATCTCGAGGGATGTAGCTCGTAACCATTTTAGCATTTTGCTGAAATGAAAATTGTGACTTAAGCTTTTTTGCTGAAAAAATTTTGTACAGCAGCTTCAACACTGCTTTATACATAGGATTTAGGGACAAATACAACACTATTTATTTGAAGTGAGAATACTGTTGGAATAAATTGTAGTGCTTTTAGAATAAATTTACTTAGTGTATTATAATTAGAATTAAACATTTTTATTTCTTGCAACGTTCCGTGGGAAGATAAGTTTTACAAGAACTTGCTTGTTTCACCTTTGTTAGAAGTGCTATACTTAAATGACACTAATACAGAGTGGCCAGAAAACCTGGAAAAATGGAAATGTCAGGAAACTTTCTCATTCTGGAAAAAATCAGGAAATTTTTTTAAATTTCACAAAAATCAGGGAAATTTTCTTTGTTCTGAAGGCACGTTTCCCTGTTCATCCACATTTTGGCACCATTTACCCAGAGAATTGTGGCAGTAATCGTTGAAATTTTAATGTTTCTGAATAATTTGAACTTTTCATTACCGCCAAAACTATTTTTAAAAAATTGGTACGTTATCTCTTTAGCATACATGTTCTATTTGATCAGGATGTCTACACTTCTGGATAAGTTGTGGAAATTGGATAAAAAGTTTGCAGTAAAATCAGGGAACTTATTTTCGTAAATTTTGTGGCCAGTTTATTTCATTTACTATTTGAGGTTTGTTTTAAAAATAGTTTTGCTTTTGTGAATGCTAATTATGACATTAGTATTGTAACAGAGCTATGCTAGTGGCATTTAAAAAGCTTAAACACTGGTTGTAATTGCACATAAAAGTTGCCAATGCATATAAAGGATTTATATTAAAAACTTTATTTTGATCTGTATCACAGGTGCTTCTGGGTATGAATCCAGACAAAGGCTCAGTCACCGCAATGATGTTCCAATACCCTGTAGCATTCATGGTCTGCTCTACCACAACCACAGGTCCCAGAGACGCCCAAGAGAACGTCCCCCCGTGTATGACCTACTGTACATTGAGGGAGCAACTATTCGCCTGAAAGACAAAGTATTCTGAAACGGCCATCGCCGTGATGAATGACTATTAATCAGACCAGGCAACTCGATCAGGCCGATATCCTTGCTAAGGAGGGTTGCAGGATTTCAACATCTCCCTCTTCCACACTTATTTTTTTGGAATTGTACTCTCTGGAAAAATCAAAGATCTCGGAGGAGTACCTTGTACCATAATTGGTACAAGGGCTCAAAACCAGGTTTGTCCCTTGACCTCCCGTGTGACAGACATACCCGAACTGTTCTATCAAGGCTTGCTAGCGGTCACATCAAGTGCCTCACTTTCAACGAGGGCAGGAAAACTTTCGCCACCTGCACCAAGTGCCAAAATCATCAGGCCTCTCCTGAGCACCTCTTGGATTACATGGGACTCTCTAAGGAGGGTCTCTTTAGCAATCCTCTCCTAGTCTTCGACTACCTTTTAGTCAACGAACTCGTGGATCTTGTCTCACTCCGTCAGACAGTGAGGATTAGCAACAACAACAACAGGCAACTCGCTCCCACACACAGAAGTAAGTGAAAGAATGATTCTTCAGACTCTCCAGCAGCAGTTAAATACCTTAAGTATGTTTACTGTGGTAAATTGGACATTTTATAAGATGGTTATTTTGTAGAGTCATAATTATTCAGATATAACTTGCATTGGTCAATTCTGAAAATTTATTAGATGTGTTCAATAATTTGTACATTCCGCAATCTAAATTTTTCCTTTTCGTATATTTTGCATATTTTTCTTAACTGAAAAAATAATAATGACTTTTATATGGCCTTAAAAGTTGCCGCAGCTTGTATTGAAGGATATGATTAATTATTCCTAGATACTTCCTAGAAATTTTTTATATTTTGTTTATTAAATAAAGTAATCTGAACCACTTTTCATTCGTGTGTATTGAAATTTTATAATTATGTATACTTTTATACTGTCAACTTTGAAAATTTATTAGATGTGTTCAATAATTATTAGATGTGTTCAATAATTATTAGATGTGCTTCAATAATATTTTGTTTATTAAATAAAGTAATCTGAACCACTTTACATTCGTGTGTATTGAAATTTTATAATTTATATTTATTAGATGTGTTTAATAATTTGTACATTTTTCATTCGTGTGTATTGAAATTTTAAAATTATTATTTATTAGATGTGTTCAATAATTTGTACATTCCGCAATCTAAATTTTTCCTTTTCGTATATTTTGCATATTTTTCTTAACTGAAAAAATAATAATGACTTTTATATGGCCTTAAAAGTTGCCGCAGCTTGTATTGAAGGATATGATTAATTATTCCTAGATACTTCCTAGAAATTTTTTATATTTTGTTTATTAAATAAAGTAATCTGAACCACTTTTCATTCGTGTGTATTGAAATTTTATAATTATGTATACTTTTATACTGTCAACTTTGAAAATTTATTAGATGTGTTCAATAATTATTAGATGTGCTTCAATAATATTTTGTTTATTAAATAAAGTAATCTGAACCACTTTACATTCGTGTGTATTGAAATTTTATAATTTATATTTATTAGATGTGTTTAATAATTTGTACATTTTTCATTCGTGTGTATTGAAATTTTAAAATTATTATTTATTAGATGTGTTCAATAATTTGTACATTCCGCAATCTAAATTTTTCCTTTTCGTATATTTTGCATATTTTTCTTAACTGAAAAAATAATAATGACTTTTATATGGCCTTAAAAGTTGCCGCAGCTTGTATTGAAGGATATGATTAATTATTCCTAGATACTTCCTAGAAATTTTTTATATTTTGTTTATTAAATAAAGTAATCTGAACCACTTTTCATTCGTGTGTATTGAAATTTTATAATTATGTATACTTTTATACTGTCAACTTTGAAAATTTATTAGATGTGTTCAATAATTATTAGATGTGCTTCAATAATATTTTGTTTATTAAATAAAGTAATCTGAACCACTTTACATTCGTGTGTATTGAAATTTTATAATTTATATTTATTAGATGTGTTTAATAATTTGTACATTTTTCATTCGTGTGTATTGAAATTTTAAAATTATTATTTATTAGATGTGTTCAATAATTTGTACATTCCGCAATCTAAATTTTTCCTTTTCGTATATTTTGCATATTTTTCTAAATTGAAAAATTAATAATGACTTTCATATGGCCTTAAAAGTTGCCGCAGCTTGTATTGAATGATATGATTAATTATTCCTAGATACTTCCTAGAAAATTTTTAATATTTTGTTTATTAAATAAAGTAATCTGAACCACTTTTTATTCGTGTGTATTGAAATTTTATAATTATGTATACTTGTATTATGTGTATTGAAATAAAATTATATTTTTATCAAATTTAATTTTTTTTTACTTAATACTTAATACACAGTGTCATAAAATACATTTAAATCCTGTCGCGTTAAAAAATATTTTGAAAGTTAGTAAATTATTGCATTTTTTTAATGTTTTAATCAAATTGAAAGTCTAGGTAATCATAGTATAGATAACCAAATAAATTTATTATTATAGTTTGATATAAGAAAAGACTGATAGCTATTAATAAATTATTTTGTGTGACATGCTCATTTTGTGATATATTTTTTACCTTTCTATTTATGTTGAAGGATTACCTTATTGCTTCGGAAATTTTTTTCGCTTTAATTTATAATGGGACATAGAATATTTTGCTGTGATACAGAATCGTACTTTAATTTTTATGATTTTCATCCATTGAATATGGTCATTATTACTAACAAAACCTTTAGCAGAACACAAATGCCTCCTTGATATTGTAAACTGTTTAATACTAAAATTAATCATATATTTTGTGGCAGAAGCTTTTCCATCTACAATTGTAAACTACTTTTAATATGTAAAGTTTCTTAATATTTTGCAAAAGCAAACCGTTCACTTACATTTGTAAACCTTTTTTGTCACTGGAAGTTTTTGTATAAGAAAAACTTCGCTTATAGGGGTAAACTGTTTCTTATACAGAAAAATTTCTGTGTATTTTATATGAAATTTATTACAGAAAGTTTCCGTGTACTTTACGGGAGAAATTGTATTTTATATGGAATTGACCTTATTCAACACAGAAATTCTGTTTATTTTACAGGTGGAAATTGCATTTTGTATGGAATCACCGTACTTAATACGGGAAATTTTAATTTATTTTACGGGAGTAAATTATTTTGCATGAAATTACCGTATTTAATACGGAAAGTTTACGTTTATTTTACGGGGATCAATGTTAGCAACCAGTCAATAACCGTTTTTAATACGAAAAGCTTCCGTTTATTTTACGGGAGAAAACTGTATTTTGTACGGAATGACCGTAATTATTACTGAAAGTTTCCGTTCATTTTACGGGGAAATACTGTTGCAATCAGTCAAAAACCGTACTTAATACGGAATGTTTCCGTATTTTTTACGGTTTTAAACTGGCGACCCAGCTGCCAGTTTAAAACCGTAAATTTGACGGGATTTTTTTTGCAGTGTACAGAGAAGACAAAGCCAAAGAAAAAAGCAAGGACCCAAGTGTTTCTAAGCAGATGTTCACAAAAAAGCTGGTCAACATTCCATTAAAGAAGTTGAAGCTGGAGGTCTAAAAAATATTTGTAATACTAAGAAGTCTCGGAAAATTGATGGGTGTTCTACTGCCGTAAAGAAGATGAAAATGAAGAAACACATCAAAATTTCTAATAAAAGAGGAAGAAATAATCAATCTTTTGAAGAAAGCATGGAGCCAATTATTAAGAAATTGAAGTTGATAAAAAGTGCAGATCAGTTTTTCATTAAAGAAAGAAATTCTACGCCTGATTTTAATCTTTCTCCACAATCAGAAAGTAAAGGAAAGTTAAAACCAGTAGAGAAAACTAGCGAAACACCAGTTTCAAATTATACTTCTGCAAAATGACAAGTGCTCTGCTATTGAAAGGCAAAAGAAAAACTGGAAGATGTTTTTTCAGGCACAAAAAAGCAGCAAGAAATAGTAACATTTAGTAATAATAATTGTAACATTTAGTAAATATTGTATACTCAGAAAAATATTAAAATATTGGCTGAAATAAAAGAAGCTGCATAATTACATAAAAAGTTTTTTTTTTTTTTTTTTTTTTTTTTTTAATGGACTTAATATTTGAAATTATTTGAATTCCAGAGGTAAGAAAGTGTTCTGCTCTTAAATTTAATCTAATTGTTAAAAAACAATGAATGTTCATTAATATATACAAAGAAAAATGTAATTTTCCATCATTTATATTTAACTATTAATTTTTTTTTTTTTTATTATAATTTCTAATTGTTTACAAAAATGTTTAAATCAAGTTAAATTTTCCAATTATGATTAGTACATGAACACAGTTGTCTCTATTTAATTATTGTGTGTGTGCCAACCACAACAAGACATGGGTGTTGCATAGGTAATAATTGAAAGCCAATCTTGTATCCAAAATTTAATTAATGTTTGTATTGAATTTTGCGCGCTATAAGTTCTAGCGCATTACGCTGTAAAATGGCGAAAAAAAATTCAGCTAATTTTTTGCTTGACCAATCACATGTATGTATTCAAAGATACAATCTCTCCCCCATACAGTAGTTTTTTTTATTACTTCTTTAAAAAAAACCTTTCAGAACTATAGCATTGGCATTGTAACTGAACCTACATTTATCTAGCCCAATCTCAGTAGCAGAAACTTTTTTGCCAGTCTGCAACACTAATTTGGATCTTACAGAATACAGGGCTGACACAGGCGACTAAAAAGGCTACTAAAGCGACTATTTTAGTGACCAGGTGACTATGGCAACTATTTCAATGAAAAAAGGGCCCAAAACGACTATTTTGAACAAAACCTTCAACTATTTTTGAGCTTAGGCGACTATTTTTTTAAAAATTGGATACTGTCCAATAGTAGGACGAAAAAAATCGGCACTGAGGTACTAACAATTTTGTCAAAATGGTGATTTTTTTTTTTTAAGGGGGCGAGATAGCGAACACTACCGAAGTAGTTGTTCATATTCGCGGGTAGATAGGTCACTTTGTTAGTCTGACGATAGTAACCTCACGCAAGATTGTTGTTTTTGACGGCAACCGCGGTCATTTTCGCCTACCTGTTAGGCTTCAATGTTTTATCTTTCGCCGTGCCAGGCAACAGCATACACAATTATATTCTCAAATATCAAATTATTTCTCTTTATTTACTTTAAACAAAAATGAATTTGTGGAATTTGCCCTGAACGCCGGAAGAAAGTGCCATCAGTATGGACTGGACAATATTAAGACAATTAGACGTTATGTACGAGATTTGTGCCGGTGTGATGAACGATTTCTCCTGTGTAGGTCAATCAGAGTTCATCCTAGAAATGAAAAAGGGCAGGGTTCTATTTTCCAAAAAATGGGCACTTCCTGTTTACGAGGGCACTTTTATGGCAAATTGCAGAAATACGCGTTTTCTGCCACAATTTCAATATTGTTATACTTTTCTACCACGGCAAATAATTTTCAATTTTCTGAAAGAAGAAAAAAAAATTATAATGCAAAAATCTGTGAATCAAAAACTCGCTCAGAAACTTAAAAGATATCAAAATACTGATAAAATGCTTCAGTCCTAATTCTGCTGGAATGAGACTGAGAAAATTATTAAAATTAAAGTGCAATATACGCAGTAAAATTTTCATCAAATAGTAATTTTTATAAAATGATCAATTTATAATACAGTAAAATTAAGATAACAATGTTTTAGTATAATGAAAATGTGTTAAGATAAGAACTTTTCACTATTTCAAAAATTTCTAAAGTTTGAATGAATTAACCTTAAACTTCATCTCTTAGTTTTGCTATTGTCAGATAGAGAATAGAGTTTCTCTAATTTTAACATTATTCATTGTGGGATATCACAAGGAGTATTCTGACTCAAGAACTTGAACTATGTCCTGAAATTTTTGCATTTTTTTATTTTCAAAATCGGATCAAATTTAGCGTCAAAACGGCGATTTTTTTGCCGTGCATGCCGCTATTATGTAAGCTATAATAGAAGTTTTATTTTTTTAAAAATCGGAAATAATCTGGGATTTTGGTTGCATTCCTGTTATGTTTAATTTTAAATATGAAAGGGATGTTTAGAAATTAATTGATAACAGGCAAATTACCAAAAACACCCCCTAAATTTAACAGGAAGACATCGCGATTACGCGTATCCAAACGGAAATATTCTTTTTAAATTCTTAGTGTAAACATTTGATAGTTATAAACCTTTAACTAAGTTATTCAAGTCTTTCAAATTCCTTTCTTCACTATTTTGAAGGAGGCATGGTAAAAATCCAGCCAAATACACTTAATCAAAACACGTAAGAAATGGCCATCGGAGTTTACTAATGTGCACTTGGGAAATTGTAAGACGGCGCCCTACAATCCACCTACTAATGAAGCACGTTATATAGACATCTACTCAATGGTTTCAGTCCCTGATATATATGTTGCGCGTTTGAACATGAATGCGCATGCGCGACAGCCGATTTCAGTAGGGGTGATTCACATATTGCGTACTGTTGGGAGGGGAAAAAACGAAAGTTTTTCGAATTCTTTCAGGATGAAATTTTTTCTGGAAAAGGGCAGAAGGGCGCTATTTTTATAGAAAAAAGGGCAGGCTGGGCGCGCCGCCCCTCGAAAAATGCCTAGGATGAACTCTGGACGGTCAACCGATGCAGAATGATTAGAATTTCAATGTTGTAGCTAAATTTATGAATAATAAAATAATTTAAATTTTTAAGTAATTTATTTAATTACTTTGAATGTAGCTTAAACAGGGTGGCGACAGAATCGGGAATTCAGGGAAATGTAAAAGAATTTCGTAAAATTAATCTTTAATCAGGGAATTTTGAAATTTTCGAGTTTCCCTTCTCGCTTACCCCATGTGGGTGCGGACATCTATCCCGAATTGCGTCCTACGATATATATAGATGCAGTTTTTATAGTTGGCCGATTTGGGTGCATGAAGTTTCCGAACTTTTTCTACTCTAAGCCAAACCGGCCAATCCCCCTCCTCGGCCCACAACAACATGTTCATGTTCCTTTTTTTTTTTTTTTATCCTTTTCTTTTCTCTCTGAAATCATTGTTATGCTTGGAACCATTATTTACACATTATTTCTGTTAGATTTTTGGTTATCCTATAACTTTGTTTGCGCCGGCGTCTTATTGTTAAAAGAAATCTTAAAGCTTCAATCTGTCTACATCCTTTACAGACATGATTTTTTTTTCTTCTTGCCTTGCGTTTTTTGTCAACAGAATATATTAGAATCCTAATTATTTTCGTATTATTTCTGTTAGATTTTTAGTAATCCTATTATTTAGAAGCGCGAACACCAGTAGATTTATTGTTTAAAAAAAATTTCCAACTTAAATCTAACTGCATTCTTTACAGACATGATTAATTTTCTTCTTGTCTTGTGTTTTTTGTCAATAGAATATATTGGAACCCTAAATTCCTTAATATTTCAAATTGATTCCATCATATTTTTTCTTTGTTTTTATTAACACTTTACAGCACTGTGTTATAGATGTGCAACAAATCTATAGGCATTCATAAGCAAAATAGGTTAGATCCTGTACTTGATTTTTTTTTTACTTTAATTTTGATATTTTATTTAACGTAATTACTGAAAGTGATATGTGTTTTTTATTTATATGTTTAATCTAAATCAAACAAAGAATTGAAGTATCCTCCTCACCCTCCAAAAAATAAAAAAATAAATTTGAATGCTCTACTGCATACATTCAGGCAAAGGGTCATAGAATTTTTTAAAAAAGTCCTTGCATTTTTTCCTCCCTGCCAAATGCTGTGCTTGTCATGTTTTATGAAAACGATTTTTTGCCTCATTTAATATGTACTTTTGTGGTTTAAGATAGTATTTTTGTTGTACAAAATTTTATTTCTATATATCTATGAGTAATTAATTTTTATAAGATGCTGTTAATTTCAAGACTTTCTTTCATGCATTATGTGTTATTTATCTTTCCTCAATTTCAAAATCCAAAACACATAATTTGTCTTGAAATATATGTACTTAGTGAAATTTGTGACTGGGGGCTAAAGCAAAATGCTAATTATTTAAGTTTCATGCTCATACCTGCCCAAGTTTAGTAAATATTTAGGATACTGTTTAACATTTATGTTATGAACAGGATACAGCCTATGACATATATTAAAGAAAATAACATGGGGTTTTTTTGTTATTTTTTTAATTAAAAAGAAATATATTGTACTAGTTTTGCTTTTCCTTGAAGTTAGCAAGTATGGGTGTAATTTGTAAATTGGTTTATGTGAATTTTGTATTTTTTTCTTGATGTTCTCCATTTTTTTTTCATGCTCTAAAAATGCTTGTTTTGATTTTTAGCCCAAATTTATATTTTGTTGCAATTATACTTTGATAAGTAAATGTAATTCTAAATAGTCAAATGTATATATTTTTTAAATTGGCCATGTTTTTTTTTTTGTTTTTTTTAAATGATAACATCGACAGAGATGCACGTCAGGGAATTTTCTGGAAATCAGGGAAATGTCAGGGAATTTTGTTTTGAAAATTCTGTAGCCATTCTGTTAAAAATTTAAAAACTGGCCTTAATGAAATTCAATTGTCATTGCCAATATATAGTATAATTCTTTAAACAGGATACTTGTTTTTCTGAAAAAAGTTGTTTGACTTCGGAAGTTTAAAAAAAGTTATCTTGTTTTGCCAATAGATTTTTACTGTCACTTTTGCATGAAGTTTAGCTTTTTTTTTTGCTTAGGTGCTGTCTGGGAGTAAGGTTAAGTTGTTAACTTCCATCGCAGTATATAAATATGATAGCACCTCCCCCAAGACACATTTTCCCAATCCCTTTAAAAAGTGGACATGAGAGGGAAAATTTAAATTTCCTTATATTATGGTGAAGTTTTGCAATAAAAGTGTGCTATTTCATATTTTATTGAAAAATAATTAAATTTTTGCCATTAACATACTAATTTTAATTAATAAAGTGACACTTTGACGGCATGAAATAGATTGTGCCAAAAACCTTTATGTTTCATGCTCTCATACAGCTTAACAAATGATTCTGCAAATCTCTAAACTTAGATATATAATCTGGCATCTATTGTTAAATGTTTTTGCCAGCAGATAAGTGTTTACTAATATTCATTAAAAAAGTAAGCCGTATTAATTATTCTTAATTATTGTGTCACACCCGCAACAAAAAGTTACATTTTTAACTCCACAGAGAGATTTCTTTGACTGTAAGTTACAAGACTTGGTATTTAAAAATAGGTTACTAAGGTACTTTGAATTACAGATATAAACAAAATTAATTATTATTTTAAATATAGTTATTAAGCGTTGCGGGTGTGACATGTTCGTGTTGCGGGCGTGACATTTTATTAGTCACACCCGCAACATCTTTTAAAATTGAACACAAATGTGACTTGAAACAAATTATTTGTAAATTTATGTACTTGCGTTTGCAAATATCATGCAAACATGGCATTATTGAAGCCCTCAAATTTGGTAAAGGCAGAGACTTGATAAAAGACAGTGTATGTGATACAGGAAAGGAAGCCTGCATGCTAAGCTTGTGTTCAAACTGTGCCAATGTTTATGATGTCTTGAAATCTAAAATTCCAGAAGAGGATCACAGTCTTTATATACAATGGAAAAAAGTGGAGATAATTCAGGATCAATGCTAGACGCTGCTAATGAAATAGTAAATCAGTTTAACAAATTTAAAAAGCATTGCTTTGTAAAAAATGTGCAAGATGAACATTTTCAATTTGTAAAAGACAACTTGGTAGAAGGTGAAGTAACCTTACAAGTGAACTTAGCGGAAAACTATACACAGTTGTTCAAGACAAAATTCAATCAGCCCATTGGGCACACTCACAAATTACAATTTTTACTACATTCTTTGATGACCACCAATTATACATAATAGTATCAGATAACTTAAATCACTGTAAAGAAGCAGTCTGGAAGTATATGGATATACTGATTAAAGATATTAAAGAAAATCCCCAAGTACAGATGCTACATATCTTTTCAGATGGCTGTGCCAGTCAATTTAAAAACAGGTATAATGTGTTAGCAATTTCTTACATCTGAAATGATTATGAAATAAATATGACATGGTCATTTTTTGCAACATCACACGGTAAGGGAGCTGTGGATGGAGTAGGTGCAATTGCCAAAAAAATGGTATCTCTAGCTGTACTTCAACGATCTGCAACAGTACAGACAGCTTCAGATTTTGCTGTATGTGCAGAGAAAGTTTTGAAGAACATAAAAATATTTTTTTCTCCCGAACATCATAACGCCAGATGATGTAAAAATGCTTGACAATCGCTAGAGTCAAGTCCCAGCAATACCAAGCATATACAATCTGTCCATCATATTGTACAACAAGCAACAACAAAAAAAAGTATTCATAGGAGAATTTCCTTAACTCCGAAATCGAAGAAATCAATGAAGAATCAAGAATCGAAGACCAATGAAGCATCTTGCAAGTTAAAATATGAAATTGGAGATTTTGTTAAAGTGGTTTAATTTTCAAAATCAAAGAAAAACAGCAATCATTTTGTTGGACAGATTAAGCAAATTGATGGCAATGATATTCAACTAAAATATTTGAAAGAGGTTTCAGATAATGTGTATGTCTTGCCAAACAAATCAGAATTATCCTAGGAGAAAATTACATCAATTGTAAAAAAATTGCTAGCACCAGAAATTATAAACTCAAGATTGGAAATGAAATTTGTTCATTAATAGCTTTGTAATTGTTTATTCATGTATTATTTCACAGTGTTCTTTTGTACAAGTCACACCCGCAACATGGTGTCACACCCGCAACATGGTGTCACACCCTCAACAATTTTTTTTAAATATTTTTCTACAGTAAGTGATTCTAGTAAGTAATTTGATTTGTTCATAGAATAATTATTTAAGTATTACTGTATAACATAAAAAAAATTGGTTCACCCAGTTGCTATAATTCACTGAGTTTTGAGGTTTTGTGCTGGAAGATGAAAATGCGTGTCCTTTTTATGTCACACCCGCAACGGGTAGAAATTATTTTTTTAAAAAATAAATAAAATATCTGGCAAATGGCAAATTGGTATCAATATATATGTAATTAGTCTACATTAAAATCCATAAAAATTGAAACCAATGCTCTAAAATATTGTAGTTTATGGCTAATTTAGTTTGTCTAAATGTCACACCCGCAACTTTGGACAGGGCGACATGCCTTTTACCGTATGGGATGTAATGTTTTAGACACTATTTTGAATCGAAAGAAGAGTGTTTCTGGGTTTTCGTGTTTTATGTAAATGAAAAGTTATTTCTTATTAAAAGTTATGAAATTTGAGGCTACTATTTTCAACACCTGAGACTACTATTTTCAATGTGTGAGACTATTATTTTGGCTACTATTTTTAACATCTGAGGCTACTAAAGCAACTATTTTCAAAGCTTATAGTTAGTGGCAGCCCTGAGAATAATCTGCAGCACACTTTTTTTAATGTTAGCATAAAATACATGTATTTTATGCTAACATTAAAATTATGTGCCATTTTGTCAAATAATCCAGTTTTACATAAACATAGCAATTTAACAAATTAAATTAATTAATCAATTTAAAAGTGAAATGTTTAATATTATTGTACTTTAATTTTTTTAATTTCATATTATTTTAATAAAATAATCATGTATTGTTTTCAGTAAAATTTAGCATTTCAAAATGGTTAAGTTTATTTTGGTTAAATACACAAGTGTATTAATGTAATATTATTTTAAAGAAATAAAAGAAAAATATGCATTACTTTCAATAAAATTAAACATTTCATAACATGAAAAATTGTTTTGGCTAAGTACACATATACAATAAATGTATCATTCTATTTTTTTTAATCAAACAATCTGCATTATTTATAATTTTAGTAGATCGGATTTAAAGAATTTTCTTTTAGTCAGTTTTGTAAAATGAGCTGCAGGTTGCTGAAAAATCTGAGACATCTGTCTTGCATTCTGCTACTGGGAGCCCAATTAATGCTTTGGATATACACTTATAACTCTTGATACAAGCTTTAAAAAAAATGTTTGTTCGAGTGCTAATTTTTGGTTCGATTGAAAATGAACTTTTAAGACTTAATCTGCAATAAAACAACAACCATCAAATTTAGACTTGAGCTCATTTAGCCTGTGGTACTATTTTAGGAGTACAGATTTAAAAAATATTTTAACAGGAATTATGTTTATGCATTTGTTTATATTCAATAAATAAAGTTCCTACTTGTTATTTGTTTCATAACTTTAGCATCCATTGTTTTTCTACCTATTCATCTTTCAAATTGTGGCTATTTACTTATTTGTTTCCTTGCAGAACTTTGCTGTTTACCAGTAGAACTGTGAAGAGGGAATTTCTAGAGGTTGTCTTATTTTGTGTTGTTTTTAATGGTGCATCCTCACAAGTTTACAGCAAATGGCCTATTTTTGTACTATTATCAAGGCAAGGACATTTTCTAATCAATTGCACCTCATTACAGTGCATCATGATCAAGAAAGGTGGAAAAAAATGCAAATAAACTGAAGAAAATTATTTTCTCCTATTAGTCTATCTTGTCTTTTAAAGCAGCATCCATGTCATGTTTCATCTTACTCATATTGAAGAAAAAGCGTATGTGTGTGATGTTTGCAGCAAGGCATATTCCGCAAAAAGAAATCTTGTAAAACATCTCCTTACTCACACTGGAGAAAAGCCTCATGTGTGCTATGTTTGTAGCAAGGCATTTTCCCAAAAAAGCCATCTTGCAGCACATCTCCTCACTCACACTGGAGAAAAGCCACATGTGTGCTATGTTTGTAGCAAAGCATTTTCCCAAAAGAGCAGTCTTACAACACATCTCCTCACTCACACTGGAGAAAAGCCCCATGTGTGCAATGTTTGTAGCAAGGCATTTTCCCACAAGAGCCATGTTACAACACATCTCCTAACTCACACTGGAGAAAAGCCCCATGTGTGCAATGTTTGTAGCAGGTCATTTTCCCAAAAGATCAATCTTGAAAACCATCTCCTAACTCATACTGGGGAAAAGCCCCATGCATGTGATGTTTGCAGCAGGACATTTTCCCAAAAGATCACTCTTGAAAAACATCTCCTAACTCATACTGGGGAAAAGCCCCATGCGTGTGATGTTTGCAGCAGGACATTTTCCCTAAAGAATAGTCTTGATAAACATGTTTGCAGCAAGGCTTTTTCTCAAAATTGGCATATTGAAACACATCTCTCTCACACTGTAGAAAAGCCTCATGCATGCAATGTGTGCAGTAAGGCTTTTTCAGTAAAGGGCTATCTTGCAAAACATCTCCTCATTCACACTGGAGAAAAGCCCCATGTGTGTGATGTTTGCAGCAGAGCATTTCCCTTTAAAAGCAGTCTGACAAAACATCTCTACACTCACACTGGAGAAAAGCCTCATGTGTGTGACGTGTGCAATAGGGCATTTTCCAACAAGAGCCGTCTTGCAACGCATCTCCTAACTCACACTGGAGAAAAGCCCCATGTGTGCGATGTTTGCAGCAGAGCATTTTCCGTTAAAAGCAATCTTGCAACACATCTCCTCACTCACACTGGAGAAAAACCTCATGCATGTGATATGTGCAATAGGGCATTTTTCAGGAAGGATAGTCTTGTAAACCATCTCCTAACTCATACTGGGGAAAAGCCCCATGCATGTGATGTTTGCAGCAGGATATTTTCCCAAAAGATCACTCTTGAAAAACATCTCCTAACTCATACTGGGGAAAAGCCCCATGCGTGTGATGTTTGCAGCAGGATATTTTCCCTAAAGAACAGTCTTGATAAACATGTTTGCAGCAAGGCTTTATCCCAAAATAGGCATATTGAAACACATCTCTCTCACACTGTAGAAAAGCCTCATGCATGCAATGTGTGCAGTAAGGCATTTTCAGTAAAGGGCAGTCTTGCAAAACATCTCCTCATTCACACTGGAGAAAAGCCCCATGTGTGTGATGTTTGCAGCAGAGCATTTCCCTTTAAAAGCAGTCTTACAAAACATCTCTACACTCACACTGAAGAAAAGCCTCATGTGTGTGACGTGTGCAGCAGGGCATTTTCCGTTCAGAGCAGTCTTTCAAGACATCTCCTAACTCACACTGGAGAAAAGCCCCATGTGTGCGATGTTTGCAGCAGAGCATTTTCCGTTAAAAGCAATCTTGCAACACATCTCCTCACTCACACTGGAGAAAAGCCTCATGCATGTGATATGTGCAATAGGGCATTTTCCAGGAAGGATAGTCTTGTAAACCATCTCCTAACTCATACTGGGGAAAAGCCCCATGTTTGAGATGTTTACAGTTATACATTTTCCCAAAAATTTTAATATCTTGAAACACATCTCCTCACTTGCAGTGGAAAAAAGCCTCATGCATGCAATGTGTGCAGTAAGGTCTTTTTCTGTAAAGGGCAGTCTTGCTAAACATCTCCTCCCTCACACTGGAGAAAAGCCCCATGTGTGCGATTTTTGCAGCAGGGCATTTTCCGTTAATAGCAATCTTTCAAGACATCTCCTCACTCATATTTGAGATAAGCCCCATATTTGCAATGTTTGCAGCTATACATTTTCCCAAAATAGCCATCTTGGAACACATCTCCTCACTCACACTGGAGGAAAGCCCTATGTGTGTCATATTTGTAGCAGAACATTTGCTTATAAGAACATTCTTGCAAAACATCTCCCTCACACTGGAGAAAAGCCTCATTTGTGTGATTATTTGCATGAGAGCGTTTGCTTGTAAGCGTTATCTGGCATACCATCTCCTCCATAAATGCAATGCTTATTACAAGCGATAGTCATTAGAAAACTCATTTGAGTTAAAAGATTTTTTTATGAAGGAAGAATGCAATTGAAAACTTGTGTTTCAAAAATGTTTGTTTATTTCTATTGACAATCAATGGCAGTGCCATTATTATTAAATTGACTTATTTTTAGTTAACTTTTTGAGATATATTTTAGTAATTAACTAAAAACAAATGTCTTCTTTTTATTTTCTTAACTACAGGGGTCCATGCAGAAGGAAATTTTGGTCTGCTTACGGACCCATCACAAAATTTCATGTCAAAAAATTTGCATTGATAATTGAGATATTTAAATCATCTGAGTGGAAAGATATCATTGTAAACATTTGTAAGTACTACCTACTCAATATTAAAAATTTAAAATTATTTTTATTATTGCATGAAATTTTCACAGATACAAATAAAATTGGAAATTATTCACAAAATTGATTTCTTTTCACAAAAATAGGACCCTTTAAACAAAACCTGAAACTATAAAATTAAGATCAAGTAAATTTTAAGCAAACCACCCATCCGTAACCTATAGGGCTTTGTCTCTGTGTATTGAGATACTACCAACTATTGACAAAATATGAGACAAGAAAATTCAAATTGAACTGTAAAATTTACAAAGAAATAAGACAATATTCAGATGACATTTAAGATGACATTCAACAACAAATTGTGGTACTGGATATATGTAATCGAATATGACACAATACATGATGTGAAATTTGAAGTATGTTTTGGAAATATTAGCCAATTCACATAAACGTTTCTGTTAATTGGTTGATGTTAGGTTGGATTTAATTTTGAAAAGATCATTATGTTATTGCTACTGAGATTTAAGGGCGGGATTGAGAATTCATTTTGAGAGTTTACAAATTGAGGGGAAACGCTTGAACAGGATGGTTAAATTTCCAGCAAAAAGTTGTTGTAGCTCTGAAAATTGCAGGCTATTGGAATCTTTACCCAGCTTTCGAGATGTCATGTGTGCATGCTTTAAAAATCGGAGATTGCCCTGTCAAAGACTCAAACCAGTGATCGCTTCCATGGTAGATGTTTTTAAGCGGTTAGTGTAGCACTACGGAACTTTGAGTTTTGTTGTAAGTAATGCTTTATCCACATCGCATAAAACAGCATTTTTTTATTATTTTTTTTTATGAAATGTATACAAGGACATTAGTAGAGATGCACAGGAAAAACCCATTTGTCGCCTAGAAGTACCTTCTTTGATCCTACTATTGTTGATTTTTACTGCAAGTAAATGGGCGGATTAATTAAACAGTCATGCTACATATTTATAATAATAAAACAAGCTGTATGTCTGTTGATCTATAGAAACCTATTTAAAATTGGAGTAGAGCTCTGAAATTTTCAGCATAAGTAGTTTTGGCCTTCTAATTGAATACATCAGAAACAGAATGTTAAAATTTTAATTAGTTCTTTTTTAATTAATTTTTTTTTTGCAAAGTGACTTAAAACATGGATACAGCTTCGAAATTTTTCACATCAGTGGGACTTTCATTTTGTAGTTTTGAAAAACAGAATTTTAAAATTTTGATTAGTTTTTTTTTTTTAATTAATTTTCTTACTTAACACATTTTTTTACAAAACGACTTCTAATAGGGCTACAGCTATGAAATTTGCAGCATAAGTACTTTTAGACTTTAAATTAGAGTTTTGATATACAGAATTTTAAATTTTTGCTTAGTTCTTTTTTAATTAATTTTTTTTAATCAGTTAGTATATATTTACCAAAACGACTTCTAATAGAGCTACAGCTCTGAAATTTTCAACATAAGTAGTTGTGGCCTCCTAATTGGACTTGTGAAAAACTGAATTTTTAATTTTGATTTCGTTCTTTTTTAATTAAGAAATATTTTACAGAACGATTTCTACTTGGGCGCTATAGTTTTGAAATTTTCAACGCAAGTAGTTTTGGCCTTCTAATTGCACTATTGACAAAAATAATGTTAACTTGATCAAACCTAGCTTTTATATACGTGTTTGTTAAAACCTAACTATGCATGCTTATTTGGAAGCGATTATTCCTCTTAAAAGCAGGGGTTGATCTATCATTTTGTAACAATAGATTCCCTTTTTTTTTAGACATTTGCTTATTAAACCTAACTCCTAACAGCTTGATATCTCACACGTTATTCTGATTTTAGGGAGTATTACATACTCATGTAGAAATGTATTATATAGTTTTTAAACGGAATAAAGAAAGTGGTTCTAATTCTATCATTATGCAATGCAGTGTATAATAGCAAAAAATATGAAGCGTTAGGTCGATGGGGCAGAAACAGACTGAGAAACCCTCTTTGTAAGCTTTCCCAATGAGCATTTACCGTGCTTTAAGGGCACAGGAAATTCTTCTTTAGAGGAGTTGGACAATTTGTGTGACCTTCCTCTGCGAGAACTCCCAGAAAAATTTCCTTCATACTTCAATAAAGATGAAGCAATAATCATTCTATGCTCCAAAAGAGGCGTGTATTTTTTTTATTTCTTTTGTGAAAGCGCACATAATAAATCCAGCAATTAGATATTGCTAGATCCACAAAATGTGTAAACATATGCACAGTAAATTTTTTTGTTCTTACAGCACAACGATACAATGCTAAATATTGATCACAGAGATCAGTACCCCTCATCGAAATATTATACATTCGAATTACAGCAGGCTGTGGAATGCTAACTTTTTTTTTCTCCTTTTTAGAGAAATCCCTGTTGTAATAAAGCCTGAATCTCATCTGGAATCCATAAGCCTTCAAAAATTAATTTCATATCATATTTTTGAATTATACTTAGTCACTAATATACTGTATACTCAAAATTATGATTTTGCATTGAGTTAATTTTAAACAAAACAAACACTAAAATTACTTCTGCACTTAAAACATAACTAAGTAACTATTTTTTTTGTTAAAAAGTTCTATAATTTAAAAATGTAAATTCCAGAATGTTTTAAATAACTTTAAATTAAATAATAAAGTAGTAAACAAACACTTTACATACACTCTCTGCACTTACACCATAATATCTCAGCTTACTAATATTTTGTTTTTGTTAAATTGTTCCAAATTTTAAGTGTACAATGTTCTATTATAATTTTAGGACAAATTAATTGAGTGCAAACAAACAGTTAACTACTCATACATTTAAACAATAATAACTTACTATTAAACAATAATTATTTACTAATGCTAACAATAATTAGTTATTAACACATTTTCATCATATTATAATAAATTCAGCCTAATGGACGAAGTACATAAATGTGTACCCAATTATAATTCTTGACCCAACTTTTCAATAAAACATTTTTACAAACAAAACTATTCTAAGCAGATGTTGAAAGATTAACTTAATTAGAAATAATTTTATTGGATCTATAAATAATATTTAAAATACTGCAAATTACTTACGTTTTCGACTTCACTGAGAAGTCGCCATTTTCATAAAATCACTTTTGTAAACAAATAATTCTTCAAGAAAATTAAGCCTTTTCTACCCTCTATGTTATTCATTACGAAGCTCGGACATCCCCAAATATAAAGGTGAGGTTGAAATTACAAATTTTTCCACCATTAAATTTTACAAACAAATATTATGAGGTCCACATATAAACCTACGGAGTGAAGAGGATAAGGAAAAAAGATGATAGCAGTTCATGGCGTCGGATTAATTCAAAATATTTACTATAACCTGAGTATTTTAAACTTAAGACTACAACTGACAATATTTTTTTTTCCAAAATTAAAATTATTTCAAAACGTTATGCAAGTTATTTTACTTGGTAGTTGTTATTTCAATGTTTAATGTTCACCTTAAATCAAACTGAATGTCCGGGTGAAATAACGATATTGACTACGAGAGAATTTTCATATAAGAATTTAATATGTAAATGCATTGAGAGCAGCAGAGCTGATATCTACTTTCTGCCAAGGTTGCATCTCTTCTCTTTTCATCCAGTATTTGTTCTTACCTTTGGCGCGCATGCACATACGTTCATATCAACAGAGTATGTAATCGGATTTATCTATTTGCATCACACTCCCACCTTTTGAGTGTACCTTAAGCTAAACCATAATCATCGAAGTTATTAATTTTCTTTTTGTACTAGAAAGGCTCTTTTCTGCTAATACTTTATTGTCTGGCAAATGTGTTTTGTCTACAACCCAAGGAAGTGAAATTTCTTATCTCCCTTCATCATTAATGCCAATGGTTTCTTTAAAATATTTTTGCCTTACAACTTGTTTAGATTGATTAATGGCAGAATCGGAGATCTGAGTGGTATCTAATGTCCATAAGTCTGTAAATATATTTCCTCCTCGCTAACAAGGAAGTATTAACCAGATGGCTTGCCAAATTTAAATTCTTTTCCGCACTACCACTTGGAAACGAATTAATGGGGCCAATTAAAGACCATCCCAACTTACTTTCAAATGGTGTGAGGCTTGTATTCTTCAAATTTAGTATTCACCCTGTCAGCCATCCAAAAGGTCTGATCCTATCAATAAAGCAATTCTCTTTTCTACTTTTAGTTGCGTATTTTCTAAATCATAAATCTTAACTCTTTGAATTTGAAGTGCTTTTATCCACGGACCAAATGGGACCTGTTTTATATCAGAGCAAATATTCGGTACACACTTAAAACTTCAAATTTACATTGATATTTTCTATCAACACTACTTGTTTCAATTAAATAATTATCCTAATTCATTAACTTAGCTATATCATTACAAATATATGACTTACATGAACCTGTATCAAAAATGCATCTTAATAACATTTCTTTAGGACTATTATGCAATCTTACAATTAAAGTCTGAAGCAATACATCAGAAAGTTGCAATACATTACTATTAAGCGTACTTGTTTTGTTTTCTTCTTTTTCTCTAGTTGAAAGATTTTCAACTTGTTTAGAGGGAAAATCAGGAAATAACAGAATAAAATGCCTTCGTTAACATAAGGGGCACTTATGTCTAGATCTGCATGAATTTGATTGGTGGTAAAGTTTGAGACAAACAAAACAAGCCTTCTTTTTCTTAATGATTTCTTTCTTACAATGTAAACTCATAGAAGCAGCTTCATTACAATAACTCTCTGAATAATGAAATTTTTCACAGAATATACAAGTATCAGATTTCTTAAATTTGTTATCACGCGATACAGATTTATCATTAAACAATAGATCAGAAGTAGTAGGAATAATCTTAGTTTCTATCTTATTAAGTTTCATAGAAATATTTACTTTTTCAGACACAAAAGATTCCTTAGCCATATTAACTCGAAATTCAGATTCAACTTCATTTTTAACAAAATCTATTAATTTGTCTGAATCCGTCTTACCCGTTAACTCCATAGACAAACCTCTTTGACGCTCCCAAATCTGAATCAAATAAATTGGAAGTGCAGACTCAACAAGTGGAAATAGAAAATCCTTCCTTGGTTAATCTTAAAGACTCTAAGGCACGTAATTGAGTCTGTAGTTTATCGTACAATGTTGACAAGTTAACGCTTCTTTTGTCACTAATCACCAGTGTCAGTAGATCTCTTATATAAACTTGTATTAGGACACTTTCATTTCCAAATCTTTCTTTAAGATAATCCACAGCTTTACGGTGATTAGCACTCGTTGATGGGAAAGAGTTAACTATGCGCCTGTGCGGGGAATTCTCCAGTGTGGCTTGAATAAGGTACTGGAATTGGTCCCTTTCGTCGAGACTTGCATCCTCATCTATCTTAGAAAATTAGGACCAAAAGCTTAGCCAGTTCCTTGAGTCTCCATCAAACTTTCGCAGCTCGATCTCCGGTAACTTCTTCTGTCCAGAGGTCGCAGTAGTGCTGTCCGCCAACGCACCTTCATTTGAAACACCCGTCTCAGTAGTAATCGGAGGATTCAACCCTCTCTTGACACGAACTCTTATAGCAGCCAGTCTTTCATGGTATTCTTCGGATACATCATTCTCTTGTTGGTACTCATCCGACTTTCAACCCTTTTGTTGATAAAGTAGTAGAAAATTATCGTCTAGGACTCTTAGTTGCTGAGCTTTCTCCGATAACTGGACAAGGCTGAATCCAAATTCTATTATGTCCGCCACGTCCTCAAGCAAAGTGCTTATTTTATTTGCAGTTTTCATAAAAGCACTCGTCATTGACGCACGTTTCTGCTTAGTAGTTTCTAAATTCATCTTATAGTGCGTAGTCGATATCTGTCGCAACCTAGATGCTCACCTTAAATCAAACTGAATGTCCGGGTGAAATAACGATATCGACTACGGGAGAATTTTTATACAAGAATTTAATATGTAAATGCATTGAGAGCAGCAGAAATGATATCTGCTCTCATTCAAGGTTACATCTCTTCTCCTCTTCTTTTCATCCAGTGTTTCTTCTTATACATTTGGCACGCATGCTCATACGTTCGTATCAACAGAGTATGTAATAGAATTAATCTATTTGCAACAGTAGTATTGAGTACTAACTTTTGCGAAAAGGTGCAAATGTTTTTACTTTTTGTTCGTAAAATTTTTAGAAATACATGCTAGACATTATTTTATTATATGAAATTCTGTTTTGGAAGTTTAGTATAGAATAGGTTCTGCCTTAAATAATTAGAGGTCATCATAAAAAGTCTTACAGCGAAATTTTACCTGCTTATTGCTGAAAAAGAGATGGGAAAAAATTGAAATTTCGGTACTGAGGGACATAGAAATTTAAAATCTTCAATTTAAAGGTATTCTTTTGACTTATATTTTTAGATTGAAAAGTAAAATACAAAAACTATATAATAATTTACACCTAATAAATAAATATAAATTAAATGCTCAACTTTAATGTAACTTTTATTTTAATTTTGAAACACGTGAGCAGGAGCGTACTGGCCATAGGGTTATCCGGTGCAATCCGTGTATGTAAAAATTGGGCCTGGCCAATATAATTTTTTCTAAAATTATTTTTCAATATAAATAATTGTTTCCTTAACTTTTTTATAAAAAGCCCAATGCATTCAAATCTCAATAATCTGCTCTCCAGGTGAAGCCTTTCGTTTGGTAGGGGCAGTAAAGCGTTCTAAGAAAAATTGACATACAAAGGTTATATATTACCGTATTACTTCTTACTTTTTTTAATAGGCTTTAGGATTAAACATATATTATCAATTGGGATGTTATTTTCTAATAAACCGTCTAACTAAATTCCTGGTTATTCTTTATTTTACAATAGAGATTTCTTCGTTTTAGTTTTTGTAACAAAATATCAATGACTTATGCAAATCAAGTTCCTTCAAAGGAGATATTAGTAGTGGAGAAAGTTTTATTTAAACTAATTGTTACAATAATTCAATTATTAAAAGATATAAATAAAAATCATTCATTATTGATATCAATTATTAAGTACGTATATTTGAATAATAAAATGTGTGAATTATTAAAACAATGTAATTATTGAAAATTGACTCTTTAATTATTGGAATAATTTTATAGACATTTTATTAATGACTATTTTAAGAATTTGGGCCCGCACAAATCTAAAATCACCGGGCTGATTTTAAGACCCAATACGTCCCTGCACGTGAGAAAAGTAGGTAATTGTTTTTACTTTATTGAGTCAACGCCATAGTACGGGCTTGCTGCTAGTTACAGAAGCGTATAGATATTAAAAAACAAAAACGAGCAGTTGCGGCATTTAATTATTTTACATGACTCGAGTTTAAGATTACTAATCCTCCCACAATCTATACAATAGTAGTCACAAACATGTGTTTAATCTGTAGAGCAGTGTACTGTGACGTCATCCTACATTTGGTCATACCATCACAAAAATCTTTAATGATTTTAACTCAACTCCTGTCAGAAAACAACAGCTTGCCAATTACCAAAATAATTGAAATGGCAGCCAAGGAAAAGAAGGTTTGAAGCATCGAATGTTAGAAGAGTTCTTTTACCATAACAACAGCTTGCCATTAATTGTGTGGAACCTTCTTTTTTAAATACTTACAATTCGGAATAGTCTTCATTTTAAACCTATTATTTATTCTTTAAATTTGAGGTAAGTATTTATCTATAATGTAGTTTCATTATTTTGTCGGTTCATACTTTCTGTGTTGGACATGAAATGTCACATTTCATCAATATCGCAGTAACTTTAAATGTACTTTTTGGTCAGTTTTCAAATTGTATTAACTCCCATCTCCAACCTGTTACGTATAGGGATATCTTGAGGTATTCAATTCCTAGATTGAAGATTAATATGGAATGTTTAATTTTAAATTGAATTCGAAAGTGAGACAAACAATATCAGGTTGATTTTATTAGGTAGGCAAGTATGAACTAGGTTCCTACTATAAACACTCCAACATTTGCAAAACAGAAATTTTTAATTTTATAGTTTCTTTTATAACCATCTGAATGTGACATTTTAAAACTCACATTTCATCCCACATTGTCATTAATTTTAAGTTCACCATCTCATGCTCATCCAAATCTCTGCATTTTTACGAGAAATTGTTTTTTATCATTTAATTTAAATTTTGACAATTTAGTATTTTTAATCTGTATTTTTAATATTTAGAACTTACAACTGTTTGCTGTATTTGTTGAAAGAACTAGGAGGAAGGGGTCTGTACCTATAAACTGCATAATGTTACTTTTTTATTTATAGGACAATCTGTCTTTAATTTCATTTAAACTGTTAAGTTTGTGCAAGTATTTGAGGGAGGGGAGGGAGCTTTAAGCATTAAAGCCCCTAATATTTTGAGACATGTATGTACCATGTATTCTACCATAATTTATCTTTTAGGTATGTGGAAATAAAATGTAACAAAGTAACATAAAATAAGTATGTAAATATTTATTAACATTTCAAGATTACTAAAAAATAGTCAGCAATGATAATTTGTTGGTTAAAATGTATTATCTGGTGGCAATGATAATTCGTCAGGTCAATTCTAGGAAAATTACCTTGGTTCGGGAAAATAAATTGGCATTAAAATCTTGGGGAAAAAGGAAAGATCCTCCTTGAAAAAAATCAACTCGAGGAATTTAAGTTGCAAAATTATTCGATTACATAGACTTGCAGGAATTTATTTTATTTTTTTAATTATCGAGTGATTTGTGTAATTGAGGTTTGTGTAAATATATTTATCTGGCTAAAAATAATTGCAATCATAATCGAAAACACGACTCAGGATATCTAGATTAATTTTTTTTTTCTGAAAATGAGTATAAAACCTGATTACAAAATTGTTGCTGTGACATCATCAGCAATATTTTTGAGCTGTGGTTTGTCAAAATCACTACTGCTTGTACACTAATGTCAAAAGCATCACTTTTTCACTCTCAATTTTATAAGTTGCACTCAATTTTATAAGCTCGAAACGCTCAAATTTATAAGTTGCTGATTATTTAATTAAGTATCTGCAAACTGTGCGAGTTATTTGTATTTTTTCATTTCGGTGCTTACCAACTGTCCGAAGCTAGCCAATCAAAGAGCTAATGTTTTTTTTTTTCTTTTAAGCTAATAGGACTACCTTTTTCCTTCACATGTAAGAAGTCCAGGAGATTATCTAAACCCATTCTCTTTGTGATTTAACTTATTATACTTTTGTCAACCAGCAATGAAGTTAATATAGCCTGCAAGAAAGAACTAGTTAATAATTTATTTTAAGTGGGAAACTCTTTCCAACAGCCGTTGTTACCACGGGCAGATCCAGAGTTTTATTACTGAGGAGGCAGAGGCTGTTGAATATATTTAGATAAATTTTGTTGTTCTTATATAAGTTATATTACTATACCATGGGATTACTTAACTTGATTATACAGAAAATGTTACAGTAAGGTGAAAAGTCTCAATTACATAAATTTGACACTATGATTGGCTAAGTGTGAATTTACGACATTAAATTAAGGTTATGTTTAACAATTTCAACTGAATGGTTCAGGATAAATTTTTGTTAAAGATAATCTTATAAAAAAATACATATACATTAACCAAAACTTTAATTTGCGTTGTTGGTTTTCTTCGTCCTCAGCTTTTCATCGCCATTTTTTGGGACGAGAACATTTATATTAAAGATGTTCAGTACGGTTTCATCAAATCTTAATTGATTTCATCCAAACTGTGAGAGCAGCGCACATTAAAACGTGAGGGGTAAAAACAATGTAGTTCATTAGTTTTATTTTTGATTCCAATCTTTCATGTGGTTATAAAATTATAATATTTATAAATTAAATAATTTAATAGATGTGTCAGCTTTGGAAGCCATTGTTAGATTTTTTTAATTATAACTATGACAAACAATACATAAAATATTTTTCGTTGACTTTATTTTCGTCCATATTTAACACTGAACAACGGAGGGGGCGATCGCCCTCTCCTCCCCTCGCATTATCCGCCATTGACTGTTACATAAAAACCAAGTAATTGTTTTGCCTACTGCAGTTCCATACAGTGAGTTTTTGGGCATGTTTTTAACACTTTTTTCTCCAAGTAAACATACATAAAGTCATTTTGATGATCCCCTCCCCCTTCCTATACAACATTCTTCCCATATCCGTGCACTGAGTGTTTTGTTATGCCATGGATATTGTCGTTTAAAATTGAAATAATAAAATCTTGGTGTTTGTTAATGCTGGTGTAGGGAGATACTTCTTTAGGTCTTTCGTCATTACTTATGGGCTTTCATCTTTTTGTATTTTGATTTTATCAAAAAGGACAACGACAAAAAAAAGGTTCGTTTCCTGTAACATGGCCAGAAATATTAGGATTGGTAAGCAGGAAACAGTCAATTTTTTTTGCAAAATACTTTGAGCAAATATGCAAAAATAAGATTTAAAATTTATCAGTGATGTAAAATACTTGCTAATATTTATTCTCGTGGGTCAATATGTTAGGTATATATACCAAGATATTTACCAAAATTGGGTATTTATATTTTTTTTCAGGTTTAACTGCTCGGTACCCAATTACTGTGACATCTTAATCATTGATTGCTTTAACGAATGTTTTTTTATGTGTAATTTTTTATGTGTAAAAGAATCTAAAAATACTCTAAGATCGAAATTTTTGTATTGTAATTTTAAGTCAATTTACAGGAAACAAGCCATATATCCTTCGGCCTAATGACTGTATCTGTAGGATGATTTTTCTAAATGCTTTGCTTTTTCTGCTGAAGCTATTTCAAGGTGTTGGCTGAATTTTTACTTTGCAGCCAATTGTATTGTATGCAGCTTGTGATTTAATTGTTTGCAATCTCGTCAAATGTCCACATATTACCCTTGCTCCATTGTAGCTCTGAGCAATAAGTATTACGCTATATTTGTGCGGTCCCAAAACAGCTTCTAAAAGTTTAAAAAAAGCTTTTGCTGTACACAATATACTAACATAAAAAAGCACTACTAATCTCTTGACTACCAATCCTTATGAAGTAACGTATCGCACCATAATAGAGCACTGAGATTTTTGTGAAATATCTGGCGTATCATCTACTCCAACAGAAAAAAAAGATTCTAAAATTTCTTTTTTTATAAATTCATGTATGAGGAAATAAGAACAATCAATCAAATCATTTTGTATAGTTTTTGATTGATTTTTAAAAACACGTTTAATACTTAAATAATGCTGCTGTATTCCTAATGGGGTAATTCCACATCAAATCAACCAATGGTCAAATCGGCAGGTCAATGAATTTTATTCCATTTTGGTGTAAATGTAGTATTAGTACATTGAATTAAAAAAAAATCATATTTTGAGATTTTTTTCAAAGTTAGTTTCAAAGTTATGTATTTTTGAAAATTTGAAAAATTCACAAATTTTGCATCATTTAACTATCTTTAAATGGTTGTAACTCAAGAACTTATCGACCTAGAGAGCTGAAATTTATGTCAGTTTATTCAGTTTTATATTGTCTTTGATAAAATATATAACACATGACTAAGTGTTTCTTAAACAATATTTATTTTTTTAATTAAAAAAAGTTTTTTTTTATAATTTAAAATCGGAATTTTATTTTTTTTTTTAAAAATATATTATATTTAATCATCTTTTACAAACATTCTTGCAAAATTTCAAGATGGTACTCCCATGGTATCATAGGGGAAAAAAATTCTGTAGGTAACTCTCTGGCTGACGCACGGGACATTTTGGCTCTTTTTTCTACTCGTAAATTGATAAGATTTATAAAACTAAGGTGAATCTAATAGTTATGTTTTCATTTTATATTATATTACTTGGTGACAAAGTTATATGGAAAAATAATTATTTTAACTAGGTCAAATATGCATTTATATCGTCTGACGCACAGGATACGTACGTGTCCCGTGCGTCAGACGATATAAATGCATACTTGACTTGGTTAAAATAATTATTTTTCCATATAACTTTGTCACCAAGTAGAGCTATATAAAACAAAGCAAAATTGCTAGATTGATAATGATTTTAGAATTCTAATTTATGAGTAGAAAAAAGAGCTAAAATGTCTTGTGCTTAAAGCAGAGAATTGCTCATGTATGATTGTCTGCACAATTTTTATATGAAAAAAAAAAAAATTGTTAAAAATTAATTTAAGTATCGAATGTGGCCCATTTGAGTATAAAATACTGTTTTCTAGTCATGTAATTAAATATCAATATTCAGATGAAATAATAGTCTGCCATTTGTTACACTAATATTTGAAGAAAAAGGTGTCTTGTCGATTCCAGACTCAAAACTTGGTAAAAGTTTATCTCCTCAAACAATTATTTCAGTAAAGAATTTTTATGACGAGGATGAAGTAAGCAGACAAATGCCTGGGAAAAAGGACTATGTTTCTGTGGGGAAGGATGCTTTAGGTAAGACAGTTCATATACAAAAGAGACTAATTTTGGGAAACTTACGAGAAGTTAATTAGCTTTTCAAAGTTTGCAGAGTTGAGACTAAAAAACTATAAGATTGCATGTGTCAGTGGTACACATTCTGTGTGTGTCTGCATAGCACACCATAATATTAAATTGATGATTGCTAGAGGTAATTTACGTAAAATCAAACTACCTAAATCTGATAATCCTCTTACAACATTTAATGAATGCATGGCTAACATTATGTGCAATCCCCTCCAGCACAGTCATGGGTTTTAAACAACTATGAAAACTGTTCCAAAATTGATGATTTTAAAGAAGCTCTGATGGGATGTCTTGCAGAAGATATGAATGATGAAAAATGTCACGTATAAACAAAGGTTTACTGTTGATCGTTGCACCTTTGAGACCATTGCTAAACCACTTAAAGATTTTATGCAAGAGTTTGGTAACCAAATAACACATCTAAAACAACAATAAAAAAAAAATTCTGAAAAGAATTGTCACTGGAAAAAAATGATTCTTTTAAAAGATCAAGTTAAAGAAGAGGTTAAAGTTTCTTTCCTTCATTTAAAAGGACCATCAATATCATTCACATATCCAAGAAAAGCAGACATTTTGACAGTTCCAAAAAACTTTATTTTGTGTAAATTGGAATCCTATTACTACAACACTTTGAACATGCTAAGTCACGAAACAGGAGATGATAAGAGCTACAAAAATGTTGCTCCAGAAATAAATATACTCGTTTTAAGATGGCTGCTTCATTGCAGCAATGTGGGAGTTTAACTTAGCAAACTTTTAGCATTAGAATGTAATTAAACGGTTTATTTTTGAAGTTCACCACCTCATATTGTTTACCTATTACAACCCTTAAGTTTAAATGGAAATGTGCAAGAGTTTTACAGAATTTACAAACATATAGAACAGATATTTTTATTACCGTAGAATAGTAATAAAAGTACTGTAAATGTTTGGAAAAAATGTTGCTGTAAAATGGTTAATTTAACCAAATAAATAAAATATAACAAAATAAACACTCATATTTTTGTTTGGTAAGTAAGCTAAACTTGCATAAATGGAAAATATTATTATTTTAAACATGAATTTATACTCAAATTACTTTTTAACATCAGATAATAGGGTTTTATAGAAAAAAAATAGCCAAACCTACATACAGATATAATTTTTTTTGTTTATGATAAAATAAGAGTACCATCATGAAATTTGGTGAAAATGTTCTTAAGAGATGGCCAAATATAATATGTTTTTTTCAAAAAAATTAAAAATTCCGTTTTAAAGTTTTTGAAAAATGTATAAAACAAATTTACAAAAAAAAATATTGTTTCAAGTAAGTTGATCATGTTATATATTCATTGAAAGACAGAAAAAAACTGAACAAAATGACGCAAATACCAACCCTTTAGGTCGAATAGTTCCAAAGTTACAGCCATTTAAAGATTGTGAAACTATGCAACATTCGTGAATTTTTCATAATTTAAAAAATTCGTAACTATGGAAGGAATCGACGAAATTTTTTTTTAATCTCACTGTTTTCATCTCAGAAGTAAGTTCAACACACACACAAAATATTAAAACATTCCTACACTTTGAGTTGAAAAATTATTTTTTTATTGGTTGATTTCGTGTGGAATGACCCAATGGAGCCTCAGCTATCAATAACTTGAAAAGCTCTTTAAAATTATTTCTATTTAAAGAAGTTTCTCTCTGGTCATGGCCTCTAAATGCAAGTTCTTGCTTACTTACAATACAGCTTCTGATGGGCATGATGTGTCTTACATTAAGTCGAGAGTTTTCTCTTAACGCATCGACAATTTGAGTTCCACTTTTTATAAATTCTTTAAAGTTTAAAAAGTTTTTTAAATGTTCAATAGAGCCCTCATGTATTTTACAGGCTCGTATGATTGTGGTTAATCTGTCGTGTCCAGCATTATTCCATCCGCCCACTTTAATTCCAACGATCAAAATGGCCAACTAAACAGTTTTTCTAAATAAAAGCTTCCACACATCCACAGGAATTGTTCATAAGAAGAAATTTTAAACTTACGATCATGCTGTTTTCTTCTTTGATGGATGGACAACTCTGGTGTCGGTCTACCTTCTTTAATTAGTTGGCGTTTATCATATTCTTTCCATCTTCTAAAAGGTGTTTCCCGTAACACACACACACTTTAACATAATAGGGCTCCATGTTTCAAAATGACGTTCCGTTTGAAGGGGTTTTTAGGTTCGCTTCCCCTTTCCTCTACCCCCGCTATTTTTCGACCAATCAATTTCCAGTATTCTCAAAGTTTGCCGAAGTTAGAAAAGTGCTGACTGGCAGACACACTAATACTATATGGATCTGTTGAGTTCTTTCAGTGTTACCATGGCAACGTCGCGGTGCCGAAACTCTTTCCAGGGTCCCTTGGCTGTATCGGTTGCTGTTTTCGCTGAAAGAATACTAGTTCGGGTTGACTGGGAGCAGTGTTTTGCTTTTGAGGATTAGGCAACAACAGGGTTTTTTTACATTTACCTTAGAAATTGGATCTTCATTTTAGAAAATTGTAAAATGTATCATTTTACATTTGAAATAATAAATTTAGATATAGCCTGGCTGTAGTGCACGAGCCGCCACTGCTACAATCTCATTTATGTTTAGTTTTTACCTTTGAAAACAACCTCCCTATAGGACAATGCTGTAAACTTCATCTGTATTGAGCTACCTCTTAATATCACTGAAATGTTTTCAAATTTGGTCTGATTTATTTTTTACAACATTGGAGCAAAAGACTAAAAAAAATTTGACCTTCAATATTTTGGACCACCCTAATGTTGACTGCATATAAAACTCAAGGATGAAAAGTAGGCTTAAAAGTTACATTTCTACACTCCCTTGTCGACTACTTTCCCAAAAACTTGGTAGTATTTGGTGAAGAGCAGGAGGGAAGATTTAAATACAACATCTGTGATATCGAAAGACGCTACCAAGAAAAATGGAGGCATCAATTTGCTAGCTGACTACTGTTGGATGGTCAAGCATTACAAAAAAAAATAAAAAAATTTGGAAGTAAAGCATGTTTGAAGAAGAAGAAAAAGTTTCATAGACAAAATTCTCTTTGCCAATGGAATACTAACATATAGTGGATAGTGGGTAATAATACAATGGAGTGGGTATTCAGAGATACAATTTCTCCCCCATACAGTAGTTTTTTTATTACTTCTTTAAAAAAAACCTTTCAGAACTATAGCATTGGCATTGTAACTGAACATACATTTATCTAGCCCAATCCCAGTAGCAGAATCTTTTTTGCCAGTCTGCAACACTAATTAGGATATTACAAAATAATCTGCAGCGTACTTTTTTTAATGTTAGCATAAAATACGTGTATTTTATGCTAACATTAAAATTATGTGCCATTTTGTCAAATTATCCAGTTTTACATAAATATAGCAATTTAACAAATTAATTAATCAATTTAGAAGTGAAATGTTTAATATTGTTGTACTTTAATTTCATATTATTTTAATAAAATAATCATGTATTGTTTTCAGTAAAATTTTTCATTTCAAAATGATTAAGTCTATTTTGGTTAAATACACAAGTGTATTAATGCAATACTAGGGGGCTTCGCCCCCTGCTCGCTAACGCTCACCAACCCCCAAACGTCTCGCTGCGTTCGGATTGAGCGGCCTATCCGCTCGAATTTGTGGTTAAAACATCTTGCTGCGCTCGAATAGGTTTGCCAGCCATAAAAAATGTAACCAAATTTTTATAAATTTAACTAAGGCCTAATAGAGAAAACACCCAAATTGCAAGTTTCATAATAGAAAGTTAAATATACTATCCGCCAACATTCTGATTTAAACCTTCATTAGCTATGCCCTTACATTGAAGTCCCAATATCTTTTATTTATTCTGATAAAAAAACAACGCGAGCTACACTCACCAACCCCTGAATTCCTCGCTTGGGTTGGGATACAAACGCCTCACTATGCTCGGAAAATTCAAGTTTACATAAACAGAATAGCAAAATTTATATTAAAGTTCACGTCGCCCAGTTAGAGAATGACGTCCAACGGGAGGCATTTTCTGGATAGAAATACTTCAAAATAATAATTACTCTAATACAAAAATGCTTCAGAAAAACAGAAAAAATCAACTTTGAAACGAAGACTTTAAAAAAAGCTTTGAAATTAGCAACGGGTTTGTTGTTTACATACGTAAGGATGTTGCCATTCATATATTCAAAATCATTGAGGCTTTGTAGTAGCTTAATGATGAAAAATATTGAAATTTAACTAATTAATAAAGTGTTAATAAATTATTTTGGCAAATCTACAGCTTATTTCCTTTAAAATGACACCTTGATCATTGAAATTGGTTGAGCAGTTTAGGCGGACAGACTAACCCCAAAAAACGTATTGCCTATTAAATATATAGATTATTTTTAAGAAATAAAAGAAGAATATGCATTGCTTTCAATAAAATTAAACATTTCATTACATGAAAAATTGTTTTGGGTAAGTACACATGTACAATAAGTGTATAATTCTATTTTTTTAATCAAACAATCTGCATTATTTATAATTTTAGTAGATCGGATTTAAAGAATTTTCTTTTTGTCAGTTTTGTAAAATAAGCTGCTGGTTGCTGAAAAATCTTAGACATCTGTCTCGCATTCTGCTACTGGGAGCCCAATTAATGCTTTGGATATACACTTATAACTCTTGATACAAGCTTTAAAAAAATCTTTTTTCGAGTGCTAAATTTGGTTCGATGAAAAATTAACTTTTAAGACTTAATCTGCAATAAAACAACAACCACCAAATTTAGGCTTGAGCTCATTTAGCCTGTGGTACTATTTTAGGAGTACAGATTTAAAAAATATTTTAACAGGAATTATGTTTATACATTTGTTTATATTTCCAATAAGTAAAGTTCCTATTTGTCATTTTTTTCATAACTTTAGCATCCATTATTTTCCTCCCTATTTATCTTTTAAATTAAAGTTACTTACTTATTTGTTTCCTTGCAGAACTTTGCTGTTTACCAGTAGAACTGTGAAGAGGAAATTTCTAAAGGTTGTCTTATTTTGTGTTGTTTTTAATGGCGCATCATCACAAGTTTACATCAAGTGGCCTATTTTTGTACTGTTATCAAGGCAAGGACATTTTCTAATCAATTGCACCTCATTACAGTATATCATGATCGAGAGAAAAAAAATGCAAATAAACTGAAGAAAATTATTTTCTCCTACTAGTCTATCTTGTCAAACAGCATAAAGCAGCATCCATGTCATGTTTCATCTTACTCATATTAAAGAAAAAGTGTATGTGTGTGATGTTTGCAGCAAGGCATATTCCGCAAAGAGAAATCTTACAAAACATTTCCTCACTCACACTGGAGAAAAGCCTCATGTGTGTGATGTGTGCAATAGGGCATTTTCCTATAAGAGCAGTCTTGTGACACATCTCCTCATTCACACTGGAGAAAAGCCCCATGTGTGCAATGTTTGTAGCAAGGCATTTTCCCACAAGGGCCATCTTATAACACATCTCCTCACTCACACTGGAGAAAAGCCCCATGTGTGCAATGTTTGTAGCAGGGCATTTTCCCAAAAGATCGCTCTTAAAAAGCATCTCCTAACTCATACTGGGCCCCATGCATGTGATGTTTGCAGCAGAGCATTTCTCTTCAAAAGCAGCCTTACAAAACATCTCTACACTCACACTGGAGAAAAGCCTCATGTGTGTGATGTGTGCAATAGGGCATTTAACCACAAGAGCCATCTTACAACACATCGCCTAACTCACACTGGAGAAAAGCCTCATGTATGCAATGTTTGCAGCAGAGCATTTTCCGTTAAAAGCAGTCTTACAAAACATCTCTACACTCACACTGAAAAAAAAAAGCCTCATGTGTGTGGCGTGTGCAATAAGGCATTTTCCCATAAGAGATGTCTTGCAACACATCTCCTCACTCACACTGGAGAAAAGCCCCATGTGTGCGATGTTTGCAGCAGAGCATTTTCTGTTAAAAGCAGTCTTACAAAACATCGCCTAACTCACACTGGAGAAAAACCCCATGTGTGCGTTGTTTGCAGCAGAGCATTTTCCGTTAAAAGCAGTCTTGCAACACATCTCCTCACTCACACTGGAGAAAAGCCTCATGCGTGTGATATGTGCGATAGGGCATTTTCCAGGAAGGCTAGTCTTGTAAACCATCTTCTAATTCATACTGGGGAAAAGCCCCATGTTTGAGATGTTTGCAGCTATACATTTTCCCAAAAGAGCCATCTTGAAACACATCTCGTCACTCACAGTGGAGGAAAGCCTCATGTGAGCAATGTTTGCAGCAGGGCATTTTCCGTTCAGAGCAGTCTTTCAAGACATCTCCTAACTCATATTTGAGATAAGCCCCATGGTTGCGATGTTTGCAGCTATGTATTTTCCCAAAATAGCCATCTTGAAACACTTCTCCTCACTCACACTGGATGAAAGCCCTATGTGTGTCATATTTGTAGCAGAGCATTTGCTTATAAGAACAGTCTTGCATAACATCTTCTCACTCACACTGGAGAAAAGCCCCCTGTGTGCTATGTTTGCAGCAAGGCATTTTCCCAAAAGAGAAGTCTTGCAAAACATCTGCTCACTCACACTGGAGAAAACCCTCATTTGTGTGATTATTTGCATGAGAGCGTTTGCTTGTAAGCTCAATCTGGCATACCATCTCCTCCATAAATGCAATGCTTATTACAAGCGATAGTCATTAGAAAACTCATTTGAGTTAAAAGATTTTTTTATGAAGGGAGAATGCAATTGAAAATTTGTATTTCAAAAATGTTTGTTTATTTCTATTGACAATCAATGGCAGTGCCTTTATTATTAAACTTACTTATTTTTAGTTAACTTTTATGTTTTATAACTTTTTGAGATATATTTTAGTAGTTAACTAAAAACAAATGTCTTCTTTTTATTTTCTTAACTACAGGGGTCCATGCAGACGGAAATTTTGGTCTGCTTACGGACCCATCACAAAATTCCATGTCCAACAAATAAACCTTTTTAGAAAATTTCATGTCAAACAATTTGCATTGATAATTGAGATATTTAAATCATCTGAGTGGAAAGATGTTGTAAACATTTGCAAGTACGTACTACCTACTCAATATTAAAAATTTAAAATTATTTTTATTATGGCATGAAAGTTTCAGATATATATAAAATTGGAAATTTTTCACAAAATTTATTTCTTTTCACAAAAATAGGACCCTTTAAACAAAATCTGAAACTATAAAATTAAGATCAAGTAAATTTTAAGCAAACCACCCATCCGTAACCTATAGGGCTTTGTCCCTGTGTATTGAGGTACTACCAACTATTGACAAAATATGAGACAAGAAAATTCAAATTGAACTGTAAAATTTCCAAAGAAATAAAACAATATTCAATGACATTCTACAGATTGTGGTGCTGGATAAATGTAATCGAATACGACACAATACATGATGTAAAATATGAAGTATGTTTTGGAAATTGTAGCCAGTTCACATAAACATTCCTGTTAAATGATTGATGTTAGATTGAATTTAATTTTGAAAAGGACATTATGTTATTGGTACTGAGATTTAAGGGAGGGATTGAGAATTCATTTTGAGAGTTTACAAATTGAGGGTAAACGCATGGACAGGATGGTTAAATTTCCAGCAAAAAGTTGTTGTAGCTCTGAAAATTGCAGGCTATTGGAGCCTTTACCCAGCTTTCTATGTGTCATGTGTGCATGCTTTAAAAATCGGAGATTGCCTTGTCAAAGACTCAAACCGATGATCGCTTGCATGGTAGATGTTTTTAAGCAGTTAGTGTAGGCACTACGGAACTTTGAGTTTTGTTGCAAGTGATGTTTTATCCACATCGCATAAAACAGCATTTTTTTAATTTTTTTTTTTATGAAATGTATACAAGGAGATTAGTAGAAATGCTCAGGAAAAACCCATTTGTCGCCTAGAAGTACCTTCTTTGATCCTACTATTGTTGATTTTTACTGCAAGTAAATTGGCAGATTAATTAAACAGTCATGCTACATATTTATAATAATAAAACAAGCTGTGTGTCTGTCTGTCTGTGGATCTATAGCAACCTATTTAAAATTGGAGTAGAGCTCTGAAATTTTCAGCATAAGTAGTTTTGGCCTTCTAATTAGAGTTTTGATATACAGAATTTTAAATTTTTGCTTAGTTCTTTAGTAAATAATTTTTTTAATCAATTAGTATATATTTAACAAAATGACATCTAATAGAGCTACAGCTCTGAAATTTTCAACATAAGTAGTTGTGGCCTCCTAATTGGACTTTTAAAAAACAGAATTTTTTAATTTTGATTTAGTTCTTTTTTATAATTAATAAATATTTTATAGAACGATTTCTACTTGGGCTATAGTTTTGAAATTTTCAACACAAGTAGTTTTGGCCTTCTAATTGAACTATTGACAAAAAGAATGTTAACTTGATCAAACCTAGCTTTTATATACGTGTTTGTTAAAACCTAACTGTGCATGCTTATTTTGAAGCGATTATTCCTCTTAAAAGTAGGAGTGGTTCTATCATTTTGTAACAGTAGATTCCCTTTTTTTTTAGACATTTGCTTATTAAACCTAACTCCTAACAGCTTGATATCGCACACATTATTCTGATTTTAGGGAGTATTACATACTCATGTTGATATGTATTATATAGTTTTTAAACGGAATAGAAAAAGTGGTTCTAATTCTATCATTATGCAATGCAGTGTATAATAGCAAAAAATATGAAGTGTTACGTCGATGGGGCAGAAACAGACTGAGAATCCCTCTTTGTAAGCTTTCCCAATGAGCATTTACCGTGCTTTAAGGGCACAGGAAATTCTTCTTTAGAAGAGTTAGACAGTTTGCGCAACCTTTCTCTGCGAGAACTCCCAGTTAAATTTCCTTCATACTTCAATAAAGATGAAGCAATAATCATTCTATGCTCCAAAAGAGGCGTGTATTTTTTATAAGAATTTAATATGTAAATGCATTGAGAACAGCAAAGCTGATATCTGCTCTCTGCCAAGGTTACATCTCTTCTCTTCTTTTCATCCAGTGTTTGTTCTTACCTTTGGCGCGCATGCTCATACGTTCATATCAACAGAGTATGTAATCGAATTAATCTATTTGCAACACACTCCCACCTTTTGAGTGTACCCTAAGCTAAAACACTCAAAACAATATACACATATATTCATTACAAACTACTTACTAAATGTATTATCACTACACAATAAAAATGTAAAACAAATTATTTAAATGCGCATTGATATTCAAAATACAAAAGAATACAATTTATTTTCACACTCGTATAGGTCCTTTCACAACTCTACCACTGCTGGTGGTCAAAGGAATTGGTTGTGTGTCCTGATTCTCTAAGGTGTCCATTTCTAGTCTGTATAATCTTTGAACTGGTCTTAAAAATTCTGTACTTTCAGTTTTTACAAGTGCTAGTCTTATGTGCCCATCTCGACCAGGAATGAATTTTATCACACGTGCTAGATTCCAAAGAGCGTGTTTCTTATTAGAGTCCCCGAGTACAACTTCTCCTACTTTGGGAGGCCTAAATTTGGAATCTATAATTGCCTGCTGCCTTAATTGCCCCAAATATTCTGAGCAAAATCTTCGTCTTAATAATTGCCTCATTTTTTGTAGATACTTTGCTCTCTTACTTAATTTTTCTTTACCTACATTATCAATATCCGGCACTCCAGATTCTTTTATTTCGGACAGAAACATTTCGGGAGTTGACGGAGAACCGTCCTCCACATCTTCCGACACATAAGTGAGAGGTCTCGAATTAATTACTTTTTCGCAATCATGGCACGGGGAGTAACTCTTCGTAATCGAGCGAAGCATGACCAAGAATTTTGCGGAGAATTTGTTTAACCATTTGGATCAACCTCCCCCACCAAGCAACCGTTGAAGGGTTAAATTTCCAACAAATTTTTTGCTCGGCTGCTTTTGAACAGAGAGTGTCCCAATCAACGGCTTCTTCCGCCCCAAAGAAATTTGTTCCATTGTCAGAGAAAGTGGTGGTTGGCCGCCCTCTACGTGCAACAAAATGTCTTAATGATTGAAAAAAGATTTCAGTACTCAAGGATGTGACTAACTCCAGGTGTATTGCTCTATAGACTGCACAGGTGTATAAAACTATGTAGGATTTTTGCCCATCTTTCAAATAAAGGGTCTCCGCCAAATCACACCCTACAACTTCAAAAATTACTGCATCACGAACTCTATCGTTGGGCAATATGCCCAGAGCCGCATCACACCTTGTTGTCTTAAATCTTTGACACTTTATGCATGATAAAATACAATTTCTTATACAGGGTTCCCACGATCATTGAAAGTCATTAAAAGTGCTTAACATTTTTGAACTTGTTTTCAAGGCCTTGAAAGTGCTTGAAAATGCTTAGAGGTGCTTAAAAGTCCTTGAAAATGCTTAGAGGTCCTTAAAAGTCCTTAATTTTTACAGATATTGTCCAACTGCAAAAGTTATAAAAATCGGACTTGCTATCCCTGCGCGTGACCACCACTTATCTGCACCGTATCAGAATTTTCCGACATATTTGTATTACGCATCCAACAACTTGTAACTTTTTTGGTAGAATATACTTTATTAAAAATTTAAATATAGACACGATGTCTAAAAACGAATTTTCATAGGTCCTTAAAAACGTTAATTAGGTCCTTAAAAGTCATTGATTTTCATTCTGTGATTTGAGTGGGAACCCTGTTATAGTTTTACTTGCATTCAAAATCCAATATTTTCTCTTAAATGAGACATCAGCATAGACGTACCTCCATGCAATAAATCATTATGTGTGCTTATTATCAACAACTTTATTTCAGGATGTTTTGATGGTAAAATAATTGGATATGAAATGTAGAATGGAACAATACATTCTGTAAAATATGAACAACACAATACATATTGGTAAAATATAAACGACGCAATGCATTCTGTAAAATATGAAATATGTTTTGGAAATTGTAGTCGCTTCACATAACCATTCCGGTTAAACGTTTCTTGTCAAATTGAATTTCATTTTATGTGGGTCGTTATGTTATTGTACTGAGGTTCAAGGGACGGGTTAAGAGTTCATTTTAGAAGGTTTGAGGATTTAGGGGAAATGCGTGGACTGGGAGGTTAGGTAAAAGCAAAAATTAAGCGCATACTTCAGCGTGTGGCCAAAAAAAATTAAGTTTTGGGTCCATGTGCAATAACAGACTGATGATCCCTCGTTGTAAACTTTCCCAAAAGACACTTCTAACTTAAATATTTCTGCAGGAGTTTATTTTTGTACATGACAAAGCAATATCAGTTAAAACAAAAAAACATTTAAGTATATATAAAAGATTTATTCATACAAGTTTTGTTACATTAAAGTACACATCTGCCTCATATTCACACAGCGGATAAGTTGGCTCCATCTCAATAACGTGGATTGCTAGGGAAAAATAACAAAACATTTGTTAATTAATGAGCAAGAATAATTCAAGGCTACAAAAATTTTTAACAGAAGGCCTACGTAAGTCAAATAGCATATGATTTTTAGAAGGACTACTTTCAAATAGTAAAAAGAATTTTGTAAAAATAAAAGAATTGCTGGTGTTCATTATCTTCAGATAGTGTTCAAAGTATATTGTTAGGTGTTTTATTTACAATTACCCTTATTTTAATAAAAGATAAGTATTTACTTTACAAAAATAGATATAATAAACTACTTCTCAGTAGTTTAGTTTATTACATAGAGTATTGTAAAGTTGATATTTACCTTTTACTGAAAAGTAGTTTATTTGAAACTAAAAATAATAGTAGATCTTAAACACTGATATTCAAATATTTCATCCTTAGTGAAGAATAGAGATAGTAAAACTTCATGTGTTTGGGATTGATTTTTAATATTTAAATTTACTCTAAGTATTTTAAACTTGGACTTTTACAACACGAAATTTATCCTCCAAAATTATTTCTAAACGTTAATTATTTTTACATGTTTGTGTTGAGTTATTCTAATTTTTGTGATAAGATGTAAATGTTTTTTTATATCTGTTTATTTTTTGTATGGACAATATTTGTTTCACACTACTTTGCTAAATTCAATTTTGAAAGCTCAGTATAGAAACTAGTTATAGTCTAACTCCATAGATGGCGCCGTTAAAAATTTTAAAGTAAAAATCATTTTTTTTATGTGTGATTCTCAAAAGTGTTGCTGTTCAGTATAGGAAATAGTTATCGTGTAACTCCATAGGTGGAGCCACCAAAACCTTTAGAGCAGGGGTTCCCAAACGGTGGTACGCGGGGACGTTTCAGGTGGTACGCGTGAGTGATGTGAGCAACATGCTATTAATAACTTCTGAAGATAGTTCTATGAAAGATTATTTTAAAGAGAAATCTTTAATTAACTTCTGGATCGGATGTAAAACCGAGTACCCTTTGATCTTCTGGCAAGCTCTGCTATTTTTGATGCCATTTGTTACGAGTTACTTGTGTGAGAGTGGATTTTCTGAACTCTTGTACATAAAAAATAAACATAGAAGCAGAATAAGTGTTGAAGAGGACTTAAGATTGAAGATAAGTTCCATTACTCCTAATGTTGATATTTTAATCACAGGCAAACAACAAGTTTCGCAGTAAAGACTATAAAAGTATATTTTGTATGATGATTAGTTTTTTGCTGAGTTTGTACTAATTTTTTATTTGTATGTTTTTAGACCTATGGGTAGTAAATAAAACTGTAAATTAATACCATTTTAATCTTTTATTTCTCCTTTATTATAAGAATGTTATAAATAAACAAATATATAACCATTAAATATGAAGTTTTCTCAGGAATTTAATTCAGAAAGCCTTTGAACACTTTTAGAAGAGTAAATATTATACGTTTATTAAAATATTTAGGTCTGGTGGTACGCCAAAATTTCTCAAAAAGAGTCAAGTGGTACGCAGGTGCAAAAAGGTTGGGAACTCCTGCTCTTTAGAGTGTAAGAACCTTTTTATATGTATGATTCTCCAAATGGAAGTGCATTATATATACATTACTTACCATTCCGGCACATTATCAATGTGGTCACACGTGTAAGTGTTTGGGTTAAAGGCGGACTCGTGGCCGCAGTTGAGCAGTCGGGGCTTCTCCCCGACACACACTATCAGCTTCTGACAATCATTGGGGTGGGGGTAACGGGGAAAGGGATAGAACTTGGCTGAAAGGCCCGTGGCATGGGAGGGACAACTGAAACCGACGATTGCTGAAAAAGATATAAAATATCGGTATTGAGGGACACAAAAATTAAAAAACTTCAATTTTAAAAATAATTTTTTTTTTTTTTTTTTTTTTTTTTTTTTTATGGATGTAAAATTAAGATTGAAAAAAAAAAAAAAAAAAAAAAAAAAAGCATAACAAATTTATAATGAGGTGGCAGTGTTTTAAAGAATAAAGCTTGGCGTCCACTATCGCTGAGCACTTCAGAGCGGAGTGGATTAGAGCCAATTACAAGGCTGTCAACATCCATTGTAGCACGAGCCTCGTGCTATAGTAGACGTTGGCAGCCTTGTAATTGGCTCTATACTAAACTTCAACTTAACTAGACATCACTTAGACGGTAGATCGTCACATTGATCATAGGTATTTAATCCATTTTGGCGGCGTGAAAGCATAATGTTCGCCAAACCACAACCCTGTAGAGAACAAAAGGCTATAAGGTTTGGCGAGAATTATGTCTTCACTCAGCCAAAATGGATTAAATACCTATGAGCACTGTGACGATCTACCGTCTAAGTGATGTCTAGTTAAGTTGAAGTTTAGTATAGTCTACTCCGCTCTTATCTGCTCATCGATAGTGGACGCCAAGCTTAAAACATTGTTAAAATTTGGATTATTTTACATTTTTTATAGTTCAGAAATTTTATACTTAACTTACCAAGATGTTAACAGTAAACTGCTTTTAAAGCTTGGCGTCCACTATCTCAGAGCGGGGTGGACTAGAGCCAATTACAAGGCTGCCAACGTCTACTTTAGCACGAGCCTCGTGCTACTATGTACGTTGACAGTCTTGTAATTGGCTCTAATTTAATCTGCTCTGCTCAGCGATAGTGGACGCCAAGCTTAATTTTTCTCTGTTATCGATTTTTTTTAAAAGAAAAGTTGCAACTCCAAAATTTCAAATAATAAGACGTCTGACTTTATTTTGAAAAGTTCTTGAATTTTTTTTTAATTCATATACCTAAATTCACAAAGTTAAATTAAAGAAACGTATTTTTAAAAAATATACCTCTAACAATTGTAAGACATTTTCATGCAGCTCTAGCGGTATATATCGATTCTAAAAAGCCAAGTGAAAAATTCGGGATAAATTTCGGTTGCTGTGGAAGAAGTGTTGATATAGTGAAATTATATTGACTTGCTGTTTTAATTATTATTCATACTTTTAATAGTTCCTTTTTTTTTTTTTTTTTTTTTTTTCATGAATGGCATCAGGCTGATGTTGTTTCTATTTCTGTACTATAGCATGTAGCTAGTCGATTTTCTTTTGAATGGGCAATTCCCGTATTTTTTTTTTTTTTTAATTTAATTCTAAATATTTCGAAAAGGTCATAAATTCAGAAATTTCTGCTCAATGCGCTTTTTCTTTTTTTTTTTAGTTTGCAATCAAAATTCCCCTGTTAGACGTTGGCGAGAAAACGATCAGTCTGGCTCGAATTGAACGTAACGGAAAGAGATCCCAAACATTTTGACTTGATATGCAGCAGCGGAAACCAGTTTTGCAAGTTTCTCGCCAATCACGCCAACCTGTACGGGATATCTACCAACGTCAACTATTTGGCAGAAACCTCACGATGACCGTAGACACGGTAGGATCCTTTGACTTCACAGAGCTTGGTGACTGTTTTGATCGAACTGGTTTTGGCTCGGTTTTGCGGCATTTTCTTTTCTTAATATTTAAATAACTAATTTTTTTTAAAAACTGTTGTTTTAATATTTTGAATCAGAAAGAAATTCTTCATAAATATAAACTAATTTCACTCGTTTTTAAAAAATGCGGGAATTGTTAACTTTAAAAAAGGGAACATGGTAAAAAATCGCTGAGAAGTCACCGGAATTTTATTCTTCTGGTTTTAACCAAAACTCAGGGCTACAGCCAAAACTATTTGATGAATTTTGAAACTTTTTTTGCCTTTTGTATGTGTTGATCCCCCCCCCCCCCCTCCATCTCCGGGAAATAATCCTGATGTTGCGGGATCATTTCCGGGCCTGGCTTACAGCTTAAACGATTTAATATATTCAGACCATTCCTTTTTTTTATTATTCCACTCAGATTGATTAGAGGAATGCGTACGAGGGTCTGTACCCACCAGAAATGATCCCGGAAGTAGGGAATTTTGGCCCGGATAATGATTGATTAAAGCAGGTCAATGGATTTCGGATATTCATCTTTTGCTCAACTTCAAGAAGTGACTTTGATACTTTAAATTGAACTAATTAAACAGTGTAATTAGAAAAAAGTAAAAATTACTTTTTGCTCATTACCGAAAAACATATGGATTTTTTATTTTTTTATTTTTTTTATTATTATTTTATTTATCTGTGTAATAATTATTACCAAAAATATCGCTAAACTGTCAATTATTTTTTTAAGTATTGAAAATAAGAAAACAAAAATAGTAAATTACACTGATCCATGTCAAATTTAAATGCTGCGACCAGTATTAAAGTGTAATTGAAAGTTGTGCGATGTTCCACTCTCCTAGTCTTTGAATTTTTATGATCAATTGTGACGTTATTGCATATTAAGTATGCTGTGCGGAGATTACTCAGACATTAGTCATGTGAAGGCAAAGTGGTATGATTATATTGTCGTATTTGTCGATCTTTAAAACCGAATTTATGCGAATACAATGCAATTAAGCAGTTTGGAAAAAAAGTAGTTTGACTTAATATGCGAGTAATTGAAAACCTTGGCACATTTTTAAGGGATGGTCATTTAATGAGAAAGATTAATGGAAAGCAGGGCTCGACTGCAGTTAAGTTAGCAAACTCTACATAAAGAATTGATATCTTCCCAAAAAAAAAACTAGATTTTGTAGAAAAACCCGCCAAGTCAGCCAAAAAAAGTTATGAAATCTAATGTTTGCCGCCAAGAGGCCGCTTTTAATTTCTGTAGGGTTTTCTAAAGGGGTTTCTTAGGTACCTGTACACAATGGACTAAATTGGGATTATTAGGGGGGATAACCACAGGCAATCAGTACTTGGCAGGCTAAAGTTTTTATAGAATTTATCTCAATCCAGTGCTATGGTTGCAAAGTAGCTGAAGCAGATGAAATGAGATTAATCCGAAATAACTGTAACCTGCCAAGTTCTGATTGCCTATGGTTATCCCCCTAATAATCACAATTTAGTTCATTGTGTACAAGTACCCTAAAGAAACTAACGCTGCTACTGGACGGCAAACATTAGATTTTATAACTTTTTCTGACTGACTTGGAGGGGTTTTTTTATAACGTCTACTTGGGTTTTTTTGGGGGGAATGCTAGTATACCTCTGTACATTTTTTATTTTGCAATATAGATTTCTTTGTTTTAGCTTTTGCATCAAATTATCAATGGTTTATCGAAACCAAGTTTACTCAGAGGAGATATAAATAGTACAGATGGTGAAAATTTGATTTAATTAAACTAATTATTAAAACAATTAAATTATTGAAGTTAATAAACAAAACTACTTGATTATTAAAATTAATTATTAAATTTAAATAATTAAAAAATATTAATAATTAAAATTAATTTTATAGGAATTATTTTATTATTAACGAAAATTATTAAAATTTGATTAATGATTATATTGAAAATTTGGGCCTGCTTGAATCTAAAATCACCCGACCGATTTCATGTCCCAATACGACACTGGGTATAGTATCCTCTACCACTGGCGTAAGATGCATTTTTATACTAATAATAATGTTGCGTGGACGGGTTCGAAAGATTTGAAGCCAAAGCAGATCAAAACTTGCAGAAATTTATTCCAAAATAACTCTTCACAGTTCTCTTACAGCTCCAGAACTTCTCGTTCTAGTAGACACAATACAGTTCTTTTCACCTCAATAGAGCACAAAACAGCAGTTAAAAACTTGACAACAACTGCTAAATCACTGCAAAAGACAATGCAATACAGTTCGCTCACTGAGACTCAGTAATTCCAGTCAACTAATGGACTCAGCTAACAACTAACTCAGTGACTCAAAATCAGTCAACTAACTAACTAACTAATTAACTAACCCCACTCACGGCCGGGCTTTTATATAGGGGAGGCTGCGAACCTTTTTGAAACCTCTAGAGGTCGATATTTGGAGAACTTTCCAGATAGTAGTCGAAAAGTCCTATACATGTACCTGGGGACCGAAAATATCGCCAAGTTTGGCGACATTTGGCGATTTTTCGCCAATTTGGCGAGATTCCCGTTACCCTAATGTTAAATGCCCTGCCCCTTGAAACTCGCTTACCAGAGTTACCTCTGTAAAACCCGTTATCAAGCATTGAGATGCTCACTGCAGGGAAGCCAATTTAACGACGAACTATTGCACTGCCTTATGCGAAATGTACATAAATTACTATTTACAAAATTAACACTACGAAATATTTACAAATATACAAAAATTCGTAACAATAATAATAAAAAAGTGACCCTACCCTCGCTGTCGCATCCTTCCACCTCGTCCGGCCATACGCAGTTGTGCAGCTCTGGCTTGTAGGCCAACCCTTCGTCACAAGCTGTCACGTTGGCCTCTCCCCAAGCGCAGTTGATGTAATGGGTGCAACTGTCGGAAGGGAACATGCCCCACTGGTAGGGGCAGCCAGGGCTGGAGATAGGGGGCTCTGGAACAAGAGAAGGAAACATTATAACAAAATGCACTATACTAAACTCAATCTTAACTTAACATTACTTAGATGGTAGATCTTCACCGTGCTCATAAGAAATTCATCCATTTTGACGGCGTGAAGGCACGCTGGAAAACTCAGTACAGCAACTCTGTAGAGAAAAAAAAAAGGCTCTACCGGTTTGGCGAGCATTATGCCTTCACGCCGCCAAAATGGATGAATTTCCTATGAGCACGGTGAAGATCTACCGTCTAGTAATGTTAAGTTAAGTTGAAGTTTAGTATAATAGGAGAGCAGTGCTCTGCGGTTTATTCCTACCTAATAAACATAATGGTGTGTTTGGCTGATGACCCATAAAACTAATTATGCATTTTAACGTCCTATTGATATTGTAGTGAATATTTTTTTGATCGCCCATAAAATTAATGATGTATTTTTCTAATCTGTAGACATAATCGTAAAGTTCCTGGATCCCCCATAAAATTATTGATGTATCTCAATGCCCTAGCGACCAAATGGTGTATTTTCCTGATCACTCATAAAATAAATGATGTATTTTTCTACCCTGTAAGTATAATGGGAATTGTATACTTTCTTGATCACTCACAAAATTATGTATTTCTCTGTCCTAAGTTTCTTCGTTTATTTTTTTAATCACCCATAAAATTAACGATGTATTTTCCTAACCTGTAGATATAATGGTATATTTTCTTGATCACCCATACAATTAATAAGGTATCTTAATGCCCTAGAGACGAAATTGTATATTTTCCTGATCACCCATAAAAAATAATTACGTATTTTCCTATCTTGTAGAAATAATGGTATATTTTTTTTGTTCAACTACAAAATTATGTATTTTTCTGTTCTATAGATCTTAATATATTCACCTGTTGACTCGTAATGTATCTCACATACCCCTAATGGTATATTTTCTTGATGGAACTTAAAACTAATTATGCTTTTCCTGATGACTCGTATTACTAATTATGCGTATTCCTGTCCTATGGAGCTAATGGTACATTTTTTAGATCATGATTTATATTTCTACCTTAAAGACCTAATGGTATATTTTTTTGATCACCCATAAAACTAATTATGTAGTTTTCTGATCACCCATACATAGACTTGATATGTATTTGACAGAAGAAAAAAAAAACATTGGTCGAAATATTGCTTCGAAACACTTTACACTTTTAACAAATATGCAGTTGTTTAATTTAATCCAATTACTTTCAACGCTAACTGGATAGGAATTAGACGTTTTTCACTCAACAATAAAAATAACTAACGTTTTCCTGTGTTCTACAACAACGAATAGCTCGGAGAAATTAACTTTTGAATTGTAATACTTCCTGTATACGCAGTAAAATGTTTTGTGCAAAATTTGTGATGTGAATGGTCATTTCACGAGGAAATGAAGCGTTAATGAGAAAAACGACAATCCTTACAATGTTTACAAAAGGGACTCCTTGCTGGGAACTGGGCTGCTGAAGAAACAATTATGAAAATAAATTATGTTAATTAACTTCTGTCATTGTTCTGTAACGCGGTACCCAAATCTCAACTATTGTGCGACAATATTTCAGTCATTATTATGGTATCTAAAACTTAGCTTCAGCTCTGCGGGGTATGAAAAAGACTGTAGCTCTGGTCCGATGCAATGCCAACTCACCCTGTGTCTTCTTTCCGCAGTCTACCTTCCAGTTGTATGTGCACAGATCGTACACCGGCGCCTCCTTCTCGTCAAACACGAGTCCGTTTGGGCATCGCTCGTGCGAGTAGGTTCCGTTCTCGCACTTGTAGTACTCGTCGCAAGCCGTCTCGTGAGGCCAGCCGAATACCCCTACTTCCGGGCAGTCCTGGCCTGTAAAAGAAATCAAAATGAAGCGAGATGGTTTGATTCGATTTTGGTCATCGTCGAATAAGTCGATGATAAATCGAATGATTAGGTGTATAAAAAAAATCATTAGTCCTTATTATCATTAATAGATGAAAGATTATGTATAAAAAAAATTGATTGGTTTGATTCAATTTTGGTCATCGTCGAATAAGTCGATGATAAAACGAATGATTAGGTATTAAAAAAAAATCATTAGTCCTTATTATCATTAATAGATGAAAGATTATGTATAAAAAAAATTTATTGGTTTGATTCAATTTTGGTCATCGTCGAATAAGTCGATGATAAAACGAATGATTAGGTATTAAAAAAAATCATTAGTCCTTATTATCATTAATAGATGAAAGATTATGTATAAAAAAAATTGATTGGTTTGATTCGATTTTGGTCATCGTCGAATAAGTCGATGATAAAACGAATGATTAGGTATAAAAAAAAATCATTAGTCCTTATTATCATTAATAGATGAAAGATTATGTATAAAAAAAATTGATTGATTTTATTCGATTTTGGTCGATGATAAAATGAATGATTAGGTATTAAAAAAAATCATTAGTCCTTATTATCATTAATAGATGAAAGATTATGTTAATTGTATAATTGTATAATTGCATTAGTATAATTGATTTTATTCGATTTTGGTCGATGATAAAACGAATGATTAGGTATTAAAAAAAATCATTTGTCCTTATTATCATTAATAGATGAAAGATTATGTATAAAAAAAATTGATTGGTTTGATTCGATTTTGGTCATCGTCGAATAAGTCGATGATAAATCGAATGATTAGGTATAAAAAAAAATCATTAGTCCTTATTATCATTAATAGATGAAAGATTATGTATAAAAAAAATTTATTAGTTTGATTCGATTTTGGTCATCATTGAATAAGTGGATGATAAATCGAATGATTAGGTATAAAAAAAAATCATTAGTCCTTATTATCATTAATAGATGAAAGATTATGTATAAAAAAAATTTATTGGTTTGATTCGATTTTGGTCATTGTCGAATAAGTCGAAGATAAATCGAATGATTAGGTATAAAAAAAATCATCAGTCCTTATTATCATTAATAGATGAAAGATTATGTATAAAAAAATTGATTGGTTTGATTCGATTTTGGTCATCGTCGAATAAGTAGATGATAAAACGAATGATTAGGTATAAAAAAAATCATCAGTCCTTATTATCATTAATAGATGAAAGATTATGTATAAAAAAATTGATTGGTTTGATTCGATTTTGGTCATCGTCGAATAAGTAGATGATAAAACGAATGATTAGGTATAAAAAAAAAATCATTAGTCCTTATTATCATTAATCGATGAAAGATTATGTATAAAATAAATTCATTAGTCCTTTTGTAAATATGAAAATTAATTGAAAAGAAAATTAAAAATGATTATATCACTCATTTGATTTTTTTTACTTTAAGCAATTTTTTTTTCCGAAAGGAGAAATACAATAATTGTCACCAAACATTTTACCAGCTTCGCCACCGTTTTTTTTTTTATCATTAATGTTGTAAGTATTGTTGACGCTGGTGCATTGATTTCTTTTCCGCGAAATGGATTGTATTTAATAATCAACACGAAACCAATCTTGCTGTTAAAAAAACACTTTTATTGCCGTTATAAAATCATTGGTGGTAAAAATCACTAAAAGACAAGGAAAATTCTCCCTTCACCATTCTGTCAATTTTAGAGGTCGGTGATATATCGATACGACGATAGTTTTATCGATAGTTTTTTTTTTTAAGTATCGATGGTAAAAATATCGATACAAGTCATTTATATATCGATATTTTCAAACATTTTTAGTTTTTTGATGATCGTTTTGTAGTTTCAAGTATTTTTTCGATTTTCTTTATTCCATTTTCAAAAACTTCAAAACTAAAGTTTGGACTTGGCTGAGAAACAGTTAAAATGGCACTCTAACCAAAAAGAAAACATAATGTGATGGAAAGATAAGATCATTTATAAGTAGTCATTAACAAAGCGCCGTTTCTGTTGCCAACGTGTGCCTGGAATTTGCATATAATTTTAAATATTAAAAACATCTCTATCAGCAAAATATACGGTAAACTACTTTTCAAAATTTCTATTTTAAAAATAAATGTGAATTTATGCATTGACATTCAAATTATTTATTCTGATTGATAATATAATTTATTTATTGTAACAGTTTTTATAATTTATTTATTAAAACAATTTTGGCATGAATTCATGAAAAGTAGAAATTTGCCCCGAAAAACTTCGTTTCTTGTAAAATTGAAAATCAAATTATAAAAAAAATCATGTATCGATATATCGATATTTTTTTCTATGCAACGATATAGTATCGATATTTATTTTGATCGATATTTCCGACCTCTACTCAATTTACTATGTATAAGAAAAGGGACGCCTCTACAATCAACCAGACGGTAACAGTTAAAGAATATTGACTGCAATTCAATTGTTTACTGACGCGCGTTAACAACTATCGCTTAACCAGCCTTTTTATATATATTTTTTTAATTAACGAAAATATAAAAACGGCAAATTTCAACAATAGGTGCCGAATTGAATTGCAGTTATCAGTATTATAATATAATTGCAAGCTGTGCGGTGTTCTACACCTCAAGTTTTTGTATTTTCTGAGTCTGTTTGGTCCATCGCCCCTCTCTGTAACCGCACCTTTATAAATTGCTTGAATGTCAAAACACGCAAGCGTGTTTAAATAAACTGCTTGCATTCCTATCCAGATGAATAAGCCCTCACAACTTATACAGAACCCAACAGTCAACAAAGCTTAGCGAGGAATTCAATTACACCAGACAGATTTTCCAGAAAATTCAACAACCGGCCAAGGTGCTCTTTCCACGTTCGGAAAACCCTTTTAACCATTGTGAGGGTCACGTGGCTTTTTTCAAACAGAAAACAATGCGAAGAACTGGTTTGTGGAAGGAAAGTGGGTCAAGATGCTTTACGTTTTATTTTATTTCTTTCGTTTCTTTTTTTCAAGCTTTTTAACTTTCCAGTTTGTGTGTCCTGTCCTGGGGGCAAGGGAAAACCAATTTAGCTCGTCTGGTGTACGAGCTGCCCGTGATTGTTTCAATCGAAAAGAAGAATGATAACTTTCCCATTTGGCCGTCGAGTTATGCAAATGGAATGGCTGGGGTTCATACAGAAGATGCCAAGTCTGGTGATTTTTTTTGTCGATATGACGATTTTTTAAGACATTTTGGAGATATATTTTGTGAGCTTGGCGAATTTCGCTGTCACCAAATTACCAATTCGATCGCAAAACGCAGCAATAATTCTGCTGTTGGACAACCTTATGGTGCAGAGAAAGAAAAGTAAAAAGTTTTTATTTTCAATCCTTAATATGAATTGCCAACTTTTACGTGCAATTGCATTAATTCTATAGTGCATATATTTTTTTTTCTTTTTTAATGCATGTCTATTTAATTAAATAATTAAAACCGTTGTATAACATATATGCAACATCATGGATAAAAGAATCTTTTTTAGTTCTAAGATATCTTCCTCGATATGTTTCATAGCATATTTGTTACGCTATGTACCAAAGGGAATTTTACATCCATTTAAATTTTTGTTTTTTTTCGTAAGACATTATATCACATTTTACGACTGCTTTTCCAGAGTTACATTTACGTCACTTACAACTTCTTTTGTCTCTAAAACTATTATCAAATTCGCTAATTTGACGAGATTTTAAATCCTTTATATTATCTTCGACTGTGTTTGTGGCTGGTAAAATATTCTAACTGCTAATTAACTTACTAGCCGTCATGCAATCGAGTTGAAACTTGACAGTTAGACTCGTTGTCGACGAATATACATTCAATAAATTTTGGAGGTAAAAAAAAGTTATTCAATGGAAAGGAATCGATGATTTTCTAGGTAGAGGTCGCCGACCAAACGGTGTAGTGGTTAGCGTGCTAGCTTCTAGACCGCGAGGTTGCGGGTTCCGCGTCCCGTGCATGGGTGTTTGTAAATGTATGTTGGCTTGTCTAATGACGAATGTTTCGGCGCATTAGAGCCCTCGTGTTGCTGACGGCGCCAGATAATCTGAAAACAACCAACCAAACACTATGAAAAATCTGAATGGAACTTATTTATGACTGAAAGTGTTGTTCTAAATTTATTTATGACTGGAATTTATTGAAGGGATTTTGATCTGATCTCAAAACCACTTAAATAAGTTTAAATTCTTATGAAATTTTTTTAATGGGTTAAGTTGATCCTTATGTATGTATTTAGGGGCGAGTTTTTTTAATACGCTTTTATTAGCTTCAGACGTATGTATGTTAGTATGTAACGGAATCTTTGAACCTGATTTTGACCCCCTTCAAAACGTCGGATTAACGCGAAATTTGGCATACTTATTAAGGACCGATGACAATTCAATAATTCAATAAGTTTGTCGCTTTATCACAAGGATTAGCTCGTGTTGCCCTTGCGCCGTTAAATTCCAAAAAACCAACCTTCTCCGGAATCGAACCCTGGTGTGCCGTTTGAAAGATTTGTCGTTTGAACGACAGTTATACAAAGCGTGTTTTTTTTAGTCGCATTATCCTTACCAGGATCTTCAGGATTAGTGATTTTTCATATTCAGAGACACGGTAGTGTTTTGTGCCAAGTAATACGGCGTGTACTAAGGCATACACATGACTTAAATTTGAGACAAGCATGTGACTATTGGCAGAAACAACTGGAGAGTTTTGTACACTAACTAAAAAAATTACAGTTTACAGAAAAAATAATTAATAGTTTAAAAACTAAAAAAATACGCTTTTATAGAAAAGTGAACTAAAAAGTAGAAAATAATTTTAAATAAGTTTGAAATAAGAATAGAGTGATTAACAAGAAATATTTATTTTATCGTAAAAAAGCGTGGGGTGCTTTTTAAGATATTTTCAACAATTGACATCAAGCACCCCACGCTTTTTTACGATAAAATAAATAGTTCTTGTTAATCACTTTATTCTTATTTCAAACTTATTCAAAATTATTTTCCACTTTTTAGTTCACTTTTCTATTAAAGCGTATTTTTTTAGTTTTTTAAACTATTTTCTACTTTTTAGTTCACTTTTCTATTAAAGCGTATTTTTTTTAGTTTTTTAAACTATTTTCTACTTTTTAGTTCACTTTTCTATAAAAGCGTATTTTTTTTAGTTTTTTAAACTATTTTCCACTTTTTAGTTCACTTTTCTATAAAAGCGTATTTTTTTTAGTTTTTTAAACTATTTTCTACTTTTTAGTTCACTTTTCTATAAAAGCGTATTTTTTTTAGTTTTTTAAACTATTTTCCACTTTTTAGTTCACTTTTCTATAAAAGCGTATTTTTTTTAGTTTTTTAAACTATTTTCTACTTTTTAGTTCACTTTTCTATAAAAGCGTATTTTTTTAGTTTTTTAAACTATTAATTTTTTTTTTCTAAATTGTCTGAACATGTAATTAGTCGAATCTATTTCAAATTTTAAAGCATTGACTAGTATTATGATGTAAATGAAAGTTGTGCGATGTTCCACACCCCTAGTTCCATTTGAATTTCAAAAGCATTCTCTGTGACCCAGGTAAGGCATAGAGGGTAATTGTTTGCAAAAAAAGAATCGAAATAGAAACCCGTTCCGCGTGTGTCGAGTTCTTTCGTCCGTGAATTAAAAAAAAACTCGTGACTTATTCCAAACGAGGAATTAATTCTTTAAGTACGGATTAAGTGAAATCAAACAGGGTGTGTCGATCTCGAAATCGACTTATCCTTTTGACCTCTATCCGCCACTGAAACTTTCTCTGGAATGTCAAATTGTTTAATTGTTCTTAATGGCCTTCATCGCAATCGAATGATTTCATCGACCAGTTAATCGATTTTTTTTTTTTTTTTTTTTAAAGTCGATTAGTGGATCGAGTTCTTTCGATTTAAAATCGATTCGTTGATCGAGTCTACTTAATAACATCGGCTAGTTAACCGATTTTTGTAGATTATAGTGAGGTAAAATAGGCAGTAATTCCTTTATTTTCTCATTAAAAAAATGTGTCTTCGATTTATTAATTACTTTCAATTATCCATACGTAATACATAGGGTTATAAAAGTATAGGATTCGGTCGGGGAAAAAAAATCGATTTTTTTTTTTTAACATTTCTCCACGATTTGGAACATCCTGATCTCAAAAAAGTGATCTAGAAAAAATTTCTGTCTGTGTGTATGTGGTCAGCATAACTCCCGAACAAATTGACCTACGATGTTCAAATTTGGTAAGCAGATTGGTGATGGCTCAAGGACCTCCCATTAAGGTTTTCGTCAAAATCTCGCACGATGCGCTTAAGGCATGTTTTTCAATGATTGCTAAAAAACAGCTCTAACGATTTTGATAAAAATCGCTGTGCTAATGCCTCTTAAGGTGCTCTAAACATCCCCACCTCCGAAATTCCCGTAAAAATGCTTGAATGGCGTAAAAAGTTGAAAAACGAATGCCTTTCAACACAGAGTCCTCTTTGCTTGGACATAGCTCATCAACGATCGTTTTTTCTCAGTATAGGAATTTTCGAAAAGTATATCGCCGAAAACACCATTTTCGCAAAGGTTTTTTTTACCCATATAAGAATTATCGTCTAACTGGCCATTTTTTCTAAGCAAATGATGAAAATATAAAAACGATAAATGACACAAATCCACATCAGTAAAATAGAGTAATTGAAAGTTGTGCGATGTTCCACACTCCTAGTGTTATTTTATTTTGTGTGGTTCAATGCAAGGTAGAGGGTATATATTAGGCCTAGTAAAATTTGGTATATTATGACTATTCTTTTGGTTAATATGAATGGAGGGAGGTGGGAGGTTTTTTTTTTTTAGACAAATGCATAGATAAACTATTTTGCTTATTTTAGTAACTACTATTTACTCAAGCAACTTTTTAACAGTTCAAAATAGAGCAATTGTCAAAAGTTATGCGAGTTACTACTCCATTCATTTGAAACGTTCTAATAAACTATGATTGTATATCAAATTGAAAATAATAAATGAGCTGCGAAAGAAAAAGAAAATGCCCAAAATTGAGACATTCTACAGGCATGTGTCATAAATCAGTTTGAAGGTCACCGAAAGCTCAGTAGAATTACTTCCAAAGAGAAATAATCTTGCGCTGCCATCCTACAATTGAAGAACGAATTTCATAGAAGTGAACTTCAAATGTTTCTTTTCTTAGTGTTTTTGAAGTGCAGGAAGTTTTAATTTTTGAATTACTATCGTTATTTTCAGTAGGCAAAAATTTTATTAAATATGCTATGCCCAAAATGCATTGTGATAAACAGCCTACCCAAGAATTTGAAATTCAACATTTAGCAACACTTATTGGGTCTCAAAGCGTTTAAATTAATTCAGTACCATCAGAAAACAGATGGGGCTTATAAGTCGTTCCATCTGAAAATAAAGGATTAATTGTCCCGGTACCGACGTCCGAAAACAAGTGGATAATAATTTCGACAAACCTGTTCCTTTCGATAAAAAGTATACATTTTTGCTCTTTATGAACAGGGCTAAACTAACAATAAGTAAAAAGTTATTGAGCAAAAAGTTAGGACCTGACAGATTTTCAATATGGGATCAAGGACAACGCCGGACCTCATAGCTAGAGATAATTATAGTAAAGCCAGAGAAAATGTCTGAGAAAACTAAAGAATATTTCTAGTTTCCACTGACCCAAATTTGGCAGGTGTTTGGCCAAATAAAGTTCATTGGAACTTGTCTGCGAACTCGTTTGGAGTACTTTCGAAAAATAAGTTCTTTATTGCTTAGAGTTTAATTTTGACTGCGCATTTATTGATAGAAATTATTAGATTTCGAAAGAGTTATTGTATACTTAATCTTAAGAAAAAATTGTAGATCTGTCAGTTTGTCTCTCTAAAATGCTTTCAATCTCCGATGTGCTTCAAGTGCTGTAATCTTAATTCAGCGAAACAGTTTTCTTCACTACTAATTCTTTCTGGTACTGGATTTTTTTCTGGTACTAGAGTTACAAGGTGTATCTCTACCTAAACATCACTAGATAATTTTTATTTCAAATGAATAGCTCTTTTTATAGATGAATGCAAGTATAATTAGTGTCCAAGTGAATTCCAACAGTTCCTAATATGAATTGGCGACAAACTGTAAGTTAGCTTTAGTGAAGATTTTCTGTCGCTAGAGTTACCTGAGGCTGTTTCTCCACCGAAACATCACTAGATCAATTTTACTTCAAATGAATAGCTCTTTTTTTATAGATGAATGCAAATAAAATTAGTGTCCAAGTGAATTCCAACAGTTCCTAGTATGAATTGGCTACTGAAACTGTAGGTTGGCTTTAGTGTAGATTTTCTGTCGCTAGAGATACCTTACGCTGTTTCTCCACCGAAACATCACTAGATCAATTTTACTTCAAATGAATAGCTCTTTTTCTATAGATGAATGCAAGAATAATTAGTGTCCAAGTTAATTCCAATAGTTCCTATTGGGAATTGGCGACTGGAACTGTAGGTTGGCTTTAGTGAAGATTTTCTGTCGCTAGAGTCACCTGAGGCTGTATCTCCACCGAAACATCACTAGATAAATTTTATTTCAAATGAATAGCTCTTTTTATCGATGAATGTAAATATAATTAGTGTCCAAGTGAATTCCAACCGTTACTAGTATGAATTGGCGACTGAAACTGTAGGTTGGCTTTAGTGAAGATTTTCTGTCGCTAGAGTTACCTGAGGCTGTATCTCCACCGAAACATCACTAGATAAATTTTATTTCAAATGAATAGCTCTTTTTATAGATGAATGCAAGTATAATTAGTGTCCAAGTGAATTCCAACAGTTCCTAATATGAATTGGTGACTGAAACTATAGGTTGGCTTTAGTGAAGATTTTCTGTCGTTAGAGTTATCTGAGGCTGTATCTCCACCGAAACATCACTAAATCAATTTTACTTCAATTAAATAGCTCTTTTTATAAATGAATGCATGTATAATTAGTGTCCAAGTGAATTCCAATAGTTCCTATTGGGAATTGGCGACTGAAGCTGTAGGTTGGCTTTAGTGAAGATTTTCTGTAGCTAGAGTTACCTGAGGCTGTATCTCTACCTAAACATCACTAGATAATTTTTATTTCAAATGAATAGCTCTTTTTATCGATGAATGTAAATATAATTAGTGTCCAAGTGAAATCCAACCGTTACTGGTATGAATTGGCGACTGAAACTGTAGGTTGGCTTTAGTGAAGATTTTCTGTCGCTAAACTTACCTGAGGCTGTATCTCCACTGAAACATCACTAGATCAATTTTACTTCCAATGAATAGCTCTTTTTATAGATGAATGCGAATATAATTTGTGTCCAAGTGGATTCCAACAGTTCCTAATATGAATTGGCGACTGAAACTGTAGGTTGGCTTTAGTGAAGATTTTCTGTCGCTAGAGTTACCTGAGGCTGTATCTCAACCGAAACATCACTAGATAAATTTTTACTTCAAATGAATAGCTCTTTTTATAGATGAATGCAAGCATAATTAGTTTCCAAGTGAATTTCAGCAGTTCCTAGTATGAATTAGCTACTGAAACTGTAGGTTGGCTTTAGTGAAGATTTTCTGTCGCTATAGTTACCTGAGGCTGTATCTCCACCTAAACATTACTAGATCAATTTTATTTCAAATGAATAGCTCTTTTTATACATGAATGCAAATATAATTAGTGTCCAAGTGAATTCCAACAATTCTTAATATGAATTGGCGATTGAAACTATGGGTTAGCTTTAGTGAAGATTTTTTTACGCAAGTAACATGAGGTATATACTGTATAGAGACATCTTTATATCAAAATCTTGACTAATGATCTCCCTTTAGCCAAGAGGGGAATTTCCTTCCAGGAGGTAGATAGAACAGTCTGCATTTGTGAACTAAGAGTTAGCACGGAAAACTTCCGCCAGGTAGATCAACTACTATCACCATCTCCATTCTTTCTACTGACCTTGAGCCGACCAAACGGTGTAGTGGTTAGCGTGCTAGCTTCTAGACCGCGAGGTTGCGGGTTCGAGTCCCGTGTTAGGAATGGGTGTTTGTAAATGTATGTTGGCTTGTCTAATGACGAATGTTTCGGCGCATTATAGCCCTCGTGTTGCTGACGGCGCCAGATAATCTGAAAACAACCAATCTGCTGACCTTGAAAAGGAAATAGACAGATTTCCGAACGAAGAATGAACTCAGGATCTTTTACGTTGTAGGCGAGTATGCTACTTTACGGTTGTGAGATCGCTCTGAATCTGTTGGAATTTATCACATCGGCTATTTTTTTTTTAAAGTCACGCTGCAATACACGTTTTCAAAATCGAGTAGAGGCATGGGTGTTTGTAAATGTATGTTGGCTTGTCTAATGACGAATGTTTCGGCGCATTATAGCCCTCGTGTTGCTGACGGCGCCAGATAATCTGAATACAACCAACCAAAATCGAGTAGACAGTGCTAGAATTGTAAAAGGCATCCTGTTTAATTGTCGAGTTGGAAGATTTCATTTTCTTCCATTTGAGACGGGAATTCGTTGCAATTTCGTTATTCCATTTTTTTTTAATCAACGTTCTTTTATTTAATTCAATATGATTTATTCTGTCTTTCCTAGAATTAATACTATTTCGAATTATTGAATTGTATTTAATATTAATCGTCTATGGTTGTGTTGCGGGTGTAACACTGCTAAGAGACCATAATGATGTTTTTATAACAACGTGCAAAAAATTAAACATTTTTAACCATTTTGAATCAAAATTTGTGGTGAAAGTAGTACTTTTTCGCGGGGAGTGCGGAAAAGTAACTTTCTGGCACTAGTGTGAAAAAGAACTTTCTTGCACGCTTCGTGCTCAAATATTATACAGTCTTAGTATTGAAATGACATATTCTTAGAACAAATTCATTGACTGGAGTTGCCAATATTAATAAATATATGCATTAAAATATTTTCTGCACGAGATTATAAAAAATATTGTATGCAACACGTGGGAAAATAATTTACTGAGTTTGAAAAAGTATTAATTTCCACACTAGTTGCATAAATAACTATTCTATAGTGAAAAATATAATTTTTCTTGAATTAAAAAGAAAATCTTAAATTATCCCAAAAATATTGAATTTATGTTCAGCTTTTTAAATGACACTTTTATTGGAATATTTTTTAATCAAATTCAAAACTATTCGACTAATTTGAAAAATAGTTTACGGATTAATTTTTTTCTATTAATATAACTTTACATTTGGCACGTTTTCAAACAGAAGTATCATCGTGCAAAAACAAGAATGTATGTAGCATTGTTAAATAATGAGTGAGATTATAACTACAATGATTACTGTAAAAATGAATCACTGCTAAATACGATCTCGGTTTAATAAAATTAAAAAAAAAAAAAAGAAAGAAAGAAACATTTCTAATGAGCAGCAAAACTTTTTGTTTGTGTCCTATTAAAAAAACAGTATATTTTTGTAATTTTCCAAAATAACTTTTCTAAACGGTCTCTAACTGAGCATTAATTTATAAATTAAAAATCTATACATTTTAAAGTTTTTTTTTTTTAATAGTGGTATTATTCAGTCTTTAAATAATTCTTCGATTCAAATTACTTTTCATATAAAATTCCAAGAACAATTAAATATTTTTAAATATTTATGATCTTTTTTCAATATATATGACTTACCATTTACTGCGTTCGCAAGCAGAAATAACAACGTTGCGCAGGTGATGCCGATCATGTTTCTTTTTGCGGAAGAAAACCGCCTGACCCACTGCTCCTTTCTTCCACTTTCTCAGGTGGCGCTGCGATCGTACGTTTTTGAGGTCAATACCTTTTTTTTTTTGGAATATTTAAGTGTGACTCAAAGGATAAGGTGTTTTTGTTGGTTGAATTAATTGGGTGATCCTAGTTTCCTTGTGGTGGTTTATGTTGGCATGGTTCTGGCGTAATTTTTCTTTTCAAAAAGATGGAATTTAATACATGATGATCTGAAATTGACGGGACCTGAAAAAAAAGATCGATTTTCGGGTATATTTGAGAGTAGTACTGTTGATTTCAACAGAATTTCTCAAAAAGAAATCGGCTATACTTCTCACGAAGAAAATGTAGGTTATTTTTCATCACCAGGTGGCACTGTAGGTATCTGAGAGCAAGTGCCTCATTTATGTAAGGAAGGCAGACAAAAATTTTAACGGGATTCTTCAGAAATTTTCGAAATATTTTACACATTGTAAATTGTATAAACTATTTTATACTAAAATGGCGGATTTTTTTAAAATTAAGATTTACCTTCTTTTAAAATATTGTATTTTTTCCTTTATAGTATTGTATCCGTTTTCTTTTAAATACAGTATCCCTTCGGTACATCGCCCTTGTCGGAAGACAAGGAAAATGCACGATATATCTGATTGCGCGATATATCGAGTGATTTGATAAATGAATTTTGTTGACTGTTTTGATCGGACTGGTTTTGGCTCGGTTTCGGGGCATTTTCTTTTCTTAATATTTAAATAACTAAATTTTTAAAGAACTTTTGTTTAAATATTTGGAATCAGAAAGAAATTATTCATAAATCTATACTAATTTCACTCTTTTTTAAAAAATGCGGGAAGTGTCCATTGTTTATTAAATAAGTTTCAAGAGTTAATTCTTTGGGTTAATTCCTTGCTAAAATGGACAGTTACTCATAAAGTGTGCTTAATAGTAAGTTTATAAAGAACTTTCTTGAATGCAATATTAATTAATTAATCATTATTAATCCTCATTATCCTAATTAATATATATGGTATAGCCTATTTTACTAAAATACTTGTCCAGAAAATTTGCTTATCCAGAAAATAGTCCTAATAATTTAAAAAAAAAAAAAAAAAAAAAATGCTGAAAGTGCAAAAATGTCTTGTTACAAAATATTGCATTATGTCTTAGTTTTTTTTCTTTTTTGTATTTCTACACGCTTTGAAACATTCTGAGTTAATAAATGTCTGTGGTCAGAATAACTCTCGAATTAATTGATTGACGATGCTCAATTTTGATGTGCGTGTCAGTGGTGACCGTGTGACTTGTCATTAAAGTTTTCATCAAAACAGCTCATGCGCGAAAGGTGAGCTGCCTTTTAAAAATATAAGCGTTTCAACAGTAGTTGAAAAGTGGTTCAAATGATTTTAATCAAGAACGTTGTGGTAATGCTTTTTAAGATATTCTAAACATTATCATCTAGGAATTTTGCACAGAAATGCGATAAATGGGTAAAAAGTTGAAAAACTAATGTCTCTTAAAGCAGAATTCTCTTACCTTGAGCATTGTCCAACAAAGAGTGTTTCACCTCTGTTTCACTAACCAGTAAGGAATAATCTAATAATTATCACCAATCTGGCGGTGTTTCTTTTCTGTTAATGTTATAATTATATCAATGAATGTAATTTTATAATAAGAAAAATATAAACATAAAAACAGTAAATTACAACCATGTCAAACTTAAACGTAGTGACCAGTATTATGGTGTAATTGAGCATAGTTTTTCTGAGTGATGTTCCACACCCCTTGTTCGTATTTAGTGTAATGCAATATTTTCTTATTTCAAATTCATATTGAATTTATTATAAATTTAAAATATATATATATATATATATATATATATATATATATATATATATATATATATATATATATATATATATATATATTTAAAGCATTTTAGGGATTTGCTTAGAAAAAATTTCAGCTTTTAGCTTTTGTCTAAAGAAATTTAATCTCCATATTAAAAAAAAAAAAAAAAAGAAGAAACTTATTAAAATATTCCTGGTTTTCAAATTCAAGAAATTCAGTGGGTATTTCTAAAACTGTGGTTTACGATGAACCTCATTAGATGAGAAGATATTAAAGCAACTTGTAGATAAACAACCTCCTAATCTAATAATCACGAACATTACGTTTTGCTGTTCTTGTATACTAATTAATTTCATTCGAACTCATTGCTTAGAAGCAAAAAAGTGTTTCCATAACATGAATAATTTTCATTTTTTATTGCATTTTTCTCTTTGTAGTATAAATTCCACAGTTTGCATCTACAAATATAAAATCTGGCATGTATTATTTGAGTCCTTTTAAAAAGAAGCTATCTGTACAAAAAAAAAAAAAAATCATGGTTGGAAAATATCATTCATTGTGACATGAAACATTTTGAAATGTTGCAGAGACTGAGTTACCAGAATCTATTGACATACAGCACAGCACAAATAACTTTAATACATTTTATTAAATGAATTTTTGTTGCTTTATTTAAATCATAGATGGCAGCACCAAATCATGCTCATTGCCTAATTTCTCAATAGCACTATTTATTGTCGGATACTGAGATAAGATAGGTATTGCAAATATCAAAGAACACCAAAATAATGGTTACTTAGATAAAGTAATAAAAGTAAATAAATATTGAATTGAATTACTAAAATATAATAATTTAATGAGATATTTTTAGCTTATGCTTGTAGAAACTTGTTGTTGAATTGAAAATAATTTGTTACAGATTTTATCACTAGATGGCAGCACCAAAATAAATAAATTTTCCATTAGCAGTTTTTGTTTCTACGTATATTTAGAAATAAAATCTGCAAATTTGCTCTTTATTTTCAAAGGGCAGGACAGAAAAGAGAGAAAAAACAAAAGACCCATTTGTGCTTTATCCAATAGATGCTAAATAACGCAAATAAATAAGGAAGCATAATTTTGGTTGTTATGTATAACAGTAAAAAGGCAGATCCCAGCATAGGCGCCAACTACCCGAGGTACAAGGAGCGGTCGTCCCCGTATTCCCCCAAAAGCGGGGACAGAGGTATTATTTTGTCCCATCTCCAAAAATATGTAAAAATGAGTTTTTCCAACATAAAATATTGCTTAAAAAGGACATTTTGTAATGTTCTAAAGGAAATAAAAAATCCCTTAAAAATAGAAATTGAACACGATACTATTTGTAAGCACACTGACACTATCCATCCATCTCCATCAATATGATTTTAATTATATTTTCCAATATGTTTTAAATTAAAAATAAATAATGATAAAAAAAATAAGCCTAAATTAAAAAAAAAAAAAATAATAATTAAAAAAATAATAATAATAATAATAATAATTAGAAGGAAAAAAAAAATTAAAAAATTAGTTATAAATTTAAAAAAAAAAAAAAAATTAAATAAAAGTAAATTAAAAATGATAAATAAATCTTAAATAAATTGCAAATCATGACGGCATTTAGCTCATCTAATAGGTGACGCTTCCGAAAAAGAGAATGAAAATCATAAAACTATTGATATTTACATGTATATTAAGGAGGGCGTCCATCTTAGTCTGGGTGCGTTTGTCTTTTGTAGAATTCTATAGTTTTATTCCGATCTTGAACAAATTTTTGCTCACTTTGTCATCGAAACAAGTGAAAGATTACACTTTATTTTGAAAAACCACTCCCATTCCACCTTTCTAACTCTTAAAGGGGGTATTATAATAGCTTAAGATCTACTAAACCAATTTGAACTAGATTTTTTTTTTTTTTTTTGATGTTCTAGGTTATCGGTAACAGAATTATATCCTGTTGTTTTGTTGCTAAAGTGGTGAAACCAAGGTTAAGGAAGGAGAGAGGAAAGGATAATAATTTCAGATATTCTGAACCGATTTAAACCAGAATGTAGGAAAACATTGCTTGGAATAAAATGCTTGACTGCTTTTAAATAAATTATCAACCTTGTTTTGTTTTTTTTTCGATAAAGAAAATTAAAAAAAAAAATTTAAGCAGGGAATATAAACTAATTGACGTATTACTACTGGTTGAATTGACGAAAAACTGCAAAACAGTTGAAGTTTCAGCTAAGGAGCCGACTTAATCAGGTACAGCAAAGGAGGTCATTTTTCGATACGTTCTTTAATGAGGTACTGAGGTTCTTTAGAGATGAATGCTAATATAGTTAGTGCCCAAGTGAATTCCAACAGGTCCTAATATGAATTGGCGGTTGAAACTGTAGGTTGGCTTTAGTGAAGATTTTCTGTCGCTAGAGTTACCTTAGGCTGTTTTTCCACCGAAACATCACTATATCAATTTTACTTCAAATGAATTGCTCTTTCTTTAGAGATGAAGGCTAATATAGTTAGTGCCCAAGTGAATTCCAACAGTTCCTAATATGAATTGGCGATTGAAACTATGGGTTAGCTTTAGTGAAGATTTTTTGTCGCAAGTAACATGAGGTATGTACTGTCTCGAGACATCTTTATATCAAAATCTTGACTAATGAACTCCCATTCGCCAAGAGGGGAATTTCCTTCCAGGAGGTAGATAGAACAGTCTGCATTTGTGAACTAAGAGTTAACCCGGAAAACTTCCACCAGGTAAATCAACAACAATCACCATCTCCACTCTTTCTACTGACCTTGAGCCGACCAAACGGTATAGTGGTTAGCGTGCTAGCTTCTAGACCGCGAGGTTGCGGGTTCGAGTCCCGTCTTAGGCATGGGTGTTTGTAAATGTATATTGGCTTGTCTAATGACGAATGTTTCAGCGCATTATAGCCCTGACGGCGCCAGATAATCTGAAAACAACCAATCTGCTGACCTTGAAAAGGAAATAGACAGATTTCCGAACGAAGAATGAACTCAGGATCTTTTACGTTGTAGGCGAGTATGCTACGTCACGGTTGTGAGATCGCTCTGTTGAAAACCTGTTTAATTAGTGTACAACTAGTCGCTCTTGTTACATTACACTTAAATGTTTGCTTTCAATCACTGATAAACTCTTTATGCAGTTCCATCCCAATTTAAACCGTTAAAAGAAACCAGTTGCTGTCACTGGAACAAAAAGATCGCTTCTACCTATGCTGTAATTACAGTACAGCCAGTTGAAAAAGGAAGCCCATTGTATTTAATACATGACTACAACAAGAATGTCGATTTTACTTTTTTTTTTCTCAATGCTATTTTGTAGTGTATAATGAGATACATCCACTGCTCGTTAAAGCTCACCAATCCCCGGGAATCGCTTCACAAATCAGGGAAATTGCTTCGAAATCAAGTTCCCTGCTCGGTAACGCTCACCAAACCTGAATATATACGATATTTCATTAGCAACTCCTGAGGAATTTTGATTAATCAAACCCACACAAAAAAAAAAAAATCCTGAAACTTTGTGATTATTTACAAATCTCCGTGAGTTAACTCATTAAAAAACGCCGTTTTAACTAAATTAAATTAGTCACATTCCGAATGCTATTTTAGTAATCTGAATTCTGATTATCTTTAATCGAATTCTTTTAATCTGGTCTATGTCGTTGTATAACTTATTAAAAAAAATCCTTCAATTTATATTAGATATTTAATAACTTTAAAACTACATAGTAATTAAAAAAAAAAAAAAAAAAAAAGGTAATGAAAGTGTTTGGGTAAAACACATACACTTGTGTAAAAATAAGATTTTTACAGTAGTTAGTTTTGCCTGCAGACCATATCCCATGCAAAAAAAAAAAAAAAAAAAAAAAAAAAAAAAAATCACAAAAATATAATAACGCAGAAACTAACATTTGAATATCTAAGTTTTCCTTATCGGCAGATTTTCCGGAGACTTCTTTACAAATGTGAAAAATTTCATAATTTTAAATCCAATTGTTTTTGCGTTTCATTTTGCTGACACGTTGGAATTTCGACCCAAGAACACTATAGCATTGAAAGAACTCTACAGCACTACAAAAACTTTATAGCACTATGAAAACTCTACAGAACTATAAAAAAAATATTCAAGTTGGATTCAAGCAGAAAGTTAACGTACAGTTGTTTTATCTACTAATTTTGAAAATCAAAGTGTGCAGAGCGTTGACAAGTTTGAATTTCGATCCAAGAGTACTACAGCATTGCAAGAACTGTACAGGCATACTAGAACTTTATAGCACTATGAAAACTCTACAAAATTATAAAAAATATTTCACGTTGGATTCAAGTAGAAAGTTAATGTACAGCTGTTTTATTTACTAATTTTGAAAATAAGTGTTCAGAACGCCGACACGTTGGAAATCGATCCAAGAACACTACAGAACTACAAGAACATTATAGCACTACAAGAACATTACAAGAGCACTGCAACACTACAGCTTTATACAAGAAACCTAATATTGTAAGAACTCTACAGCACCGAAAGAGCTTTACAGCACTATGAAAACTCTACAAAACTATAAAAAATAATTCACGTTGGATTCAAGTAGAAAGTTAATGTACAGCTGTTTTATTTTCTAATTTTGAAAATAAGTGTTCAGAACGCCGACACGTTGGAAATCGATCCAAGAACACTACAGAACTACCAGAACATTATAGCACTACAAGAACATTACAAGAGCACTGCAACACTACAGCTTTATACAAGAACACTAATATTTTAAGAACTCTACAGCACTGAAAGAGCTTTATAGGATTATAAGAACTCTACAGAACTATAAAAACTGAACCACGTTGGATTCAAGTAGAAAGTTAATGTATGGCTATCCACTAATTTTGAAAAAGAAACTGTTCAGAGCTCCGACACGTTAGAAATCGATTCCAGGCACTTTTACATGCTAAATGAACATTCTGCGTCGAATTAAATTTTGAGACTAATTTTACAAGAATTCAAAGTTTTAAATGAAAAAGTTTATTTAAAGTAAAGAATTTAGAACTAGAATTGATGTTGTGAACAACGCCAGTTCACTGCAAAATGATCTTTTTTAAAACATGGGCGTCATTCAGAGAAAAAAGCAAGATTAAAAAAAACAAATTCGCTTAGTCAAAGTATTTGCTAAAGTTGCCGGCGGTTTCATACAGATGGCGCTATCGCTATACAGAATGATAATTTCATCAACATCCCAACACGGATACAATTTAAAACGAAAAAAAGAATCGCCTTTAATGTTTTGTTTTGCTTTCCTTTCAGAACTGCATTCCTTTATTCACCAAAAGGTAATAAGTTTTCGCATTCCGGCGTTCCGCGTGGGCCGGACTCGTTGCCATGGATACACCGGCGACACCCTGATTGGTCAGAAGTTGGAGTGGGCGGAGTTAAGTTACGAAAGAAAGGAAATTTTGCAAGCAAGCCGCAAAACACGTGGAGATTTTGTCTGTGCGAGTTTGTACCTGAACTAACCTGGATTATCTTTGTTCGTGTATAAAGGAACTTGGTTGTTTTTGTTGTTAAACGATATTTCCGTAGATTATATTCGAATTTCGGACAATAGTTTGTATTTTGAAAAAGGAATATAATCCTGAAAATTAGAATTCTGTTTATTGGGGAGATTTTTTGAATCAAGATTGAATTGTTGAAGAATAACTAAACGAATTGATTTCGAAAATTGAAACAAAGAACTTGTAATCGGAAGGATTCTAAAGTTCCCAATTGATATTTGTGAGTCCCGAAGAAAAAAAAAAGGATTTTTTTCCATTGCACAAGAAAATGTCCGGAATTCAAGTTTTCGGATCTTTTCTGCTGATGTTTACTATAATCTGCACAGAAGGTAAGAGTTTTAAACTTTTTTAACTCAGTATTTAAAAATTACCGTATTTCTATGATTATCAAATCAATTACTTTTCCACGTACGTTTACAATCAGTGTCTATTGATTATTTAATTGATTTAAAAGCAGTTTGAGATCGGAGGTTAAAACTACTTTTTTTCAATTTTTAAAATTTACTGAATCAACTTTTAATTTCTTTACTTATGTGTTTTGTTTTATTTTTGCAACAAAATCAGAAATATGTTTCGTAATGTTTAATACATTTTTTTTTTTTACAACAAATTCTTTTGGTTAAATATAGTTTGTTAAAAGCCTTTTTAAAAATATTGTGTTAAAAGCAAAATTTGTGCAACGCTGCTATTAAAAACGTCCAACAAATCTTTAACAATTTCTTTGTTCTGCCTGTCTCTAAATAGCTAACATGCCACAAAGTTGTACAATGCAATCTGAATTCAGTAGAACTTTTATTTTATATACATACAATGTAAATTAAAGTATTTTTTTTCACAACTTTAAAAAAATAAAAAATAAACTTGAATAATGAAGTCGCAAATACGAACTTTTGATTTCGGAAATTGAATCTTTATTTTTCAATTTAAAAATAACTACCTCCAACATCATATTGATTGATGTGTTCATTGATTCTGATTGCATCAGAATATTGCAACACATTTCATCATTTTCGTTCACTCATTTCTTAAACAAAAAAATTACTCAACATTGTTGTGAAACAATATCCATCCCGTGATATAACCGTTCTACAATGTTCCGAAGTATTTCACATCTTTGTTTTAGAATTCTTAAAAGACGCATTTTTTCGCAGTATAGCCCACGTAGCATCAACATCTTAAAGGACGTAATTTTATTTCTTAAGCATGAAAGTTATCTAAACTTATTCTACCTTTTCTATCAAACCATACCTTTATAATATATGTTATAAAACTTTTTCAACCCTTGGTTAGGCTCTCGACCTTCTGCCTCGCGGTTAGTTGCGTGGGGGACAAATGTCTCCTAAATTCAAATTTTCGTGCATGCCATTTAATTCATGACTTAATATCAAAGTAAGTGGGTATTTTAATTAAAAACACAACATTATTGAACAGAATAAAGCAAAAATTAAAAAATATTTTTTAAATAACTTGGGGGGGGGGGGGGGAATGCCAGAAGGCTTTACCATCTATTGAGAAATTGACTGCTGTGTGGGGGACATTTGTCAACAAAGCGAACTAACCAAGGGTTAAATATTCTTGGCAAGAAAAAATACATGATGAAAAATTCAATGCCACCAAGTTCTTGATGTTATGATTCATAAGTAGACCTTACACCAAGAAAACTCCGTACGACCAACCAAGTTTTTATCCTTACTCAAAATGCTATGCAATTCCCCTTAACAGTCCTCTCGGAAGGTTGAGGGTTCCCCTCCATCGCATTTCTAGCATGGGTCTTGTATTCAAGTTGCGTTGATCCATTTAGAATCAAAATACGAACCTTTACCATTGCCAACTTTAATCTCAATCAATTCAAGTCACGAGATGTTTTTGTGTGCTATATTGGTTTACCGATTTGTTAGTTAAATACGCAAAAGATATGAGGGTTAAAAAAAGAAGAATGTGAGTGTTTGTGCGAATATTTTGTTCGACTTCGGTGCTATCGAACTTCTTTGTGGAATTTCGAACTGATATTCGAACATCTGAGATTAAACCGCTTAGATTAAAAGAATGTAACTTAAATAATTAGACGGGAATTCGTACTAGATATTCATTCATTATATTTAATGGCAATTCTAATAAAAGTTTAAAATTAAAGTGAAGAATAAAAAATAAAAAAAAATACCAGGGGTCTAGAACTTCGCACGACTTTCAATTACACCATTATATTGACATGGATTGATGTGATTTACCATTTTTATATATTTTCATCGTTCGTTAGGGTAAAAAAAGGCCAGTTCGGTGATAATTTTTGCAAATGCCATTTTTGAAAATCGAAGAAATTTCGCCAAAAATGGCGAATTTGGAGATAATATACTTTTTGAAAATCCTTACATTATCCTCTTTTGTAAGTGAATGAGAGAAGAAAAACGATCTGTGTTGAAGGCATTCGTTTTTCAACTTTTTACGCTTTCATAGCATTTATACGAGAATATCGGATGTGAGAATGTTTAGAACACCTTAAGAGTAATTACCACAGCAATTTTGATCAAAACTGTTAGAGCTGTTTCTTAGCAATTACTGAAACACATGATTTTTTTCAATGACAGCTGCCTTATGCGCATGCGCAGTTTTGCGAAAACCTAAATGGTACATTAACTTCGATTTTGTATGTTTGTCGACGGCGGATAAATCCGCGGAGGCCTAATTAACCTCCTTGTCGTTATTCAATCGAGCTGAAACTTGGCAGATAGGTTCGATGTCGATGATAATCCATTCTATCAAATTTTGGGTCTGTTACTGTCACTAACTACGGAATACTAATAAACCAACTTGCCGTCATCCAATCGCGTTAAAACTCTTTCCTGTTGCCAAATTTTTTTTAATAAATATTAAAATTACTTTAATCAGAATAAATAAATGATATTTGGAAGCGAGAGCATAAATTCACGTTCATTTTTAATAAGTAAATTTTGAAGAGTAGTTTGCCGTGCATTTTGTTGATAGAAGTGTTTTTGATATCGGCACTGTGTTAATGAATACAAAAATTGACAACGTATAAAAAGGATTTTTTAAAAATTCTGTTTTAATGAGTTATATTATTTATAGACCACTTTTTTGAAGTCAAGATGTTCCAAAACGTGTAGAAATGCAATAGTAATCGGAAACAAAAATTGACCTAAAACAATATTTTCATTTTGAAAGTAATATAAAACACGAAATTTTATTTCTAAAGATATTCCTCTTAAAATATTCTGAGTGAGAGAAGAAAAAATTATTACTTTCCCCCCTCAACTTTCAGTAAAAAAATGTTTCGCCATACAGAAATAGTGCAGAATGTTACAAATTGTTAGTTGTGAAATCGTGTTGAAGAAAAAAAAGGACTTAGAATTTAACTGTTTGTAAAGTAGACTACTAAACTCTTGTCAATGCAATTTTTGGTGTATTTAAATATTAAAATAAAATAACCCACTATAAATCCCTTATATGCTTTGCCAACTTTTATATGCAATTACAGCTTATTTAAACGATTTTAAACTCAGATCGAATTTGCATAGTTGGACCACTACGAAGAAAACATTCACTTTTGTTAAATTTACTAATTTTTATTGCTTGACTTGAATTTTTTGTTTTTTGACCAAAACTTGAATGAATTAGATAGAATCAACCTTAACAGGGGAAGGTTTCAATCATTAAATATCGCCAAATTGTATACGTTTGAATTTGGCTTGATTTATGTATCTGACTTAAAAGTAGAACTTCTCTTGGCACTACTCTGGAAATCGAATGCGAACGACTCTCCCAGACTGCTTTAGCCAGACTCTCAAGTGGCCACCTAAAATGTCGGTCATTCGAACATGGCACAAAAATTGTAAGAAATGCTGTGACCGCCCAGCCTCACCGGATCACATTCTGAATTGCGTCAGACTTTCCACGGCGGACTTAACATCAGATTCCCCTTATTGTCATCGATTTTCTGGCGGTCAACAACATTCTGGAGTTGATCTGATAGACAAAAGTGAATAGATTACGAATCCACTGGTCTGCTGCGGCAAAAATGGCCGAAACTGGTCAAAAATCGATTTTTTTTTTTTAATAAGTTTGAACTAAATCCAATTGCCAAATGCGCCATAACTTGCCAAATAATGAGCATTTTTCTTTTATTTGGTAACCCTCACTCTTTAATTTTCAATTAAGAAGGTTGCAGACGATTCGGATGCGTGGCGATGGCTTACTTGCATCTTTCACAAGTGAGCCAAATTGGCAATAAACATTACGTCACTGATGACGTAACTGATGTCGCCAATTTGGCTTACTTTTAGAAGATGCAAGTTTTCCGAGCTAGACATCAGAAATCGTTTGCGCTTTTTATCGTTGAAAATCAAAATGCAGTGGGTTGCCAGACGTAAAAGTTTGTTCTCTTTTTGGCAAGTTATGACATATTTGGCAATCGAATTTTAGTTGAACTCATTTCAAGTCGATTTTTGATCAGTTTCGACCATTTTTGCCACGTCAGACCAGTGGATTCGTAATCTACTCTTTTCTCAAATTTCTATTCAAAATTCCGAATGATGTTCGATGAGGTCCAAAAATTGCAGTCGCCTCTCGGACTATGACAAATGTCAGATCTATTGAGGATAACCAACAACAACAACTTAAAAAAAAGAATTAAAAAAAAAAAAAAAGTATAAATGTGGTTTTAATGTCTCTTAAAATTAAAAAGTGTAAAAGCGGCCTTTTAGTGAGAACCACCAAACACTAGATAGAATGCACTGTCATCGTCAACGAGTCTATGTGCCAAGTTTCAGATGGATTTAATGACAACAAATGAGTTAATGTCCCCTCCACAAACACACCAAGAAACTGGTTTGGTTAAACAGAAGCTAATTTGGAAAGTTTGAAGAGGAATTCCTAGTAATAATCGCTCCTTATACTAGCTTTGTTACAATCTTCAAACCCAGTGCATTTAGAAACTACTTTGTATGATTGGTTGGTTGGTTGTATTCAGATTATCTGGCGCCGTCAGCAACACGAGGGCTATAAAATGCGCCGAAACATTCGTCATTAGACAAGCCAACATACATTTACAAACACCCATGCCAACACGGGACTCGAACCCGCAACCTCGCGGTCTACTTTGTATGAAACCTTGAAATTTGGAGCGTAGATACAAAAAGGATCACTTAATGAAATGACATAAATTGTTTTCGTTTAATATCCATCTCATATAAATGAAAATTGAAGTAGCAAAAGACAAAACCAGGTGGAGCCACTGCATATGCATCGACGTCAGGATTTCAAATATAAAATAAAATATATTGGACGCTATTTTCGAGTTTTTTAATTTATGTCATTTCATTAAGTGGATCATTTTCGTCACCAAATTATAATAGTCCGAGAGGCGACTGCAACCCATCGAACATCCTTCTGAATTTTTTATAGAAATTGGAGAAAAGTGAGTTGATTAGGAATCCACTGGTCTGCCGTGGCAAAAATGGCCGAAACTGATCAATACTCGACTCGGAATGAGTTGAAATAAAATCCGATTGCCAAATATGTCATAACTTGCCAAAAATAGAACAAACTTATTCGTCTGGCAACCCATTTCATTTTGATTTTCAATGAGAAAAAGCGCAAACGATTTCTAATCTTTGGCTCGGAAAACTTATATCTTTTAAAAGTAATCTAAATTGGCGACATCAGTTGCGTCATAAGTGACGTAATATTTTTTGCCAACTTGGCTCCCTTTTAATAGATGCAAGTAGACCGTCGCCAGATATGTGAATCGTCTGCAACCTTCTTAATTAAAAATTAAAGAGTGAAGGTTACCAAATAAAAAAAAAATGCTCATTATTTGGCAAGTTATGGCGCATTTGGCAATTGGATTTAGTTCAACTTATTAAAAGTCGATTTTGGACCAGTTTCGACCATTTTTGCCGCGGCAGACCAGTGGATTCGTAATCTACTCACTTTTCTCTAATTTCTATAAAAAATTCAGAATGATGTTCAATGGGGTCCAAAAATTGCAGTCGCCTCTCAGTCTATAAGGTTTTAGAGAAAGTAGTTTCTAAATGCACTGGGCTAGAAGATTGTAACATAGCGAGTATAGGAAATGATCCTTAATATGACTTCCTTTTAAAAAATGTAAATTAAATCGCAAAAACTGTCAGAAGTATTCAAGTAGAAAAATGTAGTTTTACCTAAAAAATAGTTAGTTTTAATGTCTTTATTAATGTATTTAAGAAACTGGACGTGTTCTAACTTGTCACTTAGATGTAAACTTGGAAGGCTCATTCGTGTCTTTTCTTTTTTTATTTATTGTGTTTGCTGGAAAGGGCAGCGAAAACACACTGCAAACGACCTTCTGGAAGAGCTTTGGATGACGCCCCGACATTTTTTTAATAGGGTTTACTGACTCCTCGGTGGCAACCGAAAATAAACTCAGTACAATCGTCTGCGGTTTTTTTATCAGTCACTTATGCACCAATTCTTTTCTCTTTTTTTTCGTGATGTTAGGATTTGAAACTTTTTTTTCTTTCCTGTCTTAAAGTATTGCTAAACTTCCATGTTAAGGAGATTTGGTGAACTTTAAACTATTTTTGTATTATTAGGTAATAACTAAATTTTATTTTTTAAAAAAAGTTCTCACAGTGCTCTAAATTAGAAAGAAGAAAAAAAAATCATAAATTTTCAAATTGTATTTTTTTTTTTTTTCAATTTTCTTTCCTTTTTTTTTTTTCTTCTTTTTTTTTAATTTTTTTTTTTAATGTTCCTAGTAATATACTTGAAACCTTTAGGCATCGAATTTTGAATAAGTGAAATAATTTTGGAGAAAAACACTAAATACAAAACCTATACGTAAAAAAGCGGTAAAAAAAGGATATTTTTTAACACTTAAATTTGTAAAAAAAAAAAAAAGTTCGTATTTTATTAAAAAATCCATGCTTTTTTTTTTTTTTTTTTTGTCAGACGAGTCTTTAGAATAACACGGGGGGGGGGGGGAATCAAATCATATTCCATTGATATTTTCTGGAGTTTTAATATTTTAAATAAGGTAGAAATTCCCAAAAACAAGAAATTAGAAAATTTATCATTAAAAACTAAATTCGTGACATCTCTTCTCATAAAATCAACTTAAATTTTTTTTGCACCCAAACTTCATCGAAAGGATAACGAACGATTTTAATGTCCTTTTTTAACCACAAGGACAAACTTAATTTAAAGTCTTAAGATACTCCTTAGTTTACTTTTAAAAGTACAAGTTAAGTTTAAATAGTTTAAGCTTTCGCCAAGTATCGCCTGCTATTTAAATACCAAATCTATTCAAAATACCAAAACAATTTACTTTAATCGAAAAATAAAAAATAAAAAGACTCTGGTCAAAAACCACAGTCGAGTGATTGCCGTACCAAACGATTTCCTCCAAAGGAAAACATTCCATTCTCAACCCAAAAGATTGCACTTCAATCACACTCTCCCCCCTCCCTTCACAATACCCCACCTGAAACTTTGTATTAAGACGATAATTAGTTTTCCAGGCCAGCAGACGAGAATTCAATCACACACACAAAAATCGTCTGATTTTTTCTTCTTTTTTTTTAATACTATTATTTTTAAGTTGGCAATACTCGACGGGGTTGCATTTATAGGGGTGGTTTCCTTCGGCACGCTCCGAAGATCGTCTGAAGGAATTAAAAATAAAAAAAAAAGAACATTCGAAATTATCGTCTGGAGACATTGTTTTATTCGAATGCTGGCGAAGTAAAGTGAAGAGACGCAGGGATTCGTTCTTCTTATTTCTTCGGTTTCGGTGGACGATCTTCTAAAATCGTCTTATGTTTTCGTAGGAGGGGGGAGAGAGAAGGGGGAGTCAAACATCGATTACCTGGCGGAGGCAGTAGCGTAGAACTTCAGGATGTGGTTCATTATCTTCAGGTTTTAACTGTGAATGTTACCCTTGGGTTCGCGGTTCAGGGAATCTTATGCGCTATGGTCTATGATTATGGGCCTTTATGATGTTTAAGGTTAGTAAATGTTAGATGATTTTTGTCTCGAAATCCCTTGAAAGAGTATTTTATCCTACGAACTGTCATGTACACTTTTCATAGATTACCAAAATGCCATCTACGTATAGCCCCCCCTTTACTAGATTATAAAAATACACTCTAAATAGAGGCGCTTAGAATAGATTGCCAAAATTGCTCTACGTAATTTCCTCTCTCATAGATTACCAAGATACCCTCAACATAGAGCCCACCTCCCCCTCCTAGATTATAAAAATTCTCAACATAAAATCCCCTCAAATAGTATACCAAAATATTCTCTACATAGGCTCCTCTCATAGATTACCAAAATGCTTCTACATAGAAGCCCCTAATCTAAAGTTCCAAAATACCCTCTACATAGTGTCCTCTTTGATAGATTAACAAAATACCCTCTGAATAGAGCCCCCCCCCCCCCCTCATGAAGTTCCAAAATGATTTGACGCCAAAGCAGATCAAAACTTGCAGAAATTTATTCCAAAATAACTCTTCACAGTTCTCTTACAGCTCCAGAACTTCTCGTTCTAGTAGACACAATACAGCTCTTTTCACCTCAATAGAGCACAAAACAGCAGTTAAAAACTTGACAACACAACTGCTAAATCGCCGCAAAAGACAATGCAATACAGTTCGCTTTAGAATGCTCAGTATCTCCAGTCAACTAATTCAGTGAGTCAAAATCAAAGAACTGACTGACTCTACTCACGGCCGTCCTTATATAGGTGAGGGGAACTTTCGTGAATATTCCAGAGATAGACATTTGGAGAACTTTCCAGATTGTAGTCGAAAGGTCCTATACATGTAATGGGATACATGTACCTATACATGTAATGGGATACATGTACCTATACATGTAATGGGATACATGTACACCTATACATGTACCGAAAATGTCGCCAAATGTTTGGCGTCATTTGGCGATTTCTCGCCAAATTTGGCGACAAAAATTAGTCGCCAAAACCGTCGCCAACTTGGCTCTATCTCGCCAATTTGGCGAGATTCCCATTACCATAATGTTAAATGCCCTGCCCCTTGAAACTCGCTTCCCAGAGTTACCTCTGTAAAACCCGTTATCAAGCATTGAGAGATTCATTGCAGGGAAACAAATTAAAGGCGAACTATTGCACTGCCTTATGCGAAATGTACATAAATTACTATTTACAAAATTAGCATTACGAAATATTTACAAATATACAAAAATTCGTAACAATACCTTCTACATAGGGGCCTCTCATAGATTACCAAAATACCTCTCCATAAAGTTACCTCTCCTAGTCTACATAGTGTCCCCTCTCACAGATTACCAAAATACCCTCTACATAGTGTCCCTTCTAACAGAGTTCCAAAATACCTCTCCATAAAGTTACCTCTCCTAGTCTACATAGTGTCCCCTCTCACAGATTACCAAAATACCCTCTACATAGTGTCCCTTCTAACAGAGTTCCAAAATACCTCTCCATAAAGTTACCTCTCCTAGTCTACATAGTGTCCCCTCTCACAGATTACCAAAATACCCTCTACATAGTGTCCCTTCTAACAGAGTTCCAAAATACCTCTCCATAAAGTTACCTCTCCTAGTCTACATAGTGTCCCCTCTCACAGATTACCAAAATACCCTCTACATAGTGTCCCTTCTAACAGAGTTCCAAAATACCTCTCCATAAAGTTACCTCTCCTAGTCTACATAGTGTCCCCTCTCACAGATTACCAAAATACCCTCTACATAGTGTCCCTTCTAACAGAGTTCCAAAATACCTCTCCATAAAGTTACCTCTCCTAGTCTACATAGTGTCCCCTCTCACAGATTACCAAAATACCCTCTACATAGTGTCCCTTCTAACAGAGTTCCAAAATACCTCTCCATAAAGTTACCTCTCCTAGTCTACATAGTGTCCCCTCTCACAGATTACCAAAATACCCTCTACATAGTGTCCCTTCTAACAGAGTTCCAAAATACCTCTCCATAAAGTTACCTCTCCTAGTCTACATAGTGTCCCCTCTCACAGATTACCAAAATACTCTCTACACACAGAGTACTAAAATTTAAAAAAACATGAATATCTTCGATTTACTTACAAATAGCACAACATTCAGTTTTAGTTAAACGATTCGGAGGAAATTGATGCATCATTCATTAATTTTGGTATCGTATTAAAAAAGGTGAAAAAGGAATCATTCAAAAAGAAAAAAAAATAAGATTGTCGTAGATTATTTTTTTTTACGTAAAGAGGTACGAAGCGAGGTATTTATTCAAGAAGCCTTAGTTTGAGTATCTTCATGTTTATGGACCACTGCACTTCAAGACGATTCCAGAAGGAAAACAGTTTTTTTCTTCTTTCTTATTATATCTTACAGCTGCGATGTTAAGCTACCTGTCAAGGGCATTATCTAACTCCCCCCCCCCCCTCCCCCTAAATTTACGAGGGGAAAAACAAGGTAATTGGAAATTCTAACTCACTAAAGGTTTTGATACAAATGACAATATTCTTAGTTCTTTCTTCCTTTTTTTTTCTTTTAAAAAGGAAAAACAGTAGAACCTCGGTTATCCGGGTTCTGAGGGAAACTCATGGCCGGTTAATTGAATTTTTTCGGATGATCGAATTCTGGAAGAGGTTTTTTTTTTTATCATACTAACCAATTTCTAATATGGCAGTAATTATTTTACCTTGTTTTTATTATCCGTCATAAATATTTGAAGTTTTGGTACAAAATTTGGTGAAAGATCCTGTTTTTTTTTTTTGTTTTTTTTGTTTTTTTTTGCGATAAAAAAAATTAGAGTACAAAATTTATTATTACGTATTTTTGTATATTTGTAAATATATCGTAGTGTTAATTTTGTAAATAGTAAAATTTATGCACATTTCGCATAAGGCAGTGCAATAGTTCGTCGTTAGTTTGCTTCCCCGCAATGTGTGTCTCAATGCTTGATAACGAGTTTTACAGAGGTAACGCTGGGAAGCGAGTGTTACAAGGAGCAGGGCATTTAACATTATGGTAATGGCAATCTTGCCAAATTGGCGAGATAGAGCCAAGTTGGCGGCGGTTTTGGCGACTAATTTTAGTCACCAAACTTGGCGACCATTTGGTGACATTTTCGGTCCCCATGTACATGTATTGGACTTTTCAACTACGATCTGGATAGTTCTCTCTAGAAATTTCAAGAAGGTTTGATTCCTATATAAGCCGGCCAAGCGAGCAGGGGAGTTAGTTAGTCAGCTAGGTTAGTCAGAGTTGACTGAGTTGAGTCAGTGAGTTGACTGGAATTACTGTATTGAGATACTGAGTCTCAGTGAGCATTCAGAGTAGTTCTAAAGCGAACTGTATTGCATTGTCTTTTGCAGCGATTTGAGCAGTTGTGTTGTCAAGTTTTTAACTGCTGTTTTGTGCTCTATTGTTGTGAAAAGAGCTGTATTGAGTCGACTAGAACGAGAAGTTCTGGAGTTGTAGAGGAATCTGTGAAGATTTATATTGGAATTAATTTCTGCAAGTTTTGATCTGCTTCGGCTTCAAATCTTTCGAACCCATCCATGCAACATTATGTTATGTAGCATAAGTTATAGCTAGCGTTGGTTAATTAGGTGAGAATTCATTGCATCAAAACCGTCCATTTTAGCCCATCAGAAATAATATACCAGGTTTTCCCCCATTCGTTATGTAAATGCGGGGTAGTTCCCCTGAAAGCAACTATAAGAAATGACGGACTTAGTGTGGTATTTCCCCAAACGAACCGCAGTGTGTTTGTGATTTCCTCGCCCCCTTAAAAGACCTTCGGAAATGCTTTTCCACTTGAAATTCGGACAACTCAATCTAGGCATAACTAACTTAGGTGTACGATAATCTTCAATCAGTTCTTGCGCAATGAAAATTAAAATCCAATCCAATTGTTAGTTGGTTGTATAAGGTTTTTCATGGCACAAAATCTTTACTAGGGTTATTTTTGCACCGAAACATCTTTCCAATTACATCGAATCGCCTCGCCTGCCCAATTACCTCGCATGCTAAAAGTGCTAGGTTCGAATCTCGTGTTAGACATGTTGTGATTCGGAATCCTAGTTAAGCTGTAGGTCCCGACTTGATTAACAGTCATTGTGAAAACAATTGGTCGTTGAGCGTACAAACCAAACAACTACTCCTAACAGGTTATCTAAAGAGCTGGCTGAATTTCTTGGAATGAGAAACGCCTTCCAGAAGGTCTTTCAAGGGGAACTGCTTAACATTTACAGCCGACCAAACGGTATAGTGGTTAGCGTGCTAGCTTCTAGACCGCGAGGTTGCGGGTTCCGAGTCCCGTGTTAGGCATGGGTGTTTGTAAATGTATGTTGGCTTGTCTAATGACGAAAGTTTCGGCGCATTATAGCCCTCGTGTTGCTGACGGCGCCAGATAATCTGAAAACAACCAACCAACCAAGCTTAACATTTACAGCTCCGTTATTGTTCGAAGAAAACCTAACCGATATGCAACGAACCAGAATTGGAAGGAAAAAAAAAGGAAGGAAAAAAAGAACAAATCCTTCCAAAGTGTGTTCTAAGTCAACAAAAGAACAAGAATACGAGGTGCGCCACCGTAAATTCTTTTCTTTCGAATGTTTGCACTTTGCGTGAGTGTTTGAGCCCCGATTACACATACTTCAAAAGCCCTTTAAACGCCCTTGAAAGTGTACTTCAAATCAACTTTAATCTGCGCTTTAGCTTTGAACTCTTATTTACTCGTGGCTCAGGGGTTAGGTATTTGACTTTCAAGGCTAAAGGTGATGGGAACGATGTTAAAGTGGATCTTGGATGTCAGACACTACGTTAATCTGAATAGTTGATTTATCTGCGATAAATATATATTTTTAATATATATCAAACAGGTGGACTTGTTACTGATATATACAAGTTTCTTTGTGGTTTCCACAACGTGCTTAAATTGCGATTTTCTCTTTTGTACTGTGGTGCCATCTACTGTACATAACTTTCCACAATTTGTAGGACTATTTCTGATTTCTGATTTTTTTTTTTTCTAACTTGAATTTGCAAGCGAATAACTACAATGTGAATTTTTAAGCAGAAGTGTATTATGTATAAACAACAAATTTTTTAAATAAATAATCACGGTTACTATTATTTTGCATTTTTCTTGGTGGTCTTTCCTGAGAAAACCCCCGAACAATTTGCATGGGAGAAAACCTGGCTCAACCATTAGCACGAGACTAATTGTCACAATCGCCATCATGTCCAATCTTGAAATTGGAGAATGCGAATATCCAAATAAAAATTTAATAAAATATCCAAATAAAAATTTAATATTATTTCAGTTCTAATACAGTGTTATTTTTTACTTTCAATTACCCATAGGGTAATAAAAGTATAGTATTCGGTCAATAAAAAAAAAAACGATTTTTTTTTTAATTATTTTTTTGCTTTTTTTCATTTCTCTACGTTTTGGAACATCCTGATTTCAAAAGAGTGATCTAGAAAAAATGTCTGTCTGTATGTCTGCGGTCAGCATAACTCCCGAACAAATTGACCTATGGCCCATAGACCTACCATTAAGGTTTTCATCAAAATCGCGCATGCGCATAAGGTAGCTGCCATTGAAAAAATCATGTTTTTGAATTATTGCTAAAAAAACGGCTCCAACGATTTGATAAAAATTGCTGCCCTCTTAAGGTGTTCTAAATATCCCCACCACCGAAATTCCAGTAAAAATGCTTTAATGGCGTAAAAAGTCGAAAACGAATGCCTTCAACACAGAGTTCTCTTTCCTTGAGCATACCTCATCAACGATCGTTTTTTCTTCTCCCTCCCATTTTCGCTTATAAAAAAGGATTATCGAAAAGTATATCGCCAAAATCGCCATTTTAGTGAATTTTTTTTTTTTTTTTTTTTTTAAGACCCATACAAGAATTAAAAATATCTCCAAACTAGCCATTTCTTCTAAATGTATGATGAAAATATACAAACGAGATAAATTACACAAATCCACTTCAGTATTATAGGGTAATTGAAAGTTGTGCGATGTTCCACACCCCTAATTTACATTCTTTCGCGGTCGTTGAATTGCCGTGAATTTAACCGCTAATATCCTGTTGAACATCTACAAACAAAGGAATTATTCAAATTCCTGAATTCTGTGAACACAAAGGAATTTTTACCGCAATTAAGGTTTTTTTTTTCTAAAGAATTAAACCATAATGTTTTTTTCCTCAAAAAAAAAAATCACGGAATTCTTTTGGTCTAAAAACCAAGCTGACAAAAATCGTCTGCGCAACCCGCATTTTCCCCGCGATATTTAGTGGGAGGGGTGCGGCCACAAAACAAGACGAACTCGCACAAATATTCCCACACCCTCATTCGCTAAAGATTTCAGCAACGCGTGTGGCAACAGCAAACCTAAGGGGGAAGGGAGGGGGGACATATCCGGTGTTCCTTTTTTCAAAGCCGACTCCAGACAATTTTCTTTGGAATGGGGACTTTTTTTCCCCCTTCTTGAAAGGAGAAGTTATTTCGGGTCGATTTTTTTTTTCGGAAGACCGGAAATGAGTTTGGAACATTTCTTTTTTCTTCTTTTTTTTTTTTTTAAAGGAATCGTCTGTTTTACTGCCGCAAGTTGATAACTTGTTTCTGGAGCGGTGTAGTAGTGGTTTTGGATGGCCTGCAGCAGTCGTTCTTGATTCTTGAAATTGTTATTGGAATTTGATGTTTTGAAGAGTAGTATTTAGGGATCTATTTTGCTTTATCTTAGTACCTTTAAAGTTCTTATGGCTACTGAATTACTTTATAAGTTAAGAAAGGAGTTGACAAGTTAAGGACCCATGCGCGTTTAAAACTGCTGAGAGGAATGACTTTTTTGGAAATTTTTCTAAGTGGAGTTACTGTACTCTATTGCTGAAAGATATAGAATTTCTTAGGTTTCCTAAACGTGCTTAAATTTTAATTTTTTCTTTTTCACTTGGCTGCCATCTACAGCATACTTTTTCAATTTTCAGGTGTATTTTTTTTTAATTTTATAATTTCGGTCTTTTCATTATTAAATACAGTGGTGGCGATTTTGTGCAAAAAGTGAAGGGACAAACAGGAAAATTTACATGATTTTGTAGAAATTTGTAAATTTTCAAGAAATGAAGGTGCAACTCTTGTCTCTGTCCCCCAAAATCTACAACCACCACTGGTAAAATAATTATTAATTAAGAACTTAATTACCTTAGTTATGAACCAATGTTATCCTTTTCAACTTCTGTAGCTACAAAATAAAAACCCGCCACCGTTTTAATCATTGCTTCATTGAATTGATTAAAATTGTTGTGTTTAAATATTTGTTCAAGTATCTTAAAATTAGAATGTTCCATATCTGTATGGAGCAATAGAAATTTAAAAAAAAAAAAAAAAAATTGTTATTAAATAGTAGTTGCTGTCCTTAAAATATGCTTTATAGGTCATTAACCCTCTCGCTGCGTATTTTTAAATTTTTTTTTTTTTTTTTTTTTTTTATCAAAATAGTTTCTAAAAATTACGTACTTTTTTTATTACATATTTCAAATCTACATATATTTTAGAGTTAAAATATACAAAAAAAAAAAAAAAAAAAAAATTGTAAAAGAGTTTCTTTTCAAAATAGAATTAGAACATAAAAAAAAAGTTTGTCTGAATATGGCAATTGAAGAATAATCATATAAAAGCAAAACTTTGAAAATTAATCGTGGTTATATTTTTATTTATTTTATGAAATACAAAGGTGAAACGCAAATATTAATGAAAATATTCAAAATACTTACAGAACATTTATTTGAAATGAAGTTTAGTACTATGATAAATTTCGAAACAAGGCTTGAGGCAAAGTCCAACCTCGCAATCTTTGCACCAAATTCGAGTTTCTTTGCGATTCCCCCCCCCCCCTTTTTTTTTTGATCAACTGTTAACCCATATTTGAATAAACAATTAAACATTACAGAAAACCCAAAATGAATCCATGAACGGGGAAATAGCGGGTCGCACAGTTAAATAGACGGCAAAAATGGTGCAGCGAAGGTTAAAATGTGATTCTTAGGTACTTTAAATGTGCTGTTTTTCCTTAAAATATGATTAATGTGTCCTTTAAATGTGCTTTTAGCAATTACTCCTTTAAATGTGCTTTTTTTCTTCAAATGTGCTTCTTAGGTCCTTAAAATGTGCTTCTTAGGTCCTTAAAATGTGCTTCTTAGGTCCTTAAAATGTGCTTCTTAGGTCTTTAAAATGTGCTTTTTAGGTTCGTAAAGCGTGCTTTTTAGGTTCGTAAAGCGTGCTTTTTAGGTCCGTAAAACGTGCTTTTTAGGTTCGTAAAGCGTGCTTTTTAGGTTCGTAAAACATGCTTTTTAGGTTCGTAAAGCGTGCTTTTAGGTTCGTAAAGCGTGCTTTTTAGGTTCGTAAAACGTGCTTTTTAGGTTCGTAAAGCGTGTTTTTTAGGTTCGTAAAGCATGCTTTTTAGGTTCGTAAAACGTGCTTTTTATGTTCGTAATACGTGCTTTTTAGGTTCGTAAAACGTGCTTTTTAGGTTCGTAAAGCGTGCTTTTTAGGTTCGTAAAGCGTGCTTTTTATGTTCGTAAAGCGTGCTTTTTAGGTCCGTAAAACGTGCTTTTTAGGTTCGTAAAACGTGCTTCTCAGGTCATAGAACATGTTTCTTAGGTCATAGAACATGCTTCTTAGGTTCTTAACATGTTTCCTTATGTCCTTAAAATGTTATTGTTGGGTCATTAATTGCTTTTTGGTGCTGGAATTTATATTTACGATTTTTAAACTTATTTTTCAGTCCTTAATATTACGTCTTAGGTCCATATATTTGCGTCATCATATGCATTTTTACCCTCTCTTAAAATAGAGTCTTAACTCCTTCAAATCAGTTTGCGAACCACAAAATTATTTCTTCCATCCTTAAAAAAACCTAAACAATTTCTTGCTTTCAATTATAACAACAAATCCTGTAAACGTATACCGAAAAATCTTCAAACACTATTTGCCGCACATGGATATAAGCAAGTTGGGTACAACACCACAATTTTCTCAGGAAATTTTTCGGTCACCACCTTAAGTACACACACTTACTGGCGCCAACCATGGATGAAAACCTCATGATTCATAACCTCACTTCTATCTGGGTTCTATAATGGAAAGGGGGTCGTGATACAGTAGCCCACCTGATCCCCTTACCTTTGACCTTGACCGTCCCCTCCCCCCCCCTCCCTCCGTTAAAGGTAGACACGCCTAAATATCTCCCTTTTCATAAAAATAAAAAAATAAAAAAAAATCGACCGTAATCTTACAGAAGAGGATATTGGACTGGATTTTTTGAAAAAGCCATCACTTAATTATGAATTTTTGCCAATTTTCGAATTGATTTTTTCCCTTCTTTTTCAAATCCTTTATTTAACTTCGATTTTGTGTGTATGTATATTTGTCGAAGGGTGCGGAATCTGACAGAGGTCGGCGATATAACGATACGACGATATTTTTAAAAAAATATCGATGGTAAAAATATCGATCCAATTCACCGATATATCGATATTTTCAAATTTTTTTTTTGTTTTTTGATGATCGCTTTGTAGTTCCATGTGTTTTTTTCGATTTTCTTATTTCTTTTTTTCCAAAACTTCAAAACTTAAGTTTGGACTTGGCTTAGAGACAGTTAAAATGGCACCCTAACCAAAAAGAAAACATAAAAAGATTATTTATTAGTAATAAAAAGATAATTTATTAGTAGTCATTAACATAGCGCCGTTTCTGTTGCCAGCGTGTGCCTGGAATTTGCATTGAATTTTAAAAATTAAAGACATTTCTATCAGCAAAATATGCGGTAAACTACTTTTCAAAATTTCTTCTTTAAAAATAAATGCGAATTTATGCATTGACATCCAAATGTATCTTATTTATTCTGATTGATAATATAATTTATTTATTCTGATTGATAATATAATTTATTTATTCTGATTGATAATATAATTTATTTATTCTGATTGATAATAAAATTTATTTATTCTGATTGATAATAAAATTTATTTATTCTGATTGATAATATAATTTATTTATTCTGATTGATAATATAATTTATTTATTCTGATTGATAATATAATTTATTTATTCTGATTGATAATATAATTCAGTTATTAAAACAATTTTTATAATGTATTTATTAAAACAATTTTTATAATTTATTTACTAAAACAATTTTTATAATTTATTTACTAAAACAATTTTTATAATTTATTTATTAAAACAATTTTTATAATTTATTTATTAAAACAATTTTTATAATTTATTTACTAAAACAATATTTATAGTTTATTAAAACAATTTTTATAATTTATTTATCAAAACAATTTTTATAATTTATTTATCAAAACAATTTTTATAATTTATTTATCAAAACAATTTTTATAATTTATTTATCAAAACAATTTTTATAATTTATTTATTAAAACAATTTTTATAATTTATTTAATAAAACAATATTTATAGTTTATTAAAACAATTTTTATAATTTATTTATTAAAATAATTTTTATAATTTATTTATTAAAACAATTTTTATAATTTATTTATTAAAACAATTTTTATAATTTATTTATTAAAACAATTTTTATAATTTATTTAATAAAACATTTATAGTTTATTAAAACAATTTTTATAATTTATTTATTAAAACAATTTTGGCATGAATTCATGAAAAGTAGAAATTTACCCCGAAAACACTTCGTTTCTAGCAAAATTAAAAAACAAACTAAAAAAGTAAATAAATCATGTATCGATATTTTTTTCTATGCAACGATATAGTATCGATATTTATTTTGATCGATACTTCAGACCTCTACTAATTAACCCCCTTGCCATCATCCAATAGAGCTGAAACTTGGTACACAGTTTCGATGTCGATGACAATGCATTTTATCAAATTTTGGGGCTGTTACATCACTTTTACGGAATACTAATAAACCAACTTGTAGCATAATTACTTTAATCAGAATAAATAAATGATATTTGGACGTGAGATAAAATCCGAAAAAATTCCAACAGGTCAAAAGAGAATTGAGCGAAGACCATGTAGCTCAATAACCATCGTGGCTACTCTACTATTTTGAAAGTTTTCAGAATGACTTGGGTTGGGAAACAACGCAAACGCATATTTAATTTGTAAATCATCAATCAATAGAAAAGGAGCATTTAACTAGAAATTGAGTAAACAATGAAAAATTATGTACATTTTAGTAAGGAATTCCTTAAAAACAATGCAAAACGCATGTTTAATTAGGGATGGGACAAACAATGAAAACGGATTATTTATTCAGAAATCTGCCAAGCAATGAAAAAAGTTTTTTGTAGGTGTTGAATGAACAATGCAAAACGGCATATTTAATTAATAATCGAACAAACAATGAAAAAAGATTTTTTTTTTAGGAATTGAATAAGCAATGTAAAACAACATATTTAATTTGGAATCGAACAAATAATGAAAAAAATGTTTATTTAGGAATGGAATAAAAAATGTCAAAATGGTATATTTAATTAAGAATTGACTAAACAATGCAAAAATTGCATATTTAATTAACTATAGAACAAACACTGCAAAAAGGAATATTTGATTAGAAATGAGACACGCAATTATTTTTCTTATTTATTTAGAAGTTGAACAATCAATGCAAAATCATTATTTAATGGAATGTGACAAATAATAAAAAATGAGTTCTTAATTATTTCTTATACGAGTTTGCCATATACTGATTAAGTATTTAAGTAGTATTTAAACAAATAAAGCCAATGGAATACTAATTAAGCTTACCATTACGACTGTATAAATACTTAATTAAGAACTCATTTTTTATTATTTGTCTCATTCCATTAAATAATGATTTTCCATTGATTGTTCAACTTCTAAATAAATAAGAAAAATAATTGCGTGTCTCATTTCTAATCAAATATTCCTTTTTGCATTGTTTGTTCCATAGTTAATTAAATATGCAATTTTTGCATTTTTTAGTCCATTCCTAAATGAAAATTTTTTCATTATTTGTCCGATTCCAAATTAAATATGTTGTTTTACATCGCTTATTCAATTCCTAAAAAAATCTTTTTAAATTGTTTGTTCGATTATTAATTAAATATGCCGTTTTGCATTGTTCATTCAACACCTAAAAAAAAACTTTTTTCATTGTTTGGCAGATTTCTGAATAAATAATCCGTTTTCATTGTTACAAAATAGTAAAGAATGGATAATTATTAAATTGGATAAACGATGAAAAAGCTGTATTTAGTCAGTGTGTAAAAAATTAATATTTAAAAGAAAAAAAAGTAATGGTTAATAAATATTTAATTATTAATTGGATAAGCTGTATTTAATCAGTATATAAAGAATAATATTTATTAAATGAAAAAACAAAGGTTATTAAATATTTAATTTTTAATTGAAGAAATAATGAGTAAAAAATATCATTTAATAAGGACTATTTTCTATCCACCAGGGGGGGGGGGGGTGAGGGGGTAGTAAGGGTGATGAATAGCCTTTTGAATATCCCCACCCGAGCATCTTCGTTCGAAAGTTAGAACAACCCTCCCACGCTCTTTCTTTATGTTCTTTCGGCGGTCTTTAAAAGTTCAACCACTTTTGTTCCACGCCCAGCATTCCTTCTTTTGTGGGTACCGCCCCTGCAGACGACATTGTGGCGCTCCCCCCTTCAACTATTCGAATCAGTGGAATTGAATTAATATTTTTTTTCGCTGCACTTCGCTGAACATTACCATTTCAACTTTAATGGGGAAAGTTTTGTTGAGGCGCAATGTTATTTTATGGAATTCATTGTATAACTTCATTCACTTTAAACTGTGAACGAAGATGTCCTCTTTGCCTTATTATTTTATGGAATTATATAACTTCGTTCACTTTACACTGTGAACGAAGATGTCCTCTTTGCCTTATTATTTTATGGAATTATATAACTTCGTTTACTTTACACTGTGAACGAAGATGTCCTTTTTGCCTTATTATTTTATGGAATTATATAACTTCTTTCACTTTACACTGTGACCGAAGATGTTCTCTTTGACATATTATTTTATGGAATTAATTATATAACTTCGTTCACTTTAAACTGTGAACGAAGATGTCCTCTTTGCCTTATTATTTTATGGAATTATATAACTTCGTTCACTTTACACTGTGACCGAAGATGTTCTCTTTGACATATTATTTTATGGAATTAATTATATAACTTCGTTCACTTTAAACTGTGAACGAAGATGTCCTCTTTGCCTTATTATTTTATGGAATTATATAACTTCGTTCACTTTACACTGTGAACGAAGATGTCTTGACATATTATTTTATGAAATTGATTATTTAACTTCGTTCACTGTGAACAAAGATGTTCTTTTAACCGCGTTTTGAAAGCAATTGAGACTAACTGACCGTCCGTCGTAACCTACACTAACAGCAGTGTATGTCAATCGAGATGCTAGTTCAAACAAACTGTATTTACTCATAACAACTACAAAAGTATGGATACCGAATGGATTTTAAAATGTTAAGAATGAAGCCATAATTTTTTATTTTTTTTATATAAATTCTTTATACTCATTGCCAACTTTTATATGCAATCGCAACTTAATTAAGTGATTTTGAGCTTGAACCGACTTTTCATAGTGTTTGATCACTACGAACTAAAAAAAAATCGTGTCCTTGCTGTGGACTAACTCTTTTTTTTACACCCTAAACTTAATTGCATGCACTGACACTGACAAAGAGTCTATCTGCAAAGTTTTAAATCGATTGGATGACTTTGGGGCAAATTATAATAAAGACTTTGTTTTCATGGGTTATTTTTTTAAAATCCTTTATATTAACTTCGATTTTGTTTGTGGGTGACTGCCGGGCAAATCGGCCGTCATCTGATCGGATTGAAACTTGGCAGATAGATTCGGTGACAATGCATTCGATCAAGTTTTGGGAGCTGCCACTGACACTAAAAGTCGGCCTTTTTACCCTAAATTTTATAATCGTTTTGGCATATTGATAAATCCCATTTAACCGATGATTGCTGAAACTCTTTCCTGTTGCCAAAATTGTTTTAATCATAATAAATAAAAGATATTTGGATGCGAATGCATAAATTCGTTCTGATAAGTTTAGAGAGTAGTTAGATAAAACAGTTCTCTAATATTCGCTTCTCTGACATGCTTTCTAGTGCGCGATTGGAATAACATCCTATCGCTCCTTGTATGCCCCTATATATAGGCCGGCAAACTGTAACTCTCACTCTTAGCTTATAGACTGAGAGACGACTGCAATTTTTGGACCCCATCGAACATCATTCTGAATTTTTTTAAGAAATTGGAGAAAAGTGAGTAGATAACGAATCCAGTGGTCTGCCGTGGCAAAAATGGCCGAAACTGGTCAAAAATCGACTTTTAATAAGTTGAACTAAATCCAATTGCCAAATGCGCAATAACTTGCCAAATAATGAGCATTTTTTTTATTTGGTAACCCTCACTCTTTAATTTTCAATTAAGAAGGCTGCAGACGATTCGGATGTGTGGCTATGGCTTACTTGCGTTTTTCAGAAATGAGCCAAATTGGCAATAAATTTTACGTCACTGATGACGTAACTGATGTCGCCAATTTGGCTTACTTTGAAAAGATACAAGTTTTCCGAGCCAGAGATCAGAAATCGTTTGCGCTTTTTCACATTGAAAATCAAAATGCAGTGGGTTGCCGGACGAAAAAATTTCTCTTTTTAGCAAGTTATGACAGATTTGGCAATCGGATTTTAGTTCAACTCATTCCAAGTCTATTTTTGATCAGTTTCGGCCATTTTTGCCACGGCAGACCAGTGGATTCATAATATACTAACTTTTCTCCAATTTCTATAAAAAATTCAGAATAATGTTTGATGGGGTCCTAAAATTGCAGTTGCCTCTCGGATACCTGGTTTTATCATAACATAAAACCAATACATATTTCACGATTTCCACATATTGAGCTTTGGAAATGGTTAAAATGATCAACTTCTTAACGCAATTACCCCTTTCAACTAAGATATAAAACCCTCATTAATACTATGACTTAATTCCAGCACATTTGATACGAGGACTAAACACACTCGCACACTGTCTTGAGAGTAGTTGGTAGTGCGTGCAAGTCCGAAAGAGTTATTTCTGCTTTTTTGCCACTGGCCCATTTTCAATATCTTGACTCGATTCCGGCACCTTATACACAATGGACCCAATGCTAAAGATTCACTCTACATTAAGTCCTGAAGAGTTATTTATTGACCCTATTTAGCCAAACGCATTTGGCAACGCCGAAAAATTGATGCAAGCCGGACCTCCCAGTCAATACCTGGGCCCCATGGTCAAGTCAAGCAGCATGACCAAACGATTTTTCAAAATCGCTTGGCATTTTTACACTGTGTCGCATTCTATTTCTTGGAAAAGAGGCGGCAAAATGGAGATAACAGAAGAGTTCTTTTTTTATTTATTTTTTCGAGGAAGGGAGGTTTACTTTGACACTCCTTCCAATGTCGTCTCGGTCACACCTGTTGTGAGAGAGACACTCCAGGCGTTTGGAACGTCCAGGTATGTTATCGTTTGGCGAGGTTTTATCGCCTGCTGTTCTGTAGGGGGCTATAGATAGACCCTCCCCCCCCCCTTTTTTCTGCCCCATGCGGGTCACTCCAAAAAGGAAAGTACTTCTCTTTTTTTGTTAGCTTTTAGAGAGGGGGGGGGGGGTGAAAAAAAGTTGGAATATTTTAAGTGTGGGTGGTTTTTGTGTGTGGAGGGGGTGAGGAAGTTGTTGAATTAGTGCCACACCTTTTACCGTGCCTCTAAAATATACTTTTGCACAGAAGTCAATAGGAGGATTAGGCTTGAAGTGTGCACTGAAAAAACTACTCCATAAAAACAAAGTTAATACCATAAATTCTTTATATGCATACCCAACCTTTATATGCAATTGCCAGTTACAAATTATTGCGGAATCGCCTGTTTTCTTCGTAGCGGTGAAACATTATGAAAATTCGATCTGAGCTTAAAAGTTAACCCTTTATTTGTGAACGGGACTTGTAAATTCAACCCTTTATTTGTGAACGGGACTTATAAATTCCGTCAGCTTTCCCATGGTAGTGTAATAATTTAACCTCTTTGAGACCTATTAGTACTTTGAAATCCATTTTTATAAAATTCTATCTCTAATTGTTGGATGGCGGCACAAGCTTATCTTTCTTTGGAAGCTTGCTATATATATATATATATATATATATATATATATATATATATATATATATATATATATAAATAAATAAGACGATGTATGCTAAGATGGATGCCTAGAAGATTAAAAATCGTCTATGTGTTTGCATATAAATGAAAAACAAGCTTGTACTGGCATCCGACAATTGAAGAACGAACTTCGTATGAGTGGATTTCAAAGTCCCAATGGGTTTAATTGGTCCAAAGAGTTTAAATTAATACTGTACCATGAGAAAATGATGGGATTTGTAAGTGAGTTTGGGAGCTGCCACTGACACTTAAAGACGGCTTATACGCTCATTTTTATAATCGTTTTGGAATAGTAATAAATCCCATTTAATCGATGATTGTTGAAACTCTTTCTTGTTGCCCATATTATTTTAATCAAAATAAATAAAGAATAATGCGACGTGAATGCATAAATTTACTATGAAGTGTGGTCCATTCAATTCAACTTTGCGTTGCGTAGTAAAGTTATAAGTGAAAGAATTTTGACCGATCTTTTTTTTTAAACTCTTTCCTGTTGGCAAAATTGTTTTATATAATAAATAAAAGATATTTGGATGTGAATGCAAAAACTGGCATTCATTTTGAAATCCTGTACTTCGATTTTGCGTGTAGCTGAGATGACGGGTAAATCGGCGAAGGCTTAATTAACTTCCTTGTCGTCATCCAATCGGGTTGAAACTTTGGAAATAGACTCGATGAGCATTCTATCAAATTTTGGCGGCTGTCATTGTCTAATTTGCCGTTATCCAATCCCGCTGAAATAGCATTTAACCGATCATTGAAGAAACTATTTCCTGTTGCCAAAATTGTTTTGATAAATAAATAATAAATTGTTTTGATAAATAAATAATAAATTGTTTTAATAAATAAATAATAAAATTATTTTAATAAATAAATAATAAAATTATTTTAATAAATAAATAATGAATAAATAATAAAATTGTGTTAATAAATAAATAAATAATAAAATTATTTTAATAAATAAATAATAAAATTGTTTTAATAAATAAATAATAAAATTGTTTTAATAAATAAATTATAAAATTGTTTTAATAAATAAATAATAAAATTGTTTTAATAAATAAATATTAAAATTGTTTTAATAAATAAATAATAAAATTGTTTTGATAAATAAATAATAAAATTGTTTTAATAAATAAATATTAAAATTGTTTTAATAAATAAATAGATAATAAAATTGTTTTAATTAATAAATAATAAAATTGTTTTAATCAAAATAAATCAGATATTTAGATCTAAGTGCATAAATTCACACTCATTTTTAATAAATAAATTTTGAAACGTAGTTTGCCGCGTATTTTGTTGATAGATGTTTTTAATATTTAAAATTAGATGCAAACACCAAGCACAAGCTGATAACAGAATCGGCGCTATGTTAATGAATACGAAAATTTGTTAATGCATATAAAGGTTTATTTTAAAAACTTTGATTTTGTTTGTTATACTATTTCTTCTTATGGACGGGTTTGGATTTATTAATCTCGCTACATCATCTAACAAGCATAATCCATTTACAGCGAATTTAATAGCAACAAAAACTCAGGAAGTCACGAAGTAGCAGGTGCTCTTTTGTATTTCGCAAGTCATTAATCCACTATTGTGGACACCTGACTCCGCCATTGTGAAAATTACTCTTGAAGGCGTTTATGTATGCAAACAAGTGTTTTTGTTTGCTGTGATATTTTTTATGGGTGGGGGGAGTGGGTTTCTTCTTAAAGTTTTATCCAATTATTGTTTTGTGTACGTCGTAGGTGAGGTAATTGAATTTATTTGGCATCTATTCTGTTTGAAAGGGGTTTTTCCCACGTATCCAGTTCTACGTGCAATTATAAATTTCGTGTCTATTTTTTTTTTATAGTGGGAACAATAGGTTATATAATTTGTTCGGTTAACGATCATTTTAACTTTGGATGAATAATTAGCTTGATAACGCATTCTGAGAGGGGACTGAAAGTTTAGGACAATCATATCGAACGTCATCCTGAATTTTTTTTTTTATAGAATGGAGAGAATTGCTACTAGAAAATGAATATACTGTTGCGTGGACGGGTTCGAAAGATTTGAAGCCAAAGCAGAAATTTATTCCAATATAACTCTTCACAGATTCCTTTACAACTCCAGAACTTCTCGTTCTAGTAGACTCAATACAGCTCTATACACAACAATAGAGCACAAACAGCAGTTAAACTCGACACACAACTGCTAAATCGCCGCAAAAGACAATGCAATACAGTTCGCTTTCGGAACTACTCTGAATGCTCACTGAGACTCAGTAATTCCAGTCAACTAACTGACTAACCAACCAACTTCACTCACGGCCCGTCTTATATAGGAGTCAATACTTCGTGAATCTTCTAGAGATAGATATTTGGAGAACTTTCCAGATCGTAGCCGAAAACTCCTATACATGTACATGGGACTAAAAATGTCGCCAAATGGTCGCCAAGTTTGGCAGCATTTGGCAATTTCTCGCCAAATTTGGCGACAAAAATTAGTCGCCAAAACCGTCGCCAACTTGGCTCTATCTCGCCAATTTAATTTGGCGAGATTGCCATTACCATAATGTTAAATGCCCTGCTCCTTGTAAAACTCGCTTCCCAATACTGCTCGAACAATTCTGTTCTGCCGGGGGGAAAATGGCCGAAACTGTACAAGAATTGACTCTTATCAGTCGAACAAAATTCGATCGCTAAATATGTCATAACTTGACAGATAATGAGCGTTCTTTTTTATGTGGTAAACCCATATTACTCTTTAGTTTTGAGTGAGGAAGAGTGCAGACCATATTTATTCTTTGGCGAAAAATATTGAATTTTTTTTTAAAAGCTAGCCAAGTGGGCAATAAGTATTGCATAATCAGTGACGTAATATTTATCGCAAATTTGGCTCACTTTTTAAAAGATGGAAGTTTTTTTTCGCCAAAGAATAAATATCGTCTGCACTCATCCTCATTGAAAATTAAAGAGCGGTGGGTTTGCCATAAAAAAAAAAGGAATGCCCATAATTTGGCGAGTTATGACATATTTAGCGATCGGATTCAGTTCAACTCATTCAAATTCGATTTTTAAATAGTTTCGGCCATTTTTCCATCATGAGATTCATGATTCTACAATCATTTCTCTACAGCTACACTCATGAGACATTCAGAATGATATTCGATGAGAGACTATCCAAACTTTCCGTCGCTTCGCAGTCTATATAAATGCATTTCTAAAAAGAGGAGCCAATTTGGCAACAACTAATACATCGCTGACTACGTAATATTTATTGCCAACTTGGCTTATTTCAGTTGTAAGTATTTGGCGGCAGAAAACTCAAATCGTCTACAATCATCGTGATTAAGATACTTATAGTATACTTCTTTTTATTATGTTAACATTAAAATGAGCGGAAAGATTTGGCTCATGGTTTGTAATCCTGTCTCTACGGTTACGTCTTCGGGACCTTTCCGGCATATAACCTATCCAGATTCTGAGTTTGTTACTAACCGAACTCACGGCTTTGGATGCATAATGTTCGCTTAGCATGCGAGAGGTCTCGGGTTCGATTCCCACAAGAACGCTCTGCAATTTCTGATTTCTTAAAGAGATGAACGTGACGCCGATTGCGACTGATTGTATAGTGTGGATCGCAGTACAACCTGGAGGAAATTTTCAGCGTTATATCTAGTTGACCCGAAAATTGTCTCCTCGAAAGACCTCACGGAAGGTGTTTTTCTTTTGACGGACAACTCTTAATTGTTTAGATTATGCTCTAACGATTTTTTTGGTGGAGTTTGGCTCTTGTGAGAGAACATATCCATTACCATCCATTGTTATATACAGTGAATTGTTTTTCTGTGCTCTTGATGTAATAATTTTTTTAATTCAGTTTTATTTATAAATTGGTTTTTATGGGCAAACGACCCATAAAATTTCCGTTTTTAGGATATTTTCTTTTTTATTTGATGTAGCTTGCAACAAACAACTATTTTGCATGAAATGTAACTTGACTCGTTAAAGGGCCTTTTTTTTTTTTTTACAAGTAATGGTATATTAAAATGCTTTCTAGATTGAGAATCTATATTATGATTTTAAAAAAAAAGTTGCATTTAGCTTTACTATGAAGAGTTAATTTAATTTAATATTTAAGCCATCCTTTTTTTTTGGGGGGGGGGGGGGAGTGAAGTATGTTTATCACCGCCCATTAGGTGCTATTCAAGGGAATTTTTTTTTTTATTTCTGTTCTAGTAGATGTAGTATTTAAAAAATATATTTATTGAACAATGACGATGAAGTAAAAAAAAAAAATGATATAAAATACTAAAAACATTCAAATGTTATTTAAGATTTTACTTACTGTAAAGAGCCGACCAAACGGTATAGTGGTTAGCGTGCTGGCTTCTAGACCGTGAGGTTGCGGGTTCGAGTCCCGTGTTAGGCATGGGTGTTTGTAAATGTATGTTGTTTTGTCAAATGACGAAATGTTTCGGCGCATTATAGCCCTCGTGTTGCTGACGGCGCCAGATAATCTGAATACAACCAACCAACTTACTGTAAAGAATTGATTAACATTTAATTTCTGCGTTTGTTAATCACAAAATCTGAAATTTCTGTATATTTTTAAACACCTCCCCCCCCCCACACACACACTAATGAGAAATGATGAATAGTTATGCGCGTGGGGGGGGGGGAAGGCTTCTTTTAGTGTTGTTCTTTCTTATTCAGCTTTACGAAAATCGCTCAAAAGTGTAACAGCAAAAAAAAAGCAGAAGCAATTTTCTTCTAAACACAACCGCAGGGCGGTAGGTTGGTCATTAAAAGAAATGCCTCCCCCTCCCCCTGGCGCTGACGATTTTCGACTTGCAGGTGGCGCGTGGTCGACAGGTGATACCCCCCTCCCCCCAAAGGGGGGGGGGGAGCAGTCATTGTGCAATTATTTTCTTGAGCTTGCTATGTATCCCGGGGGCTGATTATATTGGTTTGAACATCGTTGTTATGGAATGTGCTCCTTGTAAGAATGTTCGAAGAATGTTTTTTTTTTTTAGTTACTTGGAGATGGCAACAGGTGTTACTTAGATACAAGCACATATTGGTGCTTTTGTTAATTCTTCCGATTCGGTAAAACAGATACAGTATGAACCGAGAAGATTTTCCTTTAAAAAATTCCATGATTTTTATGTTTCATTATTGTTAAACCCATTTCAATTTTGGAAATGTTTTTGTAGCAATATTTTGTCCAGTAACCTTATTGTAAAAAAATGTTGTATATTATGTTAGACAAATGTTATCCGATGAGGCCCATTTTCATTTTGGACAGATTTGTCAATACACAAAACTGATTGATGTGGGGTACCAAAAAAACCCGTCTGTGTCTTCTAAAACCAATGCCTTCTGCTAAAGTAACCACTTGGGTTGCGATATCCAGTGAAACGATCTTAGGATCGTTTTTCACGAGGGAAACATTAAATTCATTCCGTTCTTTTCAGATTTTTCAACAATTTGTAGCCAAATTTCAACGAACATTTATCCTTAACCCAGGATTCGACCCCGACACCTTTATCATGCGAGGCCAGAGCTCTAACCATCAGCTGAACCGAACGAATTCTGACGTACGGAAATAGGAAAAACCATTGATGCTTTTGCGGCTTCTAAAACTCTACTGCCCTGATACCTCCAGTAACATAATCAACCCTTCTCCATCCCCTTTTTTTTCTCCAGAATATCTATGCAACGTACCGAACCTCCTTAAGGGGACATGGGACACTGAAATCACCAAAAATGACGTTTTTTGTTTTCATTCTATAAAAATTGCTTATGTCACTAGCTTTAACTTCGCGTTTGAATTTTTGAAATCCGATGATTTTAAGTGGTAAAATCTTTATTTTAACTAACTATTTTAACGCATCGCACACTTGTTGACAAAGGGTAAAAATGCGTTTTTCTCAGCTTCGCTTTTTCCCATTTTACTTATGTTCGAAAAGCTCCTTGCGATTCATTTTTTGATAAATCCACCTAATTTTTTTGTATTAATAATTTTTAATGTTCTATAAAGAAATTTACACATGCTTTTTTATGTCACATAATTTTTTATATTTTTTTTCATGTTGGGAATTTGAAGCATGTGCATTTTTTAATGAGAAATCACTGGCACCAAGTTTGAAATTTTATTTCTGTTCAACTATTGCACCTAAAGATAAAAGCATGTTTGAAAATGTTTATAATATATTGATAAACAACTTCAAATTTTTCTTTCATGTTCGTCAAAATATTGTGTCGCGAGGAGCATTTTGAAAAAAATTAAAATTTCGTGTTATTTTTCTCAATAATTTACTATCTATTTTATATTATCTGCTCAAATTGTGTTGTTTTGTTTAAAGTCACATCTTCTATGTTTATGCCAAATTTTATTTAATTCTTGGCAAAACTAAAGAATTTTGGCAAAAGTGTCCTATGTCCCCTTAACAAAATAACCCCTCTCCCCCCCCCCCCAAGAAAAAGAAAAGAAAAACCTGACCACTTGAAGATAGACCTCCCCTTCCGAAAAGCATTCCTTGACCGGTCAACATGTCGAGTCGAAGTAAGGCACAAACACACCCCGGTCATCGGACCATGACCAGCGTGCATCCGGTCGTTCGAATACGCCCCGCAAAAGATCGTCTGATCGGGAATGTTTTCACAATAGTTCCAAAAGTGGATACGGTAGGAATTTGTGTGATCGTTTGGTCCGAATGTTTAGGGGGGGAGGGGGGGGGGAGTGTCTTGATGCTTTTATAGGGATCTCAAAATAAGACCGAGAATGGGAAGGGTTGGTTTTTTGGAATCGGATTTCCAAAATAGAATACTTTTTATTGTTATTATTATTTTTTTTGTGATTGACTCATGTTGTTGAATCATTTTAGCTTCTCGAGCTAATGTGTCTACTTATAAAGTAGAGACAATCCTATACAAAGTCTATTTGAGCTCGACATTCTCTGACGAAACTACAGATACTACGCATACGTGAGATATGTCAAATAAAAGGTCTTGTCGAGACGAGTTCCTATACCTAAATTCAAACGGAAGTAGACCACAAGAAGTCAATTTGCAATTCGTTAACCCTTGCACTGTTAAGTATTAGGCTTCAAGTTTTTTTTTTTTACTAAAATGTACTGGAGTTAACATTTATGATAATATGTGACAAATGTAAAAATTCTTTCTTTGAATTTTAATTTTTATAAATTTCTTTTGAATAAGTAATGAAATAATTTAATACGATTTAAAAATAATTGTTCCATACTTGTCTAATTGGTGAATACGTGTTTAAATGGTGAATAAATTATTGACTGATTAGTGAGTAAATAATGTATTGGTGTGAATGTTAACGTCACATGAGCGAGTAAGTTAATGACTAAGTGGTGAGTAAGTTAATGACTAGTAAGTTAATGGCTAATTGGTGATTAGGTTATTAGCTAATTGGAGAGTAAGTTAATGACTAATAGTTGAGTAAGTTAATGATAAATGAGTGAATAAGTTAACTGCTAATTGGTTAGTAAGCTAACGAATAAGTAAGTCAATTACTGTGTGAGTAAGTTAATGACTAAAAGGTGAGGAAGTTAATAAGGGATGGGTAGTTTGAAAATGGACGAATAAACTAATGACTAATTGGTGAGTAAGGTTAATGACTAATTGGTGAGGAAGTTAATGACTAATTGGTGATTAAGTTAATGACTAATTGGTGATTAAGTTAATGACTAATTGGTGAGTAAGTTAATGACTAGTAAGTTAATGGCTAATTGGTGATTAAGTTATTAGCTAATTGGAGAGTAAGTTAATGACTAATAGTTGAGTAAGTTAATGATAAATGAGTGAATAAGTTAACTGCTACTTGGCTAGTAAGCTAAAGAATAATGAGTAAGTAAGTCAATTATTGTGTGAGTGAGTTAATGACTAAGGGGTGAGGAAGTTAATAACGGATAGGTAATTTGATAATGGACGAATAAGTTAATGACTAATAGGTGAGTAAGGTTAATGACTAATTGGTGAGGAAGTTAATGACTAATTGGTGATTAAGTTAATGACTAATTGGTGATTAAGTTAATGACTAATTGGTGATTAAGTTAATGACTAATTGGTGAGTAAGTTAATGACTAATTGGTGACTAAGTTAATGACTAATAGTTGAGTAATTTAATGATTTATGAGTGAATAAGTTAACTGCTAATTGTTTAGTAAGCTAACGAATAAGTAAGTCAATTACTGTGTGAGTAAGTTAATGACTAAAAGGTGAGGAAGTTAATAAGGGATGGGTAGTTTGAAAATGGACGAATAAACTAATGACTAATTGGTGAGTAAGGTTAATGATTAATTGGTGAGGAAGTTAATGACTAATTGGTGAGGAAGTTAATGACTAATTGGTGAGGAAGTTAATGACTAATTGGTGAGGAAGTTAATGACTAATTGGCGAATACTTTAATAACGTATTAGCGTGTAAGTTAATGGCTAAATTTTGAGTAAATTAAAGACTAATTGGTGAGTAAGGTTAATGACTAATTGGTGAATAAGTAACTGTCTAATTCGAATTTCTAATAAGTTACTTTGTACTTTCTAAAAATATTATCATTATTTTTTTTTTTTTTGTAATGTATTAAATACAGAAAGATGTAGCATACAAAATATGTAAACAATTGTTTACTAAAAATTTAGTTCCTATATATTGCCAAAATTTTAAATATTATTCCTAGTATGGCTTAGTATACTATTTCTAGTATGCCAGTGCTCACTTGCATTTGAAGATTTAAATCCTAAAACCATTAACGTAATTTCTTCCTCAATTACTAGGAAAATCACGCTCACGGTTATTGTTCTTTTAGTAAATTTGTACCTGGGGGGGGGGAAACAATTTAGCTTGATGAAAGTGGTGTACAAAAACCAAGGAAAAACAAACAAACAAGGGACTGGAATCAGAACCGAATGAATGCGTAACACAGTAGTGAGCGGATGGAATGTTCGAATGGGAGGGGGGTGTTCGTGAGGCTCGTGACCGGGGGCCACGCGAACTGATCGTGACTCTGGAAGAGGTTAAAGAGAGGGGACTGTTTTGTGTGAACACGATTCTGCAGCAGGAATGCCCCGGAAAAAACTACATTTTGTGAATGAACGTAATTCTTTTTTTTTTTTTTACTACTTTGCCCACCCTATGTTCATTGCTTCAATGAAGAACGTGATTATGACGTTTTTCTTAGTCGTGCGACTTCCGTAAAGCTGCATTGCTTTGCGATTGCGTGTGACCTCCGTACAATTGATTTTTAAAAAAAGTATAAAGAAATTTGTAAATTATTACTTTCAATTACCCATTGTTTACATAGGGTAATGAAAATATAGCATTCAATAAATTTTTTTTTTTTTTTTTTTTTTTGGTGCATTTCTCCACATTTTGGAACATAGTGATTTCAGAAAGGTGTTCTAGAACAAATGTCTGTCTGCGTGTACGTGGCCAGCATAACTCCCCAACAAATTGACCTACAATGTTAAAATTTGCTGTGCGGGTTAGTGGTGGTCATGGGACAACTACCATTAAGGTTTTTGTCAAAATCGCTCATGCGCATAAGTTTGAAATCATGAAAAAATCGTGTTTTTCAGCAGTTACTATAAAACAGCTCTAACAACTTTGATTAAAATTTCTGTGCTAATGCCTCTGAATGTGTTCTAAACGTCCTCACATCCGAAATTCCCGTAAAATGGGATAATAGCGTAAAAAGTGAAAAAAAAGAGTGCATTTAACACACAGCTTTCTGCGTTTGAGCATCGTCCATCAACGATTGATTTTTTTCTGTTTCACGCACAAGAAAGGACAATGTAATGTCTATCGAATAGCATCGCCAATTGCGCCATGTTGGCGGTGTTTTATTTATTCATTTACCCTTGGTAAAAATGATTGCCAAAACTATCGCCAAATTGGCCATTTTTAATTAACTGAATTAAAAATATGAAAACGATAGTAACACCATATCAAATTTGCAAGGAATGACCAATATTATGTATAGTGTAATTGAAAGTTGTGCGATGTTTCATACTTCTTTACATTTGCTCTGCAGTTATTTTTTTTTTTTTTAATCTTTTTTAAATCTGACGGCACTTAAAAAGTCCCGCCAGTTTTCTCACGATACTGTATTAATTTTAACGTTTAGAGATCCATTCGGACTTTGAAGCCCATTGAAGTTCGTTTTTGAATTGTTGGATGGCGGCACAAGCTTATTTCTCTTTATATGTTAACACATGGACGATTTTCAATCTTGTAGGGCTTACATCGCCTTTAGCAAACTTCCAACGAGAAATAAGCCTGTGCTGCCATCCAACAATTAAAGAACGAAGTCCATGAAAGTGGACTGCAAAGATCCATTGAGTATTAACGCGTTTAAATTTAATACAATGCCATGAGGAAACTGACGGAACTTGCAAGTTTCGTTAGGGTTAAGTTAATTTCTTCTACATTGTTTCTAGTTGCATATGAAGAAAACATTACAAATTTACAGGTTTGGAGAGAGATTTCTGTGAACCTTTCGTTTTTTTTGAAATTCCGATTTTATATATGACACTAGCTGCGTGGTCCTGCGTTACCTTGATCCGTCAGTGTGTTTAGACCCTTAGCTATTTTCCCCGTTACTACAATCCTCCCCTCTCCGTTGATACCTATGCATTAACTGAGAGGGTAGTCAAGATTTTAGTGCTGCTATCTAGCGGGAGTTTTCAGAACTGAGGGTAGTACGTGCTTTTTTTTCCCCCTTCCTGTTTGTACTAAAAATTTGAAAAATTATTTAAGCTAACTAATTAAAATTGTAACAAATGGCAATTCAATGTACCGACATTATCAAATTGTTTCGTGAATCAACAGACTTCGTCAATTTGTTTTGTTGTGAATATTTCAATTAAAATGAACTATATAAATGATTTATGAATATTCAATTAACCACTTTGCTTCGTCAATTTTTTTTTGAGAATATTCAATTAACTGACTTTGTCCATTTGTTTAATGACTATTCAATTAAAATGAGCTAACTATGTATATTTTGTATGTATGATATATGATATATTTTGCAATTGGATTTTAGTTCAACTCATTCCAAGTCTATTTTTGATCAGTTTCGGCCATTTTTGCCATGGCAGACCAGTGGATTCGTAATCTACTCATTTTTCTCCAATTTCTATAAAAAATTCAGAATGATGTTCGATAAGATACAAAAAATTGCAGTTGCCTCTCGGACTATATGTAAACATCTGGGTAATTGAAAGTAAAAATCGCCAAAACGTATACCTTAAAATGAACCGTATTTTAATATCCAAAAAAGGTTATTTTAATCATAAATATTCGTTTCCTCTAAATACCGGATAATCGAACTTTCACAGTTATCGACCTCCAGCGGTTAAAGTTACAAAAGTGGACCATAAGCAGTTTGTTTCCTTTTTATGGCACTTCATTTTCTGCTTGGCAAAATCAAAGTAACAAAATATAGAGGGGGAAGGAACACTTAAGACGATAACCGTGAGAACGCGGCACCTGGCAAACAGACGATACGGGCTAAAAACTCTGTCTTTAAAAAATCGTCTGCGCAAACACCCCCTCACATCTTTTTTGGAACGATTACTCGACGGGATGCTTCGGTGAACAATAATCTCGGGACTCAAACAAGACGCAGGCAACCGTAACTGCGAAAGAAAATCGTCTGCAATTTAGAAAGCTCTTTCATCCTGTTTTTAAAAACTTCGACTTCTGCCACTGAGGGCATTTTCTTGATTGTTGGGTTTGTTTATTTTTTTATTTATTTTGTTGTTATTATTATTAAAGGTGCTCTCTCTCTTTCAATCTCTTTAGAATGTAAAATGCTGCAGCATTTAAGAAGAACGAAAATTGTTTGTTTGGTAGTTTTTTTTCTTCTTCTTTGTTATTGTTAGTCCAGTTCGAAAGGATTTGTTTGCGCAATTATGAATAAGACTTGTTTTTTGCGTGGTTAAATAAGAGATTTACTTTCTTGTTTCCCCCTCCTCGAATTCTAAGAATCTTTAACCTGTTTTTCGGACTTGTGGCTCAGCGGTGTGGCGCACTGAGTTCTGTTTAGTCAAACTTGACCAACGGTTCCTGTCAGGTCCTGATCATCACCTAGGCCCACAAGTCCCAGGCCTTGGGTCCATGATTTTAGGGGGCCCCGAAATTGGATGTAAACATATACTTTTGTATCACAAAAGCTATGTGAATATCTTTTATTTATAAAAAAATATCTTTTTATAAAAATCATTTTGTATTGATCTTGAACCATCTGAAGTATCCCAGAGTATATTTATTCAAATAAACCAAACCATCATTTAAATACGTAAAAAAAACAAGCTTTTTTGAAAGATAGAGAAGAAAAAAATCGAAAGGAAATCTTGATGAATTTATTGTGAGATCAGCAAATGTCGACTCTGAAGTTGTGAATAATACTGAAGATATTGTGATTTGTATTGTGATAGTGAAATGCAAAGCTATACATAAAAAAAAAAAATCCTCTTTTGATTTAAAAATTTGATTGTTAAAAATTTTTGATTAAAAAAAATAACTTTTAAGAAACAATATTAACATTAATTTATCATTTTTTTTCTTCTTTTTTTTTTTTTCAATATTTAATGTTAATTCATTTGACTTTGTGTCAAGCCCATTTCCAATATATCACGCGTTTGAAAAAGGGGCCCTCCGAATGTATCCGGACTTTGGGCCCCAAATTGTCATGATCAGGCCCTGCCCACAAGGCCCCGGGCCTTGGGTCCATAATTTTAGAGGGCCCCGAAATTGATTGTAAACCTCTTTTGTTCTACAAAAGCTATGTGAATTTTGTTTATAACCTGTATAAAATGATTTTTCCAGAAAAATCATTTCGTATTGATCTTGAGCCGTCTTTAGTATCCCAAAGTATATTTATTCAAATAAACCGTTTAAAAGCGTGAAACACGAGCTTTTTTGAAAGATAGAGAAAAAAAAAAAAAAATCGAAAGGAAGTCTTGACGAATTTATAATGGGATCAGCAAATGTCGACTCTGAAGTTGTGAATAATGCTGCAGAAAATGTTGTCACGGATATACACATCATTATAGTGAAATGCAATGTTATACATAACAAAGATTTTTCTCTTTTGATTTATAAATTTGACTCTTTGAAATTTGTTTCTTTATTTGTGATAAGAAAAACAACTTTTCGAAAAAAATATTAATATTAATTTATCAAATTTTTCTATATTCCATGTTAATTCATTTGAATTTTTGTATTGTCCATTTCCAATAAATCACCCGTTTGGAAAAAGGGTTCCCCGAATGTGTTCGGGGCTTGGGCTCCAACGTGTCATGTCAATTGCCAACACTGGTAGAGACTTAGGGTGTCTAAAACGTCACACAACTTTCAATTACACTATACAACTTGCCGATTTTGGAATTATTATATTTTAACTAAAAAACATCGCCAATTGGTGAAGTTTTTGTAATGTCATAATTATCTCCAAAACATCGCTGATTGGCGAAGTTTTGATAATACTACCATCATTATCTTTAAAACACCGCCAATTATCTCCAAAACATAGCCAGTTAACGAAGATTTGATAATGCTTTGATATAAGTTTTAATAATACCCTCATTATCTCTAAAACACCACCAATTGAAGAAGTTTTAATGTTATATCTCCGAAACATCGCCAATCGGCGAAGTTTTGACAATGCCATAATTATCTCCAAAACATTGCCAATCGGTAAAGTTTCAATAATACCATCATTATTTCTAAAACACCACCAATTATTTCCAAAACATGGCCAATTATTTCCAAAACATGACCAATTATTTCCAAAACATGACCAATTATTTCCAAAACATGGCCAATGGGCGAAGTTTTGATAATGCTTTGACATAATAATACCATCATTATCTCTAAAACACCACCAAATGACGAAGTTTTAATTTTATAATTATCTCCGAAACATCGCCAATAGACGAAGTTTTAATGTAATAATTATCTCCAAAACATCGTCGATTGGCGAAGTTTAATAATGTCATTATTATTATCTCCAAAACATCGTCAATTGACGAAGTTTAAATAATACTATAATTATCTCTAAAACATCACCAATTGACGAGGTTTTAATAATGGCATAATTATAACCAAAGCGTTGCTAACTATACTAAACTTCAACTTAACTAGACATCACTTAGACGGTAGATCGTCACAGTGCTCATAGGTATTTAATCCATTTTGGCGGAGTGAAGACATAATTCTCGCCAAACCTTACAGTCTTTTGTTCTCTACAGGGTTGTGGTTTAGCGAACGTTATGCTTTCACGCGGTCAAAATGGATTAAATACCTATGAGCAATGTGACGATCTACCGTCTAAGTGATGTCTAGTTAAGTTGAAGTTTAGTATAGCGAAGTTTTTGGTGGCTAAAAATTATTATTTTCGGTAAGTGAGCTCGAATGGGAACAATCGTTGTTTGGCAATAAGGATGAAAACTCTACGTTAAAGACATTAGTTCTTTAATTTAATTGAATCAAACTTTTATCGAATTTTTGCTGTAACTTCGAGAATCGGGATGTTTAGAACTCCTGTTATGACATAGTATTTAGCAATAGGATTTAGCTTAAGTCGTTCAAAGTCGATTTTTAACCAGTTTCGGCCATTTTTGCCACGGCAGACCAGTCGATTCGTAATCTAGTTACTTTTTCTCCACATTCAAGAAAAAATTCAAAATAAACGTTCACGGTTTCTTTTGTACTATCCTAGGGCATGTTTTATTTTTAATAACTGAGCCTGATTCTTATCTTTGCCGTCAAATACGTTTTTCTTTTGCGAGATTTTTCTTCTTCTGAAAAGAACGTTTAGAATATGCGTAATGTCTTGATACAGGTACGAAATTAAACGGTGATGGAAACAGATACGCTGGGGAAAAAAAAAAACTTTTTGCAGTGGAGTGAATGATTTAAAGCGGTTATTAGGTTCAAAGAAGATGGGCGATTGTATGAGTAAAAAGTTATTAATTATAGAAAGGTAAAATCGCCCCGCAAGCTAACAAGACTTGCTGTATGTCAGGATAATTGCTTACGTCACAAAGTCTAGCTGGTGGTTGCTATAGCAATAAGACTAGTCGATTTAGAATAGGGGTACTGCATGCTGGAAATTGGCGGCCTAAAAGGTTACAGTACGGCATTCGTCTTGGTGATGAGGAAGTCGCTTACTTGAACCAATGTATTTTGATAATTTATGAAATATCGCCAATGTTGCCAACAAACAAGCCAATGTTGGTGTCTATCTCCTGGAAACCTTTGTGGAAAAGGGAAGTTGTCTTGTTTCGATGACAACAGACAATGCTAGATAACATGACGGGAGACTTTCTTATGATACAGACAGTATGCTTTATTGTTGACATGGTTGAATATACTATATGTCTGTAATGCATATCCCATAGGCCCTATTTATAGAGTATAAGCCTTTTCTAGTGTTACTGGGCTCTTGACTTTTAATGAGATGTTCCATAGATCTGGTTGGATTGTGCCAGTTTAAGCCAGCTCAAACTAGTTCTGATGTCACGCCATGTCATTTGCGCATGCGTTGCTCTACTGCCTATATAAGGCAGAGATTCCCGTTTTTTTTATCTTATTACGAGCCACTACGCTGTTGCTCTCTCTCTGTCCCCGTCTCTTAGAAAAATAAACTCTTGAGTTGCCATGACTACTATTTATGTTTTTGACTAGGACACATTTGCGCTAAAAAAAACCTCATCTACACTTATACTCGTTTTATGTCTATCTTCGAAATAGCCCCCCCGCCACGTTATTTAACATTGTCGCGAAAACAAGACAAGCTCAATTTTCCATAGAGATTTCAAGGAGATAGATATCTACAATTTTGGTATTGTATCCGTATTTGGGACGACAATTTAGAGTATGCAACACCCCTAATATAAATTGACGATATAGCGACATCCACCGACTAGGCCATAAAGCGGAAGCTATTCTCTGTATAGACAAATAGAAATTCATATTCTTAGGTGGATAGCTCCCCCCCCCCCTCCCTAAAAGGCCACGTTGGATTCGTGCCTGTATTATACTAAACTTCAACTTAACTTGACATCACTAGACGGTAGATCGTCACAGTGCTCATAGGTATTTAATCCATTTTGGCGGCGTGAAAGCATAATGTTCGCCAAACCACAACCCTGTAGAAAATAAAAGGCTATAAGGTTTGGCGAGAATTATGTCTTCACTCCGCTAAAATGGATTAACTGCCTACGAGCACGCTGAAGATCTATCGTCTAGTGATGTCAAGTTAAGTTGGAGTTTAGTATAGTATCTGCAACCAAATTTAAAATGAGAATTCACTATTTAAATTTTAACAACTTTATGTAGTTGATGTTAACTACTTTTTTTTTTTTTTTTTTTAATAATTACCATGCAGATACAACCATTAAGCTTCTGCGAAATAAATTAATAAATGACAAAGAAATCCCCTGATAATACTAACTCAATTTAGGTGCACAAAAAAAAAAAAAAAAAAAAAAATGCACCTTAAGAATGCAATACTGCCGTAAAGGTATGACCTTTACAGCAGTATTGCATTCTTAAGGTTCAAAATATCCATTGCAGATAATTTAACCTCCCAAGTTCCTGTCGTACGTATAGGCCGATTAGCTATTGCAAGGTACCCCATTAAATATCATTCTGAATTTTTTTATAGAATGTATATAGACGTTAGAAGATCACGAATCTACCGGTCTGCCGGGGCAAAAATGGCCGAAACTTTATTCAAAAATCGAGTTTGAATGTGTTGAACTAATTGTGATGGCCAAATATGTCAAAACTTGCCAAAAAATAAACATCCTTTTTTACTGGTAACCCACTACATTTTAATTTTCAATTTAGAAGGTGGCAGACGATTTTTCTTTCCGGCCACCAAGATTTTTCATCTTTTAAAAGTCAGCCAAGTTGGCAATAAGTATTACGTCATCAGAAATGTAATATTTATCGCCAACTTGGCTAAAAGATGGAAGTATATTTTGCCAGAGAATAAATATCGCCTGCACTAAAGAGTAGTTAGTTATCACATAAAAAAGTGCTCAACATTCAGCAAGTTATGGTATAATTTGGCATTAGGATTTAGTTCGACTCATTCGGAGTCGATTTTTGAATAGTTTCGGCTATTTTTGGACCGGCAGACCAGGGAATTCGTGATCTACTAACATTTCTTTACAATCTATAAAAAAACAAAAAAATCAGAATGATGTTCAATGGGGAGTATTTAAACTTACAGTAGCCTCTTGGACTATTATTAAAACCGCCAAACGGTGACAAAGTTCTTCATTTCGTTAAAAAAAAAAAAATCCGACAAAGAAACAAACACAAAAAAAAAAATCCGCCAGGTGACTTAACCAAAAGAGAAAAAAAAATAGAATATTATTTGGACTAAAGTATCCAAAATTCGAGAGGACCAAAGCGGAACCACTCTTTTATTTTTTCATCTTCTCTTACACCCCCCCCCCCCCTCTTCCCTTTATAATAAGAACCAACTGGGTTTTTAGAAAGAACAGAATCATCATCAAACTAAAAATAATCACTAAAAAAAAAAAAAAGAGAACTTTTTCAAACACGGGAAGCCATTTTGAAGGTTGGAACAATTTTCAGGTAATGGCTTCCTACGCATGGCGAAAACTCTGGAATTTCGAACACCGCCCATCTTTGAGTACGATGTTTGTAAGATGGGGGAAAAAAGTAGAAATAAAACATTATGGTCATTATTCCTCCCCCCCCCCCCCACTCCCCGTAAAAAAAAAAGAGTATCCTTATTATTAACTCTTTTCCGAAGTTTTTCTTTCGGTGTTCAAGTATGCGTGGCGTGGGCGGTAGAGTTGCTGTATTGGCGAAAACATCGCCTGCTTGGCCGTTTGGGGTGAATTTAATTTTTTCTGTAATTTGTGATAAGCCTTCCCTTGTGCCGATATGTTTTCTTTTGCTATATTTTTGGGGTCTAAGTTATTGAAAAAAAAAAAGTATTGTTTATTGTTGTATTGTAACCTTCTTTTAGACGCCAATTTCCTGCTTGCTTTTCCCCTATTCTAAATCGACTAGTTTTTATATGATGACTACTACCATTCGGACTATTTAGTGGGAGCCATTTTCTTGACGGACGGACAGTAAATCTCAAAGAGCCCCAAATTGTTTAATAAAGACGACACAATGGTTGATAATTTCCCGAAACATTCATAAATAAAAAAACAACAATTTGTCTACTAAATATCCTTAGGTTGATTTTCCGGTTGAATGCTCATTTAGTGATATGGTGGGACCTTCAATTTCTTGTGTAGCTTTTGCATGTTGTTTGAGACCCTTGTTATAAAAACCCGTATGTAAATACGCTAACTAAGGGTTTCTTATTGGTTACGAATTCTTAGTCGTTGCGTTTCAAGTTCCTACAGTATATTTAAACACGTTCATATTATCATGTAAAAGATGCCTCGAACTATATAGCATTTTCTCAATAAGAACTTTAATTTTATATAGAGTAAGTTTACTTTTGGCTTGGAATGCTGTCATGAAAAAACTTCGCAGATGCTAAACATCTATCCTGATTTATCTGCTCTAAACCTAAAGAAGTCAAGATCGTTATTGTCAATACATTTAAGTAAACTCTTCAATACAGGCAGCACTTAAGTTTTGGAGATTAATAATGACAAAAACATTGCCAAGTTGGCGCGTATCGCGACACTTTCATTCACCAAACGATATTCCACACCATTTTTATTTTAACGTTTCGATTCGACTTTTACAAAATTCAATTCTGAAAAGTATAGTAAGAGAGGCAACTGCAATTTTTGGCCCCCATCGAACATCATTCTGAATTTTTTATAGAAATTGAAGAAAAGTGAATAGATTACGAATCCACTGGTCTGCCGTGGCAAAAATTGCCGAAACTGATCAAATATCGTGTTGAACTAAAATCCGATTGCCAAATATGTCATAACTTTCCAAAAAGAGAACAAACTTTTTCGTTTGGCAACCCACTGCATTTTGATTTTCAATAAGAAGAAGCGCAAACGATTTCTCATCTCTGACTCGGAAAACTTGTATCTTTTAACTTGTATCTTATCTAATTCTTTAAGAACATTAAAAACATAAAATTACATGTAAAATTTGGATTTATTGACCCATTAAGGCTAAAACGGTTAAGTAAAGAAAATCAAACGAAAATAATTATTAAGCTTATTCAGAATCATATAAAATTACAACTACTTTTAACTGGAATTAGTTTTGAAAGTCGCCAAAAATCGCGCCAACTAACCATTTGGAAACCCTCTAAAGAAACAAACGGTTGGAAATAAACATTTTTGCCGTTCCGTTTCGTAAATTTATTAACTACACAACCATGGGGAAAGAAGAAAAGATAAAGAAATACATGAAACGCAGAAAAATAAGTCTTCTTGAAGCGAATTAAAAGAAGAAAAAAAAAAGCAAACAAGTTAGGGTATAAATTCCACAATTGATTTAGAAACTGGACGAATGCGAATTAGAAAAACCATTAAAAGGGTTTAATACAAATATATGAAGTAGCAATTTGCAAAAAAATCAAAGAATGCGGATTTAGGGATTCTAAGAACCTATTTCATACTTGAATGGTTGCATTCCGAAGTTGGGGTGTGTTCTTTTTTCTTGTTGAAGAGATAAAAAAAACAAATCGGCAATTGTTGGTCATTTAGGTATATTTTTTAGTTTTCCAGTCTAATTTTTCTATTTTTTTAAATTTTTTTTTTTATTTATTTATTCTGTCCAAAATTACCACTTTGATCTAAAAAGTTTTTATCTTCTGGTATGCTGGCGATTTATCCTTGGAATGAAAATACTCTTTTGGGTTTTGTACACAGTATTGACGAATTTAATTTCTGTGTTTAAGGTTAACTTTTTGTGACCAGTAATTACGTTTCGAATTTTTATTTTTTCTCATCTAATTTTTTTTTTCTCTTTTAAATATATTTTTTATATATATTAAATTGTATTTAAGAACAAAAAATTTCCATGGACATACGAAGTCATTACAATAAAAGAAATGGAAGGAAAATTTACACCACATAAAAACCGCCATTAAATTGAAATCGTGTTGTGTTGCCATACGTCGAATTCGAAATTCACTGTGTGATATTTTATAATTGAGCTTATGCATGACGACTTCATAATCAATTCTTCTGAGAAAACAAGCATTGTGATTGGCTAATGAAACGTGAAAATTCGATTTTGATTTAGAAGATGCATTGTGATTGGTCACCAAGCGTGTCCTAAGTGTTGCCATTCTTAACAATAAAAAAAAAAATTGGTGGTTATGCATGACGACGTCACAGTTAATTCCTTTGCTCGAGAAAATATGTTGTCGATCGAAAAAAAAACCCAGAAAATTAAGATTGATTTTTCTCTTTTTCTCTACAGTGGTGCACCACAAAGACAGTTTTAACAAGTTCTTGAAATATCGATATAAAAATAATGAAGACATGGATTTTTCTTTCAATTTTCAATTATTTAGTTTTCAGTATTGTTAGACAAATCAGTCATAGCTCGCCAAAAAATAAACAACTCTTTTATTTGCCGACTTTTACCCAATCGCCAAAAAAATCTTCTTTTTCGAATTTTTTCCAGTTTGACTGTTTAATTACTTATGACGTAATAGCCCTATCAAATTGGCACCGGTTCGCAGTATAAGACCCTGATAGATGTGTGGTAGTGTTCTCGACTTACATACCAACGATGTCGGGTTCGGGTCTTAGGTTATGGAATGATAACTGTAGTTCGGAGTTCACGTTAAGCTGTAGGTTCCGGCTTGATTAGCCGTTATTGTGCATTAAAACAGGTAATTTAGTGTACAAACCAAAAGCAATGGGTGGATGGTAAATCAACGATTCGGATTTAGGTCGGAAATTGAAGAGCGGGGCTGCAAGAAAAGGAAGCCACTTAATGATTTGGCGAACTATGAAAGAGTTGACTAATAGTTGGTAATTCAAAATTAAAATATTTTTTTTTTTTTTTTTTTTTTTTTACATTTCTCATTGAATTTAGCCCAGGAGACATAAGATATTCAATATTCAAAAATATTAGCAGTCGATAGAATATTCCCTATAGATGTTCGATGCGCCATCTGTTGGTGAGCTTGGCAACTATTTTTGAAAATTGATGGGAAAAAAAATTATCTAGTTTTCCGAGTAAAATGCTGCAAACGATATATTTCTATTATTTAATTTTTTTTTTTTTTTTTTTTTTTTTTTTAAATCCATTTTTCAAGCGTGTCAGTCTATTTTTAAACAGTTTATCAGATGTATAACGATTAGAGGGCTTTAACAAAGCTCCGACTACCTTTAAAATAAGTTTTATTTGTGTTGCAACAAGTAGTTGAGTGTATATTTCTCTTTCAGTTTCGTCCTCTTGTTTCTTTCCCTCTGAACTGGTGGGGTCTTGGCTGATACAGACGGACGGACACTCGCCGTCTGCTTTCTCCGAGATCTCCTTGGAGTCGGACGCTATCCCTCCATGGGGCAGATGCCACGCCAGGAGAGGAAACAACGTCATTTTGAAAGACAGGTGAGCCACTGAAAAATTTACTAATTCATTATTAAGTTAATTATTTTTATTACTACGTCATATTGAAAAACAAGTGAGCTACTGTAAAATTTACTAATTCATTATTAAGTTAATTATTTTTATTACTACGTCATATTGAAAAACAAGTGAGCTACTGTAAAATTTACTAATTCATTATTAAGTTAATTGTTTTTATTACTACGTCATATTGAAAAACAAGTGAGCTACTGTAAAATTTACTAATTCATTATTAAGTTAATTATTTTTATTACTACGTCATATTGAAAAACAAGTGAGCTACTGTAAAATTTACTAATTCATTATTAAGTTAATTATTTTTATTACTACGTCATATTGAAAAACAAGTGAGCTACTGTAAAATTTACTAATTCATTATTAAGTTAATTGTTTTTATTACTACGTCATATTGAAAAACAAGTGAGCTACTGTAAAATTTACTAATTCATTATTAAGTTAATTATTTTTATTACTACGTCATATTGAAAAACAAGTGAGCTACTGTAAAATTTACTAATTCATTATTAAGTTAATTATTTTTATTACTACGTCATATTGAAAAACAAGTGAGCTACTGTAAAATTTACTAATTCATTATTAAGTTAATTGTTTTTATTACTACGTCATATTGAAAAACAAGTGAGCTACTGTAAAATTTACTAATTCATTATTAAGTTAATTATTTTTATTACTACGTCATATTGAAAAACAAGTGAGCTACTGTAAAATTTACTAATTCATTATTAAGTTAATTATTTTTATTACTACGTCATATTGAAAAACAAGTGAGCTACTGTAAAATTTACTAATTCATTATTAAGTTAATTGTTTTTATTACTACGTCATATTAAAAAACAAGTGAGCAACTGTAAAATTTACTAATTAAAATTTACTATTAAAAAACGAGGGAACTATTGTAAAATTTACTATTTTATTATTAAGTTAATTATTTTATTATTTTTATTACGTCATATTAAAAGACAAATGAGCTATTAGAAAATTTACTAACATTATTAATTTGATTGTTTTTATTACTACGTCATATTAAAAGACAAGTAAGGCACTGAATAATTTACCAATACATTATTAAGTTAATTATTTTCATTACTACGTCATATTTAAGACAACTGAGCCACTGTAAAATTTACTAATGCATTATTAAGTTAATTATTTTTATTACAAGCTGCATGGCCCGACGTTACCCGGTACCCATTAGTGGATAAGTATTGGACACTTTTTAGGTATTTTAAATAAAGTATTTCATTCTAAAAAGATTATGCAAAATTTTACAAATAAAAAAAATATATACCTATTAATTAGTTTACTAATTAGAATAGTCTTGTAATATCATTCGAGGTGACCTAAAAAAGACTGACATATTTCATAAATTAATTTTTAAAAATGAACAGATAGATAGAAATGTATATTCAGCAGCATTCTACTTGGGCAGCTTGAGTATTTTATTTTAACAATATTAAAAAAATAGTCAACAAGTTCAATAATAGGTGGCGCTGGGCTGGTGATTGTAAGGTTATAATAACTATCTGGAGCATATTATACAAACTACAAAGCCATGTTTTTGAAATAAACGCTATTTTTAGCAACAACGTGGAGCAAATGAATCGCTTACTGCAGTAGCTCAATAATTGCAACATGTCTAGGTTTTAGACAAAAAAAAATATTTCACACCTAGAACAGATATTAAAAAAAAAGAAAAGAGAAAAATAAATAAATAAATAAACTGATGAATACAAAAGACAACTTGTCAACTTAGCAGGTGAGGTTAGTTCGTTTTTTAATTTAAATGGATTTTTTTTTTAATTATCACAAAACTAAACATCCTGCAGTTATGGAGTTTCTGCAATAAGCTATTGAATTGAAACAACATTTTGTTGTTTTTACCGCATTTTCAATGTTTTAAAAATAATTTCTTTTTTAACAGCGCCATCTGTTGGTGAAGTTTGTAACCATTTTTGGAATTTCTGCAATAAGTGATTAAATTGAAAAAACATTTTGGCAGTTTTGGCCGCATTTTCAGTGTTTTTTAAATAATTTCTTATTTAACAGCGCCATCTGTTGGTGAAGTTTGTAACTATTTTTGAAAATTGATGGGTAAAATTCCTTAGTTGCCCCATGTAGAAGTCACCAAACAATACATTTCTATAGCGTTCGTTTTTTAAAATTTATTTTTCAAATATGTAAGTTCTTCTAGGAACAAACTGTATCTTTTCTACCATGCCTATGTACTGCCATATATTTTATTAATAATGAATTATGCTAATTAGAAATAAAGACTAATTGACTGTTTAGTAAAAATTATAAACGATTCCTAAAACGAGATGTGTTGTACTAAAATTGAGAAATTCGAAACGACCAAACATTATGCTATAGATATGTCAACTTGCACGCTTTATCAACACATGGTATCATTAAGTCCTAATGACTGTTTTGTTAATTCACTGTCATTTTTCTTTACAGTACTGGCGGGGAGGACTGCATGCGCTGCTTCCACCTCACTCTCAAAGCACCCAACGTCATCCAGATACACACTGAAGGTAATAACCCTCATTTCATAACTCGGATTTTCTCCCAGTCGAGACGCAAATGCGGGAGTCACTTGAAAAGCCAACATCCCTACTTTGATATTTTTCATCGATATAGATAAACAACTGGATAGACTGCTCCATTGTCAATGCAAAGAGAAAAACGCGCCGGGGATTGCGAAGCTGGTGGGAAGATTAACCAATCACAGTTCACTTTTATAGTTGGATGGAAATGCGAAAAACCTTGTAAAATACTAAAGCATATATTTTTTGGCACATTATTACTAATTAAGGTGTACTATTGACATTTCTGCTGTGTACAACCCAAAATTTTATTTTCAATCCTCGGCAATCCGTATTTTTTATCCCACCAACGGCATCTGGCAACGGCTTCATTTTCCCAGCGTTAAGCAGTCTATCCAGTTGTTTATTTATATCGATGATATTTTTAAACGATTTTTTGGAGCCTTATGTGCCTCGTGTGGTGCTTGCAACAAGGAAATTCCAATGCAACAAACTAAAATATCACTTGATGGATCATAGACAATACTCGCTCCTAGCATGCATATACTGAATCGGGTTTGGTACCCTGTCTCTGGCGCGTAAAGATATTGGCGACTGCTGCACTTTAAATCCATTAATACTTCAATGTCATCGCCTTAGTGTAATGTGGATATAAAGAGCCTCCTCATTTGATATAATGTTACGGCGCAGTATGGTCACCCCTAAAGACTTTAAAAAAAAAAAAAAAAAAAATTATATACGTCCCATCTTTTTTGGATAAATGGTTGGTTGATTTATGACTTCAACGACCTATATTTTTGCACAATTACGGCTAATCTGGCCGACACCTACAACTTAACGTGGATTCCGAACCACAACGAACATCCTTGTCTAACCGACAGGGTTCCCACGGTCACTGAAAGTCATTAAAAGTGCTTAATATTTTTGAACTTGTTTTCAAGGCCTTGAAAGTCCTTGAAAATGCTTAGAGATCCTTAAAAGTCCTTAATTTTTGCGAATATTGTGTGCCCAACTGCAAAAGTTATAAAAATCGGACTTGCTATCCCTGCGCGTGACCACCACTTATCTGCATCGTATTGGAATTCTCTGACATATTTGTATTACGCATCCACCAACTTGTAACTTTTTTGGTAGAATATACTTAATTAAAAATTTATATACAGACATGATGCCTAAAAACAAATTTTCAAAGGTCCTTAAAAACATTAGTTTGGTCCTTGAAAGTTATTGAAAAGTCATTGATTTTCATTCTGTAATTTGAGTGGGAACCCTGAACCGAGGATTCGAACCTGGCATCTTCGGTATGCGTGGCCAGAACGCTAACCCCACAGCCACCAGGTTGGCTTTTGGATATTGGATCTTCTAAAAAAAATTATATTGTGTAATTTTTGTCAGGGTGATAATTTGTTGTGTACGTAAGTTAGATATATATATTTTATAATTAGGATGTGTTTTTCAGGTCTCGGTAAGTGTTACACAAAGGAGGAGGCGGTAAAGGCCACTTGCCCGGATGACAGAGCTGTGCACGAAAGGAAATTCAAGGAAATCATGTTATACAGTAAGTACATGCTTAGGCTTTGATAGTCAACCTGTATCCTGTCCCGTAGACATAACGTTTTAGTATTGGTGACATGATATCTGCGGAGTATTGCTTTAAATCATGCGAAATATTTTTACAAGTATAAAAAAAAAAGTAATAAAAGCTCATTAACAATAGTTAGAGGTAAAATATCTTTTATTACACGGCGTGAATTTAATTAAAATAATATAACCTATAAAAACAAAGTCTTTAATATAAATCCTTTAACTGCATTTTTATAACCAATTTTTATATTTATTATTATAGTCCGAGAGGCGACTGCAATTTTTGGACCTCATCGAACATCATTCTGAATATTTTATAGAAATTGGAGAGAAGTGAGTAGATTAGGAATCCACTGGTCTACCGAGGTAAAAATGGCCGAAACTGATCAAAAATCGACTTGGAGTGAGCTGAACTAAAATCCGATTGCCAAATATGTCATAACTTGCCAAAAAGAGAACAAACTTTTTCGTCTGGCAACCCTGCATTTTGGTTTTCACTGAGAAAAAGCGCAAACGATTTTTGATCTCTGACTTGGAAAATGTGTATCTTTTAAAAGTAAGCCAAATTGGCGACATCAGTTACGTCATCCGTGACGTAATGTTTATTGCCAATTTGGCTCCCTTTTAATCGATGCAAGTAGGGGGACCGTCGCCAGATATCTGAATCGTCTGCAACCTTCTTAATTGATAATTAAAGAATGAGGGTTACCAAATAAAAAAAAAATGCTCATTATTTGGCAAGTTATGGAACATTTGGCAATTGGATTTAGTTCAACTTATTAAAAGTCGATTTTTGATCAGTTTCTGCCATTTTTGCCACGGCAGACCAGTGGATTCGTAATCTACTCACTTTTCTCTAATTTCTCTAAAAAAATCAGAATGATGTTCGATGGGGTCCGAAAATTGCAGTCGCCTCTCAGTCTATTAGCATTGTGCCGATTCTGTTGTCAGCGTGTACTTGGTGTTCGTATATAATTTTAAACATCAAAGACATATATATCAGCAAAATATGCTGCAACCTACGTTTCAAAATCTATTTATTAAAAATGAACGTGAATTTATGCATTCACGTACAAATATCTTTTATTTATTCTGATAAAAACAATTTCGTCTGCAGGACAGTTAATGATTAGTTAACAACAATGATTAGTTGACAACAATGATTAGTTGACAACAATGATTAGTTGACAACAATGATTAGTTAAATGAATATAAAACGATTACAGAAACGTGTGTAAAAAGTGACCTTTTAGTGACAGCCCTCAAAACTTGATGGTACATTTTCATTCTTATTGCTACAATCTATCAGCCAAGTTTCAATCCGATCAGATGATGGCAGGTGGGTTAATTAGGCTTCCGCATATTTTCCCAGCAGCTACAAAGAAAGAAAATCGAAGTTAATATAAAGGTTTTAAGGGGACAACCTTGTTTTCACAAAAAAAAAATAATAAAAATATAAATTTTCTAATTTTTGCATTAAATTTAATAATTACATTGCTGAATTAAATTTATTAATTATATTGGTCAATTAAATTGATTAATTACATTGGTCAATTAAATTGATTAATTAAATTTATTAAATTGATTAATTACATTGTTCAATTAAAATGATTAATTACATTGGTCAATTAAATTGATTAATTAAATTGATTAATAAAATTTATTAATTACATTGGTCAGTTAAACTGATTAATTAAATTTATTAAATTGATTAATAAAGTTAATTACATTGGTCAATTAAATTGATTAATTAAGTTGAATAATTAACTGACCAATGTAATTAATCAATTTAATATTTTAAACCTTCTCCTTATTTTGGCAAATTTTTGTGCTGATCCGATAACTGCAATGGACAATTCCCGCATTTTTAAAATTTTTTTTTTTTTTATTCAATTCTAAATGTTCCGAAAAGGCCATAAACATAAATATTTCTGCTCAATGCGCTTTTTTTTTTTTTTTTTTAAAAATTGGCGATCAAAATTACCTTGTTAGAGGTTGGCGAGAAAACGAGCCATTTCGTTGGCGTTGAACGCGACGTAAAGAGATCTTGGCTTGAAATACAGCAGCGGAAACCAGATTTGCAAGTTTCTCTCAAATCACGCCAACCTGTACGGAATGTGGCAATGGTCTACCAACGCCAACTTTTTTAACGATAAGTATTTGGCACAAACCTCACGATAACCATAGAAACGCAGGGATCTGTTTACGTCACGAATTTTGTTGACTGTTTTGATCGGACTGGTTTTGGCTCGGTTTGGGGGCATTTTCTTTTCTTAATATTTAAATAACTTAATTTTTTTAAAGAACTTTTGTTTATATATTTGGAATTAGAAAGAAATTCTTCATAAATATGTACTAATTTTACTCGTTTTTAAAAAATGCGGGAATCGTCCATTGGAGAAAAACTATATTTTTATAGAGAATTTAGCATTGCTGCAATAGCTCCTTCGATATTTCGAACGCCTTTTTCTCAGTTTTGTGATTTTCGAAATTCCCACCTTACTCAAAATGCTAAAACTTCAGCAAATAAGAATGAAATGACTTGAATTTTTTTTTTGTCATTTTTAATAGTATATATTTGACAAAAATAGGCATGGATTTTAGAATAAAATACAAACTTTTTTTTTTTACAAATTTAAATGCTAAAAAATACCCGTTTCTTACGCTTTTTTTTACATATAGGTACAGTAATTAACGTTTTTCTCGAAAACTATATTACTTATTCTAAATCCGATGCCTAAAAAGTTAGATTATATTGCTAGGAATATTTTAAAAAAAAAAATCAGGAAAAAATATTGAAAAATGAAAAGAAAGACAGAATTTAAAATTTGAGGAATTTTTAATTTTTTTTTTTAATATTTAGAGCACTATGTGAACTTTTTTTTACTCTCAATTACCCATATGTAATACATAGGGGGATGAAAGTACAGGATTAGTCCCAAAAAAAATTTCGATTTTTTTTTTTTTTTTTTTTTTTTTTTTTTTTTTTTTAAAGATTTATTTAAAAATTATCGCAAAAAATACAGCCAAACTGGCCATTTTTACTAAACGAATGATGGAAATATATAAACGAAAATGGCACAAATCCACATCAGTAATATAGTGTAATTGAAAGTTGTGCGATGTTCCACACCCCCAGTTTTAATAAAATTTAGTTTTTACTTAGTAATACTTACAAATATGTAAAAATTATAATTTTAAAGGTTTAAATAACACAAAATTTATTTGAAGGATACCAAGGCCCCTTGAAAACAAAATTTACAAGAAGAAACAACTCGTGTCGCAAGAAAAACCTCAAATATTTTCTATTCTGTTCTTCATTGTAAATTCACGCATCTTGTCGCTCATTTCCAATGACTTAATATCTCGCGACCAATGACAGATATCGAGTATTTTCTATCTTTTTTTTTTTCTTTTCAGGGAAGCAGGATGTGTTTCCTCCGCCCGAACCTGTGTTTTGTCCGATCAGCGGCAAATTCCGATTTACGTACACGGCGAGAAGCGGCGAGTTTCGATGCGACCAGTCGCTCTCGGAGTTGTCCAACTGCCCGCTCGCCAACACTCTCAGCGGCAAGTTCAGGCAGTGCTCGTTCCCCGACATGGGTGAGTGACCATACTTATTAAATAATTAATTAAATTTATTAAATAAATTTATTAATTAAACTTATTCATTAAATTTATTAATTACATTGCTGAATTAAATTTATTAATTACATTGGTCAATTAACTTTATTAATTACATTGATCAATTAAATTGATTAATTACATCGATCAATTAAATTGATTAATTACATTGATCAATTAAATTGATTAATTACATTGATCAATTAAATTGATTAATTACATTGATCAATTAAATTGATTAATTACATTGATCAATTAAATTGATTAATTACATTGATCAATTAAATTGATTAATTACATTGATAAATTAAAATGATTAATTACATTGATAAATTAAAATGATTAATTACATTGATAAATTAAAATGATTAATTACATTGATAAATTAAAATGATTAATTAAATGTATCAATTAAATTTATTAAAATGATTAATTATATTTGTCAATTAAAATGATTAATTAAATGTATTAATAAAATTGATTATTTACATTGGTTAATTAAATTGATTAATTTAATTTATAATTAAATTGATTAATTAAATTGATTAATTAAATTTATAATTAAATTGATTAATAAAATTGATTAATTACATTGGTCAATTAAAACTATTAATTAAACTGATTAATATACAGGGTCTCTGACGTAGAAGTCCAAAAACTTTGAAATAATATAACTGCAAAATAATGAGAGACAGGCCCACCTGATAGCTGTGTGGTTATCGTTCTGGCCTCGCATGCCAAAGGTGCCAGGTTCGAATACCGAATTAACCATGTATGTTCGTTGTGTCTCGGAATTCACGTTAAGAGGAAGTCCTAATAATACCCATTCCCTATACTCGCTATGTTACAAGCTTCTAGTCCAGTGCATGTAGAAACTACTTAGTACAAAACCTTGACATTTGGTGAGTAGGTACGAAAAAAGTCCCTTTAATGAAATCTCATAAATTGCTTTCATTTAATGTCCCATCTACTATAAATGAAAATTAAAATAACGAAAAACTATTTCAGGTGGTGCCACTGTATGTGCACTGACATAGGGATTTCAAATATAAAATAAAATATATTAAAAGTTATTTTCGAGTATTTAATGTATGTCACTTCATTAAGTGATCCTTTTCGTACTTACTCGCCAAATTTCAAGGTTTTATGCCAAATAAGTAGTTTCTAAATGCACTGGGCTAGAAGATTGTAACATAGCGAGTATAGGGAATGATCCTTACCCGGCCCGATTAGCCCTCATTGTATATAAAAAAAAAATGGGTCGTTGAGCGTAGAAACCAACAGTGAGAGACAGAAATAAGAGACAAGTTGTATTTTGGATAGACAGGTATCGAATTTTCTCATTTACATTTAGACGGTTTATGTCAATACATAAAACTGTTGAGTTTGGGATACTAAAAACCCGTCTGTGTACCTTGCTAAACCACTGTATTCTGCTTAAAAGTGACTGTTTGGGCTGTACTATCCAGTCAGGTTATCATAAGATTCTTTTTTTAATTTTTTATGAGGGAAACGATGAATTCATCCCGTCCTGTTGAAATTTTACAACAATTTGTTGCCACATTTCAATTTTTAAACTAATTTTTTAAACTGGTGTGTTTAAAATTCCATACCTGTCTATTCAACGTCTTGCTTGTCCTCTTCTTTCTGTCTCTAGCTGTTAGGCTGTTATGTCATTTCAATGTTTAGGCAGTTCTTCCTGAAAGACCAATTAGATAGCTGTTTACTCTTGAACTCTTGATATCATTATTTATATGTAATCATAATAATAAAAAAAAAAATTGTTTGTAAAAAGTCAACATTCTTAACGACAACTCGAAATCGACAGCTATTTGTGTTTGGGAAAAATGTCGTTAAGTTCATCAATTTTGCGAAATTTTGTTGTAATTTTTTTTTATTATTATTTTTAAAATATCGCAAAAAAAAAGAAAGAAAAAAAAAAAAGAAAAAAAAACGCTAAGCCATTATATTCTTGTAAAATTTTTTTTATTTTAATTTCTATCTTAAGACCTCTGTTATTTCTGGATAGCTCATTGTGTAATGGGTTGCCCTTGGTTACCAAAAGAAGCTAACTTGTTTGGGAGAATTGATAATATAGATCTATAAGATTGTTGACCCTTCTTGGTCTTCAAGTCATTTACACAGCATGTACTAGACAGAAGTAACAGTTAGAGATCAGCGACGAGAAAGTTCCGAGTCTTGTTAGATGACTTTTTTGACATCTGATTATCAGGTGAAAGCATTTCTGTGCGTACACTAATAAAACTTGTCAAACTGCAACCGCGAATTTCGGTAGCTCCAAACTCATTTTTGGACACGTTATCTACCCTCTATTTTGATAAAGTGTGTAGCTGACCCGTTGTTTTATTGTTTGCAGACGTGAACTTCCGTTGCCTTGGCGACTGGGAGGGGAGCAATAACGACCGATTTCTGGCACTTATGGACCTGCGCGGAATGGCGGAAGACAGGCCCAGGTTCAGATGCGGGGTGAGTGGCTTAGTGGTGACCCGGACGTCATTCGTTTATTGTCTTGATTTTTTATGAATTAAGTGTTGTGGTGTGTTTCTTATACGATTTAATAATTTTAAACGTGTGTGTGTAGTTCCCACTTGACATATTTTATTGTGCTAGTAATATAAACCCTTCAGATGCGGTTCAACCTTCTGATTGGTCGAGAAAAATCATCCAATCAGAACTTTGGATGAACGAGTTTACAAGCTAGATTCTTGTACCATCTGCGCGTGTGCAGAAGTGGTAATACAGTCGAACCCCGTTAACGCGAAATCGTTTAACATGAAATTCGGTTAATGCGAACATTTTCGGCTACCCTTTTACGACTTTGCGTTAACTGGGTGTGATTGTAATAAATTGTCTTGGTTAGCAGTGCTTTAAAAGTTTATTTACTTAATTTTATTGGTGGTTATTGTAGTGTCTATTTTCTAGCATTATTATTAGAAGACGTACATAAATTATGTCATACGCATAAAGGGTAGGTTCAACGTGATGAACCATGACATGGAGGGGATTGAGGTAATCGCTTGCGTTGGATGTAACAATTTCGGTTTTGCAGGAAAAATTCAGTACACATTTTTTTTTTCCAGTTTAAAATTAAAAAAATATTTACAAAATTTTATCATAAAAGAATCGCATTAATTAAAGTTAATTTGTGATAAGCTGACTTTAATCTATTTTAGTTGGTTTCAAGTCTACAAAAATTACGCATTTTTAAAAAAAAAAAATAAATTATAAACAACAGCAGGTAAAAAGTTAAACAATAACAAAATAGGGGGAAATTTATTATTTTAGAAAAGGGAGAGGGGGGGGGGCAGCAATGGGGCATAATACTCGAACGTGAATGAGTGTGAAATGGAGAGATGGGGGGGGGGGGTAAAAAGTCAAAATTTCGCATGACGTAATTTATTTATATTCCCTTATTGGACAGGAATTTTATAAATATATTACAAAATATTCCTACCTTATAAAAAGTTTAATATTTCGTATTAAATTACAAAATATGGCAGATTTAATTTAGTGAGTGACAGGAACGGAAAATAAATTTAGAGGGGGGGGGGGGTAAAAAGTCATTGCTTGACTTCATTTATTTATATCCCCTTATTAGACAGGAATTTGGGAAATATTATTTGGCAAACCTAGATTTTAGCATTATTTTAAGTACAATTCTGTGTTCATATGTAATCACAGACTAAGTGTTGTTATTTTGCAGATGTACCGCGTGGACCCTCTAACTGGACGCGTCTTCGTGTCATTATCCGCAGACTCCACGTGCCACAACCATCTGAGGTCGGCCACGGACGGTTACGAGTCTCTCATACTTACGCCATGTAAGTCTACCAAGTGTTTGCTAATTAAGTGATTCAAGTCTCCAAAATCAGCTAAAGGTCTTTAAAGTTATCGATAAATCACCTTTTAAACTCTTTCGAAGGACGTTATCCAATTTTTTTTTTTTTTTAAATTTCCATTAACTTAGAGGTTGCGTGTTCGAGTCCCGTGTTAGGCATATGTGTTTGTAAATGTATGTTGGCTTGTCTAATGACGAATGTTTCGGCGTATTATAGCCCTCGTGTTGCTGACGGCGCCAGATAATCTGAAAACAACCAACCAATCTATTAGCTTAAGTATATTTTTTTAAATGGATATTTAAGAAACAAGTTTAGGATCGGTTCTAATCACTTGAGAGGGTGTTTGAGGTTTCTATTTGTGAAACAGGCGCATCAAAAATATTCGGCATTCAAATAGCGAAATGACTGCGAAAGTGCTGTAAGAATCAACCATTCAATTCAATTCTTCAAACTTGTCACAAAAAGACAATCATTCAACCAAATTTGTCGCCAGATAAGACAATTTCACCACATCAACCATCGTGATCACACATTTTTTCCCTAAACCTCAGACTTCGAGTTAAATTAATTACCTTCGATTAATTAACAGTCATGATCAAACTTTTCACAGCTGAAATATTGACAAACTCATTAAGTTCTTATACAAATCACAGTATATTGAAATAGTTTTCACTATCTCAACATTGTCGTCAAGTCAGTTGTCTTGTGTAACCAAAGCCACATTTCGATTTAAATTACATGCCTTCGATGCATGATCGTACTTTTCACATTTGAAACATAAAGTTCTTATACAAATCACGGTTATTATAATTTTAATTTCTATATCTACTCGCCAAATAGGTTGCCAAATCTCACATTTCGAATTAAAATGCAAGCCTTCGATGCATGATTATAGTTTCCACTACTAAAGCATTTACAAACTCGTTAATTTTTTATACAAATCACAGTATATTATAATAACAACTATCTCAACACTATCGACATATCAGTCATCTCGATCGCTGAGTGTGTCACCAAACGCCACATTTCGATTTAACCCACTGACGGTCACGCACGTATATATACGTCCTTTGATCCCCAGTTTTTCCAGCAATACACAACAATTTTAAATTTACAAATAAAATTTAAAATCAAATATTTTTATTAGGATGATAGCTTATAACCTATCTAAAACGAAATAAATAGAAAATAATTTTTAAAAAAATTATGTATCTGAATTAGAAATATAATTTAAAATTATTGCAGGAAAAACAACTGTAGAATTTCGGCCCATTCCCATGACCATCAGTGGGTTAAATTACATGCCTTCGATGCATGATCATACTTTTCACATTTGAAACATCAAGTTCTTACAATACAAATCACAGTACATCATAATTTTAAATTCTAAGTCAACTCGCAAAACCTCATATTTCGAATCAAACTACATTCCTTCGATGCATGATTATAGTTTCCACAACTGAAGCATTAACAAACTCGTTAAGTTCTTCTGATCATAAATTATCCTCTATATTAATAACAATTGTTTTCTGTGTGTTAATTCCAGTCCCTGAGAAGAGTCCCCCCGGTCCAGTGCTACAAGCACACTGTCGCTTCCCTGACTGGGTGCAGGGGAGCTGGGAGGAGACTCAGGTGGTCCGGAATGTACTCCTTTACAGGGACCACCCCTCGCTGCAGAGGATATCGCTCACTTGCTTGAGAAGGGAGGCCCAAGAAGAGGATAAGTTCATCGTGTTTTCCTCCACTCACTGGTAGGTTATTATTGTTGTAAATACAGGGTGTTTCAGAAAGGAAATGGTGAGAGGCAGAAAGAGGACTGCTATACTAAACTCCTCCTTAACTTAATATCACATAGACGGTAGATCTTCACCGTGCTCATAGGAAATTCATCCATTTTGGCGGCGTGAAGGCACGCTGGGAAGCTCAGTCCAGCAACCCTGTAGTGAAGAAAAGGCTATACGGTTTGGCGAGCATTATGCTTTCACGCCGCCAAAATGGATGAATTTCCTAGGAGCACGGTGAAGATCTACCGTCTAAGTGATGTTAAGTTAAGGTGGAGTATTAATTAGTATAAATTAAGTTAAGGTGGAGTGTTAATTAGTATAGTTTAAGTACCTCATTCTTAATTTTTTTTTTTATAGAATGTAGAGAAAGTTAGTAAATTGTGAATACACTGGTCTGTCAGAGGAAAAATGGCCGAAACTATTCAAAAATTGACTTTGTATGAGTTAAACCGAGTCCGATTGCCAAGCATGTCATAACTTGCCAAACAATGAGCATTTTTTTAGTTTGCTAACCGTTTCTCTTTAATTTTCAATTAAGGAGACTTGGTACCCCTTGTTTTCACAAAAAATAATAAAAATATCATTTTTTTCTTTTTTGCGTGTTTATAACCTTTAAAACCATCTCCTTATTTTGGCAAGTTTTTGAGCTGATGCGATGCCTGCAATTGTAGAAAAACTGTATTTTTATGGAGAATATTTAGCATTGCTGCAATAGCACCTTCGATGTTTCGAACGCACTTTTCTCAGTTCGCGATTTTTGAAATTCTCACCTTACTCCAAATGCTAAAACTTCAGCAAATATGAATGAAATGACTTGAAATTTTTTTTGTGTCATTTTTAATATGTAATTGACAAAAATAGGCATAGATTTTTGAAAATAATATTTTTTTTTTTTTTTTTTTTTTACAAATTTAAATGTTGAAAAATACCCGTATTTTACGCAATTTTTACTTATAGGTACAGTAATTAACGTTTTTCTCTAAAACTATTTTACTTATTCTAAATTCGATGCCTAAAAAGTTAAGAGTATATTACTAGGAACATTAAAAAAAAATAAAAAAAAATCAGGAAAATATATTGAAAAAGATAGAATTTGAAATTTGACAAATTTTTTTAAAAATTTAAAATTTTGAAAATTTAGAGCACTCTGTGAACTTTTTTTTAAAATAAACTTTAGTTTTTACTTAGTAATACTTCCAAATATGTAAACATTATAATTTTAAAAGCTCAAATAAAAAAAAAGTTAAAGTCCCTTTAAGAAGACTTCAGACGATTAATCTTTCCTAGAACCAAAATCTTCCATTTTTTTAAAGTCAGCCAAGTTGGCAATACATATTACGTCATCAGTGACGAAATATTTATCGGTTTTATTTAGTTCACTTTTAAACGATGCAAGTAGTTTTCGGGTTAAACATGTACCACTAGACACAGAGGCTAAATGTTTACACGTTTAAATGAGCACAAATGCATCGCCAAGTTTAAACATTTATGATTTCTTATAGGATTATTATAGCAACCCTATAATGGTTTTAGTCCGAGAGGCGACTGCAATTTTTGGACCTCATCGAACATCATTCTGAATTTTTTATAGAAATGGAGAAAAGTGAGTAGATTATGAATCCACTGGTCTGCCGTGGTAAAAATGGCCGAAACTGGTCCAAAATCGACATGGAATGAGTTGAACTAAAATCCGATTGCCAAATATGTCATAACTTGCCAAAAAGATAACAACCTTTTTCGTCTGGCAACCCACTGTATTTTGATTTTCAATGAAAAAAAAAAACGCAAACGATTTCTGATCTCTGGCTCGGTAAAACTGGTAGCTTTTAAAAGTAAGCCAAATTGGCGACATCAGTTACGTCATCAGTGACGTAATGTTTATTGCTAACTTGGCTCCCTTTTAATAGATGCAAGTAGATCGTCGCCAGATAACTGAATCGTCTGCAACCTTCTTAATTGAAAATTAAAAAGTGAGGGTTACCAAATAAAAAAAATGCTCATTATTTGGCAAATGGATTTAGTTCAACTTATTAAAAATCGATTTTTGAACAGTTTCGGCCATTTTTGCCACGGCAGACCAGTGGATTCGTAAACTACTCACTTTTCTCCAATTTTGTATAAAAATTCAAAATGATGTTCGATGGGGTCCAAAAATTGCAGTCGCCTCTCAGTCTATTTGTTATAACTATTATGCATGCTTTGAAGTTTGTTGGTTTGGATGAGTTATCGCTGCAGTTTGGCGGTTTTCATCTGGTACCCGTCTAACGGAATAGTACCGATTCCTTTACTGGATAATGCAACCCAAACGGTCACGAAAGACACACAGACGAGTTTTCAATACCCCATATTCATCAGTTTTGTTTATTGACGAATACATCCAATTGAAAATGGGCTTCATTGATAAACCATGTGTTGTTGTCACCATATTGAATTCCATCCATTAATTTTCCGAACAGGTGTATTTAAAAGTTAAGGATACAGCTTATTTTATATTTGAAAACTTTTCGTCAATGCATTTGCAGTGGCTCCATCTACTTTTGCCTTTTGTTATTTTAATTTTCATTTATAATAGATAAACATTAAATGAAAACAATTTATGTCATTTCATTAAATGATCTTTTTCGTACCCACTCACCAAATTTCAAGGTCGTTATAGAAAGTAGTTTCTAAATGCACTGGGCTAGAAGATTGTAACATAGCTGGTATAGGGAATGAGCTTTACTATACTAAACTCCAACTTAACTTGACATCACTAGACGATAGATCTTCACCGTGCTCATAGGCAATTAATCCATTTTAGCGGAGCGAAGACATAATTCTCGCCAAACCTTATAGCCTTTTGTTCTCTACAGGGTTGTGGTTTGGCGAACATTATGCTTTCACGCCGCCAAAACGGATTAAATACCTATGAGCACTGTGACGATCTACCGTCTAAGTGATGTCGAGTTAAGTTGGAGTTTAGTATAGGAATTCCTCTTAATTGTTGTTTCAAACAGCGCAGCAATTATCCTGCAATTTTTTTTTTCTAATTGAATCTTTTTCCCCACAGCGGCGAGGAATCTTATAACTGCGTGTGGCTGAAGCGAAGAAGTCAGAACGTGATGGAATTTCAGATAGGTAAGCACATTTTTCAAAATCCAGTTTCGCTCACTCTCTCTTCATTTTCTTTTTTGGTTGGTTGTTTTCAGATTATCTGGCGCCGTCACGCAACACGAGGGGCTATAATGCGCCGAAACATTCGTCATTAGACAAGTCAACATACATTTACAAACACCCATGCCTTACACGGGACTCGTACTCGCGGTCTAGTGGCTAGCACGCTAACCACTATACCGTTTGGTCGGCCATTTTCTTTTCTGAAGTTGAAGCATGTTTCGGAACATTTACGAATCCGGCATGACATTTGGCAAGTTGAATGCTTCGGCGGTCCGGTAACTCCATACAAGCCCACGTTAAATCCAACAACTTTAGGGACGTTCGTTTAATAAACCGATTCTTAAATCATTGGGAAACTTTCACAATATTTGGATACTTTTAAATCGAGATTTTTATTATTTTTTGAAAATTAAAATAATTATGACTTTCTAAAAATGTTTTTAAAAAAATTGTTACAATTTTAGACTGATTATTTAAGGGGGGGGGGGGGTCGGAAGGCTCTAGTTCATGTTAAGGCGTCTCCTCACTTTAGGCACCTCGAAAATAGGCTATTTTCGCGATTTTTTTTCGAGGATTTTTGCAAACAATTATGGGATAAAATGGATCCTATATAATAAACACATCTTTCAAGTACAAGAAAATTTTATTTTTTTGAACAATTATTATAATAAAACAGTAGCATCGAAAAACCCGTGTAGAAATGTAATGTTCGTGGCTTGTTGATGAAATTTCGGAAACTATCCGGCCGATTGTCATGAAATTCGAATGACATATTCTTCATAGTTATGGCTATAGCGCATATTATCAGATTTTTGATATTCGCTAAAATAACAAAACGGCGCACGTTTTCGAAAAAGTAAAAAAAAAAAACGCGTTTTTTTGCAGTTTTTTGTAAAAAAAAAAAATGCTTCAAATCAAAATTTCAAAAATCTGATGATATGCGCTATAGCCATAACTATGAAGAATATGTCATTCAAATTTCATGACAATCGGCCGGATAGTTTCCGAAATTTCATCAACAAGCCACGAACATTACATTTCTACACGGGTTTTTCGATGCTACTGTTTTATTATAATTGTTCAAAAAAATAATTTTTTTTTTCTTGTACTTGAAAGATGTGTTTATTATATAGGATCCATTTTATCCCATAATTGTTTGCAAAAATCCTCGAAAAAAAATCACGAAAATTGCCTATTTTCGAGGTGACTAAAGTGAGAAGACGCCTTAAAAAGGCCTTTTTTTTATGTACCTTTTTCTCAGAAACTACCCATAGCATTGGTTTAAAGTTTTGTACAGCCAATATTAAAACACTTTTAAATAGCCTGACATATGCTTTTGTAAAAATAAAATTTCGTTTGGGATTTATAATGTTTTGAAATTTTTTTATAAAATTTTCCTAAAAAAACATGGTTAGGAATTTAAAAAAAAAAAAAAATCTAATCAAAATTTCAGTAAAAGTATTTGTTCGTTCGTGTAAAAATACAATATGTACCAGGAAAAAAAAAAAATTCAGAGCAAAATATTAAGTAGATCCCGAGAACAAGGTACATTTGTATTAAAAAACAGCATTTTCAGAAAACGGCGTTTAAAGTACAAAGAAAACTTTTTTTTATTTTTCAATTATGTTATTTTTTTAAAAAAATATTTAAAAAATACTTCGGATGTGTATGTTACCAACCAAGTTAAACCATTTTGTAGATAACATTTCAAATATTGCGATGCGCTAAAAACCTCAAAATGAATTCCCGAGAAATTTTTTTTGCCTTTCTACCGCCCTAGCAACAAATTATGCGCGGTAAACTACATTTCAAAATGTATTTATTAAAAATGAACGTGAACTTATGCATTCACGTCAAAATATATTTTATTTATTCTGAGTAAGGCAATTTTGGCTACAGGAAAAAGTTTCAACAATGATTGGTTAAAATTTAACTTACAGCGTTACAGAGTCAGTCAGTGATCAGGGTAAATCGTATAGTAAATCTATTTTAATCTTTGGCTTGGTAGCTTAGAAGCTTTTCCGATTACTAGATCGTCCATTCATTTTTTTTTTTTTTTTTTTTTTTTTTTTTGAGAATATACTTGGATTTTAATACTTTAATTTTAATTGCAGGTTCTCAGCCCAGCCATTTATATTCAGACACTCTGTGCCACGACATGCAGTTCAGCGACGACCTATGGACGACACAAGGGCGTAAGTGCATTCTGTCTATTCCAATAATAGCTCCCTCTGCGTTGTCTAACATTGTCTGTTGGCGTGGTAACAATACTAACCCCATTTCGCACAGATATTCCTGAATAAAAACATCTACATTCACTGTATTCTTAACTTTTTGGATGCCAATTTATTGCATGCGTTACCCCTATTCTAGATGGGCAGGTCTTGTTGCTATAGCGACTGCCGCCATCCAGACTATTTGGCAAGAGCTATGTTGATTAGTTGATATACTTACTGGCTTGGGTATACAACTTGACAAGGATAGCTGAAATTTAGACCCGTATCTGAACAAGCTCAACAAACGTTCTGATTGACTATGACAACCAAGACGTACTTAAAAAAAAAAAAGAGTAGACATGACAGCCATCGTGACAGGTGGTGTAGCGTTGATTGTCAGATTACGTTTAGTGATTTTTCCGCGATTACTTCCATTCGAGACGTAAATGCGATGTTTTATTTCATTGTAAATCCCCCCCCCCCTTCCCCCCTCTCCCGTAAAATGTATTTCCCTGATATTCTACAGTTCGACTATACTTAGACTCAGCATACCTCTAGTGTTGCTCTTGCGGCTATAATGTCTAAATAAATCAATAATCACAACCAAGTCAAACAATTATTGAGCTTAACCGAGCTTGTAACAAATATGTAGTTGAAAGAAAGACCAAAAAATCATTTAAGGAGTTTCAGTTTGGTTGATATAATCAATCAACAGCACGAGATGGAAATGTGTGAACTACTAATAGTGAGTACACATATGCATTAAACACGCGATAACTGGGATGTGCCACTATACCGACTTATTTCCCAATCCAGGCGTGAAGGGCGGCTCGCCGTCGGCGTCTGGTTGCCCCATCACTGGCGACTATACTGGAGTCCTTCCTGAGAACCCGGGGCTGTGTGCCAAAGTGGCCTCCGACTGTAACAACCCGGATGTGATGTTCTACACAGTGGCCGACTGCCACAACAACACGCAAGTCTTTGAGGGTGAGTAGTAGACCTTATAGTTTTCCTGTGACGTATGATTCGGTAACTGTTGCCACTTTAAAGTCCTAAAAAATGGTATAGTTAATTACAGTTGACGACCCACGGAACACTTAGCGTTAATTCTTCAGAATATAATGTAATAAATTAATTTCGATTCTTTGTTTGACGTACAAAACTTTTTGGGAATTCAAAAAAATAATTCTTTATATTAATTTAGATTTTGTTTATGGCAGGAAAAATCTTTTTTAATACTAAGGGTGCGGAACATCGCACAACTTTCAATTACACTGTATTACTGATGTGGATTTGTGTTCAGTTTGGCGATATTTTTTGCGATAATTGTAATATGGGACTTTTTATTTAAAAAAAAAAAAAAAAACTTTGCCATAATGGAAATTTTGGCGATATACTTTTCGATAATTCTTATATTATCCTTTCTTATAAGTGAAACTGAGAAGAGGAGAAAAAACGATCCTTCATAAGGTATGTTCAAGTAAACAGATTTCTGTGTTAAAGGCATTCGTTTTTCAACTTTTCACGCCTTTAAAGCATTTTTAAGGGAATTTCGGAGGTGGGGATGTTTAGAACACCTTAATAGGCATTAGCACAGCGATTTTTTTATCAAAATCGTTAGAACCGTTTTATAGCAATCATTGAAAAACATAATTTCTTCAATGGCAGCTACCTCATGCGCTTGCGCGATTTTGACGAAAACCTTAATGGTAGGTCCTTTGGCCATCACCAACCTGCTCACCCAATTTGAACATCGTAGGTCAATTTGTTCTGGAGTTATGCTGACCACGGACACACAGGCACATATTTTTTCGATGTCAATTTTTTTAGATCAGGATGTTCCAAAACGTGGAGAAATGGGGGGGGGGGGGGGGGAAAACGATTTTTTTTTTATTGAATCTTATACTTTACCTATACTACTATTAATCCTGTACTACTATAACCCTATATATTACATATGGGTAATTGAAAGTAAAAAAGGAAAAGCGCATTGAGCTGAAATGTTTCTGTTTATGGCCTTTTCGAAACATTTATTATTGAATAAAAAAGTAATTAAAAAAAAAAATGCCGGAAACGTCCATTTGCTTATTAGTAGTGTGGACAGATGGTGTGCTTCTTGTATCTGATGATTGTGTGTATTGATGATTTGTATTGATGATTTTCAGAGCGTGAGTACCGATGCTTGGGCAGTTGGGAGGACGAAAGAACAGGAGTGACCTTCACTTACACCCAAAGGAGGGAAATGGACGGATTCCAGTGCTTCGTGAGTACTGTTAAATAATGTACTTCATTAGCAAAATACACTATCTACCAATAAGTAATTGGACACCTGTGACAAAAGCGATAAACACAATTTATTCAAATTCAATTGGTGGTTGAGCCTCCACCTAAGGCAATTACAGTACTTACACTCCGGGGAATGCTTTCCGCAAGTGTTTGGATGATGGACAGTGGTATTTTCTTCCACTCGGCTTGGAGTGGACATGTGCGTTCTTTCACCGATTCTGGACGGTTGCTGCATTACTTAATTCGTCGATCCTATTCGTCCCAGAGGTGTTCCATAGAGTTCACTTCTGGACTTTGAGCAGTCCAGTCCAGTCGGTTCAGCCCGCTGTCATCGTACTAATCCATGGTGGACTTCGCAACATGACAAGTGGCGTTGTCATCTTGGAAGTAACAGTGATCCAACCCGTAAAATTGCCACAGCGTAGGGAGCACATAGTTATCTGGGTTAGTGGAGTAGTAGTCAGTGTTGAGCCTACCATGAATTGGGATCAAGGGTGACGTAGACCAGGACTGCAGACATTCTCAATTGCATGAGTGTCTAAATACTTATTGGTAGATAGTGTATTAAAGGTTAAACAACCTATCCCGTTAACCAAACCAAGAAAACCTATCCTCACCTCACTGAATCATCGATGTAGATAAACAACTGGATAGACTGCTCAAATAGCAATGGTAAGCACAAAAACGCTCCGGTACACACTGATAGGGTATTTGCATCGAAAAGTTGGCTAAAATTATTTTTGCGCCAGAATAGTGTTCAAATACGGTAATACTTTAATTTATTGAATAAAATAGAGAATTTAGATGAAAAATAAAAAATATTTATAAAAAATGTACGTTTTTTTTTTTTATAACACGAATATCATTATCATTGGATAATGTTAATGGGTAATTTTATGCTCAACCATTCTGTACTTGACTTATCATTCATTTATGATTTATCGTTAGATATGTTCCATGTTAAAAAAAATATATAATTGCATTTTCAAAATGTGCATTGGATTCATTATTAATCCCATAATTATTTGGTATTTTAATATTGCAAGTTTTACACCAAATAGCTTATCTTGGCTCTTCATCTGATGACTTTTTCGAAGATTTTCCACATTTTGGGAACCCTATTGGAAAGAAAGGATCTGAAGACGATTTTAACACCATTTTGGATTTGGCGATACAGCCAAGTGACGTCATTTTCAATTTGGTTTATTTTTTTGAAAAGTCGCCAAGCGATCTCGCACAGTAAATCTTAACCGGTTGCTCATTATTTGGCAAGTTATGACGTACTTGGCAATCCGATTTAGTTCAACTTATTTCAAAGTCGATTTTCGAATAGTTTCGGTCATTTTTACCCCGGCAGACCAGTGTGGATTCATGATCTACTAATATTTATTTATATTCTGTAAAACAAAATTCAGAATGAGGTGCCTACACTTGCAGTCCCTCCCCTCAGACTAAATATAATCCACAAAGCCTGGAAATCCAACCCAAAAATAAAACACTTTTTTTTAAAAAAAAAAACTTTTTGAAATTGTAATTAGGTAAACGTATTGTTTGCTTACGTAGTAACCGTAATGTGGTTTTTGACTGTTCCTGTCGTTTTACAGTCCGGCAAAGTGATGAGCGGCGGACGGGAAGCGTACATCAAAGAAGCGGGTGTGAGCAGCTGCATACGCGGTGAAGACCCCATACTCTACGGCATGAAAATCACCAGACACGGTCAGTATACTTCGTGGTTCTCCCTTGATGCAAAGCCGACCAAACGGTATAGTGGTTAGCGTGCTGGCTTCTAGACCGCGAGGTTGCGGGTTCCGAGTCCCGTGTAGGCATGGGTGTTTGTAAGTGTATGTTGGTTTGTTAAATGACGAAATGTTTCGGCGCATTATAGCCCTCGTGTTGCTGACGGCGCCAGATAATCTGAATACAACCAACCAACCAACCAACCAACCAACCAACCAACCAGCCAACCCTTTATGCAAATTCGATAAATGATGTACCAATTTAAAGGCTAAGAACTTCGCTTATAACGAATAACTTAGTTACACAATTGTGTTAGTTGTTGGAAAAACAAAGTTCATTTTTTTTTTGTATTCTATGATAGAGGACTCTATGTAGAGGATATTTGAGTAGTCTACAGAGTCCCTCTCATTCAATATATAAATAGCGTCTACATAGGGTCCCTTTGTATAGAGTACCAAAATATCATCTACAGGGTCCCTTTGTATAATACACTAAAATACCTCTACATAGAGGCCCCTCTCATGGAGTAGAAAAATATCCTCTACATAGAGTCCTCTCGCATAGGCGACTCTGTAGAGGATATTTTGGTACTCTTTACTAAGTGACTCTATGTTGACGCTATTTTGATGTTCAATGAGAGGGAGTCTGTAAAGCATATTTTGGTACTCTATGTAGAGATATTTCAGTACTTTACGCCAAGGCACTCTGTAAAGGATATTTTGGTACTCTACTAAAGGACTCTACGTAAAAGATATTTTTCGACTCTATGAGAGGGTACTCCGTGTAGAGGTATTTTAGTACATTATACAAAGGGACTCTGTAGATGATATTTTGGTACTCTATTACAAAGGAACCCTATGTAAACTCTATTTTGATATTCATTGAGAGGGGGGACTCTATAGAATATATTTTAGAACTTAAAACAAAAGTTCTCTATGCTGAGTGTACTCTATATGAGGGGACTCTATAGAGTACAATTTGATACTCTATACTAAGTGACTATGTTTATTATTTTGGTATTTAATGAGACGGGACTCTATGTAGAGATATTTTAATACTCTCTACTAGGGGAGTCTGTAGAGTATATTTTGGTACCTTATACTAAAGGACTCTACGTAGACGCTATTTTGGTAATAAATTTTAGGGAACTCTGTATAGGATATTTTGGTACTCTACGAGAAGGGACTATGTAGAGATATTTTAATTCTTTATACAAAGGGACTCTATGTAGGGGATATTTTAGTACTCTATACTAGAGGATTCTGTAGAGGATATATTAGAATTAGAATAACAATAGAGAACTCTGGAGAACTTCCAAAATATTAATTTGGCTAAACACTATTCATGTATTATATGGCAATTGTTATTACGTATTATATTTTATTATTATTACGTATTATTATTATTATTCAAACCATCGGAGGATTTCAAAATTTCAACTTGTGATTTAATTTGACGTCTTTATTATATTTTCAGCTACATGTCCCGATCTCGGTCTCTCCCCCCACGGTCCAAGATATCCGACAGTGGCGCCACCAGACGACGATCTCCAGTATTTGACCCCTGTCCCCGACAACGACCCCTATTGGCGACCGGACGAAAACGGCGTCTCCGCCAAGAACAGAAAGTCGCCAACTCGTAAGTAGTCACGCCACTAATGCTGAATTTCCTCTTTTTTGAATGAAGAATTATCCATCGTGATGTAGACAGCTTTTAACTTAATGATCCCACCGATTGCCCTTTGTTACTAATAGACACTAGTTTTGGGGGTATGTATTAAATTAAATTTATGATAGTTTTACTATAGGGCTCCGTCCCCTGCTCGCTAACGCTTGCTACTAAAGCAAGTTACGCTACTAAAAAGCAAATTCAAAATCCTTACTTTTTAGTACAAAGAGAATTCACATCAAATGTATTTTTAAATTCTTTATATTAACTTCGATTTTATGTTTTGTGGTTGGCTGTGTTTGTCGATGACGGGCAAATCTGCGGAGGCCTAACTAACCTCCTTGCCGTCATCCAATCGGGCTGAAACTTGGCAGATAGATTCGATGTCGATGACAATGCTTTCTATAAAAAATTTTGAGTTGTAACTATCACTAAAATGTCGCTTTTAAAGAATAATAATAAACCAATTTGCCGTCATCCAATCACGCTAAAATAGCTTTGAACCGATCCTTGTTGAAACTCTTTCCTGTTGCAAATTTTTTTTATAATAAATAAATAATAAAATTGTTTTAATCGGGTTAAATAACGGATGTTTGGATGCGGGTGCATAAGTTTGATATTAATTTTTAATAAATAAATTGTGAATCGTAGTTTGCCGCACATTTTGCTCATAGAAATATGTTTGAAATTTAAAATTAGATGCAAACACCAAGCACACGCTGACTACAGAATCGGCGTTGTGTTAATGAGTATAAAAATTGGCAATTCATATAAAGGATTTATATTAAGAACTTTGTTTTTATGGGTTATATTATGTATATATATTTTATTTTATGAAAAAGTCCTTCCCGCAATATATTTTTTTCTGAATGGCTCTGACATTTATACGAACTCTTCCGAACCGACTTTTGTATGATTAAATTTTAACTATGAAAAGTAGGTTAACATCGACTTACTAAAAAAAAAAAAAAAGCACACCTCGATTTGGAAAGTTTCTGAGCCGGTACATCCGATCATTCATAGACTGTGAGGCGACTGCAAGTTTATATCGAACATCATTCTTAATTTTTCTATAGAATGTAAAAAAAAATGTCAATAAATCATGAATCCACTGGTCTGCGGGTACAAAAATGGCCGAAACTATTAAAAAATGGTCTTTGAATGAGTTGAGCTAAATCCGATTGCCACATGTGTCATAACTTGCCAAACAATGAACATCCTTGTCTGGTAACCCACCACTCCTCCATTTTCAAAAGTCATCTAAGTGGACAATAAATATTACGTCATCAGTGACGTAATATTTCCCCCTAGACAATAAATATCGTCTGCATCCGTCTTCCGAATTGAAAATTAAAGGGTTAGCAATAAAAAAGAATATTCATTATTTGGCAAGTTGTGGCATATGTTAATCGGATTTTGTTCATCGCTTCATCGCATTCAAATTCGATTTTTTAATAGTTTCGGCCACTTCTGCCTCGGCAGACCAATAAATTCATGATCTACTAATATTTCTGTATTCTATGAAAAAAAAAAAATTCAGAATGATGTATCTCATTCAGATGTGGTTCCTAAAGTTGCAGTCTATTTTCTTCGGATTGTGCCATTTAGTCATAAGCAAAATCAAGCCGACTAGTTTTCAGATAGAACGTTGCATGTATACCAAGACAAATTTTCATCCTCATATGCATTTTTCCTTCTTTCAGGATCCACGAAAGAGGAAGAAGACTACGTCAACAGCGCCCCCTGTCTCCACAACCTCCCTCAGACGATGGCACTCCTTTTGATAATCGTCTGCATTTTATGTCGACGCACCCTTTGAGCATTCGATTTCGAGACCGGAGCGTATTCGTTCGAGTGTTTTAATGTCCTCTGTTGACTCATCCCTATCCTCCAAAGATTTGTAGTCATCCTAAAGATGTCATCCGTGACACGTGATCATCATTGACTCAAAGTCCTTTTCTACTAACACTTGTGATCATCCAAGACCTAATGACTTTTCACTCAAAGATTTATGGTCATTCCTAAGGACTTGGAGTTCAAAAACTTGTAGTCAATCGTGACTTGTGGCCATCCTAAGGACTTGTAGTCCATCATCACCATCCAGCCTTGTGGTCATCCAAAAACTTGTAGTCAGTCGTGACTTGTGACCATTCTAAGGACTTGTAGTCCATCATCACCATCCAGGCTTGTGGTCATCCAAAAACTTGTAGTCAGTCGTGACTTGTGACCATTCTAAGGACTTGTAGTCCATCATCACCATCTATGCTTGTGGTCATCCATGAACCAAAGACTTGTAATCATTCTTGATCCAAATGCTTGTGGTCATCAGTGACCCGAACACTTGTGCTAATTTTGAAGACTTGTCATTCAGTCAGCCAGGCTTTTGTGGCAGAAACTTGTAGTCATCTATGACTCAAACATTCGCAGTCATTTTACATCATGGATTTGGGGTATTCCATGACACGATGACTGTGGTTATCGATAACTACCTTTTGGCTATCCGAAGATCTGTTGTCATTGACAGTCCAGACTTGTGATCGTCGTCAATGACTCAAATTTACGCGGGTTGCAATAAAAAAAAAATATAGACTCAAACTTCCTACCTTTATCTAAATGTTGACCTTGTAAAATAAAAGGTAGCCGTAATGTTTGAGGTGTGATAATTAGTGTGCTTAGAAGATGTCATGTTTTCATCCAATTTGTACTCTTGAGAAGAATATCTTGCCATCCAAACATTTATTGGAAGGAGAACCTAGGTTCTCCATTTTGGAGAACAACTACCCAAAATCAGCCAATTGGGTACACCCGAAGAATTTACCGATTAAGAGAGATCCAATTTCTGCTGAATTGGCTCCACGTCAAATCTTCAATTGTAAAGAGAACGCCATTAAGATCCAACACTTAAAAAGATTCCGAAGATTCTAACCACGTCAATCAAATCGGAAATCTCCGTTCTATAACATACTAAAAACACTGCAACAGAATTCGTAGAGTTGTGATGGTAAGCTGCCAAGCATTTACGTAAACGTACTTACGCGGTGTATTGTGGGATACTAGCTATCAAAAATTGGGTTTAAGCTCGCTTCCTCTCTTGGCATGGGAATGTCCTCTCTGTACTAATGTTTATTCTTTCATGGTACTAAGAAGAAGGCCTAGTAAGGATCATTCCCTATACTCGCTATGTTACAATCTTCTATACTAAACTCCAACTTAACTTGACATCAATAGACGATAGATCTTCACCGTGCTCATAGGCAATTAATCCATTTTAGAGGAGTGCAGACGTAATTCTCGCCAAACCTTATAGCCTTTTGTTCTCTACAGGGTTGTGGTTTGGCGAGCAATATGCTTTCACTCTGCCAAAATGGATAAATTGCCTATGAGCACTGTGACGATCTACCGTCTAGTGATGCTAAGTTGAAGTTTAGTATAGCCCAGTGCATTTAAAAACAACTCTCTATAGAACTTTAAAATTTGGTGAGTAGGTACGAAAATGATCACTTAATAAAATGACATAAATTAAAAACTCGAAAATAGAGTATAATACATTTTATTTTATATTTGATATCCTAACGTCAACGACCATGCAGTGAGTCACACCTGCAAAAATCTTTTGATTTTTTTTTTTTAAATTTTCATTCATAAAATAAAGTATATTATACGGCTATTTTCGAGTTTTTAATTTATGTCATTTTATTAAGTGATCATATTTGTGCCTATACCCACCAAATGTCAAAGTAGTTTCTAAATGCACTTGGCTAGAAGATTGTAACATAACGGATATAGGGAATTATCCTTATTAGTCCGAGAAGCGACTGCAATTTTTGGACCCCATCGAACATCATTCTGAATTTTTAATAGAAATTAGAGACAAGTTAGTAGATTACGAATCCACTGGTCTGCCGTGGCAAAAATGGCCGAAACTGATCAATAATCGACTTGGAATGATTTGAACTAAAATCCGATTGCCAAATATGCCATAACTTGCCAAAAAGAGAACAAACTTTTTCGTCTGGAAACCCACTACATTTTGATTTTCAATGGGAAAAACAGCAAACGATTTCTGTTCTCTGGTTCGGAAAACTTGTATCTTTTAAAAGTAAGCCAAATTGGCGACATCAGTTTCGTCATAAGTGACGTAATATTTTTTGCCAACTGGGCTCCCTTTTAATAGATGCAAGTAGACTGTCGCCAGATATCCGAATCGTCTGCAACCTTCTTAATTGAAAATTAAAGAGTGAGGGTTACCAAATAAAAAAAAATGCTCATTATTTGATGATCAGGCGGATCGCCATCATTGGGAGTTATTCTTCACTTCTTCTCGCCGATTTGGGGGGCTCCTGCTCAAATGTAGGCTTATCTTCTCTCGAAGTCATAATCGGGCCATGTCTATAAAAAAAAATGACTCCTGGGGTGATTCCAAAGGGAAATTGGCGTTCTAAAAGGTTGCAATATGAAAATTGTAGATGTCGTACATTGGTTGCTTTGAGGCAGAGTAGGTCTAACACAACTAACAGTTTAGTAAAGATTTCTTTTACTAAACCATATAAAAGCAAGTTTCTGCGTATATACGTATTGTCAACGAATTTTTCGAAACCTGGTCTGGAACCTCGATCTACAGAAACCGCCGTCTACCAAGTGGCAAATGAACCGATCAAAGAATTTTAGTTCCTAAAGTGTAAATAGTGTTTTTTTTTTTTTCGTCATGCGTTGTGTTTATAATATGTACTGATTTCGAGCTTTTTTTTTTTTTTTTTTCACTGTTGGGTGAGATTTAGTCTGTTAGATTATTGCTTGTGTGCTTTTAATGTGAATAAATGCATTTTCAATTTAACCTGTGTCTGTGATCTGTACTGACAAATATTTTTGTAATTATAACATTGATAATACACAACATCAATAAAACAAAACATCGACTGAACAGTGCAAAGGTATTTAAGTATTATTCCCTAGGCGTAATTGTATTGGGGGCTCCAAACTCTCCCCCCCCCCCACCAAACCGGTCCCAATTTTAAAAATAATTTAAGGGGATTTTATTCTCTTCAAACTAGCTTTTTTTTTTAATTAAAAAAAACAACTTTAAAATCATGATTTTTGCATGTTTAGAATTTTTACTTGAGAATATACTAAATTTTATTAAGAAAAAAATAATGCTCTAAATTAAAAAAGTTAATTCAGTAAATTTCATCTTTTTCATTTTTTAAATCCTTTATATAAATTTCGATTTTGTGTGTGTTAGTTAGAGGTCGGAAATATCGATCAAAATAAATATCGATACTATATCATTGCATAGAAAAAAATATCGATGCATCGATACATGATTTTTTTTATTTGGTTTCCAATTTTACCAGAAACAAAGTTTTTCGGGGCAAATTTCTATTTTTCATGATTGCTTTTTTGATCTATTACAAAAAAAAAAAAAAAAAAAAAGATAATTATTAAAAAGAAACTAAAAAAAAAAAAATTTAGATAATTTTCAATAGCTTTTAAGTGTATGGAAAAATATTGAATATTATTGACATTTTAACTGTCTCCCAGCCAAGTTCAAACTTTAGTTTTGATGATTTTGAAAAGGGAATAAACAAAATCGAAAAAACACATGGAATAACAAAACGATCATAAAAAAAAAAAATTAAATATCGATATATCGGTGACTTTTATCGATATTTTTTTTTTAGAAATATCGATAAAAATATCGTCGTATCGATATATCGCCGACCTCTAGTGTTAGTGGGTGACAATGGCGGACAAATCTGTGGGGGCCTAGTTACCCCCTTACCATCATCCAATCGAGCTGAAATAGCATTTAACCGATCATCGAAGAAACTCTTTCCTGTTGCCAAAACTGTTTTAATCGGAATAAATAAAAGATATTTGCATGTAAGTGCATACATTGGCATTCATTTTTAATTTATTTACCGCATATTTTGCTGATATAGATATTTTTAATATTTAAAATTAAATGCCAACAGCAAACACACGTTGACAACCGAAACACAGAAACGGCGCTTTGTTAATGAATACAAAAATTAGCAATGCAGATAAAGGATTTATATTAAAAACTTTTTATGGGTTTTATTAATCAATATTTTTTTACTGATTTTTTTTTTTAATTTTTTTTTTTTTTTTTAAATGTTCTTATGAATACATATTCTAAAGTTTTAGGCATCAGATTTTAAATAAGCAAAGTTGCTATGGAGAAAAACTATACCAATAGGTAAAAAAAAACGAGAAAAAAAAGGATAATTTTTAATATTTAAATTTCTAAAAAAATATATATATTTTATTCCAAAATCCACGTTTAATTTTTTTAAATAGATCTTCCTAAAAACATAATTTTTATATATTTATCAGGTCAGCTCAAAAACTTGACCGAAGAAAGAGAAGGATTCAAAGTTTATAAACATGTAGCAAATAGAAAATTAATATTTATATAGTTTTTTGTCGAAACAAAAGATACCGAATCTTAGATTTATAAATCTTTAAGGTTGGTTGTATTCAGATTATCTGGCGCCGTCAGCAACACGAGGGCTATAATGCGCCGAAACATTCGTCATTAGACAAGCCAACATACATTTACAAACACTCATGCCTAACACGGGACTCGAACAATAAATCTTTAAGAGGAACTTCTATCGAGTATCATTCCCTATGCTCGCTATGTTACAATCTTCTAGCCCAGTGCATTTAGAAACTACTTTCTATAAAACATTGAAATTCGGTGAGTAGGTACGAAAAAGATCACTTCGTGAAATGACATCAATAAAGAATTTTAAAATAGCATCCAATATGTTTTATTTTATATCCACCTAATCCGAGAGGCGAATGCAATTTTTTACCCCATCGAACATCTTCCGGAATTTCTTGTAGAGATTGGGGAAAAGTGAGTAGATTAGAAATCCACTGGTCTGCCTTGGCAAAAATGGCCGAAACTGATCAAAAATCGACTTGGAATGAGTTGAACTAAAATCCGATTGCCAAATATGTCATAACTTGCCAAAAAGAGAACAAACTTTTTCGTCTGGCAACCCACTACATTTTGATTTTCAATGAGAAAAAGCGCAAACGATTTCCGATCTCTGGCTTGGAAAATTTGTATCTTTTAAGAGTAAGCCAAATTGGCGACATCAGGTACGTCATCCGTGACGTAATGTTTATTGCCAACTTGGCTCCCTTTTAATAGAAGCAAGTATACCGTTTTCAGATATCTGAATCGTCTGTAACCTTCTTAATTGATAATTAAAGAGTGAGGTTTACCAAATAAATAAAAAAAAAAATGCTCATTATTTGGCAAGTTATGGCTCATTTGGCAATTGGATTTAGTTCAACTTATTAAAAGCCGATTTTTGACCAGTTTCGGCCATTTTTGACACGGCAGACCACTGGATTCGTAATATACTCACTTTTCTCTAATTTCTATAAAAAATATCATAATGATGTTCGATGGGGTCCAAAAATTGCAGTCGCCTCTCAGTCTAATACGTCAATGCATATACAGAAGCTCCACCTGTTTTTTTTTTGTTTTTTTTGTTTTGTTAATTTTCATTTAAAATAGATAGACATTAAATGAAAACAATTTATGTCATTTCATTAAGGGATCTTTTTCGTACCTACTCACCAAATGCCGTGGCGGTTATATAAAGTAGTTTCTAAACGCACTGAGCTAGAAGATTGTAACATAGCGAGTATAGAGAATGAGTCATACTAAGTAATTCCTCTTAATTGTTGTTGCAAACTGCGTATCAAATATCCTGCCTTTTATGTATTATTTTTGTTTCTACTGAAGTTAGAAGTATGTTATATTTTGTTTAAAAAAAAAGCTAACTATCAATTGTTCAACCTTCAACTTTGATTTTCTCTACACGCGATATTCAAAACTTTAATACACTTCTACTATACTAAACTCCAACTTAACTTGACATCACTAGACGATAGATCTTCACCGTGCTCATAGGTAATTAATCCATTTTAGCTGAGTGAAGACATAATTCTCGCCAAACCTTTATTGTCTTTTTGTTCTCTAAAGGGTTGCGGTTTGGCGAACATTATGCTTTCATGCAGCCAATATGTATAAATTGCCTATGAGCACTGTGACGATCTACCGTCTAGTGATGTCAAGTTAAGTTGAAGTTTAGTATAGTAAAGATATACCATTGGGCAATTCTCTGCTGTTAATCACGAGACATTTTGGCTCTTTTTTTTTCTACTAATAAACATATTAGAATTATAAAATTATTATGAATCTAGCAATTATATTTTTATTTTATACAGCTCTAGTTGGTGGCATAGTTATATTGAAAAATAATTAATTTAACTAGGTCAAATTAACATTTATATCCACAGAAGCACGGATCGGTCGGGTTGGTTGTTTTCAGATAATCTGACGCCGTCAGCAACACGAGGGCAATAATGCGCCGAAACATTCGTCATTAGACAAGCCAACATACATTTACAAACACCCATGCCTAACACGGGACTCGGAACCCGCAACCCCGCGGCCTAGAAACTAGCACGCTAATCATTACACCGCGGATGTGACAGGATGGATGCGTACGTACGGATGTGTCCCTTGCGTCGGTGGCTTATAAATGTATTTTATGACCTAGTTAAACAAATTATTTTTTTAATAATTTTTGTTACATGAAAGAGTTTTTCTAGTGGTCGGTTCAATACTATTTCAGTGCGATTGGATGACGGCGAGCGGGTTATTTAGGCCTCCGTAGATTAGCCCACCATCGACAAACTCGCACACAAAATCGAAGTTAATATAAAGGATTTGAACATTACATTCCTACACAAAACTTGCAAGCTGCCTGAAGTGTGGGGTTTTAGAGTACAAAAATCTATTCTCTAAAAAATACCGTCTCTAAAAAAAAATCCTTCTCTCTAACATACCTTCAGATTAAGAATGAGGATTTTGATGAGAAAAAATTGTTTCGCTTTTAATTGCTCACAGAGCAAGTGATTTGTGTACCTTGTAATTATAACGAAAGGGGAGGGGGGGGGGGGAATAGCTAGAAGTTAAGTCAAGGCCGTACTGGACTGGCCACAGCCTGGCCTTGGTCAGGGCATAGGTTAAAGGCTGCTATGAAGGTTGGCGAAAATTTTAATTTTTGAGCGCATGTTGTGAAATTTTCAATGTTGCTATTTGTCTAAAACGTTGCGTTTTTTTTCGATTCTGAATGAAAACTTAATTTACTGAACTTAATTTTTCGAGGTAAAAATTTGCCTCATTTTGAAATTTAACGATTACTAGAAAAGTAACTGTTATTAGTTTACTTAGAGAAAAAAAAAAAAAAAAAAAAAAACCTTGCAATATTTTGCTGTCAAAATTACTAAAATTATATATACTACATCTTAGCTATTAATATGCGTTACTGATAAATTTTCTCGATTACTTTTTTGGCAAGTTTTGACGTATTTGACAATCGGATTTAGTTCAACTCAGTCAAAGTGAATATTTTACCAGTTTCGGCCATTTTTTTCGCGGCAGACCAGTGAATTCGTAATTTACTAACATTTCTTCACATTCTATAAAAAAAATTCATAATTCAAATGATGAAAAATTCACAATTCACAATGTTCGCTGGGGTACTTGCAGTTGCCTATCAGTCTATAAGTGAACAGGTAAAGCGTGCTCTCAATTAGTGAAGCGCATAACTTAGAACATGATGACTCATTTCATACAAATGCATAATAAACATTTTTAAAAATGAATAAATGAACAAGTTACAAATTATTTCAACAAAATTATTTCGTTCGTATACCAATAGCTGAGAGGCGACTGAAAGTTTAGATACCCTATCGAACATCATTCTGAATTTTTTACTTAATGTACAGAAAAATGTGAGTGGACCATGTCGGTCTACCGAGGCAAAAATGTCTGAAATTTTTCAAAAATGGACTTCGAATGAGTTGAACTAAATCCGATTGCCACATATGTCATAATTTTGCAGAATAGTTAAATTTTCTTTGTTTACGTGGCGACCCACTGCTCTCTTTAATTTTCACTGAGGAAAAGTGCAGACGATATTTATTCTTTAAGCGAAATAGACTGAGAGGCGACTGCAATTTTTGGACCCCATCGAACATCATTTTGAATTTTTTATAGAAATTGGAGAAAAGTGAGTAGATTACGAATCCACTAGTCTGCCGTGGTAAAAATGGCCGAAACTGGTCAAAAATCGACTTTTAATAAGTTGAACTAAATCCAATTGCCAAATGCGCCATAACTTGCCAAATAATGAGCATTTTTTTTTTATTTGGTAACCCTCACTCTTTAATTTTCAATTAAGAAGGTTGCAGACGATTCGGATGTGTGGCTATGGCTTACTTGCATCTTTCACAAATGAACCAATTTGGCAATAAACATTACGTCACTAATGTAGCCAATTTGGCTTACTTTTAAAAGATACCAACTTTTCGACCCAGAGATCAGAAATCGTTTGCATTTTTTCTCGTTGAAAATCAAAATGCAGTGGGTTGCCAGACGAAAAAGTTTGCTCTCCTTTTGGCAAGTTATGACATATTTGGCAATCGGATTTTAGTTCAACTCATTCCAAGTCGATTTTTAATCAGTTTCGACCATTTTTGCCACGGCATACTAGTGGATTCGTAATCTACTAACTTTTCTCTAATTTCTATAAAAAATTCAGAATGATGTTCGATGGGGTCCAAAAATTGCAGTCGCCTCTCGGATTATTAGCCAAGTTAGAGATAAATATTACGTCCCTGATGACTTAATATTTGAAGAATAATGAATATTTCAAGAAGGCATGGTGAAAAGCCGGCGAAATACAATTAATTAAGTAACGTACGAAAATACATTCGGAAATTGTGGGAAATTCTTCAACAGCCTATCTACTAATGCCGCATGTGGTTGGTATCAGTCATTCAATGACTTCATTCATTGGTCTTTGCGAGGCACGTTTGAACATGAATGCGCATGCGTAACTGACGATTTTGAAGGGGATGATCGGAATATTGGATTCCGTTGGAAAATAAACGAATTTTTTTGCATTTTTGCAGAAAAGGACGTTATTTTCAAAGAAAAAAGGCAGGGAGGTAGAGCAGGTAGGTAGGTAGGTATATATATATATATATATATATATATATATATATATATATATATATATATATATATATATACACACATTAATGCTGGTTAGTTTCTTTGAATAAGAATACGTTAAAGTAAAAAAAAAAAATATTTAGAATTCTTCGCTTTAAAGGCACTTTATTTTAAGTCGGCTGAACTATGTTCTTAAACACAGAGCTTTGGGGCATCAATACGAAAAAGAAACGTCGAGTCAACATTCTAAGACAGTGACGAAACACCTCCATCATCAAGACAACCTTTGAAGTTCCGAAAAGGAGAAGACTTATAATAGAACGTTTTTCAACACACAGGCACCTGCATTCTAAAAAAGAATAAATAAACAAACACAAGAGAAAAACTCTCTTTTGGAACTTCACTTCTTTAATTACAAGGTGGTCGAGCGAAGGGGGGGGGGGGGACAGCGAAAATCGTCTGCGCCGCTCACCCCGGGAGCGAAATGAATACCTTCGAACGCCCCTGCTCCTTTCTGAAAAGATGACGCAGAGAATCCGGACTCCACCCTGAAAATCGTCTGCATTCCTTTGTTTCACTTCACTTCGCCCTGAATGAAGGTCAAAGTTGAAGTGATTTTTTTTTTTCTGCTGGGTGCGGACGATATATAAAAGGATGAATGAGTGTCGTCTGCCTATTTTTTTTATGGAACCCACTCGAATAAATTCCAACTCTTTTGTTCTATTTTTTTTTTCGTTCGACCATCTGTTGCTAAAAAGGGTGATCTCGGGGGTGGTGGGGGTGCGAAAAAATCGTTTGGCGATCCGGGGAGGTCGGGCTCGAGTGGAAAGGGTGCAAACGATGTTTTATAAGACACAGATGATTTTTTGGGGAAGTTTGAGGGAGCGTGGGAAAATCGTCTGACAAAAATGGGATTGTCCGACAGATTGACCTCGGACACCGAAAGCAAACGATTTTTTTTTTTGTGGTAGGAGGAGTATTTCATACGGAAAAAAAAGTGCCCCTTTTTACTGTGAAACTTGATTAATCACTCAATTATTTATCACTAGATGCGTGGTCCGTCGTTGCATATGACTCAACAGCACTAAATTTGTAAATCGACAGAAGAATTGGTCTGTGTTAAAAATAGTGAAATTTTATCTTGCATTTCAAAATTTACTAGGGTATATTTTCTATTCGTACGTAACCTCTACATAGAGTCCTATCCCATAGAGTACTCTCTACATATAGTTTCCACGTATGGAGTACTACTAATATAGAGTCCCCTTTCTTAGGGTAACCTCTACCTAGAGTTCCTTCTCATAGAGTAATTCTCTATAACAGAGTTCCCTCTCATGGAGTACCATCTCCATAGAGTCCCTCTTCATAGGGTTCCCAACCTCCACACAGAGTCTTCTTCCATACAATACTCTCTACATAGAGTTCCCTCCCATAGAGTAACTTCCACATAGAGTCTTCTTCCATACAATACTCTCTACATAGAGTTTCCTCCCATAAAGTAATCTTCACCTAGAGTCTTCTTCCGTACAATACTCTCTACATAGAGTTCCCTCCCATAGAGTACTCTCCGTAATAGAGTTTATTTTAATGGAGTATCATCTACATAGAGTCTTTTCCCATAGACTACTATCTGCATAAAGTTTCCCCTCATGGAGTACTACATACGTAGAGGCATTTGTCATAGAATAATCTCTTCATAGAGTCCTCTCTCAAAAAGTACCCTTTAAATAGAGTCCCTTGTCATATAGCTCCAAAATGAAAATAATTAACTTCGACATCTAATTAAATAACACGATGTGCAATTATTAATAAGCTATTAGTTGGAAGCTGAGCTGTTTGCCTTTCAATTGGTACACATTATTTATCAACTTTAGTTTTGTACCAAAGAAGAATAAGTGAGGAGACACACACACACACACACACACACACACACACACACACACACACACACACACACACACACACACACACACACACACACACACACACACACACACACACACACACACACACACACACACACCGTTCAGAATTCATACACTACAAGATACCCTAGTACAAAACTAAGAACGAATCGAAGGAATAATTCTGCGGATTTTGTGTTCAGAAAGAAGCAGCATTAGGTCTATGGGGCAAAGGAAAAACTGACAACCAAGCTTAAAACAACAACAACAAAAAATAAACTTGAATATTTAGCCTGACACAACTCTCCATTAAGCCCTCATAAAAAAAAAAAAAAAAATCTTCAAAAAAACATACAAAAAAATCGTTTGCACCACCCCTAGAGGCAGTTCCGGGTCGGCACGATGAAGCAAGAAAGCGCCCGTTGCCAATTATCGTTCGGAATTCTTCTTCTGGGAGTGGTCCCCATCTTTAATATTATCGTCTGCGTGTGAGAAATCACTTATCCGGGTCTGGCTACTGCTCTTGTACTATCGTTTGCTTGTTTTGGAAGTGACAATTTCTGATATTTTACGCACTCGTGATTTGTGTGTTTGTTTCAGCAGGGGGGAGAAGGGGGGGGGGGAGGGGGAGTGCGTAAAAACCCACAGTGAAAGCTTTAAAATGGAAAGGTCTATTTTAATGATTTATTTATTGGTTTTTACCCTCCCAAAACATGTCATATTAATTCCTTATATACTGAGTGAAGACTGTAAGTTTAGATACCTTATCGAACAGCATTCAGAATTTTTTTTATAGAACGTAAAGAAATTATAGTAACTCACGAATCCACTGATCTACCTGGGCAAAAATGACCGAAACTATGTAAAAATCGACTCTGAATGAGTTGATTTAAATTTGATCGCCAAATATGTCATAACTTGCCAAAAAATGAACATTTTTTTTTTTTGTCTGGTAACCCACTACTCTTTAACTTTCAATTAAAAAGGTTGCAGACGATTTGTCTTTCCTCGTGAAAGAGATTTTTCATCTTTTAAAAGTCAGCAGAGTTGGCAATAAATATTACGTCATCAGTGACGTAATACTTATTGCCAGCTTGGCTCACTTCTAAAAGACGGAAGTTATTTTTCGCCAGGGGTCGTCTACACTCTCCCTCATTGAAAATTAAAGAGCAAGTGGCTTACCACATTAAAAAGAATGCTCATTATTTGGCAAGTCATGACATATTTGACAGTCCGATTCAGTTGAACTTATTCAAAGTCCATATTTTGAATAGTTTCGACCAGTTTTGCCTCGGCAGACCAGTGGATTCATGATCAACTAACATTTCTCTATATTTTGTTTAAAAAATTCACAATGATATCAAATGGGGTACCCAGTGCTAAAAGTGTGGGTAAACGAGGAGTGACGCGTACTCTCCCCCCCCCCCCCCCTTGTCCCACTTTTCAAGCCATGCGTCTCCCGACTTCTAAAATCATTGAAATCCATACCCCCACGTTTAACAACACTCAATCCAACTAAAAACTACTAAATAAAAATAACATTAACCTTTAAATGTAGCGACACTGAGAAAAAGTGATTTACAGTTTTCAAATGTAAACCCCCCCCCCCCCCTATTTATGGTATACATATCAAACTATTATAAAAATGTATTACACTACTTTGTATAAAGATATAATAATTTGTTAACAAATACTGTTACACTTGGTCAACTTTTAATTATGGAGGAACTTTCTTTAATGTTAAATTTCTATTCTTTTTTCATATGAAGAAAAGACTTTAAATTTTTTTTTTTTTTTAGAGTTCTCTATTTATTTAATTTCATAAAAGTGGTCACATTTAAAAGCACTATTTAAATCTAAATAAAGAGATATGTTTATAATGTTGAGTTATTACTTCACTTAAAATCTGTTGCTTCCAAGTAAGAAAAACTAAGCTACAGTATCTATAATAATAAAACAAGCTGAGTGTTTGTCTGTGGATCTATAGAAACCTACTTAAAATTGGAGTAGAGCTCGGAAATTTTCAACACAAGAAGTTTTTGGCCTTCTAATTTTATGTATGTCAAACAGAATGTTAGTATTTTAATTAGTTCTTTTTTAATTAATATTTTAATTCATTTATTTTTTACAAAGTGACTTCAAATAGAGATACAACTCTGAAATTTTCAACATAAGTAGTTTTAGCCTTCTAATAGGACTTTTGAAAAACAGAATGTTAAAATTTTAATTAGTTATTTTTTAATTAATTTTCTTAATTAATTAACATTTTTTTTTTACAAAACGACTTCTAATAGGGTTAGAGTTCTGAAATTTTCAACATAAGTAATTTTGACCTTCTTATTGAACTATTGAAAAACAGAATTTTAAATTTGTTAGTTTTTTTTTAATTAATTTTTTTAATTAATTAATAAATATTTTACAAAATGGTTTTTAATAGGACTACAGCTCTGAAATTTTCAACATAAGTAGCTGTGGCCTCCTAATTGGACTATTGTAAAACAGAATTTTAAATTTTTATTTAGTTCTTTTTTAATTAATAAATATTTTACAGAACGATTTCTAAATTAATTTTTTTAATTAATTAAGAAATATTTTACAAAACGATTTCTTCTTCGGCTACAGTTCTGAAATTTTCAACACAAGTAGTTTTGGCATTCTAATTGGACTATTGACAAAAAGAATGTTAAAATTTTAATTTGATTTTTGATTAATTTTTTTAATTAATATTTCTCAAAAAGCGACTTCTAATAGGCCTAGAGCTCAGAAAGTTTCAACATAAGTAGTTTTGGCCTCTTTATTTTGCTTTCTACAAACACGCGTTAAAATAATCTTAAAAGTGTGTTGTATTATTGTATTAGCGGGGATATTTTTTTTTTATCTCAACAGGGGAGAGGCTTCTAATATTAAGGCTTTAAGTAGCAATTATAGATTTTAGTGAGTGAAGCGAGCTTATGCTGACGCAACAATGAACCTTTTAGCGAGAGAAGCGAGCCTATTCTTGCATAGTAATGAACCTTTCAATGAGTGAAGTAAGCCTGTACTTATGTGTCAATGAACTTTTCAGCAAAATGAAGTGAGCTAAAGCGAACTGTATTGCATTGTCCTTTGCGGTGATTTAGCAGTTGTGTGTCAAGTTTAACTGCTGTTTGTGCTCTATTGAGGTGAAAAGAGCTGTATTGTGTCTACTAGAACGAGAAGTTCTGGAGCTGTAAGAGAACTTTGAAGAGTTATTTTGGAATAAATTTCTGCAAGTTTTGATCTGCTTTGGCTTCAAATCTTTCGAACCCGTCCAACGCAACAATATATTCATTAACACAGCGCCGATCACAAAAACATTTCTATCAGCAAAATGTGCGGCAAACTACGTTTTTTATTAAAAATGAACGTGAATTTATGCTCTCACATCCAAAAAGCATTTATTTATTCTGATTAAAGTATCTTTGTTTGTTTGTTCAAAAAAAATTTGGCAACAGGAAAGAGTTTTAACAATGATCTTTTCAATGCTATTTTAAGGCGATTAGATGACGGCAAGTTGGTTTATTAGTATTCAGTAAAAACAACCTTTTAGTTGCAGTAACAGCCCCACAATTTGATAGAATGCATTGTCATCGACATCGAATCAATCTGCCGAGTTTCAGCCCAATAGGATGACGGCAAGGATATTAATTAGGCCTCCTCAGATTCCGCTCCCATCGACAAACAAACAAACAAACAAACAAACAAACAAACAAAAGCGAAGTTAATATAAAGGATTTAGAAGTAAGGGAATTGCACTTCTGTTATCGAAATTTATTCAACTTAAATATATTTATACTGATCTTAACCTTTTACATTATCTAAAATTCTGATGATAAACAAAATATGATCTATTCATTTTCACTTACACCCAGGGCTGTTAAACATTACAAACTTTTAATTACACTATAATGCGTACTAAAATGGTATAACCGTTTACGTAGCATGCTTTCATCAATTTACAAGAAAAAAGAAAAATAATCGCCAATTTAAAAAAATTTGATTATAGTTTTGCAGGAAATTATTTTTTTCGCCAGATTGACAAGCTTGATGCCATTTTTGGTAAAGCAGTCAGTTTCTAGTTTTGGCTGAGGAAATTTAACCTTAAACAGAAATACATAGACCCGCAGATAAAACTAGTCTGTGTTAAGTTTATCAATGAAGCTATGTTTAAAATTATATTATTTTCAGCTGACTATAACTGAATATATGGAATTTTATTGGATATGAGAGCATCTTTTTCGATAATAATATCAGCTCACCGGACCATTTCATCATTGCATTAAGGGGGTCCAGTACCGAAATTTCTTCAAAAATCCCAAATTTTTTTTATGATTTAAAAAAATAGTTCATACATTCCTGAAGAGAATGATGTTTTTATTTTATTCCTCCGGTGATTAGAACACCACAAAATTACCTGTGATTTAAACATCACTAATGGGCGTAACACCTTGAAGCATCTGCTTAAAGTGCGTTTTTCGAGCACTAGTGTTTTTCACAGATGTTGCATATTCAAATCGATATATCTCCAGAACCATTAACAATTGGCTATTCAAATTTTTGGAGCATTTAATTTATATAGTTTTAAATATTTTGTCTTCGCAGAATTTTATTTTTTTTAATTCTGTTTTAAAGTATAATTTTTAGCGTAAAAGATAACATAAAAAAAAAAGCAAAAATTTCGATATTTTAACTTTGAGAATTTTTTTAATTTTTTTTAATTCACCTATCAAAATTCTGTGAAGACAAAATTTTCTTTATATAATTACTAGCTGAATACCCGTGCTGCGCTACGAAATTTTACCATTAGCATTTTAGCGATCAAAAGACATTCATGTATTCTACACTTCAGACGTTTGCTCCCTTTTCGATCCCGACAAATTGATTTATCAAAATAGGAACTTTCCTTTGTTGACATTTTAAACGAAATTTATAATTGTGAATAGTAAACTGGAATAGTTTATTGTGTTTATGTTTGCTCTTAGTTCTAAATTTCAAAGTAGTAGCTGTATTGGAATTAAGTTAATTAGACATTAAGTTAATCCTCGTATAGTTTCAATGTTGCGTCGTTTTTTCATCCCTTAAAAATTCGTTAATCGATATTGGAATGACTTATTTTTTTAACATTTGCAAAAAAATATCAGAAAAATGACTACATTGGAAGAGGAACATTCGGATATCCCTCGTTTGGAACATTTAACCCCTTTTCGACCCCTTAAAGTTGGTTAATCGAGAACAGAATAGCTTACTTTTTCTATGTTTAATCTTTTTTGACATTTGTACCAAATTTCCGAGTTGTGACCATATGGGAAGTGGTACATTCGAATATTCCTCGTTTGGAACGTTTAACCCCTTTTCCACCCCTTGATCCACCGGAGATCGGAATAGTTTACTTTTTCTGCGTTTGTCTTTATTGATATTCACACCAGTTTTCAGAATTGTGAAAATATGAGAAGTAGGACATTCGAATATATCGCTCGTTTGGAACGTTTAACCCCTTTTTGACCTCTTAAAGTGGGTTAATCGAGATCGGAATAGTTTACTTTTTCTATTTTTACCATTGTTGATATTTGTGCCGATTTTCAGAGTTGTGACTATGTGGGAAGTAGGATTTTCGAATGTCCCCCGTTTGGAACGTTTAACCCCTTTTCGACCCCTTAAAGTGTGTTAATCGAGATCGGAATAGTTTACTTTTTCTATTTTTACCATTGTTGATATTTGTGCCGATTTTCAGAGTTGTGACTATGTGGGAAGTAGGATTTTCGAATGTCCCCCGTTTGGAACATTTGACCCCTTTTCGACCCCTTAAAGTGTGTTAATCGAGATCGGAATAGTTTACTTTTTCTATTTTTACCATTGTTGATATTTGTGCCGATTTTCAGAGTTGTGACTATGTGGGAAGTAGGATTTTCGAATGTCCCCCGTTTGGAACGTTTGACCCCTTTTCGACCCCTTAAAGTGTGTTAATCGAGATCGGAATAGTTTACTTTTTCTATTTTTACCATTGTTGATATTTGTGCCGATTTTCAGAGTTGTGACTATGTGGGAAGTAAGATTTTCGAATGTCCCCCGTTTGGAACATTTGACCCCTTTTCGACCCCTGAAAGTGTGTTAATTGAGATCGGAATAGTTTACTTTTTCTATTTTTACCATTGTTGATATTTGTGCCGATTTTCAGAGTTGTGACTATGTGGGAAGTAAGATTTTCGAATGTCCCCCGTTTGGAACATTTGACCCCTTTTCGACCCCTTAAAGTGTGTTAATCGAGATCGGAATAGTTTACTTTTTCTATTTTTACCATTGTTGATATTTGTGCCGATTTTCAGAGTTGTGACTATGTGGGAAGTAGGATTTTCGAATGTCCCCCGTTTGGAACGTTTGACCCCTTTTCGACCCCTGAAAGTGTGTTAATCGAGATCGGAATAGTTTACTTTTTCTATTTTTACCATTGTTGATATTTGTGCCGATTTTCAGAGTTGTGACTATGTGGGAAGTAGGATTTTCGAATGTCCCCCGTTTGGAACATTTGACCCCTTTTCGACCCCTGAAAGTGTGTTAATTGAGATTGGAATAGTTTACTTTTTCTATTTTTACCATTGTTGATATTTGTGCCGATTTTCAGAGTTGTGACTATGTGGGAAGTAAGATTTTCGAATGTCCCCCGTTTGGAACATTTGACCCCTTTTCGACCCCTTAAAGTGGGTTAATCGAGATCGGAATAGTTTACTTTTTCTATTTTTACCATTGTTGATATTTGTGCCGATTTTCAGAGTTGTGACTATGTGGGAAGTGGGAGAATTAGTGATGAGTGAGTCAGTGAGTGAGGGCTTTGCCTTATATATAGAGAGATGTATTTCAGAAAGCTTACATTTTGAAAAAAAATTTATTTTTTCTTGACTTATATCAAAATACGCAAACATCAATTATTATGGATTTTTCTTGGTTTTTAAATAACAAAACACAATATTTAAAAAAACATTTTCTCACAGATATATAAATAGTATCTCACACATAAAATAAATTTTTGACATAAAAATGTACATAAATAAAGTTTTTTTTTATTTTCGGTACCGGACCCCCTTAAAAAGTTATATTAAGGCAATATCACCAGGAACGAAATAGTTAGATCAAAAACGATAAATACTTTTTTTTTTTGCAATTAACGAAAAACCTATGTTTTTCAATGAAAGGTACTTCTGTACATGCGCGATTTTTAAACTAGGGGTGTGGAACATCGCACAACTTTCAATTACACTATATTGTGATGTAGATTTGTGTAATTTGTAATTTTTATATTTTCCTCAGTTGCTTAGAAAAAATTGCCAGTTTGGCGATATTTTTTGTAATAATTCTTAAATAGGTCTTTAAAAGAAAAGAAGAAATCGAAATAATGGGAATTTTGGAGATATGCTTATCGATAATTCTCATATTATCCTCTCTTATAAGTAGAACTAAGCAGATAAAAAAAAAAAAAAAAAAAAAGGTCGTTGATGAGGTTATGCTCAAGGAAAGAGAACTCTGTGTTAAAAGCATTCGTTTTTCAACTTTTTACTCCATTAAAGCATTTTTACGAGAATTTCGATGGTGGGAATGTTTAGAACACCTTAAGAGGCATTAACACAGCGATTTTGAACAAAATCGTTAGAGCCGTTTTTTAGCAATTACTAAAAAACATGAATTTTTCAATGGCAGCTACCTTACGCACATGCGCGATTTTGATGAAAACCTTAACAGTAGGTCCCATGGCTACCACCAACTCGCACACCAAATTTGAATATCGTAGGTCAATTTGTTCGGGAGTTATGCTGACCACATACACACATACATTTTTTCTAGATCACTTTTTTGAAATCAGGATGTTCCAAAACGTGGAGAAATGAAAAAAAAAAATCAATTTTTTTTTTGTGACCGAATGCTATACTTTCATTACTCTATGTATACATATGGGTAATTGAAAGTAAAAAATCTTGTTGACAGGCTCTATTGACTTACACACATGCAGACCAAATTTGGACATTATAGCATGTCCTATACAGACATACCTTTTCGACAAAAATCCCATTTTTGGTAGACAGCAAAATAATCAACAGCAATTTTTTTTACCCTTGTGTTATAATTTTGTTTCCCTTTTTCTATATTGATTAATTGAAAATAAAAATGTCAAATAAATGTTTATAAGTATAATTTGTGTGCAATTATAACCTTAACTACACTAATAGCAGAAGATTTAAAATACGTAAAATTGTTTGGTGCTGCCATCTATTAATGAAAGGGAAAACTATTAAATTTGTGTGCAATTATAACCTTAACTACACTAATAGCAGAAGATTTAAAATACGTAAAATTGTTTGGTGCTGCCATCTATTAATAAAAGGGAAAACTATTAAATTTGTGTGCAATTATAACCTTAACTACACTAATAGCAGAAGATTTAAAATACGTAAAATTGTTTGGTGCTGCCATCTATTAATAAAAGGGAAAACTATTAAATTATTTATAACTATATTTTTTGTGGTACAAGTCTTAATAAGATTTTCAAATATTTATTGGATTGTGAGAAAATTAATTGCTCCTAAAATGCGCTTCTTTATACGTTTAAATTTATTTAAAGGTTGACAAAATATGAATAGATAAATATTTAAAAAAAAATAATAAATGTCGCCAAGTTAGAAAATCCGTTAAAAAACTTGGCGAATCTTTATATATCAAGTTCTATTCCCATATCTTTCTTTTCAGCCAAGATATAAAGATACACTTCCTTTGTACTTCCTGTAGAACCATTCTTTCGGTTGAATATTAAAGGATTCTAACTTTTAACTGCTGTGGTTGGATAGTTTGATATTTTTGGCGCAAGGGCAACACGTGGTCCACACTACGCCGAACACATTGGTGAATATTAGTTTAAAATATAAGAAACATAGTATAAAAAAAATCCATACAAAAGTCAAAGATGAAATGTTTTAAGGGCTGGAAGCATTCTACAAAAAAATGACTCGCGGTCAGTTAGACCGCATACAGCAGTTAAAGGTTAAGTTTAAATTTATGTAATCATACTAAATGTATACATACCTTAAATCACAAACACATATGAAGTTCTTAAAGTTTAGAATGATCAGGAAGGTAACTATTTATATTGATTACGCACCGGACAACCCTATAGCCAGTACGCCCCTACTTGCAGTGATGAGGTTACAAGATAACTCCACGACAAAAGTTTGTGAAGGGTTTGGTGAAAAGATTTGCTACGGTAACCCTGTAGGGATATGCGCTAAAAGGGAGTCGAACCAGGAACTCCTAGATCAGTAGACAGGCATGTTAACCACTTAACAAAAGTTACCAATAGTATCTGTTATTTGTACACGAGACCACTACAAAGCCATTTCCCAGTGAGTCGTGAAGGGGCGAACGATGGAGTTGAGTGCGTTGCGTGTGGCAGTAAATAGCCAGAGGCTTCTTTCTGTGTGGCAGTGAGTTGCCGGAGGTTGCTTGCTAAAGTGGTAGTGTGGAAGTCGTGCAGTATTTTCAGAAGGCGCCAAAAGATGACAGTGTAATTCTGTTGTCCGATAGTCACCAATATAGCGATGTGCGCTAACGGGGAGTTGAACCAGAGACTCCTTTATCAGTAGGCGTGTTAACCACTAGACAAAAGTGACCACTAGTGTCTGTCATTTGTACACGAAACCACTACAAACCTCCGAATAAGGTGTTTATAAATTGGTGCATATACAATACAAACTGCGTAGAAAATTTTAAGAAGGTTTACAGTGTAATCTTTTACAATTTGCCATAAGGCATTAATACGCCCTTTCCAGTGTAAAAGGTTGTTCACAAAAAGCTTAAGAGCTGTGAACTAGGACCCCTTTTTCAAGCTTTCAAAAAGGTTACATATAAGTCATCTGAATCTTGCATCCTTTTCATTTAGTAGGTTTTTATAAGATATCGGATAGGTTGAAATGCTATTTGGGAAATATATTTTCCTACCAACCTTAACTCAAACTAATATCCAACGTTAATTTATTTAACCTTGAATATTGGCTAAATTTAGCCGCTTGATTTCCCCCCTCATCCCATTCTCAAGTTGAGTTATTTTATTATGATGGAAATCATTCGGATGTATGACAGGAGGTTCGGAAGTTCCGACTGTAAATTTCTACCGCTTATAAATTGCTTAACACAGCCATATACGTCTCGTAATTTTGAGCATCTAGAAGAATACGAGATCGAAATGTTGTGGTTTAAACCAATCTCTATGACTCCACCACACCAACGAGAGGACATTGAGACAACGACAGAATTAATGTGCACCAGCCCCCCATCATCCTGCACACCATTTATTTGGAGGCCGTTGTAGACCGAACCCATAATCTTATGAGCTCGTAACTCTAACCACCAGGATATCGGAGCCGTGGATGACAGGTATCAACTTTTACTTTCAATTGACTTATACGTAATATAGTGTACTGAAAGTACTTAATATTGTGTACTGAAAGTATTGCTGTGGTAAATTTTTTTAATTATTATTTTGTTGCTTTTCTACATGTTTTGGAGGGTCCAAAAAAGTGGTATAAATTTTTTTTCAATAAATGGTTTGGTTAGTTTAATATTTTGAAGCATAGAGTGGTTTCATACAGAAACCACCTAATGTAATTTTTATTTCTATACGCAGACTTGTTTTACAACGAAATCTCATAACTAATCATAAATGATCTTTGTTTTAGTTTATCTGGCGCCGTCAGCAACACGAGGGCTATAATGCGCCGACACATTCGTCATTTGACAAGCCAACATACCCGTGCCTTACACGGGACTCGAACCCGCAACCTCGCGTTCTAGAAGCTAGTATGCTAACCACTATACCGTTTGGTCGGCTAAATAAACTTTGTAGTTTTTCGATTTTGTATGCCTGAAATAAAGCGCAGTTTATTTATGCAGAAAAAATTTAATTAGGTATAAAAATAAATAAATTTGGAAATAAAATAGAAATTCGTGCTTCAAAGGGTTTAATCTCGAAAGAAATGATTTATGATGTTCAACTTTTGTTTACGTATCACTGGTGGTCATGTGTCATGTCATTTAAGGTTTTGGTTAAAATAGAGCATGCGCATAAGGTAGATACCATTAAAAAGTTAAAAGTTTTGTGCAATTGCCAAAAGATGACATTAACGATTTTGATCAAAATAACAGTGGTAATGCCCTTTAATATGTTTTAAGAATTCCTTCCCCACCCTCGAAATTCCCTTAAAAATAGTATAATGATTCAACAAACGCCTTTTACTTAGAGTTTTCTTCCCTTGAACTTTGCTCATCAATGACTGTTTCTCCTCAGTTTCATTTACCCAAAAGTAATAATGTAATAATCTTCGCCAAACTGGCTGATTATTATCAATGAAAATACGAGAACGAATTGGGAAATTACACCAATCTCTGTCAAGTTTAAATGCAGAGACCAGTATTATAGTGTAATTGAAAGTTAAGTGATGTTCTATACCTCTAGTTTTCAATTACATTAAAGTATTTTTAATTCCCTATTAAATGAGAAAAGAAGTCATTTACCTGTCTTGATGATTCGCTGAGTTGGACCAAATTATGACAGAATAATAAGGATTTGAATTAAAATAAGATTTTTTTTTTTTTTACATATATTTTTAGTTTTTTTTATATCAATTATTTTTTCTGCCCACTGAGGTATAAGAACAAATGGTTTGAACAACTTAATCAGAATTTTCCAAATGTTTTAGTCAAATAGAATTTTAGTAATTAATTGGGTTTTCCAACATTTATTTTTTAAATGTTAAGATTTAATTTTTTGGTTATAAAAAAAAATAGAGCATTCAATTTGAATGTTGCTTATTAAGGACAAATAGTTTACTTTAGTCCAAATAATTTTACTATTAAAAATATTAAATTTCTTACATTGCTTTTAAATATTCTTATTTAACTATGGAAAAAAATAATTATAGTAAACTAGTAAAAATTATAAAATTATATTTTACCAGAAGCGTCCATTTTCCCATATTACATTGATATCAGCAACATAATTTTAGGTGCTCTCTAAAGGTGCTATTTAAATGTATTAAATTTAGAAAATATAAATTCATAGAATAAAATAATTTACAACTTAGGAAATGTGGTGCTGCCATCTATTAGTATAAAATACAACAAAAGTCAATCCACAAAAAAACCCTTTAAAATAAGTTTTAGTGCAAAATTGCGAAGATTCTTAGGGTTATTTAATTATTATAAATATACTATTATTATGGCATTAACACTTTCCTTAATAAATAAATTCCATCCTTACAAGCAGACTTTCTTGAAATAAATATCCACAATACACCATCGCTTTTTGACAACAAAAAAAATTCTAACTTTTACTTCAGAAATAAAGGCGGCAAAACCCCCCAACAAATAGCAACATAAAAAAATAGATTTTTATTCTATTAATTTAATCGTTTGTTCTCCAAAGGGAAGAGTTAAAAATCATGTTTCATATTATAGCACGTTTTGAGTGATTTTATCTCATTTTACGCTCTAATTACAAATTGAATATTTTTTGTACTCAGTAACAATGCAATTTATAACAAAAAGAATACAAAAAATAAAGGCTGATGCATTACAAACTTTTATATTGCATTTTATTCCAATTCGTTGATTTTTCTTGAAAAGAATAAAATAAAACAAGACAAGGTAAAATAAAATAAACCGCTGGCATATGTAATGTATCTTCATAAAAAAAACAACACTTTCGTGCTGCCATCTATCAATAATATTTCAAACACAAATGAAACAAAAATACATTTAGGCACAAATGTTTCCAAACGAGAATCCAAATACAAAAAGTCAAAAATTCAAAATATACATTGAATAATTTTTTACTTTCAATTATTCAGCAAGCAATTCTCCCCCAACCCCCGTTCTTTTTTTTTTGTTAAAAAATTAAATCTGTGTGGATCCAAATACATAATTGTGGATCCAAACACATAACCAGACATTGGAAATTTTTTCTTGGTTCTTCATTTTCAAATTTTTTTTTATTAAGAATACTTATTTAAACAAAGCGCTACATTTTTTACACAATATGTTTTTTTGTTTTTTTGCGCAATATATTTGCAAATAAAAAACCAATAACATAGTGGAAATACGTGGAATGGCGGCTGTCTCTGTTTTTAACAAAAGTCTTTTTATCAGTTTGCAAAAACCTATACGAGCATGCCAAAAATTTAAATTGTTAGAATTTGCTAGGTTATAAAAAAAGTGCTCCCATAATTATTAATATTCCTATACAAGTATACATCAATCCTACCACTACTCACTTTGTCTACTGTCCCAGACCAATCTAAACATGTTTTTCCACTACCTTTATTCTTTTTGGATAGTGTTCTTCCAAATTTAGATTTTTTTTTTTGCTTTTTTTTTTTTTTTTTTTTTTTTTTTTTTGCGGGATGACACCTGACTAGTAACAAGGCTCTACTAAACTGTGTATCAAATGTTCAATGACATCTACCTTATGCGCAAGCGCAATTTCGACGAAAACCCTAATCGTAGGTCTCAGGTAGGTCAGCAAAACTCCAACCATATTCTAAGAAATGAAATTTCAACAAAGGATCTTCAAGAAATTTAACCCTTGGTTAGGCGCACGACCTTTTGCCTCGGGGTTAGTCGGGTGGGGGACAAATTTGCCCTCCAAATTAAAATGTTCATGCATACCATTAAATTCGTGACCAATTATCGAAGTGGTTGTTTTAATTAAAAACACAACATTATTGAACATAATAAAGTAAAAAAATTAAATATTTTTAAAATAACCAGGAAAAAAACTGTAAGAAGGCTTTGAAAATGAGCTGTAATCTAATGAGAAATTGATTGTGCGAGACATTTTAATGCCCCCGAATAATATCCGTATCTTAAACATACCAACTTTTGACCCTTGTGAGACAGATTATGTAGACTTAATTAAGTGGGAGAATGTGACAGAAAGATTTAGTGATGACATGATTTCAGGAGCAATAGTAAACACAGCAATCATTTCTACGGCATTACTACCTACTATCAAGGGGTATCCCTGCCATACTCAAGCTACAGAACGAATAGTCACAGAAGCATTTTCTGCTGTACGCGGATCATACAGAAGAGATGGGTTAATAAGAAATAGCCTGGAATCACGAAATCTCAAGCCAGTTTTCAACACCAAACGTGATTACCGCTCACTGTAATTCCGAAGATTTTTTAGATTTTTCTTGATTTAATGAAGCTGTTATATGTACCAGAAGCTTTTTTTTTTTATGTAATCATTTAGTATACTTCCTCTCATTCCAATAAACATTTAAAAGCACTAAAGGCCTGTTTCACTTAAATAAAAATCACTTTGACTTTTCGCCATTAAAAAGCTTAAATACCAAAACTTCATCTCCATTGCAAAGAGCTTAACACAATTTTTTATCTTTTTTATTTTTCCCTTAATAAATGTGATTCACTGTAATTCCGAAGATTTTTTAGATTTTTCTTGATTTAATGAAGCTGTTATATGTACCAGAAGCTTTTTTTTTTTTATGTAATCATTTAGTATATGTCCTCTCATTCCAATAAACATTTAAAAGCACTAAAGGCCTGTTTCACTTAAATAAAAATCACTTTGACTTTTCACCATTAAAAAGCTTAAATACCAAAACTTCATCTCCATTGCAAAAAGCTTAACACAATTTTTTATCTTTTTTATTTTTCCCTTAATAAATGTGATTCACTGTAATTCCGAAGATTTTTTAGATTTTTCTTGATTTAATGAAGCTGTTATATGTACCAGAAGCTTTTTTTTTTTTATGTAATCATTTAGTATATGTCCTCTCATTCCAATAAACATTTAAAAGCACTAAAGGCCTGTTTCACTTAAATAAAAATCACTTTGACTTTTCACCATTAAAAAGCTTAAATACCAAAACTTCATCTCCATTGCAAAAAGCTTAACACAATTTTTTATCTTTTTTATTTTTCCCTTAATAAATGTGATTCACTGTAATTCCGAAGATTTTTTAGATTTTTCTTGATTTAATGAAGCTGTTATATGTACCAGAAGCTTTTTTTTTTTTATGTAATCATTTAGTATATGTCCTCTCATTCCAATAAACATTTAAAAGCACTAAAGGCCTGTTTCACTTAAATAAAAATCACTTTGACTTTTCACCATTAAAAAGCTTAAATACCAAAACTTCATCTCCATTGCAAAGAGCTTAACACAATTTTTTATCTTTTTTATTTTTCCCTTAATAAATGTGATTCACTGTAATTCCGAAGATTTTTTAGATTTTTCTTGATTTAATGAAGCTGTTATATGTACCAGAAGCTTTTTTTTTTTTATGTAATCATTTAGTATATGTCCTCTCATTCCAATAAACATTTAAAAGCACTAAAGGCCTGTTTCACTTAAATAAAAATCACTTTGACTTTTCACCATTAAAAAGCTTAAATACCAAAACTTCATCTCCATTGCAAAAAGCTTAACACAATTTTTTATCTTTTTTATTTTTCCCTTAATAAATGTGATTCACTGTAATTCCGAAGATTTTTTAGATTTTTCTTGATTTAATGAAGCTGTTATATGTACCAGAAGCTTTTTTTTTTATGTAATCATTTAGTATATGTCCTCTCATTCCAATAAACATTTAAAAGCACTAAAGGCCTGTTTCACTTAAATAAAAATCACTGACTTTTCACCATTAAAAAGCTTAAATACCAAAACTTCATCTCCATTGCAAAGAGCTTAACACAATTTTTTATCTTTTTTATTTTTCCCTTAATAAATGCGATTCACTGTAATTCCGAAGATTTTTTAGATTTTTCTTGATTTAATGAAGCTGTTATATGTACCAGAAGCTTTTTTTTTTTATGTAATCATTTAGTATATGTCCTCTCATTCCAATAAACATTTAAAAGCACAAAAGGCCTGTTTCACTTAAATAAAAATCACTTTGACTTTTCGCCATTAAAAAGCTTAAATACCAAAACTTCATCTCCATTGCAAAGAGCTTAACACAATTTTTTATCTTTTTTATTTTCCCCTTAATAAATGTACCTTTGAACATCTTTTCTGTATAGGTGGGTTTCGAAATTCCTCAGAAAAAAAATTCAATTGACTTTGAATTTTTGCTATAAAAAAAGCTCATTGTTTTGCAAATCTTGACCCCTAGTAGCCCCCCAACCCCCCTCAACCACCCCCTTCACGCGTTGTGGTCCCTGCGTTCCCTTCAGTAACGCTATTGCTTTAAACACTTCAGAAAGTAATGTCCGACGATGTGTTAATATACTGTACAAGTAAATAGTGGATCTGATAAAACGGATTTTTAGAAAATTGTTATACACAAAAAGATACAGTGAAAATCTAAGAGTTTTCACAAAATTGTGCAAAAAAAAAAAACAAAAAAAAAAAAAAAACTATGGAAGAGGAACATTGCACAACTTTCAGTTACACTATTATAGTAGATTGGAGTTATATACCATATTTATATTGTCCTCATTTATTTAGAAAAAATGGGCGATTTGGCGATATTTTTGACGTACTTAAAAAAATTGCGGCCAAAATGGCGATATACTTTTCGATATTTCTTACATTATCTTTTCTTGGAAGTGAAACAGAGGAGAAAAACGATCATTGATGAGCGATGTTCAACGGAAAAGAACTCAGTGTTGAGGACATTCCTCTTTCAACGCCATTAAGGCATTTTTACATGAATTTCGGTGGTGGGGATGTTTAGAATACCTTAAGAAGCATTACCACAGAGATTTTGATAAAAATCGTAAGCGCCGTTTTTTTTTTAGCAATTACTGAAAAACATGATTTCTTCATGCGCAATTTTGACGAAAACCTTAATGATCGACCCTATAGCTACCACTAATCCTCACAAAAAATTTAATATCGTACGACAATTCGTTCCTGAGTTATGCTAATCACGTACACACAGACAGACATTTTTCATTTACCATTTTTTTTTATTGAATGACTGTAAGTGGGTTATCCTTTGACTGCTGCATACGGTTTGACTAGACCTAGACGTTTCCCCCTCTTAAAATATTTTACTCGTGACTTTTATATCAACGTTACTTATCCGTATTTTAAATTTTTAACCGAAGTTGTTCAACGCAATTTGTTTGGCGCAATACGTCCACGAGTTGCTCTTGCGCCAGAAATGTCGAACCAACCAACAACAGCAATTAAAAGTTAATTAGCCCTCATAAAATGTTACCCACCACAAACCAAATGAAAGGTTATAAAAGGAACTTAAAAACATCAAAATGGCAGACATATTCTATCATATGTTATCAACCTTAACAAGGAAAAAGTTTCAGTCACTAACTTTAGCCAAATTGTACATGCTAGAATATAACTTGGTATCTGGCTCTGATTTAAGTCAATAGATTGGTTGGTTGTTTTCAGATTATCTGGAGCCGTCAGCAACACGCGGGCTATAATACGCCGAAACATTCGTCATTTGACAAGCCAACATACATTTACAAACATCCATGCCTTACATGGGATTCGAGACCTCGCTGTCTAGAAGCTAGCACGCTAACCACTATACCGTTTGGTCGGCATTTAAGTCATTAGAAACGTGTAGAAAAGCGGCCTTTTAGTGACAGCCACCAAAACTTGATCGAGTGCATTGTCCTCGAAAGCGAGTCTATCAGCCAAGTTTCAGTTTGATTATATAACTGTAATGGTTCAATTAATCTTCCAATATTGGTACAGATGTAGTATAAGATATTTCTTTGGCGCATTTTTTTCCACGAATGAATGCTATTTGTGCCAACGGGTTTTATTTTAAGTTATATTCTACTTTAGTTTATTAAAGTAGTTATATTTTAATTTAATTTTAGTCACTATGCTTTTAATTTTAGCGAATTTTCTAATCGCCAAATGAAAAATATTGCCGAATGTCCTGTACTACGTTTGTTTCCCAAGATTTTGCACGCCCTCCACAAACCAAATCGAAAGTAACGTAAATGATTTAAAAATTGATTAATAATTTGTTTTTGACAGAAAGTCGCAAAATTGTCCTTATCAAAAAGGACGGGTTTTTTTTTGTTTTTTTTTTTCTTTTCTTTTTTTCGTCTTTTAATAAAAATCACTCAAAATAGTCTACAGTACGTTAAAAAAAAAAAAAAAAAAAATCCGAACGATGGCTATAACTTCGGTTCTAATTATCGTAAAATCTTGCGGTTTGCACTAAAATGTTTTGTTTACAATTTTCTATACGCCTGTTGTAAATTTTTTTTCTTAGGGGGCTGTATACTAAATAAATTTAACTCTATCTTTAAAAAATTCAATACGAAACGCCATGTCTTATGTTTTTATTCGATTTAGAATACCTCGTTTACCTTAGATACCAAATTTCAGTTTATTATGAAACACGTCACTTATGAGCGAAAATGTTTTGACAATCTTGAGGGCAAATTTCTTTATCGCGTGGAAGAATCGAACGTTATGCATGCTTCAAGACGTAATCTATTACGCGGTCCCTTAAAGTGAGCTTTTTTACATTTTTGCTAAAATATCGAAAACCAAAAGTTTAAATGGAATGAAAAAAATTCTGGAGAGGTTTCCGACAATGATAATTCTAATGGAAGCATAAAAAAAAATTATATGTTTCTAATTAAAAATTTTTAAAACTTGTTTTATTAATTAATAATTAATTATTAAAAACTGTTTAATACAAAAGTTGCATGTTATTTATGTTTGGCCTTAAGCAAACTATTCTTTGAAATAAAATTTGCTAAAATATATTAACTATATAAGAATTTATGGCCGAAAAAACACATTTTCTTTTTAACATCAATTTACCATTTTTTTTTTTACATCATTTAAATTACTAACCAGTCATTGGAAAATTATGAAATTTGGTATTTAGACGTTTTTTTGGATTCTAAATCTAAATATGGTACAATATTATGGGGTTGCTATTGAATTTATTTTTAAGTTTGGCTTTGTTTTACTATAATCACGATAAAAAAATTAACCCTCACGATAAAAAAATTAAAAAAAAAAAAAAAAAAAAAGTTTATACATTAATAAAGACCTTCCACAATTTCCAACGGTACTTGACATTTGTTATTTCATCAATTAGAATACAAGATTTTTTTTTTTTAACATACCTCTTTTCCTTATCTGTTATTTCCGATCCAGGGAGAGTTGGGAATGCAATAAAAGTTCTTAACCAACAAACAGCATTACTTGCAAGAGTCAAGATTATATACCAAAACACCAATGGAAATTCAGGCAACACAGACAAATCATCGTAAAAACTGTAAACAAATGCCTCAGATCAACATCGAGGAAGATTCTCAGTGATTGATTGATTTAAAATATATACATATTTTTTTTTCATGAGTTATGCTATTCGACGTCACAGTCAATATCTTTAAAGGGGAAAAAATTAAACACGCATTGGGATTGGTAGCAATTTACGTCGTAATCTAATTGAAAGAAATTTAGGTTAGTTGGTTTATAAACTCAACGACCTATTTTTAGCATAGTGGCGACTAATCAGGCCGGGATCTACAGCTAACGTGAATTCCAAACTTCAACGAACACCCATTGCCTAATCCGGGATTCGAACCCGTCACTTTTCACATGCGAGACCAGAGCATTAATCACATGTGGGCAACGAAATTTAGCCAGGATGGGATGTTTAAAACACTTTAAAAGTCTGGTTGGTTTGTGCTCTCAACGACCTATTTTTATGCACAGTGACGCCTAATCAGGCCGGGACCTACATCTTAATGTAGATTTCGAACCACAACGAACATCCATGCCTAATCTGGGATTCGAACCCGACACCTTTGACATGCGAGACCAGAGCGCTAACCCCACAGCCATCAGATGGGCACACCTTAAAAGGCATTACCACAGCAATTTTGATCGAAAAGGTCAAAGCCTTTTATTGGGAATTGCTGAAAAAACCTTGAATTTTTCATTGGCAGCTAACTAATGCGCATGCGCGTTTTTGACAAAAACCATAATAATAGGTCCCATGGTTACCACTGGCCCGTATAAAAAAGTTGAACGTTGTAGATCTATCCTTTCAGAAGTTATGTTGACGGCAGACATTTTTTCTAGACCACTATTTTGAGATCAAGACTTTCCTAAACAAGTATAATTGCCCCCCCCCCCCAAAAAAAAAGAGATTATTTTTACTAATTGAATTAATTGGTTTAACTTTTTACTAATTTGTGACATTCTTACTTATTGAACGCAACGGCGACATTTATTTATTTATTTTTTGGTATAAAGCGACTATTTATTTATCCAGTTGTAATAATTGTTTTACATATTGTTATAATTGCTTTTGTATTGTTATAATGATTTTATAAAAGTATAATTATTTTATATATTCGTTTAATAGTTTAAATATTGCTATAATTGTTTCATATGCATTTCAAAACTTGCGTTAAACATTGTTGTAATCTTTTTATATTGTTGTAATGTTAAGTTTGTATTGTTATCTTTTTATATTGTTGTAATGTTAAGTTTGTATTGTTATCTTTTGTATATATTGCTAACTTCTTGTATATATTGTTGACTTTTTGTAAACATTGTTATAATTTATTTTGTTAAATTACATTTTTTGTATACATTGGTTATTTTTTTGTTTATATTGCTATATTTTTTGTAAGTATTGTTATAGTTTTTTGTAAGCATTTTTTCGCTATTTATAAATAAACATTTTTACACCTTGCTATACATTGATTTCACTGTTATAATTATTCCTTCATATCTCATTATAAGTGCACATAAATAAAAATACTAACAACACAAAAGGAAATCTACATTTTAAAATTTTATAATCCGAACGATTTCAACTCTGAACAAATCTCGCAAACTAATTCCCTTGTCATTAACGAAAACATCTTGTAAGAGCACATCCCTTTCCCATCAAAAGATAATTGCGAAGCAAAAAACGTTTTACGAAAACCTGTCGTCATTAAAGAAAATAACGAAAAGATCAAGAAAAGCAAACTTGCGTCGAACAATTACTTTGGCAATTTAGAATTCAAATTCCTAAGGTTAGCTTCGCCGATTTCTTCTTTCTAAGCCACAAGGAAATTCTTATTTTCTTCGGTAAGAATTTAGGAATGTTTCTCGTGGTTTCTCCTCCACCCTTACGGGACAGTCGAAGGTCAATGTCAAGGTCATTTCACTTAACTTAATTGCACGCCCCCGTACACAAGATAACATGAAGTTTGTTGCCGAAGCAAATACTTTGATTAGAAGTCTTGATAAGTACAAATTCTCGCACTTCCTGTACAGTCACAAACCTGAAAATTGGTACAAATATCAATTAGGACAAACATAGCAAAAGTAAGCCATTCCGATTTTGATTATCTAACTTTAAGAGGTCGAAAAAGAGTCAAACGTTCCAAACGACAGATTTTTTTAAGTTCCACTTCCTAAATTGTCATAACTCTGACATTTGGTACAAATGTCAATAAGGACAAACATAGAAAAAGTATTGTTATAGTTTGTTACCATTTCGATCTCGATTTAATTAACTTTAAGAAGTCGAGAAAGACTCAAACGTTCCAAACGACGGATATTCAAAAATTCCACTCCCGGTACTGTCACAACTCTGATATTTGGTACAAATGTTAATAAGGACAAACATAGAAAAAGTAAGCCATTTCGATCTCGATTAACTAACTTTAAGAGGTCGAAAAAGAATCAAACGTTCCAAACGACGGAAATTCAAAAGTTCCCCTTCCGGTACTGTCACAACTCTGATATTTGGTACAAATGTCAATAAGAACAAACGTAGAAAAAGTAAGCCATTCCGATCTCGATTAACTAACTTTAAGAGGTCGAAAAAGACTCAAACGTTCCAAACGACGGATATTCTAAAGTTCCACTTCCGATGCTGTCACAACTCTGATATTTGGTGCAAATCTCGATAAGGACAAACATAGAAAAAGTAAGCCATTCCGATCTCGATTAACTAACTTTAAGAGGTCGAGAAAGACTCAAACGTTCCAAACGACGGATATTCAAAAGTTCCAATTCCGATACTATCACAACTCTGATATTTGGTACAAATGTCAGTAAAGATAAACATAAAAAAAGTAAGCCATTCTGATCTCGATCAACTAACTTTAAGAGGTCGAAAAAGACTCAAACGTTCCAAACGACGGATATTCAAAAGTTCCAATTCCGATACTATCACAACTCTGATATTTGGTACAAATGTCAATAAGGACAAACATAGAAAAAGTAAGCCATTCCGATCTCTATTAATTAATTTCAAAGTGTCAAACTTTTCAAACGTGGAATATCCCAATGTCCCATTACCAGTACAGCCATAACTCTGAAATTTGATTAACCAACTTTCAGAGGTCGAAACCGGGAGAAACGTTCTAAAATGAGGAATGATTGAATGATTCCTTTGATTGTTAAAAAGTATAAGGTAAAATTTCTTAGCGAAACAGAGACATTCTTCCAGGAGTATCGTATTTCGCCGTAGTAAACGAACGCCAGAACCGAAACGTCAGAGAAGTTTTTTTGGCAGTTTCTGAAAAACATAAATTTTTCAATACCTGGCCAGGCAACCGTAATTTCTCTATGTTTGATTATAAGCACACTTTGAATTGTAGTTAATTTCTAACAAAACGAAACGATGACGAACCTTTCAATGAATCACAGTGACACAGACCTTGACAAAAACTTGTTCTGCAATCTGATAATCATGTTTACGATTGCATAACTTAATTACTTGAAAGAATACTTCTGTTTTGGAATCCTTTAGACCATCTTTATATGAAACTCAAAAACTAATCTATAATGTAAAATCATTACTATTTGATCAAAAATAAATCTTTTTTTTTTTTTTTTTAACTAAAAATTCCTCTATTTTACAAGAAATTATTTTGCTTAAAAAAATGGATATTTTACGCTCAGTTACTTTATTTATCTAGAAAACTACTCATTTTAGCCAAAAATTGTGTAATTATCCTAAAGTGACTCTATCTATCTAAAAATTACTCTATTTCTCACAAAATTATTTCATTTTGCCCTTACACTTACTCTGTTTTTCTATTTGGTCAAAGAGTTACCAATTTTTTTTAATCAACAATTACTCTTTCCCTCCCAAAGTTGCTCTATTTGACAAGAAATAATTTTGCTACAAGAGGACTATTTTACACAAAGTGACTTCATTTATCTAGAAAATGACTTATTTTAGTCACAAATTGTTTAATTGTCTTAAAGTGACTCTATTTAACTAATAATCACTCTATTTCTTATAAAATTACGCGGGTTCGAGTCCAGTGTTGGCATGGGTGTTTGTAAATGTATGTTGGCTTGTCTAATGACGAATGTTTCGGCGCATTATAGCCCTCGTGTTGCTGACGGCGCCAGATAATCTGAAAACAACCAACTTATAAAATTGCGTTATTTTGACCATAGTCATTTTTGGCTAAAATAGAGTCGTTTTCTAATAAAATACATAATTTTTTTCTAAAGGCAATTTTAGGTAAAACATAATTTTTTATAAAACAAAGCAATTACAATAAATTATGTTTCACCCAAAATTATCTTAAAAAATTACGTATTTTATTAGAAAACGACTCTATTTTAACCAAAAACGACAATTTCCCCCAACAATTACTTAAAATATTACCGAAAACTATATTTCATCCCAAATCAAGCTTTTATAACAAAACTACCGTATTTAAACAAAAAAAATTCTGTAATTAAATAAAAAAAATAATTATATTTTGCTAGAACAATTATCACACTACTTTTTCAAAAATTACTATTCTTCCCCCCCCCCCCCCCTAAAAAAAGACTAAAGTTACTCTATTCACTACAAATATCATTCTTACACTTTTTACAAAAATAACTATTTTAATCTACAAGAAATTACTCTATTACATTAAAAAAAAATTACATTCTGAACAAAATTTTTACTCTTGAAAAAATAATGAACATTTTAGTTCACGTTATGAAATTAGCTTTGACTAAATTCTAAAACACTTTTTTACAAACTACAGCAGCTTTTATAGCTGCTTTTTTCTTTCTTCATAAATTAAGTAGCAAACAAAATAAGTCTATTTTTTACTTTCAATTACCTATATGTATACATAGGGTAGTGAAAGTATAGCATTCGGTCAAAAACAATTTTTCGATTTTTTTTTACATTTCTCCACGTTTTGAAACATTCTGATTTCAAAAAAGTGATCTAGAAAAAATTTCTTTCTGAAAAAATCATGTTTTTCAACGATTGCTAAAGAACGGCTGTAACGATTTTGAAAAAAAATCGCCGTGCTAGTGCCTCTTAAAGTGTTCTAAGCATCTCCACTTCCGAAATTTCCGTAAAAATGCTTTAATGGCGTAAAAAATTGAAAAACGAATGCCTTCAACACAGAGTTCTCTTTCCTTGAGCATACCTCATCAACGAACGATCGTTTTTTCTTCCCCCCTCAGTTTCACTCATAATAACGGATAATATAAGGCTCATAGAAAAGTATATCGCCAAAATCACCATTTTGGGGAAGGTGTTTTTTTTTTCTTTCAGATTTATACAAGAATTATTGCAAAAAATATCACCAAACTGCCTATTTTTACTAAATGAATGATGAAAATATAAAAACGGTAAATGACACAATTTGACATCAGTATTATAGTGTAATTGAAAGTTGTGCTATGTTCCACACCCCTAGTTTTTTATGATGGCGAATAAATGTTTTAGTTCGAAAAAAAAGTTCACTATCGCAATAAAACTGCTTGAACACACGTTGTATGCTGTTTTCAATCTGGACTAGAAAGTTCTAGACTAGAACTGAAGGACACAAAGTTGTACAACCCATTTTTGTTCTATGGAATCGGTTTTCTGTGTTCCACAAATTTGTGACGTGGTTTTCATCCAGCCCAAGAACGAAAAACCTTGTAAGAGTATTTTTTTACATCCCTCTGATTTCGTACCACAATGCTTTGGATTATTTTGTAAATTTGTTTTAGAATATTTAAGAAAAGTCATTTGTTTGTTTAGCTTATCAAAATGATAGAATATAATGTCGTCAAATATTTTTAATTTAAGTCACTTAAATTTGGAAAAAGTTTATAGCATTCTAATTGTAACAGAACTACAGAATAAACCATATCGACTCTATGTCATACTTATTTTGCAAGATAAATAATATAATTTCTTCAATAGCTCTATATCTTCCTGTTAAATAGCATCGATACTCGTAACTTTGTCTTCTTGTAAAATTGGTCACCATAATTGCCAACCTCTCAACTTCAACGCCAATTTGCACGAAACATTTTGATTTCTCGCCAATTTGGTAGCCAGGATTGCCAAACTCATTAACTTCATCGCCAATGTACTCAAGAAATCTATATATTCTTAATATAATCTGCATATTATTGAGATATATGCCCTAGGAACTTCGTTAACTCCCAAATTAATCGCCAAAAATTGTCAATCTCAACAACATATTGCCAACTTTCTCAAGATATTTTGATTTCTCGCCAACTTGGCGACCAGGTTTATCAAAATCACCAACTTTATCGCCAAAGTATCCAAAAAAAATATCTTGATTTCTAGCCAAAACAGTCTCATCAAATTCTTGCCAAAACCTCATAATTTCGGCCTAAATTTCGAAATATACCCTTTCATCCCATGAACTGCTACCGAAATTATTTATTCTTCGAGTAAGCAGTTCTTAGAATTTCTTTTTTAAAGGAATTTCCCAGAATTTCAAATAACGCCCGAGATTGTGCGTAATCGCCAGAAAAGCAGAAGGAAGCGGATAATATTGTCATGAGCTTTCGTCATCCGGGCATTTGCAAGGAGTTCGATAAGAATAAATAAAAGTAGCCGACTGACCAAACATATGAAACTTGGACGTTGTGCTTGAAGGTGATTACTGAGAAATTTTGATTCGTAAGTAACTTTTTTTTGCTTTAGCATTGTTTGAGTTGCATATTTCTAAATTTTTATGTTCCGGCTTAAATTTTTTTTTTTCGTGGTATCATAAAGTCAAGAACTAGCAAAAAAATTTTTTTTTTTTTGCCATTGATATCCTAAAACCTCTTAGTAAAAATATTGCTATGGCAGTGAAAAGTATTGAGATCTAAAGTAGAGCCAAGTTTAACGTTGTTGTAAGTTAAGGGCAAGGAAAATTAGTAATTAGTAAGATTTTCTTCTCAAAGTCAAAACTCCCCCTTGAGATCTAAAGTAGAGCCAAGTTTAACGTTGTTGTAAATTACGGGCAATGAAAATTAGTATTTGGCAAAATTTTCTTCTCTAAGTCAAAATTCCCCTTCATAAGGGTTCTTACATAGTGGAGCCGGGATGGGTGCTTACTCGCATACTGGAAGGTTTACCTGGAAGGTTACCTGGCAGGTTATACTCGCATAGACCCTGGATCACTCCTATGTAAACCACGTGATTTTCTTAGCAACCACGCGTAGCAACGATCTCTGAAGAAAACAAAAGCTCCAAGTTTCGAAAAAAGAATAGAATCGGAAATTAAATAAAACATTTTGCTATGAAATTGGTTTTTAGATACAGTGAAAAGAGTATATTCACAAATTTTAGGTCATGGAACTTTTATACTTTTATTACAGAATACAGTTGTACATTTTGTTTGGCTAATATAGAAAAAATGTCAAAAGATAAAGTTTAATCATCATCTTTTTATTAAATCCTTTATCTTAACTTCGATTTTGTGTGTGTGGGAAGGGGTGTGCGTGTTTTGCCTACCGGGAAAATCTGCTGAGGCCTAATTAAATAAAATCCAATCGCTTTGAAACTTGACAGATAGATTTGATGTCGATCACTGTTACTAAAAGATTGCTTTTACACTCTTTTTTATATCGGGATATTAATAAATAAACTTGCCGTCATCCAATCACTCCAACATTTTACAAATGGAATGCAATCTAATCGACAGCGAATGTATCACATTTTAGGGGTTTGCACTGTCACTAAAATGGTCGCTTTTACCCACGCTTCTATCTTCGGGATACTAATAAACCAACTTGCTGTCATCCAATCACTCTGAAATTTAACAAATTTATTCGTAGCCGATAAGACTGCAATCTATCAAGTTTTGGAGTTGTCACTGTCACTAGAAGACCGCTTTTACACGCGCTTTCTATTATTTCTTCGGAATACGAATAAACCAACTTGCCGTTATCCAATTACGCTGAAATGTGATGGGTAGATTCGTTGTCGATACGGTTGCACTATATCAAGTTTTGGTGAGTGCCACTGTCACTAAAAGGCCGTTTTTGCACACACTTCTTTAACCCTTTGCACTCCAGGCCTTTTTCGCGCGGAGGAATCAGCAACTCGAGACATTTTAGGTTCGGCTGGTGTTTATGGATTTGTTTCATAGAAACTAAACACAGTCATTGGCCTTGCATCGAATTTCCGCATCACACCTAATGGTCCTCTCGTGGTTTGGCATCCAATCGTGTGGCGCCTGAGAGGCGCCACTGGAGTGCAAAGGGTTAAACGTTAAACCATTTTGAAATATGAATAAACCAAGTTGTAGGGAAGCAATTGTGCTGAAATTTGAGAAATACATTTTTGTAGATAAAGATTGCATTCCATCAAATTTTGGGGGCTACCACTTTTAATAACAGGCTGCTTTTACACGCGATTTAATTGGGGCTTGTTATTACTAATAAACTTACTTCCCGTCATCCAATCGAACTGAAATTTGGATGGTACACTCGTTGTCTATAATAATTTAATTTTTTTTATTATTAAGTTTTGGGACTCACATAAATGCCGCTTTTAAGCACTTTTTATTGCATTTCTTCAGACCTGTAAGCTTTTACTCACGTTCTATTATCCAGATACTAAGCTGTATTTAAACATGTTCAATTTGGCAATTTTTTAATGAGCCGACCAAACGGTATAGTGATTAGCGTGCTAGTTTCTAGACCGTGAGGTTGCGGGTTCGAGTCCCGTATAAGGCATGGGTGTTTGTAAATGTATGTTGGCTTGTCTAATGATGAATTTTTCGGCGCATTATAGCCCTCGTGTTGCTGACGGCGCCAGATAATCTGAATACAACCAACCAACCAGCAATTTTTAATGAAGGAAACCTCCCCCTATTAAATTTGACGAGCAAGATCTTCACACAGCAAAAATCTTGGCAAATAGACTTGTTCTATATGATGATGCATTCAATCAAGTTTTGGTGTAAAAAAAATAAAAAATTAGTAAATATTTCGGAGTGGATATTTTTTAGTAGTCGTCAAACTCTATCAAAATTATTTCAGTTCAATAAGTTGCAATTGGTGCATGAAAATTAGAAATGCATATAAAAGGTTGATATTAAAATTTTATTTTTTTAGGGGTTATTTTTAAATATTTTAAATCAACTTCGATTTTGTGTGTGTGTATGCCTGATGCCGGGCAAATTTGTTGAGGACTAATTAACCTACTTGCCGTCATTCAGTCGAATTGAAATTTGACAGATAGATTAGTTGTCGATGAGATGCAGCCTATCAAGTTTTTGGGCTGTCACTAAAGGGTCTCTTTTACACAGGCTTCCATTTCGGTTGGTTTGTACGCTCAACGACTTATTTATGCAAAATGACGGCTAATCAAACAGACTTATAGCTTAACGTGGATTCCGAACCACAACAAGCATCTATGCCAAACCCAGGATTCGAACCCGGTACTTTTGGCATGCGAGACTAGACCACTAACCACACAGATATCAGGTGGGCGCTTCCAATTCAGTATATGAGGACTACATAATCTACTAACGGTTATCCAATAGAATTGAAACTTGGCAGGTAGATTAGTTGTCGATATATACGCATTTCATCGAGGTTTTGTGGCTGTCATTAAAAGACCACTTAGCGCGCGATACTGCTGTGGGGAACAAATTAACCCACTTGTGGTCATCCAATCGAACTAAAACTTGGCAGATAGACTAGTTGTCGATGACAATGCCTTCTGTCAAGTTTTTCGAGGTAAAAAAAAGTTAGTCAATGCATGGAATTGTTGTTTTTCTTTAAGAAGTGACAAATGGAATGAAAAATATTCGAAAAAATGTCAGGATATGAATTGTAATATCTATTTGCAATACTCATGTGCAATACCTAATTGCAACAAGCATTTGCAATATACACGACAGTACCAATTTGCAATACACATGTCACATGTGTGATTACTATATGCAGTAACTATATGCAATACACATAATTATTAACACTAGTAACCTCAATTTTAGAAAAATCCTCGATATAAAGTGCCGACCAAACGGTATAGTGGTTAGCGTGCTATCTTCTGGACCGCGAGGTTGCGGGTTCGAGTCCCGTGTTGGCATGGGTGTTTGTAAATGTATGTTGGCTTGTCTAATGACGAATGTTTCTGCGCATTATAGCCCTCGTGTTGCTGATGGCGCCAGATAATCTGAATACAACCAACCAACCAACCTCGATAAAAAGCAGCACCGGATCAAAGTTGCACATGCGCACTGAGTACCCCCGCACTATGCCAGTAAGCATCCATCCGAGAAAAACCTACCTGGATTGATGCGAGTATCCCAGGTAAACCGACCAGTCTCCACTGTGTGTGTCCCCATAGAGAAGCATGGTTTTATTTTACATCACACTATGCGAGTAAGCACCCATCCTTGCTCCACTGTGTAAGTTTTTTAAGTCCTATCTCAATTTCCAGTGGATATTGAGTGGTGTCGCGACAAAAGCCAACAGTGACATTTGACAACATTGACGAAAACCAACGTTTTCGCTGTCAAGGGGAATCGGTCCCCCTAGTTTTAGGGACCGTCCACATGTTTTTTTTTATCTACCTTATTGAATTAAGCTGCTATGTTTTGTTGGTAAGCAGTGATATTGAATACTAATTCGGTCACAAATTCAGAAAAGGTTTCAAACAAAATACAGTTATCATTCTTGTGACTTTCTTTTATTTAAATATGTGTGATATTATTAAGACGGTAAAAGGAAGAGAGGACGACCAAGACTGACGTGGAGGCGAATGATCTTGAAGGAAAGAGACAATCTCGGTTGGCCAAGCTGGGCTGTTGCCAGGGAGGCCGCGCTGAACAGGAGGGACTGGGTTTCGACAATTGCGGCCTCATGCGCCTACAAGGCGTGAAGAGACTCAAGGCAAGGCAAGATATTATTGGCTCGTCTAATGCCTACACAAGTGTAGCAATTTGTCATTACAAATAGGGTGAAGCGAAAAGTTAAAAAGTCGGGAAAATGATTCGGCAGGGGTGCAAAAGTTGCATTTTTAAATAGATATAGCACAGATTTATTTTAATTTTAAATGATATCTTCGGGTACAGGTGAAACTAATAAAAGCGTTTTAAAAAAAAAAAAAAATCAAATACAAATATGAAGGATCTCAGAAACAGATAGGGGACTAAATCCTTCATAATCGTTTTATACAAAACCGTTCTTGTTCTCTGGAAACAAAAACGAACAGAAATGATCTTCAGATAGTTGTTTCCTACTTATAAGTGGGCGGAGGGGCGGGCGTCGACCCTGACCTTCGGGCAATTTCACTTTCACCTGTGTCTGCCCACACGATCGGGCACCAGAAGATCGTTGCACCGTCGAACGTTTCGGTTGTGCCCTGACAAGGATGCGCCTTCGCCAAGGCTAAAAGATACCTCTCTGACAACGCAAAGGTGAGAATTTTCTTCTCCTTTTTTCCCCCCAGCCATTCAACAATGTCCGAGTGGAAAAGATCGGTCGGTCAGCTGTTCGTAGTGGAGCTGTGCAGTTTTGTTGATTTGAGGGTTCCTAAGGGGAGGCCACCTACAGGGCCCGATCATGACAATTTGGGACCCAAGGCCCGGACACATTCGGGGGCCCTTTTTTCAAACGGGTGTATTATTGGAAATGGACTCGACACAAATTCAAATGTATTAACATGAAATATACAAAAAGTTGATGAATTAATGTTAATATTGTTTTCTAAAAGTTGTTTTTTTATCACAAATAAAGAAACAAATTTCAAAAAATCAAATTTATAAATCAAAAAAGGAAAAACTTTTTATGTATAACATTGCATTTCACTATAACAATGTGTAAATTTGCTGATCTCACTATAAATTAGTCAAGACTTCCTTTCAATTTTTATTTTTTCTCGATCTTTCAAAAAAGCTTGTGTTTCACGCTTTTAAACGATTTATTTGAATAAATACACTCTGGGATACTAAAGACAGTTCCAGATCAATACGAAATGATTTTTATGTAAAAATTATTTTATACAGGTTATAAAAGATATTCACATAGCTATTGTAAAACAAAAATGGTGTACAGCTGATTTCGGGGCCCCATAAAATCATGGGCCCAAGGCCCGGGCCTTGTGGACCTAGGCGATGATCAGGCCTTGGCCACCTACAGTACTGTTTTAAACTGATATGTTTCCTGTTTAGTTCATTGTTAAGATTATGAAATGTTTTTTATCGTCGTTGAAATTTAACATCAGATTCTTTAAGAAACTAATCTTAGAAATCGAGAACGACCATAGATCACTCTTAACCCCTTGGGTGCAGATTTATTTGGGAAAATTCTTGCGTTTTGAACGTTTTGGTTCAAAACAATAAAGGAACTTTAAAGGAACACAGCCAAACAAATTATTTTTTTAAAGTATAGGTAAACCAACCGATGTTTGACTTAACCAATCACGGCTCTTGTGACATTAAAATCCATTCAATCAACCTAGTTTGAATGACGAAATAGGTTCGTCATTATTAACAAGCAAAACAAGTGCATGACTAATCTCAGCCGTCAAATGTACCCAAAGGGTTAATGGACAATTCTAGCATTTTTTTTAGAAACTAGTGAAGTTAGTTTATATTTATGAAGAATTTCTTTCCGATTCCAAATATTCAAACAAAAGTTCTTTAAAAAAAAAAAAATAGTTATTTAACTTCTAAGAAGAGAAAATGCCGCAAAACCGAGCCAAAACCAGTCCGATCAAAACAAAAAACTAAAGCTGTGACGTCAAAACTTCCTTCCGTTTCTATGGTTATCGTGAGGTTTCTTCCGAATATTTGGTGTTGGTTTGGTAGACAGTTACCATATCCCAAACAGGTCGGCACGATTTGCGAGAAACTTGCAAAACTGGTTTCCGCTGCTGCGTTTTAAGCCAAGTTGTTTGAGATCAAGAGACGCCACATTCAATTCGAGCCGAATGAATCGTTTTCTCGTCTAAGTCTAACAAGGGAACTTTGATTGCAAATTAAAAAAAGAAAAAACGCACTGAGCAGAAATGTGTGTGGTTATTGCCTTTTCGAAACATTTAGAATTGAATAAAAAAATGCGGAATTATCCTTCGTAAGATTAATTGTCCGATAGACGCTCTGATTTTTAACCATAACTTCTGGATATCTTATAAGTGGTTTCTGTTCTGCAAGCAGATAAAGCCAATTGAATTCTGCCACCAATATCTGCTATGTAATAGGTTGCCTATGGTTACAAACTCATTTTAACTAGTTAGGGGGAAGAAGCTAATATAGATGTCTATGGTGATTGTTAAGTTTTTTTGGATTTCAAGTCAATAAACAACCAAGAATGCACTATTCAGAAGTTGTAACTAGACGGTTGTAACAGTACATAGACGTAATACAGTATTTTCCAAATTACATTGTTGCCAAAATATTTTTGTAAAAAAACTCACGAAAGATGATACTTGCATATAATACAGTCGACGTATTTTATTTATCGGCTACGAAATGTTCTCTAATTGTTGAATTTTTTTCCTGTTGCCAACATTTTTTGCAAATATGAATAAAGTATTTAATGAAAATAAAAAAGTATTATTGTTTATATGGAATGCATAAGTACACCACGGACTTGCTCCGATAAATTGAACTTTGTGTGTTTTGGGAGCAAAAATCTTTCATTCATATGAACCTAGAGGCGACTGCAACTTTAGATACACCATCGAACATCGTTCTAAATTTTTTATCGAATGGAACGAAATGTTAGTTGATCATGAATCCCCTGGTCTGCCGGGGCAAAACAGACTGAAACTATTTAAAAATCGACTTTGAATAAGTTGAACTAAATCCGATTGCCAAATGTGCCATAACTTGCCTAATAATAAGCATTCATTTTCATGTCGTAGCCCAGTACTCTTCAATTTTCAACGAAGAAAAGAGTGCAGACGATATCTATTCTCTGGCGAAAAATGCTTTTCATCTTTTAAAAGTGAGCCAAGTTGGCGATAAATATTACGTCACTGATGACGTAATATTTATCCAACTTGGATAACTTTTAAAAGATGAATGATCTTGGAGCTAGGAGAGACAAATCGTCTGCAACTTTCTTAATTGAAAATTAGTGAGTGTTGGGTTACCAGACAAAAAAGAATATTCATTTTTTGGCACGTTATGACAGATTTGGCAATCCCATTCAGTTCAACTTGTTTAAAGTCGATTTTTTTTAATAGTTTCGGCCAGTTTTGCCCCGGTAGATTGGTGGATTAATGATCAATTAAGATTTCTCTACCCTGAATTGAGTATTGAGGCAATAAGGTTTGTTATTTATCGGATTTCTTTTTTTTTACTCTCGCCGTAGAAATTCAATCTTCATTTAAAAAAATTAGTAAAATATATAATTTTAGTTTTGAGCTAATAAATTTTGATGCAGCTCGGCTGCACTTACTGTACCCCACGATCGGCCATTGCTGTCCAGATATATAAAAAAAAGTTATAAATCTGTCGAGATATTATTTGATTAAATTAAGCTACATAGTCGCAATATCGATCGCAAACTCTAATAATATAACTCATAAAAACAAAGTTTTTAATATAAATCCTTTATATGCATTGCCAATTTTTTTATATTTGTTAACACAGCGCCTATTCTATAAACAGCGTATTTTTGATGTTATATCCAATTTTAAATATCAAAAACATTTCTATCAGCAAAATGTGCGGAAAACTACGTTTCAAAATTTATTTATTAAAAATGAACGTGAATTTATGCACTCACATTCAGATATATTTTATTTATTCTGATTAAAATAATTTTATTATTTTTTTATTAAAAAATTTTAACAACAGGAAATTGTTTCTTCAATGATCGGTTAAATACTATTTTAGCGCGATTGGATGACGGCCAGTTGGTTTATTAGAAGTCAGTAAAAGCGACCTGTTATTGACAGTTACAGCCTCAAAATTTGATAGAATGCAATGCAATGGACATCGAATCTATCTGCCAAGACTTTGCCCGCCATTGATACACAAAATCGAAGTTATTATTGATGCGTTGGTGGGTTCGAAAGATTTGAGGCCAAAGCAGATCAAAACTTGCAGAAATTTATAAATAAATTTTTCCAATATTACTCTTCACAGATTCCCTTACAACTTCAGAACCTCTCGTTCTAGTAGACTTAATACAGCTCTATACACAACAATAGAGCACAAACAGCAGTTAAACTTGACACACAACTGCTAAATCGCCGCAAAAGACAATGCAATACAGTTCGCTTTAGAACTACTTGGAATGTTCACTGAGACTCAGTAATTCCAGTCAACTAACTGATTAACCCACCAACTCCACTCACGGCCGGTCTTGTATAGGAGTCAATACTTCGTGAATCTTCTAGAGATAGATATTTGGAGAACTTTCCAGATCGTAGTCGACAAGTCCTATACATGTACATGGGGACCGAAAATGTCGCCAAATGGTCGCTAAATTTGGCGACAAAAATTAGTCGCCAAACCGTCGCCAACTTGGCTCTATCTCGCCAACTTGGCTCTATCTCGCCAATTTGGCGAGAATTCCATTATCATAATGTTAAATGCCCTGCCACTTGTAACACTCGCTTCCCAGCGTTACCTCTGTAAAACCCGTTATCAAGCATTGAGACACACATTGCGGGGAAGCAAACTAACGACGAACTATTGCACTGCCTTATGCAAAATGTACATAAATTTTCCTGTTTACAAAATTAACACTACGAAATATTTACAAATACACAAATTCGTAACAATATAAAGGATTTAAAAATGATCTCTTTTTAATAAAAAATTATTTCCAATGCCGGACAAACAATAAACACTTTTTATTGCTAAACAAGGATGCGCCGCCGCTACTCGAACCGTCACGAACTCACAATAAAAAAGAAAACATTCTCATATTTGAATAAAGAAATACAGACGCATTAAAAACCTGCTCCCTGACGCATTTTAAAACAAAGCAACGAAAAAGCAAGCACCTTTCGCTTCTTTCTTTCTGAGATGTTGCCAGAAAGACAATAGGGTAATATGCAATCGAGCTGAATAATTTCTTTTTACATTTTCGAATGTCATCTTGGCAACTTTTTTTTTAATGGTCACCCGCGGAGTTAGTGCTGTTCCTGTACGATCGTTAAATGAAGGAGGTGAGTTTTTAAAAAAGGAGTACTGACAATGAGGAGTTCATTTTGTTGAACAAAAGAAGGCGATTTCTGTGGATATACGCAAGGGTAAGCGTTGGTGTTCATTTTTTGTACTGCCACAAATTTAACGATATTTTGTTAAAAAAAAAAAAAAAATTGGAAGTAATGTAGTGATCTCTTTCATTTCGTACTAATAATTTTTTTTTAATTAAAATTTCGTACAATATATATTTTTGTTGCTTGCTAAAAACCACTGTGTATAAAAATCAAAGCCTTATATAACTCAGATACATCGTTAATTCTATCACTTCCCATACAGATAGAACTCAGAATTTTGGCATCAATGTTAACAAAGACAAACATCGAAAAATAACCCATAAAAAGGTTTTTAATATGAATCTTTTATAAGCAATGCCAATTTTTAAAATCATTAACAGAGCGCTGTTTCAATGGTGTGTTTCGTGTCGGCATCTAATTTTTAATATTCAAATCATCTCTATCAGTAAAATATAAGGTAACCTACTTTTCAAAATTTATTCATTAAAAATGAACGTGAATTTAAGCACTCACATTCATATATCTTTTATTCCTTCTTATTAAAACAATTTTATTATTTAATTACTAAAACAATTATGGCAACAGGAAAGAGTTTCTTCAATGATCGGTTAAAAGCTATTTCAGCACGATTGGATGACGGCAAGTTGATATATTAGTATTCCGTAAAAGCGTCCTTTTAATATCAGTTACAGACCCAAAATTTGATAGATTGCATTATCATCGAATCTATTTGCCAAGTTTCAGTCAGATTGGATGACGGCAAGGGGGTTAATCAAGCCTCTGCAGATTCGCTCTCCATCGACCTACACAGCCATACACACAAAATCGAAATTAATATAAAAGATTTAAAAAGTAGTTAAGCTATTTCGATCTCGATTAAGTAATTTCTAGGGGTCGAAAAGAGGTTTAATGTTCCAAACGAAGAATATCGCAATGCCCCACTTCCATTGTAACCACAATTTTGAAATTTGGTACAAATGTCAACAAAGACAAACAAAAAAATTAAGCTATTCCGATCTCGATTAACTAATTTTTATGCGTCGAAAAGAGGTTTAATGTTCCATACGAGGAATATTGCAATGAAATTTGGTGCAAATGTCAACAAAGACAAACAAAAAAAGCAAGCTATTCCGATCTCGATTAACTAATTTTTATGGGTCGAAAAGAGGTTTAATGTTCCATACGAGGAATTTTGCAATGAAATTTGGAACAAATGTCAACAAAGACAAACAAAAAAAATAAGCTATTCCAATCCCGATAAACTAATTTTTAGGGGTCGAAAAGAGGTTTAATGTTCCAAACGAGAAATATCGCAATGAAATTTGGTGCAAATGTCAACAAAGACAAACAAAAAAAGTAAGCTATTCCGATCTCGATTAACTAATTTTTATGGGTCGAAAAATGGTTTAATGTTCCATACGAGGAATATTGCAATGAAATTTGGTGAAAATGTCAACAAAGACAAACAAAAAAAAGTAAGCTATTCCGATCTTGATTAACTAATTTTTATGCGTCGAAAAGAGGTTTAATGTTCCATACGAGGAATATTGCAATGAAATTTGGTGCAAATGTCAACAAAGACAAACAAAAAAAGCAAGCTATTCCGATCTCGATTAACTAATTTTTATGGGTCGAAAAGAGGTTTAATATTCTAAACGAGGAATATCGCAATGAAATTTGGAACAAATGTCAATAAAGACAAACAAAAAAAGTAAGCTATTCCGATCTCGATTAACTAATTTTTATAGGTCGAAAAAAGGTTTAATGTTCCAAACGAGGAATATCGCAATTAAATTTATTACAAATGTCAACAAAAACAAACAAAAAAAGTAAGCTATTCCAATCCCGATAAACTAATTTTTAGGGGTCGAAAAGAGGTTTAATGTTCCATACGAGGAATATTGCAATGAAATTTGGTGCAAATGTCAACAAAGACAAACAAAAAAAGCAAGCTATTCCGATCTCGATTAACTAATTTTTATGGGTCGAAAAGAGGTTTAATGTTCCAAACGAGAAATATCGCAATGAAATTTGGTACAAATGTCAACAAAGACAAGCAGAAAAAGTAAGCTATTCCGATCTCGATTAACTAATTTTTAAAAATCGATAAGAGGTTTAATGTTCCAAACAAGGAATATCGCAATGTCCAACTTCCATTGTAACCCTGAATTTGAAATTTGGTATAAATGTCTACAAAATCAAACAGAAAAAATAAGCTATTCTGATCCGATTAACAAATTTTTAGGGGTCGAAAAGTTTTGGGGTATTCAGGTAGTATTTTGTATAGTAGCGGAGTTGCAATAATCAAATGTTTTGTGACGTCACTTGCTAATAAAAACCTTGCCAAACCTCACTTTCTTTTTATAGTATCGCAGGTTTTATTAAAGATATTCGTATACAATCACGGTCCGATCAAGAGAAAAGGAGCACACACCGAAATCAATCATATTAAAACATGGCGAAGTGTTCTTTCTATTCAAATATTGTTTTTTCCATTCAAATGGGCAGTTTCTTAAAGATAAGCCATAACTTTTGGATACTTTCAGCCCGGACTCCCTGTATAAAAACTATTGTTACGAATTTTTGTATATTTGTAAATATTTCGTAGTCTTAATTTTGTAAATAGTAAAATTTATGTGCATTACGCATAAGGCAATGCAATAGTTTGTTTCCCTGCAATGAGTCTCTTGATGCTTGATAACGAGTTTTACAGAGGTAACGCTGGGAAGCGAGTTTTACAAGGAGCAGGGCATTTAACATTATGGTAATGGCAATCTATCCAAATTGGCGAGATAGAGCCAAGTTGGCGACGGTTTCGGCGACTAATTTTTGTCACCAAATTTGGCGAGAAATCGATAAATGTCGCCACGTTTGGCGACCATTTGGCGACATTTTCGGTCCCCATGTATAGGACTTTTCGACTACGATCTGGAAAGTTCTCCAACTATCTACCTCTAGAAGATTCACGAAGATTCACCTGTCCTATATAAGGCTGACCAAGAGAGCGGGGAAGTTAGTTGAGTGATTTTGAGTCACTGAATAAGTTGACTGGAATTACTGAGTCTCAGTGAGCGTTCAGAGAGTTCCGAAAGCGAACTGTATCGCATTGTCTTTTGCAGCGATTTGAGCAGTTGTGTTGTCAATTTTTCAACTACTGTTTTGTGCTCTATTGTTGTGAAAAGAGCTATATTCTGTCTACTTGAACGAGAAGTTCTGGAGTTGTAAAGGAATCTGTGAAGAGCAATATTGGAATAAATTTCTGCAAGTTTTGATCTGCTTTGGCTTCAGATCTTTCGAACCTGTCCACGCAACACTATCTTTTGGTAAAAAGGCCCTTTTCCAATTGGTGTATCAAATAATTAAAGCATAAAACAAAGTTTCAACAAAGAGTTCAGATCGAAATTTCGCAGCATAAAAACCGCTACGAAGATAGCCATCGATTCCGTAATATGGACTAAACTTTTTATTGTTTCCGCAAAACTTGATTGCATGTAGACGCGCATCCCGGGGGATAGTTTTTATGGTCAGAACCCCCCTCCTAGGATCCCTACCATCCGGTGCTTTGTTAAGATTGAAAAAGGAACACTTGGCAATCGCATTTTTTTTTTTTTTAAACTAGGGGTGTGGGACATGGCACAACTTTCAATTACACTTCATATAGTTTCTTCGGACACGTAGTGGAGAACTCAGTTCTACATAGTTAACACATACATTAGAAAAAATTGTCAGTTTGGCGATAATACTTGTATAAGTCTTTAAAAAAAAAAAAAAAAAAAAAAAAAAAACTCCGCTAAAATGGTGATTTTGGCGATTTACTTTTCGATAATCTTTATATTATCCTTTATTATGAGTGAAACTGAGGGGAGAAGAAAAATCGATCGTTGATGAAGTGTGTTCAAGGAAAGAGAACTCCGTGTTGAGGACATTCATTTTTCAACTTTTTACTTCCTTAAAGCATTTTTACGGAAATTTCGGAGGTGGCGATGTTTAGAACACCTTAAGAGGCATTAGCACAGTGATTTCAATCAAAATCTTCGGAGCCGTTTTTTAGCAATCATTGAAAAAACATGATTTTCCTTGAAAAGCATGATTTTTTTCAATGGCAGCTACCTTATGCGCATGCGCGATTTTCACGAAAACCTTAATGGTAGGTCCCATGGCCACCAGCAACCCGGATACTAAATTTGAACATCGCAGGTCAATTTGTTCGGGAGTTATGCTGACCATGTACACATAGACACATTTTTTCTAGATAACTTTCTTTGAGATCAGGATGTTCCAAAATATGGAGAAATGCAAAAAAATTGATAGAATCGAAAGTATAGCACCGAGTACTATACTTTCATTACTCTATGTATACGTGTGGGTAGTTGAAAGCAAAAAACTAATTGAAGTAGGACTCTACAATTTTAAGCGGCGCAAATAGGAGTGCATGATTTCTCTCACAAATTCTGAAGACTCTTCTATAATTTGTTCGTTATAATTCTGTAGGCTTTGCGACTTAATGTAATTTCTATTTTTAAAATTTTGTTTATTTAAAGCTAATAAGGCACAATTTTGAAAGTCACAATTTTATACATATTCTTTGAAATCAATGAGGTACTGCTTTATATTACATTAGCGGAACATAAAATCAAAGAATAAATAATGTTGAAAGGGGCAGGGAAGTTGAAAGAGTTTTCATTATAAATTTCCATCACTAAAATGTGTTAGTAAAAATTTATTTTTTTGTAATTATTCAAATTTTGTTCCTGGAAACTTTTGTCTTTTTACATTTTAAAGCAGACTTTCTTAAAAATATAATTTGCATATTTTAAGTTTATATTCTGATATTTATATGTTTAAAACTCTTCCATTTTTAAACATTGCTACATTTTTTCAACAATCAATTATTTTTAATAATGAAAAGTTTCACCCACACTAACACACTGATGAACACAAACAATCATTCGGGATCTTAATAGTAAACTTCAACAATGTAGGTAATTTTCTTTGTTGTAAACAGTGAAGTTTAGTTTGAAGAAAAAGAAATTGTCTTGCTGCATAAAGTGCAGTGATATTTGTACAAGCGAGTTTTTGATTGCGCAAATTTGATTTGATTGATTATTTGCTTACATATTAAAAGTGAGCTATATGGCTTGCGAGGAGGAGATGGAGTGGTTGGACGATACTCCCTTTTGGGAGGTTGAGGTGGTCCTCGATCCAGAGGAGCCCATGGACTGGGAGGAGACAAGCTCAACTTCAGAGGAGAATGAAGAAGATCACCCAAGCTGAAGACGACCAAGAAGTCGACCACAGCTTGGACTTCTTCTGCATTCTCCATAAATATTTTATGAAGTTGATCGGTTCCCCAGAACCTGAGCTCCTCCGACGAGGTCCCTCAATGCGAGGTAAAGAAAATAACATAAAAAAAATAAAGTGGGCGGGTGGGTGGCATAAAAAAAAACTTTCAAATTCGGTTTCGCAAATCTGTATAAACGTGTTGCATTCCAACATCGTCGTATGACTGGTACCAAACACTCCGGACTTTTCTCTCAAAACATAACTATTTAAAAAAAATTATATAAAAAAAAAAAAAACGTACATATTAATAACAAAACAAATAAACGTACAAATTAATATCAAAACAAATACACGTACAAATTAATATCAAAATCCTTGTTGGCGGGCGGGTGGCATACAAAAACCCTCTCAAATTCTGTCTCGCAAGTCTGTATAAATGTATTGCATTCCAACATCGTTAAGATGGTCTACGTACACATGTAAGCAGTAAAATTTCCAAGAATTTAGAAAATTTTCAGCCCATTTAGAGGAATGACTGGCTGTTGTTAATTCAAAATACTATAGGGGAATGAAACATCGCACATTATTTTAATTACACTACAATACTGGTCACTGCATTTAAATGTGACAAGGACTAGTGTAAAATGTACCTTTTTTATTAATTTTTTAAAAATTAATCTGCTTGACGACAAATTACATTGGCAAAAAAAAAAAAAATTACAGTAGTTATTACATTATTCCTTTGGGGTCAAATGAAACAGAAAAGAAAGTCACTGATGCCTCTATTATTTGGAGGCCTCTATTTTAAGAGGAAGACCTAGTAAAAGGATCATTCCCTATACTCGCAATGTTGAAATCTTCTAGTCCAGTGCATTTAGAAACTACTTTCTGTGATTTTAATGATCACTTAATGAAATGACATAAATTAAAAACTCGTAAATAGTGCTTTAATATATTTTATTTTATATTTGAAATCCTTACATCATTGCATATACAGTGGCTCCACCTGGTTTTCTCATTTGGTATTTTAATTTAAATTTATAAGACATGAAATGAAATCAATTTATGCCATTTCATGAAGTGGTCTTTTTTGTACCTATTCACCAAGTTTCAAGGTTTTCTGTAAAGTAGTTTCTAAATGCACTTGGCCAGAAGATTGTAACATACCGAGTATTGGAAATGATCCTTACTAAGACTTCTTCTTAAAGCGATTCATTTTTTAACTTCTTACGCCTTTATCGAAGTTTTAAGGAAACTTTAGAGGTAGGAAAATTTAAAACACTGTGGTAGTTTTGTGCACAATTTGTGCCGTTTTTTAGCAATCACTGAAAAACATGATTTTTTTCAATGGCAGCTACCTTATGCGCAAGCGCGATTTTAGCGAAAACTTTAGTGGCAGGTCCTTGGGCCATCATCAACCTGCTCACCAAATTTGAACATCGTAGGCCAATTTGTTCGGGAGTTATGCTGACCACGTACACCCAGACACACATTTTTTCTAGATCATGTTTTTTTTTTTTAGATCAAGTGAAAAACGTGAAAAAATGCCACAAAAAAAAAAATCGTTTTTTTTTTTTTGTTTTTGATCGAATTCTATACTTTCATTACCTTATGTAATTGAAAGCAAAAATGTAAGTACCGTAAAATTTTATTTATTTTATTTTAAATCTTCTGTAGTGGCAGCGGGCCGCAGAAAAATCCGTCGCGGGCCAAATTTGGCTCCGCTAGCCTCATAGTGGCTAACGCTGATCTACAGTGAGGGTATCTAACAAGTTTTATCTCGATTGGATTAAGGGAAATGGATTAATTTGCCCTTCGCCGGTATGCCTGAAACAAATAATCACCACAAACAAAGTCAACGTTAATATAAGGGATTAACCCTTTGGGTACATTTGACGTGTGAGACTCGTCATCTGCTTACTTGGTCGAAGTTACGGTGGACGAGTCTGACTCGTCATCCGTCCATCCAAATCCATTCCATGGGCATAAAAACCCTCAAATAATTCGGTACTCAAATGGTTAAGTAATAATAAAGGCGTGTGCAATTTATGTTTATGTGTCTTTTATCCAATTCAATTCGAACTTTTTCTTTTGCAGCAAGGGGAGCCATACAATAGAAGAAATTCGCAACAACAAACAATAGAACGATGAAGGGACTTGCAATTTACAGCGTTCTTTTTATGATGGCCTCGGTAAGTCATGTATTAACCCTGATTTTTATTCGAATGGAAATTGTACGTTTTTTCAAGGTATGATTACGTCTGCTTTTTCTCAAGTCCAGCTATAAGCTTGCATAAGAATTTAAGATTAGTTTTAAGCGTATGGTAGTAAAGCATATTGGAAAAAGTACATGTGTCATATCAGAAAAGTTAAAAAAGTATGTGTTTCATAAAAAACTTATTTTAAATTTAACGTAATGGACAATTTCCACATTTAAATTTTTTATATATTTTTTTTATTTAATTCTAAATGTTTCGGAAAGGCCATAAACACAAAAATGCACTTTTTTCCCTTTCTAATTTGCAATCAAAGTTCCCCTGTTAGACGTTGACGAGAAAACGATCAGTCTGGCTCGAATTGAACGTGACGAAAAGTGATCCCAAACATCTTGGCTTGAAATGCAGCAGTGGAAACCAGTTTTGCAAGTTTCTCGCAAATCACGTCAACCTGTAAGGGATATAGCAATGATCTACCAACCCCAACTATTTGGCAGAAACCTCACGATAACTATAGAAACTGAAGGGATATCTTGACGTCACAGATTTTGTTGATTGTTTTGATCGGACTGGTTTTGGCTCGGTTTTGGGGCATTTTCTTTTCTTAATATTTAAATAACTAATTTTTTTAAAGAACTTTTGTTTAAATATTTGGAATCGGAAAGAAATTCTTCATAAATATAAACTAACTAGCTGAATACCCGTGCTTCGCTACGAAATTTTAACATGTGCAATATTTTAGCTAGCTGTGAGGCCTCGCGTTGCGGAAATCCGTCATTGGTCTATAGGTCTCAGTTTTTGGCACTTCGCTCACAGGAAAGTTCATTGCTACGCAAAATCGAGCTCGCTTCGTTTGCTGAAAAGTTCATTGACACATAAGCACAGGTTTACTTCACTCGTTGAAAGGTTCATTACTATGCAAGCATAGGCTCGCTTACCTCGCTGAAAAGATTATTGTTGCGTAAGCATAAGCTCACTTCACTCACTAAAATATAATTGCTACGTAAGGCCTTAATATTTAAACCCTCTCCCTTGTCGAGAAGAAAAAAAAATCGCGCACGGCCTCGACTTAAGGATTTATAAGGTAGCGTATACTTACTTAAAAATACAAATAATAATAATAATAAAAACGCTGCTTATTGTGCTTATATTTTTTTAATATACTTTTAATAATGTTGCTATGCCTGTTATAAAATTTCATATTGTTACGAATTTTTCCGCTGAGGCAATGATGGTACAGTTTTCACGTTATAAAAATATTTATTCTCTCTTCAGAAAACTCACAAAATTTATTCACAGGCAACAGTTTAATTACTCTCAAGCTTCAACACAAGCTTCAACAAAAATAACTTCGAATTCAGCGATTATACAAGCTCACTCCAATAGGTAAACAAAGCGATCAGCTTTCAACGAAATCCGAAGTCAATCTGAAAACTTTCCCGTTCTCCAGTCTTTTATATACAAGCGCGTGAGACATTCTCGAAATTTCCAGCCAATTCATCGGCAACGAAATATCTCGAAACTTCTCGATTACTTTAGGTGTTGCCACCTTTTTCTAACTTGTATAATCGCTATTGATTAATAAATAAAATAAGATAAAAATAAATTACAATAGAATTTTGAAATAATACGTCACTATTTACAATATATACAGACAATTTGTGCAACAATATGCTACAAAGCAACACTCTGACAGAAATTGATGTTGGGAAAAAAATAAAGCATTATATCCATGGGTTAGGGAAAGTTTGGCATTTCCTGTTAAATGAGGATAATAAAGGATTTATATTTTAAACTCCGTTTTTGAGTGTTGATTTTCCTTTTCACAGGTTGTTGTATGCTACGAGCCCAAAGAGTGTTCTTCGGCGAGTGACTGCGGTCCGAACGAGTGCTGCAGGCTTGGTGAGTGTTCGCACTTGATTGATGTATCACAATGGTGATCAGTTCAGGGCTTCCATCACTTTTGTCTGGTACAGAGGTTCTTGTATTTTCAATAGCCGGGTCACACTTTTTACTTTTAATTCAATTACTCATATATTTATAAAGGGTGATGAAAGTATGGTTTTCGGCGGAAAAAAAAAATGCTTTTTTTTTTGTGCACATTTAGTCCAGGGAATAGAGACATTTTGCCTTGCAAAAGGTTATGTAGTTCTGATTTTTTAATATGTTATAAAGGTTGGTATCGTGGTTTATAAACTAAGTTTTCGACCTCCTAACCCTTGTGCGTTCTCCGTGGTGCACCAAAAACTGAGCCGTTTTTCAGTTTATACGTCATAGCTCTTTGCCAATGCATCTTAGAAACATACATTATATTCAAAAGTTGTAGAATATTAAATTATCTACAACTTTTGTATACTAAGTTTTTTTGTAGACCTATTATGTAAATGGTTATGTCGCATCAAAATCAAAACTTTTTCGTAAAAATGCTACTTTTTTAAGATTTGTGTCAAGTTTTTTGATTATATCTTCATAATGGTACATTTTAGAGAAAAAGTTTGTGAATAAAAGTTGTAGAGCAATAAATTTCCTACAAGTTTTCTATATAAACTTGTTTTCTAGGACTAATAACAAAGGAGTTACTCTGCTTTGTGTATTTTCAGTGGTGCACCACGAACAAATACGTTTTTCAGTTTATAGATCATAACTCTTCCGCGATGCATTTTAAAAACAAACATTAAGTTTAAAAGTTGTAGAATATTAAATTTTCTACAACTTTTGTGAACAATTTGCTTTTGTAAAGCTATTATGTAAAGAGTTACGTCGTATCAAAGTAAAAACTTTTTCGTAAAAATGCTGCTTTTTTAAGTTTTTTGCCGAGTTGTTCAATTATATCTTCATAACAATAAGTCGTAGGGAAAAATATATTGAACAAAAAATGTAGATCTATAAATTTGCTCTAAGTTTTATACAAAAAGTTACTATCTAGGACTAATAACTAAGGAGCTACTTTTCTTTGAAGGTTTACGAGATGATAACCTATAATATATTATGTATAGGTAGGGGTTTAAAAATAGCTTCTTACTGCATAGTCTGACAATTTTAATAAAAAAATAAAACAATATTTACATAATACTAATGATAATGTAAAATAAAAAGAGGAAATATATTAAATAATGTATATATCTATATACAATAACGGTAATATCAATTTACCATTTTCGCCCTGGTGCACCAAAAACCTTCTGAATTCTGAAATTTTGAATTTTTTTCAGTATACCGATCATATCCTTTTTCCACTGCATTTTAGAGTGGGAAAAAATTATATTTTAGGTTGTAGAGTATTAAATTTTCTACCTCTAATGTATGTGCAAAATTTGTTTTGTAGAACTATTGTATGAAAAACAAATTGTATGAAAAGCATCAAAGCAAAAACTCTTTCGTAGAAATACCATTTTAAGATTCTTGTCGAGTTTTTAGATGATATCCATAAAAGTATATCATAAAAATTGTAGAACCCTAAATTTGCTACGTTTTATATACCAAGTTATATAATAGGACTAATAACAAAAGAGCTACTTGGTAAGATCTAATATTAAAAACAGTTTCTTACTGCAAAGCCTGACAAGTTTAATAAAAAATAAAACAATATAGGTATTAAAATAATAGTATTATAAATCAAAAAAATATAAATATTATAAAAATGTATATATATAATAATAGTAATATCAATAAAACTTACAATTTAGAAAACTTATAAATTCTTAAATTTAGTTTCGTTTAGCCACGAAGGCTCGGCTAGTTCCTCCGCTACTTCTTGAATTAAGAGTTCTGTTGGGTCGTCTTCATCGTTGTCATCAATTATGATGTTCGCTGTATTGTCACAGGTTTGTCCATGACAGTTTTTATATATTATGGAGCACTTGAGACCGGCCTTTCTACAACCGCAGCCCTTGGTGCATCCTATGTTGCGCTGGCAGAAAATGTAGGTCAGAATTGATTGAGGAGCTGAATCCCTGGTGGTTGTAATAGGAAGAAGTCCTTTACTGTCCATCTTCCACCCACAGACCAGAGGATTTTTCAATTGCCCCATCCATGTCTTTACTTGATGGTATGTGCGAAAGACATGGTGCGTAGCAGCTTCTTGGGTCGGAGGTAGCATTGACAGATTTAACTTGCTCCCAGTTGTTGATTTGGAAAATTGCTTATAACGCAAAGCATTTCAAGTTGTTGCCCTGTGACCACCAAAGAGAGCAACAAGAATGCTTGATACTGCTTCGGTAATGCTTGAAACACTGGCATTAGTATCTAGGAAGATCTTTGCAAATTCCTGTAATATTGGATATGATGAAGCAGCCAACATTACAACGCATGTATTCCAATATTAAGTAACTACACTGAGTGGTTGATATTCTGTCGGGATGGTTAGTGGTGGGGAGGGTTGAGAATGGTTTTTCGGTTCTTCTAATCTTCTATTCGGAATCTAATTCTAATCCTGAATTCGGCAGTGGCAAATCTCAATCAACAGTATATGGTGTTTTCGCGGAAACTGAGTCCTTAAAAGAATTCCTTTACATGTCACTAATGCCACCCAACTTGTGATTTTTCTATTCTATCTCAAAAGATCTGTACCCCACGTAGTTTAGAATCAGCCACTTGAATGCAGTCTATTAGTCATTTTTATTTCTGAATGCAGAAATTTTGGGGGCATCACGGCAAAATGGTAAATTTTATACTATTATTATTTTAAATATATACATTATTTAATATATTTCCACTTTTTATTTTACATTATCATTAGTATTATATATATATTGTTTTATTTTTTTATTAAAATTGTCAGACTATGCAGTAAGAAGCTATTTTTAAACCCCTACCTATACATAAAATATTATAGGTTATCATCTCGTAAACCTTCAAAGAAGAGTAGCTCCTTAGTTATTAGTCCTAGATAGTAACTTTTTTGTATAAAACTTATAGCACATTTATAGATCTACAACTTTTGTATAATATATTTTTCCCTACGACTTATTGTTATAAAGATATAATTGAAAAACTCGGCAAAAAACTTAAAAAAGCAGCATTTTTACGAAAAAGTGTTTAATTTGATGCTACGTAACTCTTTACATAATAGCTTTACAAAAGCAAATTGTTCACAAAAGTTGTAGAAAATTTAATATTCTACAACTTTTAAACATAATATTTGTTTTTAAAATGCATCGCGAAAGAGTTATGATCTATAAACTGAAAAACGTATTTGTTCGTGGTGCACTACGGAAAATACACAAAGCAGAGTAACTCCTTTGTTATTAGTCCTAGAAAATAAGTTTATCTAGAAAACTTGTAGGAAATTTATTTCTCTACAACTTTTATACACAAACTTTTTCTCTAAAACGCACCATTATGAAGATATAATCAAAAAACTTGACACAAATCTTAAAAAAGTAGCATTTTTACGAAAAAGTCTTGACTTTGATGCGACATAACTATTTACATAATAGGTCTACAAAAAAACTTAGTATACAAAAGTTGTAGATAGTTTAATATTCTACAACTTTTGAATATAATGTGTGTTTCTAAGATGCATTGGCAAAGAGTTATGACGTATAAACTGAAAAACGGCTCAGTTTTTGGTGCACCACGGAGAACGCACAAGGGTAATTAGGAGGTCGAAAACTTGGTTTATAAACCACGGGACCGACCTTTATAACATATTAAAAAATCGGAACTACATAACCTTTTGCAAGGTAAGACCCCTTTTTCAGTCTCTATTCCGCGGACTAATTTCTTCACGTTTTGGAACATCCCGACTAAAAAAAAAGTGGTATAGAAAAAATGTATGCCTGTGTGTAAGTGGTCAGCATAACTCCCTAACGAACTGACCTACGATGTTCAAATTTGGTGTGCGGGTTAGTGGTGGCCATGAGAACTGTCATTTAGGTTTTCGTCAATATTACGCATGCGCAAAAAATGAAAGTTCAGCAATTGCTAAAAAACGGTTCTACTGATTTTGTTCAAAACCGCAATGGGAAAACCTTGTAAGGTGTCTAAACATCCCCATTACCTAAATTCTCTTAAACATGCTATAAAGGTGTAAAAAGTTGAAAAATGAGTGTCTTTAACACGGAGTTCTCTTCTTTTGAGCACCGATCATCAACGACCATTTTTTTTTCTCCCTTGTTTCACTTCTAAGAAAACATAATGTAAGAATTATCAAAAACTATATATCCAAATTCGTCATTTTGGCATTTTTTTTTCTCATGCAAGAATTCTCGCCAAAAATAACGCCAAACTGGCCACTTTTTCAAATAAATGAAAATATGAAGATGTTAATAACACTATTCCACAACAGATTTGTGTAGTGATAAGTATTATAGTGTAATTGAAAGTTGTGCGATGTTCCACACCCCTAGTTAGAAAAATGATTTATTGTGACTCATTTTTACTATGGCCATCTTACTAGTACTCTCATGCTCGATTAGGATGTGAGAGGTGTCGGGATTGAACTTCTATTTGTCTATGGTCAGCATAACTCCCAAACGGATTACTGACCTACTGTGTTCAACTTCTGGTATGCGTGTTAGTGGTGGCTATGGGACCTGTCATTACAGTTTTCGTCAAAATTGCGCGCACATAAATTAGCAACAATTGAGAAATGTATGCCTTCCAGCAATTGCCAAAAAACAGCTCTAACGTTTTTGATCGAAATTGCTGAGGTAATGCCTCTTAATTTGCTTTAAACATCTCCTTCTCTGAAATTCCCATAGAAATGTGATGAAGGCGTAAAAAGTATGAAAAGCTTATGTCTTTAACACAGAGTTATTTTGCTTGAGCATCGTCCATCAGTAGATAGAAAGTGGGGGTTCCGGAGCCATAGAGCAACCGACCGACGGTATGGGGGCGTGGCTATGACGTCGCCAGAAGTGGTCATGGTCGGAAGTGACATCACCGGACGTCACGTGACAGGAAGTAGAGTTGAGCTGTTGAGTTATTCCTCTCCTGCTGTTGTTAGTTTCGGTTTCGTTATGGGACATCATTCGGGCATTTTATTGTATTTTAAAGGTTTAGTTTTCAAGAAACTGCTGCTGGAATTGTTTCTGGCAAGGTAACCAGATACACTTCAATATTTGAGTTCGTGGGAAAGAGGGTTATTCTACATTTATTGTTTATGCATTAAGCATATTGAATTCAACATACATTATAGTTTTTATCTAAAGTTCGGGAGTTGACGAGCATTAACGACCTGTTGACAGGTGACATAAGATCATGGTTCCATTCCAGCGAAATCAAGAGAACAACTCAGAAAATGGTTTTGTTAACCACGTCAGATAAGGCTAATCAAACTACTTCGTAGAAAAGTTATGACGTTATGGTAAAAGGTAGAACAACAAAAATTTACTTTTAAAAAGTTGCGGTGCTGCCATCTGGTTAGAGTTTTGGGAACTGATTGTTTGAGATGTTTCTGTGCGAAAAAAAAAAAAAAAAAAAAAAAAAAAAAAAATACTACTTAAAATTTTAGCATGGTAGCTGTAAAGATTGTAGGGCTTCCATCTGGTTGAAGTTTTGGGAGCTGATGACTTGAGATGTTTTTTTTCCTGAACCAAAAAAAAAAAATACTATTTAAAATTTTAATGTTCTGGCTGTAAAGATTGTAGCGCTGCCATCAGGTTGAAGTTTTGGGAATGAGGAACTTGCACAAGAGAGGAAAATGAATATTTTTTGTATTTTCTAGTGTTATCCAACGAATATATTTGAGCTGTGCAATTATTTTTTATCTTTATGCTTTCAATTAATAAAAATATCGAGTTTGAAATTAGCTGAAATCAAAGCAAAAGTCACGTGACTAAAAAAGCATAAAAAACCGTGACGTGGTTACGTATAGATAAAGTCGAAAATCGGAGGAGAAACCCCACTCATTCCTCGTCTAAAACAGGTTTTAGACTGGTTCATCATCTGCGCGTTCACGTCACACGCAAAAGTCGCTTTTTCCCGCCAAATCGCAAAGTGAAAAACTAAATATTTTTTTTATCTATCCGAGCTCAAATTTTTGAAAGAATGGTATTGTTTTTCATGATTTTTCTCTACTTTTATTTAAAAATAAAACCAAAAAACGTGAAAGTTCCTCATGGATGGCTTGAGATGTTTTTCCTGCGAAAAAAAAATACTAATAAAAATTGAAATAGTGTGGCTGCGAAAGTTAGGGCTGCCATCTGGTTGGGGTTTTTGGAAATTGATGATGCGTTTGTGTAATACTTTGGTTAGCAATGTGTTCCAGAAATCATTGCACAAATCCGTTACTGAAGAAAGATTCATGAGATATACCTGATGACCTCTTGTTCATCCATTACTTTTCTTTTCAGGTATGCAGAGATATGCCGTTCCTGAATGCACACCACTTGGAGAACTTGGCGATTCCTGCCGAGTGGGAGCCCGGCCAGAGGACAGGACCCTTTTCTATCCCAACATGGCCTTCCGCTTCGTGCAAGACTCATACACACTCTTTTGCCCATGCCAACAGCCTCTGAACTGCGTAAGAAACCAGTGCTCGTATGAGGCTGCCCCAATCGAAACAAACGACGAGGATTGGTAAGGTTTACGAAGTGGGCGGGGCTTACATGTTGTAGGTGTGGTATTTTTTCAGCACTCGCTGAATTGTAGTTGGAAAGCGGTTTTAAGCATCCGAATGTTGTATATTTTCATTGTAATAATAAATGTAGTTTTATCTGACCGATGGAGTTATTTTGTGTCATTGAGGGTTGACATATGTCATATGAATGACAAAGAAACTACGAGGATACTAGAAGGGGCCTGGGTTTATAAAAAAAGGCGTGTCTTCAAATGGCATTTGTAGACACGCCTTCTTTTCAGGATCCTTCAGTGGGAGTAATTTTTTTTTCCGAATTTTTCTTTCAGACACGGTTTTTGTCAAAGCAAAAAAGGTTCGAATTAAATATGCTAGATTGTATTTTGTTGACAAAATTTTCTAAACTCTAGAAGCAAACTAATAAACAACTTGTAATGGCACTTTCTGACACTTCAAAGCCATAAAACTTTTGATCCAAGTTCTCAGAAGAATCGATCAATTATACAGTTTTAATGATGGCGGTGTACGATTGTGAATTTCTCAGGTGCATTCGAAACCTATTTTTTGCAATTTTGTTTTTCCATACATAAAAATTTTGGAGATTGGGATAAAAATTCGGCATTTTCCAAAAACATATGCCGTCTATTTTAAACTCCAAATGTTTAAAATTTAGTGTAAATGTAAGAATCCTTTCGAAAGCATGATTCCTCATTGTGCAGTCTCGTATATAAATCATAATTCCTTAAAAATTCTAGAAATTTTTTAGATTCTATAAAATTACAAGAAAAAGGTATAAATATGTCTCAAATATCAACATAGATAAATTACAGAAAAATCGGAATGTAAAAGGAGCTAGAAAATTTACCAAATTTGGTTGGAGGGGGCATTGAAGAGCAGAGCGGAAAAGAATAGCACAATCGGAACAAAAACAAATCGATCTAATAATGAACGCAAATACCACCATATATTTACATGGTCAATGTGGAAGGTTTTGTCATATAATAAGTTACTACTTTCTCGATTCCTCCCTCCCTCACGACTTTATGCACCAACTTCCGACATCTTTGAAGAACAGCAACGTGGAGGATGAATGAGGAGTTGTAGGGCATGTCTGGGAGGAGCTTTGAATAGACAATGGTTTGAGATATGGGCGTGGTCTGTGTAAAGACACGCCTTCTTTTCCAGATTGATATCCGTACGTAAATTGTTATTGTATTTCATTGAGTTTTAGTAATGAGACTATTTTCAAAGACCACGATGTAAACGGAAAAGTCGACCACTTCTCTATCCTGAATGGAATTAGTATGTAGTTGGATAGTTAATAATAGATCTAAAGACAATTTACAAAAAAAAAAAAAAAAAAGATTTTTTTTTTAAAGTTTATACAAGATTCAAGATGGTAACTTTCTTCCGTTTTCTCTGAAAATTCACTTCACCCACTAAACAAAAAATATTTTTTTTTTAGAGTTTTTGTAACCTAACTGTATAGCCATACAACTTTCAAGTAAACCAGTGCAAAGAGATGCGATGTTACACTAGGAGTATAAAACTAATTTAAAGGACATTTAACAGATTTGAAAGTACATATCACACTATTTATAATGTTTTTTAACCAATATTTCAGGATCGTTTCCAGGGAGGTGGGGGAGGGTTATAGTAGGATACGAAATACTTTCCAACTTACAATTAAACTTACTTGGGCTCTTCACGCCGTTTGGCGCATAAGGCATCCAGCCTACCTCTCCATGCCTTCCGATGTTTTGCCAGGGATCTTGCTTCCTCTAGACCAGCGTTCGCCACTAACTTTTAGAGACGGGCAGCATGACTTATGTTGGAACTTTCCGCGGGCAGCAGATTTATACCGAATAAGCCAATAAATATATTGTTTTACTACATATGTTTAATGTTAGAAATGTGATAATTACTAAAGATTCAACAATATAAAACAAATTTGAAAACTGAAACAATTATTAAACTTTTTTTATATTAATAAAATAACAATTGATGTTTGATTCTTGTTTCAAATAATTAAAAAAATAATTTTCTTTACATCGTTAATCAGTCATAAAAGAAGTTAATCTTTAGCGACAATAATACAATGTGACTTGACATAAACTCATAATCAATAAAGATATTTAAACCATACCTCCTAAATCTTCAATTTTAGTCGATGTTAATTGCGAGCCGGTCCGCTTTTTACTATCTACTTTTAAAACTAGTCTTCGACGCCATTATTGCACTGGAGTCATAAAGATCGCGATACTTCTTTTCACGTCAAAACAAAAGAGACCAGTATGCATTTAAACACTCAACTCCTGCCCATCACATTCAGAAAAGTAGAAATCGAATTGTGCCATTCACGAATCGAGGGGGGGGTAGGGTATCATAAGTACGAAACTAAGCAATGTGAAGGAATGCGTCATTGGTAATAATTCAAACTATTGCTTTTTTCTTCTTTTTTTCTGGCAGTCTCAGAAAAGAAAAATGATGTTTCAGACTTACTGACTCGGGCCACTTAATGGAAAACGCGGTTTTTGGTAATAAACACATACTATTGTAGACAAATTGAAATTATTTTCGCAAAATTTGATTTTTTCTCTTCTGTACTGCCGGCGGGCCGGATAAAAAGCTGTCGCGGGCCGGATCCGGCCCGCGGGCCGCCTAGTGGCTGACGCTGCTCTAGACCATTCAAGCGAGCCTTTTTTAGGTCTGATTGCATTTGTCTTTGCCAAGTTGTTTTAGGCCTTTCTCTTTTCCTCTTGCATTCAGGAGCCCAGGAGAGAGAAACGTGCGTTAGATTCTCTTTTGGCATTCTTAACACATGACCCGTCCATCGCCACATTCTCTTACTGATTTCTTCCTCTATTGAAGTAATGTCTACCCTTTCTAAAATTTATACGTAATTAATTTTAACCGGCTAAAAGCTTTTAAGGATTTTTTTAATACAATTATTTTGGAAAACTTCCAAGTTTTTGAATGTCCGATTTTCTGAGGCACCATGTTTCAGCTCCATACAATAAAATTGCTCCGACTGTTGTTTTAAACATCATACATTAAACTATTATACATTGAATTGACTGGTTAGCTTTTAAAAACTTCTTCCATATTTGGGTAGACAGGTAAAAATAGTTTTTCAACTCTCCCATCTGAAATGAAAGTCTAGTTATGGTCTTTTGAAATAAGTCATAAACTAAGCTGGTCATTCACATGAGAAAAACTGACATTTCAAACTAGTTTTTGAAACTAAGTTTTCCCCAATGGTGGATACAGTGAAGGGCAGAGGAGGCGATCATTCTTATTCAGAGTTAATGTATACATATACATTAGGAATCTCGAAATTTGACTCAAGTCTGCGTTTTTGTTTTTTGGTTTTAAAATATTCCCGAATTCATTACCATTAAAATGATACCATTTTTTTACTGAGACTCAAAATACTTTTTAAATTACAGTAGGTTTTGTGAACCTGTTTTGTATCACGCTCATTAGTGTAGTAAACTTTAAACGCGTTTTCTGAAGAATGACATTTTGGTGTTATATGACTTTACGCCAACGGTCATAACTTCACAATAAATTATCCAATTTACAAAATTCTAATTTTGTTCTGAAAACACAATTTGTGAATGTGTTTTCTATGGAGCATCTAATATATATTGGTATGAACAATTTTTGTATGCATATTTTAATCTTAATTTTTTGTTAAAAACTATGTATTTTTTAAAACTTTTTATTTAAAAACTTGTAATTAAACAAATATTGAAGCCAAATTCAAAATTCTCCATAGGAACATGAGTCAATAATATATCTTTTATTTGCAATAAAAATCATACCTCTAAGTTAATTACAAGTTTATTTATGTATGTTCTAATAATGTCCTAATTAGTCACTTTAATTGCAATTAGCTGATTAAAAAATTGACGGAAAAAGAAATTTTATACATAAAAATGCATTATTTTTAATTCTGATATACTTCCAAAAAGTTTGAAATTATAACCTAAAAATCAAAGGAAATCTTCTCAATTGTATATGTATACCTTAAATAGAAAAGATTTTTTTTTTATGGGTTTGTTTATGATGAGTGTAATAAACATAAAGCTAACACTGGCATCCAAAAGAAACACAATTATTTAATTTATATACATAATAATAAGTGAATGAATATGTGAAAGACGTGAATTAAAAATAAAACCAATGTACAATATTGTGTTTACCGTTTCACGGCATTTCTCTCAGACTATGGATCTCAAGCTATCCGTACTGAACATCCTAAAAATTGCGAGATGAAAAAGCAGCAGAGAAAGAAAGACAGCAAAGTGCTCTTCAAACTATATCAGACGAATTTGGTTTAATTCTTGATGATCATGGAAGTAGAAATTTGTTCAATAGTGCACTTCAAGGAAAATATGAAGTTTGGAGTATAAAAAAAAAAACACTCGCAAAAGTCTTACAATTCTTTAACTGTACACTTTTGCTTAAAAAGTTGCTTGTTATAAAAAAAAAATTATTATAACGTTTTTATTGATAAGATATAAACTTGTTCCCTTAAATACATCAGAAATTATTGTTTTAGAATCCCATAGTATAGTAGTATAATTTAAAAACAACGAATTTTATCTAAACTATTCAACAGGCAAAAATTAAAAAATCCCCCCCTCCCCTTCTTTGTAATAACACAGGGTTCCCACTCAAATCACAGAATGAAAATCAATGGCATTTCAATGACTTTTAAGGACCTAAATAATGTTTTTAAGGAAACTTGTTTTCAGGCATCATGTCCATATACAAACTTTTACAAAAGTATATTCTACCAAAAAAGTTACAAGTTGGCCCACACATAATACAAATATATCAGAGAATTCCGATACGGTGCGAATAAATGGCCATCACACAAGGATAGCAAGTCTGAGTTGTATTTTTATAAATTTTGCAGTTGGGCACATAACATCCTAAAAAATTAGGGACTTTTAAGGACCTCTAAGCATTTTGAAGTACTTTCAAGGCCCTGAAAACAAGTTTGAATATATTAAACACTTTCAATGATGCGAGAACACTGTAATACTCTGGACCCGCCCTTGGTTTTGCCCAATACGCTTGCTCCCAATAAACTAACCAGTACGTCAACAAGGAATACTTTATTTGACAGGATGTAAAGCTCTCTACAACACATACAGATATTGCACATTTCTTCAATATACACATATGATCAAGTTACAATGAATGTCTAATATAAATGCCAGGATGGCGTGATTGAACGTAGGATTATAAGTTTTAAGTAATATTTATTTTACTTAAAATAAGTAAAAACATTTTCATGTTCTTTAAGGTGGATTAAAAAGAAACTAAATTAAACAAACTCTTAAAAGTAGACATTAATACATATAATTTGATACTGCAGTGGAGGACTTTTAGATATACTGGGTGGTTCTAAAGTCAGTACCCATTTGTAACAATGAATGTTTCAAAGAATAAACAACCTATCACAGTTTTATTTTGATTAAATACATGATTAGGGTGTACCATTTGGTTATTAAGTTACATTTCAGCTTATGCACTCGCACTTTCCACACATTTCTGACATTTTTTAGGAACAGAATCAATGGACCATTTGAAAATACTTCCAGGATACTTTCTTGAAGGCTGTTAAAACCAAGGGATATTAACTTGTACACTTTGGGCCAAGGTACAAGTTAAAACCAAGGCATATCAACAGCCTTAAACAAAGTATATGGGAAGCGTTTGAAATTGTTCCAGTTGAGATGCCAAGAAAAGCTGTGGGTTCTGTTCCTAAAAGATTCCAGAAATGTGTGCAAAATGTGAGTGCATATGCTGAAATGTAACTTAATAACCAAATGATACACCTTAATAATGCATTAAATGAAAATAAAACTATGATAGGTTGCTTACTCTTTGAAACATTCATTGTTACAAATAGGTACTGACTTTTCAACCACCCTGTTTATAAATAAATTGCATTTATAAAGCATTAAGATGAAGACAAGTTCTTTGACTGCCCCAGATAATATTTTCAATGATTCCTTTATTGTTGAGAATAGGCAAGAACACTCCTTATAACCACCTAACTATACTAGCATTTGGTCGTTTTGAGAATACATTTGACCTAAATGTTTATCACTTTGAATAGAGCAAAACTTTTGTTTTCATCAGGAAATTAAATTTGACTAACTTTCCTTAATTAAAATTTCTGTATTGACAAAAACAAATATTATTACAGACTGGGTATACTAGAAGACAACATAACCTGAACTCACTGAATATGCTGTAGGAAAGGGTTCTCCTATCATTGTAGAGTATTGAGTGAGCTCAACTCATCTTGTCCTCTAGTATAGAAGAGTTATTGGAAAGTAAATAAACATAAAAAATAACCTCAACTATTTAATTTCGACTTTCTTATTCATCATATGAAGAAAGCATGGTAATTATCTAAAAAACCAACCTCTTTTTTTTTTTACATATTTTGGTATAATATCACATGCCAATTCCAAAAATAAAAAAAAAATGTTGATGATGCTCATCCATTACTTTAAAAATTGCAACTTCAAAAATACTGAATTGATTTAAAGGAAATTGGAAAAGTGTATGCAACTGGGCCTGGGAGTTTGGAAGATTTTTGCTCCTTTAAATAGGCAATAATGAAAAATGATAACAAACAGTTAATCAAAAAACAATTTACATTTGTTACAAAATGCTAAATTTTCAAAACAACAAATTGACAACTATTGTTATTGCCAAAATGTGGTCAAACTCGCCAATTTGGCATTATTTTTTTTTAAACTATGATTTCTATAACATATTGCCAAAAATACTAGAATGGAAATTTTAATTTTAATTTCTGTCTTGTCAATATATCCTAGGAGGAGGAAGTTCAGAGTCCAAGAAAACACCAATTTATGTATGTCTTGGACATATCCTGGTTGATATTTGCATACAACTAAAACCTAGAATAAGCTGTGAATAGTCACATACAGTTGAAAATTTTTCCAAATACATGGGGACAGTTAAAACTTTTAAGCTTTTAAATGATTTCAGAAATAAAATGTTCACAAAGAATAGATACAACATAAAATTTGTATCGTTCAGGTAGAATTATGGAAGACATTAACAATACACAATTTTGAAACAGAAATTAATAAAAACAGAGTGCTTAGGTACAAGCACAAAATAGCAATTTTTTCAAACATAAACAGAATAAAACAATATTTGACACTAGTAAACATTGCAAGAAATTGTATATAATAGTACACATAAATAAACATTCAGAGTTTAAAAGCAAAGACTTTATAGTAATATGAATTAAAAATATACAATGTTTAGAAGACATTTAATAATAACCTACATATTAATAACACAGTAAAATGTTAAAATACTACATGTTTTAAAAATATAAAGTACTTCAACAGTAATGAAATCTTAAAAAAAATATGCAAATAATTAAATGCAGAAAGGTAGCAAAATATCAATGTAGAACCTAAATAATGACAAATATAATAATAATAATAATAATAACGATCAAGTTTACTCGAGAAATTTTTATTTGCAATATTCCTTCCCTTTGTAAACTTGACTTTTTGAATTTTTGCATAAAACAAATTCCTTCATAAACAGAATTTGATTTTTTTTTTCCTATTTACTTTGTTAGACATGTATATGCAATACCTCTAATATAATCATTACTAATTATTTAATATCATCAAGAAATTAATATTTTGAAAATCTATCATGTAGTAAAGCATCTAGAATTTTAACAAGGTTAAAATTATACATCACTATATAACATTATCTAAATTAGATAAGCTTCACAGTTGTAAATAACATAAATGCATAGCATAAACATATATCACATTCATAGGTATGAACAGAAAAGTATATAATAAATATAATTCACATAATAATGATGAAATACCGACAGAGGACAGTTAAAAATTACAATAAGTATTTAAAAAAATCAAGATTCACTCCAGAAGAAAATATCCCTGCTTGCAATGGAAAAAAATATTTAATTTAAAGAAACACAATTCAACAAAAGAAAATGAAATTCTAGATATAACAAAAATAACTATAATATAAATATCTTCAAGTTAGAAAATATTGTACAAGTAATTTTGCTCAGCAAAAAAATAATATAAAAAAATAAAGTAAAAATAAAAAAGGAAAATTAAAATTCCAAAATAAATGAGAATTGGAAAATATTGCACTTTTTCAATGGCAAATTTCAAGTATTTTAAGTACAGAGGTTATGTTGTTTGGCACAAGAGCAACATTAGTTGGATAAGCTATGGTATATGTAAGTTATATATTTAAATGAATTGTCTTAATCTTTCTCAAAGCAACATCAACTATCCTAAAGGCAATATGGTCAAAATATGTTTAAGACTAATTGTATTTCACTTTAAATAGAATCATTTCTCCAAAGTCAATTTATTATTTAACACACCGTTATCCTTACCAAGAAAAAAAATTTAACTGACGTCGATTTTATAAAAAACACATGCAATAACCATCTCTTTTAGTATCGACATTAATTTCATTGTAATGTTCATTTTAATAGTTTTATGCAATGTTCATTTTAATAGTTTTATGCAATGTTCATTGTAATTTCTATGTAATAATGTTCACATGATTTTGTAAATTTAGGCAGTATGGCGAGTCAGGCAACAGTCTTTTAAGCAGCAGTCATCTATTAAGCAACACATTTTTTATTGTAACAATTATTGCAAATTTTTTTTTTATTGCAACAATTATTGCAACAATTTTTTTATTGCAATAATTATTGCAAAACATTAATTGAGTTAAATTGAAAGAGGAAGGAAGAGAAAGACCCAATCGAATAAATGAATGAATTGTCTCACGAAAAGCACTGGAAACTAACCGCAGGAATTGTGATGAGGCATGCAGAAAATGAGTGTGTGAACAAAAACAGTCTAGTGCTAAGATGATCAATAATGAATATTACTTATGGAATTCTAGTAATCCATTTTGAGCTTCTTAGCACATCATAATATTTTAAATGTTATCTACAAAATGGTTTAACTTGGTTGGTAATAAGTACATCCAAAGTATTTTTAAATATTTTTCGAAAAAATAACATCACTGAAAAAACCGTCTGCTTTGTACTTTAAACACTGTTTTGTCAAAAAGGTGTTTTTTCATACAAATGTACCTTTTTCTCTGAATCTACTCATTATGATTTTTTTGCAAAATTTTATAAAAAAAATTGAAAACATCATAAATCCTTAAAAAAAACATTTTTACAAAAGCATTTGCCAGTTTATCTAAAAGTGTTTTAATATTGGCTGTACAAAATTTTAAATGAATGCTATGAGTAGCTTCTGAGAAAAAGGTACATAAAAGAGCCTTTTCAACATGGACTAGATAGAGCTTTCCGACCCCCATTAAACAAATCTCACATGAATGGGTTGTTGAACATGAAAAAGAAAGTGAAGACCTGTGAAGGATTAAAAATAGAAATATGTGCTTTGATAGGATGAATCAAATTAACCCATTCATAACGGTTGGAAAGAAAACTTGCCAATTGAAATTTTAGTTTTTTTCTTTGCTAACAAATTGTGCTTGTGGTTCCACTAAGTGTTTTTTTAAAAAACAAAAAAATAATTTTCCAAAAATCTTAAAAATTCAAAATATACCTTAAATGATCTAAATAAACAAGGAAAAGGTTAAAAACAATGACTATCAATCCATTTCAAAGTCGTCTTCTTAATGCCGATACTAAAAGATTGTTATTACATACATATTCCATTTTACGTATGTGCGACCAGTTCCTCAAATCAAAACTTTTCAGGATATTTACTACAGTAACAATGCCAAACACAATAATATACACACATAACAAAAGTAAAAGGACAATATATAGCCCGGCTCTGGCTATTTGGGGGTACAACAATTCTGAACTTCTAGTCAAACCGGTTTACCTGTGCTTTCCCCTCTGCCAATTAGAGGAAGCAGGACAATAATTAACATTTAATAACAATACACATTGTTAAGAACTCTACTTTGGCAGCATTAATAAAAGAGATCCCAGACTCTAATGGGGCAAACTTTGCTTGTGGCTTTCTGTTACTGTGGCGTCATGTTGCTATGTGTAGAACCCAAGCTATGAAAAAAAAACAGAAAAGAAAAACTATTTTGGGCGTTTGGATAAAAAGTCTTGCAACTAAAATAAGGTGGAATGTGCTATTGCTATCCTGTTTATATTTGTTTAATAGGACTAACTTGTCATTAATACAGGGAGGCCACAAAGTTCAGGGAAAAAAGTTCCCCCGATAGATTTCTACAAAATTCGATGATTTTGCGGCAAACTCTTTTAAAATTTCCACAACTTTTCCAGATGTGCAGACACCAGGATAAAATAGAACATGTATACAAAAGAGATAATACACCAACTTTTTTAAAAATAGTTTTGGCAGTAATGAAATGTTTATGTTATTCTGTAACAGGAAATTTCTAAAGATTATCGCTACAATTCTCATGTAAATGGTGCCAAATTACGGATGAATGCAGAAACGTACCTTCAAAACAATTATAACAAATTTCCCTGAAATTTTTTTAAATTCCCCGACATTTCCTTGATTTTTTCAAGAATCCAAAAGCTCCCAGACATTTCTCTGATTTTCACGTTCTGTGGCCACTCTGTAATAGTTGTGATTACTCAATCCAGCAAAAAATCACTAATTTTTCTGTTATATTTAATTCGGTAAATAAATTCAGTCAAAATTAAATTCGCTGGGATTTCCCGTATTTAAGTATTCCTATAATATCTAGAAATGCCAGATATTTTACAGTTGTTTTTATCCCACTTTTCTAGTAAATTTTCTTAACTAGTCATTATTACCAAAAAAAATTAAAATATCAATGTACAAGATGTCATTGCAATGCCAATTATAGATTTGGTGATGAAAAACTAAAGCAAAAAAAAAAAATTCATGATAACTTTCAGCATTTTTGTTGACAGTTATGCTACATGACAGTATGATGTTAATAAAAAATAAAGACTTTAAAGTAGTGAATTGTTGATAAAAAAAAGAGACTTCAACGTAGTGAATTGTTAAGCAAAAATAAAGACTTCGAAGTAGTGAATTGTTAATAAAAAATAAAGACTTCAACGTAGTGAATTAAAAGGTCATGGCAATACTAACTGCAGATTCGGAAATGAAAAATTAAAATGCAACTTAAAACTGGAAAAAAAATTCACTGCGATCATCCTAATTTTTATAGAATTACAAACTTTTTAGTATTTCTAAGCTTATGCTGATAGATTTTTCCAATTACTATATGGTATGTATTTTCTTGACAGTTACATAACATGACAGTTACATTACAAAATTATAACAAAATACTGATGCAGGTTCAAACTTATAACAAAATACTGATAGCGGGTTGGCAAAAATTGAAATCTAACCTTATTTTTAAATCCTTTATATTAACTTCGATTTTGTGTGTATGTTGATGGCGGGCAAATCTGTGGAGGCCTAATTAACCTCCTTGCCATTATTTAATCGTGCTGAAACCTGGCAGATAGATTCAATGACAATGCATACTATCAAATTTTGGGGATGTCACTGTAACTAAAAGGTCGCTTTTACAGAATACTAATAAACCAACTTGCCTTCATTCAATCGTGCTGAAATAGCATTTAACTGATCATTGAAGAAACTCTTTTATGTTGCCAAAATTGTTTTAATAAATAAATACTAGATTTGTTTCAATCCTAATAAATAAAATATATTTGTATGTGAATGCGTAAATTCACATTCATTTTAAATGAATAAATTTTGATGATAGAGATGTTTTTAAAATTTAGAAATTAGCTGCAAACACGCTGACAACAGAAACGGTGCTATGTAAATGAATATAAAAAAAAGAATATAAAAGGATTTTAATAAAAAACTTAGTTTTTGTGGATTAAATTATTTGGAATTTTGATTAACTTATTTACAGAGTTCAAAAACTCCCTGACAAAACACTAAAATCATAAAGTTTTGTAAGAATTAAAAAAAAAAAAAAAAAAAAAAAAAAAAAAAGATTCTTAAATAATTTAATTTTTTTTAACCATTCAGCAAAGTGATATATTCCCCCTACTACAATGAGATCTATAGGAGAGTCCACTTACTAAGAGGGTGGGAAGGATGAAGTATTGGTGGTATAAGGGGGAGGGGGTGGCTGAATCCTTGTTGTGCGACCAGCAGACCTGCAAAAATAGAAAGTAAAGCTCACAAATCAAGCACAAATATTCACACATCAAGTGTTACACACACAAACACTGTGAATGTCAGTGTTTAAGCTAGGGTACAAAATTTATTTAGAAAAAGTTAAAACCGCCATTTTCTTTTTAGAAAAATGCTAAAATGTATACGAGTTTTATCAATCTTGATTTTTAATCTAAAATAATTATGAAACTTTTTGGTATACATTTATTGTGATCTGTAAATACAAAACTATTTCATGCCAAATACAGTGTGACAATTCCAAAAACTTCAGGGATAATTCTAAGCAATTTAGGGATAATATCAAAGAAATTAAGGATATTTCTTTTAAAGCTGACAAAAGCTTCAAACACAGACATCTTCTTTTCAAAGCTTTCAACGCCGACAAAACAGCCAATTAAAATAAATTGTACATCAAACAACTTTTTTGCAAAACTGCAAAACAGCAGTTATATACAATCAATTATATTATTTTCACAAACATGCAAATTTAATTAAATCTACTTCTTTAATTTTTAAGCAACATGATTGCTTCAACTTTAAAATTTAAACAAACATGAGTTAACTACAATTTAAAATTGTTGGTCAATAATTAAAGATTTATTAATTAAAATCTTGGAAAATGTTTCCTCCTCTGGAGCAAAATCCAGACTTTTTTGCAGTTTTGATGGGAAAATCAGAGAATTTTCAGGGGTTCTATTTTTTTTTTAGGAATTAGTGACAAATTTAAGTACAATTTTAAGGAGAAACAAAAATTTAAGGAATAGTAGTAATTTAAAGGCGAATGCAATCCCTGGAATAAAAGTTCCATACGTATAATTTTTTTTAACACATAAGATTTTCAACACACTTGATTCATAATTTTATCAGTATCATATTGAGAAAAAAGATATAATTTAGGCATTTAAAAAATTTAAGAACCTAAAAATTGACTTGAATAATAAAATATATTATGAGACCTAATATCAGGGAATTTAAGAAATGAAAATGAGGAACTTTCATGTTTTTTGGTTTTATTTTTAAATAAAAGTAGAGAAAAAATCATGAAAAACAATACCATCCTTTCAAAAATTTGAGCTCGGATAGATAGTTAAAAAAAAAAATATTTAGTTTTTCACTTTGAGATTTAGTGGGAAAAAGCTACTTTTGTGTGTGACGTCAATGCACAGATAGTTAAAAAAAAAAATTAGTTTTTCACTTTGAGATTTAGTGGGAAAAAGCTACTTTTGTGTGTGACGTCAATGCACAGATGATGAACCAGTCTAAAACCTGTTAAACCTGCTGAGGAGGGAGTGAGGTTCCTCCTCTGATTTTTGAAGGAAGCTATGCGCAACTACATCACAGGTTTTTTTATGTGTTTTTCGTCACATGACTTTTGCTTTGATTTCAAAATTAATTTTTGACTCATTGAAAGCATAAAGATAAAAAATAATTGCACTGCTCAGATATATTCGTTGGATAACACTAGAAAATACAAAGTATTCATTTTCCTCACTTGTGCAAGTTCCTTATTGTGGATCAATTAAAGTTTGCAAAAAAATGAAAGCCTTACCTTAGTGTGCATCCTTTGGGCAGTGTAGAGGAGGGGCTATCTGTGCATGAGGCGGGAAATGACGATGCAGGGGTGGAACCAGAGCGCCTAAGCCCCTCCTCCCTTTTCCCTTGATTGGGTCGAGCAGAACTGAATTGATCCAATTGCATACTGGGATGAAGAATTAAAAAACATTAGATGGTTGAAGTATCCGAGTTCTTATATTATACATAAGAAAGGAAATCAGATAATAAGTCAAAGGTACGAGACCAAATAGGAGCATCTTTATGATATTAACCTATTAAAACATTGTTGACCGATAACGGGTTAGCTTGGATTTTCATGCTCATTTTCATGTTAGACTTGGGGGGGCCTTATTATGTAATAGGCTATGATGCTATGAAATAGAAGAGTGCTATCACACAAAAATAGCAACTGAAAATCAAAACTCATGGGTTGGTTGTATTCAGATTATCTGGTGCCGTCAGCAACACGAGGGCTATAATGCGCCGAAACATTCGTCCTTAGACAAGCCAACATACATTTACAAACACCCATGCCTAACACGGGACTCGAACCGCAACCTCGCTGTCTAGAAGCTAGCAAAATTAACCACTATACCGTTTGGTCGGCTTGAAACTCATGGGATTGTCGCTCTAATCTAACAAGTGGCCTCAGTGGCTAAAGCACATATTTCAATACAACAATTAAATTGAAGTATGCAATGGAGAGTCTCACAATGAAACTAAAAATTACTACAAGAGTTACGCTAATCACTAACTGACTCTGTAATGCTGTAAAATGGTCGAGCATTACATAAATTTTACATTGAAACTGCACGAAATTTGATGCGAGCAAAAATCATTTTAGCATGTAATCACAATGATATAGTTCTGATTCCTAGGATAGACATCGCACCAACAGACACAACATTACCCTCCATATTAAAACACCACCACTTTCCGATACTTCCAGAGTACGCTATTACAATGAAGAAAGTTCAAGGCCAGTCATTTGATCATGTTGGCATCGATTTGGAGACTGGATTATTTTCCCACAGACAACTGTATATGACTTTGTAACGATCAAAGTTGATCAAGAGTTGCAAGTCAAGTGACGATCAAGAGTTGCAAGTCAAGTGACGATCAAGAGTTGCAAGTCAAGTGACGATCAAGAGTTGCAAGTCAAGTGACGATCAAGAGTTGCAAGTCAAGTGACGATCAAGAGTTGCAAGTCAAGTGACGATCAAGAGTTGCAAGTCAAGTGACGATCAAGAGTTGCAAGTCAAGTGACGATCAAGAGTTGCAAGTCAAGTGACGATCAAGAGTTGCAAGTCAAGTGACGATCAAGAGTTGCAAGTCAAGTGACGATCAAGAGTTGCAAGTCAAGTGACGATCAAGAGTTGCAAGTCAAGTGACAATCAAGAGTTGCAAGTCAAGTGACGATCAAGAGTTGCAAGTCAAGTGAAGGTGTATATCAAATCGAATCCACAACAAGGAATATTATTGAATGACCAGTGACAATTCACATACAATGTAGTTTTTCAAGAGGTTCATTAAAAAAATTGTTTGTCAAATATTTTTTTTATCATTTCATATACATATATATCAGAAATAACTTTCATTTGCGCAATATTAAAAGAAATATTGCAATTTTCTAGTATCTTATACCTAAAAGAAATTTAGAGCTTAATTAACAATTGAGACCAAGTTTCTGTACAATATCAATACACAAAAAATAAGGACATTTTTAAGTATTGGAGATTACATTTTGAACCAGCAAGTGAAGTCTATCACCCTAACTACCAGATGCTAAAATTACATATTTTTAAACTTTTTTATGCATCTTGTGACGTTCTCGTTTTTGACAAGACATGAAAAAAAAAGAGTCAGTAGAGTTACGTTCAAATTAGTACTTTATTTGGCTTTAAAACATATATCACAGCACCAAACCAAACCCAGAAACTAATGAAGGGAGGGGAACACGCAAGAAAAACTGAAACAAGCTCACCCATGTGCTCCCGCTACTAATTCAAACATTGCTGTGCAGCGACGGTCGTTTGCTCAAAGGGTCATCCTTGGCATAACACGCCACAGAGGCCACATCCACTACCAACCTCTAACAAAAACTGCCTCATCTCAACAACAGGCCGGTGTTATATGGGTTTGGTGCTCATGCGCACTTGACAACTGTGCGGTGGTCAACGGCGCATCGTATAGCTCAACCACCGGTAGAGCACACCGTCACAATCTGTAGTATTGTACTTATGGCGCTGTGCGATCTCTGAATGTTGTGCTTGTGGCGCTGCGATCGCCGTTCTGTGTTCTTATTGCGTCATCATTCCCGGCTTGACCATCAGAGAGTGAGGTCGTGGCAAATCGCTCGTGTTGTAAATAAAAGTTGTTGTGTTTATGCACTATGTTCTCACTTTGAATAGGACCTGATTGCTTACACCAAAATGGTGAGCCGGACGTGATTTAGAACATTTTTAGAAAATATATATTTTTATGTTATCAAATTAATTTTTAGGTTTTAGATTCAGAGAATTTTTATGGCATTAAAAGACGATGAATGGAAAATGTTAAAGTAACCAATTTTAAAAAGATGGAGCTTAACGCCTTTTAAGTTGTGACAACAGAAATTAAGTTGAAGCCATGAGATAACTCAAATCAAGCATCACGCTCTACAAAACATTTGTCTTTAATTACGATTTTTATGCGTACCAGGCCACTTTAACAAAATGCATAAATAATAATTATCATTTTTAATGATCTTAAATATTTCAGCCTTAGTGGGCAACAACCTCCTGGAGATTGGATTTTACTCTCTATTGGGAATAAATCCCACTTATACATGGGTTTTTAAGTTTTCAGTGTTCTTAAAGAATTAAGAGAATAAAAATATAATTAAAGAAAGTGGGAAAAACACTCTTAGATTGCAAATAGCAGACATGTTTTTGAGCAAGCATATTACTCAAGTCTCAATTGGTACGTATTTTTTAACTTTACAGTACGAGCATCTATATTTATGCTATAACAGTGTAAAATACTTTCTATTGCTCTTATTAAGTAATAAATTAGTATTTTTAGAAATTTTGAATAAATTCTCATTGTGGGAAATATTGTTTCTATAGTACTTAAAAGTGCGATAACGTCCCATCAGGGATCAAATTACTATGACAATGGGTCGAAATTTGTGTTTGCTGAATTTAATTTTTTATTTCATAAATGCATGTTTTGTTTTGAATAGGATAAAATATAATAATAAAAAAGCATGAAATTAAAAGTTCTGCATTCTAGGCGAGTAGCACATTCATTTACAGAAATAAAGGTACAGATCCAAAATATTAAATTTCATTTTTTTTTCTTAATTGTTGACTATAAATGCTATCTATAAGATTGGAAAATTTGAGGACAAGAAATTTGTCTTGTGGACAGCCAAAATCCCTTCATGGGTTGCCAAGGGCAACCATAAAAAATCACAAGATTTAACCCCTAACTACGATTATATATGCGTTTATAAAAAATATATGGTTATTATAACAATATCCTAGACGAATGGGACAAATGGACACAGCCGACAATGCAATTGGGTTATATTGTCCCAGAGGACTTCCAGGAAACGGGAAAAGTAAAAAACTTTAAAATCATAGCACATTTCTTTTAGTATGTTTACATTAAATTAAACTACTTCCCTTTATAAACAGAAAAAACTTATAAGTCCTGTCAGTTTTCTTATGGTACTGTATTAAATTAAACGTATAGAGACCCATTGGGACTTTGAAATCCACTTCTATGAAGTTCAATTGTTGGATGGCAGTACAAGTTTATTTCATTTGGAAGCTTGCTAGAGACAAGTACATAACAAGGCCAAGGTGGATACTGAGAAGATTGGAAATCGTCCAAGTGTTTGCATATAAAAAAAATAAGCTCGTGCTACCATCCAACAATTGAACAAATTTCGTAGAATTGGATTTCAAAGTGTTTAAATTAATACAGTACCATGAGGAAATTGACGGGATGCAGGTCCTGTCAGTAAATAAAGGGTTAATCATGCAAGAGTTGAGTTGAAAGCATTATGTATATGAAATAACAAGTGAAATTTATGTCAACACAAAAAATTATAAATCTTAATATATATAAATTAAGTGTCACGTTGTTTGTTCCTTATGGACTCCTAAAATACTTAACCGATTTTAATCAAATTTGCACACCGTGTGCAGTTTGATCTAACTTAAGAGATAGGATAGCTTACATCTCAATTTTTATAGCCACAATATTATTTTATTGCAAATTATTTGCTTATTATTTGACAGTCACAATTATCTGTTAGCTCCAAATGATTCTAACAGATGGCGCTGTGTTGAAAGTACCAACGTTTCACATAAGCTACAATTTAATGGCATGTGACTTATTACCGCAACTGATTTATTACCGCAGTACTGAAAAATTTATTTTTGTGAAAGGGTTTAGTTCTTTATTTCAATTCTGTCTGCCTGTCTGTGGCTCCCCCTCCCCCCTGTGGATCAATAGAAACCTACTTAAAATTGGAATAGAGCTCTGAAATTTTCAACATAAGACAAATAGATAAACAGCTCTGAAATTTTAAACATACGTAGTTTTAGCCATCTATTTAGACTTTTGAAAAACAGAATGTTAAAATTTTAGTTAGTTATTTTTTAATTAATTTTCTTAATTAACAAATTTTTTTTTACAAAACGACTTTTAATAGGACTACAGTTCTGAAATTTTCAACATAAGTAGTTTGGGCCTTCTAATTGGTCTTTTGAAAAACAGAATTTTAAATTTTTATTTAGTTCTTTTTTAATTAATTTGTTTAATTAATTAATAAATATTTTACAAAATGATTTATAATAGGGCTACAGCTCTGAAATTTTTAACATAAGTAGTTTTAGCCTTCTAATTGGATTTTTTAAAAACAGAATTTTAAATTTTTTTTAGTTTTTTTAATTAATTATTAAATATTTTACAAAATGATTTCTAATAAGGCTACAGCTCTAAAATTTTCAACACAAATAGTTTTGGCCTTCTAATTGAACTTCTGACAAAAAGAACGTTCAAATTTTTATTTAGTTCTCTTTTGATTAATTTTTTAATTAATAAATATTTTACAAAACAATTTCTAATAGGGCTACAGCTCTGACATTTTGAACATAAGTAGTTTTGGACTTCTAATTAGACTTTTGAAGAACAGAATTTTTAAATTTTATTTGTTTTTTAATTAATTTAATTAATTAACAAATATTTTACATGATTTCTAATTGGGCTACATTTCTGAAATTTTCAACGCAAATAGTTTTGGCCTTCTGATTGGACTTTTGACAAAAAGAATGTTATAATTTTAATTTTTTTTTAATAAAATTTTAATTAATATTTTCACAAAAAGTGAATTCTAATAGGCCTAGAGCTCTGAAAGTTTCAACATAAGTAGTTTTGACCTTCTAATTTTGCTTTTTACAAACATCACATGCTAAAATATTCTTAAAGGAGTGTTGTGTTATAATTATTAACGGAGCTTTTTCTTTTATTGTTTCTCGACAAGGGAGAAGCTTCTAATATTAAAGCTTTCCTTACAATTAGTTTTTAGTGTGTGAAGAGACCTTACGCTTACGCAGCAATGAACCTTTCATCGAGCAATAGCATAGCCGGCCACGTGTTATTTAGACTGAAGTATAAATTGAATTCATATTATAGTAAAAGTAATACAGTGGAATTCTTCTTGCTTTTTAATTATTAGTGCTTCATTGTTCAAAAATCTTCAACTAAAATATACATGTAAGTATTATCATATAGTTAATACCTGGAATGCCACCACATAATCTTTGATTAAAGATTGATTCACCTATTATTCTCCTGCGTAATTAGAATCCACCTTGATTATGCAACGGTACGCGTTTGGTTATCAAAAAGATCACCGGAAATATACTTGAAGCTACCATTTTAACTGGAAAGTTTAAAGGAGAAGTGGTCCTGTTGCCACGTATTCCGATGATACCATCAGAATCTACGATACCCTTCAAGAGGTTACAGTTTCCAATTCGTTTAGCTTTTGCCATGTCTATAAATAAGTCTCGAGGCCAAACAATGTCCATTTGTGGTTTAGATTTGGAAAATCCATGTTTTTCTCATGGGCAACTATATGTTGCATGTTCACGTGTAGGAAGACCGTCGAATCTATTCGTGTTAGCTAAAGACAGGTTAACCAAAAATATTGTGCACCGATTAGTGCTAAATTAAATTGAAATTAAAAGTATTTATAATTCAAAATAATAAACATTATTGTTAAAGATTTAAAACTATCTGCCCTACCTACCTCATTTATAAGTTGAAGTGTCACGTGTTATTTACTAACAACTTTGTAATGTATTCATTTGTTACAAACTTGAATACAAAAAATAAAAAAAATTTAAATTTATTTCTTTTGTATTAATTTTTGCTCAATATCAACGGTAGTAGAAAATCAATCATGGAGGTCGCCATATTTTTTTACAAATGGCATCTGTATAAAAAATCATGGTGGTCCCCATGACTTGTGTTCTCCTACCGTTTCCCTTGAATAGTTTACTACTATGTAATATAACAAAAACCTTAGTCACAGCAACGCGTGGCCGGGTCTGCTAGTCACATTATATTACTTAAATATAATTACACGATATAATAATACAATCAAGTAGTCTCCATACATTTCGACGGTTTCTCAAAATATCTTAATCAATTTTGAAATGGGCACCTCTATAATAAAAAGTATATTCTTTAGTCTAGTGTTCAGTATAACAAACTAAACTCTTTTTTTTTCTATTTAATCAGATACTTAAAAAAAAGGCTCATTATAATTTGTGTAGTAAAAGGAGGCCCCTTAAACTCATGGGTCTATAGGTAATTCCACATAGCATACAAACTGTTCATAAATTGAGGCCCATCAGCTAAAATATGCCAATATTTGTTGTTAGTGATGCTATTCACATCAAAATAGCATTGTGCTCATTATTTCTACCAGAAAAGTATCCATAGATAAGTGGAATTGATTACATCAAACTCTGAATGAAATACAGATCACATCCAAACAAAGCTATTATTATTATTATAAGAGTTATCATCATCACTGATCCGACTTACTCGCTCACCCATTCTGTAAAACTGCATCTTTTCACTTATATCTGTTCACGCGATACGGAAATTTGATTGTTGCATAAATTAAGACTAATTTGATGCACATGCATCTACTCATTTATTTCTGTTCGCGCGATGTAGAAATTACAATGCTATCGTTACGGATTTCCTTCTCGGAGATATTTCAATTCCGACATACAGTAGAACTACGATCAACCGACATAATTCGGATAACAGAGAGTTGCAAAAAATAATAAAAAGTAAATGATTTTCATCAGGGTGGCCACAAAATTCAGAAAAAAAAGTTCCCTGATTTCCCTGACAGATTTCTAAAAAAATTCCCTGATTTAAGGGAAACTTTTTTTCAAATTTCCCCAATTTTCTTAGGTTTTCCATATGTCTAGACATCCTATTCCAATAGAACTTGTATTCTAAAGAGATAATATGCAATTTTTCAAAAAATAGTTTTGCTGGTAAAAAAAAGTTTAAATTATTCCGGAACATTAAACTTCTAATGGCTTACCACTACAAATCTCCATGTAAATAGCGCCAAAATATGGATGAACGTGACTTAAACAATACAAAATTTCCCTGATTTTCATGAAATTTTATTAAAAAGTTCCCTGATATTTCCCTGATTTTTTCCAGAATCAGAAAGCTCTTTGACTTTTCCCTGATTTCTAGGTTTTCTCGGTTCTGTGGCCACTCTGTTCATTTATTGAATACAGGACTTTTAATGTTTTTTTATGACATAATTGTTAGAAATTAGTTTTTGTTGTCGTAATCTTGATAATCGTTGTTTCGCGGCTCTATCTCGGAGTCTTTTTAAACGCAATACTTCAGTTTGATCTGCATCTGAATGTTGCTCTAACCAGGTCAGTCCTTTTGAAAAACAGTCAAAAGCCTCCCCATTACTTATGTAACTTTAGAGTAAGGGAAAATATTCTGGTTTTAAAAGGAGCAAATGATTTATTACTCATTTGGGAAATTTTTGATGTTGATTAAATGACTGCCGGTTAACAGAGAGTTCCGGTTAAAAGAAGGAGGGTTAATTGAGGTTCTACTGTAATTTATTTTCGCAGTTGAAATTAAAGTTCGCAGTTTAATGTCACAACATTAAAAGGAAAATTGAATTTTTAATAAATATTTTGTGTGTATTAAATTAAAGAGTTTGTTTTATTCACCATTTTAAATTGTGTCTTACAATTTTCTAGTATTATGACATAACTAGTTTTAGAGAAGTTGCAACAATTTGTACAAAACACATCAAGGTGTTTTGTACAAATAATATTTAATATTTAAATAAAATATTATGAATTTTTTTTAGAATTGATTTCATCAAACTGCAAATGAAATAAGAATACATCCTCCATAAAACCTTTTATAATGTGATCTAACAAGTTTTAGAAAAGTTACAATGACTTTTTTATAAAACACATGATATAACAAATTAAATATTTAAACAAAGAGTTACGAGATAAAATGTGCTTACCTAGTTGCCTCTTCATTCTTTTCACTAAAACACAAAATAAAATTCATTAATAGAAAAGCAATGGGAAAAAAGGGATTAAAAGTAAATGCAGTGTATTTCCCTTTAAAGTGAATTTTTTTTTTCTTCTTAGAAAACATGATAAAATTCTCTTAATTTAAAATCACCCACTTAAAACTTATTTAAAACAAACCCACTGTAAATTTAATTTGGATTTCACTCAAACTGGACGGCACATTTAAATCATTTAACTTAAAACAAGGATCAATTCTTTCATTTTAGCATTTAGGTTTAGACAGTTTACAAGGTAGCGGTAATTAAATTCACCAGATATCAAATTTAAATAACTTAATGTAAAACAAGGGTAATTTTAAATTCAATTTTTGAGAGAGAGAGAGATTGAATATTCTTAACGATAACTCCTCTTTAATATTAATGTTTAGGAATACACAATTAACAAAATATCCATATTTAAATTACTGGACAGCACATTTAAGTCACTTAATTTAAAAATAAGGAATTTTAAAATTCAATTTTTTAAAGAAAAAAAATTTAAATTTATAAAAATAAATTATCTTTCATTTTAAAATTTAGGAATACACAATTTACAGGGTAGTCAGAATTAAACTAATGCATTTTAGAACAGAGTGGAGTCTGTCACAATCCATAGATAAGTATAAAATTTGGTATACACACTACTGATACCATATGAAAATTATATTTAAAAAAAAAAAGCTAAAATTTTAAAAAACAATTTAAAACTTTTGTAAATGATGCTTTGAGGACACCAATTTGTGTACAGATATTCTAACTTTCATTGGATTTTCTTTTTGTGATTTATAAAACTTCCTTCACAAGTTTTGAAGTCCACTTTAACCCTTTGCACTCGTAATTATGCTTTAGAAAGTTGGCAAATAACTCAGAATTTTGTTTCATTTTCAATCAAGATGAATTTTTTTTATGGAAATGTGTTCCAATTTAACTAGAAGGTTTACCATCCTTAAATCAAAAATTTAAAAATATAGCTCCAGAATGCACCCCTTGACCTAGGATGTGAATGTGGCCACATAATATTTTATTTTTCAACGTGTCAAAATAATTTATTGAAACTACTAAGAATACTTAAGTATATGACACTACACCGCATTAACCCTTTGCATTCCGCTGTCCCCTCTCAGGGGACATCGTAATCTAGCATATAACTCGGATGTGCCCTCTCAGGGGACATTAAAGTTTATTAATAATTACGGAGAATTAACTTTTTCCAGCACAACTTTTTGAGAAATAAATGTTTCCCTGAAATTTTCTTTTGAAATGGCACAAGAAATCAAATCAAAATATGGCAAAATTACCAAGATATATATAAAAAAAACACATTTCAGCAGGGTTTTGTGTCAAAAGAAAACTTGAGAAGTGTTGCTTCACGGCGGTCCGAGCACTTTTCTGCGCCACTTGAAAGGAGCGATAAGGAGAGTTTGTCGATGGTTGGGTTTGTTGAAATTTACTGGCACAAGGGAAACACTAGGGCTGAGCTGCTAGTAGCCGTCCAAAACGAAGGTGTGCAAAAGGTTAAAAATCTAAGAAATGTAATAATATGAACAAACTATATAAACAATATTTAGGGGCGGAACGTAATGCAGGCACCTCCACCAAAGCAAATCAACTTAGAAATACTTTGAACAGAAATGTTTTGGTTAAGTTATCACAGTTTGCCCATTATAGATGTGATGTCCCCTGTACGGGGACATACGAGCACAATGGTAAAACGAGTGATGTCCCCCATACGGGGACATACAAGTGAAAAGGGTTAAGTTAACTTCCACCTCAGCCTTTACAGTGCCACTAAATTGAATGAATGTGTATTCATCAGATCAGACCATTAACAAGCTAACTTTATTTCTGGACAGTGTCATTTAGTGACGAACCCTTTTTCTACCTTTATAAAAAATGAAATTGATAATTAATATACCAATTGAAAGGCCTATGATTTTGATGGATAATTGATATACAATCCGGTATAACGCTATTCGTTCCAAAATTGAAGTAAAAAAAATCAAAAATGGTAATTTTTTAAAGAAATTTGTGATAGTAGATGGCAGCACTATAGAAAAGAGAAAATGGCAATTTAAGAATATTGAAGATATGTGAGGAATCTTAATTATTAGTTGTTTGGTTTTAGGTTATACATCTAGACCTATGCAACTCATAATCAATTTAGCATTTTGCAAAAAGAACATATTGATTTTAAAAATGTCCAAATCCAACTTAAACACACTCACTTTTCTTCCTTGCTATAGCAGAGAACGCATGTAAGAGCAATCGAGAGTGAGAATACTAGGCAGGCGGGAAGGATGACTGAAACAGCAAAGTCCGAGGTTAGGTCGCGACGAGGTAGGTCGTTGTCCCTCGGTCGGTAGGCGGCGTCTCCACTCGTAAGGGACACGGATGGGGCATGGTCGGAGTGGCCATGTTCCAACCCATGGTCACGTCTGTTTGACAACTGGAAAGAAAGCAGTTAAGCCTAGGTATCGAACTAGTAGAATGTTTAATATATGAAAGGAGTATCAAAAAAGAATTTGAATTTTAAATCTTTATTATTATAGAACATCGAAGATCTCAAACATGAAAGTAATGTTGCTGGACAAGGAGTGGCCTAGAGTTTGAGGGAATCGCCACTAGATGATTCTCCACATGCGAAAGAAAGGGAAATCACTATGAACACAAGTTTGTTGAGAAGATGAAATTTTGTAAGTAAGGTGGTGAAATCGAGGATAGGATGTGGATTATGGCATGCTCATAACTTGCAATCGACTGAACTAATTTGAACCAGGTTTTTCTACAGGTATCTTGACTACACCAGGTTATCAGAAACACAATTGCATTTGAAGTTTTGTTGTTAAGATCGTGAAATCGAGGATATGGGATAAGGGGAATGATCTTAGTTGTATAAATATTAACATTTGGGTGGGGGATAAGGGGAAAGGTATGCTCATAACTTGTAATTAACTGAACCAATTTGAGCTAGACACTAACCAGGCTACAGCTGTTTGTGCCAGGGCAACGCAAGGCACTTCAGTTATATTATAATTTTTACATTGAATGTTAACACGTTGACTGCCACATTTCGTTGAAATTTATTTCCTCGTATCAGGGATGAGAGTGATCAGAGAGCAAAAAGGAGGAAATTCAAAAATTCGTTGAAAAAGCTCGCGGATGGAATACACAAAAATTCAACAAAAGAGTATGCAGGAAGGATTATTCAATAATTTTAAAGATACAATGAAATTTCGCATACTATATAATAATTACATTTTAAACATTAGGAGTTAGTGAAGTAATCTGGGAGGAAAGGGGAGCCAAGAGGTAAAATCTTTTGTTTAGATATGAGGAAAAGTATACTTTTTGCAGGAAAAACCAGTTCAGATCAGAAAAATATGGATCCTCAAGACAGGGACAAAGAGGAGGAAAATGTTACATAAAAAACCAAAAAGGAGGAAATCCTCCAAAAGGAGGAAAACTGGCATCCCTGTCTTATAAACTTTATCTTTTTAATAAACTTTGTATAATTGTATTTTCTGCTCATTTAAGCCAAACCTAATTTTTTAATTTTCTTCCCTGCGGCCATCAATTCATATTTACACTGCTGTACTAAGAGTTTCCTTGTAGCTGTACAAATTTGGCAAGTAATGAAGGGACGAGATAACTCCTAGTAGGCTATCTGGGCAAGTAAACAACCTACAAGATATCTCGTAGTTGGCAGCCAATGTGTTAAAGTTTTCATGTTAAATTGTATAAAAATTAACACCTGCCAACAAGTAACACGCAAACCGGCCTTTAAGAGTTAATTTGAACAACATGATAACACACTCACCAGTCTGAATGAACACCAGTCTGCCACAAAGTTCCTGGTTCTGAACAGGTGCTCAGCGGAGGTTCGTTTATAGTCCCTGGGGCATGGGGAACGATTCCTGAGAGGACGAACCTCCCTTTCCAAGTCCTCAAGGTCCCTGGACCATGCAAGGCCGCCCCCTATGCGAACCACCACTCTGGAAATACAACAAATTGTGAAACACAAAACTCCTTAGGCAAGGAATAAACTCGTTTTATATCTATCGCTTTAACCCTTTGACGGTTCAGGGAATGGGCAAAATTCTACAGTTGTTTTCCTTGCAATAGTTTTTAAATTACATTTCTAATTGAAGTATATAATTTTTACAAAATTTTATTTCGTAATTTTGTTTTAGATAGATTATAAACTATCATCCTAATAAAAATATTTTAAAAAAAGTATTTATAAATTTTAAAATGTTATGCATCATAGAAAAACTGGAGATCAAATGATGCATATATACGTGCATGACCGTAAGTGGGTTAAGGGGAGTTGTATCCCCCTATCCTGGTAATGTTAATTTGCCATATTTAATGTTAATTTTTCTCAGAAAATAATCGCTATAGAAGCCTAATTTTTTTTTCAGTGCATTTAGCAGACTTGTTTTTATACTGAAGTTAGCTTTTGATTGTAATTCATTTACTTTTTTTAACTAATTATCTTGAAAGTCACTCAGATTTGTTGAAAATCACAAGTTGTTTTTTGTACGAAATAAACCAGAGGAAAAAGCATTTTTAAAATAACAAAATCTCACTTTATTTACAGATACATAAAAAGAATGCGTGGTAAAAATTTTAGGTACATAGTGTGTGCAGTTTCTGAGAAGATACATGAGTAATGAAAAATTGAGTTTTGAAGAAAAAAATAAAAACATATTTAAAAAAAAAACAACTTAATTTTACACTAATTGTTCTCCCTTTTGTCTTAAAAAATTATTAAAAATACTTCTGCACACACTATCATTTTAAAGGGTAAAATTAAAACTTTAATAAGCAATAATAATCTCAAAATTTAAAAATAAATGATTTTGAGTTTATTATTGTTTATTAAAATTTGAATTCTATTAAAGATTACTCTTAAGCCGAAAGTGTTCGAAAAGTTAGATTTAAAACTTACAGAATTTCTGATTAGGGTTATCTAAGGATCAGGGTTCCCACTCAAATCACAGAATGAACATCAATGTCTTTTAAGGACCTAAATGACGTTTTTTTTTAAGGACTTTGAAAATTTGTTTTCAGGTATCATGTCTATATATAAATTTTTAATAAAGTATATTCTACTAAAAAAGTTACAAGTTGGCATATGCATAATACAAATATGTCAGAGAATTGATACAGTGCGGATAAGTGGGGATAGCAAGTATGAGTTGTAATTTTATAAATTTTGCAGTTGGGCACACAACATCTGAAAAAATTAAGGACTTTTAAGGACCTCTAAGCATTTTCAATGAATTTTAAGCACTTCTAAGCATTTTCAATGAATTTTCAAGGCCTTGAAAATAAGTTCAAAAATATAAAACACTTTTAATGACCGTTTGAACCCTGAAGAATAGACCCATACCTGCCAACATTGGCATTTTCAAATTAGTACAATTTTTACGGAACAAATATTTGCATTCCTATGACTCATGGAAAGTCAAATAGCGACAATATTTATGAATTTAATATAGAAATAATAGTAATTCTATTACAAATGCAAAAAAAAATTAATTGAATAATATTAAATTGCTCTCAAATATAACAAATTGTTACATTTTAGCACAAAATGGAAATTATAAAATAAAAAACTAACTTGGATTTAAAAATAAATCAAATTTAAACTTTACGATGAAATCTCTGATGAGGTTTATGATTTAGCCTACATTACACCTAAATAAAACATGTTTTATGACACAAAAACTCTAGTGAAACATACAATGAGTTGGTGGTATTCAAAGTGTTTAATCACACGCACAAATATCAATTATGCAGGCTTTCAAATTCTTATTATTACATATGATGTTGTCACTGTGCTTTTTAGAATTGATATAAACTTCGACATCAGTAAATCCTCTATGAGAAATCTTAATATCAGATGCATAGATAGAGCAGAATGCAAAATTTGTTTCTTTGTTTGAATTTCTGATGATTAGAAGTAAACTGCTTGGTTTGAAGTAAACTCCAAAAAAACTTGATATTTTCTGGAGTCTTACACCAGGATTGTTTAACTTGGATATTTTAAAATAAGTAGTTAAGACTAACAAAGAAGCTGAAAACTGAAAGTGCTTTAATCTCTCAAGTCCGAGAAAACGAAACAGTCGTTCGGTGAGTGCCGCCAAAACAATTGAAAACGGCGGCGTCGCGATTTAGTGCGCAGCGTTGGAGTACGATCCAAAAGAAGAAAGAATAAAAAATACTAAAGCACTTTCAGTTTTCTACTTTATTAATCTCTAAAGTTCGAGACAACGAAAGAGTTGCTTGGTTCGCCAAATCCCGTCGGCAACACAGATGAAAACAATGAATTTCCGGCGGCGCGCTTAAGTGCTTTTATTATATACGCGCAACATTAATGTACGGTCCAAACAGAAGGAAGAACCAAAATCTAAAGCATTTTTGGTTTTCAGATTCTTTGTTAATCTCTTAAGTCTGAGGCAACGCAATAGTTGTTTGGTTCGCCAGGTCCCGTCGGCAACACAAATGAAAACAGTGCCTCCCCGGGGCAGTGGTTTAGTGCTACTATTTACGCGCAAGTCCAGTACTATTATTTACGTTTTGGAGTCCAGTCCAAAAGAAGGTAGAATTAAAAAACTAAAGCACTTTCGGTTTTCTGCTTTCTTTATTAACCTGTAAAGCCAGAAAAATCGAAGCAGTGGTTTGGTTTGCCAAATCAAGTCGGCAACAGGAAAGAAAACAATGCATCCTCGCCAACGCGCTTTAGTGCTGAACATATGCTCAATCTTGGAGTGTGAATAAATATTTTGACTGATGCGGCAGCTTTGGAAAATCGTTTCGGTTTAGTTGGTGACTTGAAAAAATATTAAATTAAAAAAAAAAAAAAAAAAAAAAAAAAAAACGGTTTTAGGGAAAAAACGAAAAGTACAGCGAAATCCGTACGATTTTTTAGCTGTTCGTACACCCGTACAAAATAGTAAAAATCCGTACATTGTACGGATAATTCGTACAAGTTGGCAGGTATGTAGACCCTAACTTCTTCCATTTGATGTATGATAATTTGATTTAGAAAGAAAATTGTGGAGAAAAGTGCACTTCAAGAAATGCCAAATCTTGGGTTTACTTTTTTTAGAAGTGCATTTCGAGAAACTATTAGTTGTTTTCGACAAAACAACACACGGGGCTGTTGATCTAAGTGAACAGTGAAAGGCAATAGGATATAATGGATTACAGAACTGTTGCTGTAGACTTGAAAAGTTTTGAACATACCTAGTTCTTAACTTGATTTTCGGGTGGAAAGTAACAACATTATTGGAACTATTTGACTTCTGAAATGTGTGCAAAAAATAAATGTATGTGTGCATGTATACTGTTATGAAATTTTCACTGAGGCAATGATGATGCAGTTTTAACTAAATAAAACTATAATTGATTCCTCTTTTGGAGGATCACAAAACTTCTTCAAACGACAGGACAATTGCTATCAAGCTTCAATACAAGCTTTGATACATACAACTTCGAACAGAGAAGAGATAATGCAGGCACAGCAAAAGTAAACAAAAAATCTGATGCTTTCCAAACAGAGTCCAATACTTGTCTGATCTTGCGATTCCACTTTTCACCTCTTTTTATAATCTCATGGCAGAAATTTCTAGCAAGATCTAACCAATCAATCCCCAGATGGAAATGCCTTGAAATTTCCTGATTAATTTGGATGCTGCCACCTTTTTTCTAACCTGTGGATGCTGCCACCTTTTTTCTAACCTGTATTATCGCGGTTCACAAATAAAATAAAATAGAACTTTAAAAAAAATACGTCACTATTTACAATTACATACAGAATAAAATAAGATAAAATAAAATTTTACAATTATATACAGAAAATTTGCGCAATATATATAAAATAATACAAACAGCGCCATCTATGAACACAAACTGAAAATAAACAATTTGCATGTTTCCTAAACAGCGTGTTGCAAACAAGATAAACTCACCCTTCTTTCGTGGTTGGGTCTAAGGGAAGCCTTCCCCCCGCATCAACAGAGGACAGTACGCTGGTAACATAAACATTTTCCTCGTCTCTCCATAGGGAGGACCGAAACACGTCCTCCAGACGTTTCAGCCTCCCCCCTCGGAAGACGTCTGCAACGTCCAAGTTCAGAAACTTCAGCTCAACTTCCAGCGAGGAAACTCCTTCAAATACCAAGAGATATAAATCAAGTTTAAGAGGAAATTTTTAATGAAGAAAATATTTTTTTAAATACAGGGAGTACATTATAGGTTGGTCTTTATTTTTTAATTTTCAAATTTCTTTTTTCTTACCGCCAATTTTTTCCCCCTCGTGTTAAGCATATTATAAAATCAAAGGAATTTAATTATTCTCACATTTAAAAACAATTAAGGCAGAGTGGTTACAAAATCCAGGAAAAAAAGTTCCCTGATTTTCCTGACAGGTTTCTAAAAATTCCCGGATTTCACAGTAAACTTTTTTTCAAATTTCCCCAATTTTTCCAGATGTGTAGATTAAATAGAACATTTATGCCAAAGAGATAATAGGCCAGTTTTTTTTTTTTTTTTTAAATAATTTGCCAGTAACGAAAAGTTAAAATTAAACAGTCACATGAGACCTCTAATGATTACCACAATTCTCCGGGAAAACGGCGCCAAAATATTGATGAATGAGGAAAAGCACCTTCAAAACGATAGAAAAATTCCCCAATTTTTGCAAATTTTTGAAAAATTCCCTAACATTTCACCGATTTTTTCAGGAATCAGAAAATTTCCAAACACATCCCTGATTGCTATGTAGGATAGCAATATGAAATTTAAATGTTGTGTGTGTATCAACAAGTTCTTAAAAGACGATTATATTTGAAATTTGCCAAGACTACTTTTTTCCTTCTCTGAAAATTTGCTAAGAAATTAAGAAATACAGCGCTCTTAAAATGTAAACTAAAGTAATTTCAGAAAATTTCAACACAACAATCATTCATAATGCAATTTGAATCCAAAATTTTTTTCTAAAATACTACTTTTAGAGTAACACAATTTAAAAATTAGGTTGAATTATAGTCCGTCTGGAGGTTAGGAGTAATAATTTCAACAACCAAATGGGTAGTATGAGTAAAAAACAGAATATAGTATTTTTTGTAATATAAGTACAGGTGTGATTGAAGGTGATTAGAGTGTATAGTTATCACAGCATAAATAATTACAATTATACATATAATGGGGCTAACCAGAAATTAACTAAAAGCTGAAATTTGCTTTGCAGTTAGAAGGTAAAAGAAGTTAAAGATTGTTAACTATTAGAAATTTCTTATTTAGAAAATATATGCAGATAATTACATGTGTAAACAACGATTGATATAACGAAAAAATTTAAAACAATTTCAAATTATTTGTTGAATTGGTAATTCCCCAAATATTTTGGTACAATCATAGTAGTTTGTAATAAAATAAATGAAAACTTAATTTTGATTGAGTTAAGCAAACTATTTAGTGAATTTGTTAATATATTAAAACAGGTGAATTGGTAATAAACAACAAAATAAAAAAATAAAAAATTTGAACTATTTGGTGAATTGGTTAGTTTTCTAAATACTTTGGTACAATCATAGTAGTTCATAATAAAATAAATGAAAACTTAATTTTGATTGAGTTAAGCAAAATATTTTGGTATAATCATAACAGTTCATAATAAAATAAATGAAAACAGTTTTCATTGAGTTAAGCAGACTATTTGGTGAATCGGTTAATTCACCAAATAGATCACAACCAAATAAATTGACGACTTAATTTTGAGTGATCTAAGCAAACTATATTTGGTGAATTGATTAATTGAAGAAAAAATGGTTCTTACTTTCTCGAGGCTCAACTGTCAGCTCGAGCACTGTTGAATCCGTATCATACGTGTTCTTATTGAGAGCAATAATCTATGAATAACAATTAAATTAGTATTCTATATTTATGTACAAATAAAGTGGTAAAAGAAATCTGAAATTGTATTTAGCATGACTCATTTTTCAACAGCATAACAATTGTTGCTTTTGGTTGTGTCAATTAAACTAACGCTTTGTATAGAAATGTTAGACACATACTGATAACTATGATAAACATTTACAACAAGTGAATTTTCACATTATTGTTGTGGTGATATTTCACAACATGTGCCAACAGTTCTTAGCTTTTGTTATAGGTGGTTTATGTGTAATAACTGCTCTATTTCAATAAAAACTTCGTTTAAATTAATTCTTTAACTGATTCAAGTCTTGTTGTAATTAAATTTATCTTAAGCTGTAAATAGAAATCGTAAAAGTAGCACTGGGTCATTGGGAAAGCAAAATAACGAATTCCTTTTTAGTATATAACCCCCATTTTCGGGTATTTTATTTGGAACTTCTCTGGTAACACGCAATGTTGGGACGAGATTTCAAATGTAGACGCTACTTTTTGGTAACTTTCAAGTTGGTACACTAAAATTTTTACGCAAGTTTTTCTTTTTGATTTAACTTTTTTCATTTCACTGAGTAGGATCTTAATTTGTTGTCAATGATTCTGTGCTTTTTGAAAATTAAGTAAATTTATAGAAATGTTAAACTGAGGTATTTTTTTAGAAATTGTTTATTTTCTGCCTCGGGTGAGAGCTGTTTTTCTTGATTTACGGAAGTCTTGTAATTTAATGTAATTCCTTTTTTTTTCCTAATTAAACTGGTTGCTTTGGTACTTGTAGTTTGTTTCAGTTCTTTCACTTAGGGTGATTTTTTTTGTTGTAATGCATTAACAGGTTTAATTTTTAGGATTGTGGAGTATTTTAGATAAATTGGTCAAACGCTGTACGATCTTTAATTTTGTGTCATAGTATAACCACCACATTATCAATAAGTTGATTGCCTTTTTATGCTTTATAGAACATTTGAGAGTTTTTTGCAGTAGAACAGAATTGAATCAGGATGAACAATAATGGAAGGTCATAGATGAACAGATAGAAACATGGACAAGGATGAAGTCTCACAGATATTGATGAACTGACACAACTATTGGCATTGAATTCTTTTTTCAAAATGGTAAATTAATTTACGTCCAAAAAATTAACATTTATTGACCTGTCACAAAAAGGAATATTGATGGACTTCCTGCAAAATGAGCATTGGTGGGAAAAAAAAAAAAAAAAAAAAAAAAAAAACACTGTTCAGAATTATCAGAAATTTGACCTGCATACACTCGAAGAAGCAGGAAATGGTGTTGCATAAGAAGAAGACACTATTTGGAACTATTTTTTTTTTCTTATACCATTGCTTTTTGAAAGCTATGATTTGGCCCAAGAAAAAATGCCATGCTTTTGAAAACTTGAACTTTCATTGTTAGCACCTCAGGGTGATTACAATTTAAGTTCTACTTTCAAAAAGCTGTAAAAAAGGACATTCCTAAAAATTGCATAAAATTTGACTGGAATATACTCGAAGAAATGGGAAAAGTGGAATGGCAGAAGAGAATGTTTTTTTTCAAAATAGTTGTTTTTATTATAACCTACCATTTCCCCCTTCTTTGAGCAGAGTTCAACCTAGACGTTTTTCAAGGAACGGCACACCCTGCCTGCCCTTTTTTTTAAAAATAGAGTCCTCTCTTCCCTTTTTATCGAAAATAGCGCCCCTCCCGATTTTTTAAAAAGAAATGCTACCCCCACACCAATTCACAAAACATTCATGTTCAAACGCACAGACCATAGACTGAAATCATTGAATGGATGCCGATATAATGTGCGTCATTGGTACGCGGATAGTATGTGGTCATCTTAAAATTTCTACTAGTTAGTTTGTATGGATGGGCATTACGCAAGTACTTTGATTAAATGTATTTCACTGGATTTTTACCAAGCCTTCTCAAAATAGAGAAGAAAGGAATTTAAAAGGGGGGATAAGTTAGTTAAAGGTGTATAACCATCAAATGTTTACATTAAGCATTTAAAAAGAATACTTCCGTTCGGACACACGACATCGCAATGCTCTCATTAATTTTAGGGGAATGCATTTTTTTTTAAATTTATCTGTTGCTAATTAATTTGTAAATGTCCATTTTATATTAAATATCATAGAAATGTAATCAATATCCCTGATTATTTCTGATTTACAAAAAAAAAAAAACTTCTATTATAGCCAGTATAAAAAAAAGCATATATGGTAAAAAATTGCTGTTTAATCGTCGACGCATAATTTGATCAGATTTGGAAAACAAAAAATGCACAAATTTTAGGACATAGGCCAAGTTCTTCAGTCAGAATAATCCTTGTGATATCCCATAATAAATATTGTTAAAATTTTAGAAACACTATTCCCTGTCAATGGCAAAGCCTAAGAAATAAAGTTTAAGATTGATTCATTAGAAAATGTTGTAAGGGTAGTGAAAAGTTCTTAACTTAACATTTATTACATAAAACATTCTTATCTTAATTTTACAGTATTATAAATTGATATTTATATAAAAATTAATGTTTGATGCAAATTTTACAATGTAGATGGTTTTATTCGTAATAATTTTCTCAGTCTCCATCCACAGGAAGTAAGACTGCAGCATTTTACTAATATTTTGATATCGTTTGTCTTTTGAGTGTCTGAGCAAGTTTTTTATTCGAGCCGTTTTAAGCATCATTAATTTTTTTCAAAAAAATTTATAATTTAAAAATATTTATAATCGTGAAAAAGTAAAACAATACTAGAAATTATGAAGAAAATCGGATACAAAATTCTGCAATTTGCCATAAAAGTGCCCTCGAAAACAGGAGTTGCCCTTTTTTGGAAAATAGCACCCTGCCCTTTTTAATTCCTAGGATGAACTCTGCTTTGAGTATATGTTACTGTTAAAGTTCGAAAGCCGTTAATGTCCACATTATTTAGCTAATCTGCAAATTAACTGAACTTTGCTCCATTAGCATGAGGAATCGAGAGTTATCCGCATTTTATCAAGGTAATGTGCACATTAACGGCATCTGCATCGTTAAAGTTCAAAAGTTTGTTTCTCTCATTTCCTTCGAATTTAACTAATTTTTTTATTGTTTGATTGTATTAACTTGATTCTTTAGATGTGAAAAAATAAATAACATTATGCTCATTTTCTTAATTGTAATAATATTTTAAACCGTTTGGCTCAATAGTATATTATAGTTTTTTAATTGATTGATAATTAATTCTACCAGCTAATTTGATAGTTATTTTATTGTATTTGACTCTTTAGATATATATATATATATAAATAAAAAAAAATAACATGTTAATTTAAGCATACAGAAACCTTGCTGTTCGAGCAAATATCTTATTTTAACTTTAAGAAGTGCCTATTAGGTAATGTGCAGATTATCTAGGTAATTTGAGAAATGAAACAATGTTTGACACTTTAACGGATTACCCTAGTTAAACTACAGATTACCTAATAATCTGTAGAATGTGCACTTTAGTGGTAACGTATATACAGATTAATTTTCAAGTCATTCTGAACAGTCACTTCTTTTTTTTCTTTAAAGCGTTTTGAAAGTTGAACTTTAATTATAAACAACCACATTTCACAAACAAATACAAATTAACTATTGCCAGACTAAATATGTGTATAATGTACACAAGTGTACGAGATAGAGTACCTCTATATGAACGGTACCAGGTTCTTCTGCCGACCCATAGAGGAAGGCGTTGCTTGAGTTAAGTTGTTGCTGGCTGAACATCCATTGGGGTAGGTCAGGAAGGCCTTCCAGGGACGCAGTGAATTCCAGGGGGTCGTCTAAAATACATTGCAAAGAACAGAGTATAAAACGAGTTTTGCAAAGTAAGCAAAAGTCGGATTGTGACAGCTAAAAATTTTCGGAATATGTATAGCCAGTATCAAATGAACCCTTTGAAGAAAAACTAACATTTTAAAGTGCAAATTGTAATTTTGCATGCTTTATACAAAACAGCCACTATATCTCCTCTGCAACGTGTATACATAATTTCAAAAAATAAATTATAAAAAAAAATAGATTTCAGATTTTATTCTCAGTAACTAAATAATCACTGATTCAAATATTTTTTTTTACTTAGCTAACTACACTGATAGAACAGAAATTCTAGCTGATAAGCGAACTAAGTAAACAGTTAAATTTTCCGGTACTTTTCCGTTAAAGGGGGCTGTTCCATGTACAGTACGGATTCTGGGCAAAGAATTGTTTTTACATAAAACCGCACCAAAATATTGAAACTATAGGAGGTTCACTTGTTTTTAAAAAATGGCGGTTGATGCCCTTTATTGGCGAAAACCACTTTGGCGCAGAATCAGTATTGTACTTGGAAGTTTTACCCATATTTTATGTATTATACTCCTTTAAAGGAAAAGTACCAATTTTCCAGTCCTCTATGAAACAGTTTGTTTTTATTTTATAATAAATTAATTTATGTAAAAAATTACTATTAATTGTTTTACTATCTTATCCTATCACAAAGACTTGATTAAAAATACAAAAACATAACATTCTTTATATTATTTTAAATAAGAAATAAATTATTGTAAATGTCTCTTCCGAAACTCAGTAGTTACCACGGAATAGCCCAGCATGACCAATAAATATCTTGGCCAATACTTTCAAATTTTAAACCTGGATTTTTGCAATCTTTGCAACAGACTGGATTTTGGAAAACATAGGGATGAGAGTGATCAGAGAGCAAAAAGGAGGATATCCAAAAATTCTTTAAAAAAGCTCGGGGAAGGAATACACAAAAATTCAGCAAAAAAGTATGCAGGAAGGATGATTTAGTAATTTTAAAGATACAATAAAATTTCTCATACCATATTATAATTATACTTCAAATATTAGGAGTTTTTGAAGTAATCTGTGAGTAAAGGGGTGCTAAGAGGGAAAATCTTTTGTTTTTACATGAATATTTTTTGCCGGAAAAAATGGTTCAGATCAGAAAAATGCGGATCCTTGAAACAGGAACAAAGATAAGGAAAATGTTACATAAAAAAAAAGGGAGGAAATCCTCCAAAAGAAGGAATACTCTTATCTCTGAAAACAGATTCCAAAACGCAAACATGAAAAATAACAGTTATTGACGAGTTTTCTGTACAGATTTTAGTGCTGTTGCAACTCGCACCATAGTTTGGCATTTTCCTTTTAGAAGCTAATTCAATCATTGATGTGTGTCCCATAGCATCTAAAGGCAGCAAAAAAGTGATAAATTAATGTAAGCAGACAATCTTAAACAGAAGGCCAAACCTTTGTTGAATTTAGGAAACCATTCTTGAAGAATAGGAATGTAGAATGCTTCAGTGGAGCGGACTGTCTTAGGACTTGGAACACCTACAAGAAACAGGAATGTTAGTAGCCTTTCTCGTAGCAGAGAATTAAAGCAGATTACTTACATGTTACAGATCAAAATTTGAGATTAAAAATCTTCATACTGCCAACTTTCAGAGTTCATACAGCTTTTGAAAAGTAAAAATAAGTAGTTTTAAGGACTTTTTAAATTTTTTAAGGAGCTTCTAAAGGGGAGTACTAGTCATATAAATTGGTATATTTTGATTACCTTATTTCAAAACCCATCAATCACACATACAGATTTAAAATTTTTACAGTATTTAAAATAAAAACTTGTTATTATAATGAAATAAAACTTGTTATTATATTGAAATAAAACTTGTTATTATAATGATATGAGCGTTGAAAGAAATTCACTCTAGATATTTTTTTTTACAATTAGTTTCCTTATTAATCACTTTAATTTTTTTGCAAAAATTTACAATTTACAACAAAAAATGATTTAAAAAAAAAAAAAAAAAAACTAAGGGTGTGGAACATACAACTTTCAATTACACTATATTCCTGATGTGGACTTATGTCATTTACCATTTTTATATTTTCATCATTCGTTTAGAAAAATGACCAGTTTGGCGATATTTTTTACGATAATTCTTATATGGGTTGTGGCGACATCAAATAACAGATAAAACTTCTGTGCACTGGAGTACTCTTTTGCACAGAGGTAACGCATCTGGCTCCAAACACCATGGTCCTCGGTTCCAATCCCGTTCTTCGCCCATTGAAAGCTAGCATACACTTTACTGGTGACTGGACTAAAAATGAATCATGCTGCCATCTATCGGCGCTTCTGAAAGGAGACACTTCATCGCAACCAGCCAACACTCACGCAACTCGCAACCAGCCAACACTCACGCAACTCGCAACAAGCGATCACAAACGCAACAAACAACCACATACGCAACTCGCGTGCAACACCGCAACAAGCGGACACAACGATGCAACAAGCATCTCAAAAACCTCCAACTCCGATCAGACATTGATCAACAGTATCGCTCCTTCGTCACTGGGAGGGGGCTATATTTGGCGACATCAAATAACAGATAAAACTTCTGTGCACTGGAGTACTCTTTTGCACAGAGGTAACGCATCTGGCTCCAAACACCATGGTCCTCGGTTCCAATCCCGTTCTTCGCCCATTGAAAGCTAGCATACGCTTTACTGGTGACTGGACTAAAAATGAATCATGCTGCCATCTATCGGCGCTTCTGAAAGGAGACACTTCATCGCAACCAGCCAACACTCACGCAACTCGCAACAAGCGATCATATACGCAACAAACAACCACATACGCAACTCGCGTGCAACACCGCAACAAGCGGACACAACGATGCAACAAGCATCTCAAAAACCTCCAACTCCGATCAGACATTGATCAACAGTATCGCTCCTTCGTCACTGGGAGGGGGCTATATGTGGCGACATCAAATAACAGATAAAACTTCTGTGCACTGGAGTACTCTTTTTGCACAGAGGTAACGCATCTGGCTCCAAACACCATGGTCCTCGGTTCCAATCCCGTTCTTCGCCCATTGAAAGCTAGCATACGCTTTACTGGTGACTGGACTAAAAATGAATCATGCTGCCATCTATCAGCGCTTCTGAAAGGAGACACTTCATCGCAACCAGCCAACACTCACGCAACTCGCAACAAGCGATCACAAACGCAACAAACAACCACATACGCAACTCGCGTGCAACACCGCAACAAGCGGACACAACGATGCAACAAGCATCTCAAAAACCTCCAACTCCGATCAGACATTGATCAACAGTATCGCTCCTTCGTCACTGGGAGGGGGCTATATTTGGCGACATCAAATAACAGATAAAACTTCTGTGCACTGGAGTACTCTTTTGCACAGAGGTAAAGTATCTGTCTCGAGACATCATGGTCCCTGGTTCGAGCCTCGTTGCCCTTTGAAAGCTAGTTAACGCTTCAGGGTCTTTAAAAAAAACTTCACCAGAATCACCATTTTGGCAATATACTTTTTGATAATCCATGTATTACCCTTTCTTATGAAACTGAGGAGAGGGGGAAAAAAAAACAATCACTGATGAGCTACGTTCAAGCAAAGAGAACTCTGTGTTGAAGGCATTCATTTTTCCACTTTTTACGCCATTAAAGCATTTTTACAGAAATTTCAGAGATGGTTATGTTTAAAACATCTTAAGAGGCATTACCACAGCAATTTTCATCAAAATCATTGGAGTCATTTTTTAGCAATCGTGAAAAGCATGTTTTTTTTTCAATGACAGCTACCTTATGCACACGTGCGATTTTGACGAAAACCTTAATGACAGGTCTTATGGCCACCATCTACAAGCATGCCAAATTCGAACATTGTAGGTCAATTTGTTCAGAAGCTATGCTGACCACAGACACACATTTTTTCTAGATCACTTTTTTGAAATCAGGATGTTCCAAAATGAGAAGAAATGCACACACACACAAAAAAAAAAAAAAAAAAAAAAAACATTTTGACCTAATGCTATACTTTCATTACCCTATGTATACATATGGGTAATTGAAAGTAATAAGTATATGGGTTATTTTTAAAAGCTCATTTCAGTATAAATCTAGGCACACATGGAACTTGCATAAAAAAATTTTGATTAAAATACATGGAAGTTTCTGGGAAAAGGTACATCAAACACAGAAAAACACACTTTGAAATAAACAGATTTTAAGTAAAGAAAGCACAGTTCCTGTTACGCTAATTCAGTTATAAAAAATAGTTTTTCATACTTCTAACTAGGTTGAAGAAAAAAAGGATACATGATTGGAAAGGGAATAAATTCAGGACTCAAAATAGGTAAAAATCTTTAAAAATCTCAAAATTTTTATTTTCAGGGCTTGCAACAGTTTACAAGCATGTTCCTAGGAAAACTAGGGACGATTCTATTTTAAAAAAAGGGACTTTTAGAAACCTAAATTTTTAAGGTTACAACTAATTATCAGAAAAATTACGCTATTGCAAAACATTAATTTACCATGAACTTCAATTAATTAATGAGATATGGTGCAGGCTCCCGAGCAATCAAAGTTGAACTTCATGCAAAAGCAATGAAAACAGTAAAAAAAACCCTCAAATTTTCAGTAAACTGCCGAAGTCAAACAACTTAAAACAATTATACCATATGGACAAACAGAGTAATCTATTTAAATCTAGTTTTACGATTGCTTTTTAAATCTTAACTATAGTTTCTTCTCTGATTGCAGTAAAAATTACATTTTTAAACAAAGATTATACAGAAAAATTAGGACTAATTTTCTTGTACAAAATTGAATTAAAATTTTAGTCATTTTGCATCGATTTGAATGAAATGGCAAAATCAATCCCCATACAGGCTCTAATCACATGAATATAACATCAGAGAACGCCACAAAATGACGTCATAAAACTCGGCAATAGCTGCTATGACATCAACCTAAACTTGGATAAAATTTCGGCAACAGCGCCCACCATACCGGCAAATCTCAGAAATATTGGCATTTTTTCAATAACATTGGCGTAAATCTTATATGTTACAACTGCATAGCAATCATCAAAAATGATCATCACATCAATATAAATATCAGCGTTAGCACCCTATGTACAGGTGCAAATCTTTGCAGTAGAGCCGATTATATTGGCATAAAAATCAATGAAATCGACTTTTACAACAGCGTACAACTCTATGACCGCCATATGGGTGTAAATATTGTAAACGATGGCATATTATATCGGCGAAAATAACCATCATACTAACGTAAATCTTTTGGCGATAGCCTCTGACATAGTGGTGCAAATCTTTGCAATAGCTACCTTAATATCGATGCAACGTTTCGCGAAAATGGCCTCCACACACTAACGTATATAATGGCGATAGAGGCTATCGGTAGCAAAGGGGCAATTGCATTGAATAATTGGGAGAAATCTGAACGTATGCATGTTATTACATCAACGTAAACCTAGGTGAAATTAACCATCACTACAACGTCAACATTGGCAATAACGCACACCGTACCAGCAAATTTCAGAAATATTGGCATTTTTACGGTAACATCGGTGTAAATCTTATACGTTACAACTATCCAGCAATCCTTAAAAATTACCATCACATCATCGTAAATATCAACGCTTGCACCCTATGTACAGGTGCAAATATCAGCATTAGAATTGATTATATTGGTGCAACAATCAATGAAATCGACTTTCACAACAACTTAAAGCTCTACGACAGCTATAAGGCTGTAAATATTAGAAAAGATAGCCTATTATATCGGCGAAAATAACCATCATACTAACATAAATCTCGGCGATATCACCTGCTGAAGCGACGCAAATCTTGGCAATAATTGCCATAATCTTGAAGTAACTTTCAGCCAAAATGACCTCCAGACAAGAACGTAAATAATTGCAATCGAGGCTATCGGCATCAAAAAGGATCATTACATCGAAGGTTTGGGAGAAGTCTGAACGTACGCAGGTTCCATGGCTGTCAGATTTGCAAGCAAGGGCACCCCCTCATATAATTGTAATGCACATTTGCATACGATTGCAAAGCTTGAAACCCCCCCCCCCCCCCCAAAAAAAAAAAATAAGCTGAAACCAATGTTTTAGCTGAACTGTGCAATGTCTGGATTATAAGTAAAAATTAAAAACATCTTCTTGTACAAAATATTAAATTTTAGTCCTTATTCAAATTTAATGGCAAAATGACACTAATTTCGGGAATAGCGGCTATCACATCAACGGAAACCTAGGCTAATATGCTAAAAAATGGCGGCAAACATCTTGGCATTAGTTATTACATCAGCCTAGGTGAAAATGACCAACACTTCAACGTAAATATTAAAGATGATGCCTTCCATACCGGTGCAAATCCATGGATTTTTTTTCGAATCCATGGATTTTTTATATAAACGTAAATCTCAATAATATCATATATTACAAGTACTTATCAGCATTAGACCCTAATATACCGAAGAAAATCTCTGCAATAGTTGCGATTGTATCAGCGAAACATTATAGACGAAATTGACTATCCCAACAATGTAAATCTTGACAATAGCAATATTTTCGTAGTATATCCTGAAAATAACAGCTATTATAATGGCGAAACATCATGAAAATGACCCTTACAACAACGTAAATCTTGGTGGTAGTGCCCACCATGGAGACACAAATGTCGGCAATAGGTACGTAATATCGATGTAACGTTGAGAAAACAAAGTAAATTAGGCTAATATAGGCTTACTACTGTCAAATTTCACATAATATCAGAGGTTTGCACCAGTCTGAACATACGCACGTTCCATGGTTGTCAGACTCGAAAGCATAGGCTTTTTTAGCATCGCAAAAAATATCCATTTCAACTCGGAAATGTAAGGATTTTGACAAAATAAAATAATCCTTAACTATTTCAAGCAAAATAGGAAAAAAAGGGAACCTTTTTATGAAAAATTGACTTTTAGGAACTTTTTTCAAAAAAGGGACATTTTGAGAAAATAGGAGCATTTTATTAAACGTTATACTGTTCGTGCAATTAAGTTTATATTAAATCTAAAAAGATAAAAAAAATATTGTATAATGTCTTTTTGATGCTACAAGACTTACAAACGAGTACTGAATGAATTACTTGAACCTAATGGCTAGTTTAGAGCGATATGGTACCCACACCCTATTTAAATGATGGTAAATTAAAAAAAGTATTATTTTAAAATTATTTACAAAAACTCAGAGTTTGTCATTCATTCATCAGAAACCATCTTGATGTTGTGGGTTCTAGGGGAGTTACAATGCTAAAAACCCTCCCCCTGGTTGTGCATCTGCTACTGCACTGCCATCTACACTTGAAATAATAATAAAACCCATACAAACAAAGTTTTAAAAAAATCCTTTATTGCCAATTGTTGGGGCTTAACTATAATTTCGCTCAATGTGCAGTGCCGCTCGGGAACTAATATCTTTTTAAATGAAAATTTATATTTTAACCACCAGGTGGTGGAGCTTTGTAATTGAACAAAAGACTTATATTTTTACGCTAGAATGAGACGAAAATAAATATTTGGTTTATAATGAATGTCTCATTTGATATCTCACACCTGCACTAACAGTTTGGTTATGGGCCCAAGGACGCCCGAATTTTACTGCATTATACTGTTCGTGCATGTTCAATGTGTAAGTGTAAATTTTACTAGTAGCCACTGAGCTATAATTAATTCCTGAACTTTACCGTGACTTCCGACTATACTCTATTATAATGGCTGAGTATGAATTCGAGGAGGACGTTGGTCGTGTCCAAGTTTTAAAGTTCAACGGCACTGACTTCAGGCGTTGGTCTTCCAAGGTGCGAGCTGCTCTGATGGGAATTGGAGCTTGGAGAATCGTCACCGGAGAGTTACAACCACCAGAGGCTGAAGCTACAACGAAAGAAATTCACGCCTTCCATCGTCTGAACGAAAAAGGATATGCCCTGATCTACAGTTGCCTAGAGGAAAGGTACTAAGGCCTCCTGGATGAGATTACGACGTGTGCATACTAAAAGAAAACTTCGACATGGACAGTTGGGCTAAACTTGTCTGACAACTGGATGAATTCTTCAGTGTAAAGTTCGAGCCTGACTATAAGACTATTGGTATGTTCATTAATCGTGTTAAACAAGCGGCATCCAAATGTAATGAGAGTAATCATAAATTAGATGAAATGTAAAGACGTTTTCAATTAATTAGAAATTTACCAGAAGATTTTAATGGTATTGTTCAAAAATTGTATGCTGTAGAAGATAAGGATTTTACTGTTGAAAAGATTTTCGAAGTATTATTATTGGAAAATAATCGTTTAAGTTTGAACCAGTACGATAAAAGTAAAATATCTGAAAAACTGGATAATGTGCTATTGACTAAACGCGAGAAATCTTTAAATATTAGAAAACCTAAACATGCTGAGGAAAATTCTGGGTTTGTTCCTAAATTGAAATCCAACTATAAAAGAAAATCGAACCTTAAAACGCGAAAACAAAATGATCAGGATGGAGCAAGTAGTATAACTGAAACAAATTTTGAAATATCAACACATGAAGCCGGCTTAGTTAAAACTTCAGATTTAACTTTCATTTTTGATAGAGGTGCAACTAACCACTTCACTAACGACCGTACTCATTTATTAGATTTCAAAACTGTTGAAAAGCAAAAATTATCTGTTGCCACGCGTAATGGTTGTGCACCTATAAAAGGGGTCTGGGTGTCTCGACACTTAGACATTACTAATGCCTATTTATATGGGAAACTTAATACAACGGTGTATATGAAACAACCTGAGGGTTTTGTCTTGTCTGATTTCAAAAACCATGTGTTAAAATTAAAGAAGGCTCTGTATGGGTTGCATGAGTCTGGAAAATAATGGTTTAATGAACTAGACAACATATTTAAGGATCAAGGATTTGCTAAGATATCAAGTAGTAACTGTATATATGTCTATAAATGGAATGTTATTCTTGTATATGTCGACGACTTTGCTGTCTTTGCTAGAGATGATCAATCTTTGAATCATGTAATTGAGTTAATTCAAACAAGATTCGAGTTTAGAAACCTTGGAAATATAACATGTAATCTTGGAATTTGAAGTATCAAATGGTAGGTTAACTATGCATCAGAAAAATTATATTAATAAAATGAAAGAAACTTATTTAGGTATTCCAAAGTGTAAATCTAAAGTTCCTATGAGCACAGAAATAATTGTTCAAAGTTCAAATATAACTGAGGCATATATTAATGTTCCTTATCGTAATTTAATAGGTTCTCTTCTGTTTCTTGCCTCTAGAACTAGACCCGACATTATGTTTCCAGTAATAATACTATCCCAATATGTAAGTAATCCAACAATAACTCACTGGAGATTACTGTGTCAAGTTTTACAATATGTTTATGATACTATAGATTATTGCATAAGCTTGGTAAATAATTCAAATAGTGAATTAAATGCTTATAAGCTGGGCATCTGATAGAGATGATAGAAAATCTTTTAGTGGATATATTGTTTTATTTGGAGGTGTGTGAATGTCGTGGAAAACCTCAAAGCAAAAATGAGTGGCACTTTCAACAATGGAAGCGGAATTTATTGCTTTATCGGATGTAGTTCAAGAAATTATTTGGATTCAGAGAATTTTGGATGATTGTAAGGAATTAAAATTGCCGTATTTTGTACCAAAAATTTATTGTGATAGTCAAAGTGCCATACATCTTTATAAAAACTACAACGAAAATCAAAGAATGAAGCATATTGATATTCGTTTTTTCTTTGTGAAGGATCTGTTATCTGAAGGAAAGTTTAAATTGCTTCATATCTCTGGTAATAAAAATATGGCAGATATGTTTACCAAGGCACTTACTTCAGAATCACTGAATTGTTATTGTAGAAGTATTTTCATTTCAGATATAAAATGAACTTTCACCTACATCGGTCGATGGGGCCGATCTGTTAGGGCTTAGCTATAATTTTGCCTGATGTGCAGTGCCGCTCGGGAACTAATATCTTTTTATATATAAATTTATATTTTAACCACCAGGTGGTGGAGCTTTGCAATTGTTTAAAAGACTTATATTTTTATGCTAGAATAAGACGAAAATAAATATTTGGTTTATAATGAATGTCTCATTTGATATCTCACACCTGCACTAACTCCAATTTTTATATTGGTTTCCATTGACAATTTTTAAATTGGTTTACACAGCACTGTTTCCGTAAACTGTGCACGCTTGGTGTTTGCATCTAATTTTAAATTTCAAAAACATTTCTATCAGCAAAATGTACAGTAAACTTTGTTTTAAAATTTATTTCTTCAAAATGAACATGAATTTAAGCACTCACATCCAAATATCATTTATTTATTTTGATTAAAAAAATGTTATTATTTATTAAAAAAAATTTGGCAACAGAAAAGAGTTTCACCAATGGTCAGTAATATACTATTTTAGAACGATTAAAGGATGGCAAGTTAGTTTCTTAGTATTCCGTAAAAGCGACTTTTTAGTAACAGTCACAGCCCCAAAATTTGATAGAATGCATTGTCATCAACACCGAAACTATCTGCCAAGTTTCAGCCCGATTGCCCGTTAATTAGGCCTCCGCAGATTCCGCCGACATCAACACACAAAATCGAAGTTAATATAAAGGATTTAAAAATAAGTAGTGTTGCGATTTCAAACAACTTAGAAAATAAAACTGCTTCACCAAGATTTAATCGGGTGAAAAGATAAAATAGGAAAATCAATTTTGGGACAGCTAAAAATAATTTTAAGGACCGACAAAAATAAGAGTTAAGATTTACTGTTGGGTGTCAGATAGCAACTTTTCCAAAAAGTCTCCAAAATTGAAAATGACGTCAAAAAGCTTTGTTGCTAAATTGAAATGGCGCTGAAACACTGAGTTGTCAAATCCAAACTGTCATTAGGGTTTCCGGAAAACCAAGTCAATGGAATGCCACATTCGGCGATAAATCTTCAACTTTTCGCTGCCAATCCATCTGACACCTTAGAGTAAATCTTAATCAAAATAAGTGGCTTGTAATGACTTTTCAGGACTGTGCAAGCCCTCGCTTTTATGTCAGATAGCTATACTTTTCTGTTTTATTTTTTTTCATTAGTCTTTTTTTTTTTTATGTGTTTGATAACAGATCTTAAATATTTTTGATAACAGATCTGTATTTTTAATATTCTTATTCTATACATGCTGTTATTGAATTGCGCCTAAATTTGATTGGTGATAAATTCAAACTTATCGAAACTATCACCGAAATGTTTAGGTTGCGAATTGTTTGAGGGATTTCGAAGGGGTTGAAAATTCAGACAATTTTACAAAAGTAGAGTTTTATTATTATTTTATTCATCTTTATTACAAAAAAGGGAATAAATGTTTTACTCACTGCTAAGAACTTCACTTGCCGAAATTATAAATATGAAAGTTAAAAACATTTTAAAATGAATTAATTACCGGACGAAGTCCTTTACTTATGTTAATTATCGCGCGGTGATTATCTACTAAAAAATGTGAGTAGAATTATGATTTTTAAGAATATCAAATCTGCGGAAAAGTACAATGTTTACTTTTACATCAATAATTCAAGTTCCTCTTCATTTCATTTTAACTTGCAAAAGCTGAACAGTTGAAAAACAGAAAAGATACTCTTAAAAATAAATCTCTTTTCAACTTGAAACTTTCAAAAATAATTTTTAGCACCAAAAGAAGATTTTTTCTTACTTAGTTACACAAAATCAGCAATGTAAATTGTTTAAATGTTGAAAGCACTTTGTGCTAATGTTTAATCGTAACTGTACAGAACTGCACGTGACGTGTTAAAAGTAAACAAAACCAGAACCGTGATGATAGAGTAGGAAAATGAGGTAAAAAGATTTCCCAGTAAAACTACATTTACTGAAAGATTTCGATATGATATTTTTAAAAGTCTTTGTGTTTTTTTTTCCTGACAACTTAATAACATTGCCAGTGTTGATATTTTTTATGCTGCGAATTTTGTAACGCTTCCCATAAGTATAATGGGTGTATATATATTCTACCCCAATATAGTAGTATATTCTCGGGGAGTGATTTCGAATTTGAAAAACATTATAAAATCTCTTTACCAAGTTAATAACTTAAGAGCATTTTATTTTTTTCAATATCTTAAATTATTACATAATCAGAAAAAAAGTAAAAAAATTGGACTTTGACTGTAATTTCAATAATTAGTAGTACTAGTAACATTTAGCAGAATATATGCAATTTTTTAAACCGGATATGCAGTATTATTTTCCCGGATACTAAGTGTTCTGATCAAATATTCATACAAAAATATACATATAGTTAGCATATGGTTGATTGGGCGTCAACCTTAGAGGCAAAATGTTGAAAGGGCAATAGCATTCCAAAAAGTGGCGATTAACCATCTTAAATTTCCAATTTTGAAGGGCACTTTCTCAAAAATCATTGCAGTATATCTATGAATTGGTTTCCAAGTAGTACTTACATTTTTCTTCAATTATTTGGATGACAATTGCTTATTGTAAGATTTTTCTTAAATTTAGCTATTTTTACTTTCAATTACCCATACCCAAAACAAAGTAATGAAAGTATCGTATTTGGTCAAAATATAATCGTTTATTTTTGCATATCTCCACTTTTTGGAACATTCTGATTTCAAAAAAGCGGTCTAGAAAAATAGTCTGTATGTGGTCAGCATAACTCACTAGCAAATTGATCTATAATGTTCAAATTTGGTGTGTGGGTTAGTGGTGGCCAAGTGACCTACCATTTAAGTTTTTGTCAAAATCATACATGCTCTTAAGGCTGAAATCATGAAAAATCCATGTTTTCCAGCAATTGCTAAGAAACAGCTCTAACAATTTTGATTAAAATCTCTGTGCTAATCTTAAAGTGTTCTAATCATCCCCACCTTCAAAATTCACATAGAAATACGATATAGGTGTTAAAAGTGGAAAAACGAGTGCCTCTAACACAAAGCTCCCCATCAACAGCATTCATAAGCCTCTGGGAAAATAAATGAGCCTTAAATCTCGGGGGAAAAGAGAAAAATTCGATTTAAAACCTGAAAAAAGTCGTTTGTTACTCTGGAAAAAAAAATCCTACTCTTTGTGGTATATAACATAAACTTGCCGAAAGTTATTATAGAATTTTTTTTTTTTTTTTTTAGATATCGGAAGAATTTCTGTAATCGATATTTGACTGTATTTATGTGTTTCAAAATTTATTTATTAAAAATGAAAATGCATTTATACTCGCATCCAAGTACCTTTAATTTATTCTGATTAAAACAATTTTATTATTTATTTATTAAAAAATTTTGACAACAGGAAAGTGTTTCTTTAACCAGTAAACTGTGTCGCTCCGTTTTGAAAGTGCGAATTTCTGTGTGTCATGAAATTTGATCGATGACGAGTGTAGTCGTCAAGCACAGAGTAAGTGTCGCTGTTAAAATACTGCATAAAAAAGATAGGTTAATTTTATAAAATTGCTAATTTTATTACTAATATTTATTTATTTAATAAATATTACATAATTAACAAAAAACGCAAGAATAATATATCTAAAGTTAAAAATTTAAATTCCTGTTGTGGAGTGGTATTCTCTGAAACAGGATACTACACACAACGGGACTTTGCAAGTAGAACACCAGTTGCTCTTGCGCCAGTAAACCAGGGCCTATTCTAACGGGCAGTCGTGGCCTATTTGGGCAGTCGTAAATTGTATTTGGGCAGTCGTAAATCAGATATTGGGCAGTCGTAAAAAATAGAAAAACAAGGAAATTAAAAATATGATTTTATTAAAGGAGTGCAATTATTATTCATCTTTTTGAATTTGAGTATAATAAAATTTAAAACGACTTTTTTATTTGTTTATGCAACCCTTCCTTCTTTGAAGTTTCAGCTTCAAGAAAAACTCTTACCAGGCAACCCAATAATTGGCATATTTGACATAATCGAAGCTATTCTGGCGGTTATTCGTTCCCTTAACTCCTCGAATTTAGTAGTGTTTTAAATTAAACAATTAGGTTTAAATTTTAACAACTTTGTGTTAAATTTAAAAACTAGGAAGACCTGAAATTATAAACGTATAAATGGGGACTTATGGATCGACAACATGACGAATCACAATTTTAAATTCCATACATAGGAGGCGAAAATATCATTATGAGACTGCTTAATAGGCCTATTTTTTTAATTTTTTTATTCTCTGTTTAGCGTAATAATGTTTGTAATGTCGGGAGGGGGGGGGGGACAGAAGTTTGGGCAGTCGTAAAAATTCCTTAGAATAGGCCTTGCAGTAAACCCACAACCAAAGCAAAGCTGTTTCAGCCAGTGCATGTGGGGACACATGCTCTTATCTCAAATTTTTCATATTTTATAATTTTTTGTTTTATTCCAGCCTGGCCTCAAAATATTCTAAACATTTTGAAGTTTGAGAATATATTTTGTTTTTCATAATAATTACAATTACGCATGACGAGTATACTCATCATGACAAAAAATCCTTACATTTCTCCATGACGAGTATACCCGTCAAACTCGGTTAATGGTCGGTTAAATATTACTTTAGCGCGATTGGATGACGGCAAGTTGGTTTATTAGTAGTTCGTAACAGCGACCTTTTACTGTCAGTTACAGCCTCAAAATTTGATAGAATGCATTGTCATTGACATTGAATCTATCTGCCAAGTTTCAGATCGATCGGATGACGGCTAAGGAGTTAATTAGGCCTCCGCAGATTTGCCCGCCATTGACAAACATATGCTTAAAATCGAAATTAATATAAAGGATTTAAAAGGAGAATAGTGACTGCAATTTTTCATTTTTATTGTATTATATGTAATGCAATGTTACCGTGAATTATATTTGATATCAGATTGGTCAAATGCTTACAAGGGTATGTTTCTTAAAAAGTCTTTAGACCGATCTATAATGCATAAAACAAGCTGTTTGTCTGTCTGTGGATCTATAGAAACCTACTTAAAATTGGAGTAGACCTCTGAAATTTTCAACATAAAAAGTTTTGGCTTTCTAATTGGACTTTTGAAAAACAGAATTTTGAAATTTTATTTGTTTTTTAATTAATTAACAAAACGATTGCTAATTGGGATACAGTTCTGAAGCTAGAGCTAATTTTGCATTTTACAAACATAACATGTTAAAATATTCTTAAAGGGGTATTATAGTTATTAAAGGGGAATTTTTTTATTGTTTCTCTATAAGGGAGGGGTTTCTAATATTAAGGCTTTACGTAGCAATCGGTTTGTAGTGTGTGAAGTGACCTCACGCTTACTCAGCAATGAACCTTTCATCGAGCAAAACGAACTCAAATTTGCATAGCAATGAACCTTTTAACGAGTGAAATAAGCCTGTGCTTTTGTGTCAATGAACTTTCAGCGAGAAAAGCGAGCTCGATTTTGCGTTGTGATTAACCTTCCTGCGAGCGAAGCGCCAAAAATTGGGGCCTGTACACTAATGACGGATTTCCGCAATGCAGGGCCTCACAGCTGACTAAAATATTGCACAAGGCAAAATTTCGCTGTGAATCACGGGTATTCAGCTAGTTGTTGAATAAAATAATATAACTCATAAAAACAAAGTTCTTAATGTAAGTCCTTTACTTGCATTGCCAAATTTTTTATTCATTAACATAGCTCTGATTCTGTTGTCAGCATGTGCTTGGTGTTAAAATTGTATTTAAAATGAATATGAATTTATGCATTCATGTCTAAATATCTTTTAATCTGATTAAAACAAATTTGGGAACAGGAAAGAGTTTCAACAATGATCAGTTAAAATTCTACAAAAAACAGTTCTACTTCGTAACGCATTGTTGAATTGACTGGACCACAATCCATGATTAATTTGTGCATTCGCATCCAATTATCTTTTATTTATTCTGATTAAAATAATTTTTATTGCAGGAAAGAGTTAAAACAATGATAGATTAAATGGGATTTATTAGTATTTCAAAACGATTGTAGGAGCGTCTATAAAAGCAACCTTTTAGTGACTATGACAGCCCCCCAAACTTGATAAAGTGCATTGTTATTGACATCGAATCGAGCTGCCAAGTTTCAACCCGATCAGATGACGGCAAGAGGGTTAAGCATGAGCAGATTTGCTCGGCAGCTATACACACACAAACGAAATCAAAGTTAATATAAAGGATTTATTAATGAATCTTCCCAACTTGCGACTCGGAGATGCAAGTGATTGCGAAGTCTGGGTTCAATTCTCCACATGGAATTTCTGCAATCTCTGGTTTCAAATATTAGTAGACAAGGCAATGAGACAAATAGTTTTGTGTTGACTGCATGGTGATGGGAATCTTCTTCTAAGTTTTCTCCCCTTTGACACACAATGGACCCACATTTTTTAAAAACGAGTGAAATTAAAATTATTTTGTATTTATGAGGAATTTCTTTCCATTTTCAAATATTCAAACAAAAGCTCTTTTAAAAGATTAGTTATTTAAATATAAAGCAAAGAAATGCCCCAAAACCTTGTCCGATCGCTTTCCTATCAAAACGCTACTTTATAGCTGTGACGTCAAGTGATCCTTCTGTTTCCATGGTTATCGTAAAGTTTGTGCCAAATAGTTGGTGTTTTTTTTTAGGCAATTGACATATCATGTGCCGGTTGGCGCGATTTGGGAGAAACTTGCAAAACTGATTTCTGCTGCTGCATTTCAAGCCAAGTTATTTAAGATATTTTAACGTCACATTAGCTTCGAGCTGAATGTGTCGTTTTTCCCATCAAATCTGACAGGCAAACTTTGGTTGCAAATTTTTTTTTTTTTTAAAGCGCAGTGAGCAGACAATTTTGTGCTTATGGCCTTTTCGAAACATTTAGAATTGAATAAAAAATGTGGGAATTGTCCATTTCACATCAATTTTATTTTAAAAGACATTCTGTAAGATCTTTTCCAATTTCATCAGTTAAGATATTGTTCTGGCACAGTATAATTCTCGTGTAGCTCTAGCATATGAAAATGTTATATATAATATAGTCTACTACTAATCTAATCAAGAACTTCGAACTGATTATGACTTGTGTCTGTAGCATTAAAAATTTAAAGAATTGCGAATTGCCTTGTCGTAACTTCCAGTTGAATTTGTTATGGGTACTTGTCTCTTTCAAGATCTTTCATTTGACATATTTTACAAGTCTATAGCATTTATAGTTTTGTTACCTTCAACAGATGGATTTAGAAAGCGCTTCTCTAAACTTCTTTCTATCTAATTGTAGTCTAGAATCCAAAAGTTTAGAACTTGACAATATTGTACTTTCTTTGAAGGGAAAAAGCGAAAGACGTAATAAATGTGGTCAGGTTTTTGATTGTTTACCCCTAATTTTGTGTACCAAATTTATTCATGAGTAAATCTTAACATTAACTCAATTATTATTAAGTTATGAAAACTTAATTATTATTAAGTTATTAAAATAATTGAGGTCAAGTTTTTGATTTTTTAACCCCAAATTTAAATAAGTTTATTCATGAATATAAATTAATATTATTAATTATTAACTCCCCATAACTTAATGGCATGTCTATTTTTTTTTTCTAGGAATTCAACAGTATCAGTTCAGGTTGATGGCTCGCCTGCTGTTTTAGAAATTCGTCCTCGGATTATTTACATGACTCGCTCCAAAAGAGGCTCAAGCATTTCCCAGAAACCCCCTAGTTCCAAGAACTCTTGTGGGGAGGTATTTAAAAACAAAAAGACTTTCAGGCAACGTCGTGGCAACCATTCCAATAAAGGTTCAAGGACAGAACTCAACACAAAAAGCAAATTAGACAATGGCTGTCAAGAAATGGTTAACCAATGCATTCCAAGTTTAACTACTAAGAAATTATCACAACTTCCTCCAATGACTGCTGCAGGTGCTGTTTCTGACCAAAGCGTTAAAAATGTTATTAAAAAAAATCCTGCCGTTTTGAGGAAACGTTCTGTTACGACTCGGTCTAAGATATATCAGAACAACAAAAAGAATTCCCATGTTTGCGTTATCTGCAACAAAGAGTTCGATTCTCGATTCAAATTGCAGAGGCATTCGACACGGCACGACCCAAGTAAACCTTATGGTTGCGAGATCTGCGGAAAATTCTTTGATGATGCGAGATTCGTGAAGACACATCGGACCTTGCACGAGAAGAAGTCGCACAAGGAGTGTGACATTTGTGGTAAGGTGTTCAACGAGAGAATTTTCTTTGACATCCACCGACTGACACACTTCGAGCAGAAGCCATTCAGATGCGACATTTGCGAAGACATCTTCAAGGATAGGACGAGCTTCATGCGACATCGCAACAACCATAAAGCAAGAGTGAGGAAGGTTGCTGAAAGATTTCTTTCCATGAAAGAGGTGCTCAAGCAAAAGTTGGAAGACAGCAAATAATGTGAATCTGACAAATATTTGGTAAAATTGCAAGATTTCTTGCGAATAAAAAAATATTTCGTTATTTTTTTCAAATTTTAACGAGATTGAGGATGAAAAAGGTTGCAAAGTTTATGCCAGTGGTGTTCAAACAAAACTTGGAAGACAGTTCATAATTTTGAACTGATAAATATTTTGCAAAAATGTGCAAGATTTCTTGCAAATAAAACAATATTGTGGTATTTTATTAATTTTTGTCGAAGATAAGAAAGTCTGTATTTAAGTGCAAAAGCAGATAGACAGTGGTTGAAGGAAAACATCCAAACATTTTGGTGAAATTTCTTTGGATTAAATTTTTCATTCCGCTTTTATTAAACTTTACATGAACAACACACTGTCTCTAGTGTGACAGCTGCAACAACATAATTAAGGGCTGGTCAGTCTTCATGTGATTTTGCAATAACCACATTGTGATGATTGTCAAAAGAGCCTTGCTCAGAAGTGCTGAAGCAAAAGCTGTAGGACAATAACAAACTACAGTAAAGAACCTCAGCTGCAACAACATTTTGAAGGATTGGTCAATGTTCATGTGATTTTGCAATAACATGGTGATGGTTCTCAAAAGAGCCTTGCTCGGAAGTGCTGAAGCAAAAGCTGTACGGTATTAGCAAATTACAGTAAAGAACTGGTAATAAGAAACACTTAGCAATGGTTCAGATTTTATTAGGAAAAGTGTTCATTCACAGGATCTCCAATACCTGTCACCTGATGTACTTTGAACAGAAGCCTTTCTGATGTCACAGGACACTGTTTGGTCAACCCCTGGCCAATGCTGCAAATAATCTCAAATCAGACTAGAGAATTTCAATTGACAAGATTTCCTGAATATGTGGCAAAGTATCCAAAAAGATTTATTTTTAAAAATCTATTAGATTTGAAACAATTTTGTTTATAGTTACATCCGTAAAAATAATGTAAATTAAGAGATTAGGAAAAATACACCCTAACGCTTAAAAAAATGTTTCATTGAACAAGAGTTGTTTCGTAGTAATTTAGAGTTTTAACTATTGGAACTCTTTTTAGATTTAAAATCTTTTTACTGATTTTTCAGGTTGTACATTGGTTAAAAAATAAGCTTTTTTTTTCTGTAGGCATACAAATGTTGCATCTTGCACAGAATACTTATCTTGTCAAAAAGAAGTTTTAAATTTGCTTATAAGTTCTGACCAATATCTTTGTATTTTCTTGTAAATGTTATTTTAAAAACTCCACCTAATAGTGCTGTTTAAAGTACTATATAAGAGCTTTGGTGTCACTGGTTAACTGAATTCATTGATTATTAAATCATAAAAACTTTTGTTAAATTCCATCATGGATGGCATTAATATACACCATTCATTCTTAACTCCTATAAGCATTGTGAATTTATTATGATAAAAATAGATGGAACTGTTCTTAAAGATAAATATTTTTTGTAAGAAAATTTTATCTTTAACACAGTGTTTTAATGGGTCATTGTTTGCAAGTAACATTCCTATAATCATGCACAGTTTTTTAAATGTGTGAATAGTACCTGTAAGGATTCAAAATTATCAATGGTTTTCATTAAAAAATTACCCCATCTCTATTTTTAGTTTTATTACTGACTGATTTGCAGCCTTTCATTTTTTTTTTTTTTTTTTTAATATCAATATTTAAAATTGCATATTTGGTTTTTCTCTTTGTTGGGTAGTTAAAAATAATTTTAGTTGGTAGTAGCAATGAGATTGGATGCTTGAAGTAGGGGGGGGGGGATTAGCCAGTTCAAAAAACTAAAAGTTCAAGAAGTAACTGCCCCTTGTATTGTCATCACTGGTCCTTCGATAAATTTCGTACACATGTGTTTCATTCTTAACTTTATTAGTCCACTTTCCAGTTTTACACTTAAAACAAAATACTTGTACTTAGGTAAACTTTTTCTGCTAAAACAGGTCTTGGTTTGTGATTTAGTAGTAATAAGTCTTTTCCCCCCGCCCATTGCAGCTGCAACAGTGACTACCCCCACACCACTTTCCACAATCATTCATGAATGGAAATTCTTTTATCTTAACTACTCTAATTTTCCTTTCAATATTTACAAAATGATGCAAGAAAGAAAAGAAAATAGAAAAAAATCTTATTTAAACTTAATTTTAACAATGCTCTATGTTTCAAAATGGTTTAATTATAAGTTTTATTATTAACTTAAGAAATAACAAGAAAACATGTGTAACCTTGTCATAGAAACTATTTCCGTTTGGTGTAGAAAATTCTAAGAAATGCTCGTTTCTAACCCACCCACACATCCCAACTCACTCGCACACAAGCGAATCAGTACATCGAATTTACAAGTACAGCCAAAGTCACAAAATTAGTAAGAACTGCATTCGACTCCACACCATATACATTTAGTATAGATGAAGATTCCATACTAGCAGTTGTTTCCATGGCAACTGAGCAGCTATTTGGAACTTTCACTCTCTGGCTGTACTCTGCCAGAAATAATCCCAATAGCAGGGAATTTTATCCAGGCCACAGTACAGCCAAAGTCACAAAATTAGTAAGCTGCATTTGACTCCACACCATATACATTTAGTGTAGATGAAGATTCCATACTAGCAGTTGTTTCCATGGCAATGGTGCAGCTATTTGGAACTTTCACTCTCTGGCTGTACTCTGCCAAAAATAATCCCAATAGCAGGGAATTTTATCCAGGCCACAGTACAGCCAAAGTCACAAAATTAGTAAGCTGCATTTGACTCCACACCATATACATTTAGTGTAGATGAAGATTCCATACTAGCAGTTGTTTCCATGGCAATGGTGCAGCTATTTGGAACTTTCACTCTCTGGCTGTACTCTGCCAGAAATAATTCCAATAGCAGGGAATTTTATCCAGGCCACAGCTCAGACTTTTTGAAATATTCTGGCCATTCTTTTTTTATTCCTCTTGGCTTGATTAGAGGAAGTGCCTTTCATATGAATTGGTGCGTACAAGTGTCTATACCCCCTAGAAGTTGGAAATTTTAGCCATGGTAATGAATGATAAAAACGGGTCAATGGATATTCATCTTTTGCTCAATTTCAACAAGTGACTTTTATACTTTAAGTTGAGCTATCAAAACAACGTAGTTAGAAAAAAGTAAAATTTACTTATTTTTTTCTATTAAATTTCATCTTTGAGTTAAAAAACCACTTTCATTTTAAACATCAACATGATTCTTTAAGTGTTTTGTTTTTGACCTTTTGGTAAGTAACACTAAAAATGCAAAGAGTATACTGGTAATGCAAGGCAGCTAATACTTAACATATTTATTTTTCCATGTAAAAATTAACAAAATTTTAAAATTTTAGGGTAAAAAGTACATGATAAAAAAAAGTGTTAGTAATGGAATTCAGCATAGTTGCAAACACATTTTCTTTTCAAATAAAAAGGAAAACTCAAACCAAGAATACAAAAAGTCAATTCCCCAATATTGGGATAAATTACATGATAAACAAGCATCTCTAATGCAATATTCAGCATAATTCAAAACACATTTACTTTACCATATAAAAATACATAAAATTCAAAAATATTAGGGTAAAAAGTACATAATAAAAAAGTGTTGATAATGTGATTCAGCATAGTTGTAAACACATTTACTTTTCCAATAAAAAATGAAACACATAAACCAAGAATACAAAAAGGCAATTTAACAATATTAGGATAAATTACACAAAAAACAAGTATTTGCAATATGATTTCTGGCAAAAAAAAAGTGTATGTCTACCAAAGAAACAGGTTTCACCATGGGACCACTTGCATAGCAAATACATTTCTAATAAGAACTTTGAAGGAGTAAACATTCACATTGTAGTCATCAGATGGCTTAAACTTGAATAAAAACTTGGAATTACTTATAAATGTGTTAACACAATTAACAGATGTGTTGTTTCAAATTTACACTGTGAAGATTTCCGTCCAAAAAATAAAAAAAAATGGTGTGGCAGATAAAAACATAAGATTCCAATGGAATCCATTCAATAGATTTTGCAAATCATGATTGGTTAATACAGATCCACCTTAATCATTACATCATACTGATACAACAAAACCATTAAAGAATTGGCTATTAACTATACTTTATGAATGGCTATTGTATGATTACGTAATCTGGAATGACGCACATTATGTAGTATTGTCTTACACATGCAAATTTACCTTCACATTGTTCATCGTCAGAATCAAATTCAGCTGATCTTTTCATTTGATTTGAAGCATCAATTTGTTTTTTTATATTGTTGCAACAAATAAGAAACAATTCAACAGCCAACATTTTTAAAACTATGGGGCGTGCATAAAATAAATTACAGTGTCCTTTTGCTTCAATCTCGTGTTTTACACTCTGCATTATCTTGTGTGTTACTTGATCGTAGCTCGTAATTCTCATTTTGTCAATAAAGGAAGATTTTTGAAAGAAAGTTTGTAAAGTTGGGACAAATCTCTATGATTAAATTTCTTTATAATGGCTTGAGAGCACAGTTTTATATTGTCCGCCAACATCCGTAGTGTTTCATATCCAAGAACATCTTGAATGTAAGGGCCACTTTCCATAAGCAATCTAATTATATCAATTTCAGGACTAAAAATAGGTATGCTCATTACATGAGACAATGGTGAATAACCATTATTACATTCTACATTAACTTCTGCACCTGCATTTATTAAATGTTCTACAACTTCTATTTGCTCATTAATACAAGCAATATATGTAAAGATGTCTTACCACTGTCAGACTTTGCCTCAACATCAACTCCTATCTTTACAAGAGAATGTACAATTCCTACCCATTCACATTTTGAAGCGTAATGTAACTCTGTTAGATTATGCTCAGCTGAGCAGTTTATGTCTGCTTCTCTGTTAATGAGAAGTTCAACAGTATCTTTATTTCGACTACGAGCTGCCAAAAGCAAAGGAGTGTCACCTTCATTATCCTTTGCGTCAATTGGCTCCATTCTTCAGAAGCCACTGCACAGTCTTTAGGCATCCATTTCATGAAGCATAATGTAACACAATCATATATATATCTGTCAGATCAATTTATGTCTTCTCCTACATTAATGAGAATTGCACAGGAAAGACTGCACAGTAATTGGCCATCCATTTCTTGAAGCATAATGTAACAATATCCAATTATCATTATTATAGCCTTTTAGATTTGCTCCTGCATTAATGAGAAATTCAACAAAAGCTATTCGTCGATGCTGTGCTGCCAGGAATAAAGGAGTGTCATCATCAGTATCAGTCCTTGCATTGATATCTGCACCTTTTTTCAAGAGAGACTGTACAATCTTTAGCCATCCATATTTTGAAGCATAATGTAGCACATCATTCTTATTCTTATCATAGCAGTTAATGTTTGCTCCTGCATTGATGAGAAATTTAACAATATCTTTATTTCTTTTGCAAACTACCATGAGCAAAGGGGTGCAACCAGTAACAGTATTTGCATTGATATCACTTCCCTTTTCCACTAGAGTAATAACAATCTGTAGGCATCCGTTTCGTGAAGCAGCATGCAACGATGTCCATTTACCAGTCATGGTAAAAAGAAGCAAAAATTTCCTTAATATATATTGTATTGTAAAAGATAAAAGTTATACAACTTTCCTGTCAAATTTCGCAATTTTCTTCCCGTAAAGTTTAGGTTTAAGTGTAATAAGTCTGATCTTGTCAACATCGATATAGATAAATGACTGGATTGGTATTGCAAACGCTGGGAAAATGAAACCGTTGGTGGGATAAAAAATTACGGATTGCCGAGGATTGGAAATAAAATTTTGAATTGTACACATCAGAAATGTCAATAGTAGACCTTAATTAGTAATAATGTGCAAAAAATATCTACTCTAGGACATTACAAGGTTTTTCACATTCCCATCCAACTATAAAAGTGAACTGTGATTGGTTAATCATCCCACCAGCATCATCAACCACCGGCGTGTTTTTCTCCTTCCATTGAAATCGGAGCAGTTAATACAGTTGTTTATCTATAGGCGAGGGGCATGCTTACCAACAAAGCATTGGTAAATTATCAAGTTTCAAATGCTTAATTCATTCAACAGACCTTTTAAATGGATTTTAGACATCCGGAAGTATACTTTGACTAATTTAAAATTGTCGTTTTTATGTATTAATGATCAGTCTCCTGAAGGATTCGATAAACTTTCAGTAGAGTATCGGGCTTATGATCGAAGGATTGTGGGTTCGGTCCTCCAAATATCGGTGTGTACCTAATGGGGAGTGAAGCGCAATAAATCTGTTGTGGCCTAAGTGTCCTCTCATTGGTGTGGCGGGGTTGGAGAGAGGGGTTTACACTAGAAGATTTCGATCTCATATTCTACTAGATGCTCAAAATTACTTAGCAAAATTTTAATGATTGAACCTGTTTTTTGTATTGAAATACAATGTATATTTGAATGAATGTCAAAGAGCATTTTTAGTTTCACTTTACATATATTCATAACCCACAGCAAAAGAGGTACGTCACAAATAAAAATTTCAATCTGCAGTAAAGTTTTCTTTTTAGTTAGAAAATCTGGCAACAATATCATCTGTCATTCACAACACTTGTGACTGCTGACTAACTTCTTGTTGCGATTGCGAATTGCGAGAAGAATCATTATTAACTTTCACTTTCAATATAAAGATTATTTACCTCATTACGTCGAATTATATTTATATTCTTGATTTACTGGATATTTACTGAGTTAAACCTTTGTGTCAGAACCCTTTTTAAAGTACACACAAAGGTAAGTCTCCAATTGTAAACATGCGTTCCTGATTGAGGTATTTATCATAAGTGACCAAAAAGTTTTGTGTTTGACTTCAGGTATGATAAGTAGTTTATTTCTTAGATATCTAATGATCTTTTTATTGGGTGTAATTTTATTAAAAAAATTTCTTTGAAATTGCGCAACTTAATTGAATTAGTTGTAAGCTTGTGCGTTTATAAATTTAATTGCTAATTTTAACATCAGAAATGTATTCGATGACCAATATAATTTTTTTTTTTTTGGACAACTGGGGGAGGGAAAATGTGTTGAAAAGGTACTCATCTTCAAATGAAACACACTAAGTATTCCCTTTAAAAGACATGCCCTTGTGCCAGTTAAGCAACCAACCAACCTCTAAACGACATATTACACTTTCCACCTATTAAATTGGTTATAGGGTTAAATAGGTAGTCTAAATATATTGTTTTAAAGTTTCTAATATATTCATTGTTTTTTAAATTGTACATGGTCGTATAATGGCTACATTTTATTTCCCCTATTTATTTTTGTTTCAATAGTTTTATTTGGCGCAGTATGGTTCACGTGTTGCCCTTGCGCTGTTAAACTCTAACCACCCACCGATAATTTTACATGAGTCTAAAAAACTTGTGTACAGCTACATGCCACATGTTATCTACTTAAAACTTCTGTCTGCAGCTCAAAATATTTAACAAAATTATGTTTTACTAGGGGGCTTCGCCCCCTGCTCGCTAACGCTCGCCAACCCCCAAACGCCTCGCTAAGCTCGGATTGAGCGGCTTTGCCGCTCGAATTTGTGGTTAAAACATCCTGCTGCGCTCGAATAGGTTTGCCAGCCATAAAAAATGTAACCAAACTTTTATAAATTTAATGTAAGGCCTAATAGAGAAAACAACAAATTGCAAGTTTCATAATAGAAAGTTAAATATACTATCCGCCAATATTCTGACTTAAAACTTCATTAGCTATGCCCTAACATTGAAGTTCCAATATCTTTTATTTATTCTGATAAGTCGCCCCGTTAGAGAACGACATCTAACGCGAGGCATTTTCTGGATAGAAATACTTCAAAATAATAATTACTCTAATACAAAAATGCTTCAGAAAAACAGAAAAAATCAACTTTGAAACAAAGAGTTTAAAAAGAGCTTTAAAATTAGCAACGTTTTGTTGTTTACATACGTAAGGATAGCTTTAAAATTAGCAACGGGTTTGCTGTTTACATACGTAAGGGAGAACGACATCCAACGCGAGGCATTTTCTGGATAGAAATACTTCAAAATAATAATTACTCTAGTACAAAAATGCTTCAGAAAAACAGAAAAAATCAACTTTGAAACGAAGAGTTTAAAAAGAGCTTTAAAATTAGCAACGTTTTGTTGTTTACATACGTAAGGATAGCTTTAAAATTAGCAATGGGTTTGCTGTTTACATACGTAAGGGAGAACGACATCCAAAGCAAGGCATTTTCTGGATAGAAATACTTCAAAATAATAATTACTCTAATACAAAAATGCTTCAGAAAAACAGAAAAAATCAACTTTGAAACGAAGAGTTTAAAAAGAGCTTTAAAATTAGCAATGGGTTTGTTTTTGTTGTTTACATACGTAAGGATGTTGCCAATCATATATTCAAAATCATTGAGGCTTTGTAGTAGCTTAATGATGAAAAATATTGAAATTTAACTAATTAATAAAGTGTTAATAAATTATTTTGGCACGTTTCGGCAAATCTACAGCTTATTTCCTTTAAAATGACACCTTGATCATTGAAATTGGTTGAGCAGTTTAGGCGGACGGACTAACCCCAATAAATGTATTGCCTATTAAATATATAGATATTTACTTTACGATATCAGATGGATGGGCTATTGAAAGTTGGCGATTTAGTGCTGAATGTGGCAACCTATTGACTTGTTTTTCCGACAACCATATAAACGGTTTGGATCTGACAACGCAGCATTTTAATACCATTTTGGATTTGGCGACACAGTTCTACAGCAGCTTTTTACTATATATTATGTCTTCATATTAAATTTGACGACTTTTTTTAAAAGTCGCTATCCAACACTGTACATTGAATCTTAACAAAATGACATTCCAGAAACCAAGGCCTGATTATGACAAGTTAGGGCCCATGGCCCGGACACTTTTAGGGGCCCCTTCATCAAATGCAAGATTTATTGGAAATGAGCTTGGCTCGTTGTCAAATGAATTAACATTAAATATAGAAAAGTTGATAAATTAATGTCCATATATTGTCTTCTTAAAGTTTTTTTTTTTTTTTTTTATCTTAAATAAAGATACAAATTTCAAATAACCAAATTTATAAATCAAAACAGGTAAAACTTTGTGATGTAGCGTTGCATTTCCCCACCACAATGTGTAGTAATATCCTTGACAATAATATCTGCATCATTATTCACAACATCAAATCCGACATTTCCTGATTTCGCAATTAATTTGTCAAGACTTCCTTTCAATATTTATTCGAGAAATATTGTTTTGTTACGCAATTAAATGATGGTTTGATGCGTTCCAAACACTGGTTATTCAAAAGTCATACTTTCTATACATTCACAACTCTGATATTTGGTACAAATGTCGAAAACAACAAACATAGAAAAAATAAGCAATTTCAATCTTGATTAACTAATTTTAAGGGCTCAAAATTTCTAAACGAAGGGTATTAAAGTGCTCCACTGTATGGCCATAAACTGATATTTAGTACAAATGTCAACATGGGCAAGCATAGAAAAATTCGACAATTCCGATGTCTATTTATCATTTCTAATGATTCGAAAAGGGGTCAAACGTACCGAACAAGGACTATTCAAATGTTGCGCTACCAATATAGTCGCAATTCTTTTATTTGATGCGTGTCATCAAAGACAAACATAGATAAAGTCAGCTGTTCTGATCTCGATTAACCAACTTTAAATGGTCGAATACGAAGAATAGCGCAACGTCCCACTTCGAATGAAATCACAACTCTGCAATGAGATACAAGTGTCAGTAAGGTTAGCTATTTCAATTCTGATTAACTGTTTCAAGGGTCGAAAGGGGTCTAAACATACCAAACGAGATATATTACACTGTCATTGTCCCATTTGTGTTATTTTATTTATTATGATTTTATTATTTAAAGTTTTCATTAATGATTCTACTACAGTTAAAGACCGATTATCCGGAATCGCCGGGAAATTAAGATTTCCGGATAACCGAATTTTCCGGTTAATTGAATGTCAACGTTTTTTCGCCAAATTTAAACGGTAAATAACTCTAATGATGGCACCCAACATTAAAATCTTCACAACCGGAATATTTAAAAACTATTCTAAGTAGCTTTTTTAGTTAAAATAATGTTATATTTTACCATTATAATCGGCAATAATTTGAAATATGTTACCAAAATTAAATCATTTTCATATCAGAAATTCCGTAAAAAAAAAAAAAAAAAAATAGAAGATTAAGCCTTGTAAAATATGTAAATAAAAAAAATAGAGAGGTCTCTTGATTGTACCGATTCTAACCGAACCTATATTTTAGGGTTACAGGGCGGACAAAATGGACTATTGCTATTTCAGTTCCGGAGGGGAAGTTTTCTTGTGTGCGTGTTCACGGTCAAATTCCGAGAATTCTGGAAAAGTAGCTTTTGTATTTGGAAACCCCGGTGATTCCATTGTCTTCCCCCTCTCCACACACGACCTACTTGATTGTAAGGTTGTCGGCTAATCTAAAAATAAATATTACGAAAATAAATCACAGCAAAACAGATTTATTTTTTAATTGATTGCAAGACACGTTAATAGTATACAATAAAATATAACCCATACTTTTTGTACACAAAAAAGAAAAATAAACATTTTCCGTTTTGTGCACAAAATGGTTGACTAGCCTACAAATCGAAACTTTGATTGGGATTATAGGGGAAATGCATTTAAATGGATGCAATTAGGTTTTATTCTGATAAATCGTGAGAAACTGGTATTTTTTTAATAAAAGAATAAAACGTTTAGAATAGTTGAATTCGGCCAAATTGCACATTTTCCGGATGCGTCTGAAAATTTACAAATTAAATCGCGGGTATAAATGAATTATGGATGCATCGATACTGTATGGAATAGAATGTTATCCGTTATACATGATTTTAAATTTTGTGAAATGCATGTTTCATATGTAGATCTAGCCTACAAACCGAATGATTAATTTTAACCGTGTTTTGGTCAAACCATTAAAAAATTTTGAATTTCCTAATTACTCTTTGCCGGATGCAGTTGAGAACGTAATTTCAAGTGGAAAATCACTTTTGTTTGTTATAATTACAATAAAAGTAGTCCATAGATTTATAGATTCCGCCCGCACATACAAATTACACATATTCCGAAATGAATATAAATTTTTATGCAATAAACGATGGAAGATTAAATAGACTGGATCTACTGGAGAATGTTTTCCCGATACTGTGGATAATGAAATTTCGATTACAAAACCCTCTTTCTTATACAATTGAAACAAGCTAGATTTGTTTATAGATTCGGCAAATAACCACAGTATATGTATTTTTCCGGATATATTCCGGGAAAAAACATTTTCCATTAAGAATATTAAGGTTTTTTGCTGAGAATTCACAATTGTTTGAATAAGAACTTCGGCATTCCGGATAAACCAGAATGAAAAAAAAAATCACTTTTTATAATAATATATTAATTTCTAATTCGTGCAAATTCAGCTATTTCGCCATAGCAAATTAAAAACCATCAAAATAAAAAGTAAAAAAAAACACTCAACTTCGAAATCTCAAATAAAATTAGAAAAAAAAATTTTAAAAATTTGGCGACTTATCGCCGTTTTTTGGCGAAATAATGCCAATTTTCTCGCCAAACTTGATTTTCAAAAAATTCCGGTTGATTGAGCTTTCCGGTTGATTAAATGCCGGATAATCGGGCTTTTACTGTATAAAGAGTGATTTAATTCGGATACTCTTCATTTAAACGGGTACCTGTTTGCGCTCTTGTTTTCGTATAACAGTTTACTATAAGAATTATAAGGGATTTGAAGGTTGTTACTTACTATGGGTTTTTGCAGCAATTTGGCGTTTTTCATCTGGTGCACACGTGTAACAGAAGAGTACCATAACTTGTAACCATTTAAAAAAAAATTTAAGAAAGAAAATATTTAAGCTTTTTTACTAAAAATTTTTTAAATCCTTTGTATTAACTTTGATTTTATGTGTTGATCGCGGGCAAATTTGCAGAGGCCTAATTAACCCCCTTACCATCATCCAATCGGACTGAATCTTGGCAGATAGATTCGATGTTGATGACAATCTATTCTATCAAATTTTGGGGCTGAACTATCACTAAAAGGTCGTTTTTAGGGAATACTAATTAATCAACTTGCTGTGATCCAATCAAGCTAAAATAGCATTTAACCGACAATTGAAGAAACTCTGGAACAGATGTAGTATAGGTCATTTGGCAAATTCTTTCATTTGGCAACCAAAGAGTGAGTCGCCAAAATGACGTGGTTTAAGGTTGCCTCTAATTCAATATAAACAAGATGGCGGTTCATTCAAAATGGCCAAAAAAAGTAAACAACTAGAAACGTAAAGAATGTGCAAATACGAAAGAAAATGCTATTAATTTTTAAAAAAAGGTTAAATTGTGTTACAAAGTGGCACCTGGTGTATTTAGAATTTTTCCGCAAAACGTAAACAATGGCGAATTCCAACGGTTAAGCAAACACACAACAGCGGAAAATGAAAATTTGAGAATCGAACCTGCTCCATAATTTGCAGTTTAAGAAGTCCACTGCCAAAACCATTAAACTATGGTTGCGATGAAAGTTACAGCAAAATTAAGTGTTTTCGCTTTTGATCTCGATAGCATTTTTATTAAAAACGAATAACTCTGGAAGAAATCAAAATATGTTGAGTAAGTTTATTCGATATCGCTGAAAATTCAAAGGCAATGAAGTTGCAAACGATAACTGAACAAAAAAAAGTTAAGCAATTTAATTTTAAACAATTGAAAAATAATTTAAGCAATTAAAATTTGATTTCAAATTATTTGTAAAGATAAATTTTTAATTTGTAAAATTTCATTCAACTTTTACATTCATTACAAATATTTAACCCTTTCCACAATATTTATATTTTTAATCACTTGCTAAAAACTCTACAAAGTAAGGTGTGTGAGCTCTTCACATTCTAAAATGAAAAATTACGACCTATTTCATTGACCTGATGCCCAATTGAACCTAAAAAATATACTCCTACCTACTTTGGGCATCTCACCCCCAAAATCTCTTGCTTTTTTATTTACTTATTACTGTAAAACTCTCTAAAAAGTAAGGTGTGAGCATGCTTTGCACTCTAAAAGGAAAAAGTCCAACCTATTTCGTTGGCCTTACGGCCAAATGAACCTAAAAAAAATACCCCTACCTTTTTCGGGTAGTCGTTTGTGGCATCTCATCTCTAAAATCTCCTCTTTTTTTTAATTTCTTGGTGCTGTAAAACTCTCTAAGAAGTAAGGTGTGAGCGCGCTTCGGGCTCTAAAAGGAAAAAGTGTACCCTATTTCATTGGCCTTGCTGCCAATTGAACCAAAAAAAAATACCTCTACCTATTTCGTGCAGTTGTTTATGGCATCTCACAAATCTCTTCTTTTTTTTTAGAATTACTTGGTACTGTAAAATTCTCTAAAAAGTAAGGTGTGAGCGTGCTTCTCTCTCTGAAAGGAAAAAGTGCGACCTATTTCATTGGCCTTATTTCCAATTGAACCCAAAAAAATACCCCTACCTATTTCAGGCACTCATTTGTGGCATCTCACAAATCTCCGTTTTCTTTTTAATTCCTTGGTACTGTAAAACTCTAACAAGTAAGGTGTGAGTGCGCTTCGCGCTCTAAAATGAAAGAGTGCAACCTATTTCGTTGGCTTTACGGCCAATAGAACCTAAAAAAACTACCCCTACCTATTTCAGGCAATCGTTTGTGGCATCTCATCCCCAAAATCTCATTTTTTTAAATCATTAGGTACTGTAAAACTCTATAAAGTAAGGTGTGCTGGTTCTAAAATTCATTTCATACAATATTTTAATGGTCAAATGGCCACCAAAATATAGCTCTGATTTTTATTGGAATATGGTTTCAATTCCAGTATCACAAACACTATAACTAAAAAGTTGTGTTTAATTAGAGATACACACCTAAATCTTCCATCCATTCTCCCGGAAGGTTATGTGTAGTTATACTATAACACATACGCTGCCGATCACGTATCAGCGTACGTCTCCAACTATCAACTCCCCAATAGTCTGTCCTGATCAGACTGTACCCGATCAGAGTTTCTGTTCATGCTGTAATTAACTGAAGTAAAAAATTAATGTTTGTCATGTGACATAAATAATAGATACAGCTTGCCTTCCTTTCCTCCATAATGTTAGCTGGAAGCTTGTGTTTTCAAAACACAGTTTCAAGTAATTGCAGCATGAACGGAAACTCTGATCGGGTACAGTCTGATCAGGACAGACTACTAGGGAGTAATAAGACATTCCGTGCTGATACGTGATCGGTAGCGAATGTGTTAAAATTCTAAAGATTTATCGCGGTGTAAAATTTCCAAAGTAGCAAAAGATTATTTTATTTGATACATGAGCAGTTCAACGCAAGTAATCTCATATATTTTAAAAGAACCGTCATTGTTAAAAATATAGACTTTATGACATGGTTTCTGCATTCCCACCAAAAATACCTATACATAACTCATATTTATGACGTAACCAAAGTAAAAACCAATCGTTCTTCAGCTGGTTCTGACTTTCGACAAACTATAAACACTGAAATGAAGAGAGAAACATAAATCACGCAGTTTGCCATATTTGTAACTATATCATCAATTAATGAAAAACAAACCCACCAAATAAAACTGCGCCAAACGAATGACCCATACTACATCTGTACTGATACTCTTTCCTGTTGCCAATTTTTTTTTTAATAAATAAATAATAAAATAACTTGAATCATAATAAATAAATGTTATTTGGATGTGAGTGCATAAATTGAATATCATTTTTTAAATTAAATTTTGAAACGTAGTTTGCCACACATTTTGCTGATAGAAATGTTTTTGATGTTTAAAATTAGATACAAACACCAAGATCACCACTGTGCACAGAATCGGTGCTGTGTTATGGAATTTAAAAATTGGTAATGCATATAAAGGATTTATATTAAAAACTTTGTTTTTATCTGTTGCATTATTTTACTCCAGCTTAATCACTGGATTAGACACAGAATTAAACTAATGCTGAAAGAGTATTATTTCAATAAGATGCAACTTATCTCTTCCCAGGAGAGGCACACGATGCCGCTGTTGTATTCTGTTATCTCTCATGGAAGCTCGGTGCTGTGCAAGTACGCCAGGTGTGCTGGCAACTTCTCGGAAGTCACGGAACAGATTGTGGCGAAGATCTCTCCTGACCAGCCCAGGTTGACTTACTCTCACGGAAGGTATCTGAAATGATTGTCTGTTCTATTTTTTATCAGGTTTCAAAAGGTTATATATTAAAAAGGTTTCATGTTCTATATTTTATCAGGTTTTAAAAAGCTCGGTTATCCAGCATTCAATTTATCAAAATGCTGGAGGAATTTCTCTCTCCAAAAATAAGTCTTATGGCTTAAAATATTTACTCCTACTAAAGGTTACTGGTAAATTATTTTTTTATACAAAAAATAATTATGCTTTAGTCGCATATCAAGTGCAGCTCAAAAGCTTGATTATCCGGATTTCTATTAAAAGGAATATTTGGAATGCTGTATTTGGCAGAATTTATCAGGTTTCAAAAGAACTTAAAAAAAAGCTCAGTTATCCAACATTCAATTTACCGAAAATGCTTAGAATTTGAGGAATTTTTCTCACCAAAAATAAGTCATATGTCTTAAAATACGTACTTCTACTAAAGGTTACTGGTAAATTATTTTTTATGCTATAAATAATTATGCTTTAGTCGCATATCAAGTGCAGATCTAAAGCTTGATTATCCTGTTTTCTCTCAAAAAGAATATTGTATTAATAATAAGGAATGCTATATTTGGCCTAATTTATCAGGTTTCAAAAGAACTTTAAAAAAAAGCTCAGTTATCCAGCATTCAATTTACCAAAAATGCTTGGAATTTGGAGGAATTTTTCTTGCCAAAATTAAGTCATATGTTTTAAAATACGCACTCCTTCTAAGGATTACTGGTAAATTATTCTTAATACTAAAAATAATTATGCTTTAGTCGCATACCAAGTGCAGCTCAAAAGCTTGATTATCCTGTTTTCTATCAAAAAGAATATTTGGAATGCTGTATTTGGCAAAAATTTTCAGGTTTCAAAAGAATTTAAAAAGCTTAATTATCCAGCATTCAATTTACTAAAATGTTTTTGGAATTTGGAGTCATTTTTCTTGCCAAAAATAAGTCGTGTCCCCTTACTGAAGTTTACTAGTAAATTACTTTTTATACTAAAAATTATTATGCTTTAAATTGCATATAGTGTACAGATCAATTGCTGGATTTTTTTGGATCTTTATTAAAAAGAATATTTGTAATGCTATATTTGGCAGAATTTTTTTTTTGGCCAAAAGCAAATAAGTTGCCAAGTGTCTACTCCTTTGGGAATAGGCATTTGGTAGGTAACTGAAAAACTAGTATGTGCTTGATAAATTGATAAGTTACTGTGTGTTTAGTAAATTATATGTTAAGGAAATTTCAGGTGTAGTTAAATATTTTGCGTATTTAGCATTTAATAAGCTAATGTTTTTAATGTTATATATTGTATAGATTTTTTATTGTCGTCACCAATAAGTCTTTTAAATTAATTGAAAAGTAACTAAGAAATGTCAATGTATTTTATAAATTCATGATTTATTGTCAAATTTGAAGCATAATTAAACATCTCGTCTCTGAATGCTTTTTTCTTTAACTATTTGACAGTTTTTATCTTTTTATTGATAAAAATTCACATAAACATAAATTTTTAGTTGTGATTTTTAATATATTTAATTCCAGAGATGTTGATCTTGGAAATTCTGGTTTTTACCAGTCTTAATTATACACTGTGTTTTTTAAAAAAAAATGGGAATTTTTGTGTTTGAACTATTCGTTGTAGTTTTCGAAGTGCTTTTACTATAACATTTGAATTCTCTTTTCTAGCTATCTTTTTCACTACATTTATGAAGATGAGATCATTTATCTGTGTATTACAGATGATGTGAGTATGACAGACACCATTTTTGTTGTACAAACAATGAATAATTTCCAACATTAATACAGAGTGGCCACAGAGTCTGGAAATCATGAAACTTTCTGATTCTGGGAAAAAGTAGAAAAATGTTGGGGTTGTTTTAAAAATTTCACGAAAATCAGGAACATTTTCCATTATTGTTTTGAAGGTACGCTTTCCTGTTCGTCCGTATTTTGAACGGCATTTACCTGAAGAATTGTTGTAATCGTTAGAAGTTTAATATTACGGAATAATTTAAACTTTTCGTTACCATCAAAACTATTTTTGAAAAATTGGCATTTCATCTCTGTTGCATACATGTTTGATTTGATCAGAGTGTCTACACATCTAAAAAAGTTGAGGAATTTGAAAGAAGAAAAAAAAAGTTCGCTGGGAATTTTTTAGAAATCTATCAGGAAACTTTTTTTCTTGAATTTTGTGGCTACCCTGCAATAATTACATTTTCTGTTGTTTTGCAATATTTTTTATATTACACCTGTACTGATGTTACTTTCACAGTTAGGTGTTTGCATTAAAAATTAGGAATGCATCAAATAACGAACATTCGACAAATGGGCAAGCCACATACCAAATATCTGATGTATTGTTTCCTGTAAAACTTGTCTTAATTACCACTTATTCTAAAAAATAGGATTATTTTATATTTAAAAACCATAGGATGGCTGGACCTTCATTCATGATATAATTGTCTTGACAAGGGGGAGAAAGATTACATAACAAAAATAATTGTTCTCAAATCTTTAAAACTATTCAAGAGTCTTAACTATTCATCTTACTTTTCAAAATTGCTATGAATGCACCATATAAGACTTTCAATTTTTAAATTTTGCATAAGGAAAATAAATTCCTATTTCTATAGAGTATGTTCTGCAATAATAATAAACTGGCAATAAATAGAAAAAAAAGTATTTGGCTGCCAAATATTCAGATATTCGGCCAAACCGAATATTCGACTCAGTGGCCGAATACCGAATAGGTAAAGAATATTTGGTGCATCCCTATTAAAAACAAGTGCAACCTATATGGAAACACTGCTGTAGATCCAGTTTAATGTTCCTCAGCAGTAAAGCCTAGTTACAAATCAGTGTCAGAAAATGAAATTTCTAAATTGGACGTGGATAGCTTATGAAAGAACTTAATATACTTTCATACACTGCTGCTACACTGTCAGCAAATCTTGCACTATATTTTCTTTTTGTGCAATTTCAATTCTGGTTTCAACTAAGAACAAAGTATAGTTTTAAGTTGTTAACTTTTAAAATTTGACATATTTCCAAATTTTTGGAAGTAACCTCAAAAAAATATTCAAAAGCATATGAGTTGCTGACTGCTGATTCAAGTGTTGGTGTTATGTTTGACCTAAAATTGGCACCACAGGTGTCTTCATTGTTCTAAGACTCGCTTTTGTCATTAAATTCCTAACATTTTTGTATCTTTCTAAATTTGTACATATATTTTCTGATAATTCCTAAAAAAAAATAAGAACCTGAAAATTCCTCGATTTTTCTCCAAAAACCGATTATTTCCCCAGAAGACAAAATGATCTTTTCCCTCGATTATTTTGTCCTCTTTCGAAGACTAGTTTAATATCGATATTTCTGGCGATCGAATGCCTGCTTACAAGTCTGACAACCAGGAAACTGCAGAGCTCACCTTATGGCTGTGTGGTTAGTGCTCTGGTATATCAAAGATGCTGGGTTCGAGCTGTGGAATGGGAATGGATGTTCGTTCTTCGGAATCCAAGCTAAGCTGTAGGTCCTGGCATTATCAGTCTTTGTGCACAAAAATAGGCTGTTGAACATACAAATCATCCAGAATAAATAACGGCACATTCATTTGTAAAATACTTTCCAGTAAAATTATTATTTTGCCGTTGATTCCTCTATGTGATAGCTCAGTGTGTGATGGTTAGTTTTGCTGAGGGTTACACTGATATAATAACCGCTATTGTCAAAATTTATATTTGTATGCTTGACGCTTTCTCTGTGATTAACGTTATAGTGATAGTCATTTTCGCTGATGGTAACACTGATATAAATTCTGCTGTGTCTATGCTTTTTTTTGTGTGTTGATCTACTATTTAAAAAATTAATTATTTTGACTTTAAAATTTTAATTATTGGCAAACAATTTCAAATTGTAATAAAACTCATTAATATTACAATATTCTTATTATCATAGCTCTATGAATGTTGCTTAAAAAATCAGGGATGCTATTCCTTCTGTCAAACAGCGGATTTCCGCTTTATTTTAATTTTTCATATTTTCCACTTTTCTTTTTTATACAAATTTTAAAGAAAAACAGCGTTTTTCTACAATTTTTCCATTGATCTAGGGGGTAGAGAGTAGTTTCACTTTCTTTCTTACTTCAAACATGGTTCAATTCCGAGAAATTCAGGTTTTTTGCCGAACTAATAATCTTGACTGAGATCGATGCAAATTCGGATTGAAATTTCCTGACAACCTCTGAACCTGCATACGTTTAAACTTTCCCAAATCCATCGATGAATTGACTAAATTTCCCCCGCATTTTTTTCTTTTATTATAGCCTCTATCGGCATTATTTACGTTGGTATGTGGCCATTTTGCTGAGCATTATGTTGATGACATGGCTGTTATTTCCTTGATTATTGGGAGCGTTATTAACGAGAATCGCATTGTTGCTTGATGCTCGTTTTCATCGGGTGCTATTCCGATTCAATACCCACCGACACTATTGCAGAGATTAGCATGTGTGATGTATAGAACAGTTAAGCTAAAACACGAATTTAGATCTTTTTTTGTCTAAAATTTCTATCAATCCTGAGATGTATACAAATCTGTATTACAATTTTATTTGGCCTGCTTGCAAGTCTGACAACCACGGAACCTGGGTACATTCAGTCTTCCCCAAACTTCCAATGCAATGAGCACTTTTTTTTTGCTGTTTACCAGTCTCTATCATCATTTATTTACGTTGGTGTGTGGTGGTTAGTTTCGCTGAGGTAAGGACTGCTCTTGACTAGATTTGCGCCATTACTGCAAGAGCTATCGCTGAGATTTACATTTTTCTGTGGTTCATTTTCAGCGAGTGTTACGCTAATAGAATAGCCACTATTCTGAAGATTTGGCGTCTTTATGTTGTCGCTGTTGCCTAGATTTTCGTTGTTGTAATAGTTAATTTCGTAGAGTGTTATATCGATATAATCGCTTCTATTGCAGAGATTTCCACTAATATATTGGATACTAACGCTGGTATTTGAGTTGGTGTGATGGTCATTTTTGCTGATTGTTGCTTTAATGTAATTGCCGATATTTGCGCCCGTATGGTGGCCGCTACCGTCGATATTTACGTTGGATTAATAGTAGTTTTCAACTAGGTTTAATCCATTTTAATAGCTGCTATTGCTGAGATTTTCCCTGCCATTTTAATGTCATTTGCTTAGACTTCAGCTGATATGATAGTCACTATATCCAAGATTAGTGTGTGAAAGGATTGGTTTTGCCGTTTGGTTTGAATCGATGCAGAATAATTAAAACTTTAATTCAATTTTGTGCAAGTAATTAGTTTAAAAATTGCTCAGTTTTACTATATATTCGTATTTAAAATTTCAATTTTAACTGCTATTGTTGTAAAATTCTTTATTTTAGCTTGAAAAACAATTTTATATTTTGTTTATAGTTTGAAAGTTAAAACATTTTTTAAATGTAATTATTTAAAATTTACTAGTGCAATTTTGTGAAAATTTGAAGTTTTTTGCTTGTTTTACTGTACCATGTCAGTTACATGCAGAACTTCCTCCCTTAGTTCTTAAAAAAAAAAGTATTTGTGAGAAGTAATCAGTTCAGAGAAGTAACTAGTGCTAAAGGAAACTGAAGGGGAAAAAAAGAACTGCAAACGCTGCCAAATGTAGAAAAATATTCATCTAAAAAAGAGAGTACGAGATACCAGATTTTGAAATAATCTTTCAACATCTGATACATAAAATTAAGCTGCTTGTTTCTGAATGGGGCTTGTAGCTAACTATTAAACTAAAAAAATAAATATGTAACCACATTGAGGCTGAAATTTTGATAATTTTTCTGTGCATCGACTGTTTAATTTGTACTTTGTGTATAATTTTCCTTTGCACATTCTTTCGTGTCAAATTTTTTGATTTTGTCTTTTTGTCAATCACATCCCTGAAAAATTAAATAAGTGGGTTTAATTAAATTCACATGTTTGTCAAAATAGTATAATTGTTAAAATATACAACTGTGTTTGTGGGAGATTTTTTTTATTAAAAAGTTGGTTCACTTTTCAATTTTGTGAAAATTGGAAGTCTTTTGCCAGTATTATAACAAGTTTTGAAAGAATATGTTATTCAGGAGCTTATGTCAATTTTAAAAGAAAATTTTCCTTAAAATATTTGAAAATATCTTTCAGAAATTTTCCTCAAATTTTTAAAACTATCCCTAAGCATGGTCTAATGAAATCTAGTACTGCCTACAAAAGTATTTTGTACACTATTATGAATAACATATGTTTTCTTGGTATAATTTTCTTCATCCTTCTGTTTTCTTAGGATTTCGATAGATCCAAGGCATTTTCTTTCCTCAATGAAATAAAGCGTAGGTAAGTAGTTATTTATGTATTTTTTTGCATGGTCATTATGTACAAACTTCATTGTTAAAAAACAGGATGATTTCTGATTCATTTTAGGCCTCATTTTGGTTAGTACAAGGGTAAGTCAAAAATTATCCGCAATGTTTACATAACTCTTTTTACATACTGACCTCTGTCCACATGTTATACTGACCTCTGTCCACATTTATTTTATTATGTTATTTTGATCCTGCTATGGTATTTTTATCCTAATTTGAACTAGAGCTAGAACTTGATGCAACTAAACTCATTACTATTCATGTTTATATATTTCCGCTCTTTTCATGTATTCTTAGCAGAATAAAATGTTTTCTCGTAATGACAACAGCTCGGTTTATTCTCCCGTAACTTCTTAATACTGGTGACGAGGCAGGTTCGCCTACAAACGGAAGCAATGAAATAATTGCTATTTTCAAAAAAAGATTCGTCTGTAAATTGATTCATTTCTCGAAATCGGCATGTTTTCGTCCATTCAACACGGCTGCCAAGAGCAACTTCCATGACTTGCATGTTTTCTACGATTTCTGCTGAGTGGAAAGACGCATTCAGATTGCTTTTCACGGATTCCCGATTGCTGGAATGGATTGTATTTTTACTTTTCTAAAGTTAACTGTTATTAGGTATTTCTATTTAATTTTCATTATATTATTTTTACTGTTCTGATATGATTACCACCAGGGTTCCAGAAAAATATTTTCTTCCTGCGTACACAAAGACCATTACCAAAAATTTCCTGCAAGTCTGTACGCTTTAAATTATACCGCTGAAGAAAATTAATTTTTACGTACTATTGAAGATTTAAAGTTATTTAATTCAAAACCTTCTTGGCATTGATTTTGGAAGCATCAGACGCTGCAGGATAAACATTGGATTCCAATGGCAAAATTTCAGTTTCAATATTAGGGTCATTAGTACTGGGTTGACTTCAAGGTTGAGCTTGTGAAACGAAAGCAAACATTGATGCTTGTCCAGCATGCCTCCTTTCCTAACTGTTTTCATTTTTGTGCTTTCGATTTAAATGATGGGAATAGTTTTGCTCCAACATTTCTTCATTGCAAATAAAGCATTTTATTTTCCTTGTCTTGCTTGGATAGCTCATTTTCATTTTAAAGAAAAATGGGATTTCTTTTAAATTACAATGAAATATAACAATAATTCTTTCAAATTCAAAAAAAGATTGAAGGAAATAAACTATCAAATGCCAAAAACTTGAGATCCAAATGGATTGAAAAAGTTACAGTAAAAGAAAAACTTGTAATTGCATGTTGCAATAGATTCCGATTCCAAAATCAGGAAATGAAGTCCCCCCCCCCCTCGCTACGGGAGTCAACACCTCTCCCTTCCCCACCCTATCTAAGTGAAATTTCTCCTTCTTTCTAAAATAACTGGTGGGGAACTATATGGGGAATAGCATATTCCCCTTAACCTCTCCCCTTCAGCGTTATGGGAGTCAACACCTCTCCCTTCTCCACCCTACCCAACTGATATTTCTCCTTCCTAGAAGTAACTGGTGGGGAATAGCATCTCCCCTCCCGGAGTTACGGGAGTCAACACCTCTCCCTTACCCACCTTACTTAACTGAAATTTCTCCTTCTTTCTAGAAGTAACTGGTGGGGAACTATATGGGGAATAGCATCTCCCCTTAACCTCTTCCCTCCCGGAGTTACATGAGTCAACACCTCTCCCTTCCTCACCTTACCTAACTGAAATGTCTCCTTCTTTCTAGAAGTAACTGGTGGGGAATAGCATCTCCCCTCCCGGAGTTACAGGAGTCAACACCTCTCCCTTCCCCACCCTACCCAACTGATATTTCTCCTTCCTAGAAGTAACTGGTGAGGAATAGCATCTCCCCTCCCGGAGTTACGGGAGTCAACACCTCTTCCTTACCCACCTTACTTAACTGAAATTTCTCCTTTCTAGAAGTAACTGGTGGGGAACTATATGGGGAATAGCATCTCCCCCTTAACCTCTCCCCTTCCGGCATTACAGGAGTCAACACCTCTCCCTTCCCTACCCTACCCAACTGATATTTCGCCTTCCTAGAAGTAACTCGTGGGGAATAGCATCTCCCCTCCCGGAGCTACGGGAGTCAACACCTCTCCCTTCCCCACCTTACCCAACTGATATTTCTCCTTCCTAGAAGTAACTGGTGGGGAACTATATGGGGAATAGCATCTCCCCCTTAACCTCTCCCCTCCCGGAGTTACGGGAGTCAACACCTCTCCCTTCCCCACCTTACCTAACTGAAATTTCTCCTTCTTTCTAGAAGTAACTGGTGGGGAACTATATGGGGAATAGCAACCCTGCGGAACGATGTCGCTCTTGCCGGAATGCGGATCGTTCGATCTGTTTGGTGCTTTAGAAAAAAAATATATATATATATAAATTAAAAAAAAAAAAAAAAAAAGACTTTCGATTTTAATTTCCTGCGGGATATGACGATTTCCTGCGTACATCGTACGCGCGTACGTCCATTTTATTGGACTCTGAATACCACCGTGCAATACTTTGGCTCTGTCGATACTTTTTCCGAGTTTGATGTTTCTAAACCGCAAAATATTGAGTTATATTTAGAACAAGTAGGCTTTTATTTGGAAGCAAATAATATTACTGATGTTTTGAAAAAATGCTCTGCGCTCTTAGCAGTGTGTGGAATGAAAGCACTTGGTGTTATTCGTAATCTTGTCACTCCGAATAGACTTACTGAAGTTTCATTTAAGGATATTGTAGATAAACTTACAACTCATTTTTATACTAAATCGAATAAAATTTGTAAGTGATTCAAATTTCATTAACTTTTTTCAAGGGAAAAATTAACCGTGTAATGTGTACGTTGCTGAGCTTAGGAAATTAGCTGACGGGTGTAATTTTGATACTACTTTATCAAATACGTTACGAGATCAAATTGTGTGCGGCATAAATTACAAAGATGCTCAAAGGCATTTGCTCTCTGAATCAGCGTTAACCCTTGATTCTACTATTTCTATGGCTTTAGCGGCTGAATTGGCAGCTTATCAGTCGAAGCTGATGCGTTCGAAGAATTTGTTTACCAGCAATTCGCAACAATTAGTAGATTTGTTAAGGCATAAAAAACCTGTAAAGGGTAAATGGCAAAATTCTAAAAATGAGAAGGGGAAAGTTTGTGACAGTTGCGGTTCCAATCATTTGCGTGTAGATTGCAAATTCCGCAATGCAGTTTGTCATTTTTGCAAGGGTAAAGGTCATATTCAAAAGGTATGTCGGAAAAAGGGTTCAAATTCGTCTCGTACAAATGAAATTGGGGTACAGGAAGAATATGTTAATTCTTTAAATATTTCTTCTATTAAGCAAAAAATCGAAGTGCAATTAGAAGGGGAAAACTTAAGTTTTGAGATTGATACAGTTTCTTATTATTCGATAGTTTCCATGAGTACCTTCCAACGTTTATTTGAGGTTGAAAAGCCGATGATTCGAGTCATTGATGATTCGGTACATTTAATCGCAATTTTTGCCATACGAAGGTTAGTCATCAACGAAAACAGGTTATATGGTTACAGGTAAAGAAGGTTAGTCATCAAAGAAAAACAAGCCAATGGTTGAAGAGCAGATGAGAGTTAAGTGAAAAAGATGATCTAGATGAATTTGATATAAGATAGCTTTGTATTTTAAGTTCATAAGGATTATAGTAAAAGTTTTTTAGTCATATCAGATTAAACATTAAGAATAATAGAACTCATTAAGGTTCGTGTGCCTCCTGAAATTTGCTTTTTTTATATAAGGGCCCTTGCAACTCCTGAAAATTGAGTTTCTACTCCTGATATTTTTTTTTATCTCCTTAAAAATTATCATCAAAGGGTAAAAAGATTAGTAAAACCTTAAAACATAGCAGGGTTTTTTTCTCAATAAAACGTCTCCGAAATTCGTACTGTACTTCAGAGTCTAGTGCTAATACGCTTCAGCACTACAGACAGCAAAGAAAAATCTTCGGACAGTCCCAGAATGCACCATAATTATCGACAACCAGGCATCATAGAGGGAAAAATATATTATATACTATGTAATTTTTCAGCCGTTAACTCCTGAATTTACTGTACCTAATTCCTGAAATACTCCTTAGCAACTCCTGAATTTTACTATCGTAGATTGAGTTTGAATCCTGACTCATGAACATTCTGCATTTTGCTCAAAAGAAAATTGAAACTTTAGCTTTTTTTCCCCTAAAGAAATTTTGTACTCCAGCGTAAATGCTGGCTTATATTTACATTTGATGCTGTAACAATAAATAATATCAAAAATTATTTTCCGTTGTCTGAAAGTATGTAACAAAAGTACTTAATTGTATCTAAAGACAAAGAAAAAAGATTCATTTTGATAGTTTATTAAACATTTTACTGAATTTTAATTACTTACTGTTTTGTTTATTTTTAAAAAAAATCTCTTAAAATTTGTAGACTGGCATAACGGCATATTCGTATAAAAATTTCTTTTTCACTATCCTGCATAATAGATATTTGAAACTTAAAAAGTGGCAAGATAATCTGTGTTTTATTTTTGGTGATAACTCTACATAACCTTATTTAATTTTCTATTATAGGTTCCAGCTTGCATACGGTACACGAGCCCTTACAGCATTGCCTTATGCCATGAACAGCGAGTTCTCAAGAGTCTTGGCATCGCAGATGGTAAAATCTCCAATTTATTCAGAAATTTATAATTTTAAATTAGCCCATGAGTTATAATTCAATGTTGTGTATATTCTATTGGCAATAGCAAATTGTATTTAGATGCAAATTTGTTTTAATTTTCGTTCATAGTTGTCTCTTTCTATATATGGGTACACACAGAATGGACAACGTTCTTCACAGAACGGACTATTTCAACAGCCGGAGAGAAAAAAAAAATTTAAATGATTAAATGCTTGGAAATTTTTTTCTCCAATATAATTAATCAATTACATTTCAATTATAACATTAGCAGAGATTGTTTGATAATATATAAAGATCGCCCATATTAATAACATTGAGTGGTGTCCTTAGACATGACAATATCCTTGTTTAGTTCTGAATGGAACTGTAGGTTTATAAACATGGTATTACTAAATTGATATCTGTACAACTAGTAATACCAAATAAGTAATTAATAACAAATATTGAATTATCCTTAACTAATTTTTATCTTGACCATGGAAATGATGGTATGATCTTTACAATTGCAACTATTTCACATGTAAATAATGTAATATGATTCTTGTATTGAAAAATAGAATACTCAATGTCTATTGGAACCAAAATGGTTACATTAGACTTCTTTCCAATATCACAGTTCACTTTGTGGGCTGTTAAACAACTTAAAACTGCTCTATCCACAGGCATGATGTGTCAGCCTTGTGACAAGAGGTATTGTATTAATTGTGATGAAATTACTACCCATAAAAGATTTATACCCAAGCATAACATTCCTTAGCATACCTTATGCCTAATATATATATATATACGTATTGTTGTGTGGACGGGTTCGAAAGATTTGAAGCCAAAGCAGATCAAAACTTGCAGATATTTATTCCAGTATCACTCTTCACAGATTCCTTTACAACTCCAGAACTTCTCATTCTAGTAGACACAATACAGCTCTTTTCATAACAATAGAGCACAAAACAGCAGTTAAAAACTTGACAACACAACTGCTAAAATCACTGCAAAAGACAATGCAATACAGTTCGCTTTCGGAACTCTCTGAAAGCTCACTGAGACTCAGTATCTCAATACAGTAATTCCAGTCAACTCACTGACTCAACTCAGTGACTCAAAATCAACTAACTCAACTCCCAGCTGGCCTTATATAAGAGACAAACCTTCTTGAAATTTCTAGAGGTAGATATTTGGAAAACTTTCCAGATCGTAGTCGAAAAGTCCTATACATGTACATGGGGACCGAAAATGTCGCCAAGTTTGGCGACAAAAATTAGTTGCTAAAACCGTCACCAACTTGGCTCTATCTCACCAATTTGGCGAGATTGCCATTACCATAATGTTAAATGCCTTGCTCCTTAAAACTCGCTTCCCAGAGTTACCTCTGTAAAACTCGTTATCAAGCATCAAGACCCATATTGCCGGGAAGCCAACTTAATGACGAACTATTGCACTGCCTTATGCGAAATGTACATAAATTTTACTATTTACAAAATTAACACTACGAAATATTTACAAATATACAAAAATTCGTAACAATATATATATATATACATATACTACGTCACGACTTCTTCGCCAGGTGTGACATCTTATGTTATTGGCTTTTTCAAATAGGGGAATGCCATCTGTTGGAGGGGTCCCCAACCCTCACATATATATATAGACATCTAATAAATATGATGTGGAATTAAAATACTGATAAAGCAAGCAACCCTGAGGTTGCGACAGTCCACAAACATGACAAATCGTGTCCATGGCCGTATTTTTTTAGTATAAAAAATGTTTTAAAATTTGTATTACTTGTTTTGAGGAGTTTTGATTGCATTAAAATTTATTCCATGGTTTAAAAAATATCCAAATTAACTAGTGGTGAAAAAAATTGCTGTGACAAGCTTTTGTGCATTTTATGGAGAATGACCCATTTATAAAGTATACAAAATTGGCCCCTTCAGTGTAATAGAATGTTGTGCGATGTTTCACACCCCTAGTTTGTTTGGCAACTACAAGAAAGTGCTAAGCGAAGATGTCTGTACTGGGTGCTGGCAGATTGCTAACCAGATTTTTTTTTTTAATTCGAAAACTTATATGCCTCAATTGGTACCCCTCAAGTAATTCATTATATTTCCTTGAATCTCCAAAATTTTACTTGAAACCTGTAGTTTGAGAAATGCTTGGATGTACCTTGATGAAAGCTTGTTTTGAAGTAACCTTTAAATAACAGTTATTATCACAATCCCAATTGTTTGTGTCTGTTTAACATCTCTAATTTTCCTCCCCAGAAACATTTCTCAGAGAGTCGTGACGTGGATCATATCTCAAGGGTCCAAGGGGAAGTAGATGAGTTAAAAGAGATCATGGTTCAAAACATAGGTAACAACAACATTCAGCAATATTGTTGATGCCCATATTTTTTTTTATTACTATAAGAAATGTTTTTAGTCTTTTGAAAGTAATCTAAATAGAATTGAAATCAACAAATGATATATGACATATTTATTGAATATGCAAAAGTAAAATAGTTTTGTGTGTGGTATTTAAATGTAATGTTGCTAGTATATGAATCTGTTAACATTGGTATTATTTTCCCATTAAAGTCATTGCTTTTGTCCCGTTAAATTATTTTTTAAATGCAATTTGTTTTAACAATTTATACTTGTAAAATAACAAAAATGAAATATTGGTGTTTAATTTAAAGAAAAATTAAACACCAATTGTAATCAGTTAAATTATGTCCTTATTAACCTTATCATTGATACATACATGTATGGTTTAGCTATTTTTTTTTTTTTTTAATTAAAATGAAAACCCAGTTCAACTTCTGAGTATGAGCCATTAAGTAAAAACTTCAATAGTTCATCCAAAGTCGTTTTGAAATCAGGCTACATTCTATAGGACACTATTTTAGGAAAACCTCCACAATGCCATGATAAAGTTAACTAAGACAAACTTGCAACATTTGTAAAATATTTAAAGAACTGATATGCTTTGTGTGTATGAAATCTTTTCGTTCATACTTAACCTCTACTGCACAAAAGCCACATGTGTGGATTTTTTTTTTTTGGTATTATTTTATCCTTTTTTTTACTTACTGAATTGTAATTTAGATGATATTGGTATAAAATAAATAAGTTATAAAAAATTATATTAAATCGATTTTTTTTCTCTTTAAGAAATTCAACAGTCAAACCAAGTTAACGTAAAATTGATGGGGCTATCGAAATTGTTTGCGTTACCCGGAATTTTATGTGGAACGCATAAATTAGTGTTAAGTTTTAAATACGGAGAACTGCTTTTACTTCATGTTAAACCGAATTTCAAGTTAAGCGATTTCACGTTAACGGGGTTCGACTGTATTAGTTATGTATTTGTTTTAAGAACCCTTTTAAGCTATTTTTGTGATGACTGAAAAGCATATACTTTCTTTTAAGAAGTGTAAGAATTTGTTTAATATAAAAATGCTTAACTAAAAGGTTTGTAGTGTTTTGTACTTTAAGAATTTTTTTAATGTAAAAATCCTTAATTTAAAGGTTTCTAACATTTAATAAATAAACTGTTATCAAATTAACTTTTTATTCCCAATAAACGTACTTCATTTACGTGTAAATAATTTTCATGCATGTCATAAGTGATCAGAACTGTTCATTCCTGTACTGCATATGAACCAGAAATATAAAATAGTGAATTAAATGTTTAAACTTCATAAAATTTTCCATACAATTATTTCCAGACTTTGTTTATTTGCAAATCAAACTTAACAGTTATACATATATATATTAAAACACATTTTAAAAAGGTAGAACTTTAGATTTTATTTATGTTGTTTTCTATAATAAAATGCTGGTACAAAATATCTTATTTTCTGTAATTAAAAAATGCTACTGATTTAAATTGTTTGGTATTGATTTTTATAATTATTTAAAGATATGTACCAAAAAACATCAACCAAACAAAAGCATTTTAAACAGTTTTTAACTTTTCCATCTTAATTTGAAAATACATTGACTTTTTCTTTATATTTCTATGATTAAATTTGCAAAACTTTGAATCCTAAGCATTACTTTTTTTACCTCTTTGGAAATATGTTTTTATTTCTAATATCTTAAGTCCACTGCAAAAAGTACACTTTTCCTCATTTCTTTTTCCAACATTTTTTTTCCAACATTTTTTTTTTTTTTTTTAAATCTTTTTATTGGAAATATCAACAAATCTGAATTGTCAAGGTAAACAGCAAACATAATCTAAAAAGATAACGATTCTAAGGCATATAATTCATTATTACCACCCGACATTTGTTGCAAATAGCAGCATCAAGTATCCATATATAAAAACATAGTTTGTTATTATTGGTGTTTAACCCCTTGACATACAATGTCATCTTGGAAACATCATTAATTTCATGTGCCATTGTAGACTTTGACGTCTCCAAGACTTCAAGACCTGTATTCAGTGACCACTGGGCAGTATATTATTATATTATCTGTTTCGGTCGTGCATTGATGCTATTTTGTTTCGGTCATGAAGATGCTTTCCCCCTCTCAACAGTACCAATAAAAAAAAATCACATACAAGTAAACAGAAAGAAGTATAATGAAAGCAGCAGTGATCTCTGAAATAATCTGTGTATGTTTACTTTACAAACTTAAAACTATAAATGAGAACATTGCCATATTGTATTTGCTTGATTTATTTGAAGTCAGAAGGCAATCACGATAGAAGACAGGAATGTTTACAATAAATCCATGCTGACTCTGTGTTCTGGTTAGGATCGCATCGTGATCTAATCTGAAGTTATGTTTCAGCGCCAGACAATTTGATTTGTATGTCAAGCGGTTAATGCTGTATCTTTTTGTCCTTCCAGATAACATTGCAAACAGAGGGGAGAGGCTAGAGTTACTTGTAGATAAGACAGAAAATCTAACCTCTTCAGTAAGTATCATTGTTAGAGGGTTTTTTCCCCTTCTTTCTATACTCAGGCATGACAGTTTTCCTCCTTTTTGTTTTTTTATGTAACATTTCCCTTCTCTTTTCCCTGTTTTGATGATTGGCATTTTTCTAATCTGAACCAGTTTTTCCTGCAAAAAGTATACTTTTCCTCATGTCTAAACAAAAGAGTTTCCCTCTTAACTTCCCTTTCCTCATTGATTACTTCACTAGCTCCTAATATTTGAAATGTAATTATTGTATAGTATGAGACATTTCATTGTATCTTTAAAATTATTGAATCATCCTTCCTGCATATTTTTTTTGTTGAATTTTTGTGTATTCCTTCCGCAGGTTTTTTTAACGAATTTTTGGATTTCCTCCTTTTTGCTCTCTGATCACTCTCATCCCTGTATACTAAGCATAAAAGATTTTTAAAACATTTCTCAATTAGAAGTTCAAAGTTAGTATTTTGTAAAAACTCAACTATGAAATTGAAACTGCATGAGGATAAAATTATTATAGCAATCAAAATAAGTATTTCAAACTAAGCAAAACTCAGTGGTGTAACAGCCCCATGTGGGGCCTTGGCCTGCTGTGCCTAATCCAGGTTGCTTGACCCTGAGCCCGGGGTCAATGTTTTGGTCAGATGGTCCAAAGTGCTTAGTTCCCAAAGCATGCTTGGCTCGCATTTAATCGACCCACTTAAGAGATGAAAGGCTGAGTCCGGGGATTGAACCGCGGACCCGTGGTATGGTAGCCCAAATACTTTACCACAAAGTATTTTAGAAATCTTATATTATTTCTGAACTGTGATCTTTTGCGACGATTTCTTTTTCTTCCTCTACACAAGACCAACATTGGTAAATGATTCAATGGTTTAATTGCTAAGACCTTCACTTCTAATGAATTGTTTAGTTACAATTGCGCATTGTGTAATTTGTTTGAAAATAAAAGTAAAAAAAAAATTAATTCAAAATTTTGGGGAAGTTGTTATAGTATACAGTAGGTGGCAGTACTATAGATGTTGAGGCAACCTTAGGAATTTCATCTCTCTCGATAATCCACATCAGTATAACAGTGTAATTGAAAGTTGTGCGATGTTCCACACCCTCTAGCTCTTCCACTCGGTTTCTGTAACCTACATCAGTTGTTGAAAGTTGTGTGATGCTCCACGCCCTTAGTTTTTTACAGTAATGAGAGTTTTGCTCCTTTTTGTTTTTAATGTAACTTTTTCCTTCTCTTTGTCCCTGTTTCAAGGATCCGCATTTTTCTGATCTGAACCAGTTTTTCCTGCAAAAAGTACACTTTCCCTCATGTCTAAACAAAATATTTTTTCTCTTAGCTCCCCTTTCCTCACAGGTTACTTCACAAACTGCTAATATTTGAAATGCAATTATTATATAGTATGAGGAATTTCATCGTATCTTTAAAATTATTGAATCATCCTTCCCGCATAATTTTTGCGTATTCCTTCCTTGAGCTTTTTTAACGAATTTTTTAATTTCCTCCTTTTTGCTCTTTGATCACTCTCATCCCTGTTTTTAACTATTTTTGCACAATTTGCTATTTTCCCAAATTTAAATTATCCAATCTACCTTCAGTCCAAATTAGTTTGGAGAATCGCAGTGCTCCTTTTTGTTTTTAATGTAACTTTTTATTTCTCTTTATCCCTGTTTCAAGGATCCGCATTTTTCTGATCTGAACCAGTTTTTCCTGCAAAAAGTACACTTTTCCTCATGTCTAAATAAAATATTTTCTCTCTTAGCTCCCCTTTCCTCACAGGTTACTTCACAAACTGCTAATATTTGAAATGTAATTATTATATAGTATGAGGAATTTCATCGTATCTTTAAAATTATTGAATCATCCTTCCTGCATAATTTTTGCGTATTCCTTCCTTGAGCTTTTTTAACGAATTTTTTAATTTCCTCCTTTTTGCTCTTTGATCACTCTCATCCCTGTTTTTAACTATTTTTGCACAATTTGCTATTTTCCCAAATTTAAATTATCCAATCTACCTTCAGTCCAAATTAGTTTGGAGAATCGCAGTGCTCCTTTTTGTTTTTAATGTAACTTTTTATTTCTCTTTATCCCTGTTTCAAGGATCCGCATTTTTCTGATCTGAACCAGTTTTTCCTGCAAAAAGTACACTTTTCCTCATGTCTAAATAAAATATTTTCTCTCTTAGCTCCCCTTTCCTCACAGGTTACTTCACAAACTGCTAATATTTGAAATGTAATTATTATATAGTATGAGGAATTTCATCGTATCTTTAAAATTATTGAATCATCCTTCCTGCATAATTTTTGCGTATTCCTTCCTTGAGCTTTTTTAACGAATTTTTTAATTTCCTCCTTTTTGCTCTTTGATCACTCTCATCCCTGTTTTTAACTATTTTTGCACAATTTGCTATTTTCCCAAATTTAAATTATCCAATCTACCTTCAGTCCAAATTAGTTTGGAGAATCGCAGTGCTCCTTTTTGTTTTTAATGTAACTTTTTATTTCTCTTTATCCCTGTTTCAAGGATCTGCATTTTTCTGATCTGAACCAGTTTTTCCTGCAAAAAGTACACTTTTCCTCATGTCTAAATAAAATATTTTCTCTCTTAGCTCCCCTTTCCTCACAGGTTACTTCACAAACTGCTAATATTTGAAATGTAATTATTATATAGTATGAGGAATTTCATCGTATCTTTAAAATTATTGAATCATCCTTCCCGCATAATTTTTGCGTATTCCTTCCTTGAGCTTTTTTTAAAAAAAATTTAATTTCCTCCTTTTTGCTCTTTGATCACTCTCATCCCTGTTTTTAACTATTTTTGCACAATTTGCTATTTTCCCAAATTTAAATTATCCAATCTACCTTCAGTCCAAATTAGTTTGGAGAATAGCAGTGCTCCTTTTTGTTTTTAATGTAACTTTTTATTTCTCTTTATCCCTGTTTCAAGGATCTGCATTTTTCTGATCTGAACCAGTTTTTCCTGCAAAAAGTACACTTTTCCTCATGTCTAAACAAAATATTTTTTCTCTTAGCTCCCCTTTCCTCACAGGTTACTTCACAAACTGCTAATATTTGAAATGTAATTATTATATAGTATGAGGAATTTCATAGTATCTTTAAAATTATTGAATCATCCTTCCTGCATAATTTTTGCGTATTCCTTCCTTGAGCTTTTTTAACGAATTTTTTAATTTCCTCCTTTTTGCTCTTTGATCCCTCTCATCCCTGTTTTTAACTATTTTTGCACTATTTGCTATTTTCCCAAATTTCAATTATCCAATCTACCTTCAGTCCAAATTAGTTTGGAGAATCACGGTTTTACTGTATGTGAAATTACATTAGACCTCAATTTCTCTTTCAGTCTGTTACATTCAAAAAGGCCAGTCAGAACTTAGCTCGTTCCATGTGTATCAAGAATGTAAAGATAACAGTGATCACGATTCTTGTGATGGTTGTAAGTATTCTTCTTGATTTTTTACAATGTCTTCAGTCCTTTTAAAACCCATGTACTATCCGTTCACTGGCTCACCTAAGCGTCATACTCCACTGAAAATCATTTAATTCATCCTCAAAATGACAGAGCGTTTTATTTTTTGAACTCTAAGTCAAAATTGTTTGAGGGACTCAATTTTTATGTGTGAATTAAGCAGTGCTATTAATTTAAAGATCAACATTTTATGATTTTTCATTCTTAAATAAAGTGAGTACTTTTGTAGTACTTCATCGTCCTTTTTGAGGCAATTATACTCAAGTTAAAATGAGCAGTAAAGCAAAACTTTTTGCCCCATTTTCTTATGATCTAACACCTTTATTCCCAAAATGAAACTACTAACTTTAAATTCAGCTCATATGCTATCAGATCAGGTAAAAATCTCAATTCTGACTAAAACTTTGCATTGCGCCCTTATGCTGTACAATTCATTTGTAAGGCTTTTAATCTTTTCGGTGGCCTAAGCTATGAAAGTGATTTTTTAAAATAATTTATTTGAAAATATGTCTTTGGAAATTAATTTAAAGTATGCAGTGATAAATATTGGGTTTTCAGTGTTGGCAAAAATTTTACATTGCGCCCTTATTCTGTGCAACCCATTTCTAAAACATTTAATATTTTCAGTGGCCTAAATTAGAAAATTAATTTTTTTTAAATAATTTATTGTTGTATGAAAATGTATGTTTTTGAAAATGATTTCAAAGTGCAGTGATGAATATTTATTGTTTTTCAGATTATCCTTTACATTATAGTATCTGCGTCCTGCGGTGGGCTCAGTTGGCCTAACTGTGTGTAGAGCTCCGACTTAAGAAAAGGAAAGTCAGTTCGGATGTCTTGCCGCCAAATGTATAATCAGTTACTTTAGAATAGGCTAGTCAAGGTCTAGCCATCCTCCTCTCCACTCTCCTTTTCTTAAGCTATGCTGTAACCATAGATACTCCTACCAAGAACCAATGATAACACTTAGATGGTATTGCTATGGTTACAAGCTAGATTTGGAAAGAGACAGAGCTTGACTTGCATATTCCAACTAAACAGACTCTAGTTCAGTCAGTAATCATGGTGATTGCTTAATTCAATGAAGGTTTCAAATTTATTAAAATTTATGCTTGATTTGTAGCTGACCAAGCATCAATTAAAATTAATGCTTTGCCAGTTATGAATAAAATAAACTGAGAGAATATAGGGTTTCTAGTAAATTGGAAAATGGGGTTTCTAATAAATTGGAAAATAAGTTTCCTAATAAATTGAAAACTAGGGTTTCTAGTATATTGAAAAAATTAAATAATTGAGGAATGAGTGAGGAGAGTGGCTTTCCGATACGGAAAATCCCAGCAATTTTTTTTTAAGTGTCCTGCAAATACAATTTCTTAGGTCACCAAAAGAAATGAAAAACTAAGTCTTTTTTACCTAAAAATCAGTGTAGTCTGCCAAAACAAACTAATCGCCTCCCCCCTTCACTTGTTATAAAGATTTATTTGTAGTGTTCTTGAGTTGAGGTATTTAACTAATTTTGTAGTGGTGGTAAAATGCCACGATGTTTGTACATAAAAAATTTTATACTAGAGTTTAATGTTTGGGCATAGAAATTAAATGATCTTATAAGGAACCTTGTATATCGCTGAAAGTAAATTAGACAAGGTTCTTTATGGTTGTTAACCACGTATTTGTAATTAAGGGGGACAATCAATACAAATTGCAAGAATTCAAGCTATTGCCATGATTACAGACTACCAATTTTGGCAGCAAAGCATTGTATCTATATTTCTAACTTTGAATAATGGATATATTGAAGTTTTTAACACAAAATCTGTTTATAATAAATTTTGTTTGAGTTCGCTTGTTCAACTTTGTATTAAATATCGAATTCATCTTGTGCGTAAATGTTAAGCTTTTGTTTGAATAGCATCTAATACCTTGAGGGACATTTTAAAATACCCTTTGTTTGTTTAAGTTTTTCTAATTTTAACCTTTTATAAAGTGTCTTCTAATTTCGCTCTGTGTTTTGATTGTTTTTGCCTATTACTTGTTTATGACAATGTATATTTTAAGAGATGAATAAATATGTATATAAAAAAAAATGGCACTTATTTTTACTCGGTAATGAAATGAAGATTGTGCATCCATGCAAATTTTAAGGAACAATTATTTCAAACTAAAATTAAGTTATAACTAGTGAACCTGGGTGCAGCCTGCACAATTTTAGATTTCTTAGAAGAATTATCTTTTTAGAAGTTCATTCGAATAGACATTGTATTTTGTTGCTGAGAAATATAATGAAACTTGATTTGGAAAGCAGAATTCAACGCTGTAGCTGATCAGTCTAGTAATAAATCATACAGTATTCATTAATTAAAATAATTCCCTTCATTATTTGTTTTGTTTTGAAACCACCGACTGTCTATTTCTGCCACAGCCAAATACGTCTCGTAATTTTGATCATCTAGAAGAATACGAGATCGAAATCTTCTAGTGTAAACCCCTCTCATCGACCCCACCACACCGAGAGGACATGGAGGCCACAACAGATTTAATGTGCACCAGCCTCCATTAGGTACACACCGATATTTAGCGGACGGAGGCCCGAACCCACCTTCATTATTTGTTAGTAAAAAGAACTACACCTTTAAAACAATAACAGGATAGCCACAAAATTCAGGAAAAAAAATTCCCTGATTTAATGTCACTTTTTTTAAAAAAACTAGAGGTACGAACATCGCACAACTTTCAATTACACTATAATACTGATGGGGATTTGTGTCATTTACCGTTTTTATATTATCATTCAACAAAAGTGGCCATTTTGGAGATATTTTTGTGATAATTCTTGTGTGGGTCTTTTAACAAAAAAACCACCAAAATGATGAATTTGGCGATGTACTCTTCGATTTACTTGGATCAAAATCGTTAGAGCAGTTTTTTAGCTGTCATTGAAAAACATGATTTTTTCAATGGCAGCTACCTTTTGCGAAAGCGCAATTTTGACGAAAACCTTAATGGTAGGTCCTATGGTTACCACCAATCGGCAGACATAACTTCAAAGCAATGATAGGATACTTCCCCGATTTTCGTGACATTTTTTTAAATTTGATTTTTTCCAGAATCAGAAAGCTTTCTGATTTCCAAGTTCTGTGGCCACTCTGAGCAATCAATCTATTGTAGTTTAATAGGAAGTCCTAGTAAGAAGCATTCCCTATACTCGCTATGTTACAATCTTCTAGCCCAGTGCATTTAGAAACTACTTAGTATAAAACTTTGAAATTTAGCGAGTAGTTACGAAAGTGATCACTTAATGAAACGACATAAATTGTTTTTATTTAATGCCTAGCTATTATGAATGAAAATTAAAATAACAAAAGGCAAAACCAAATGGAACCACTGCATATGCATTGACATAAGGATTTCATAAATAAAATAAATCGGACACTATTTTCGAATTTTTAATTTATATCATTTCATTAAGTGATCATTTTCGTACCTACTCGTCAAATTTCAAGATTTTATTCAAAGTAGTTTCTAAATGCACTGGGCTAGAAGATTGTTACATAGTCAGTATAGGGCTAGGACTTCCTCATAAAATACGGCAGAAGGGTATGGAATGTGTTAACACCTAAACAGCTTTCACGCTGCATAATTAAAAAGTTCAACGATATTTAATGCAACTTTATTCTTTAAAAAAATATCTAGTTTTTTAAATACTGCACAGCTGTTTTCCATTAAACTGTGGAAGACATAGAATAGCAACAATTTTAAAGATATAAAACTCTTTTATAGCAGCGTAGGATGAAGTTACTAAGGGTTTCCGAAATATGAAATATATCAATCGCAACACTTTTGCAATACTAAAATCTCCAATTGGGGAGAAAGGTGCAATACAAACATTGCCTTCTCACTCCTCCAAAGAAGAACGTGAAATCTGCATATTGATTGAAATAATTTTGATTCACATTATGCATAATAAATAATAAAAAAAAAATTTCATTTGTGATTACACAGTGCCTTGCAAATAGTATATATTTAAGAATTATCGTGCTGTTAATGAACTCGTCAATATTCTTGTAAAAAAATCTATCCAATTAAAGATTTCGGTGACATTTCTGTATACTTTTAGAACATAATCTCAATTTATATTTAATTGTAATTGTAAATAATAGTAATGTGTCAGTTGTAATTTTAAATAATAGTGATGTAAATAGTAATTTTTTTTAATCGAGAATCACACACATTTATTTAAACAGAATTAAATATTTGTTACAGAAAGCTATTTTTTTTTCTTTTTTTAAATTCTGTATAAAAATATCATGAAATACAAAAAAATTTCAGTATTTTTAAAACTATATCAAAACATTTTTTTTTTTTATACTAGTCAGTTAGATTTGAATTGCATGTTTGGCAAAGCAATGATTATCCAAATACTAATCAATGAAAACATTAGTAAACAGAAGCCGTTCCATCAGTCGTCCACAGAAGTCAAATTCAAAAATCGGGACATCTTTTACAAACTTTTTCTACTTTCATGTAGAGAGACTTGAAGTAAACTTTTATTTTAGACATGCAATGCAAAATATACAGTTTTGTTATTTAATACCACTTTTGTTTACTTCATATTGCTCCTTTGACCACAGTACAATTTTTTATTGTAAATGATCGGTTATCTGAAATATAAATTTTCTGTAGACTAAAAACAATGCATAATACTTTGTTTGATGATAGGAGATTTCCAAATCCGTTACTTATTTCCAAGTTCAAACTCTGCTTGAATTATGGTAGATTAAAAATGTATTCTTTTGAAATTATTTACGTTTGCTAAGTGTTTCTTATTTAATCATAACAAACGTCAGCATGTTAGGGATCCTGGGGGGGAGGGGGGTCCTGACCCTAAAAACCCTCCCTTTGATGCACTCCTGGAACTCCAACTAACATCCAAACCTAATCCTATGTAATAATTTATTTATTTGTGTTCTTTGAAGAAAAGTTTTGAGGTAAGAATGCACTGAAAATAAATTATAACCACCCTGTGTATTATTTGGAAGCACGTTGGATGGTAAAATTGTATTGCATTTAATTACAAACAAAAAAATATACAAGTACTTTAGTATGCACTAAACTTAGAATTGTAATGTTAAGTGGAAAAATATCAGTACTACCTCTCAGTAACAAATATTTAAACTCGTTTTTGAAGAAAATAGAGACCTTTACCAAATATATGCAATGGTATGCACTTCTTGGGTATGTTGTTTGAACTTAATAGCTTCCACAGTAAAACTCTGTATCTTTATTCAAGGTGTCCAAGGGTGAACTAATTTCTATCACAATTCCTTGCAACAATAATTACTAGGCGAAAGACAATACTCTATTGAGACGCTGAAAAAGAATAAGTTCATTTATCTTTCAAATAATTTCATGATTAGCCCCAATTCTTTTCAACACCCTTGCACACGCTGAAGCAAGATAAGAATTCCTGAATTTTTATGTCCAAATAGATGTATTCAATGAGTGCTACAGAAAGTTTGCTGATTAGTACAATTATTTTCAAGTTCCTGGTACTATGTTGATATTTCCTCGAGATTCCAGGTTTTTTTACAGTTTGCCCTTAAGCAATGGAGGAATTTTGCTAAATTTAAGCTTCCTGGTCTCACATTGTAACTAGAAGAATCCTTCAAGTACTCCAGATCAGCTAATAATCCTTTTCCTTCTTGATAATTTTTTCGATCCCTTCGAAACTTTCCGACGTTTCCTTAATTGCTGCTTTCCCAGGTGATTCCATGTTCTCTACATTTTCTCCCGTAGCCAGCGAACCACTCTGCCACATTTCAGCGTCCTGGTTAGCCTCATGCTTCAGCAAGTGGTTTCTGAGCGACCATGCATGCAAAAAACCTTGGTTGCACAATTGACACGTATGCGGCATATCGTCTCGATGAGTGGTCCGATGTATACGCAAGCGATGCTTGAACTTGAATTCCTCGCTGCAAACTTCACAGCGGTAGGTCTTTGAACCAAAGTGTGTCTCCAAGTGCTGTCGGAGTAAGATATTTGTCGTGAATGTCTTTGCGCAAACTCCACACTTGCTCTTATTCGCATGCGAACGCTGGTGCCTCTTCAGAGCACCCGCTTGCGAGAACACTGAACCACAATTGTTGCAGTGGTAACCTCTATGGACCTGCTCGTGAATTGTGAGCGAGCAAGCCTGGTCGAACTTTTGGTGGCAGAACTCGCACTTAAGCTTTGCATTGGCTGACTGCATTTGTTGGTGATCGATTAGATGTTTCTCGAAGTGGAAGTTGGTGCCGCAGAAATTGCAGTTGAAGGTATTCTTCTTTATGTGGGTCTCGCAGTGCGCTCTGAAGTTACTGTAGCGTGCAAATTGCTTGCTGCACACTTTGCATGTGTACATGTTCTGTTCCGAGTGTGTCAGACAGTGCTTCTGGAAGTCCTCGTTCTTGACGAATCCTTTGTGGCATATCTCACAGAGGAATGGCCCAATGTTCAAAGGAACAAGGTTACCACTAGGTTGACTTGGCAGTGGTTGGTCGCTCCTGAAGCGCGTGGTGTAGTCAGCTGGCTTGGGATCGTGGGTACGAAGGTGGCTATGCATATTGGATTCTCGTAGAAACTGTCTGTTGCACATGGGACAACTAAATTGCTTTATGGAGTCTGAAAGAAAAATTCAATATTAGCACTAAAACCTTTATGGAAAATAATTATGGCAAAAAGATATTGATTTGGATGGTTCTACAAATAAGTGTACTTTCAAACATAAAAGAATTCTGGAATAATATGCCGAGCTCCTTTCCCACTTTTGATCAAAGATCACTACCCAGCAGTAGGAAATATTTAGCAATTGAAGAGAGGATGGATTCTTTTTTTTTTTATCATCCATGCCAAAGACACCAATTCAAGCTAATCAGATGAAAATCATTTTTTAATTTTAGGCTAACAAAATGGAATTTAATATTAAACTAAACTTACATTATTTTTATTATATGTATTGCAATATCAGGAGGCACAGTGAGTTTTCTAAAAAAAAATTAGGTAAGAATTTTAGGGTTAATTCCAAAATTTTAAAGATAATTCTAAAAAATTTAGGAATAGTATTTCTTTCAAAGCTGGCATAGGCTTCTAACACAGACATTCTTCTCAAAGCATGTTTCACTACCAGCAAAAAACTGCCAATTTTTAAAAAATTTAATAATAATTAAAATCTCAGAAAAGATTTTCTCTTCTGGAGGAATATCTGTTTTTTACTGGGTTTGGAGGAAAATCGGGGAATTTTTAAAGTTTTTAATTTTTTTTAGAAATTACCGAAAAACTTAAATACAATTTTAGGGAGAAACAAAATTTAAGAAATTTTAGGGCGGGTGCAATCCCTGCAAATGCCTTCGCTGTGCCCTGCTCCTACAAAAGGCCTTCTCTGTGTGTGCCAATCTTGAAATAACTACTAGAAAAAAAAACTTAAAATTAAGTTGAGCAGGTGGTTTCCACACAAAGAAGATGGTTAAATCTTCGTGACATCACTCAAGGAACATTCAAGGTTGGTTGGTTGTTTTCAGATTATCTGGCACCGTCAACAACACGATAATGCGCCAAAACATTCGTCATTTGACAAGCCAACATACATTTACAAACACTCAAGCCTTACATGGGACTCGAACCAGCAACCTCGCGGTCTAGAAGCTAGCACGCTAACCACTATACCGTTTGGTCGGCGAACATTCAAGGACGTTAGGTTCTTTAGGCCATTTTTATACGGTCTTTTGTTTAGCTTTATTTATGGTGGATCCCGAAGGCGATTAGAGCATAGTTTTCCTTTTGAATTTTTTGGATGAAAGACACCTCAAATGACTGCCCTAAGGATCAACTTTTATTTTAGTAAATTTTTATTAGTATACTTTTTGTAATAAACACCAGTTACACAAATTCCTGATTTTCCATAGAATGACCCCACTGCAATTTGCGAATTGTTTCTATAACTATAAGTATAGCTAATTTCAGTTTGAATGCGATTAAACAATTATGATTAAATTCAGTTTCCCAATTTGTATTTTTCTGATAGTTGCAATCACTTAACTTAATGTAATTTAATCACTACAATTGGTAAATTATTACTATAAGAATGACTATTTTCAGTTTGAGTGTGACTAAGAAAGTATGACTAAATTCAGTTTCATATTTTGAATTTCAATGGCAAATGATGTCACCTATACTTTTACAGTATTACATGTATACCTAAATAAGATTACAAGCTGAATTTAATGCCATTTATCAAACAAAATATCCATTTTATTGTAAAGTTTCTTAAAATATTAAATTTAAATAATATATTTATTGATTGAACTTAATTTTTTTTTTTTTTTTTTTTTTTTGAATAGTTAGTCAAAATAGATGATTCTTTAAAATTTTACCATGAAATAAATTGAGAAATTTTATTTTTTGTCCTAGTGGAGTTTAACACTTTAAATCCCAAACCGCCCTAACCCGCCTTGTGGAAAAATTCCCAGCTAGTCGCCTTCTGGGCGGGTCGAGGGGTGTAGGGATATTTCAAACTGTGGTGAGTAGCCCCCGGTTGCCACCTTACTGAGGCATGAAGCTCCTCGACAATAGGCTTTTGTGGTGCTAATGATGGGTTTAGAGTAAGACTTTTCAAACTGCTCCACCCTTTTGATACTGAGTTAAGACAGTTTGGGATTTTTTGTGTACTCTATACTTAGCGGGGACGTTTCTTTCGTTTATGAGATGCCGACTAAATACTCCGACATGTCAAGTAGATGATTTAACGCAAAGCACTGTTACAGGTTTTAAAATTCGTCCATGGTGGATTATTTAAGAAGTTGTTACCCCAAAGTACTTTCGATACCTATTGGCGCCACATTACATAAACATACATACATTGGAATTCAAGAAAGCAAAAGTTTGTGTACAGGGAAACTGGAACCATATAAATAGTAGACGATTGTACCACATCATTTATATCTTTGATATTTTTTGAAAATTGTCACTGTTTCTTTACTTCGACTTTTTTAATTTTTAATATTGAAAACTCTACACTTCTGTGAGAAAATTCGCTAAATTCTTTTATATTGTTTCAGGCCCTATCGCAGTGAAAACAATTTAAATTTTTAATGCGAATATTATAACATGTTATCCCTTTAATTTTTAAATAAATTTAAGTCTGAATAATAAAGATTTCAAGCATTGCACGCATATTTTTTTGTTGGGATTTAATATTTTCTCACTTTTTATATCTTATTACTTTGCTTAGTACCATTTTGAAACAATAACTTTTCCTATAGAAAATATAAAAGTTTAAAGATATGTGGTTTTTTAAATTGTTTAATGCTCATTAAGAGTATGTTCTGTTAAAAATATGACATTGTTCTAAAATGAGTTCTTTGCAATTATTTAACAAATATTCATTTATAATAAGAGGGAATTTATAACATTTTTGTAGAAACTTTTTACATTTATAATTGCAAATGTGTTAGATTTATATTTTACACTTTAATTTTATTTATTCTGATGTAGATAAAAATTAAGCACAATTTACTTACCTTTATGTTATAAATAAACACAGTTAGAAATTACAATATTCTAGCATTAACAGTTAACTATTCATTTATCATTGAAATCAATTTAGTAGTTGCAAATGTTAATAATAACAATAGTATTCCATATATTTCAAAAGATCCAAGGATTTTTAAAATATATTTTTAATAAGGAAGACAAAAAATAAAGTTGTATACACTATATTAGATCTTAAAAATTAAATTGATTCTGAAATAAAATTCTTTATGAATTGCCTTGGCAAAAAAAGATAACTTAAAATTTCCTAGAATTATGAATACCAATATTAGATTCCTGTAATACAAATATTATAGACAACATTTGAATTAGAAATTTCATAAAAGTAAACAATATTAAATTAAAGGATTTTTTTCAATAGAGTTTACTTCAGGTAACTGAAGTCTATGTTATAGATACATCTTTTGCATAAACATGCCAATTCCAAACATTGTAAAATCCACAACTTCACGTTTATTTGCTTGAGAGGAGGGCTGAACTGCGACCCTTCTCTGACGTGGAGTAATGATCTTTTAATGGTCGCCAGCGCGCCCCCCCCCCCCCCCATAGTAAACCAAAGGTAGACGAGTCCATTCCCAGTTTTTATGAATGAAAAAGCGTTGGGTTTTTAAGAAACCTACAATGCTGACTCTTTGGGATTTAAAGGGTTAAGTATAAAAATAATATTCACAAACTCAATAATATTTTCAGAAATGACAATTTCCTAATAATTGGACCTATCGTATGCGATTAATTTTATAAATAAAAAAAAGTTAATGAAAATTAATTTTTAAAAAACAAAATTTAGTGTTGCAAGGACAACTCAGCAGCACCTATTTCCCGTCTACGACTGCAATAATTGACATTATGACTAAAGTGCTTTAAAATAAGCATTATGCATGCATATACACTATGGTATGTTAACAGGGTTCCCACTCAAATAACAGAATGAAAATCAATGACTTTTAAGGACCTAAATAATGTTTTTAAGGACCTTTGAAAATATATTTTCAGGCATCATGTCTATATATAAATTTTTAATAAAGTGCATTTTACAAAAAAAATTACAAGTTGATGGATGAGTAATACAAATATGTCGGAAAATTCTGATATGGTGCAGATAAGTGGAGGTCACACGGGGATAGCAAGTATGAGTTGTAATTTTATAAATTTTGCAGTTGGGCACACAACATCGGCAAAAATTAAGGACTATTAACGACCTCTAAGCATTTTTAAGCACTTTCAAGGCCTTGAAAACAAGTACAAAAAATATTAAGCACTTTTAATGACTTTCAATGACCATGGGAACCCTGATTAATAGCAGTCATAATAAAAAAAAAAATAGAACTCATTAGTTATCAGTTTGCAAGTAGAGTAGCAGCTACAAGTTTTAGTAATTGAACATCATCCTTTATGTGATTTTTTTTTAACTAAAAAAAAAAAAATTGTAATTTAAGAATATTCTGGTCTACTAGAAAAACATATTTCATTGAATTAAATTACAAACTGAAACTCAAAATTTTCAATTTCTTATTATATAATAATTAGGCATTTTTTTCTGGCACCATTCTTTTCAATTATATCATCAATAATCAATAGCATATATTGGTTTAGTTTGCAAAAGACTGAAGTTGGCGCAAGGAGAATATGAAATATTTATTTAATTTGAAATGAAAGAGTATTGGTTGCCAGAAATAAGACTGGTTCCTTATTTGGCAATTCATGGAAGATTGGGATTTAAGATTATAATACAACTAATTAGAATTTGCTTTTTTTACACTTTTCCAACTAATTAGAATTATATTCTTAAACAACTTCTGAATACTGTTCGATCCTAAACCAAAACATGCAGCTGCCACTTTGTCTATTAGCAAAGGTGAAAACTTGTCGATTTCACTTTCAGTGTAGAAAAGGAACCATTGAAATAAATGGCTTTGGATGATTTTAAAGTTTTACAGGGTTCCCACTCAAATCACAGAATGAAAATCAATGACTTTTAAGGACCTAATCAATGTTTTTAAGGACCTTTGAAAATTTGTTTTCAGGCATCACGTCAATAAATAAATTTTTAATAAAGTATATTCTGCCAAAAAAGTTACAAATTGGTGGATGCGTAATAAAAATATGTCGGAAAATTTCAATACGGTGCAAATACGTGGCAGTCACGTGGGGATAGCAAGTTCGAGTTGTATTTTTATAAATTTTGCAGTTGGCCACACAACATCTGCAAAAATTAAATACTTTTAAGGACCTCTAAGTATTTTCAAGGACTTTTAAGCACCTCAAAGCATTTTCAAGCACTTTCAAGGCCTTGAAAACAAGTTCAAAAATATTAAGCACTTTTAATGACTTTCAATGACTGTGGGAACCCTGTTTTACTGTGATTTGTTTTTTCATGAAAAAAAAAATTTAAAATAAAAGGTAGGTTTTTCTTTTTGTTCTATTAAAAACTAACGAAAAATTAGGCACTAATTTTTTTTTCTCTCCAATTTGTTCTACATAGTGAGAAATAGAAGTTCTTTAAATAGTCAGATATAAACCAGAACACATGATGAGATTTTTTTAATTGTTTTACGAATTGTTCTGGGTGTCAACCATAATGGAAATATTTATTTTTGGCGACTTTCTTGCAACTCAAAAAAAAAATTGCCAAAATTTTTTAAGGGATACCCTATTTTACACTTTTACCACACTTTCTCCCCAAGTTCCCTCTAAACAAAGAGGCAAGTATCATCACAATAGATAAATTAGTGCAAATATATCTTAAATTACCATCTAATTGCTCTGTGCTATCGGCCGAACCCTCGTCGCACGAAGACGAACCTTCGTCCCACAAAGTGACACAAGCATCTCTAGGATCAAAGCTGTCCGATTCCATTTTTACGCAAAGTTCTGGCGATCCATCAGATTTCACATGTAACTGAGATAAATCATTCTTTGAGGATGGACCCTCATTCCACAAAGTGTCACAAACCTTTTTAGGATCAAAGCTTTCGCCGCAATTTTCATCCAATTCCTTTTTTACGCAAATTCCTACCGACCCAGTGTCCTTTTGCTTGCGCACCCGAGAGAAATCCACTTCCGAGTTAAAGACCTTGCTACTAACAGCAGGTTTTCTTTTGTAGGATTTTTTGGGGGAGGTTATGTGAAGTAATTCCTCGTCGCAACCGTTATAGCTCTTTTCGTGTACAGTAGTTATGTGCTTCTTCAGAGCATAGTTCACAAGGAAACCTCTGTCACAAATTCCGCACGTATACGGCTTAGTGCTTTTGCTGCCCACCTGATCCGATTCCTGACCGACAACGAGAAGGTCATTTGAATGCTCGAGAAGGCAGTGCTTTTGGAGTCGGCTTAGAAAAGGAAACTCCTCCTTGCAGATGTCGCACGAAAATGTCTGTTCGCTCTTATGAATGAGACAATGGAGTTGGAAAGTACTCTTCTGTCTGAAGCGCTTCTTGCAAACTTTGCAAACATAAAAGGGCTCGTCGGCTTCTTTTTTTATGTAAATGTATTTTCGAGTTCTTGTGGCGTGGGATGTTTTGGAGCGTTTTTTGGTTCGACGCGATTTCTTGCCTCCCATGTTGCGAGAATTGGGTAAAACTTGCAAATATGGTACCTTTTTAAATTAGCTATTACTCATAAATATTCGGCTAAATGGCTCTTCAAATATATATTGAATTCAACAAAACTTGAATTGAATGTTTGGCAAGCATTTATCCTATTAAAAATTTATCGCCAGTTAGTGATAGTACCGTTAGTTAATGAAAAAGAAAATTGCGCAACTCAATCACATAGAATTTCCTCCACGACGCTGCTATTTGAGAAAACGAAATTCAGGCAACGAATCTATGTTTAGATTTGCTTAAAACACTCATAATGCTTCAAGTTCATAATATTCTTGAATTTTCAACGTTTTCTACAATTCTTTATTTTAAAACAGACAAGAAAGCATTTACTTGTTTACAAATGTAACGTAACAAAATTTTCAGACATTTATTCACTTCATTTAACAGACAGAAAGAATAATGTTCTCATATTTTTATACGTCATAAGTCACTACTCTTAAAAGTTTTGGCGTTACTGACAACGTTGGATTGTAATTTTTTTTCGAGGGCTTTCTTTTTGGGAGAAATTTGCTACTTTGGAAAGAATGGTCGAAACTGTTGGAAAATTAACTCTAAAAACTAAATTCGATTGTATTTGATAACCTAAACCACATCCCTTTAATTTTCAATGAGGAATGGAGCAGACGATTCGACGTCTTTGGCGCCAAAAGTTTGCATCTTTTAAAAGTGAGTCAAATTGGTGTCATCAATAACACAATATTTATTGCCAACTTGGCTCACTTTAAAAAATAAAATAAAAAAAAGCAATTACTCTGCACAAGAGAAGTCGAATCATTTGCATCCATCTTCATTGAAAAAACCATCCTCAATAAAACAGTATGTCTGTTATGCATTAGAAAGTAACTTCACAAAACGTCGAGAACTCTGAAGTTGTAAACATAAACATAGTAATATAATATTTATTGCCAACTTGGCTCCCTTTTAAAAGAAGCAAATATCCTGCACAAGAGAAGTCGAATTATTGTTTGCATCCAAACCTACTCATTGAAAAAACCATCGTCAATAAAAGAGTATACGCTGGTTGTGCTACAGAAAGTAACTTCCAAAACTTGGAGAACTCTGAAATTTTAAACATAGTTTTTTGGCCATCTTAATTAAGCAAATCAAAAACAAAATAAAATTTTAATTAATTTTTTTTAGTGCTAACAATGAGACAGTGCGAAATTTTAATTTTGCTTTTCTAGTATAAGGCGAGAGGGGCCTGTATTTTTTTATGCAGATTTGATTAGCTTCTCTCATGGGTAGAGATTTGTACTAATGGGGAAAAGTTAAAAAAGAGGGGGGGGGGAGGAGGTAGAATTTTGAAAACCAGATTTTTAACCTCTTAACAAGCCTATGCCTGAGTAGCAATTAAATCAAATACAAAGTGTTATAATTAGATGGGAGGAGATTTGAAATAATAAAAATATATGAATGCATTTTAATCTTCAATATAAATTGAAAGGCAAAATTTTAAATATTTAGTGTTCTCAAATTATTTTTTTTCTTTTCTTTTACAAGCAACCATCAGCCCTATTTTTTAATGGGGATTTATTTTCCTGATAGAACTTTACCAGTAATAATTTATTAAAGGAGGCAACAAAAAACTTAAATTTTTAAAGCTGTTATAGGTTAATAATAAGTATGAAAAATCTTATAATCAGAATTTGTAATGCACAAAAGCTGCATAGAAAAAAATTTATTAAAATTTACAAGCAAAAAATGTTTAGATTATTTTATTTCAAGCTTATTTCAACATGAGCAGAATACAGAATTTTAGAAACAATATATAAAAAATACAATTAGAAGATAAAACAAATACCAATCTCTCAGCAAAGAATAATTATTGGATAATAATCTATAAATATATGTTAAGAATTTCATTAACAATTAATCAAACATAAATCCATCCATATAAAATAACAATGTGCTTAATTCTTAAGGATTGGTATAAATGATTATTAGTCATTATCATAATCATTGTATACAATCATCAATATTAAGAATATCAATGAATATATATTTACACTCAATAGTTACAAAAGTATGTATATTTACTTCAACATTTACACTATATATACAATATAAAATAATTTACCCAATAGGAAACTGATTTCCTGATTTCTTAGTATTAGACTATTATTAAATTTATAAGTATGATTTTTAAATCAGTAAGTTTAAAATTTCAAGAATCTTCGTATTACTTGGCAACATTATTCACTGTAAGATAGAATGATTATTGTTTTTAAAAAAAAGTTACATTGCAATATTAATTATACATTATCAACCACATAAAATTTTGATTTCTCATGAGTTTTAACCAATGCTTACAAACTGATCCTTTTAGACTATTTAGCAAATTATCTTCTTGCTTGTTACAAATTTCACCAAGTGTTTTTGACAAATCAATAAGTTCTGTTTATTTATTTAATAAATTAAAGAGCACTTATATACCTCTTATTTTCCCATTTTCTTTTACTAATTTTCCTCCCATTTTTCCTTAACTTGAAACATATGATTGACTTAACACACACAGTTTTTCTTAAGCTTGAGAAGAACTCATATTAATTACATTTAGCTAACTATAATTAAGAGTATTTCTCAAGTTTAAGAGTTCTTTTCAAGTACCATCGACTATCATATTATTCCATCAACCATTTTGTCATAAGAAAAATTTCGTCAATTGTTGAATTTCTTTCCTGGTGACGAAATGACAAAAAAAATTAAAAAATTGTGATTTATTAAGGGCTTGGAAATAAAGCCTTCCCCACTCAAAAGGACCTCAAGGTTACAAGGCAAACTTTTTTGTTTTGGATGTCTACTACATTATTCTTTTAATTTAAAAATGTTTGAAGTTAATTCGCAACAATACAATGTGAATGAGAAATTTTTATAATGTTTCTTATGTACTTGCCCAAAACACAACAAGTTCAATTAACCAAACTGTTGTTCTTTACCATAAAAATAATAGTCCATGAGGTAGGGTAGACAAATACATTCAATGACAGGACAGACGATTAACGAACTACGGAGATAAAGTTCACTAAGAACCAATTCGGCACACAGCCTATAAACATCAGACAGAACCACACAGGTCTTCACACTTTCATGTCTGCAAGAGGAATGATAGTTTCCCGGTAGAGTATCTACACCTACACGGATCTTGTATTAATCCGCATAAAATATAGTTCGCTCGCCCCAATACCAACACACCCCTCCTGCGAGTAACAATATTTTATCATAAACATACAAACTCATACAATACAATGACATACTATAATAATACATAAAATACCTTTACACTAATGAAATACCTTTCAGTGAATATAACAATTTTTCTTCATTAATAGCTTTGGTAAGAAAATCTGCAATCATATATTCAGTCTGTAAATATTTCAATTTAATTACATTGTCCATCAACAAGTCCTTGACAAAATGAAAACGTAAATTCATATGCCTTGACTTATTCGAAGATTTCGTACCTTTAACATATTGAATAGCTGCTTGACTATCTGAATACAAAATTACACAATCGTCTATAAATTGTTTAAATGACAACTCATTTAACAAATCCAATGTCCAAATAATATTTTTACATGTTTCTGAAATAGCAAACAATTCAGCTTCACAAGTTGAAAGACTAACACTTTTTTGTTTTTGACACTTCCAAGAAATCAAAGAATCACCTAATAAAATAACACTTCCAGAAAAAGACTTAGCATTTTCTGCATTACCCCAACTTGCATTTAAATAACCAAACTCATTACTATAAAACAATTTCTTATCTTTTGTTCCTTGTAAATACCTTAGAACCCTTTTAGCCAAAAAATAATGCCTCTTTTCTGGTTTATGATTAAACTGTGATAAATACGTTGTTACAAATGAAATGTCAGGACGAGTTCGATTTGCCAAAAATAAAAGTTCACCAAGCAATTCTTGATACATAGTTATATCTATCAAATCATCTGAGAGAGGAAAACTTTTATCTTCCCCTTTTACAATAGGAGTTTTTACAGATTTACAATTCTCCAAATTATGTTTAGTCAATAACAACTCAATGTATTCAGATTGAGATAAACCAATACCTTTATCATCTTTAGATATCTCTAAACCCAAAAACTTACATTTTTCATTTTCATGCAGTTCAAATATATTCCTAATTTGAGTAACAATATTATCACACATTTCTTTAGAATTATAAAATATAGCCAAATCATCGACATACATACATAAAATGAAAATGTTTCCATTATCAACTTTCATAAATATACAATCATCAGATGCTAATTGTAATAATCCAATGTTTTCCAATTCCCCTTTTAATTTTAAATAGAAATTCTTTGAGCTCTGAGGTAACCCATACAAACTTTTCTTTAATTTACAAACTTTCCCTTCACCTATAATTGTTTCAAAACCTGGTGGAGGTAACATATAAACGGTCTCTTCTAGTTCACCATACAAGTATGCAGTCTTTATATCAAAAAATCCAACAATCAAATTTAATTTTGCAGCGATTGCTATTAAAATTCTGAAGCTCTCAATATTTACGACTGGTGAATATGTTTCTGAATAATCAACATTCTTTATTTGATTAAAAGCTGTGGCAACAAGTCGCGCTTTATACACATCATTATTTTTAATAGAAAAAATCCACTTGCTTTTGATTAACTTTGTATCGTGTCCTGGCATATCAACAATTTCCCAAACTTTATGCTTATTCAATGAATCAAGCTCATTATTAATTGACTTCTCCCATCTTAACCAATTGTTACTTAGCTTCGCGTCAGAAATATTTTGAGGAATGCATTCACTAAGATTTGCGATTATTAATTTTTTATTTGTTCCGATCGCCTTAGCTGTTTATCATTTGAATTTAACACCGGCTCGTCATTCGATTCTGATTGCGCAACAGTCGGCAAGAAACTATTTTGTGTTTTATCGCTGAGTTCTTCACTCAAAAAGAAATCCGCTGTTTTGTTTTTTATTTCTTCTTGGAAACGGCTTTTATTTAATCCTTCAATATCCCATAACTCTTGTTTTTCGTTTTGAATTAATGTACTTCCTTTTATGTGTTCGTTGAATATAACGGATCTTTCTTCAATTATTTTATTTATGCTTGGATCGTAAATACGATACCCTATTCTTTCTCGTGAATAACCTACTAAGATGCCTTTCTTTCCCGAAATATCGAATTTACACAATCCATGATGCATTAAATGAAAAATAACTTTTATTTTCAATAGTTTTTCAGATTTGAGAAAAATTTTGGCAACAGGAAAGAAATTTTAACAAGTGGAAAACATTTTTTCGCCATCAAAAAGTTTATCAACAGTCAACGGGTTAGTACACAAGTAAAACATTTTTTATAGAACTAAGAAACTCTGCACAAATGTATGGCTTTAGCTAGGTCTACTTTGTTTTGCCTTTATATTCTCGTTAAAGCATTTTGATAACTGCTTTTTAAGTATTTGCTGCTTTGAGTCTTTTGTCTTAGAGTTCCCTTTTGCAAAACTCTGACCCAATCTCTTTAAGCAAAAATTATTCTTCAGGATCATTTGCTACACATTTCACCACTTCATTAATTTTATAGTGCTGTTTACCAATCGAAACTAATTCCTTCAGAGTCATTTTTTTATTTTTAGTACCACCAATTCTAATTTTTACAACTTTATTCTGATCCAAATCTTCCCAAATTAACCCTTCACTGGCTTTAGTACAAGTCACTGGGTCTATTCCTAGTTGACGTTAAAATATCGCCAAGCCGATTTGGCGCTGTTTTGTAGGCGATACAGTTCTAAATTTGGCAATCCCATTTTTTTTATTGACGCGCTTTGGCTTCAACCTTGCCTTCCTATACTACAAATCATGGAGCTGGTTCGTTTCTCAATTTTTCATATTGGAATTCCGAATTGGCGACATTCTGGCTTTGTCGCCAACTTTTCAAAAGTGCGCCAACCCATAAACGTGAACTAGGAATTTACCGCTGTAAGATCCACTCACGATCTCATAAAGCCTTGTTTTATCTTCATCTACTGAAATACGCAGCCCTCTTTTATCTTCTCTGGGTATCAATAGCGTAACAGCAGTAACCTCCGGATTACCATACTTGCCTCCAGCAAGGAACGATTCGTTAACTCGAAATTCTGCATCATCTCGAAAGTAAATGCCTTACTTTTCCTTCCTCTTAAATTCAAATCTATTATAGAATCACCAACAGCATATTGAGAAAGTTCTTTTTGAACTAAATCAATAAAACTTTTAGCCTTTGGATCAGACTTATCCATGAAATATCCGTCATTTAGATGATGTTTGGATGATTCTTGAAGGTTTTTTAATGCCTTCTCATAAGTTACGTATTTTCGTGCACTCCCAGAAGTTGTTGTTCTAGGTACTTCTTGAGCATCTAAAGGTCTATTTTTACTATGAAAGATTGGAAATATAATTTCTTCCGTCATTATCTATTATTTTCCTCAAGATACTTTGCTTTACTATTTTTATCAAGAGAATTCACGAGCTCTTTTTTCCACAAGATACTTTGCTGTCTTAGGGCAATTATGTTTAATAGCTAAACGTAATGCAGTAAGACCAATATTTGCTGCTACCTTAAGTTGATGAAGATTAGACGGAGTTCCAAATTGCAACAATTCCTGCCTTTTGCACTGTTCTACATTTGAAATTCCCACAAAAAAGAAGAACTTTTTTTGCAGGAGTGGCAATTGAGGTTTTTCGGAATACAAAGTATTTAAAAAATTTCAAAATTTCTATAGCTGAAATATAAAACGCACTACATAATACATAATAGAAATATAGAAGTAGAAGCTAGAAGCTTCAAATAAGTTTAGCTGTATCTAAGTTGTGGGATTGCAATTTTTCCATTTATCAAAATAAATGCCTAAAAAAGGTCCCTTCCAAAAAGATGCAAAAAAAACACAATCAGAGTTTTGTCACCTTCATGCATAAATTTCACAAACTCCTACTCCTATCATGTCAATTTATCACTGATCGAATTACACTTTTCAAAATAAATTTAAATTTTACATAGTTAATCAAAATGCAGAATTTATACTCTTGAAAAAAAAGCAATTGAGTTTGATGTTTTATATATTTATACACAAAATAGAACAGCGTTATTTTACGAACTGAAGTGAATCATTTTCATGATCAATGTAAACAAGTTTCTTAAAATCACATCTTAATCATACTGCGAAATATCGCCCGTATCGTAAATATAAACATTTATAAATGTTTTCTGTGATTTAAACTATTTTTTCTTCAAACGTGATTAAAAAATATTGTTCCTGAATTTAAGAGTGGCTGAACTATTCCAATAAGAAAAATGTGCGAAGAGGCAACCTTTCGAAATACTCACCTGCCTCAACCAACAACTCACGAGTTCAATGACTTTGTTTTCAGCCGTGGATTAATATCTCCGACTCCCCTAAAGTCCAATGCCAAGGAACGTTACCCTTGTAAGTTTTGCTACAGTAAATTCTTTTGCAAAACGGCCCTCTCCCAACACTTGTTAGCCCACAAAAGTGACTCCACTTACAAGTCTGGAAAAGGCCCCGAGATTTTCAAGGTTTCGTTTTCCTGTCAGGTATGCAATTTAGATTTCAATCAAGAAAGTACTTTACAAATGCACAGCCTCATTCATAAGAATAAGGAGTCCCAGATAATAAGTGAAGAACTTTTTGAGCAATCTGTTAAAAATACAGATATTCACAAGAACTCTTTAACACACACCAACCATAACCAGTTCGTGTGCAGTGTTTGTAATAAAAAATTTATTTGTAAAGAAGATTATAATGCCCACTGTAAGACACACAGCATTAAAGTACCAAAAAACAAAAAAATTGCTTGCAATGTGTGCTCAAGAAAATTTTCTACAAAAGGGAACCTCACAAATCACTTGAAAACGCACATCAATGTTTGTGTCCTAGGTGGTAAAGATTCAAATAACAAGAAGGGAATCGAAGAGTTCGAGAACAAGGCAGGTGATAAATACTTCTACATACTAGGAGGTAAAGAAGTCAAAGATAAGACAAGATGTAAAGATGAAACAGAAGGTAAAAACTTTAAGGACACAGCAGGAGGAGAAGAATTCAAAGACAAGGCACGATGCATAGATTTCAAGATAATGTCAGGAGGTATTGAAATCAAGGGCAAGACAAGAAATAATGATTTGACGAATAAGGCAGTAAGTAAAAACTTCATATGTGACGTGTGCAATAAAAGCTACAAACTGAAGATCGCATTCATGAGCCACAAGATGTCACACGTTTCGGCCAAGCCCGTTTGCGAGGTGTGCCACAAACAGTTCAAATCGAACAAGCTCCTTAAACTCCACTTTAGGTCCCATTCAGATGTGAGGTTCTTCTTCTGTGAGTTGTGCAACAAAGGCTTCAAGCACAAGCACCACCTTCGGACTCATTTCATAACCCACACTGACGAGCTACCGTTTGTGTGTGAAGTGTGCAATAAGGGGTTCAAGCACAAGTGGGGCCTCAAGCAGCATGCTCACATGCATACGAACAAACTGTCATTTGTGTGCGAGGTTTGTGGGAAAAGCTTTGATCAAGTTGATGATCTCACAAAGCATTCTGCTGCCCATGTCAAGGAATTGTCTGAAGAAGAGGATTGTGGTCGAGGAATCGAGATGTTAACTGCTAAAGACAAACTTGATAGAGAGATTGTGTTTGAGGCTTGTAAAATTGAGTGCAGTCAAGAAGTGGTGGAGCATAACAAAGGATCTAGTCATGAAATCTTGATGGAGACAAATAAAGATGAATCCTATCAGGATATCGCGATTGAGACATGCAAATTAAAATGTAGTCAAGAAAGCTGAATAGACCCAAAGAATCAAGGCTTGATTGGGTTGTGCAATCAGGATGGACAAAGGCAAATCCAATTAATATATTGTAAATGAGTCATGTACAATAGAACCTAACCCTGAAACGAAACCTATTTTGAGGCACATAAAAAATCTTGATGGGAAATCTTAATAAAGACAAATTTAACAAGTATAAGGGGTTGAAGGTGACAACACACAAAGGTGAATCTGCATCAAAAAACATGACAGCAAATTATTCTAGTCCAGAGCTTATAGCAAAGAAGTGCTATGTGGGTATGAAGTCATGAAATTAAGAATCTGAAAGATAAATCACATTAGAAACTATAAACAAAAAGGAATCTTAAAAAATTGCATTGAAGCAGGCTTACTGAGAAATCTCAAGAACCTAGAAATAAGAGACTGCTAACATTCTTGTCAGACTCTATGGCTAAGTGCTCTGCATGACACTCCCAACTTAAAGCTATCTGCTATACAAGCTCCAAAACAGTTTTGAAAATACAGTTTTCTGATGTCACCTTTTGAAATATAGGACTTGTCTTTGTAAGCTAGATCTCATTCGCTGTTTTTTTTTTCAGAACAGAGTACTCTTTCGTTAGGCAAGTACTATTGTCGCCAAGCATTACACGTTTAAATGATATGTGTGAATGTATCGCCAAGCCTAAATGTTTACAATTTGTTATATGGTTGCTATAGCAACCAAATAATGTTTTGTTAGAGGAATTATAAATTATTTGAAAGTTCTTAGTTTTTATGAGTTATTGCTGCAATTTGGTGGTTTTTATCTGGTACCAGTCGAATGCAAGAGTACTTACCATTTCAGAATTGTAAAACATTTGTTTTGCTCTTGCCCAAAGAAAATCCAATATAACTTGGTTAAAAATAACAAGTTCCACATATTTGTGTTCAGAAGATGAGAAAGTCCCTCTCCCAATTTGTAGTGTAATGTTATTTTTGGTTACCATTCAAAAATATTCAATAAAACTTTCAATGTTAATTGTATAACTAGAGATAAAGGTATCATATCACATTAGTGACTAATTCTCTGCCATGTTTTGGACAGAAAAAACTAATTTGGTGAAAGAAAAAAAATCATCAATAAAACATTACATTTTCATCAATCAAACATTACATTACAAACATCAATAAAACATTACATTACAAAATCATCATTAAAACAACACATCAATAAAACATCACATTAGTGACTAATTCTCTGCCATGTTTTGGACAGAAAAAACTAATTTGGTGAAAGAAAAAAAATCCATTTAATTGCATAAAGTTCTAAAATTAAATCTTCATAATTTAATTTGGCTGGTTGTGATATTGGATCGTCATGTCGTAAGAGCTATGTGAATGATATGCTGCCCCAAAATATTTAGATACAAATCAAAATGATGCATGGATTTTCTTATCTTTTCATTTGCTGTGCTGTTATGGTTTCAAAAAATAAATGAAATATTTATTCAAAATAATTAAAGTTGAATTTATTCAAAGTTGCTGGGAAGTTTTTGTATCATTGAACAATTCAAAATTCATTTTAAATAGGATTGTTTAAACTTAATAAAGAAATTCGTTTAAACTTAAAGAAAGTGATGGAATTAAATTTAAAAAAAAAAAAAAAAGAAGGCATTCTTGTTTAAAAATTGAACAGAAATTTTAACCCCTTTACAAATCCAGGCTGTGTCTAAGGCCATACTGAAACCATATTTGATTATTACATCTTGTCTTCGTTTGTAGGCAAGTTGCAATACCAAATAAACTCGTAAAATGTTGACTCTGATGCTAATTTGAAAATCATTAGAACGATCTACGGTAATGTTGCACCTTCTCCAACTCTTAAACACACAATTTAAGCCAAATTGCTCCAGAACTGTTCTTTTTTGTATTGTCTTTTTTTATATATAAATTGCCAACTTTTGAGAGCAATTGCAATTTATTTAAATGATTTTGAACTCGGATTGCCTTTTAATAGTGTTTGACGCTACGAAAGATTGTAATACACTGCCATCGACAATGAGTATCATAGTCAATTGGATGACAGAAAGTGGGTTAATTAAACCTCCAAAGAAGCAATAGAATCGTTTATAAAAACGTCTTTTTATTGACAAACTCTTATACAATAGAATGCATTCTCATCGATGAGTCTGTTATTGTTTCAGCTTGTTTAAATGATAGGAAGTGAGTTAAATAGTTCTCCAAAACTGCAATAGTAGGATGTGTAAAAGTTGCCTTTTTGTGACAGCCGCCAAAACTTGATAGAATGCTTGTCATCGACAATGAATCCATCTGCCAAATGTCTGGTTAATTATCCCTCGGCAGATTTGGCTATTATAGAAAATCATAGCTTTTCATAGTCTGCCATACGAGCTCGATATTTTGGAATTGATTTTACGAATTATATTTTCAAATGGATTATTCATGGAGAAATGTCATGAGTATAGTCTTAATGTTATGATTGCTCGAATGGTATTTGGAAGAAGACTTTTTTTATCGTCTGAAACAATTGTTTTCAAACCAACAATATTTTCATTTAAATATCTGAAAGGTTCTTGCTACGGCAGTGTTTACAAATTATTGTATTAAATTCATTGTAAAAAATCAAACATTCTAATTAAGTGGCCTTTTCTATGAAGGCAACTTAATTGAAATGTTTTTTATATTTTATCAAACCTACGGATAGAAATGAAATATTATAATGGGAAACATTGGTACAGAAAAACAATACTGTCCACCTGTCTGACAAATGACTTTGCCACAATAATTATAGTGTCTACTCATGTTTGAATTCAGAGACTGAAGCTGCTTATGTAGAGGGTTAAGATTTACTATACGGTCCCCCTTGGCAACTTTTTGAAAGTTGGTGATTCGGCGCCGAATGTGGCAACACGTCGCCATGGTTTCCGATGACCCTTCGCGGGCTTGGTTTGACAAGGTTCCAACTGACATTTTCACTATTCTGAGATATTGAGGTTCAAAGTTTCATTTAACTATTATTTCATTAACTTATTGGAACTTTGCCACTCTAGTAAGTTTATTATTATCCATAAGAGCGCAATGAAAATTTTATCAGTGATAGTACTCTTTATTTGAAATGCAATGGTATAAAAAACTCATTTTTGACAAAAATGTCAGTTGGAACCTTGTCAAGGCGATACTCCTTTATATCTGGCTTGTTTTCACTCTCAGTTTGATGTTGCTGAGCTTTTATTAAAAGCAGGTGCTGATAGTAATTTGGAAGATGTAGATGGCCATTCACCAATCTGGATCTTTATTCGCTTTTCTCGTGTCGAGCTAATCAGACTATTCGTTGCAAATGGTGCATGTATCGAGTTTGGTGAATATGATCAAATGTTGTTAAAACCGCTGCTGATTGAAGGTGTACTGCAAGATGAAAGACTCTGTTCTCTAGCCATTATTAATAAGTTTAACTTGGGCGATTTGGTTGATTTTTACCAAATTCCTATGTGTGGTGAGAATATCCCAAGTATTGAGCAAATGAGAATTGGGAGTTCTTGTCAAGTGGCGCGAGACATCGAGCAAGCTGTTGCGTTCGAGATACAAGCAAAAGGACACTGCAATTTGCGGGAAGCACATCCAATAGCTTTAAAAATGTTGTGTGTCAAATCATTTCTTGATTATTATCATCATGTCAGAGTTCATCCTAGAAATGAAAAAGGGCAGGGTGCTATTTTCCAAAAAAAAGGGCACTTCCTATTTACGAGGGCACTTTTATGGCAAATTACAGAAATATGCGTTTTCTGCCACAATTTCAATATTGTTATACTTTTCATTATTCTGAAGAAAAAAAATTATAATGCCAAAATCTGTGAATCAAAAACTCGCTCAGAAACTTAAAAGATATCAAAATACTGATAAAATGCTTCAGTCATAATTCTGCTGGAATGAGATTGAGAAAATTATTAAAATTAAAGTGCAATATAGACAGTAAAATTTTCATCATAGTAATTTTTATAAAATTATCAATTTATAATACAGTAAAATTAAGATAACAATGTTTTAGTATAATGAAAATGTGTTAAGATAAGAACTTTTCACTCTTCCAAAATTTTCTAAAGTTTGAATGAATGAACCTTAAACTTCATCTCCTAGTTTTGCTATTGTCAGATAGAGAATAGAGTTTCTCTAAATTTAACATTATTCATTGTGGGATATCACAAGGAGTATTCCGACTAAAGAACTTGGACTATGTCCGGAAATTTTTGAATTTTTTTTATTTTCAAAATCGGATCAAATTTAGCGTCAAAACGGCGATTTTTTTGCCGTGCATGCCGCTATTATGTAAGCTATAATAGAAGTTTTATTTTTTTAAAAACCGAAAATATTCTGGGATTTTGGTTGCATTCCTGTTATGTTTAATTTTAAATATGAAAGGGATGTTTAGAAATTAATTGGTAACAGGCAAATTACCAAAAACACCCCCCAGGAGGACATCGCGATTACGCGTGTCCAAACGGAAATATTCTTTTTAAATTCTTAGTGTAAACATTTGATAGTTATAAACCTTTAAGTAAGTTATTCAAGTCTTTCAAATTCCTTTCTTCACTATTTTGAAGAAGGCATGGTAAAAATCCAGCGAAATACACTTAATCAAAACACGTACGGAATGGCCATCGGAGTTTACTAATCTACTTACCAAGATGGTGTTTACACTAAGCGACAAGTGTTGTCTACCATCGCCCGAATTTTCGATCCGCTAGGTTTAGTGGGTCCTGTCATAGCAAAAGCGAAAATCTTCTTGCAGAGTTTGTGGTTGCTGAAAATAGACTGGGGAGGCGTGCTTCCTGAAAGGGAGGCTAGGGATTGGCATAAGTTCCTCACTTCTTTAATGACCTTGATCGTGGAGATACCGCGACCCATCTTCATTCACTAGGCCGTTGTCATCGAGCTGCATTTGTTTGCAGACGCGAGTGCGAAGTGCTATGGAACAGTAATATTTGCCAAAACTAAGAATTCCTCATCTGACACTCTGATCAGGCTTGTTTCCAGTAAGTCTAGATTTGCGCCGGTTTAGGTCATCACAATTCCGAAACTCGAACTTAATGCAGCTGTACTTTTAGCTAAACTTATGAAAAGAGTTTGTACCGCTTTGAGCTTGCATACCTCTGACATCTTTCTGTGGTCGGACTCGATGATAGTTCTTTCGTGGATTGCGAAGGAATCGTCACAACTCAAGACTTTTGTGGCTAACAGAGTCGCAACTATTCAGGATCTGACTTCAATTCAGCAGTGGATACATGTTCCTACTGATCAAAATCCAGCTGACTTAGTATCCAGAGGGCTTGCTCCAGACAAGCTTCCCCAAAGTCGCTTGTGGTTCGAGGGACCAGAGTTCTTGAAGGGTGATAAGTATCCTTCAAAGTTGATCGTCCCTCCACTTCAACAAGAGGACTTTAACCGTGAACTTAAAAATTTTGACTCTAAAATTGTTGAATGTTTTAACGTAACAATTCTTTTATTGATGATTTACTTAAATTGTGTAATAGGTATTTAAAGTTAATACGTATATTAAGTTTTATTTATATATTCATTAGAAATTGTCGAGCCAGCCAGAAGAAGAGTGGGCCACTTGACACAGAGGAGTTTCATAGATCTGAAACACACCTCATAAAATGTATTCACAGGGCGGAATTTAAAAAAGAAATTAGTGACCTTCACAGGTCAGATATGGTCTCAAAAGAGAGTAAGGTAAGATCTCTTCATCCTTTCCTTGATGAAGATGGTGTTTTACGAGTTGGCGGTCAACTAATGAATAGTGATTTAGATTTTAACTCAAAATTTCCTATGCTCCTGCCACCTAATCATAAATTTACAAAGTTAATTGTTGAATACTACCATAAAAGATACTTGCATGCTGGTCCACAGGCGTTGCTACACGAGATCAGACAAAAATTCTGTCCTTTAAGTGGCCGTTCTATGTGTCGGAAAGTCGCACATGATTGCATGGTTTGTTTCAAAACAAAGCCAATGGTGACTTCCCAATTAATGGGTAATCTTCCAAAGGACAGAATAGTTCCAAATTATCCCTTTAATTGTTCTGGAGTAGATTTCTGTGGTCCCTTTAATGTCAAATACCCCAACCAGAGAAAGGGTACCTTACAGAAATTATATGTTTGTATATTTATATGTTTTGCAACAAAATGTATTCACATTGAAATTGTTTCAGATTTGACTTCAGAAGCTCTTCTAGCTACTATGAAGAGATTTTTTTGCAAGAAGGGGTAAATGTGCAAAGATTTATTCTGATAATGGGAAAAACCTGGTAGGTGCTAATAGAGAAGTTAAAAGATTGTTAAAATTGGTAACAGAGCAAGATGATCAATTTGCGGGTTACCAGCTTCTGAGGGAATAGAATGGAAATTTATTCCTCCGAGAGCACCTTCCTTCGGTGGTTTATGGGAAGCCGCCGTAAAGTCGTTTGAGTACCATTTCAAAAGAGTTGTAGGTGGGTTAACTTTGACATATGAAGAATTTTTGACTGTTAGTGTGCAAATAGAGGGAGTCTTAAATTCCCGTCCACTATCCCTATGTCAAATAGTGCAGATGACCTTAATGCCTTAATCCCAGCACACTTTATAATAGGCAGGTCCCTGAGTACTATTGTTGAACCTAATTTAACTGATATAAATGAAAATTGTATGGCAAAGAGTAACAAAAGGGTGGTTCAGTTATTATGGAAAAAATGGAACCTCAGTTACTTAAATGGGCTACAGCAAAGAAATAAATGGTATTTCCAAAAGAGCAAGGTTCAGGTCGGAGACCTAGTAGTTTTAATTGAGGACAACATGCCCACGTTTAAATGGCCATTAGGACGTATATAGTTAAATTGTTTAAGGGTGATGATAATTTGGTGAGAGTGGTAAGGGTGAAAACCCAATCTGGTATTTATAAAAGAGCCATATCACAAGTGTGCATTTTACCAATGCCAAATTAATTGTAAATTGATGCATGTCAATTTAACCTACTATTGTATTTTACATATAAGTACTATAATCTTTAATTAAGTGAATTATTTCTTAATTTTGTTTTAAACCTTGTGTATTTTGTATTTTTTTTATGAAACCCTTGGTGGGGGTTTCATGGCGGGGAGAATGTTGGCGCCGTTTCGATTATATTCTAAATTCAGCTACTTGCGCATATCTCGCCAATGTGGGGGCCTTGCCCCATGATTCCCTCGCCAAGGTCTTTTGGAAGAAGGGATTTTCCCTTTTTTATAATTAAGAAATAGAGAGTAATATCAAGAGTTTGTGTGAAATATGTAGATTTCAGATGCCGTTTGTTGTGTGAGATAGTGTTTCGATTCGAGGAGAGCACTCTGCGGTCATTTTGTGGAACCGCACTGGTGAAATAAAGAAATAATCAATTTTACAGTCCACTAATAAGTGTTGTGTTTGAATTGTAGCTAAGTTCAATTCACATCGAGAAATAGTTAAAAGTGAGCTATCTATAGAACAGAACAGAATTGATCAAACTAAACTTGTCTGAAGCCCTTTCCAGAATTTTTTTTTTGCTGTGCCACTTTGTTCTGCATACATATTAGTACAGTACTTAAATATATATTGTTATTTTTATAGTTCAAAATATTGTTGCGCATATTTCCTTCTTTTTATATTTTGACTGTTTTCACTTCTGAGTGTTTATATAACTATTTTACATTTATTTATTATTTGTAGTGCCTAATTATACATTGCTAATTGACATTTGATTGTTTTCAAACTATGTGTCCTATTTACCAGGATGTTTGATTTTTTTCATGGGAGGCCGTCTGAATTATTTTGAGGGAGGGGGGTGCAGATAAGGGAGTACAAGGCAATTAATTTTGTGTTTAAATCTTAACTATTCAATAGGAAATCTTAATTGTTGTATCCATTGAATATTTTTAAATCTATATCATATTTCCATTTCCAGTTAATCTTGCACTTTTCTCCGTATTTTTAATTTTTGAAATCCTATGGGTTACAAGTCCACACCCTTGCACTTTCCTGGCTGCTTCCGAGATTTTTTTTTTCTTTTTTAACTTGCGTAAAAAGTTTTTAATTTAAATTATATCTACTGTAATCTAATGCATATATATTGTCTGTTATAGAATAATTGATTTTTTACTGTTTCAATAAAAAAAATTTTACTTTTTAAATCGTTTATATTAACTTCAATTTTCATAAGGCTACATTCAAACTTTGCATGAAAGATTTTGATTTTAGCTCTATGGATGAAGCAGTTGTGAAATCATACATTAAAGATATGCCTGAAAACAAATTTTTAAGGTCCTTAAAAAAATATTCTTTAGGTCTTTAAAAGTCATTGATTTTTATCCTTTGATTTCAGTAAGAACCCTACTTGTAATTTTTATGACTTTCGGTTTGGCTCCACAGCATCAGAGAGAAAAGCATATTTTGTAAGTGTGGTAACCTTAGGTTAGAAAGTTTAACTTTGCTAGTGTTGCAATCTAGAGCATCTATTTCAACATAACTCTTAATTCGGAGGTTTATGGGTTTTCTCGGACACTGTGCTCCAATGATTATGCTTGGAAATACATAACGTTCCCAAACAATTTGATAAACATTACATATCCTCTCTTGTGTGTGATACAAAGAAAAAATCGATCCTTGATGGGCGATGCTCAAAAGCAGAGAACTCTGTGTTATAGGCATTCGTTTTCCAACTTTTTACGTTTTTATCGCATTTCTATGGGAATTTCGGAGGTGGGGACATTTTGAACACCTTGCCCTCAAGAAGCATTAGTGCAGCGATTTAAATCAAAATTGCTGCACTAATACGTTTTTAGCAATTGCTGAATCAGGGTTCCCACTCAAATCACAGAATGAAAATCAATGACTTTTAAGGACCTAATTAATGTTTTTAAGGGGACTGTTAAGTCAAAAATAAAAATTCTTCAATTTTTGTCTAAAATTCATGAAATTTTTTTTGCAGTTCAATAGCAATTAGATGAAACACAACCTAACATTTCAAAAAATTATATTGATTTTTTTTCAAGAAATTAAATTTTTACTGACAAATTTACCGTTTTTTCCGTAATTTTAAAAACGCTCCTTGCGATTCAAATTTTTTGCAATCTGTCTCAATTTTTTTGTATAAGATAATTGAATATATATTGACATAATTGTGCATGTATTTTGAATTTGACTCATTGGTTAATTATTTAAAAGTAAAACTTAGCTACTACGGCAAAAAATGTAAACTTTTTAATTAGAAGCATTACGAAAATTGCTGTAAAACAATAAGAAAATACCAGATTCCAAAATCCATGCACAATTGTGTTCAAAATAGTATAGTAAACAATATCTCCAAGTTTAAAAAAAATACATCCACTTTTGAATCGCAAGGAACAAATCGAATACCCTAAAAATCTTAAAATACACATGAAGAGAAAAATGCAATTTAAGAAAATGAAAAACAGGCGATTTCTGATATGCGCGCTTACAAAAACTCAAATAATATTCTTAATTCTTCCCGGATCAGCAAAAGTAAGGTATGTACTGAAAGCTAGAATTTCAGGCTATTTTTTCCTCCTAAAATATAAAAATCGAAATTTTTGACTTAACAGTCCCCTTAAGGACCTTAAAAAATGTGTTTTCAGACATCATGTCTGTATAATTTTTTTTTATAAAGTATATACTACCAAAACAGTTACAAGTTGGCGCATGTGTAATACAAATATGTCAGAAAATTCCGATAAAATGAGGATAAGTGGCGGACACGCGGGGATAGCAAGTCTGAGTTGCATTTTTGTAAATTTTGAAATTGGTCAACATAAACAAAAATTAAGGACTTTTAAGGACCTCTAAGCATTTTCAAGGCCTTGAAAACAGGTTCAAAAATATTAAGCACTTTTAATGACTTTCAATGACCGTGGGAACCCTGTGAATTGTTCAGGAATTATGCTGATCACACACAGACAGACATTTTTTCTAGATCACTTTTTTGAAATTGGAATATTCCAAAATATGGAGAAATTAAAAAAAATTTGACCGAAAACAATGCTTTCATTACCTTATGTTAACTTGTGTAATTAAAAGTAAAAAAAAGGTAATAAATATAATGCTTTTTAGGTACTCACGAGAGAGCTTTTTAGGTACGCACCCTATTGCACCATTATTCATTTCATTTAGTGTTGAAGATGGGGGTACAAAATTTTCTTAGCAAAAAAAGCTAAGTTCGCAATTTTATTTTTAGTAAAATGCTAAAGTGGCTGCAAGTCCTATCACTTTATGTTTTAATATAAAGTAATTAAACTTTTAATTATAAAATTGTTATGTATTATATATAAATTTATTTTGTACCAAATATCAACCAGAACAATGCTTTTCAACCTCCAGGTTGTTTGTTCTGTTAGGTCAATGACTTATCTTCGGATAACAAAACAGCGATTTTGAAGGTTAATGTTTAAGCAAAAGAGCTAAACATTTTCTAATTTTAGCATTTAAGAAAGTTCTTTAGTATTTTGCTAAAAAAGCACTCGCAGCTTAATCCCCAATTTCATTTCAAATATCTGATGTACTACGATAGATTGTGTTTTAGTGACAATGGACAAATTTTTATTCAATTCTAAATGTTACAAAAAGGCCATACCCACAAATTTCTGTTCACTGCACTTTTTCTTTTAATTGGTAACCAAGTTCACCTGTGCGAGAAAATGATTCATTCGGCTCTAATTGAATTGTGACGTCACTTCATCTGAAACAACTTTGCTTGAAACCAGTTTTGCAAATTTCCCGCAAATCGCGCCAACCTGTACGGGATATGGCAACTGTCTACCAAATTAACTCCAGCTATTTGGGGAAAACCTCACGATAACTATAGAGAAAGGAAGGATGTCATGACGTCACCGCTATAGTGGAGTGTTTCGATCGGACTGGTTTAGGTTTGGTTTTGAGGCATTTTCTTTTTTTACTATTTAAATAACTGATTTTTTTAAAGAACTTTTATTTGCATAATTGGAATAAGAAAAAATTCTTCATAAATACAAACTAATTTCACTCGTTTTTAAAAAATGCGGGAATTGCCCATTACTGCCACAATCCAGTTTCTTTTTTTTAGGAATTTGAATTTTTGAACCTTTTTTTAAGAATATGTGGTTTGCAATTGTTAATCAAAGAGGCATCATTGGAAAAATAAAAGGCGTATGCATGTGTGTGTAGCAAGTAATAAGTAGCAGAATTTTAACTTTTTTAAATCCTTTATATTAACTTCTATTTTGTATGTTTGTTGATTGCGGGCAAATCTACGGAGACCTAATTAACCCCCTTACTTCATCCAAGGTGGCTGAAACTTAGCACTTATTTGATGTCGAATGCAATGCATTCCGTTAAATTTTGTCGGCTGTCATTGTCCTAAAAAAGTTGTTTTTAGTTGATACTAACATCGATATAGATAAACAACTGGATGGACTTCTTAAAGCTGAGAAAATGAAGCCATTGCCAGATATCGTTGGTGGGATAAAAAATACCGATTGCCGAGGATTGAAAATAAAATTTTGGGTTGTACACAGCAGAAATGTGAATAGTAGACCCTAATTAGTAATAATGTGTAAAAAAAATATCTACTCTAGCACTTTACAAGGTTTTTCGCATTTCCATCCAACTATAAAAGTGAACTGTGATTGGTTAATCATCCCACCAGCTTCGCAATCCCGGGCGCGTTTTTGTCTTAGCATTGACAATGGAGCAGTCTATCCAGTTGTTTATCTATATCGATGGATACTAATCAACCAACTAGTTGTCATTCAATCCTGCTGAAATAACATTTATCCGATCATTAAAGAAACTCTTTCACGTTGCCAAAATTGTTTTAATTAGAATAAAATAAATTGTTTTAATTGGAATAAATAAAAGATATTTGGATTTGTGTGCATGAATTCAATTTCATTTTTAACGAATAAATTTTGAAATGTAGTTTATGGGATATTTTGCAATTGAGATATTTTTAAATCCTTTATATTAACTTCGTTTTTCTATGTTCGTCGATGGTGGCGGAATCTACAGAGGCCTAATTAACTCCCTTGCCGTCATCCAATCGAGCTGAAACTTGGCAGATAGGTTCGATGTCAATGACAATGCATTCTATCAAATTTTGGGGCTGTAACTATCACTAAAAGGTCGCTTTTATGGAATACTAATAAACCAACTTGTCGTCATCCAATCGCATTTAGCCGACCATTATTGAAATACTTTCCTGTTGTAAAATAATTTTTTTAATAAATAAATAATAAATTTACTTTAATCAGAATAAATAAATTATATTTGTATGCGAGAGCATAAATTCATGTTTATTTTTAATGAATAAATTTTGAAATGTAGTTTGCCGCACATTTTGCAGATAGAAGTGTTTTTGATATTAACGCTGTGTTAATGAATATAAAAATTGACAATGCATATAAAGTATTTTTATGGGTTATATTAACAATATTTAAAATGAAATGCCAACACCAAGCACACACTGTTTACAGAAACGACACTTTGTTAATGAATATATAAATTGGCGATGCATATAAAGGATTTATATTAAAAACTTTTCTTTTATGGGTTATATTTATAAAGTAGGGCGCTAACTTTTGAATGTTTAAAGGAACTTCTGTATTCGAGTAATCAAGACAACACAAGAACAAAACAAAATGATAATCAATTTCATTTTTTAATAATTTTTTTTACAAAACAGACTAAGAGAATGATTTCCAAACTTTTTCAACTATTTTTTTTTTCCATAAATAAATCAGTAACAACAAAACAAGCATTATGTAAACAACAATCGCCTTAGTCGAATAAAAGCACATATTATACACAATTCGAAAACCACACTTTCAAGTTCAGTTTGTGAAACTGGATCTTAACACTGTTCACTTTTAGAGAATGTACATACATGTTCACGCAAGATGGAAATTCTTAGTGAAAAATAAAAAAAGTGTAGACAAAGAAATGCAAGGTATTTGTGATGCAATACAGGCAGTGTAGTTTCTTCCAGCAGATGACCTATAACACATATTTTGCAGTTTGTTCACTAAGACTCATCGAACCAAATGGTTTTATTTAGTACTAAACTTTTGTAAAATTATTATCTAGCTCACCAATCGCTTATATTTTTTGAAAAATGCAGAGTAACATATTAAAATATTAATTTCGTAATTCTTCAGTAATCTTATTCGGCTATTAAGAAACTATATATATGTTTACAAACACTTTAGAATAAAAAAATAAGTAGGGTTTTAACTTTTTAAAAATCCTAAAATTTCTCTCAATTGCTCTGGTACCTTACCAAATAAAGCCCAGATTTCACTTGGGGGTTCACAGGTGCAAAATGTTTTGAAGGATAGAAATACAGATTTACTGCACCTTAAACTTCATATCGACATAAGAAGACTTAGAATGGAGAATTACATTTCAAATATACTTTTAACACATTTTTTTTTTTTTTTTTTAAACTTGCATAAAAATTTAGTTGCGATTTCCAAACCAGCAGTCTTCTATTTCCCAACTTGCATACGTAAAAAATATACCTACTCTAAATTTTTAAAGAAAAACATTAATAGAATTAAAGGTATCATAGGCACCACCAAAAATGTTTTGATATCGTCAATACAAATTGTACTTGAAAAACCATGCTGCGTCAAAGAAACACTAAAATTATCACTGGGATGTTAGTGTGAAATTTGGAAACTTTTAATTATTACCTACTAGTATTTGAAGTGCTTCTTTCTATTTCATTAGTCATAGTTAATTAAAAATCAAGTGTATACCTAAAACTTTATCTTTAGTGAAACCAAATCACCAGAAAAAATTACTCGATTCCTCAAAATGTCATGCTGTTTTAGTTTAGCTGTCAGTAAATACGTGCATATCTGGTCCCAATAACCAGTCTCCTACATTGATGCATTAGCCACACAATAACTAGTTTAAGCATCCCCATCTCAATATATATATATATCCAAATACAAACTTTGGTGTTGCCAAAAGTAGATATTAATAAATCCAGTTTTCGATAGTAAATTTTTTAAAATTTTATCTACAAACATAAAATAACATTTTTCTTATACTAATAATATGATTAAAACAGAATTTCTCACCCAAATTCTTTTTTCTATAAAATCCAATTTTTAAATATAAATGGTTATTACAATCCAGTTTCCAATACCCATCAATCCCTAAATACAAGTTCACATTTAAAAAGAACCAAGTCAATTATTGATCGTTGGTGTCATTCTAGATATCTAGATGTTCCGCACAAGCAGTTTTGCGTAACTATCAAAGTTCTTCTCGCACGACTTAGGGGATTCTTAAATAACCGATTCAATTACCTATTACTTTTGGGTGCTGTTCTTTTAAGAACCTCCTCTTTTCTTCTATTATACAAAATAAAAATTGATATAGTAATTTAAAAGGTCAGGTCACCACTTTTAACAAATCGAGTTATTTATTGTTACAGGACTTTGTGTTATTTGTATCTAAATTCAAGTTGATAGCATACAGTAAATGGCAGGGCTATATATAAAAAAAGAAAAAAATCGCAATCTAAGCACAATGAGGGAGCCTAAGGAATCTTATATCTCTCAGCAATAGAATACAATACCTTACTCTGATGAACTTGCAAAAAGGTAATTCCTCAAAACATACTTAAATGTATGAACACATTAGTTTAATGCGTGTTCACATGTCTGTTAACCCTTTGTTAGGCGCACGACCTTTTGTCTCACGGTTAGTCGAGTGGGAGACAAATGTCCCCCAAATTAAAATTTTCGTGCATACCATTACATTTGTGACCAAATATCAAAGCAGGAGGGTATTTTATTTAAAAACACAACATTATTGAGCAGGATTAAGTAAACATTAAAAAAATATATATATATATTTTTAAAATAACTTGAAAAAAATAAACTGTAAGATGTTTGATTATTGGCTACCATCTATTGAGAGACTGATTTTGTGGGGTACATTTGTTAATAGCTCGACTATAACCCAGGGTTAATACATTTTTCTGCCTCCAATATTTAACAAAATATTGCTTCAAAACCTTGCATATTGTAGTTGATACATCATCAATACATTAAAATAATAAGTTTGTTTATTTTCCCCACAAATAATGCCACCACAAAAATAAAATTTCATTCATTAATGCAAAACCACGGGTAAAGAATATACAAAGGATTCGCATTCAACATCACATACTTTACTGACAGCTCTTAAAAGAAACAGGTCGAGTCTTAGTAACATTCCTCAACATTTCAACTGTCGCGCTTTAGTGCATAGCACCCGGTAATAGTAATAAAAAAATTACAGGCAGTAGTTTAGCACAGAGAGTAGAACTTGTTGACACATCGCGGTGCAATATGAAAGTTGGTACTTGGTCGAGGTGTGCAATTCTTTGAAGGAGTAATCGTTAGTCTTTGGCTGCCCTATACAGCAAGCTTATTTTCTTAAACATAGTATTTGCTGGATAAAGTCATAGTTATGGGTACCGTCTTTGCGCAATGTTTTTGCCAAAGCCGAAATTTGTCACCAATCCAAAATGGCAACTTGAGCAGGGATTGTAGAAAGTTAAAATTTTTCCAGAAACATCATATTGGGCACAAATAAAGCAAACTAAACTCCCTATAACTAAGTAAACAAAATATATGAGGAGTCACCATATTTAAAAACTCGTAAGGTGGAAACAATTGTTGACAAGTTTTACGATTTGACGATGGTACTCTTTATTAACAATATACCATTTGCGGAAACATTTGTTCAAAATAGACCATGACGACATTTTGCAACTAAACAGGTCACATCAGCTTTTTTCTGTTAAGGCCACATTCAACAATCAGTTTTGCTTTAATTAGATGTAATGCATTTAATTAATTAGGATTGGCTATATTTTATCATAGGCCGGTCATTGTTTTTGCAGGCTAAACCTAAAAAATGTCAGGATAAGAAAATAACCAACAGGGCATAAAGTAATATAGATTTTTTTGCTAATGTTTATAATTTTAGGAAATCAAAGTTTTTGATCGAATTGGATTTTTTCTCGTAAATTTTAATTTAAACAAATCCATAAGTTAAAGGACATTGAAGTTCACTATAAAGCTTTGCACTGTGAACAATGCGCTCAGAATTATTTTGGTATAATTTAGATACTCCAATAGTGTTTTTTTTTTTTTTATATAGAAAGTGTTTAAACCTTTTGGCAGAATATATTAATACTAATTTTAATTCAAATCAATTATGTAGCATATTTTCTACTTCAAATACTACAGAACGTAAATACCTCTTATCAGTGTACAGCAAGTTACTATACAAAGAGTATAGGACTAGGAAAGACTAACGATCACTATTCACGGTACTTGCCATTTTGAGGGTGCTTGATTCACGCAACGAAGATCACCAGTGCTGTTGTTTCAACATCAAAGTCAATGTTTTTAGTTCGAAACTCATTATTATTTGCTAATGGACAAATGAAGTTCAGTTACCCTCAGTATCCAAATTAAATTGTTCTGTATTATTACTGTACAAAAAGCATTAAAAAAGGTGCGTTCAAACTCAGTTTGTGCATTTAACATACTTAACAAACTAACATCTAGACTTGGTGTGTTGCCACTAAAAATAATATAGAAAATTCCCAGACTTTTCCCACATGTTTTTTTGAAAAATTCCAGACAAATAATTATGTAAAAAAATTTCTTTGAAACGAAGATTAAAGGCCACAAAAATGATATGACATGGTAATATCAAACTTTTAAAATTTAGGAAACTATCACTTCATATATAATTTTTTCATGTAGTAATTCCTTTCACTTGTTTTTATCTATAATAATAAATTTTTGAAGAATGAGGAACTTGCACAAGTGAGGAAAATGAATATTTTTTGTATTTTCTAGTGTTATCCAACAAATATATTTGAGCAGTGCAATTATTTTTTATCTTTATGCTTTCAATTAATCAAAAATCGAGTTTGAAATTAGCCGAAATCAAAGCTAAAGTCACGTGACCAAAAACACATAAAAAAACAGTGACGTGGTTACGCAGAGATAAAGTCGCAAAAAGAAGGAGAAACCTCACTGTTTTCTCGTCTAAAACAGGTTTTAGACTGGTTCGTTATCTGCGCGTTGACGTTTGAAGCAAAAGTGGCTTTTTCCAGCCAAATCGCAAAGTGAAAAACTAAATATTTTTTTAACTATCAATCCGAGCTGAAATTTTTGAAAGAATGGTATTGTTTTTCATGATTTTTTCTCTACTTTTATTTTAAAATAAAACCAAAAAACGTGAAAGTTCCTCATCATATATTTTGAGTTTTGACCAACAAAAAATTATATATACAGCCAAACCCCGTTAACACGAAATCGAAGGAACCGACTTTTTCATCAAATTAATGCAAATTTAAACTACAAGTTATATGTGTATTTAATACTGGTGTTAATAATTCATGTCGTCAGTCTGCATTCTTTTCCTTGCAGGTTCAAATTGGTTTACAGCATAAACCGCTTCAATCTTTTCACAATTTTTTAAAATCATTGATAGAGTGCTGTTAGCGATTCCACACTTGGATGCAAATTCTTTTTCTTTTCAAGGAATGAATCTTTCCTTTAAATTTTTGTTTTGTGTCTATTGATGATGATTAATGCTTCCAACTCATATTGACAAGATTCAATATGCGAATGCTAATGAATCTAGTTCCCAAGCCTTACAAAACCAGTTTACGAAGGGATTCTAACTAAATACTGCCAACATTAGATAATTTCACAGAGATTTCTATGACATTTGATCACTCGGGCATTTTGTCTATTTCAACTTGAAATTTAAAGGTGCTATGAAAACATTCCTCATCTCAAAAATGAAAACCATCGGAAAAAAAAGTGGTTTGAAAATAATTTTCTTTTTGTCTACCATGATAATATGTTAAACGAATAACTTAACCTTAAGTTTAAGCTTTATCGTACAGAAAACTGTTGATATTTCGCGTTAACGGGGTTAGACTATAGAAAATTTTAAACCAAAAATTTTTTATGTGAATTTTTTTCTTATTCCTTAATCTTTTACAAACATAAAATATTGTAAATGTATGGTTAACCGGGAATTGTCAGGGAAAGTTGAAATTGATTCCTTCTAGACAACCTGGTACTATAATGATATAAGTTAAATACTGAAAGAAAAAAAACTTGTTAGTAATTTAGATTGATTTCAATTCTCTCTTCCTCCCCCAATTTAGGCGCCTTTTTTTTATTTTCCCTGACAATTCCTGGGACACGGTAAACCTGTAGATTCTAGCACCACCTATTATTAGTTTAAAAAGGCTCGATTATTTTAAAATATATTCCTTATAACTATGACTGTCAAGTAACTGGAAATCCAGGCTTTGTAAGCTTTTTTGGAAAGTATACATAAGGATCAATTATTGGAACACATATAAAAATTTAATAAATATTTTTGCTCAAGGCAAAAATAGTTACTTTAAAGTAATCTATATCAGAATTTGGGGTGAAAGTTTACAGGAAAATAGTCTTTATGCCAAAAGTTGCTTACAATTTTTTGCCAAAAATGTATTTTGTAATATCTATGTAACATTAGTGACACTTAAATTACATCCCGTTTAAAATTACACACAAGGATATATGTTTCTGTGGCAAACCAATTAAGATGAAGTACTAGTAAGGATCATTTTCTATACTCGCTGTGTTACAATCTTTGAGCCTAGTACATTTAGAAACTACTTAGTATAAAATCTTGAAATTCGGCAAGTAGGTACGAAAATGATCACCCTTAATGAAATAACATAAATTAAAAACTCGAAAATAGCGTCTAAAATATTTTATTTTATATTTGAAATCCTTAAGTCAATGCACATGCAGTGGCGCCACCTGGTTTTGTGTTTTGCTAGTTTGATTTTCATTTATCATAGATAAGACATTAAATGAAACCAATTTATGTCATTTCATTACGTGATCTTTCTCATACCTACTCGCAAAATTTCAAGGCTTTGTACAAAGTAGTTTCTAAATGCACTGGACTAGAAGATTGTAACATAGCGAGTATAGGGAATGATTCTTATTAGGACTTCCTCTTGAAAATGAAGTAACTTTAAATTGCAGATTAAAGTTGGCAGGATTGCAAACAATGCATTCGTGCAAACGGATATTGTTGCAGAAGTTTAAGACATTTTATTGGGAATCAAATTGCCCTGAGAAAAATCAAAGCACCATGACTGCTGTTAAGTAATGAGTTAATCAAGAAATTTGTTTTCGACAGCCACTCATAAGAAACAGTTTTGATCTTTCTATATATACATATCAAAATGAAAGTAAAAAATAAATACAGAAAATGTACAATAGCACACAGAACAGAAAAAAGGAATTTGAAAACAAATCAATACACAGGAACATTTGTGACGTGAAAGTTCAAAGAGCAGAAATACACTGCTGAAGTGTAAACCAGAGGATCTTAATTTTACTTATTTCCTGGACACATGCACATAATGGTGATGTAAAGTTGACACACAAGTGAGGATATGATAATTAGTTTTTTCATGCCTTATAGAACTAGTGAAATAACACAGGTCTGCAAAAAAAAAAAAAAAAAAAAAAAAAAAAAAATTCTGACTGCATGAGATGTTTTTGTTAAATATCTTTTCCAATCTACTGAATCCAAAATTTTCATTTCCTTCCATCAAGTACAGATTTTTTGGAAAATACAGGGTATTTGCATGAAAAAAGCACAACACTAATGGAAAAAAAAACACGTCCTATTTATTACATTGAACTAAATTTCGGTACTTTTCCGTCAAAGGGGGCCATTGGCAATATATAAAATATGGGTTTAACTTCTAAGTACGGTATGGATTCTGCAACAAGGCGATTTTCGCCAATTAATGGCAGCAGCCGTCACTTTTTAATAACAAGTGAACTGCCTATGGTTACCATAATTTGGTGCGGTTTTATGTAAACAATTCTTGACACAGAATCCGTGTCGTATTTGGAAGTACCAACGGCTCCCTTTAATGGAAAAGTATGAATTTTTTTTTTAAATTCTTTATGCCAATGAACCCTTTACTTCTTCTCTTTCCCTTTTTTGTGTCGCGCTTAAGCATCCAACAATAGTCGGCTAGCATATCGACGCCCCATCTTCCTTGGTAGCGTCTCTTGAAACGAGGTTCCGTTTGACACTAGGGTTTTTATTTTTTAGAGGGGGGGGGGGGGGGTATTTTTTTAATTTTGACACTAAGAAATTCTTCAGCATCTTTTGAAAGGCTTAATTCTCTAACACCAAGTCATTGAACTCGTTCCGAGTTCAATGACTTGGTGTTACAAAAACCAGTTTTACAAGAAAACCTGACGTAATGGAATTTTTTTTAGCATTTTCCACGGTTTTAGTGAGTAGAAGTAGAAATAAGGGGTCTATCCAGGTTTTTGTTACAGGGTCCTATTTTTGGAAAAAATATAAATTTTGTGAAAAATTTCCAATTTTATATATTTTGAGCATATGGTTTGGCGTCCATGACGTCACTTCCTTAAAATCAACATGTGGGCAAGCGAGCGATTTTCTCCTTTTGGCATAAAATAAACTTTGTAATTTTGTAATTGGTCTATTTTCAAACTGGAAATTATATAAAGGTTCCGGTTTTTTTTTTTACTTGGAATTTCGTGAAAGGTCAGTTTGTTGGACATGGAATTTTGTGAAGGGTCCTTTTGTTGATAATGGAATTTTGTGAAGGGTCCGTTTTTTTTACATGGAATTTTGTGAAGGGTCCTTAAAAGGACCCAAATTTCCTTCTGCATAGACCCTTGGAAATCTATAAGAAACAGTAGAAACATCCAATGCAGTTTTTATTTTTTTTGGCTGCAGACCTGCGTAATTTACCAGTCATGTTGCTTTACAAAATATTGCCTTAAAACTTGCGAAATGTTGTACCGAACCTAACAACAATAATGCAAGCTGCTCAACAAAATTGTAAAGCATAGTAAAGTGAAGCTCTCTATTAGCAAATCAAAACTAGGGGTGTCCAACAATGTATACTGACTAGGAGAGTTTGGTGTAATTACTTTTCAGGTAAGTGAAACAGAGGAGGTATGCTGATTGATGGGCAATGAACAAGGGGATAGACTACTATGAAGACATTTTTTAACTTTTTATGCCTTTGCGAATTTTATTTTTGAAATGTCATAAATTTTAAGAATCAAGCAATTGAAATTAACTAACAAAAATACCTTTTACTCTATTTCAGTAGAACCAACTGTTGAATAAGACACAAAACTTGCCAATATTCAAAATTTTAACTGTCAGTAAATTAGCATTAAAAACTAATGCACAATTGTTTTTTTTTCTTCTTAATATCTGATAAAAATTTTAATTGCTCTAAAGCAATAAAAAAAGTTTGCTTGATAACATTTGGAAAAAAATATCGCTTTGGATCTCTATGTAGTGATAAAAAATAAAAGCAGGTTTTGTGTCTTAGTCAATAATTGGCTCTACTGATATAGGTCATCTTACTGATTTTGACTTGCTAAAAGTAAGCTATACTTTGCTATCTCTTTATAATAAAATACGGTCACCCTTAAAGTGAGGGGAAAAAGCCATCGCAAGAAAAGTTTGACTGGAAAAAAGTTATTTTTGGGAGGGAGCTCTTAATTGATTCGTAATGTGTAATTTATTAGGATATTTCTAAACAATTCCCTCAAAGGGGATTGTAATGTCGTCAAAAATCTTTATTCCAAATTTTATCAAAAAAATTATGTGGGGGATGAATGATAAAGTAAAACAAGTGAATCTGAAAATTGTTTATGCAGTTTTTAACGTTACTTTTTAAGAACCTTTAAGACACAAATAAAGAGGCATCTAAGTGTTTTACACGGGTTCTTAGGAACAAACGCATAATTAAATAATAAATTCTTAAAGAAAACAATAGATCTAGACTTAAATTAATATATCTCCACATTATTTAACATAAATATACTATCTCAATATTATTTAACCCTAGATAACTAATCATGCGTCTATTATTTAATATTAATAGACTTCCAGTTTAAAGGATTACAGATATTCCTAAAGCACTTCTCATTCACCAAACATTAATTTTTTTTACATTTCTATTTATTAATTAAAATATAATGCTTCTCTTAAGATACACTAATTTGTTTGAGATAAATAAAAAAAATATCGGAAAAGTATTTTTAAAATACGTAGTTATATACAATTAACTTTATGTAACGTACATACTTTATATATAAAGTACGTAGCTTACAAGTCGAATGATTAAGTTACCGAGTAATACTGATTTAAGTTTAGTTATCTAGGGTTAATATAACAGAGCCCAATATCATTTAAAATAATAGAATTCAATATTGATTTTAAAAATTTAAACATTAACTGTATCCGTTATGCTACTTTTCCAAGTAAAATTTAACCCATTGGTAAAAGTAATGGTAAATGACATAATCCATTAATTTCTCGCAAATTTGGTTTTTAAATCAGTATATTTGGAAGCAAGTAAAGTATAGGTTCATCTAGAGATGCCAGTTGGTGTAAAATAATTTATATGAACCATTTATTAAAAATTGAGTTCGACATTATTTAAATAATCCTCTTTTGAGTGTCACTATCTAATTAACTTTAATACATTTACTTTTGACACAAAATAAAATATAAAACTAATAAATAAGATAAAACTTTCCTCTCCCTTGCAAGATGCAATATTTCTTAATCAGTGCTTGAAGGTCCTTAACATGTCAACACCTCCACCCCTTCCTGTCCCCTCTCTCAAAAAGAAAGAATAAGAAGAAGAAAAAGGGGGGGGGGGGGAAGATAGGTGAACAATTTGATGCATTTTGATATTTTAAAGTAGCATTGCCTCAGTGCATGATAAAAGGGAGTTTATTATACGACCTTTAGCATTCATATTTATTATTTGCAAAAAAATATGACAATACTTGGTACACTATTGAGCTGTATTCAGAGATAATTTCTTCTCTAGCTCTTTTATAATTTAACAAAAAAGGGGGGAGGGGATGAACTCAGTTTGCATGTAAGAAAACGCAGGTCATAAAACAAGTTTGAATAAATGACAGAAACGGGTTTCCAAATTCAACAAATCGATCCACCCATGTATCTCCACACACACAACTAGCCCAGAGTCTGACAAAGGTTGGGCATAGTTTTGGAAAAAGTTACTTTTAAACAAATTTTGGAGATCGACCTTTGAAAAGAACCTATGCCTCGAAACCAGTTTTTTTTGTTTCTTCAGAGGAGCCAAAGCGGCAGAAATAACCCGGGGAAAAGACAATTGCACTGGATATTGATTGATCACGCTGCTTTTAAAGCCAATACAAAAAGCTGAATTAGAAATTATTTTACATGAAAAAATTTAATATTTCTATGCAAGAACAGATCTGTGTCAAGCTCATGCTAACACATTTAAGTAACACATGCATATAAACCTGCCATGTTTATAGAAACAGTGAAATGCCGTTGCATCTAATGCTAAGCATACTCCAAGAAAACTAGAATAAAAACAGGGTTTCCACTCAAATTACAGAATGAAAATCAATGACTTTTAAGGATCTATATAATGTTTTTAAGGACCTTTGAAAATTTGTTTTTAGGCATCATGTCTATATATAAATTTTTAAAAAGTATATTCTACCAAAAAAGTTACAAGTTGGCGCATGCGTAATAAAAATATGTCGAGAGAATTCCGATACAGTGTGGATAAGTGGCGGTCACATAATGTGGATAAGTGGTCGGTATATAAATTTTGCGGTTGGACACACAACATTCATAAAATTTAAGGACTTTTAAGGACCTCTAAGCATTTTCAATTACTTTCAAGGCCTTGAAAACAAGTTAAAAAATATTAAGCACTTTTAATGACCGTGGGAACCTTGAAAAAAGATTAATTACACTCCAAGATTTATACATTTTGATCTTATATAAGTAAAAGAATTTAACTCATGTTTCATACCAATTGAACAACCCACATTAGAAAAAATCCCTTTTGTAACCAAGAAAATTGAAAATTGTCTAGTTTGAAAAGAAACTTAATTGTATTAAAAATTGGCAGTTTTAAGAGTAGTCATATTTTTGGTCCATGTATTTGCTTCAGTGACAAGGTCACATTTTTATGTTTAAATTACAGGTAATGCTGAGGAGTGTTGGCAGTAAAACAGAGAACAAAGCAAATGATAGTTTAGAAGTTTAGTTTTAGAGTGATTTGAAATTCACTTCTGCAAATTACATTCAATTGGTTTTCCTAACTGAAAGAGCAAACTAAAAAATTTGATAAACACGTTCGCTAATCAGTCACCAGCTTGTGGAATTACATCTCTATGAAATAGCTGATAGCGCGCCTGCAGATGATGTGGCCGGGACTTGATAATAACCTGTCTCTATCCGATTTGCTTCAAACATTGCCCAAATTTGTTATCAAGTAATTATCGCCAAAATTCTTATCTATTCAGGAATATAATAATTTAACAAGGCTGTTTAAAATTAAAATACCAATTAAATTTAATTAAATACCAAAAAGAAAAAAAGGCAAATGCAAAACCTTTTAAGCACATTTTACGAATCATTGCAAAGCATAGCAGTGCATTAATGACACCCATAACAAGGATAAGACCCAATTCAATCTACAAGATGGCAACTGAAACGGTTTGAAATTCGTAGAAAAAAGATGTTACATTTAAATATCAAGCATTAAAATACAAAAGGCAAAGATAACTTAAAGAACTTAGACCATAGTTCAAATAACAGCCTTTTATGCTGCTGACAAAATACAAAATTTGTGTGTGTGTGTGCGCAAAACACTCAGAAACAAGATGGACCATAATAAGTTTTTATAAAATATTTCAGTGATTATTTACAAAAAATTAACTTTACCTAAATATTTCATCTAACCTAATAACAATCGATACTCTGGCACACACAAGTCCAGTTATGTATTCACACAGAAAAACTCAATATTTCAATAAAGGAAAAATTATCGTATAAACTAGCAAATAGCTGTGAAAATCTTTCTTAAAATGCTTCTATACTGGGTTTAGAAATGAAGTTATCTTAATTGAACGCAAAATGAAAACTATCATCATTATATTAATACATGGTTCTGCTGTTTAATTTTAAAATTAAGTTTTATTCTAGCTTCTACCATGTTTATAATTGCAGTTTACATTCACCACTATAAAAAAAAAAAAAAAAAAAAATTGCAAAGAAGTCGAAAGTTAGGGGAAAAAATTAAAACACACCAAGTTTTGAGAATTCCCCCCCCCCCACTCCCTACCCCAATTTTACTACTCATAGCCTTATAATTTCCTCCCAAGTTGGCACAAATAAAAAATAATACCATCATAGATCAGGAAAAAACAAGCTCATCAGGCGAACACACTAGAATAGAAAATATTTACAAACAGTGACTAGTCAAAAAGTAATTGGGCCTGTGACTTGTCAATGGCTAAACATTCAATTCAATGAAACAATTAAAAGCTCAAAAGCAGTATTAATCTGAATAATAAAGTAATAAATCTGTCTGCACCTAGCTTTGTAGAGTCGAAGTTGAATCTGCACTGAGGGACACACAAAGCCTTCCAATTTGTTGTGCTTCTAATTGGCTGCATCTCTGCTAGTAGCAACCTGATTGGTTGCTGCACTGGCAGTTCACTGATAGAAGCAACTTCATTGGCTGCTACACTACAGTTCACTGAAAGGAGCAGCCTAATTGGTTGTTGAACTGACCAGGAGCAACCTTACTCGTCGTAGTACTGACAACTCACAGATAGAAGTGGCCTGATTGGTTGGTGTACTGACAGTTTACCGATGGGAGCAATTTCAATTGTTACTGAACTAATAGTTCACTGATAAAAGCAACTCCATAAGTTGCTGAACTGACCAGGAATAACCTTATTCATCGTAGTATTGTAACTCGCAGATAGAAGTGGCCTGATTGGTTGCTGTACTGACAGTTGACTGATAGGAGTAGCATTATTGGTTGCTGAACTGACCAGGACTAACTTTACTCATCGTAGTATTGGCAACTCGCAGATAGAAGTGGCCTGATTGGTTGCTGTACTGACAGTTCACTGATATTAGCCACCTTATTGATTGCTAACTGAAGACAACTTACAACCTCAGTGTGAATCCAGCTTGGCAGTCAGCTGAAAAGCAGAAGGGAATCTCAAGCAGTAATTCAAAATAAATACCACACCCTCGCTGGAGAGCAACACACATCTCTTTGGCGAACATATTCAGTATGTACATGTGCAGACTTCTTCCACTCTGTGGGTGATAGTTAAACACTCAGAAAATCCATGTGCCTTTCAAGTCTAATTGGCCCCTACTCTGTTTCAATGCTCTTCTCGCATACCTTCCTCAATTCCCTGATACACACATATTTACACATACACACCCACAGTCACAAGTGAAAAAAACTTCCAAATGCCAGCATCACCCTATTTTGGCACATTGCCAAGAGCGTTCGAAGGACACGCGCATCAATAGTAGAGTAGAAACGTGAAAAGAATGTACACTCAATGACTGTGTGAAAGGAGTAAAAAGTCCAATGCTAACAATGATGTGTAGTACCCGGATAGGTCACGGAAGTATTGCCGCCTGTGCCAAGACAGTAATATTGCCATTTTCCCACGGGCATATTCAGTAGAAAATGCTGTGCAGTGCATTGTATTGTATTAACCACCGGAAAATCTCGGGTTTTTTCTTTTATCAAACCCACTTCCTCTTTCGAGTATGCTTTAGTAGAAAATACTGTGCAGCGTTGAACCATAATTAGCCACCGGAATAAAGTAGTTTTTTTCCCCCTCTTGGATATATTTTAGTAGAAAATACTGTGCAGTGGTGATGAGTAGTGGTAAACCGAAATGTGCATGTGTGGCAACGTCCCTCGCTACACATCAACACATATTTGAAGTGGGATGTCGAAGCTTTCCCCCCTCCCCCCCTCAGAAAAAGAAGACTGCTGAGAAGAATGGCAAGCTTTCTCATTTTTTTGTTGTTATTTTTGCATTATGTATATTCTAAAACATCACAAGAAGATTCTCTGAATGTACCCCCGTGTGCTTGGGGGTGCGGTAGAGACGTTCCTTTTTGTTTTTGTAGGCCACCGTTTTGCGAGAATGGAAATTCAAAAAGATTTTTTTTTTACACCAGGTTGTATTCCTTCAAGTTGAGCTGTAGGATGGTGTCTTTGACAGCAGCAAAGACGAACCGGATGTTTTCGGTGTCTGGAAAAGATAAAAATAAATAAACATTAACCAGAAAGGATTTCGTTCTCAAAATAACTTATGAACAAAAGCCATTATTAAATCTGTTGGTATTGGGGCGAGCGAACTATATTTTATGCGGATTGATACAAGATCCGTGTAGATGTAGTTTGTTCCTCCCTCTACCAGCAGACCGCCATTCCTGCTGTTGACGAGAACGAGTGCAATTTACCTGTAGTCAATTTGTTTTTAAACAACCATTTTATATTTAAAATTAAATATCATAGGAATGCATTAAAAATCACACATTATTTCCGATTATTCTTTTTTTAAAAAAATCTTCTATTATAGCCTTATTTTACTGCTGAGATTTTTTTTTTTTAAATAATTTTCTCATTCCAGCAGAAGTAGGACTGTAGCAATTTATAAATATTTTGATACCTCTTGAGTTTTTGAGCAAGTTTTGATTCACAACCTTTTAAGCATTATTAATTTATTTTCAAAAATCAATAATTTATGAAGGTGGAAAAGTGAAATGTAGAAATTATGGCAAAAAAACGAATACAAATTTCTGCAATTTGCCATAAAAGTGCCCCCCCCCCACAGAAACAGGAGTTGCAATTTCTTGGAAAATAGCACCCGACCCTTTTTCATTTCTAGGATGAACTCTGCTTTTACAAAAATGTAAATACATCAAATTTTAATTTTAAAAAAAATATGACACAAACAAATTAGTTAATTTTGAAGTTTTTTAAAAAATAATTGTAATTAATTAAAAACAAATAAAAAAAATAATTATTTGATGGAAAATGTAATTTCTCATTCTCATGGAATTTACAATTGTTTATACAATTGGTTTTTTCCCACATTTCTCCCATTACTGGAACCTTAAGTACCAATGACGGAATGGATAAAGAAATACGAATCTAGTTTTCTTTCCATTTTTTAAGAAGATAATTCACTAAATGAAATATCTACATCTTTGTATAACAAGACTGACTGATTTTTTGTAAATGAAAAATTATACAAACACTATAGATAGAATAAGTTGTAATGTATTTTAAATAAATCTTGTAATTAAAGACTATTGAAATTTTATAAGTATCAACAATAAGTTTTTGTAGTAATCTAATATTAAGATATATAATGTTTTATAATTATTCAAAATTATTAATAAAACTTAAATTATATGCTGCATTTTAAATTTGTTTCTAAAATAGAGGTTTTGTGTTTTAACAACTTATTTCTAATCCTTAAAAATATCTTTTTGAACTTATCACCATTACTGATGAATCTAAGAGCAATATTCCATATATTATGTAGTAAACAATTACTATTGTATTATATTGCATACATTGAATTTAAAAAATAGTATCTCTAAATATTAAAATTTAATATGATTTGAATGCCATCATAAGTAATAGCAATTGTTTATTTACTTAGTTTAAAATACTTTCAGAAGGAATATTAATTGTTATCGGAACATTATTCTAGTTAATGTCAAATTTTATTTATAAATATACAGTATTACCTCGATATCTCAAAGTCGGAGGGACACTAAAAAATTTTTGAGATAGCGAGTTTTTGAGATAACAAGGTTGTAACCAAAACTTAACAATTCAGTTAAAAATTTAATATACTGAATAATTGTCTAGAAATTAGTCATAGTAGATGAGAATAAGTATAAATATGAAATTATAGTTGAAAAAGTCTAAATACAGCAATTTTAATTTGTAGTCGAAAATAATAAATGAGTACATGAAATTGAAAAGTGTTAGTACTTACACTATCTATAGTAATGTACATATTAAATAAAATGTACAAGGATGTCTGTTTCTCAAATGTTCTATTGTGTCTGTTCTATAATAGTCTGTTCTATCGTGAAGGACATCTGTTTCTCAAATGAGCGTATTTTATTTGAAAAAGAATTGTGTATTCTGATTCTGATAAATGATTATACTATTTGCTTCTACATAACTGAATGGCGATTTTTCTGGAAAACTTCATTTTTTACTTCGAAAATTTTTCGACACAACAAGGTTTTGAGTGAAAACTCTTCAACATAAGAATTGAAATTAACATTAGATGAATATGCAATATCAAGGGAAAAAATTATTTTTCGACATATCAAATTTTTTGCGATATCGAAGTTCGAGATATCGAAGTACTACTGTATATACATGTAAATGGAAAAGGATTTGAAAAAAAAAGAAGTTTTTTTCCTAACCCTGGGTATAATTTAATCTTATCCACAATTCGTAGTTGGTGTAATTATGAACTTAGACAAATTGAGGCAGTAATACACATCAAAAACACCCCTACTTCAAATTAAAAAAAGATTTCATGATAGTCCTTCGTGGCTCCATTATTTTAATAACCCCTTATAATTATAGCTATGACTGCTAAATCAAAAGATGCATGAAAAAAAGAAGAAAGGGAGCTAAGGGCATTACATGTCATAAGTTCAAGTGCAATTATTGTGTACAATCAAACCCTGTTAACGCAAAATCACTTAACACGAAATCTCGTTCAATGTGAAGTAAAAACAGTTCTCCCTACAATGAAGCTTAAACTTAATGTTAATTTATTCTTTTAACACAACATCTCATGTAATGAAATCCCGCTTAAGACACACAGAAGAAAAAAAAATTTGCCCTTTAAACCACTTTTTTTTTTAGATGAAACCTTGCAATATTTCCTAAAGCAGCAGGGCAATAGCTTTTGTGAATAAAACAATTTAGTAGAGGTAGAAACATTTAACCCATTTTCGCCCAAAGGTGCATAAATGCACCATTTCAATAAATATTTTTTTATTAACACTGTCGTACATTTTCAGTAATTTTATTTTTCTGCTATTTTTAATCTGATTAAAATCTGAATGCAAGAATAATCCATCTGGTGAAAATACTTTTCGAATGACACATCCTAATAAAGGTCGCTCATCATCCACAGCTCTAACGAAAGAAATATGGACTGATAGAATCGGACATACCATAAGTGAACACGAAGAAAAGCCAGTAGAAGATGTAAAGTGTGCAAAAACCACACGATTTATTTGTGCCTCAAATGCTAAGTCCATTTGCATCCAAAATGTTTCGAGAATATCCATAAAAAATATAAAAATTCGAATACAATACAATTGTTCAACTAAATGGTTTGTTCGTTGATTTGGCCAATGGTGTGTAAACGCACCATTTTTTTCTTAAATAAAATATTATTTTAGAAGAACAAAACTTTTTTGTCTTAATGAATGTAATTTAAGCCTATTTCAATGAAAACAATATCACATTTTATAACATTTCTATGCTTGGCCTAAAATGGGTTTAAAAAAATGTTTTATTAAAAATTTAAAGCAAAAATCAATAATAAACTTCTTTAAACAATAAGTTACTGGTAAATATCCAAATATATATTTTTTGTTACTAATGTATGTAATGTATTCGCATTGGGATAGTCAATGAAGCTATTAGAGCGCTCTAGTAAATTCTCCAGTTAGCGAGAACCACTTAGAACATAGTAGAACGTCACTCAAACTCATATAAGCTACGTAATCCGTTTTGACTCCGCCTCTAAGAATATCAAATCGTGACTAGTGAATGCATCACCCACTTCACTGAGAACCTCTCTGAAAATAAACTTTTATATTTGTTTAATCTCGGCTGCTTTTTTATATCCTAAGAGTGTCCACACTATTTTACCGTTACAAAAGTCGACAGGATAAGATCTGTAGGGGAAACAGTTTAAATTAAAGACGTAAAGACTCGGAGTTTACATGTTGATATTTTGTCGTCTGTCAATCAGATTCATGGTTCCAGTGTGTCTTTGAAAACAACAGGAGCTGAGTTCTAAGTCACGCCTTCTTCATCTGTAATTGGCAGAAAGTTTCCCCGAAGGAGAAAAGAGTGGTAAGCGGAACCCTACCGTAGACTTTTAGGCCTGAGTTTTGAGAAACGTCCGGTGACCTCTGATCCAAAGAAAAATAGCGTTGAAGTGTGAAAAGTGCTTCTGAACTTACGGACTTTTTGGAACTTTTTCTCTAAGGATTACTGATAACTTGACTGAAGCGGAAGAAGTATACCATTTGGGTATGTACAAGGAAAAACATGTATTTTGTTCAATTTCTGTAAAATCTATATTGAAATGTTTTTAATTTAATATTGGACTTCAAGTTAGTTTTGAACTTTAAAGAATTGCGATAAAAGTGTCTAGATATTTAAGTAAAATATTTTTGTATTAATTAAATCAAGTAAGCTTAATAACGATATTTTATTGACTGTGATTTCATCTTATGTTACTACGTTCTGGAAGACAATTATACGAGAGAAATAGTCGACAAGTATTAACAAGTGAGAATATGGATAAAGAAACTGCCACACTCAGTATTATGAAAGGTTGTATAGTTCAAAATTTTGTTTTTCAGAGTGATAGGAGATATTATTTTATTAAATGTTATTTGTCTTTATTTTATTTGTTGGAAATAATAAGATATAGAAGAAATATGTGAAAAAGAAACAACTGAGTATTAAATGAATAATGTATTATAGGAATATGAAGAATATTTATTAATTAGTATGTTTTTCTAAGAATCTAAACTGTAATATAAAGGGTTTAATCTGGTTTAGTAAGGAAAAGTTCATAAATTACCACAAATGTCAATGAACTTTTGTCCTGTAACAAAGGAACTTTGTCCTTGATAACTAGATTAATACTAATTTTATATTATGCAGTGAGAGTAGATTCATAATTATTAATTAGTATGTTTTTCTAAGAATCTAAACTGTAATATAAAAGGTTTAATCTGGTTTAGTAGGGAAGAGTTCATAAATTACCACAAATGTCAATGAACTTTTGTCGTGTAACAAAAGAACTTTATCCCTAACAACTAGATTACTACTAATTTTATACTATACAGTGAGAGTAGATTCTTTAACAAATAGTGTATTTCACTAAAGTATTGAAAATTAATAAGATAGAGTAAACGTTTAAAATTTAGGTACTCCTCACTCTGACTGTGCAATTTATTTTACAATATTTTGAAAATTCAAAGTGTATTCTAAATTTTATTTTGAATGTAATGTTGTATTGTTAGTATGTTGTTTCTAGTTATATTCAAAGTCTGTTCCTGTTATGATCCTTGTACTCTTGTTAAAGAACAAGTGGGTGATTTTTTGCTAGTGTAAGACAAAATTTAAATTTTTTTGTTTGTTTTAGACATTTCTCCTTTCTGGACGGACCGCGGCAGTCTTGAATGGGGGGATGTTGTAATGTATTCGCATTGGGATAGTCAATGAAGCTATTAGAGCGCTCTAGTAAATTCTCCAGTTAGCGAGAACCACTTAGAACATAGTAGAACGTCACTCAAACTCATATAAGCTACGTAATCCGTTTTGACTCCGCCTCTTAGAATATCAAATCTTGACTAGTGAATGTATCACCCACTTCACTGAGAACCTCTCTGAAAATAAACTTTTATATTTGTTTAATCTCAGCTGCTTTTTTATATCCTAAGAGTGTCCACACTATTTTACCGTTACATGTATATCTTGTTAAACTATGTATTAAATATAAGCCTTGCAATGTCAATGTTCTAAAAAAGAGCAGTATTAAATACACATATAGCTAGTAGTTTAAACCTGGATTAATTAGATGAAAAAGTTTTTAGACAGTTAACACGAAATTTGAAAAGTTTTGGCGGCCTAATCCAGTTTGCGTTAATAGGATTTGACTGCATTTGCCCTTAACGAAAGCGTTTTGTAAGAACCAATTTTTAATTACAGGTTTAAAAAGTTAAAGGATAAATTTTAATGGTAGCAAGTAAGTAGTTACCAGTAGCACAGGTGAAATGGGAATATATAATTTTTTCGCTATCAGGATTCAAGTCCACAAACATCTTCAATATAAATTCTCGAGCATGAATAGCATCTTTCTTTGGTCCTGTAAAAGAAAAATTACAAAATTAAGAACAGGCGACTGAACTAGAAAGAAATTTTGAATATAACTCATTTATTTGCATTGATGCATGCTATTCTGAAATCAGAAAAAAAGAAAAGCATTATTTATTTCAGAAATAAAGTTGTCAAAATAATCTTTAAAAACAAAAGGAGGGGGAGAGAGAGAGAGTTGGTTGTTTTCAGATTATCTGGCGCCATCAGCAACACGAGGACTATAATGCGCCGAAACATTCGTCATTAGACAAGCCAACATACATTTACAAACACCCATGCCTAACACGGGACTCGAACCCGCAACCTCACGGATTAGAAGCTAGCACGCTAACCACTATACCGTTTGGGGGGGGGGGGGGGGGGGAGAAGTGCTGAAAATACGAATTCCAAAAATCATGTGCAAGGCACTTTTTAAGAAGACAATTTCATATAGCAGAAAAAAATTAGATTGTAAAAAGTTATTGTAAGAACCGACACTATATTTTACATAAAATAAGACAACTTTATTAAGTAGAATTTCTAATAATTATATGCTAGGTTTCTGAATAGGAAGGTTTTTTTTATTGTACTACTTAGGAAAAATTAAGGATTTTTGGGGAGATCTGAATATTTTTAGAAAATACCAAATGAGTGGCAGAAAATTGAAAATTTTGCGCTTTACCTTTTGCGAAAACACTAAGCTTAGCGGATAGCAGATGAAGAGCGAAAAGAATGCCTTATTTAATAGGAAGACATACAAGATACAATGTACAACCCCACTAAACAATTAACATATTTTTTATGACATCACAATGTAAAAAAACAAAAAACAACCAAGCTATTTTAATGCTACAAAAAGTTACTAATGAAGGCACAGCTCTCCATCAAGTTGATTTTAGCGAAAAGTTCTCCATAATTCAACAAGATGAGATCCAAAGTACTCACTGGCAACAAAACCAGATTACATTACATACAGCTTGTATACGTTACTTAAGAAAGGCATTTTCTTATGCTATTGTGTCTAATTATATGCCTCATGACAAATATGCAATGCATTTTTGTACTTCCCGTTAATGGAGGAGATACACAAGAAAGCCCCAAAATTTTTTCATCAACACATTTCCTGTTGGAGAGGGGCAACACTTCAAGCTACGCTACATCCTATCAGCAATAACTCTATATGATATTACTATAAACAGATTATTTTTGCTACCTCTCAAGGGAAGGGAGCAGTAGATGATGTTGGCAGGGGTCAAAGTGACAAAATAAGAATATATAGGATTTTTTAAAAAAAAATATAGGACAATATAAAACATCAAATAACTGCACACAGTTGCCACTGTACTTAAAAATGAACTTCTTATACTCGTTATATTTAATTTAAGAGAATAGAAAACACACCTTTAAAAAAAAGAAATCGCCTGATCCTAAATATGTCATCCGTTATTGCCTCAATATTCCATCCCTAAATCAAGTTTTATTAATTACATTATATGCAATCTTGAGTCTTTTACTTCCAGCATCTATAACTGCTTGAACTGTTCCAATTTCTTAAGAATTTTCTTTTTATCTCTGTTTGCAGTTTTTTGTTGGTTCAGATTTACTGTTCAGTGTCGGTTGGATTGGCGGCGAAAAGCGGGAGATTTAGCGCCGAATGTAGCGAACCGGGGACTTGGTTTTCCGGTTGACCGTTTGGATTTGACAACACAACGTATTGACGTCATTTTCAATTTTGGTGACTTTTATGAAAAAATCGTGGCTAATATTCCGAACCCGGTACGGATTCTGCGCCAAGGTGATTTTTGCCAAAAAATGGCAGCCCTGCCATTTTTTTATGAGCAAGAGAACTACCTATGGTTGCCATAATTTGGCGCGGTTTGATGTAAACTATTCTTGGCGCAGATTCCGTACCGGATTCGGAATAAAAAAATCGCTATCCGATATCATACAGTAAATCTTAAAACATTTTGTTTCCTTCATCAATTATTGACTGAGCACTAGAAATGTTCTTTAGTAGTCCTGCAAGTTAATCACAAGTTGTTTTTATCCTTTTTTCCCGAGGCAGAGTTTTGTTGTTGCATCTCTCTCTGTATTATGACCAATTAATTTACTACGTTGGAGGAGAAAACAGAACAGAAATTCAAGACCGGATGCTATGGTAAAATTCACATGTTTACAACTCCCGCCGGTCCAGTAGAGTTGAGTTGTAGGTTATACAGCACGTGACATCACAAGAGATAAAACTCCGCCGTTACAAATATCACTTTTGTCACGTCTTTTTCACCTACGATCGCACCAAAGAATCCGAAATATAAAAAATGGTAACGAACGGCGCCGTTATTACGAATTCGAAGAAAATATAGATCGAATCAATATAGAAATATAGGATATATAGGACAATTGTAAAATATAGGACAATATAGGACGTTTTTGCCGATTTTTAAAAAAATATAGGATTTACAGGACATATAGGACGTCTGCGACCCCTGTGTTGGGGGCACTATAAAAAAGATTGTTTATAAATTATGGTATTGTTATAAATGCAAATACCTTTACTAAATTTATTACATCGGTAGAAATTGCCAAAAATACAAAAACTAGCGCCATTTTTTGTTACAAAGAAAAGGTAGAAAAATCTGGTGTGATGTAAAACCAATGAACCAGCAACACAGAGGGCCTTGTGTCCGATCAGTTACTTTGTTGACCATAAACTGCTCAGTGACTTCTAATAACCCTCAAGATAAAGCAGTCTATATGACAAAGAAAATGGAAAGTGATATTGTACAAGTAACAAATAAAGCAATAAGTCACATGATGAACGTTATCCCGGAGAAGTGGTATGCTGCATATTGGAAAGAATAATCATTGGTTTATTGACCGAACCCTTAACATCAGCTATAATGAAGCCAAATTCCACCAAACTGAGCCATGCAATACTAAGTTAAAAGAGGTCTAAACCTTTATTGCCCAACAGTACTACTCAACTGTGTATTACGATACACGATTTTCAAAACATTAAATCAAAATTTTTAAAATTTGTAACAACATAAAGTATTTAGGTTATTATCTTAGTTTACTTTTCATTAGAATTTAAATGCATAAGTTTAAGTGTTCTGCACTTGGTTATCAGATTAATTTGATTGCGGGCAGATATGCTAGTCCGTTACTATGATTTAGTTTGTCCGTTACCACAGAAATTTTAACCCCATTCTTATTTTAAAAAAGGAAATAATAAACAAATTAAGTAAATTTACTGCTTTAACTCTACTTTTTCATTCATTTATTTATTTTGCATTATATAATTCACAGTTTCAAATTTTTCTTAATAGACTCAAAAACTATGTCCTTTTTTAGTTAGTCCATTACCTTGGCTTTATAACCAAATTATGCACTAAATGGTAACAAATTCTAATATCCAGAATAAGAATCATGCATCTTTAAAATATTTATAAAAGCACCATTTTCATTGTCAAAATTATAAATTTTTCTTCAGCGAATTTGTATGGCATACATTTATTTATTTTTTATTTAAACTATTTTTCTTAATTAAAAGTTGATGTGAATAAGTAGCACAACCAGTTTTTATAACAGAATGGAAATGCAGTATTTGAAAGCTTCTTACCGTCGTATTCAGGAAAGTAGTCCACTAAATGCGAGTACATTATCTTCTCTTCGAGCAGATCCTTCTTGTTAAGAAATAATATAACGGAGGAGTTCTGGAACCAGGGATATGTGATAATTGTTTTAAATAGTGCTTTGCTTTCCTCCATTCGATTCTGAAACACAACAAAACACAATCAGAGGCAGAGAAAAAAAAACATCAGCTTTCATATAGCGTTTAAGCTGGGGTACAAAATTTCTTAAGCAAAAAAAAAGCTAAAACCACAATTCTCATTTTAGCAAAAGCTAAAAATGATTAACAGTTCCATTACTCATGATATTTAATTTAACACAATTAAGACATTTTTTATTACAAAAACATTCAATTTTTTTATTACATACCATCAACTTTAAATATAAAGCTATTTTATACCAAATATCAACTGGAAAAATACTTTTCACCCACCAACTTACTTGTTCTTATATAATGATGACTAAACCTTGGGATAACAAAATCAGTGATTTTGCAAAAATTTTGGTACAAAATGTTTTAGTAAAAAAGCTAACTCATACTTTCTAATTTTAGCATTTAAGAAAGTTCTTAAGCATTTTTCTAAAAAAGCACCCACAGCTTAATCCCTCTTGTAAATCTATAAGAGGCTGGATTGAAGCTGTAACTCTCAGGGTTTCAAGATGATTTTTTTTTACAAAATTACTAAAATAAAAACATCTTTTGTTGAGCTATTGATACATTAATCTTTTACTTAAATAATTCTTACTTAAAAAAAAAAAAAAAAAGCTTTGTAGATAGTGTTATATACTTCTAGAAAGAGCAAGAAACAAATAATTTCGTAACCGTAAACTAAAAAAAAAACTTATGGTGTTTTATTTACCTCTGAAGTACAAATTTATAGTTTAAATCATAACTACATGACATTACTAATGTATGAAATACATCTGTTCGAATATGAAAGCTTATAACCAGAAACTAACTCAGCCAATTAGAATTAGGTTTCTTTTTTGAGGTAAAGAAATCCTACGCTACCAAAAGTGTGTTCATACAATTGATTCAGTTATTGAATCAATTGATTTTAAATAATATAACCAGTCGAGATAGAGATAGTTTCACATCAACCATTTATATCAACACATTGAAAGTCGCTGAGCGCGCAAGCTCATTTTCGATACAGCACAAAATAACACACTCTCTAGAGGTTACATTTAAGCATTATAATTATTAATCATGCTATACCTGGGGCATTAATATTGTATATAATTTATTTTACTGATAAAACAGTGGAAAAGCAAGAAGCGCTCCTGAACTAAGGAAAAATACATGCCCGAGAAAATCGCAGGAATCTTTTTACATTTGACATTTCTACGGAAATCACAGGATTGATATATACCACTACTGAACCAGATTTCCGGATTTTTCAGTATAATTTTGTCAGGTAACAATGAAACACAAGTAGTTTTTTTTAGTTTTGGTGTTATTTGCTTATATAGACAAAAATGGTAAATTTTCCCCTTCTAAAAGTTATACGTTGATTGAAAATAAAAATTTATTAAAAACTTAAAGTATAGGAATTTTTTCGCAAATCGGGAAATTTGATTTTTTTTGCTTCGTTTCTAAAAAGTTAAGTTTATAGATGACAAATTTTAGTTATAAGTCGATGATTAATTGAAATGGCGAAGTAGTGTAAATTCTATCTGTCCAGAGTTGTCCTAAACAGGGTTCTCACTGAAATCACAGAACGAAAATCAAAGAGCTTTTAAAGACCTAAATAATATTTTTAAGTACCAAAATAATATTTTTAAGGACCTAAATAATATTTTTAAGGACCAAAATAATATTTTTATGGACCAAAATAATATTTTTAAGGACCAAAATAATATTTTTAAGGACCAAAATAATATTTTTAAGGACCTAAATAATATTTTTAAGGACCAAAATAATATTTTTAAGGACCTAAATAATGTTTTTAAGGACCAAAATAATATTTTTAAGGACCAAAATAATATTTTTAAGGACCAAAATAATATTTTTAAGGACCTAAATAATATTTTTAAGGACCTAAATAATATTTTTAAGGACCTAAATAATATTTTTAAGGACCTAAATAATATTTTTAAGGACCTAAATAATATTTTTAAGGACCAAAATAATATTTTTAAGGACCTAAATAATATTTTTTAGGACCTAAATAATATTTTTAAGGACCTAAATAATATTTTTAAGGACCTAAATAATATTTTTAAGGACCTAAATAATATTTTTAAGGACCAAAATAATATTTTTAAGGACCAAAATAATATTTTTAAGGACCTAAATAATATGTTTAAGGACCTAAATAATATTTTTAAGGACCTAAATAATATTTTTAAGGACCTAAATAATATTTTTAAGGACCTAAATAATATTTTTAAGGACAAAATAATATTTTTAAGGACCAAAATAATATTTTTAAGGACCTAAATAATATTTTTAAGGACCAAAATAATATTTTTAAGGACCTAAATAATATTTTTAAGGACCCAAATAATATTTAAGGACCAAAATAATATTTTTAAGGACCTAAATAATATTTTCAAGGACCTAAATAATATTTTTAAGGACCTAAATAATATTTTTAAAGACCTAAATAATATTTTTAAGGACCTAAATAATATTTTTAAGGACCTTCTAAAATTTGCTTTCATGCATCAGGTGACTTTACAGCTGTTTTTCCCAGGGCGTTAATATCAAAATATTTCATGCACAATTTGCATTTTGCCTTATAAACAGACTTTGATTATGGCATTTGATCTTTCGGTTCACAAAACGTAAACTCTAATCCCACGTGCTCGTCTCACAAAGTACAGTGTGTAACTAAAACCATTTAATTTCTACTCCACCAATCAGCAAATACAAACCAAAAGATGTACAAGTTGATGTGCAATACAAACGATGTACAAGCATGCGCAATACAAATATACCAGAACATTTTGGTGCACTACGGATCAGTGACAGAAATTAAGGACTTCTAAGCATTTTCAAATACTTTTAAGGCCTGGAAAACAAGTTAAAATATATTAAGCACTTTTCAGGGTTCCCACTCAAATCACAGAATGAAAATCACTGACTTTTCAATGACTTTTAAGGACCTAAATAATGTTTTTTAAGGACCTTTGAAAATTTCTTTTCAGGCATCATATCTATGCATAAATTATTAATAAAGTATATTCTACCAGAAAAGTTACAAGTTGGCGCATGCGTAATACAAATATGCCAGATAATTCCGATATGGTGAGGATAAGTGGTGATCACGCGGGGATAGTAAGTCTGAGTAGTATTTTTATAAATTTTGCAGTTGGGCACACAACATCTGCAAAATTAAGGAGTTTTAAGGACCTCTAAGCATTTTCAAGTGCTTTCAAGGCCTTGAAAACAAGTTTAAAAATATTAAGCACTTTTAATGACTTTCAGTGACCATGAGAACCCTGCTAAAGCTTGAGTAAGAAAAATAACCTTTAAAAAAACAATAAAAAAATATCAAGAAACAAAACCTATTGCTTTGGGAAATGCAGAAAATGTGTAAAAGTTGACTACTTTATAAGCATATTGTAATTTTAATTCACATTGAATCGTGGTAACTTTACCAATATATATATAAAGAATTAGGGCAGTTGGGAATGAGCGCAATATACATCCTTTTGAAATTTTACGCATAGAAATACCACCTACCTCATTGTCAGACTCAAAGAGGATTTGGTCATATTCGCTCAAAGCAACTAGGAAGATTATAGATGTGACGTTTTCGAAGCAGTGAATCCATTTCCTTCGCTCCGACCTTTGGCCCCCGACATCTACCATTCTGAGGAAGAAATAATTACTCGTCAAAATATTGTCTTAAGTTTACACATCAAGTTAGAAGTCCAGATAAAAAGTTAGTAAAGCCACAAAATATAGGGTATCCTCCCCAAAAAATATCTACCAGTAATAAAACTTTATTGAACGTATACATAGAAGACAATAAAGAGATTACAATTCTACATGGCCTGCTATTTATAAAACCACATTTTCAATGTGTTTGCTATCCAACTCAATGAATCTTTGCAAATAGACAGCAAAATTGGTCAAAGCCTTTTTGAGAACATCAGTTGGGATGGAAAATATCTCGAGCTCAATGCTGATTTTCAGGTCGGCCAAAGTCATAGCCCTATCAGCAGAAACTTTTCGGCCAGTCTGCCACACTAATTTGGATATTATAAAATAATCTGCAGTGTAATTATTATTATTTTTAAGTTTGCATAAAACACACAGGCACTTTATGTGTCATTTTGTCAAAAAATCCTGTTTTACAAAAACATAGAAATTTAAAAAAATACATTAAATATTAAAACTGAAATATTTAATATTGTTGTACGTTAATTTTTTTAATTTCATCTTATTTTAAGAAAATAATCATACACTGTTTTCAGTAAAATGTAACATTTCAAAATGATCAAGACTGTTTTGGTTAAATAATACATGGGTATGATAATTATATTATTTTATTTTAAAGAAATAAAAAGTAAATTATACATTGCTTTTAATAATATTTCAAAATATTTGTTTTGGATAATTACACAGATACAATAAGTATATAATTCTATTTTTTGAATAAATAATCTGCATTATCGATAATTTTGGTAAGAATACATGATAATTTCTTTCTGTTTTTTATAAATGGGACTTAAAGTGTGTTTTTTTTATAAGTTTTGTAAAATAATCTGAAAGCTGCTGAAAAATCTTCTACTCCCGTCTCAATTTTTCTGCTATGGGGTCATAAATGATTCTTCCTAACAGATCATATCCAAGTGACACCTTAAATAAATATTCAATGGGTTCAAGGTTTGAGGAATAAGAGGTACATTCTAAGCCATATCCTTCGTGGTTTGAGTATTGAAATGCAATAACATTCTCCCAAAATGTTTAACACAAACCATCCAAAATTACACACCATTTTGCATCAACTAATACTGAGTGAGGTCAAGACCATAGCCACCATGAAATGCTACAGCCATAACAGTTTGATAGTCTCTACTAGATATGTGATACCAAGTGATACTTTATTAGTATCACTAGGGATTAGGTGGACAGAGCTGAAGGTAGTGCGCAAGAAACAGTAATAAAGTATACCTTGAATACATACCTTACGTAAAATTTATTCATAAAAAAATTTAACATTATGAAGCACAGCAAGGTGGCCACAAAATTAAGGAAAAAAAGTTCCCTGATAATTCCCTGATTTCCCTGACAGATTTCTAAAAAATTCCCTGATTTTAGGGCAAACTTTTTTTTTTAAATGTCTCCAATTTTCTTATGTTTTCCAGATGTCTAGACCCCCTGATCAAATAGAACATGTATGCTAAAGAAATAATATCCAATTTTAAAAAAAATAGTTTTGTTGGTAATGAAAGTTTAAATTATTCCGTAACATTAAACTTCTAATGGCTTACCACCACAAATCTCCATGTAAATAGCGACAAAATATGGGTAAACGTGCCTTAAGCAACACAAAATTTCCCTGATTTTCATGAAATTTTAGAAAGTTCCCTGACATTTCCAGAATCAGAAAGCTCCCTGACATTTCCAGGTTTTCCCGGTTCTGTGGCCAATCTGCACAGTAAATGACCACAGTACAGCAACTTGAAGAGAAATGGTTGGCCGGGTCGCCACTCAAAATGCAAAACAAAATTCCCTGACTTTTCCAGGTTTCCCAGACAATTTTTTTAAATTCCCAGGTTTCATTTCAAGCCGAAGTAAACAATTTTTTTTACATACAATTGCAGTTAAGATTGTAATTTTAAAGAAGGATTATACAGAAAAAAAATTTACGAAATTTTAATGAGCATTTTTATTAATTAATCAAAATTTGGGTAAAAAAAAAGCGGAAATCAACTTTTTTGTGGAACTGTAAAATGTTTGCGATTAGTGTCACCAGACACTGATGTAATTGCACACGAAGATAAATTGATTATATGGTAGAAGTAGCAAACTGTGCATATCCCTTCATTTTTCACAAGGATGAAAACCGTCAAAATATAAAAAAAGGGGAAAATACATGTACACAGTGTTATTTTGAACTACAAAAAATAGCTGAATAGGAATATATTTGTGTACTAATGTATATACAGAACAGTGGCACAGTTAGAAATTTTTAAAAAGGAATAAAACTGCATTAAAAATAATAAAATTCCAGAAAAAGTGAAAAATCCAAGAAAAAAGCAGAAATTGGTGTAAAAGCGTAAGACTTTCACCTGTTTACAGTCAATTTGCTTTCAGAGGGTGCTTTTTACACATTGTTATAAGAAAATATCATATGAAATATCAAATTTTCAGAATGCTGGCGTGAGTTCTGAACAAAATTATTGATCTTCTTGGACGAAAACTGGAATCTGAAAGAAATTCCCTGACTTTTCCAGAAAATACTGTATTTTTTAGTTTTCCCTGACAATTTCCTGACCTTTTTCAAGCATTTTCATTTTCCCTGACAATTCCAGATTTTTCCTTTTTTTCCAGGTGCGTGGCAACCCTGGGTTGGTTACAAACTGAGAAATCAGAGATTGCCAGTCAAATGTCTGACTTACGGGGAAAATAGAATAAGTGTTACGTCGAAGTACAACAAATTTAAGGATATTGCAATTAGCATAGGGATTATACAAGAATTTTCCCTAAGTGAGGGAACTCTGCCATTAAATCAATGGGAAAGCTTAACTTACACAGTTTAGTAGGATGGTCGAATGAATGAGCAAAGACCAAGAGTAGGGATTTTGCTGAGCTCCAAGAGTTTTGTTGCAGCAAAAGTTCAAATATGGAAGCAGAATAAAAGGCCAATTTGGAGAAAAAAGTGTCTTAGTTTTGAAGCAGTCAAAAGAAAAAATTCAACCCATGATTATCAAATTCTTAATCGAAAAACAACTGAAAGAATTGTTCATCATTTTTGTACAGTCGCTTATATTAGTCTTCATTTTTAAATCCTTTATATCAATTTCAATTTTGTTTGTGTGTCGGGCAAATCTGAGGTCTAATTAATTCACTTGAAGTCATCCAATCGAGCTAAAACTAGGCAAATAGATTAGTTGTTGGTGATAATGCATTCTATCAAGTTTTGGGATCTGTCAGTTAAAGGTCCATCTTACACACACTACTATTGATGCCTCAGAGAACAAAATTAACTTACTCGCCGTCATCCAATCAAGCTGGAATTCAACACATAAATTTGTTGTCGATGACTATTCATTGCATCAAATTTTGGGGGCTGTCGCTGAAAGGTTTTTACATGCCCTAATATTGATACATCAATGACTATTTAACCCACCTGTCATAATTCAATGGACAATTCCCGCATTTACAATTTTTTTTATTATTATTATTCAATTCTAAGTGTTTTGAAAAGGCCACCAATACAAAAATTTCTGCTCACTGTGCTTTTTCTTTTTTTTTAAATTTGCAACCTAAATTTGCTTGTTAGATTTGGCAGAAAAAAAACATAAAAGTTGGCAATTGCATATAAAGGATTTATAAAATGAAAAAAATATAAAATTTTATGGATTAATTTTTAAAAAAAGCAAGTAGCTAAAGAATAGTATAAAACCTAATAGTAACCTCATTAAAATATGCCAAAAATATACATCTACTTTATAACATTTAGTCTAGCCATCAAAATTGTTTACTTTGCGGTAGAAATGTTAAAATGGCAGGACGAATTTTTGGAGCAGGTGCAACATTCATGTATGTGTCTTAACTAAAATTTAAGAATGGCAGGGCTCCCACCCAAATCACAGAATGAAAATCAATGGCTTTTAAGGACCTAATTAATGTTTTTAAGGACCTATGAAAATTTGTTTTCAGGCATAATGTCTGAATTTAAATTTTTAATAAAATATATTCTACCAAAAAAGTTAAAGTTGGTGGATGCGCAACACAAATATGTCGGAAAATTTTGATACGGTGGAGATAAATGACGGTCACGCGGGGATAGCAAGTCGTATTTTTAAAAATTTTGCAGCTGGACAACATCTGTAAAAATTAAGGACTTTTAAGGACCTCTAAGCATTTTCAAGGACTTTTAAGCACCTCTAAGCATTTTCAAGGCCTTGAGAACAAGTTCAAAAATATTTTGCACTTTTAATGACCGTGTGAACCCTGGAATGGAAACTAATTCATTATAAAGTAATTGAAAGTTGTTGCTTAGCTTTAAGAGTTTTGGAGCAATATTTGGTGCTTTAAAAATAGAAAATTATATGAAGCTTTTTTTTTTTTAACAAATAAAAAGGCTCATTTAGACCAGTATGCCATAATTATGGCATAGTTATATAATCAAATTAAAAAAATTTTTAAACAAAATATATAATTTGCAGAACAGGCTATAACTTTTGAAAACCTTCTCTAAAAATATATAACTGCATTCCATAAAAAAAAATTTCTGAATGATGTTCAACAACACAATGAAACCAAGCATTTGAATATTGCAAATTGTTTCTTACATAGGCTAGCTATATTGAATAGCGCAAGAGCTATACTGCAACATCGCTAAAACAAGATTCAGAATTTCAAGGAGGGGAATGCCTTCAGTTGCAACTATGTTGCATTTATGTCTCGAATGAAAGAAAACCTGGAAAACTCTCCCACCATGCAAGCCTTACAAATGAGTGCCATGCCTACTGGATTTTGATAGACAGGAAGCCTTACCTGAAGATGATGGAGTCCAGATCGAAGGGATACTCTATTATGCCAGTTGTGGGCACTCTAACGCGCAGGATATCCTGTTGTGTGGGAAGGTAGTTGGGGGCAGACAGACGGTCAAGGTCAGTCAGGTAGCTAAAAGAGTGAGAAACTCCGTTAATCTTCCAGGAGGGAACAAAATTAACACAAACTTTATTAGATTTTTCATCAGCACAAAAAGGGGAGGACGCACTCGTGCCCAAAACTTTTCGTACAGTAAAAGAATGAATTGAATATTTTTAGTCATAAAACTCTAAATTATGAATTCCAATAAAAAAATTAATGACGTAACACAACCTCTTACAGTCAAAATGATATGATTAAACTGGCACAATCAAAAATCAAGTTAACTTAATGGAAGTAGTTTTTTTAATCAAGCAAAAAGTTTTACATCAATTTACAACAGCATTCTCTATATTTTGTTCTGCAATTTAATTTCTCAAGATCACACCTTAATTGTTATTTGGCTAAAGAAATTTTAGCTAATTTATCTAATTAGCTAACATTATTACTGTCGATACGATTAAGAAATTTAAATGTCTAATTTAAATGAACATAGATAATTATCTCCCCCATTGTATATAAAAAAATTCCTGCACTCAAAATTCAAAAAGTTAAAAAGAAATGTTGTTTCTGGAATTCAACAACTTTCCTAATAAATGTCCTTGATCTTCATGGTACAGTGTTAGCACTCAAAATTCACACAGTCCATCAGATTTTTAAAAAATCAAATGAAAAATAAAAATCTTATTCCTTATACATTAAAACTTTAAAATATCTAATTGTTTGTTACTTAAAAAGTTATAAACTTAAAATGGGCCCATGGCTTGGGAACTACTGGTTTAAGAGTTAAGCACCCCATTTAAAAAAAAAAAAAAAAATTAAATTGTAACAACATTATTACAACATAGCTGTGTGTCAAATTTCATTTAAATCCACCAACTAATTCATGTGTCATTAAATTTTTAGTATTTGGAACTAAAAAAGCAGAATTCCCCCTTATAAGAAATTTTTCATGTAGGCTTGATGCAGGTAACTCAAATGATTCAAAGAGTAAAAGTACATACTATTTTGCCGAGTCCGTCAGCTGGTATTCCCTCCTACGATCGTAGCACTCTTGAATTCCTGAGTCAGCCCATAGCGACTTGATGGCAACGACGTAAGGCGCCTCAAACACAGTCACCATCTCGTAATCTACCAGCCTCACAATCTCAGCATGGTCCTGAAAGAAAAGAATAGAGGTCACTACTGTATAATTTTAGCCAATTATTGTGACCATACATGTGCTTACATAATGTGGGACTTGTACCTCGTCTCTAAGTTGAGATAAGTTGGTAGCACTTCGACCAGTATTTTTAATAACAAAATTGTAGCCAAATTGGCTGGTTTCATAATTTACATTTACACTTTCTGGTGGAAGCAAACTTATTCTGATCATAAACAAAAACCAGATTAAGAAAAGCAATAAAGAAATGGGTGCATATGACTATCAAGAAAGAAGTGACATCGATGCTACATTCCTCGTGTCTGTAGATGTTCCTTTGACAAGAAAGTGCAACATAGAAAAACGAGCAAAATTAATCTCCAAATAAACACCCGTCTTCACAAGTTTAACATGAGAGTATTGTCATCATGCATACAACTTGACAATGCATTACATGGCTATGAACAAGTTCTGGTAAAAACAATTAAACCCTCATAAAGAAGATAAAAAAAAAAAAGTAAAAATGCTTTCCAAAGAACATATACCACATGCCATTGCAGGGTACCTAAAGCATATCAATGGCTTTAATCATGCTTTGAATGGCCAAGAACATGTTTTGGTTGAAACTTGTTCTAATCAAACAAATGCCTGATAAGATAGGGCAACAAAGAAACAAGTAAAAGGGTTCTTTATGTATTTGTATGTAGAATATCTTCAGCATGTCCATGACAGTGAACATACACTGTTTGGCTATGAACAAATTCTGGAAGACAAATTCCTGAGAAGAGAGATTAACAAACAGAAGTGCTTTCCATACTATGTTCAACATGTTTTTGTTTTTTTAAGGAATCTTCAGCATGATTACGACAGATCAGGCTCTACATGGCTATGAGCACTCTCTAGTAGACTCTTGATTTGGTTATAAAACCCTGATAAGAAAGTGCAACAAAAAAACAAGTACAAGTGCTTTCCATATCATGCTCTATATGTTCCTGATAAAAAAAAAATAGTAAAAGTTCTCTCCAAAGAAAAAGCCTCCTAGCCATTTTTTTTTTTTTTGTGTGTGCAAGTCTTAAGTCCATGGCTTTAGTCATGCTCTGAATGTACCTGAACACTCTGGTAGAGACAAACCTGTTCAGGTAAAGCCCTAGTAAGAAAAAGTAACAAATAGACAAGTCAAAGTAATCTTAATATTACATCCTGCATGTCTTTGGAGCAGATATGACTCAGAAAACAAGACATTAGAAAATGGCTACTTTCTTTACAGTTAGAGGGACAAAAATATTTGAAAGTTTTAAACAGACATTTTATACATAAATTCGTGGATTTCCGCAAATTTGCGGAAAACTATGTGTAAGGAGGGTATCTTTAACGTGTGCATGACCTTCATGTTGTTGTTGTTTCTTATTCCACTTGATCTAGAACAAGTCTAGACCAAGTTCAAGAGACCGTACATCCAAAGAAAGTCTCGAACCAGCGCAGGGTTTTTAAAGAGATCACACTTCTCCAAATCCAAACAGGAAAGCAGATGGTCCGGTGAAGCTTGATGGGAAACACACTTGAGGCACACACAGTACATTCATGTTCTGGTAATTAACTAATAATCCGAGCCATAGGCGTAAAGTACGGGGGGGGGGGGGGGGGCGAGAGGGGGGGGGGGGCTGGCCTCCCCACTTTTAAATTCTGGGGGGGCTGCCTACCCTGATTTTTGTAACACTATCTCCTTTTTTTCCCTCCATTCTCCAAATAAATTATAATAACTGTTTATTGTTGGTATTATATGAGAAGTTGTGTCATACCTAGATTTTCGAAAAATTAATAGATTTCGATAATTTTTCGAAAAATTTCATCTTTCGTCAAAACTCGCCCCCCCCCCCCATGTTTTTTGAAAAGTTGACACCTATGGTCCGAGCGGCAACTGCAAGTTCAGACACCCCATCGAACGTCATTTTGAATTTTTTTAAAAGTGTAGAGACATGCAAGTAGATCATGAATCCACTGGTCTGCCGAGGCAAAAATGGTCGAAACTATTCAAAAACAGAAATTGAAAGAGTTGAACTAAATCCTATCGCCAAATGTGTCATAACTTGCCAAATAATGAGCATTCTTTTTAATGTGGTAACCCTCTGCTCTTCAATTTTCAATGAGGAAGAGTGTAGACAGTATTTATCCTCTGGCAAAAAATACTTCCAGCTTTTAAAAGAGAGCCAAGTTGGCGACAAATATTACTTCAATGGTGACGTAATATTTATTTCCAACTTGGCTCACTTTTAAAAGACAAAAGATCTTGGCGCCAGGAGAGACAAATCGTCTGCAACCTTCTTAATTGAAAAATAAAGAGAGGTGGGTTACCAGAAAAAACAGACGGTAAATTTTTGGCAAATTATGACATATTTGGCAGTTGGATTCAGTTCAACTCATTCAAAGTCAATTTTTTTTAATCGTTTTAGACATTTTTGCCCAGGTAGACCAGTGAATTCATGATCTACTAACATTTCTCTACTTTCTATAAAAAAATTCAGAATGATGATACTTAAAACTCACAGTTGTCTCTCAGTTTACAACCCTTGGTAAGAAAGAAAGGAGTAAAAATACTCTCCAAAGAACATACCACATTCCGCATGTCTTTATAGGGTATCTTTAGCATGTCCATGGCTTTAATCATGCTCTGCATGGCCATGAACACGTTCTGATAGACCAGCTTGATGAACCCTTTCTTGTCCTCGTCCGAGTAGCCAGAACCATGGATGATTCGCATCTGCTTAATGAAGGTGCTCTTGCCAGACTCACCAGTGCCTAAATGTATTAAAAAAACAATTTAATGGCTAATCAACATTAACTAGAACATGATCAATAAATTCAACAAACTTTACAATCTGGAATAAATTAGTTGTCATGGACAGTATTTTCAAAATGTTGAAGATGCAACAAATTGTCAATTCAGGTCAATATAGTTTGATGGAAACAGATAATCGGCAAAAATTCTGAATTGGATCACAAATATTGACAAATTCCTCATTTACAGAAATTAAAGCAGGCCTTGTCCAACAATTTTCGGCCTAACTGTATTACAAGAATGAGGTCACAATCCTTACTAATTCTAATTAAACTGGAGAGTAAAAAATTTGAGTAACAAAATGGAATTTTTAAGAAAATCGTCAATAAGTATAAATAAAGTACATATAATTAATCGTCAATAAGTACACATAAGTCAATAAGCAAAAAATAGCAAATAAAAACAAATATATTTTTATTTTTTTAACAAAAACTATTTGAAATTACTTAGATGCAAATATTTTTGTGGTTTATGCAAAAGCTAATCTAGTATTAGCAAAATAAAAATGTGAAAACTAGCTGGCAATTAGCAAATTTTGTCAGAATCCATGGCCACATTTATGATCAATGAGGTAAAAAAGAAATTTAATTTTAAGGTTTACAAGAAATTGTTTTAGCAAAATTCAAAGGGAAGAAGTGAAATTTTTAAAAATATAAAATTCATGGTATACAGTCAACAAATCAGAAAACAGCTGCTTTTTTTTGGACCGAAGTGCTAAGCATAGACGCCAACTACGCTAATGCATTCAGTAGGTAGATTATGAAATAAGTGGTGTTCAGAAATCTTGGGCCAATCCTCCCCTATCTCCATTGAGTTTATCCATAGTTGTCTCGCCTCCAAGGAAAAAATTAAAAGTTGGCACTTATGGTGTTAAATCATGATTCTATCCCAAACTGCTACTGCATAGCAAGTGTCTAACACTCTAACAATGAGATTATAAACCTAGAGCTTATTTTTAAAAGAGTCATTTACAATAGGACTTAATGTTAAGCACGAAAAAAAAAAATTCTTAGACACTAAGACATGATCGACTAAAATTTTCTGAAACCTACCTACAAGTTTTGGAATAAGGGCAAAGGTTTATCCACATTTAGAAGGTTTGTTTGATAATTTTACTACGAACACAAGGTATTCTAATAATTTAATCACTTATAGTTTTAATTAGATACCAAACATAATTCATTTGAAGTGGGAAAAAATCCTTAAAAAAAATTATGAAAAATTAAAAAATAATAATTTTAAAAGCTAATTACTCGCATATTTAACATATTAACAATATTTTTATATTTATGGACTGTCTATGTTTTAATTTAAAAGTTTTCAACATGTTTCAGTATTATTCAATTTTTAAATATTTTGAACAATAGGGAACATTAAAATGGCTCAGTACCTATCTAATGACGATTGGGCAATTTTCAACTCATTTGGTTGTTACAAGATGGGGGTATAACTAGATATAGGATATAACAAAACCCTACAAGGATTTAACGGGTAGCTTTAGGGAGTATTAATTGTGTCCTTTAATTGTACATAATATGATTTTGTGGGAAGTCTAGAATCGGATACCCTTTGATTTTGCAAATTTTTGGAAACCAAAAAATAATATTTTTAATACTGACACAAAACAATGCTGAAAGCATAAACAAAAGTACTCGCATTGTAGGTTAGGAGACAATGGTCAAGTTGAAGAACATCCAAAAAGAAGACAGGTATAAAAAACTACCTATTTTTTCGGAAGTGAATCCAATTTAAACGAACCCAAAACTGTTGCCAAAAGGCACATTAATTGCCAACAGTGATGTCACAACAAACTGTGTAAACCTTAACAACTGAAACTATCCTTTTTCGATTTGGTAAACATATGCTGTAACTGCCTTTCGGTGTCCATTTCGGTTTGGCTAAAAATGGTCGACATTATAATACACAAAGAACCCCTTTTTCCTTATAAAAAATCTGCAGCCAGAAACAACAAATAAATTAAAGTGTAGAATCACCCAAAGTCAATCCAAGGGGTACACTCCACTATATTTAAACCGATTTGGTGTTGAATTAAAAAAAAGAGAAAAGTTTAACTTTTAACTTGCTATAATCCTTGGAAAAGTCACCATTTTGGTTTGGCAACACTTTTGCATCAAGCCGATACCTATAATTAGGAATCTACCTAATAGTTTAACAATTTTGGAACCAAAAACAATCAATGATAATATTGAATAGTAACTCTTCCATTAGACAGGTACCAGTTGGCGCAATTGTTGCCAAACCTAAATCTTAATAGTTTGTTATAAGTAGCAGTAACAACCTTACAACGATTTGTTATTTGAATTATAAATGACTTGAAAGTTGTTGGTTTGAATGAATTATCGCTATTATTTAGCAGTTTTTATCTGGCACCTGTCAAATGGAAGAGTACTTATTGAACTAATAATTTTCCTGCAATATCATTTGTTACATGTGTGTCTATATCATCCCAACTCTTAGTGAATTGTCGCCAAAAGCAGTGATAAATTCGAGTTTTGTCAACTTTGTTAACTTTCATGGTGGAATGGACAACTCCTGCATTTTTTTAAAACGTGTGAAATTAGTTTATATTTATGAGGAATTTCTTTCCGATTCTCAATATTTAAACAAAAGTTCTTTAAAAAAAATTAGTTATTTAAATATCAAGAAAAGAAAATGCCCCAAAACCGAGTCAAAACCAGTCCAATCAAAACACTCAACAAAATCTGTGACGTCAAGAGATCCCTCCATTTCTATGGTTATCGTGAGGTTTCTGCCTAATAGTTGGCGTTGATTTGGTAGACCATTGCCATATCCCGTATAGGTTGGCGAGATTTGCGAGAAACTTGCAAAACTGGTTTCCGCTACTGCATTTCAAGCCAAGATGTTTGGTATCTCTTGAAGTCACATTCAATTTGAGCCGAATGAATCGTTCTCACCAACGTCTAACAAGGGAACTTTGATTGCAAATTAATAAAAAAAGAAAAAGCGCATTGAGCAGAAATTTTTGTGTTTATGACCTTTTCTAAACATTTAGAATTGAATAAAAAAAAAAAATTAAATCCTGGAATTGTCCACTTTTGAAATATATCATTTATGGAGCTATTCAACCGAAAATATTCATCATGAATCAGTTTAGAGTCAAAATGGGGAAATGGTGCAGTCCCTAGAGTGAGTCAAGGTTTGAAATTACAGATAAACCCTGTTAATGCGAAATACCTTAACATGAAATCCTGTTTGATGCATTAATTTATTCATTTAACATGAACAATTTTGGCTGTCCCATCAACTTGGCGAGGTTTGACATTAACAGGTGCATGTAAAATTTTATTTGTGCCTATAAGTTTTTACTTGGATGCACGCAGTGTACCTAACTATTAAACTTTATTATGATATAGAAAAAGAAAACTTTTTACTTTTCTATATATAACAAACAGATGTTCAGTTATTTTGTAAAGTTGCATTTAAGGGGGTATTCTAGTCTAGAATTTTGAAAAAAATTAAAAAAAATTTTTTTTCCATAATTCGATAGTTTAGATATTCAAAAATATCTCTCTGAGAGGATTTTTCAAAATTCAAATTATTTTCAAAGTTACAGCCGTTTTAGTGTCATGGCAACTAGACCGGGTTGAGCGGACGACTGCAACAATAGACTACGGGCGGTCCGGGCTACCTGAGTATGAATAGCTTTCCTTCTTTCTTGTCATATACTTTTAGTTTACTATATCAATAGTCTGAAGGTCATTGTGACGTATTATACAAGTATCTATACTCGGATTATAAGGATTGAACGGTCTAAGGTTCGAGCTTCAGATGCTTCAAAAGAGGAAAGAACTGCTCGTTATACAGAGAGAAATGCTGAAAACAGTCAATATGAAGTAGAGGAAGGCCCAATGTATGAAGCTGGGATGGCTGATTAAGAGAATGTAAGTTATACGTACTATTTTATCAGTTACGCTGCCTGAAACTGAACGTTAAACTTTAAACGCGTTTTTCTCGAAACTACTTTTTTCAATACGGTGATGCAGATATCTTAGGTTCTAATCAGCCGATTTACTTGAAATTTAGCATGAATATTCTTCAATTATCTCGCTTTCGCACTAACCAATAAAAATTGAAAATTTCAAATTTGTAATGTTTTTAAAAAATTGGAGGAAGTTGAAAAATGAGTAAAAAAATTGACTTCTATTTTTAAACAGCCGCCATTTTGTGAAAAAAAAAAAATTTTCAAGTTTTGTTGGTTTGTGCGACAATAACATTTGTACTGATCAATAATTTGGCATTGTTTTTTTTTTTTTCAGATGGATACAAAGGGAGAAATCCTTTTCACGAGGACACAGCCTTTTTTTTTCCTCTACTTCAAGGACTTATATCTTTTTGAATTTTTTTTTTTTTTTTTAAATGTTTTTTTTGTATTCTTGAAATATCAATAAACAAATGATAAAAAATTTTATAGTAAAAATATTAACTGCTTCTTTTATATTAATTGCCAAAAAACGCTCGAAATTCAGCCCCATAGACTAGAATACCCCCTTAATTTAGCTGACATGCTTAAATAAAATTGCTGCAATCACACTTAATCCATATGCAATGTTGAAGTTTACTCTCTATTCTGTTAAAACATGGAACTAAGACAAAGATTTAGGTACACTAGTGCACCTCATTTAAAAAGTTCAATTTCGACCCTTGGAGTAAGTGGCTAACTAGCTCAGGTACAGATGCACTAGAGGGACCTAGTGATTTCTATAACTTTATTTGAAATAAAAATATAACAGCTGAATTCTCTTAATGGTTACTGCAAAACTGTTGAGAGTGAAACTATGGGGTTAAAACTTGACAGTCCAGAAGTAAATAAAGCATAGAAGCAGTTATAAAAATTGACCAGATCTCTATAATGCATCTGCACACTATCTTTGAAGATAAAACCAAGGATGGAAGGAATTTGCAGATGCAAATAAATTTTGGTGATATAAACGGTTCGATCATTTTCAACACAGTAAAACGGACTGAATAATACAAAATACTTTCAATTTGGTTGTATAATGATTATAGGTAGGACATGAAGATTAAAATGTTTTGTACATGTACTGTTGACCAACAAATGCATGCTTAAGGATCGTTGCCCATGAAATATGAACAGAAGATATTTCCAAACGATAGATAACTGATTAAAAGTGCATTTGAAATTAAAAAGAAAAACACCGGATCAACATGGCCGTACTTCATAATATCTTTTTAAAAAAATTCATTCAGGATCGAGTTCATAAAAAATACGATTCATCAAAACTGGTACCGGAACAACGTATATGAGTGCAGGTTAATGATCAAGTATCGGTATAAATTATAAAAATAAATCATAATTGATCAACATGGCCGTCAAATTATTAATCGTCTGCACGTATAAAGCCCTCAATCAAAATACGAAACAAGAACAGTTTCATACCCAAGAGCAACAATTTGAGTTCCCTTCTGGCATCTCGTTTGTCTTTTCGCAGTTGCCTTTCAATCTCCTGATTGATTCTTTTCTGCTCTTTTGCCTCTTCGCTAAGGCAGCACGCCATGTTGACCTACAGTCGCCGAGGCACCCAGCTTCGGAAATAACTCTTGGAGACTTCTTGTATTCTTCGAAAGACATAAACAATGAAGAAATGCATGAAGTTACGCTAAAAGAATTGTCATCCCCGATCTTGCCGATGAGAAACAATTACCGACTATGTTCACACAACACATAGCCAATCACCGCTTCCGTCACATCATACACAGTTCCCTACACTGTTGGTTGGGTGGGGTGTGGTAATAACATTGAATATAATGATGATCAGATCAGATCGGAGCTCCAAGTTTCGTGTTTTGTTTATTTGAAGACTAGTAAACCGATTTTGGCAAAAAGAGTGGGAAATATAAGTTTGCAAAAGCATCAAATAAAATAAATGTGAACCAAGGAAAAATATAAAATTGATTGAAAAATTAGAGGTGGTTCAGCTTTAATTGGAATATTAATGAATTGATTGATACCACATATTTAGAAGTTTCAATACAATAAAAATAAAAATTCAATACACAAGCAAATAAAAAAAAAAGTATATAATTAGCTTTCAGGAATTCAACATTAAAAATTTTCATATAACTGGTACTGAAACAAATCCGGAACAAAAACTACAAATTCTCTACCCGAAATCGCATCACTAAATATATTTGATTTCATAAATTGGTGAGTTTCAAGCTTATTATATAGAAAATTTATTAGACACTAAAAAAAAATAGCCTTTGGAACTTTTCAACGTGACGTCATTACCCTACTTCAAAGTTGGTTTTGATATGGTACGTAATATATGTACGATATGCTTTTAAAAAAATTCCAAGTGGGAATTTTACTAATAAGAAAGGGTCTAAAAAATTAGAAGTTTATTCATTATCAACAACAGCTACGAAACAGAGCTACTTTAAAAGCTGCAAATCGAATTTTCTCAAAGAAATATCACAACAACTATGCAAAACTAAATAAGTTACTGTGACGTCAGACATTTTCCAAGACATGTGATCATATTGGATAGCTGAAAATCACACAGGAGAACATGATATAAAACGAAAACATATATTTGTTTAAAAAAGGCTAAATCCTAACTGAAGCGCAAGCAGAAAATTTTTGTAGGTGTTTGGAATTGCGGGCTGCGGCTTCTTTTCGACAGTAGTCCTCAGCTAGGGAGAGTCTTTGACTTATTCTACTCTTCTGTTGCGCAGCGAGTCAATTGCAAAATTGGGTGAGTTCAATATCATACGAGAAGAAGAAAATTGTTGAAAAAGGAAAATTTCCCTATCTTATTTCTTTCTATAATTCTTATTAGCAAGTCTAAATGAATATAAACGGGAAAACTACAATGGGACAAAAAAAAAAATGTAAGGGATTTAGGGTCGCACACTTTTCCTCTCCCCCCCCCCTAAATCCTCCCCTGGAACTTTCACATCACATATTTGGTGATGATTAATTCAACATTTTGGTTTTTTTTAACTTAAATTAAAGGAGACGAACAGACAAATACTATTATCAATGGTATTTGTCTGTTTGTCTCTTTTTTGGGACAAGGAGGGCTGCTTTTGCCCTAAACCTACCTCAACCATCCAAAATGTTTTCCTTTCTTATCTATAATCCTTCCTTCGGAAAGTATAAAAGAGATATAATACTGGCTCCTATACATAAAATCCATTGAGAAATCAATCAGCGTTCACTTTCAGATACAGTGTGGACGAGGGGACCCAAGAGAATTTTGAACTCATATAAATATGGGATACATGCAACACTCATGCCACCATGGATATTGATATGGGACGCTAATACGAAATTTGGAACAGGTTTACCATTCAAGACCTATGGAACATTGATATGTATCCTATGCAAACTCATTCATTGGTATCACATGTAATTGCATATGCGCATTTCCATATATACAGGTAAAAATCTCTTATGGGGCCCCATGAAAGACCTATCTTTGATTACGCATTGTGTTTATAATAAGATATTCTAAAAAATGTAAAAATATTTAACAAGTTTTTGAACAATTTTTACAAAAATCGCTTCTCTATCTAAATATTTCTTTAAGAACTTTTGCAAAATGTTCATGCATTTGTGGTGTTAGAAAGTTGCCAAACGATAAGGACTAGCTATCCCTACAGGGTGGCATTAAGGTTTAGAAATTTTGATCCTCACCCCTAACACCCTAAAATTGACAGTTTTATAACAATCAATAATTCAGATTGGAGAGAAAATTTTAAGATTTAAAAACTCCTAATGATGGCCTTTTGTTATATTTAAGTATTTGTAGATTATTTTGCAAAAAATGAAAAATCATGGATCCTGCTGGAAGGACAACTAAAATTCCTTAATATTAGTCTTGATAGTAATGTTGTTCTGAAAACACTATAGGAAACTTGGACCAATAATATTTATTTTGACCATCTCTAGAGTGGCAAATGAGGCCTCGAAACTGGAGCTATGTCTTTCTGTTCAACTGTTAGTCTTTGCATGGAAATCAAAATATCTTAACATCCTTTTCCACCCTATTCCAATAAAACGATTATTTGATCTGTGTAGTGATTTTCTTCTTCATTGACCACCAAATGCAGAACATTTTGAGCCAGTTGCAAAGCCGCTCTCCTGGTCTTTGGCAACGGCCACACGAGTGTTTTTTCATGCTGTAAAAAAGAATTTCTTTTCACGCAGCTTGAAAATCTACACAAGCCGACATGTTCTTTAATGCGAGCTCAGTCGTTTGCATGTGTTCTCCAATGTAAACATAAATCCATTTTCAATAAAATAAAAATGCTGTTAGCTCGTTATGTACTTTATTAATTTGTTCGCCAGCGACGTCAAAGTACTGGGTGCATCCTCCTGTAAGTGACAGATCAGAAATGGGAAAATTTACACTTCAACAAAGAAGCTGAGAGGATACCCAGACAAGTTTCTTAAGTATTATAGAATACCCGATATCTTCATTTAAAATACCCTCACTTCCAAAAGTTATAAGCGAGAAGAAAATTTTTATTTCCTTAAGACAATCTGAATTAAAGAAGCTGTAATTTGCTGCAAAGGTAGAAGGAAGTATGCAAATATGTTAGGTTATAGCAAATCACGGTGTGGCCGTGGCTGTGTGGCACGGTCTGCTGGATTTCTGCTTTCCCTACATAGACGACATTCTTGTCTATTCAACCTGTGAAGCAGAGCACAAGACCCACCTTCGTCTCATTTTCCAACGCTTGGCCGAGCATGGACTGTTGGTAAATACACACAAAACCGTATTGGGCAAACCGAAGGTTACATTTCTAGGGTATGAGATATCGGCCAACGGCACCCGACCGCTGCCTGATCGCATAGCAGATCTACAAAAATATCTCCTTCCCAAATCCGCCCGAGATCTGCGACGCTTTCTTGGAATGATAAATTTCTACAGGCGATTCTTGCCAGGTGCAGCAAAACACCCAGGCCCCGCTGCACGGTGCGGTATCATCTCTACGCGGGTCTCAGCCAGTCGTTTGGACCACAGACCTAGAACGGGCGTTTAAGGCGACCTTAACGGCTCTAGCTGAAGCAACACTGTTATACAACCCGAATCATGGAGCTCCCCTTGGACTCTTCACTGACGCGTCCAACCTCTGTGTAGGAGCAGCAATGATGCAATATGCCGACGGTGGATGGCAACCTCTCGGATTTTTTTCAAAAAAACTTTCTGCTAATAAACAAGCTGAGTTTGCCGACGTACTACCACGAGCTGCTGGCTATCTTCACGGCCGTGCAACACTTTCGGCATCTCTTGGAAGCTCACCACTGTACGATTTACACGGATCACAAGCCAATCACGTTCGCCTTTCAGCAACGTCGGGATAAGCTACCTCCTGTGCAGTTGAATCAACTGTCCTTCATCGGACAGTTCACTACCGACTTTCAACACATCAGCTGAGCTGACAACGTTGTGGCTGATGCTCTCTCTCGTGTCGCCGCCTTGAGCGTTTCGCCAGTTGATCTCGATGTCATGGCCAAAGCACAGGCGGCTGATTCTGAGCTGCAGTATCTTATGAATTCTAAAGCTTCGTCGTTACAATTGGAGGCCGTGCAACCGTCAGCGGGCGGCGACATGTTGATTTGCGACACAACGCTAGCAAAACCAAGGCCATTCGTCCCAAAACCACTCCGGCGACAAGTCTTCCAATCACTACACGGACTTAGTCACCCTGGGACACGGGCGACAGCACGGTTGATATCTACCCGTTTCGTATGGCAGCGCATCCAGAGCGACTGCCGTGATTGGACCCATGCTTGCCTAGAGTGCCAACAGTCGAAAGTGGGACGTCATGTGCTCTCACCACCGCAAGACTTTGCCTTACCACCAGCTAGATTCCGCCATGTCCACATTGATCTTGTGGGTCCTTTGCCCTCAGCCAAATCCTACCGATATTTGATAACCGCGGTGGACCGCTTTTCCCGCTGGCCGGAGGCGTGGCCGTTGGATGGAATAACGGCAGAGGAGGTGGCTTCTGCTTTCGTTTCTGGGTGGATATCCCGTTTTGGATGCCCTGAGTCTATAACGACTGACCAAGGCCGTCAGTTTGAGGCGCAGTTGTTCAAACACCTTGGAAAATACACAGGTTTCAAGCGCTCCCGCACCACTAGTTACCATCCCTGTTCCAACGGCATGGTGGAGCGTTTCCATCGGCAATTAAAAGCCTCTCTATGTGCCACACCAAGGACTCGTCATGGCTGGAGGCCCTTCCGATGGTCCTCCTCGGTGTTCGCAGCGCGATCAAGGAGGGCATCAACGCAACTGCAGCAGAAATGATATATGGGGAGCCGCTTCGCCTCCCCGGTGAAATGCTGGTTTCCGGGAACGATAACCACCTTGACATCACTTCAATGGTTGACCGCCTGCGCTCATACATGGCGCAGCTGCGACCTGTGACAGCCTCTCGTCATGGTTCGCCTCGTACCTTCGTTCATAAGGACTTGGCGACCTGTTCGCACATGTTTCTGAGGGACGACACTGTGCGACCCTCGCTTACTCCTCCTTACACAGGGCCTTACCAGGTGATCGAGCGGAACGATAAAGTGGTGGTGCTCAAGATCGGGAACAAGGACATGAGAGTGAGCATCGATCGGGTGAAGCCCTGCTACATGCTGAACTCCGAGGCAAACCCACCGACATTGAGCCGGGAACACACTATTCTCAAGGTTCCAATTAGGTCGTCCAAGGAACCTCAGGACATTACCCAGAAGACCTGGCGACCAGAGTATACCACCCACGCTGGGCGCCGCGTCCGTTTCAAGTTGCCCTACGTTGGAGCGATTCTCTACCCGGGGGGGGGGGGGCATTGTGGCCGCCCGCTCCGAAGCGGAGTGGAAGTTCCCGGAGAGAGTCAGTGCGCATGCGCGAGGAGCGAAGAACCAGAGTGAGAAAGGAGAAGAGAACTCATGTGTTGTTGACATGTAAATATCGCTGTACAAAGTTGTAATAAATATTCCTATAACGGTTTAGCGGAGAGAAATATGCAAAATAAGCAGTCGTATATAAGAAGCCGGCATTATGAAGGCGTTACAGGAGATGCATGTAAGTGCTGATGAAAGGTGTCTTGAACATTCCCACGATTTGTTTTCAAAAGCTAGGCGTGTTTCTATAGCATCCAGAAGGCGAATGGAAGATTCCGAGCACCGGCGGGATGTCGGACGCAATACAATCTATCACAGATTTTGCTCTTTTCTTCGGCATTCATCAGTCCGTCATTTAAGATGGAAATAATTCCACACCAACCAAACAGTTGTACGAAGAACTGTAGCCGGTCGTTCAAGGGTTATGAACCCCCCCCCCCCCCCCGCGGAAGATTGTTACGAAATGGGAAGTGGGACATTCGAATATCCCTCGTTTGGAACGTTTTACCCTTTTTCCACCCTTAAAGTGTGTTAATCGAGAATGGAATAGCTTACTTTTTCTATGTTTAGCATTGTTGATATTTGTACCAATTTTCAGAATTATAAACTTGTGGGAACATTTATGATGAGTGAGAGATAATGGCTTTGCCTTATGTATATAGAGATAAATTATCGGATTTTGTTGTTTCAAATTAATCTGCTGTATGGGTTGAAAGGGAGATGGTGGGGGGAGCGATTGGACTTTTGAACAGTCGTAAATTTTCCTTAGAATAGGCCTTGGCTGATACTATACACCGCGGTCTCATTTAGTACATCTACTGTTACTTTTCTCTTCAGATTGTTCCCGATCATAAAACTTTTAAGCCCTTATATGGTTGTAATCTTGAGTCCATCTATCCATTCCTCAAAAAGAAAATGAAATCAACTCAAATGAAAATCTTTCCATCTCCTTTTACTGTTCTTTTGTGTGGAATGAATTTCACACGAAATTTTCGCGGATTTGTTGTAAATCGTTTGAGAAGTAACAAACCTACAGACTGCTAATATATCTCACACCATGTAGTTTACAAACTAGAAAGAAACATTAACTGATGATTTGTACTTTGAATAACCCATATGTATACATAGGGTAAGAGCATTCGTGGTCGAAATTTTTTTTTTTTTGCATTTCTCCACTTTTTGGAACATCCCGATTTCAAAAAGATGATCTAGAAAAAATGTCTGTACCTGTGGTCAGCATAACTCCCGAACAAATTGACCTACGATATGTTCAAATTTGGTATGAGGGTTAGTAGTAGGGATGGAACGGATGTTAGTTTTGCCGGATACCGGATTTCGGATATCCGGGGTACCATGTCTACCGGATACGGATATCCGAAACGGATTTCACCGAATATCCGGCCGGATATTCGGTCTCTATACTAAAAACGATAGTTATACGATATGCTATACGAAAAAAATGGTCATGATATGAAGTATCAAGTAAATTATAATTATAGTGGTTAGCGCACCGCACTGCATGCCACAGGTCCATGGTTTGATTCGCGGACTGGGCAAGGTTGACTTAGCTGTTTATACCTGAAAGAAATAAACTGAGGAGGACCATGCATGCATGGGAACTAAACACTGGGGTTCGGCGTCAGAATGACCATCTGACCGCAACATCTGCTATGTGACACACAAATGCCACAGTCAAGAAAACTGAGCTGGGCCTTGGTCCACACGGGCTGTCGCGCCACTGAGTTAATTTTTTTATTTAAACTTTAGTTGATGAAACGATGTTTTAGTGATGCCAATACCTACACTTGCTGAATAATTTTGAAACTTCATCACCATTTTGTTTGTGTGTTACTTAAAATTGTACCAAACATTCTGCAATGTGATGAAAATATTTCAGAAATACGTTTGTAAATTGTTATTCAACTTCTTCTTACCTTGTATCATGTAATGTAAACATAAGGTAATCTTCCTCAAGTCTGCATAAATATCCTATATTGCTTTTACCCGAAAAACACACAGCAATTGTACTGAAGTCAAAATAATAAAACAATGGAATTCCATTAACTAATGATATTTATTTCTAGTTTATTAAGACAAATGTGTTAAAAAATACTTAATAAAACTGACAACAAATTTAATAAGAATTTTTTTTTATTTGATGAAAATATATGCAATACTTTCAAACAATATCAATCTGTTTTGGAACAGATGTAGTATAGAACGTTCTGCAATTTGTTTTTTATCAAGCAATCAGAATTTTTTTCTAAAGCTAATATTTAAGTAATGGCAAAATTAAGTTAAAGTATAAATATTAAAATATAACTTAAAATTAAACATGTTGCAAGAAAAAAAAAATCTTCCAAACAAAAGTTTTCCTAGGAAATGTCCTATTCAACAAATTTAGCTTTTTTTCTGCCCTTTTGGTGCAAATGCCCAATAGAATTAACGACTTTTTGGAATATTTGATTAATGCCAATAAATAAGAGCCAGTGGCTTGTTTGAATAACATTTCATCACGAGGAGTCTAATGTATAAGAAAATCACAACACTAAAAAGATAACAAAACCGATTTACAAATAAAAAATAAAAAAATAACAACTTCTTAAAATAATTTGGCATTCATCGACAGCAAAATAAATCTGTAACATTTTAGAAAGACAAGTTGTTCTTAAAAGTATTAAATTTACTAAGTAAAATATACCATTTATTTTAAATATTTTATGAAATTGAAGTCTATTTTTTTTGTAATGCACCTAATACATTACGGATTTAAAGAAATCGCGTAGAAAACTTAAATTGGATCTATCGGAATATTCCGTCTTTAAATATAAACTTAAAAAATTTCGAACCTAAAATTCATCAACATTATGCTATACCATATTTAAAATTTATATTTAATATAAACAAACAAAATTAGTACTGACATATTTTTGTGGTTAAGGCTTTTGCTTTAGGATCATCTAAACTCCAAAATTTGGTACAAATAACGTCGATTCCAATGTTGTCTGCGTGCATTTCTTGTTTTGATGAATTGTTTTTTCTTGTTCATCAATATTTGATGCATTTAGTGAGTCTTTTAAGCTTCGGTGAATTTCCTTATGCACACTCATTAAATGGTTCCATAAGGGTTTTGTGGAAAAGGATTTTGGGCTTTTGCCGCGCACATTTTTTAAACGATTCTGTGGAGCAAGTAACACATAGGGCTTTGCTTTCGTCATTTCAATTAATTTTAAAATACTTCCAAATGGGTGATTTTAAATGAGCCATTATTAAAAATTATAAATTGGATTGTAATTGGAGAAAACTAAAATTCAAGGCATTCTAGAGAGCTAAATATAATTCCACATTGTGGCGCTGCGTTCAAGACCTAAAAATTACAATACTTCATTCTACGTCAGAAAAAATATACCAGCCTTCAACTTCTGCCAATGAAAAATAAGAAATTAGACCATACCATTCACAGCATAAAGGGGTAGGGTATTATCGTCGATAGAACAAAAAAAAAAGCATTGATGAGCGCGCATTGGCTATTTATTGCTTTTTACTCGCTAGCAAATGTCAGAAAAAAAGGAGAAAGTGAGAATAACTAAAACTCTTAACAAGTAACTTATGTTATGGAAAAAAAGTACTATTTATTAGTATTTCGGTTCGTGTTTTACGGAGAAGCATTCAAATATAACATCTGGAATTAATCAGATCATAAACTTGGAATGAAAAGAATATATTGCAAAACACGTATGAAGGATGTGTATGGAAAAAGATTGGAGCAATGGTTTATGCTTATCAACTCGGCGCCATTAATACGGCGCCTCTTTCTGTGAATTGAAACTAAATGCACCTGCACCTTCTAGCTCATCTCTGAAGTTAGGGATATGCGAAAGCATAGTTCTCACGAAGGAACTTTTTCGTTTTCTAACTTGACTGCAATTTATGTCCAAGAAAAAAAAAAAATTAAAAAAAAAAAAAGTGTAGGATGCGGTGTCCCTTTTGTCCGAAAAAGATCATTATTTTTTTTGCAAAAAATTATTTCTTATGGATACCTGGGTGGCCGGATATATAGCCGGATATCCGAATGAAATTATCGGATGTCCGGTATTTCAAATCGGATATCCGACGGGGTTTCGGATATTGAAAAATCAGCCGGATATGCCGGATATCGGATATTTGCCGGATATCCGTTCCATCCCTAGTTAGTAGTGCCCATGGGACCTACCATTAAGGTTTTCGTCAAAATCGCGCATGCGCAAAAGGTAGCTGCCATTGAAAAAATCACGTTTTTCAATGATTGCTAACAAACGGCTGTAACGATTATGATAAAAATCGCTGTGGTAACGCCTCTTAAGGTTTTATAAACATCCCACATTCGAAATTCCCATAACAATGTTTTAATGGCGTAAATAGGTGAAAAACGAATGGTTTAAGAACAGAGTTCCCTTTCCTTGATCATACCTCATCAACGATCGTTTTTTCTTCTTCCCTCAGTTTCGCTATCCTTAAGGATAGTATAGGATTATCGAAAAGTATATCACCAAAATCACCATTTTGGCGGATTTTTTTTTTTTAGGCCCCTACAAGAATTATCGCAAAAAACATCGTCAAACACTGGAAGTTTCTTCTAAATGAATGATGAAAATATAAAAACGGCAAATGACACAAATCCAAGTCAAATAATGCAATTGAGACTAAGTTTAAGTGGTGTAACACAGATTTTTTTTTTTAAACACAGAGGCATCTTTGATATCATGCCCTCATTCCGAATAAGCCTTTTTCATCGAATGTACAAAATATTTCCCGGGCCTTGAAAATCATACATTTTATTTTTACTCAACCTAACTTGTCATACATTGTACTGTTTTAAATACAACTTGGCTTACTTATGTTTGCTTGTGTATAGTATGTACTTTCATCACTAATTTAATGACCTACCTCTGTTGTTAAATTTTTTGCTTAGAGTTTTCTCAGTGAGCTTATTCTGAATTTGTCAAATTGTATTTAACTCTTTAATTCCCGTAACGGCCCTACCGGCCCAGTCGGCTGAGTTCCATTCCGGCCGTGTCTTTTCACTTACAACTCCTACCCCCCCTTCTTGTGTGGACCTTAGAGGTCCGATACCATTAACGGCTCACTACAATGGGTCAGAGATTTCTCTTCACAGCGGGAGGGAGAAGAGGGGCCAAGGTATTCTTGCGACTGTCGTCACACTAGGGTGGGTATAACAGGTGGTTTTCATTCTTATCTTAGGAAGCCTTTCTTTTCACAGCTTCATGTCCAAAACACAAATACTTTGTACTACTAAAGAAAACAAACAAAACGCCTTGAGGATTTACTAGTTGTCAATCTCTATCTGGAAACCAGATAGCGAAGAGAGATAAATTACCCTTAGCTTAGCAGGGGGTCTATTGCCCTTCTCTCTAAATGCCGCACTTGGAGGGGTGAAAATGGTTTTTCTTTTCGGGCGGGAACCTGGTCCCTAAAGGATATTCCAGAAAACTGCATTGGGAACTAAAGAGTTAAATACTTTATTTCATATATTTTTTTTTTATTTTTTGATCGACATAGTGACTTTCTACGTTCTTCTCCGCCTTTGGCTATAAATCAATACACAAACCAAATGGTTGTTCGGCGAAGACGTCTAAAGCGTATGAAGCTTTCAATGGGCGAGGAACAGGGTTTGATGTCTCGGAGTAGATACTTTACCCCTGTGCAAAAGAGTACTCCAGTGCACAGAAGTTTGATCTGTTATTTGATGACGCCACATATAGCCCCCTCCCAGTGACGAAGGAGCGATGCTGTTGATCAACGTCTGATCGGAGTTGGAGGTTTTTGAGATGCTTGTTGCATCGTTGTGTGAGTGTTGGCTGGTTGCGATGAAATGTCTCCTTTTCAGAAGCACCGATAGATGGCAGCATGAATCATTTTTAGTCCAGTCACCAATAAAGCGTATGCAGCTTTCAATGGGCGAAGAGCAGGGTTTGAACTGAGGACCATGATGTCTCGGAGTAGATACTTTACCCCTGTGCAAAAGAGTACTCCAGTGCACAGAAGTTTGATCTGTTATTTGATGACGCCACATATAGCCCCCTCCCAGTGACGAAGGAGCGATGCTGTTGATCAACGTCTGATCGGAGTTGGAGGTTTTTGAGATGCTTGTTGCATCGTTGTGTGAGTGTTGGCTGGTTGCGATGAAATGTCTCCTTTTCAGAAGCACCGATAGATGGCAGCATGAATCATTTTTAGTCCAGTCACCAATAAAGCGTATGCAGCTTTCAATGGGCGAAGAGCAGGGTTTGAACCGAGGACCATGATGTCTCGGAGTAGATACTTTACCCCTGTGCAAAAGAGTACTCCAGTGCACAGAAGTTTGATCTGTTATTTGATGACGCCACACGTCTATATAAAGATAAAGTATTAGTTCATACATGCCATCGTATTCGTTCGCTGAAATGTTCATTACAACCCAAAACCAAGTTCACTATAAGTTTCATTGTTACGCAAACACAGCTATCTGAAAAGTTTATCAACACTGAAAGGTCCATTGCTTCGCAAGCACAAGCTCGCTAAAAGGTTCACTGCAGCGCCAGCATTGGCTCGCTGAAAGGTTCATTGCTATCTATCTCAATCGAAGACGAGAGAACAACGCACATAAACAAAAGTTTGATGCAACTGATACTGTGAAGCAATGGTGGGCGCACTCCTATTGCTCATTCTGTTTGTTCCGTATTTCGATTGGGAACATGCCATGGAGCACTGTGTACGCTGATTTTAAGGTAGTAGTCTGGTAACTTGGGTTGAAAAAAATAATAGATTTTTCCCTTACATACTATTTCGAAAGTAAAACATATTGAGAGCACATTGGAAAATTTTTAGTTCGAAATTCAAAATATTAATGAAGTTATAATGAATATTTGAGAGCATCTGCTCTTGAAACTTTAAAAGCGTTTTTCTCGAAACACCGTTTTTTCGGTCGGCCAAGGTGAACAAAAAAATTCTATCAGACCGAGAAATTTTCACACATCAGTAGTTCTCGTCGGGGTTAGGATATTTTTTTTCCATCCTTAACTTTCCATTTTACAGCCCGATTTGTGTCTGCAAAAAATCATTTTCATATTTTTCGAAGTCCGCCATTTTGATATTCTCTATTAAAATTTAATAGTCCTAGTCCCAACGAGAACAACAATATTATAGATTTCAGATGTCTGTAAGAGTCGAAATCATCGGGGCCAGCCACGTACCTTTTTTTTTAGGTGTCCACTTCGATCAATAAAAGTAATAAAACGTTGAAAAATTATTTTTTTTTTTTTGGTATCCATTAGATGTCAATAATAGAGGGATGAGAGTGATCAGGGAGCAAACAGGAAGAAATCCAAAAATTCGTTAAAAAGGAAAAGGAATGAATACACAAAAATTCAACAAAAAAAGTATGCAGGAAGGTTGATTCAATAATTTTAAAGATACAATGAAATTTATCATAGTGTTATATAATAATTACATTTCAAATATTAGGAGTCAGTGAAGTAATCTGTGAGGAAAGGGGAGCTAAGAGGGAAAATCTTTTGTTTAGACATGAGGAAAAGTATACTTTTAACAGGAAAAACCTGTTTCAGATCAGAAAAATGCGGATCCTAAAACAGAGACAAAGAGAAGGAAAGTATTAAAAAAAAAAAAAAAAAAAAGGAGGCAATCCTCCAAAAGGAGGAAAACTGTCATCTCTGATAATAACATACTAAAAAACAAACCATTGAATGCCCATAAAAAAAAAAATTCCCGGTAAAGACATAAAAAAACGTGTAAGTTACAAGACTTCTACCTTAAGTTGGTTGGTTGTTTTCAGATTATCTGGCGCCGTCAGCAACACGAGGGCTATAATGTGCCGAAACATTCGTCATTAGATAAGCCAACATACATTTACAAACACCCATGCCAAACACGGGACTCGAACCCGCAACCTCGCGGTCTAGAAGCTAGCACGCTAACCACTATACCGTTTGGTCGGCACCTTAAGTTGGTATTTGAGAACAATGTTACCAATTCACACTTTTCGTTTCTGTGTGTTTTCTTTATTTCTAGAGTTTGAGATTACACAGTAAGTTTATACATGGTTTAACCAAATAAAACAGATTTATTACCATTGCTTTACCAGTTTATTGTTAGGTTAAGTTACCTAGAACTTGAAGAGCCGCAAAATATCCTGAGAAGAGCTACATGCGGCTCTGGAGCCGCGGTCTGCCGACCCTTGTTGTAAAGGTTACAAAATGTAAAATTTTCTGCTCTTTTTCTTATGGTCCATTTTTATCCGTCTAAAAACTAAGACGGACCTTCAAAATTATTTATTGCTTTAATAATACTACCTCGTAACTTACCTTGTAATGTCATAAAATTACTACCAGTTCCATCAATTATTTAATTACAAAAGAGTATACGCATCAATTGGTGCAGAACCAACTGAATAAGGAACTGAAAAACAGTAGGTCCTTTTTCTCGATTAAGTATAATCAAGATTTCTATAACATGCTTTATTTACTTCTCTATCGACCATGTGTACCATCAGAAAAATGTAAAAGAGTCGATTTAAAAAAAAAAAAAAGCTAAGAAAAGTAGTTAAATTCACCAGAATAAGATTGATTTTTAACTAATTATTCATACAGAAAATTAATAAGTATAAATTACTTTTCATCAGGAAATCAAATTAAGATTTTTTAAAAATCAATGCTCGAGCAAAAACTTTAGCAGATTTACACCCAAAGTGTAAATAATCCTGTATGAACCTATGAAAATTAGATATATTTACCAGTGTACATTGAGTATTGTGTGTCTGTTTTGTTTCAAGTTTAATCATACATATGCCATGCTGAAAGAGATACGGTTGGGAAAAATAAAATACTAAAAGTGCAATTCTCTGCTGTATGAACGGGACATTTTGGAACTTTTTTTTCTATTTGTAAGCAGATTATAATCTGAAAATTATGACGAGTCTAATAGTTATGTTTTTGTTTTATATAATATTAGTTTGTTGCAAAGTCATATGGAAAAGTAATTATTTTAACTAGGAGTCAAATATGCATTTGATAACACCGACACATGGGACGTGTTCAAGTGGGTCGGTGGCTTATAAATGTGTAGTTGACCAAGTTAAATGAATTATTTTTCCATGCAACTTTGAAACAAACTAATATTACACAAAACAAAAATATAACTACTAGATTATATATATTTTAAAAATTCAAATACATTTATGAGAAGAAAAAAGAGCGAAAAAGTCCAATGTGTCATCCAGAGAATTGCCCAAAAGATCTATTTCACACTCATTTGTACTTTGTAAAACTCATCAATAAACTACATTTAAGTAGTAAATAATTATTTTATTCATTGTCATAAAAATAAAGATTAAGAACAAACTGTATTTTAGTTTACAACAGAAAGTACAAATGTATAACATTATAAAATATCACAAATGAATGACATGGTGTTTTAAAAATATCCAATCAAGCAGTAAATGGTGGTAGAGAGAATAATTACTTATTTCTGTACGTTTGACTTACATGAAGAAAAAATAATCTGAAATTTGGCAAGTTTTCTGATGAATAAATAAATGTACTATAGATGATCAAACCCTGTTACATTGAATACAGTTATAATGGAAATTTGTTTTAGCGAAATTAAGATGAATATTCGGCAAAAATTGCATGGAAAAATACAGAGATATCTAGGAAAGGTGATGGTTTACTTAAACACATATGAACTTGTCTTATAAGAGATGTCACTATTATTCAGTTTATTGTACACTTAAAGAGAAAAGAAACTTAATGAAACAGTAACTAAAAAGATATTTCATGTCCTGTGCCAACCCTTAGGGCTCCCGAAGCACTTTCTTGCTTAGAGACTGCGTGAGATTTTGAATCTTGAGCAAAACATTCCAGAAGATCTATTTTCACAAGTGTATTCCTTATAGTATTTCTTAATTCAAAGTTTACAAACGGGCTTTTACGAACTAACATTACTGATTTTGTTTAAACGAGGATACAAATAAAGGTTTGCTTAATATCTTGTTATGAATTTTATTCCTTGATTTTTATTATCTTGCAAGTGCGATTTTGTAAAAACTTAAGTTAAATTTCTGATGCCCTGTAAATATATTGACATTACATAAATTGGGAATTTTCCGTAAAAATTGGGATTTCGTTATCACGTACAAATTTTTGAAGACCAGTGAAGTTCTTTATAGCAGAATTTTACTGTAATTGATAATTTACGAGTAAATATCTGTCAATATTTATTTATTCCTCTTAACATTTGCTGGAATATTTAAAAAAAAATTTAATTTACAAAATCTTTTTGTAGCTTGGAAATGTTTTGACTAGAATTAGAGGTATAATTTTTTTTTTAAAGAATTGGCAAAAGGGAAATCGCTGAGCTAAATAGCAAGTTTTTCCATTATTTGTTATCACTTTCGAAATAAAAAATATCTCAAGAAAAATCCCAATGTATATCAATGTGCATATGGGTACACGATCGACATCTCTATTTAGCTTTTACACTTCAGCAATTCAAACACAAAGGCTTTGTCCATCTCTTTTGTCTATTCCCAGACAAAACTTGAAATGCTTCAGACACATGCTATATATCAAATGAAAGGACCTTCAAGGTGAGTTTACATACTAAAACACAGCCTGAACCCCCCTTGCAACTTGATAAACTTAAACTATAAATGCAATAGATATGTGTGCTTTTAGTTTGAAGGTCTTAATAAAATTAGGTACTCTTCCTTTAGACCAACGTTCGTCACCAAGTTTTAGAGGCAGGCTATATGACATATGTTGAGACTTTTAGCGAGCCAGATATACCAATATATGTATTTTTATAATCGATTTAACTATATATAGCATTTCTGAAAAAGAAAAAAATGACTTTTTTTTTTATCTTAATCAAATTATAATTGATATTTGATTTTTTTTCTTCAAGTAATTAAAAAATGATAATTTCATTATTAGTAAATTAAAGTCTAAAAGAGAAGCGAGTCTTTTGTTCCAATGTGACTTGACTTAACTTTTTATAAAACAATTTAAACTGTACTTCTAGATTACTCCGTTATAGTCGATATCAATTGCTACACGATGGTGGTTGAAATCGTTCAGTATTTTTTATGATAGAGTCGATGTCTATCGTAATATTTGTTGCAACCAATCTTAGTAAAGTAAATTGTCCGAATAAGACTCGGTTAAGTTATTCCTGTATTTATTCTTCATGAAAACCATCTTACTAAAAGCTTTTTTATACAGTTTCTTCAGGTACGTAGTAAAGAACACATATTATAATATTTCGGACAAATTACAATTATGTAATTTTTTTTTTTTATATACCATGAAATTTGACCCCCCCCCCCCTCTCTCTCTGCTGTTGGCGGGCTGCAGAAAAGTCTGTCACGGACCGCGTAATGGCTAACACTGCTTTAGACAGGTACCAGAAAAAAACTCCGCCAAAACTGCAGCGATAGCTCAGTCAAATTAACAACCTCCAAATCATTAATAATTCTTAAAACAAACCATTATAGGGTTTCTATAGCAACCCTATAACAAACTGAAAACATTTAGGTTTGGCAATACATTTACGCTTAATTTAAACATATAAACATTTAAGCTTGGAAACTGAATGCACCCGCCTAACGGAAGAGTACCTAAAATAAGTAAGATTACAGGAACTTCAACTGGAAATGCTATAAAATGTAACAGGAAGAGTACTTTTATAGTAACTCTACATGATGAGCAGTTGGAGTAGAACTTGGATATTTGTTGACAAATTTTCCTGCCAAATTCACAAACTTGGGAGTTATTTTTATTTGTGGAACTTCAGTGATTAAATGTTACCTAGTGTTTTCTTGCTAATTAACAGCTTCACATGCATTGAAAGTAACTGAAAATATAAAATTTTCACATATTCTTCAACTAAATCATTAAGAAGTTATTACCTGATGTAACAAAATAGACACATGTGTTAAAGCAAGATTTTGGTGACAGTTACTATCACAGGCTTTCAGCAGCTCGGACAACACAGAAAAGACACTTAGGGACCGATAGTAAAAGGGACTATTTTCAAATTCTTTACATAAACTTTGATTTTCCTTGCTTGTTACAAGCAAAACTTCGGAGGGTTTAACTCACTTACCTTTTTTCTCTATCCAGGGTTCCCACTCAAATCACATAATGAAAATCAATGACTTTTAAGGACCTAATTAATGTTTTTAAGGACCTAGGAAAATTTGTTTTCAGGCATCATGTCTGTATTTAAATTTTTAATAAAGTATATTCTACCAAAAAAGTTACAAGTTGGTGGGTGAGTAATACAGATATGTCGGAAAATTCCTATACGGTGCAGATAAGTGGCGGTCACAAGGGAATAGCAAGTCTGAGTTGTATTTTTATAAATTTTGCAGTTGGACAACATCTGTACAAATTAAGTACATTCAAGGACTTTTAAGCACCTCTAGGCATTTTCAAGCACTTTCAAGGCCTTGAAAACAAGTTCAAAAATATTAAGCACTTTTAATGACTTTCAATGGCCATGGGAACCCTGCCATCTCTTTTGTAAAATTCCCTTGATATCAACTAATCTAGCTGAAATTTGTTAGATGGACTCGTTGACGGGAACACAATCAAATTTTGGGGGTGAAAAAGTTAGTCAATGGCACAGAACTGATGTTCTTCTTTGTAATGATCAAACAGTACAGAAAATCGTTTCAAGCACAAAATTCCTTAAATAAGTTGCAATGGCACATGCAAGTTAGCAATGCATATAAAAGATTTTAAGTAAAAGCTTTGTTTTTGTGGATTAATTTTTTTAGAATAAGTCACCGACACATGAGGATCAGATGTTATAAATACGTATTTGAGACTGTTAAAACAATTATACCATTACGAAATTTTGAATTCCTAACACATGATCTCTGTCAGTGCCATATGAGATGCAATAAAAAAAAACTTGACCAACAGCCCATTAAAAATCACCAAAGGAAGGAAAATATATTATAAAACACCAAATTCTTCCTTAAATTTTTTTATAATCAATAGTAAATATCATGAGCTTCAGGATTAGTAGATACAAATAGATCTTTCAACCAATCAATGCAGAACATTTTTTCCTTCTCCTTTTGCTACGGCAATTCAAGAATCATGGGGGGGAAAAGAGGAAATGGTCTGTGTTGATCATATGGTACAAATATATATATATTTTTAAAAGATACTTAAAAGAACGGGTCCCAAGAAAAAAAAGGGACTCCAAGGTACAAAATGATCAATGCTAAAAGCCCTGCTGTCATAATCCAACTAGGTTTTGCAGACCAATACATCGCAACATGAAACTTTTAAAAGGTTTTTACTTCAGGTTGCACATACTCCGTAGGTTGCAGTCATTGATGGCAGCAAAGACGAATCGGATATTTTCAGTATCTAGGAAAAAAGAAAGATATAAAATAGGTTTTGCACAGTAGGAAATCAAATTCAATTTCCTAGGCCATATAATGTTCAGAGAAGTTTTGATGGATCTCTAAAAGTTAATAACTAGGGGTGTTTAACATCATACAGCTTCCATTTACACTATTATACTGATATGAATTAGTGTTATTTACAATTTTCATCAATCATTCAGAAAAAATAGCTAGTTTGATGATATACTTTTTTCAACAATTCTTATAGGGGCCTTTCAAACAACCCTGCTAAAATGGCGATATAAGTTTTAATAATTCTTAAATTATTCTTTCTTGGAATTGCAACAGAGAAGAAATAGTCGTAGATGGCCGTTGCTCAAGGAAAGAGAATTCTGTTTTAAAGATTTGGGTTTTTCCACTTTTCATTCCTTTAAGGCATTTTTACAGAAATTTAGGAGGTGGGGATGATCTTAAGATGCATTACCATAGCGATTTTGATAAAATTGTTCAAGCCGTTTTTTAGTAATTACTGAATTTTTTTCCCCTTCATGTTTTTGAATGGCAGCTACCTTACACGCATGCACAATTTTAATAAAATACCCAATATGTATTGATACCAAAACGGCTTCATTAGATTTCTTTCCAATATCGTAGCCTACTTGTTGTGTCGCTTGGTGGGCTGCTAAACAACAAAAAACTGCTGTTTACGGACATGACACAGCAGTCTTGGGACAAGAGGTATAACAATAATTGTAATGAAATTACTACTCATAAAAGATATCCAGGCATAACACTGCTCAACATACCTTATAGCTGAAAATAAATATAGAAAACAAGGAAATATGAAGTGCAATTAAAACACTGATAAAGCAAGCAACCCTTAGGTTGCAACAGTCCATGAACTAGGTTGCATCAAAAGCCCCATGTTTTTAAAAATTTCATGGAAATGGCCTGTCCCTAAGTTATTTTTGTTCTAAATGCTAAAAAATTATTATACATAAAAGTTTTTAAAAATTGCAGGGATGAGTTTGGTAAAAAATCAAAAAGCTGAAAACCAAAAATCCAAAAATTTTAGGCATAAAACACCTTTTAAGCTATACTTTAAAAAAAATTGTTTTTCCATGTGCATTTATAAAACGGCACCATCTCTGTCCGTCCGTGAGCAAAAATTGTTTAAAATAGCTGCACTTAGACGTAGGGATACACTTTGTGCTGTCATCAGGCTAATATAGCTCCAAAGCAACAAAAAAAAAAATCCAGTGAAAGCGTTGAAAACCGGCAAAAACTTCAAAATTTCAACAAGTCAAACAACTTTAAGCAATTATAACACATTGACAAACAGGCCGAATTTAATTAAACCCAGTTTTCTAAATTTTTAAGCTACAAATATTAAAAATCTTAAAATCTAAATTTTTATTCATATCCTTAAATTTGTTCAGTAAAGTAAAAAGTAACAAACAATTTTACATACAATTGCAGTTAAAATAACAATTTTAAACATATTATTTAGAAAAATTACTATTGTGACTACTTTTCAGAATATTTTTATACGAAATGGTACAAAAAATTTGAGTAATTCTGCAGATTCAAATCAAAAGGCGAAATTTAACCGGCACTAATCACGCACTAATCACGAATAAGGCGGCTATCGCATTAACGGAAGTCTAGATGAATAGCTGCAATTAGGTGTTAAAAATTTCGGTAATAGCTGGTATTGTATTAGCGTAAACCTCGACGAAAATGACCATCACTTTAACAAAAGTATTGTAAGCAATACCGGCGAAAATCTAGGTATCGGCAAAAACGAACATCGCAACAACGCGCATATTGGCGATAGCGTCCACAATATCAGCACAAATCTCAGTAATATCGATCTTTTCTTGGTAATACTAGTGCAAATTTCGGTAACATCGGATGTTACTACAGAATGACTTTCGACGAAAAATACTCTCACGTCAACAGAAATATCAAAGTTAGAGTCAAATATACCGGGCAACACTCAACAATAGCGCTATTGGATCGGCGTAACACTTGACGAAAATTACAATCACAACAACGTAAATCTCGGCGATAACACAATTCATCACGGTAATATCGACATTCTTTCGGTAACATCGGTGCAAATTTCAGATTTTACAAGGTAGCACTTCAGCGAAATGACCATCAAATAAACGTAAATATCAGTGTTAACGCCGAATATACCGGAACAATTCTCAGCAATAGCGTTGTTATATTGGCGTAATACTTTGCGAAAATGAAAACCACAGCAACTTAAATCCCACCGATAACGCACGTCATAGCTACACAAATCTCAGAAGTAGTGGACATTACATCAACGTAACGATTAGCAAAAACGAGCATCACATACCAAGGTAAGTTTACACGTACAACAAACGATAATTTCGTAGATGTCAGACTTGAAAGCAAGCACATTATTCGTATACGTTAATCGCGTGAATGAGTATGAAAGAAATTCCATTTTGAAAAGAGATAAAACGGCACCAAAGGATCAAATTTCGGCGCAGTTGTAAAAGTATAAAATGCAAGTTTAAGTGCCAACCTAACTTTCTTTCAAAAAGCGGAATTATTTTTTTTCTAAAAAAATGAAAAAGCGGTATTCCGCCACATGGCGGAACAAACTCATCCCTGAAATTGAGAAACATCCATGTGGTCCACCAGCACTTGGAATATGCAATAAAAGTGGAAATTCTGAAAAAAATGCATCACAAGTAAAAAGAAATTTAAACGTATATTCTAATGATACAATGCAATTAGACTGTTTTGTGATATAATAAAAAGATATATAATTATGTACCACTAATTTCCTAATTTCAATTTAATTCATATAATAAACTCGTTTAGTCAATTTTTGGCCGTTTTTACAGATTTCTCTGTTTTTGTCGATTTTGTGAAGAGTTGTATTTAAAGTGAGATTTTTTTACAAATTGGGATTTTCAAAATCCGCACCATATCTATCTTACAATTTAAAAGCAATATCAGTGGAATTTGGTTTTGTAGCTAACATTGCATCACATTCGTTCTCGTGTGAAAACTTTATTGCTCCACAGAGCCAATGGCACGATATTTCTTCTTTAAGATACCAGTAGTGGTTTTTAAAGGGACGGATTGCATTCTCATATAATGTGGTGAACAGTTTAGTTTATAAATGTAAGAGAATGAAGCTTTTGTTTGTCGTTCAAAGGGGCATTTATGTCAGAAACACAGGTTATTCACCAGGTGCTATAGATGAGAGAAACAAAGTTGCCAAAGTCACATAGATTGGCAATCTATATTTTGAAGTTATTGTGTCAGCAGATAATTCCTATATTTGCTTCTCAAGGAGACAAATCTTAATTGTACATGACAATTATCTTCCAACGTGCTTTGCGCAAGGCTCCTAGTCGGTTTAATTTTGCTGCTTGAATAATATTGGGAAAGTCTAAGTATATTAGGCAAAGTTTTGTGCACTCCATACAGTCATCTCACTTTTTCCCGAATCGATGGCAGATTTGGCTGTCTGGATTGCACTGGTTCTAAGAATATCAATTATGCTGTTTGCTTGTACGTTCACAGACTTAAGAGTCAAAAGATTCCAATTCACTATCAAAATATTCAAGATGACTAAAATTGTCATGAAATTGCTTATACAAGGTTATATTTGGTGATTTGGAAGGTTCGATCTTTTAGTCATCAAACACGTGAGTCAAAATGACTTCTCCAACATAATGTCAGCAAGCTGACCAAAGAAGCAAGCGCATATTCTAATTTCTATTTTACACTGATGCAGGCAACTATAACTGGCCTGCATTCTAAGAAGGTGTGTCAAACACAAACATCATGTTCACAATTATTTTTTATGCATTTCGAAGAGGTGAGCTGCTCATATATTAAGTCAGCAATGATTGGGCCTCATTAACGATTAGTTTCTTGGGCATATGCTGATATACCAAGAATCTTTTATTGGTGAACGTTTCCAACGACAATGGTAATATTTTCTTCTGTTTTGTACTTATTAGGTAATGATGTTGGAAGTTTTGCATCTTAATGCAGAGTCGTATATATTTAGGGAAGTACCACTGCTACTTGTTGGTAGTTGAAATACCATTGCAACTTAGCTTCTTGATCTATATGCTGTTGTGCAAGATACAATCGATTAAGGGGTAGTGATCTTAATTTTGCATTATTATTAAGAAGTTTTATAATTTTTTTGCAAGCCTTTCATTCACCGATTATTCTGGGACATTTACTTTTTCATAAAATAACATTGCTTGTAAAAGAACTAGTTTTGCAGACTTCCATATAGACCAATTTTCTTGAACACCTTCAATATGTGTCATATATCTTAAAACTTAATACAAATTAATTGGAAGTTTGGAACCATTTATTTTTTAATCATCACAAGTTACCTTGTTGCCACCAAAAATATTTTGAAAAAAGAATACAGTGTTACCATTGGCAGAAAAAAAAATGGAGCGAATCACCGCTGTGATAACAAACGTTGTTTATGTTGCTATCCGAAAATGTTAATGACATAAATATTAAAATGTATTGTAATCTAATTGAACTTAAATATTGAAATTCACATTTCAAAACGTTTAAAGGGTGGTGCAGGTTCCTCTCTTTGTTGATAAAATAGGAAAATAATGTAATATGAAAAATACTGAATATTGTGATTTTACGTGACAAATCTCGAATTTCCAACTTTCCGTGGACCTCCTAAAATTGTTTGGAAAACAAAAAGGATTGGAATGGTAACTTTTTACAGGTAATGGAATATTTTGAGAATGGGGACAAAGTTATTTATTTCTAGAGGGGCGTTTGATGCACCTTAATGAACATGACAAATCATGTCTGTGGACATATTTTTTTAGTATAAAAAATATTTTCAAATTTATATGACTTGTTTTGAGGAGTTTTGATTGCATTAAATATATTTCATTGTTAACAGAGATATTCAACTGATCTAGAGGTGGAAAAATTGCTGTGACACGTTTTTGGGCGTTTTATGGAGAATGACCCAAATGTTTTTGTTTTTTTCTAATTTGGAGGGAAATGGTAAAAGGAATAAAATTAATTCTTTGGGAAAGGAGGGGTAGAAACAACGAGATGTAATTTTAGAGATCGGAGGGTCAATTAAAGGTGACCAAGAGTTACATGGGAGGGGGGGGGGGGTTCCAAAGATGACAAAACTTTGTGTGATGTAATTTATGTACATTCCCAAAGAACTCATAATAAATTTTATGGCGATTTTTTTTTTTATCTTAGCCTTGTATACCTTTTCTTAACTTAGAAAAAATAAAAAAAAGTTTAATTTGCATATATATTTTTTATTAGTATTTAAATTCTTGATGAAAAATGGGACTTAATCATCTGGTGAAATCTCTTTTTATCACTTTTGAATATAACGAATAAAGAAAAATAAACTTCATTATAAAAGTTATTTTCAAACTCTGATAAATATACTTAATATTTCTAATTTTCTATACTTTCCATGATGCTGGACACTATTATTATCACGCATTCATATTATACAGTTCCCGCTGAAATTAAAGGATGAAAATCAATGACTTTTAAGGACCTAAATAATATTTTTAAGGATCTTCGAAAATTTGTTTTTAGGCTATCTTTAATGCTAATGTGTGACTTCCCAACTGTTTTGCCAATAGGGCTAAAATCAAAATTTTTCATGAACAGTTTGAATTTTCTTAAAAACAAACTTTGTTGATGTTGCAATCAATTTTTCATATGTAGTGTGCTTTAGCTAAAGCACACGAAATATGCACTTTCCGGGCGTAATTTTCGTAACTTGCTTCTGCTAAAAACCTAAAAAACACTTGCTGTGTTGGTAAAAAACCCTGGCTCGAGAATTACACCTGCTCTCATGTCATGTGTTCCTCTCACAAATACAGTAGCAAATACGAACCAATAGACGTACAGGTTGGTGGATGCGTAATGCAAATGTGTTAAAGAATTCCGATACAGTGAGGATAAGTGATGGTCACACAGTGAGAGAAAGTCTGAGTGGTATTTTGCAGTCGGACACACAATCTCCTTAAAAAATTAAGGACATTTAAGGACCTCAAAGCATTTTCAAATACTTTCAAGGCCTCGAAAACAAGTTCAAAAATATAAAGTACTTTTAATGATTTTGGGAACCTTGTTATAACATCACTAAAGGTTAGATTGATTTAATTATATCGTCATTTTTCTGTAATAATAAATTTTTAAATAATGACATTTTTAACCAAATATTGCATGCCAACACAACCTTCAAGGATAGCAAGTAAATATTTACCAACAGCACAAGTGAAATGGGAATATATCATTCTTCCTAAATCTGGAATTAAGTTTAAAAACATGTTTAGTATAAATTCTCGAGCATGAAAGGCATCTTCCTTTGGCCCTGTAAAGTAAAATGACAAAATCAAGAAAAGAGGAAGGTACTTGAAATACTTAACTACGTTAGCATCAATTACTGAAGAACCATAGCAGAAAAAAAAATTACAGAATAATAGTACTCTGCAGAGAGTACTTTGTTTAAATTCTTTTTTGAACATGACGATAATGTCAGTGTTTCAGTAACCAAAAAATAAATAATAAAAATAAATTAATAATGAATAAAATTAGTTTCAGTCAGGGGTCAAATCTTACAATTTTTAAATCCCTTATACAGTAAAAACTGTGTATAACAACAAACTTGACCATAACGATATTTTCTTTGATCCCCACAAAATTCCTATTTGCTTAATGTATTTTGAGCCTCTCTACAGTGGTAATAACTTTTTAGATGCACCTCTCTATAACGATAATTATACCTCTTAAAGCTGGATGTTACAGATTTTTACTTTTTGTTTATGTGGAAACACTACACATGATGATCAATTGCTGGGGACAGGGAGGGGAGTCAGTAGAGAAATGGACAAGAGAGATAGTGTTGCCTCCTTTCACAGGTGTTTGCTATACAGCTCCTTATTTGCACAGGTGTTTGATGACACAGTCTGAAGGTGGTGTGAAACCTGTTTGAGGGATCAAGCATGGGGAAAGGGGGTTGGAATGTAAGCAGGTGTTTGTTACTTCTGTATGTGTGGCCATTCTCGAACCTGTTTGGAAGACTGGGGGGTGGGGGTAGCGATTAGAATGTACACAAGCATTAGTTACCTCTATCTCTTCACTTGCAGTTAGCACTTTGAAACAGACGCTCCTGAAAATTGATTTTTATGTATTAAAACTTCGATTCTAAGATGGTGCAGCATAAAACATTGGAATTTAAGGAAAGAGCTGAAAAGAATTTCGGAAATTGATCAAGGACTGAAGCAAGTTGATGCTGCTAAAAAGTGTTGGATTTCTCAGTCAACGATAGGTACTTTTTTAAAAAAGCTAAAAGACGTTGAAGTTGCTGAGGATAAAGGTAAAGTGGTCAGTGACGAAAACGATTTAAAGGTGCCATAAATGATGATGTCAACAAAGCTACTCTAAGATGGTTCCACGAAATGAGAACACAAAACATGCCCATTAGTGGACCAATGATTTCTGAAAAAGCGTTAAAATTTGCAAATTTGCCAGGCAATAACAATTTCAAAGCTAGCAATGAATGGCTTTAAGTCAGCTCCAGTTGATGATGCCATATCCTTGAAACAGCGAGAAAAAGAAAAGATAGAGAAAATGTATTCTCCTGTGGTTGTGTACAATGCAGATGAAATTGGTTTGTTTTATCAGCTGATGCCGGATAAAACAATGGCATTTAAAGGAGAAAGCTGGTAAGGTAGGAAGAAATTGATGCAGAGGCTGACAGTGCTGCTATGCTCAAACAGTACTGGGACTGATAAACTGAAGCCTTTAGTCATTGGGAAATACGCGAAGCCAAGGTGCTTTAAAAATGTGATAAGTCCACTATTTGACTACACTGCAAATGAGAAGGCTCGGATGACAGAGGAAATGTTCAACAACTGGCTGTGTTTTGTTGATAAAGAGATGAAGAAGAAAATCGCGTTTGAGTATTTTATTTTCCTCCAAACTGCATGTTGATCCTGCAGCCGTTAGATTTAGGCATAATCAAGTGTGTCAAGGGATACTATAGAAAGAGATTAATTGAAAACGTTATTTTCAATTTAGATAGCAAGCTTCCAAATCTGTTTGTAGTTGATGTGAAAAATAATTCTAATATTTACTTGCATATCAACTGTAAATAAAACAGGAATAAAGTTTCAGAATGTAGACCCATAAGTTTAGTTCTGTAAAAATGCAAATTTAAGAAATCAAAAGAAAAGAAAATTAAGAATATGCAAATTTAACAAATAAAATTTCTGGTTGCCCAAAGGACAACTAAAATTTTGGTTTAAAAAATGGTTTGCCTTTTGAAAATATGATTGCTTTGGGTAACCGCAAATTTTGACTCATGGTTTCAGGGCTAAATCAATTACAATTAAAATTCCTGGTAATATTAATAATAATTCAAAAGTATTAATTAAAGCTTGGTAGCCTATTATTTATATTCTTTTAGGTGTTTTTGTACATGGAATATTTTTTTTTGAGATTTAGAATTACGTTTTGTTTATGCCCTTTATTCAACAGAAACAACTTTTTGTCTGCTATAATATTGTCAGTTTATTACAAGAAAACCCCTTGCCAAGTTGTTTGTTGCTGCGGTAACAAGATCGGGGGGATCCAAGGTGAAATATATCTACATTTGTCATTTTGTCACCCTTATAGACACAAATTTCCAGTATGCATCACCCCAAACCAACAATTCGTTTCTATAGAGTGACTATCTAGCAGGAGCTATTTTTCTCGATAGACAGTAAGTGAAATTTTTTTTAAAGAAGTTAACTTTTCTAGTTCAGATTAAATTCCTTTGTTCGTTTACTTTTACGTCAGAGTGCTGACATGGTGAATTGACCACAAGACCTTTTACATGACAGCCAAGCATTCTTTCTCCAATTCAAGAGTCTAATGGCATACATCTTGTTTTTTAATTAAATTATTTTTTTTAATTAAAAAGTTGATGTGAAAAAGTAGCACAACCAGTTTTTATTACACAATGGGAACACAGCATTTATAAACTTCTCACCGTCGTATTCAGGAAAGTAGTCCACTAAATGCGAGTACATTATTTTCTCTTCGAGCAGATCCTTCTTGTTAAGATACAATACAATGCTGGAATTCTGGAAACAGGTATTTGAGATAATGGTTCTAAATAGAGCTTTGCTTTCTTCCATTCGATTCTAAACACACAAGAATGCAATTAGTGTCAATGACAAGGGGAAAAAAAATTAAGGTCTCATCAATTAGTATATTTGGAAGAAAAAGATAAGTTCTCAATTTTTACAGGAAAAGTTATGAAAAAATTCAAATTTAGACTTTTAGCTTTCAACCCATTGTTGCAAGTTGCTACTTTGGATCTTGCGTTAATAAAATCAAATTTATGGCGCTATTTTACATATAATTCTGCACAATTTCAAACACTTCTACAAATACTTTGATTTATAAAAATCTTTCTTTTTAAAACTTTTTTTTAACCAATTATGTGCTCTAAGTTTGGGACAGAAAGGGAAAAAATAATGAATTTATTGTGTTGTCCCTTGTTAATCTAGAAAACTGTGAACGATTTTAAGTAGGATACTGGCCTAAATTTGTTAAAGAAAGGAAGAAATGATGAATTTATTGTGTCATCCCTTGTATACTTAGAGAACTGTGCACATTTTACATAGGATACTCCCCTAAATTTGTTAAAAAAAAATAATGAATTTATTGTGTCGTCCCTTGTTAATTGCGAGAAGTATCTGAATAAAATACCTACTTTGTCTGAATTTATTTCAGAAGATTTAAAAATAATTCTTATCCATTAATACTGAATTCCACTTTAAGCTAAATCGAATATTTGTAAGACATTTTCCAGGTTGCCCAATCGACACTATGACCATTTCACTTCACAGGGTTCCTACAGAATTCACAGAATGAAAATCGATAACTTTTTAAGGACCTTCTAAAAAGCTTCCATGCTCAAGCTTGCTTCATGCATCAGGTTTTTAATGTAAGACTTTACAGTTTCTTTTCCCAGGTCGTTAATATCAAAATCTTTCATGCACAATTTGCTTTAAAAATAGACTTTGATGATGGACTTCGATCTTTTGGCTCGCAAAATGTAAACACTAATCTCATGTGTTTGTTACACAGAGTATAGCGAGCAACTAGAACCATTCGATTTCTACTCTACCATTCACCAAATACAAATAAAACGACATACAAGTTGTTGCATGCCTAAAACAAATATCCAGAAAATTTTGGTGCAGTGCATATAAGTAAGAAAAATTGAAGACTTCTAAGCATTTTATCGTACTTTTAAGTAATTACAAGTACTTTTAAGGCCTGGAAAACAACTTTAAAAATATTAAGCACTTTTAATGACTGTGGAAACCCTGTAATTGCATCCAGCTTTGTTTATTTTTAGTTAACAAATTGTTATCGAATGAAGAAAAAAAACAAAAACCAAAAAACCTGTTATCAAAATTGGTTTTGCAAAAGTCTCACTTTTTCACATGCTTGAAAGTCTTTTTGAAGTTTGCAAAAAAAATGAGATCCTAGCGGGGGTTTTAACGGGGAAATTACCCAGTATGTACATCTTAAAAATAAAAATTGCATATAATACCCAAAAAAACTAATACCAGGGAATCTGACTATCAAAACGAGACTATTGGTCACAATCACAGTGTCTCACCTGAAAAGAGACCGCAAAGCGTTGATGTTTGACCCTCAGTCAGATGTGGGTTCAGTGTTAAATACAGTCAAACCTCGTTAACACGAAGTCAACGGGACCACCGAAATCGTTTGCGTTAACTGAATTTCATGTTAAAAAAAAAAAAATTAATGTTAAGTATTCAGTATGGAGACCTGCTTTTACTTTGCGTTACACAGGATTTCGTGTTAAGCGATTTCATTTCAACAGAGTTTGACTGTACAAAAGTGCAATGTGAAAATGGAAAGCATCATGAATGATATTTAAAACGCATTTTTCTCACAGCTAAAATCTCACCTACTTCATTGTCACTCTCAAAGAGGGTTTGGTCATATTCACTTAAAGCAGCTAGGAAGAATAAAGCAGTGACATTGTCGAAGCATTGAATCCATTTCCTTCGCTCCGCTCTCTGACCACCGACATCTACCATTCTGAGCGGGAAAGACAAAAGACAATTTTAATGCTAGCACACATTAATTGGGTTCCTTATAATTAAGTGGCTCTGTACCCTTAAAATAAAAATTCATCGATTTTGAGATATTTATTTTCTGAATAGTTTTTTTCCGTTTGATGTATTACTTTAGTTTCTACTCAGATTAGAAGTATGTTATATTTTGTTTTAAAAAAGTAATCTAATAATTATTAACTATACAAGACCTTTACCTTTAACTCCGATGTTCACTAAACATAATATTTCAGATTATTTGGTTTCGATGTACCTTTTCTAACTAACTAGAGGAGATATAACATTAATTTTTTTATGAAATTGTAGTACAGTACGCAAAAAAAAAAAAAAAATCCAAACGATGGCTATATCTTGTATTCTAATTAATGAAATAACAAAAGTCAAGTACTGTTGCAATTCGCGGAAGGTCTTTATTAATTGTATATATATATTTTTTATTATGAGGGGTCATCTACATATTGAAACTAAACCAAATTTTAAAAAGTTCAATGGCCACCCCATAATATTATACCATATATAGATTTAGAATAAAAAAAACCCGTCTAAATACCAAATTTCATAATTTTGCAGTAAGTGGTTAGTAATTTAAATGATGTTAAAAAAAAAAAAAAATGGCAAATTAATGTTAAAAAGAAAATTTGTTTTTTTAGTCATAAATTCTTAAATAGTTAATATATTTTAGCAATTTTTGTTTCAAACGATAATTTATAAAAGGCCAAACATAAATAACATGCAGAAATTCGGCTGAGAAATTGAACTCGTGAGATACAACTTATAAATAAAATTAATCACTCAATAATAAGAAAAAAATAATTTAAGAAATTTAAGCTACTTATTGAATTCCAGCATATACTTGCCTGTAAAACATACTGCCCAGTTCAAAAGTGTACTCAGTGATGCCTCTAGTGGGCACTCTAACATGCAGAATGTCCCTTTGTGTGGGTAGGTAGTCGTGTGCAGAAAGGCGGTCAAGATCGGACAGGAAACTGAAACAGAAATTAGGTACTTAAGAACAGTGATTTTCGGGAGAGAAACAATTCCCCATAGAAAAATGTGAGATAGTGTGAAACCTGTTCTCAACACATGAGAGTATGTTTTTCAATTTCAGGACGACCCCCTTTTTTAAGTCACAAATAGTCCATAATTTCAATCAGGAATATCTCGCCTAATTTTACAGATACCTTCATGAAACTTTTTTTTGTGGTTTTGTCATATTATTGTGAACATTTTTCTAAGTGGACTTTATGGCCAATTCGCAAATATCTTTTTTTGTAACTTTCATAAATCACCAATAGGGGCACTGTAAGCTGTTTTGAAACATTTAGCGTAGTCACTTTACTAAGGGTATATATTTTCCTTGGTAATACAAGCCGTTTCAAATTTAAAGAGCTGGAAAGGACTTTAGGAATCACCCTGTATATCGGTTACGGCTCAACCTCGCACACCATTACCTATTCGAATGACAAATTATTTTTTCGTTATTTGTCTTAAGCTGATAAGAATGGAATTTGCTTTGAACAGAATAAAATGCCTTAAGTATACCCAGTTAATTTAAATCTGATTTTTGAAAATAAAATCTTAGGTCTACTAAAAAATACTGACAAAAATGGCGATTTTTTGTTCGCATTTTTGCGCTACGCTATGGCAGAAAATTAAGGATTACTGTGGAGCTTGAAGTGCATTAACCCAACTTGAATGGAATGATAAAACCATTGCAAACACACTTTACAAGGTTGCCACTCAAAATGCAAAACAAAATTCCCTGACTTTTCCAGAATTTAAAAAAAAAATTTCAGGTTTCATTTCAAGCCGAAGTAAACAATTTTTTTTTACATACAATTGCAGTTAAGATTATAATTTTAAAGAAGGATTATACAGAAAAAAAATTTACGATATTTTAATGAGCATTTTTATTAATTATTCAAAATTTTGGTAAAAAAAAAAGCGGAAATCAATTTTTTTTTGGAACTGTAAAATGTTTGCGATTAGTGTCACCAGACACTGATGTAATTTCACACGAAGATAAATTGATTATATGGTAGAAGTAGCAAACTATATATCTCCCTTCATTTTTCACAAGGATGAAAACAGTCAAAATATAAAAAAAGGGGAAAATACATGTACACAGCGTTATTTTGAACTACAAAAATAGCTGAATAGGAATATATTTGTGTACTAATGTATGTACAGAACAGTGGCACAGCTAGACATTTTTAAAAAGGAGTGAAACTTTAAGTCCTACAAAGTCCATTAAAAATAATAAAAATTGCAGAAAAAGCGAAAGACTTTCACCCGTTTTCAGTCAATTTGCTTTCAGAGGGTGCTTTTTACACATTGCTATAAGAAAATATCATATGAAATATCAAATTTTCAGAACGCTGGCGTGAGTTCTGAACAAAATTACTGAACTTCTTGGACAAAAACTTTAATCTGAAAGAAATTCCCTGACTTTTCCAGAATATACCGATTATTTTAGTTTTCCCTGACGATTTCCTGACCTTTTCCAAGCATTTTCATTTTCCCAGACAATTCCAGATTTTTCCTGTTTTCCAAGTGCGTGGCAACCCTGACTTTATTTTTCTCCTGTTGAAGAAGTTGCAAAACTGTATGAAGGAAATTACATTAGTATTCCAATACCTTAACTTAATGAGGGTGGTAACAAACTAAAACTAATTTTCTTTCCTTTCTGAAATTTTTTTTTATGTTTACAATCTAGGCCTAACCCTAATAAATAGGAGGTAAATTAATCCTAGACTGATAATAATACAAAAAAAATAACAACATATTACTCTTAAATGTTAACCATGCGAAGATAAGGATGAATACGGTTTCGGTTAGACATACTTACAGTTATGAAACTAGTACAATAAAAATTATTAAGATTAAAATCATACATAACAGTTATAACAGGGTTAAATAATTTTGTGCCTAATTTTGCCCCCCCCCCCCCTCAAACATTTAGGGCTGTTTAATAACCACCAATTGCAGCTACTGCCTCATTATCCTTACAGCACAATGCTACCCAATAAAGTTGCTGACTTTTTAAAACGATTTTTAAACAATTTTGATTATTCCTTAACAGTTCTCTCCCTTTTTAATTTTCTTGGAAAATCCTATTTCTTCATAAATCATATTTACTGGATATACGACAGAAAAGGAAAATATCAACATCCAGAGAGTCTACGACAAATCCAATTGCAAATTTAGTGATTTTTTTTCCTTCATATTTCCGAAATAAAAAATAATCCTGATTTTCACGACCTATTACCACGCAATGTAAACATAATGTCCATGGACTAAGAGTACATACTACTTGGCCGAGTCTGTCAGCTGGTATTCCCTCCTACGATCGTAGCACTCTTGAATTCCTGCATCAGCCCATAGGGACTTGATGGCAGCGATATAAGGTGCCTCCATCACAGTCAACATCTCGCAATCCACCAGCCTCACAATCTCAGCATGGTTCTGAAAGAAAACAAGAGATAGAGATCACTACAGGGTACATGCCTTTGTTCCAGCAACTGTATGGCTATAGCAACCATCTGAAATTTTAAAGTATATGTATAGCCAACATTTATGTGCAATTGCAGCATATTTGAGCCCGAGCTCAGATTGATTTTTCGTAGTGTTGGACCACTACAAACGAAACTGTCTGGATTATGGGCTAACTCTTTTTTAACCCCCCAAAACTTTATAGAATGCATTGTTATTGAAAATGAGGCTGTCTGCCGAATTTCAGCTTTGATATTCAAATTTCCCATTAACAAATTTCAGATTGGAAGATGACAAGTAGATCAAATAGCCCTCTGAAGTGGTCCCAGTAGCAGAAACTTTTCTGCCTGTCTGCGACACTAATTTGGATATTAGAATATAATCTGCAGCGTAATGATTATTTTTTTTAAGTTTGCATAAAATACTTAAGCATCTAATCCATCAATTTTACCAAAAATTCCTGTTTTACATAAATATAGAAATTTAGCAAAATAAATTAAATATTGAAACGGAAATGCTAAAAATTATTGTATCTTAAATTAAAATTCTAATCATTCCGTATAAATTCAAACCATCAGCTCAAGCCTACGCGGATGACATCAAAACGGCATCGCAATTCTCGCCGATAGCTTCTACTAAAACGGCTTAAAACTAGGTGAAAATTATCACGACTCCAACCCAAATATCGACCACCCTATCGGCGCAAATCTTGGCAATTACATCCAAGTAACAATGCCGCAAAAAGGAGCATTATACCAAAGTAAGTATCGGCGTTAGCACCTAATATACCGGTAGAAATCTGGAAATTTATGCAATAGGGACGATCCCACTATCGACATAACACTCTGCGAAGTTGACTATCGCAACCACGTAAATCTCGGTAATGGTGACAATTATTGAGGCGCAAACCTTCGAAATAGTGGTTATTATATCGGCGTAACCGAAAAGGAACATCGCAACGATGTAAATATCGCGATATCTTCTGTCTTAGCAGCGTGATTCTCAGCAAGCGGTCCTCACATCAGCTTAACTTTTAGCAAAGCTAACTAAACTACTACACACCAACGTGCGAAAGCACATGGAAATCATTATGTTTCTATACAATCTCCTTAAAATCACTCATGGAGAGCACCACGATTCCGATTCCTCTTTTATGAAATCAAGTATCGCGCATGTGCGTTGACTCAAATCATCCAACTTAGAAATCAGACTTAAAAAAAAAAAAAAAAAAAATTTTTTTTTTTTTTTGAAGTTAAATTTGTAAAATGATCTGCAGGCTACTGAAAAATCTGCGACGTCCGTCTCCCGTCTCGCATTTTCTGCTACCGGGGAAGTGGTAATATAGTAGTGTGTATAAAAGCAACCTTTTAGTGATAGATCCCAAAACTCGATAGAGTGCATTCTCATGCAAAAAATTTTGCCAACTTTCAGCTCGATTCGATGATGGGAAACGGGTTAATTAGTCATCTGAAGAGATAACAGTAGCTTGTGTAAAAGCGACCTTTTAGCAACAGCCCCCAAGACTTGATAGAGTGCATTGTTATTGACAACAAATCTATCTACCAAGTTTCAGCTTGATTAGGTGATGGCAAGTGGGTTAATTGTTCTTCTTGCAGATTTGCTAACTACTTACCACACAAAAACAAAGTCAATATAAAGGATTTAAAAAGACATACCACATTCTGTATGTCCTTGTAGGAAATCTTTAGTAATTTCATGGCCTTGATCATGCTCTGCATGGCCATGAACACGTTCTGATAGACCAGCTTGATGAACCCTTTCTTGTCCTCATCTGAATAGCCAGAACCATGGATGATTCGCAACTGCTTGATGAAGGTGCTCTTCCCAGACTCACCAGTGCCTGAAGTGCATCGAAAAACAATTTCGTATTATTTAACATTAAAATAGGACATCGTCTGTCTATATTCATTCAATAACGGGTCTTTTGTTTCAAATTTTCACAAAATGTACATTGTGCAATTTTATAAATACTTTCCAAATAAATTTTTATTTAATTGTCTCAAACAACAATCATATGTTTGTGTATTCATATTAATTATAATGGACAATTCCCGCATTTTTTTTTTTTTATTCAATTCTAAATGTTTTGAAAAGGCTATAAACATAAAAATTTCTGCTCAATGCGCTTTTTCTTTTTTGTAATTTGCGATCAAAATTACCTCGTTAGAGGTTGGTAAGAAAACGACTCACTTTGTTGGCATTGAACGTGACGTAAAGAGATCTCTAACATCTTGGCTTGAAATGCAGCAGCGGAAACCAGATTTGCAAGTTTCTCGCAAATTACGCCAATCTGTACGGAATGTGGCAATGGTCTACCAACGCCAACTTTTTTAACGATAACTATTTGGCAGAAACCTCAGAGATCTCTTTATGTCACGAATTTTGCTGACTGTTTTGATTGGACTGGTTTTGGGGCAATTTTTTTTAAAGAACTTTTGTTGAAATATTTGGAATCTGAAAGAAATTCTTCATAAATATGTACTAATTTCACTCGTTCTTAAAGAATGCGGGAATTGTCCATTGCAGTATAAAATGAATTTTCATTCAAATCTTATTTTTCCAAACCCTCTAAATGTTACAAAGTTTTGCCACAGAAATTAAATGTTTCCTACAAACTCTTTTACTGAGATTAATGTCTTTTAAGTCAAACATATTTACAAATCTCACAGGAATAAGTAAAAATCAGCAAAATAATACAACAAAAATGTGAAAAAACATGGGAAATACAATAAACATCACTCGAAAACGTATAAAACAGTTCGAAGATTTAGTGTATTAGATAAAAAAGGGAATAAGTCGTTTTTGTTGAAGAGCCTAAATTTGTCCGATAACAAAAGTGTGCAGAGTTTAAGTAAGCACATTCCAACTGTTGCAGGAAGTTTGGCGATTACCTCAGTAAGTACAATCGTCCCAGAATCAGAATTTCGGTCGTCCGCAATGGGTGTCGGATATTTAAGTTGGTCTATAAATTCTTTGTAATTGTACACAGAAATTAAAGCGACTCTTTTGAAGAAGTTTCAGTCAACCGGCACTACGACCAACGTTCTCAATCAGAATGATTAAAAAAAAATAGTTTCATACCCAGGAAAAGCAATTTTATTTCCCATTTGGCATCTTGCTTGTCTTTTTTCAGTTGCTTTTCAATCTCTTGATTAATTCTTCTCTGCTCTCTTTCCTCCGAGCTAAGACAGCACGCCATGTTAACCTGTCATCGAGACGGAAATAAACGTTGCAGAAAAGCAGGAAGTGTAGAGGAAATAATTGTCATCTCCTAACAGGCAACAAAAACTTTTTTTGTCATATCATATTTACATCTTACATCACACTGAGCTAGCACATGTTAGATTGTACCGTAATGTTTTGATTTAAAGTTTGTTCAAAGATGAAGATACCTCCGTATTCGCTGGAAAGGCTGGAAGAGAAGGCTTTCGTTGCGAAATATTATCCAATAGGAATGGAGTTCTTCTAGAATTCTTAATTACCTTTCTATTTTGTCATTTATTCAGAAAGAATTTACATAGAAAACCGATAGCTCAAAAGAACATTGAAGGTTATTTTAAATTAAAAAAAAAAGTTAAATTCAAACTTTACTTACTCTTACATTTTTCCGTGCAAATGGCCATCAGCCAGCGAAACCTGTGGCGATTTGGGGAAGCATATCTGATCTTCTGTCCCTTTCTTATCGGAGGGCATTATTTACTAATTTACTATTGAAGAAGTGGGCTTTGGTTTATTATGATTTTCTAGAGTTTGGTGCATAGATGGTTTGGTATCTAACTTGAACTTCACTCAACATCTAAGAAAGTTAAATAAGAAACAATTGCAGAGTATAGTTTTGTAGGTAATTTTATTACAGGTGCGTAATTTTTGTGTGTGTAATGCATAAATAGCACAGTGCATTTACTGACAGCAAAACATTGAAGCAAATAAATTTTTGCTTCTAGAGATTCAAAATCAAAGCGTACTGACTTCATGGAAATATTTGACTCGGATTTGAGTGGCGCTAGCAGTGGTTTTTTATTGAATCGATTTCATGACCAAAAGGTTGTGAAGGTACAGTTGCACTAAAAAGACTTAACGTTTTTTACTTTGGAGCTTAAATAAAGCATCTGGGTCCTATGGTTGTTATAAAAATTTGCAGAGTGAGAATAAGTGGTTGCAATTGTGGGGATGGTAGGGAATGTAGATGCAAGGTTTCTCCTCTTCCATAAAATTAGCCGACCAAACGGTATAGTGGTTAACGTGCTGCCTTCTTGACCTCGAGGTTGCGAGTTCGAGTCCTGTGTAAGGCACTGGTGTTTGTAAATGTATGTTGGCTTGTCAAATAACGAATGTTTCGGTGCATTATAGCCCTCGTGTTGCTGACGGTGTCAGATAATCTGAACACAACCATCTTCCCCAAAATTACTCGCAAAACAAATTTTATTTTGCAGGTTTTTAAAAAAAAAAAATTAAATTTTAAAAATTAAATTAATTATCGTAAAAATTCCCAGATCTCTGATTCAGCTCTTTCAAACCAAGTTTCAAATTCTTCTTGATTTTAACATGCCTTTTACCTACTATCACATCAGTGTTTAAACTGAATACATTGTTACCAAAAAAGTTAAATTCGAAAGCTACCAACTTTTGGGCATCCCCCCCACTTTTTTTTACCACTGATGTCTCATCTTTCGATAATGAAAATGGGGGTTATTCAAATTTGTGGCTAAATGGTTTAGCAAAAAATCTAAACCACATTTTCTAATTTTAGCATTTAAGAAAGTTCTTAAGCATTTTGCTAAAAAATTTTTTTTTTTTAAAATGTACAACCTTATCCCGGTTGCACTTGTTAATTCCTCCTACATTTTTACAGCTCACTATGCTGGCAGGACAACCTCAGTACTGGAAATCAGAGTTACCCAAGAATGCTATTCCTCATCCTTTCAAGGGCTACTTGGAAAACTTGGTGAAGTACTGTAATAATCAAAAGTCATTCAGATCCATCCTTTTTCAACTTTTGGATGAACAGAAAGATCCATTGACCTTTGCTCTTGACCTTGTGCTCCATGGTTCAACGTTCTGCAAACGACCCTCCTACGGGAAATGTGCTTGGTTGCTAGGAAGGGTATTGAAGTTGTTAGCTGAATGGTGTGAAGGGTATAGTAAAAAATAATTTTTATGTAAAAGAACAATGATTCTAAAAGTACACTAAAAAGTTAAAAATAATTGCTTCCTTTCAAATACTAAATGTATGTTGATTATACTTTTGTACTGTCAAAAAGTAAAACTTTGATGCTGTTTTTAAACTTTTTGTGTAAGTGTCCCATGCTTTCATTACAAAATTATAGTACTTGCATATTATCAGTGGCGACTCCTGCACTACAGCCGGGCTGCAATAAATTTAATAGTTTAAAACTAAAATTATATATTTTATAATTTACTAAAATGAAGATCCAATTTCGACGGTAAGTGTAAAAAAATTCCATATATAACAAATTTGTTGCCTCAATATTCAATATCAACCCAAACTGGCGATCTTCCTCTGAACAGAAGCTGAGTGTTTCTGAAGCTTGTTTCGGCTGTGCTGTTGCCTTGGTAAACAATAGAACCCAACAGATCCTTTCCCTCTATGTGATGTATGGCGAGACTGCCTGTGAGCACTTTTCCAACTTTGGCTGACCTTGAGAATTTGATGAACTGATTGGTCGAAAATTAGCATGGGTAGAGGAAAGTGAATGTTTATTTTTAAATACTCCGAAACTTGGAAGAAATAAAATTTTACTTTTCTGTATTTTTGCATATCAGTGTTCCTCTATTTTAAACACTGTCTCTTGACTGCTGTGAGATCTAGTTGGATGATAAAAAAAATCATTAAAAATATATTTTTTAATATTTTAATTTTTTTTTTATCTCTAACAAAGGTGCGTTTTCAAGAGTATATACCATGAATTTTTGTAACTATTCTCAAAGATTAGTTGTAATGCGTAATTATTAATTAACATTTCTAAAATATTAATGATTTTGACAAAAATCTAGTCTTGCTCTCCCCTGCAAATATTCCTGGCAACGTCCATAAAGATTAAAGACTTTGCGTTTATGAAAGATTGTGAAAAGTGTGTGGTGGTGGTGGGGTAAGGGGGGAACCGCATGTTTCCGGCTGCACTAATATTTTGATCACGGTTTGCCACTGCATATTATTCTGTCTATCATTGACGACACAAAGATCAAATCGCCTGGCTTCTTTGGAGGCTTGGTCTGGCTTGGATCAGCACCAGGGCCTTCCCATGGAATGCCTCGGTTGCTCGGCAGACCAGGCATTGGCTTGGACCAACTGTTTTGAAAATCTGTTTTGTGATATTTTCGTTTCACCAATGGTCGATGGGGTAATGTGTATAAACCAAAATTATTTCTGATATACTTTTTTATGCATTTATTAAAAATGTACTTTTTGAGTTATTTCAACCGAAATTGAATAGAAACCTTGTGGTTCGAATACTTTGTTGTCAACAAAAACATAGCCAATCGTCGTCGGAATACCGATTTTTGCATTATCTGTATTACCATGGCTTGTTGGACCTAAAAATATGAAAAAAAAAAAAAAAAATTGAGATTAATTTTTTGTGTAATAGTAAATTGCAGTACTCTTTACATTGCATGTATGAGAAGTTATAAAGGTATTGAAATTTTGGGATTCATGCATTTCATATGCTGCAATACTGTGATGTGGTTATGAATTTTAATTTAACTGTTTTTTAATTTGTCACTCATTGTAGACATGATGTTTCTTGGTTGCTGACAAAAGAAGTAAAAGCAAGAGCTTTAGTTGTTGCTGTGGAATGCTCCAATGGGAACAATGAAAGATATGTATGCAATGTTTTTCAACTTGCGACAGAAAAGGAAAGTGTAAAGAACATTGTATACCACATGCTGTCCAACAGGGATTTCAAAAAGGTACTTAGTATTTTTTTTTTTTTCTGGCACAACTTGAATGACATTTGCCCAGTGCCTACAAAATTCTAAGTAACACCCTATTAAAGTAGAAAGTTCTTTTGTTAGTTTGCATGCTTCTAAATATATATATATATATATATATATATATATATATATATATATATAATACAAATGTAAAATCAAACATGAAAGCAAAATAAATACCACAAATTACCACAAATAAGCTGCTAGGTTAAAAAGTTACATATAATTATAATAATACAAACAAAACAAAAAGAAATGGAAAACGGCAGAAATTTCAAACTTCTTCAGGGAGATGGTCCAAATTTCCAAAACTATTTAAACCAAGAGCTTTTTCTGTAGATGTTCTTTTGAACATTCCCATCTTCAAAAGCTCAAGAGAAGAAAGAAAGGAAACAAGAAAAATGCAAAAAAACAAACAAAAAAACTTACGAATCAAAATGCAGGAAACGGGAAAAATGTTCAGATTGGCTTTCATATTTTTATTTGAAACAGTTATAATAAACATTGTTGCCAAAAGAAGCTGGGAAGAGTTTTGAGTTGGAAATAAAAGATGATAATAATAATAAAAATCTTAACAATGTTTTATAAAATAGCCTTCAACCATCTTTGACATCACACACTTTTTTTTTATTCTCTTTTATACTCAAAACTCTTTCTGATTTCTTTTGGCAATAATATTTATTATAACTTTTTCAAATAAAAATATGAAAGCGTAATTTCAATCTGAAGATTTTATATATATACGTTTGGCTGTTTTGTACCAAAACGTTGGTTTGTTTAGTAGTTATCATGTAATAGTCTATAGTTACACTCCTAGATTTTTTATTTGACAGCATTGTAATAGTTATATAAGACAGCAATGTATAAGCTATCATCAAACTTAATTCTATCAATCAATTTTGTAAATCAGTGTATTTAAAATTCCATACCCGTCTATTATCATTAATATATTTGTTAATTTACTATCATTATAAATCGTATAATCATTATTATATTTGTTAATGTTGCAGGCTTACTACCTCATTTCTGCCTTGGATTTAGAGCATGAATATGACATGAAGTATGTAAGTTGTTTAAGTTTTTCTGCCTATATCTCAGTAAAGTTGCGCTGTTTTTAATGCTATAGAATGATTTAAAAATGTGAATATTTTTGAGCAAATATAATTGAAAATTTTGTTAACTAGGAATTGTAATCTACAAAAAAATATAAATTACTACCTACAGAGTGGCTACGGAACCTGGAAATCAGGGAAATGTCAGGGAGCTTTTTGATTCTGGGAAAAATCAGGGAATTGTCAGGGAACTTTATAAAATTTCACAAAAATCAAGGAAATTTTCGGGCATGTTTTCCTGTTCTTCTGTATTTTGGTGCCATTTACTCGAAAATTTGTTGTAGTAATCGTTACAAGTTTAATGTTACGAAATAATTTAAACTTTTCATACCACCAAAACTATTTTTAAGAAATCAGCATGTTATCTCCTTTGCATACATGTTCTATTTGATCAGGGTGTCTACATGTTTAGAAAAATTGGGTTGGTTGTATTCAGATTATCTGGCGCCGTCAGCAACACAAGGGCTATAATGCGCCGAAACATTCGTCATTAGACAAGCCAACATACATTTACAAACACCCATGCCTAACACGGGACTCGAACCCGCAACCTCGCGGTCTAGACGCTAGCACGCTAACCACTATACCGTTTGGTCAGCCTAGAAAAATTGGGAAAATTTTTTAAAAAATGTTTACTGTAAAATCAGGGAATTTTTAGAAATCTGTCCGGGAAATCAGGGAACTTTTTTTTCCTGAATTTTGTAGCCACTCTGAACTAGTTATCTTAATACTACTCATTTAATGATTGTAATTTACACAGAAACTACAATAAAATACAATGAACGACAAAGTCCTGATCTGCCTGTCATTGGCGATTTAACAGACTGAGAACCCTAAAGGAGATTTATTCCCGATATGAGGATATGCATAACTTTATTTACTATGGTTAAAAAACATATTTCTTTGTTAACTTTTGTTGCAGAGAAACAAAATGTAACAAAGAAAGATCTAAATATACATAGCAAGAACTCCTCCGAGCAAAAAAGCTAACTATGCACTAAAATCAGGGAATTTTTCTATCGTTTTGAAGGTACTTTTTCCCGTTTATCCGTATTTTGGGCCCAATTATCCAGAAAATTATGGTGGATACAGAAAAGTTTGAACTTATCATTACCGCCAAAACTATTTAAAACAAAAATGCATGTTATAGTTAAACCCCGTTCACGTAAAATTACTTAACATGAATATCCTGTTTAACGCGAAGTTAAAGCAGTTCTCCATACTTAAAACTTAGCATGAAATTCGGTTAACACGAACAATTTCAGAGGCCCCATCAACTTCGCGTTAACAGAAGACTGTATCTCTATAGCATACATGTTGTATTTGATCAGTGTCTACACATTTGGAAAAATGGGAGAAAAAAAATGTGCAGTAAAATTAGGGAATTTTTTAAAAATCTATCAGGGTATTTATCAAGGAATTTTTTTCTTGAATTTTGCGGTTAGTCTGGTTTGAAGGATCATGGTATTACACTATTGGTTTGCTCCAGGGACATATGAAGGGGATAAATAAGAATTATAAAAAAAAATAATTAAGGGAGTTTAGTAGGCCTTATACCACTAATGTTAAAAGGCCAAATTTCTTTGTAACTTAAGCACGGATACTTTTGAAAAAAATTCTAAATATTATTAGAACCTTCTTTTTTTTATCTGAGGTTAACACTAAGAGAGTATGCTTGCTTGTTTTTTTTTTAAATCTCAAATGATAAAACATCAAAAATCTCTGAAAATTGTATTTTTTTAAGATAAAATAAGTAAGAAAAATAAATAATCAGCATTTTTCTAAAACATTAACCTCAGATTAATATTTGATATAATGCAAATATAGGAAATTTTTTTTACAAAAAAGCTTGCAGTCGTTTTTTCGAAAAGGTACATAAAATTTGAAAAGTAATATTTTGAGATAAATGCATTTTTATGCAAAAATGTGGCATGGAAAATGTGTGGTTATGTGTTTTAAAACTATCTTCTCTACGGAACTAGAAGAAGTACAGGCCAAAACTATATCTTAAAAGATCATGAAATGGATAATTTGGGAAATTTTAAACCTACTGAACTTTCTTAAAATATCAAAAACAAACAAAAAGAAATTATTCCATTCTGACAATGCACTTTCATAAGTACAATGGAACCTTTCCTGCCATTTTCTTTTGATGTGAGCCCTTTTTTTCTCCAAATGAAGCTACCTGCTAAGAGTTGCTTTCGGATGCTACTAGATGGCGTAAGAATCTCAGCTTTGTCGAAAACTTGAGATCGAGTCTTTATTCTCCGTACCTTTCATTCAACTTTCACTTGGTTGTTTGCATGTGATCAATTCTTTTTGACACACAATAGGCTTTCAACAACATAACAAAGAGCGAGGCTTTCAATGACATAACAAAGAGCTAGGCTTTCAACGACATAACAAAGAGCGAGGCTTTCAACAACATAACAAAGAGCGAGGCTTTCAATGACATAACAAAGAGCGAGGCTTTCAACGACATAACAAAGAGCGAGGCTTTCAACGACATAACGAAGAGCGAGGCTTTCAACGACATAACAAAGAGCGAGGCTTTCAATGACATAACAAAGAGCGAAGCTTTCAACAACATAACAAAGAGCGAGGCTTTCAACGACATAACAAAGAGCGAGGCTTTCAACGACATAACGAAGAGCGAGGCTTTCAACGACATAACAAAGAGCGAGGCTTTCAACGACATAACAAAGTGCAAGGCTTTCAACAACATAACAAAGAGCGAGGCTTTCAACGACATAACAAAGTGCAAGGCTTTCAATGACATAACGAAGAGCGAGGCTTTCAACGACATAACGAAGAGCGAGGCTTTCAACGACATAACAAAGAGCAAGGCTTTCAACTACATAATAAAGAGCGAGGCTTTCAATGTGACAACGAAGAGCAACACTTTCACTGACCAAAATGGATTCTGAAATGCCAAATGTTAAAAAATATTAACGCAATTTAGATGAGATTTTCAATGAGACATTAAAGAGCGAGGATTTCACTGACCAAAATGGACGGTGAAATGCCAAATGTTGAAAAATATTCACACACTTTAGATGTGGTTTTCAACGAGGCATCAAAAACTGGAAATATAAAACTGGAAAATGGAACATCGTAAAATTGCCACATCGTAGGAAGCCCATTGTTGTCTAGAATAATGGAGCAGGAGTCAGCGTTGAGCCTGCCATGAATTGGGACCAAGGGTCCCAGTCCATACCACGAGAGACATCCTCATTTGCATGGGTGTCCAAATACTTATTGGTAGATAGTGTAGTTTTACAGTACAATATACTGTCTGAATTGTTCAAATATCATCTGGAAAACCTAGAAAAGCCAGCGAATTTCCTTACTATTTGAGTGGCAACTCTGATTTAGCAACTTCAAATTATGACTTTTACTAATGAATAATTTTTTCCTCATTACGATTTTTAAAAAATATTTTTAGTGTCTCTTCCCTTTGTTGTTCATGGAAATGGAACTATTTGCAAAGCAGTATCTAATCAAAGTTCCACATTATCAAATCCCATTTGCAGCAATATTGGATGATGTTTGCCAAGACAGCGATCGACTTAAAGACTTTGTTAGGTAAGATGCTGCTTACTAATAATTATTACTATGTTTCTAGTGATACAATTTAAAAATTTGAGTACAAGGTTTTCATAAATAAACTTGCACTGATTTAACCAGTTAAGTCTGTAGAAATCTACCAACCATGAAACTTTGTGTACCTTTCATTTGAAACCATTCAGAGCTGGGCCTAAGAGCAAAATGATGCATGTGCAAGAATGAATTTTGATGCCTCTTGCAATAAAAATTGGTATAGAAAACTCTCCAAAAATTGCATTAGTGCTGTATGACTGAAATTTGCTGGAACGTAGTACCTGAAGTTGGCATTTTAAAGGGATTAAAATCTAAAACTAATAAATAGTAAATATTAAAGTAAGGTATTTAGTACCTTTTTCATTATTTTTATTTTTTAAAATGACTTCTTTTACCAATTCTTTTAACTTCAATAGGCATTTTTCAGACTACAATAGGTGTTCTGTACTGTACTTGTGTAAAGAGAAATTTCTTAAATTTGTTTACTCAGTTTATTGTTTTGTCACCTTATTACAGACACATTTTTTAACTACAACAAAAGTTTTATTTGATTTAATATTTGTGAAAAAATATCAATCTTGAAAAAATATTAACAGAAAATTAATTTCAATAATCTCTTCGACAAAATTGCAAGGTCGTTGAGTCTTTCTTGCAAAAGAGTAGACCATAAGTAGGTTAGGCTAATTTAGATTCAAAATTACATAAAAATTTAAATTTTTACCATGTTTTTAAAAAACATATTTTTTCTCATTTCAGCACCTCTCTCAAAATCGCATATGTGCAATCGCACACACCTTAGGTCGAAACTGAAACCATTAATAGTCCGAGAGGCAACTGAAAGTTTAGGTACCTCTTCGACAGGCGCGGATTTAGGGGGGGTGCGGGGGGTGCGACCGCACCCCCCATGATGTATATCATCAAAATTATTTTTAAATGGCAGTTTCCTCCAAATTCAAAGTAAAAAAAAAAAAAAATGAAATTTCTTTAATATTTGTAAGATCTATTTTTTACTTAATATCAATATCGATGGATTTAGAGGGGGTAAACAAAATTAAGCTTTTTCTGACATTTTTCATGTTTTATTAATACTTAAGCCACCTAACCGAGCTCCTTATTTCACAACCCGTAGAAGGAATAGGCTTGAGAGGGGACGAGTAGATCGGGATTATGATGACATGCAATGTACCGGTCAATGAATCTTTACCCCTTGTGTGATTCTCAAATTAAAAATTTTCTCACAATACCATTAAAAAATTTCTGAATTTCAGCACGATTTTCTCATTTGTGAGTAGGAGATTGGACTAATAACTAGCAAGTTTTTAATTGCAATTAGCATTCTGCAGGTCTACTTCTTGTCTTCTTGATCAGAGGGCAATTAATTATAATTGTTTAATATCGGGGTGCCATCGCACCCCCAAAACTTCATTCTACGTACAAAAAATCATGCACTAAAATAACTTTAAAAAAAAAAAAACTTTAATTATAATTGGAAAATAAAATGCCTAATTCATAATTAAGAAAAAGCTTTGATCAAATCAGTACAATAGCCTTATTGCAATTCTACAGAGTGTTGTAAGAACTTACAGTTCCGATGAAGAAGCTATCGCTAAATTAGGACCAAGAAAAGTTTCCCTTCGTTCTCTCCAGAAGATCAACAAAAACGACCCCTTCTTTCTTGACCTTGAATTTGAAACTAAGGACACAAAGAAATGAAACTTGTGGGGCATACTGTCCCCTCCCATGCACGTGACATTGCACCATTGTGAGTTGCAAGTTACTAAAATGCCTCTACTTTGGTGTGGAAGTGACAAGTGAATGGAGTGGTCATTCTTACTTGAGTTGGAGTGTGCGTGCGATGTCAAGATTTAGTTTGTTTCTTCAATTGGTGTGGCAGTGCAAGATAATTGACAGTAATATATAAGCATGATAAGATTTTTTAAATGTTACTATTTATTTTACAAAATGTAATATTTCATTAACAATTTGTTTTAGTTTAGACGTTTGCTTTTTTTTTTCTAAATATGTTTGAATATTTCATTTTTTACCGAATGATCAGAAGTAGTGATATATCCTACACACTGATATTTGGCATTTTATGCAATTATCAATGTAACTCTCAATTCAATACCATCAGTATATAAATAGATTATAATAAAATATTTAATTCTTATAAAAATAAACTGGTTTTACTGGATTAACCCATTGTATCTGCACCCTTTCATATGCAAAATCATAAAAGCCCTTTGATAATGTCAAACAAAATTGCTTTCGTAAATTATAAAATGTAATTTATCCTTAACAGTATAAAGTGAGTTCCATACAGCTTTTAACTTCTTTTCAAAATATTCAGGATCATAGGCCAAACACGTTTTTAAATATTGCTATGCTCCAATCTCACACCTCGCGAAAATTTACCGGATCGAGCAATATTTGGTTCTCTGTAGTCTGTTTTCAAATTGAGTAAACACTTTAAAAATTTTGACTTGTAATCTCGCGTCGATTGTTGAGCTACTTCCTGATAGTTTTCTGAGGTTTCTCTTATTTAAGATGAAGTCCATTTTTCCCTTGAAAGACCATCTGGTAGATGTTTTCTGCTTGATAAACAAACTAATCAGAATCTAACGTTGTTCCGGTGCAATGCCTTGAAATATCCGATACAGCGACATTTATTGCTACTAGAAGAATATCAAGTAATTTAACATATAATTTCAAAACTTTTCAGCTTAGATTGCAAATTTGTAAATATTGCGCATTTGCAACTTTTGGCAGTTTTTATTTGCTCTGTTAAATAAAAGCCAAAATTGTTCTGTACGAGTTGATTATTTAAGTAAAAATTACTGAAATATTAGGAACAATACCGATGACTTACAAATAATTTAAATCATTTAATGTTAAAATCTTTTTAAATGTTCTTTTTTTCTTCTTTCTTTTTTCTTCTTCTTTCTTTTAATTGTAATTTTAAATGTGTTTTTGTGTGTGTGACTCAAACTTGATGGTAATATGACTAATAATATATCTAATATGAGACACAATATGTAACCGATTAGAGATGCTACTTGTGTTGAAAAAGCAGGTCCTATGGTTATATGAAAATTATTATTATTACAATTTCACCTGCTGTAACTAATTTAGTTTGGAATTTTATTTGAGTAAAACGCAGTGAGTTAAACAAACTAATTTTCAGATAATGTTAAGTTTATTAGTTTATTGTTTGAAAAACCTGCTGCTTTTTTTTTTTTTTTTTTTTTTTTTTTTTTTTTTTTTTTTTTTAAATATGAGGATTTGTGTGTTGACGGTTTAAGATGGGCTTTGAGTACATTTTCCTAATTTAAGTTCTTCTTAAATCATATTTATAAGAGAAAATATACAGTTATGTTAAACCAATCTCAAAATTTATATTAAAGTACAGGTTGGGCACAATTAAAATCCATCTTTTTAGAGAATTTTTGCAACTAAAGGAAAATATAATATAACTTTAAGATGAAAAGGGCTTATATGGCTGTTCGCTTTACATGCTATTCCTTATAAATGAAATAATAAACCAAAATGAATTCAACCCAAAGAAGTTTTAAATATATTGTTGTTCTTGAAGCGTAATTAGCAAAAATCCTATCAGTTATTTCTTAAAGTTTTCATTTCAAAATTTTTATGATAATGTTTAAACAGCATTTCCAGATTTTCCCAGCAGTACTAATACAAAATTTCAAAATTATTTACTAATTTCTACAGACTTCGGATTGATCTAAATAACACCAGTTTAATTATGGCTTGCCTGCACCTTAAAAACTTTCGAAGCTGTCAGAAATAAAGCACACGTACCGTTTGGTATTATAGTCCTCTAACCAAATTAGAATTATATTAAAGTTTTAAAAGAAATTTATACTAGATTAATACAGAAAATCTTTATAGATTTTTATACTAATATTGTTGATGCACATTTAACCAAAAAAAAAAAGAAAAGAAAGTTTACATAATAAATAAAAAAAATCTTGAGAGAGCCATAGTAAAAACTATCTTACATTTGAAGACAATTTATTTTTTTTAATAAAAAAACTGTAGACACATTCACCTTGACTCTTTTTTTACTATAAAGTTCGAATATATGTTAATTTAGTTAGAGTAGTCTTAGTGCATCAATATATAGTGTTAATGTGACTAAACTTTGGTAATATATATATATTTTTTTAATTTTATTTTACTTCTTATTTCACAAAATGTAATTTTTCATTAACAATATTTGTTTAGACATTTTTTTTTTTCCAATTTTTTTTTTTTTTTTTTAATATTTCATTTTTGTCCAAATGATTCGAAGAAGGGACTAACCGTACACACTGATATTCGATATTTTATGCAATTATCAACATAATATTTGAATATATTATAATAAAATATTTCATTATTATAAAAATAAACTGTTTTTACAGGAATAAGCATTGTATAAGCACGCTCTCATATTCAAAATCATAAATACCCTTTGACGATGTCAAACAAAATTACTTTCTTAAATTATAAAAAAGTTATTCATCCTTAATATTTTAAAGTGAGTTCAATGTTGTAATTATACTTCTTTTCAAAATATTGAGAATCATAGCCAAACACGTTTTTACTTACCTTTCAATTACTTTCAATTACCTATATGTTTACATAGGGATATGAAAATGTATAGCATTCAGGAAAAAAAAACGATTTTTCTTTCATTTCCTCAGGTTTTGAAACATCATGATTTCAAAAAAGTGGTCTAGATAAAATGTCTATGCGTACATGGTCCCAAACGAATTGACCTACGATAATCAAATTTGGTGTGCCGGCTAGTGGTAGCCATGTGACCTACGATTAGGTTTTATCATTCACATAAGGGTGAAATCATGAATCTAATGCTTCTTAAGGTGTTTTAATCGCCCCCACCTCCGAATTTCCCGTAGAAATCCGATAAAAGCGTAAAAAGTTGAAAAATGAGTGTCTTTAACGCAGAGCTCTCTGCCCTTGTGCATCGCCCATCAACTATTGATATCTTTCTGATTTTCGTTCAAGAAAGGACAGTGTAATGTCTATTGAATATCCTCACCAATTTCGTCGGTTATGCGTTTTTCTTTTTTTTTAACATTATTTTTTTTTCTTGTCCCACGTAAAAATTATTGCCAAAAATATCGCAAAATTCTCCATTTTCATTTAAATGAAGAAACATTTGGAAACAGTAAATAATACCATATCAAATTTGAATGCAGTGACCAATATTATAGTGTGTAGTCTCAAGTTTATGTAACTTATATTTTAATTTACTAATGTGATGTCAAACAGAGTTGAAAAGCATTGTTTAACTTTGGAAATTATTAAAACCTTATGAATATAGAGTTTTACGTATCTGCAATGTTGTCTAAAGTTGTTAAAAGATCTATCGCCTTTTTCTGCATCAATTGATTTATGATGTTGAATGTATTGGTAAATTAACTTGTATAAAAAAGTTGAATTTTCAGGGTTGCTGAACTTTTTACACTTCACCTAATCTGCATGAGATAAATTTTTGTGCTCTTAAATATTTTTTATTTAATAAAAAATTAATTTTTAAATTAATTTTTAAAATTTTATTTTTTATTACATTTTTGGGGTAATTTGTTACATGGGGTGCAAAAGAGGATTGTCAAACCCTCTAATTTTTATGTTTCATTGAACCCTGGTAGTATCATACTAATTGATGATACCCCTCCCCCCCTCTTCCCCAAGTTGACAAACTATCACCGCCACTGTAAACACTCACGTTCATAATCGCACCCCCCTTGATTGACCTCTAAATCCGCCCCTGCTCTTCGAACATTTTGAATTTCTTATAGAATATAGAGAAATATTAGTAGATTATGATTCCACTGGTCTGCCGGGGCTAAATTGGCCTTAGGTGTCTTACAACTTTCTAGTATATAAGATTGTTGCCAATGATGCTTCAAGCACAACATATGACATATATTAAAAAAGTTATTGGATGCTTCTCTTTTTTGTCTGAAACTTTATTTAAAACTTTCTTGATAAATTCAGGCTGGAGAGTTAACTTTCATATAAGTTTTTAAAGTGCCTCCTGGTATCAAAAATTTGAACTGGTGTTTATATTTTCTTCGCGTATCATTTTCTAAATAGTATGTATGTTAAATTTTATTAATATAAGGTCATTAGAATGGCCTCTAGATGCTTTAAACAGGTACAGAGCAATTAAAGCCACTCTGTATAAAGTGTGTAAAAAAAATTGGTAGCATGTTTCGTTAATTATATTGTGCATTATATTATAAGGGTCTTAATATTAAAAAATTTGCAATGATAGTGTACATAGTTGTTTTACATTAATGGTTTTCACGATAAACTGAATGAGAAGCAGTAGTGCGGTTGGAAATTTAGCATTATTTTATTTACTGCAAAACATCTTTTAAAATATTAATAAAAATATATTTCAACCCTCAAATCTTCAGTACCTGACAGTGGCTTGCATATCCTTTTTAAAAATCTACCTGTATTATGATTGAGTAAAAGTATTTTTTGAGAAATCAGACATGGTTGCTTCAAGATTACTAAATTAAAATAAATTACTGTTTAATTATCAAAATTACATGGAATGATTCTGCTAAATAAAATAATAAGTTTTTATTGAGAAACCTTTAAGTTGATTTTTTTAAATAACATTTTATACTTGATATATAGTTAGCACTTAGATATTAAACTTACATTGAATGACTTAGTTGAATAGAAATAAATAGTATGTTTTGATTGGCATATAAGACTTGTTTGTTTTAGGATAACTAATTATTTAGTACTCAAGACAGAATTACTATATTACATTTTGAAATTACATTGAAGGACTCTGCCGAAAATTAAATTAAATGCCAAGTTTTTATTGAGAAATAAGACATGAATGGTTCTTAATTACTAATTATTTGGTATGCAAAGTTTCTAGTTGTGTATTGAAGTAACATGGAGTGACTCTATCTAATAAATAATGTAAGTTTCCTACATTATTTCTAATCTCTATGCAATTAGAAATAATGCAGGATTCCAGCTAGTGCTTCTTATTTTTTGTAAAAACCAAGTCTTCTGCTGCAATATTCTGCTTGGTGTTGCCTCTAAATTAAGAAGTTCAAACTATGGTCGGTGGTGTTGTCATCTCCTAAGTAGCTACTAAAAAGAGGTAGAAATGAACTCTGGTGGTTAAAGGCAGACTTGCGCACTCTCATGAGCAAGTGTGTCCAGCTAGTGCTTCTTATTTTTGTAATAAGCAAAGAAGACTATTTTACTATCAAGACCTGTACTCACGAGTGAATCTCACCTTTTTTCAGTCTTGTTTTTGCTGAAATTGGATAAAAACAGTAGGTATTAGTTGGAAAATAATGTCCCTGAGATATCTCTTGAATTGATAGTGGTGATCAGGGGTAAACAAATACCAAAACTTTACTTGGATTAGCTTTGGAAAAATTTCTTTCCTTTTTACTAAAATGTACAGATTTTAATGTGCATTTGTGGCTGGGACAAAATTATTCCATGGAAAGTCATTGTGTGAATAATGTATATATAATTTATGTAGATCATTTAAACATTTGAAACTCTTATGACATTTTACTTGTGTCACACCTTTTATAGAAAATCAACAATGTGGGCTGTGTACTAACTTTCTATTTTTGAGATGCTCTCAGTACAAAACTACCCAATTTTCCCAGACTTCTATGAAAAGTATTTTTATTCCGAGGAATATTCTGAGTAATTGTAATTTTATGATGCAGTAATTTGTATACACAATAAACTATTTCTTCTTTAAGAGCACAACAGCTGCTGACAGGCCCTGGTTGCTTCAACCGCACACAATCTCCAACGTTTCCTATCCATGGCAACTCTTCTCCAATTGTTTACTTTTAAGATACTTAGGTCTTTCACAGCGTCATCTAACCATCTTGTTGGGAGTCTTCCTCTGGGCTATGATCCCATAGGGTTTTTAAAAGTGGCGTTTTTATCTACATTACTTTCTGGGCTTCTCCAAATATCTATCCTTATCCAGTTATATCTAGTTTGCCAACAGCCTCTCTCTTGTACTGGTCCTAATATAGCCCTGAGGATGTTTCTTTCAAAAATACTCAGAGTACACTCAATATCTGCATTAAGGGTGCAAGTTTTAGTAGCATAGAGCAAGACAGGCAGAATAAGAGTCTTATAAATTTTTATTTTAGTTTTTCGACTGATTAGATTTGATCTTGGTTGCTTTCTCAATCCAAAGAATTATACTATTTAGCTTCGATTAAAAAAGTAATATACAATCATAACTGTATTATTTAGTCATTTTACATAAATATATCACATGCACATTTGTTTCTGCTTAATCGCACACACATTAAGTAAGTGTATATTATACTTCAAATAGGAGCTACCAAATATGTTAATCCATGTATATTTTGGTATCTTTTTTCTTCATCTCCATGCTCAATTAAGGGGATATTTCAGGTACATTAGTTTCTCGCCAGTATCCAATTTTATCTGCTGCAACAAAAATTGAGGTTCCCTCATTAGGAAGGTCTTCTAAAAAGTAAAAGCAAAACATAATTAACACTATGCTGTCTTCACGTCTAATTGGAATTGTTTTGTTTGGTGCCTGTAGGATAGGTTCAGTTCTTTTCGCATACCACCCGTGGTTTTTCGAAGTTTTTGAGAGATCATCACAGTCATTAAAAATACTTAAACAGGGTTCCCACAGTCATTGAAAGTCATTAAAAGCGCTTAATATTTCAGAACTTGTTTTCAAGGCCTTGAAAGTGATTGAAAATGATTAGAGGTGCTTAAAAATCCTTGAAAATGCTTAGAGGTCCTTAAAAGTAATTAATTTTTGCAGATGTTGTGTGACCAACTGCAAAATTTATAAAAATACAACTCGGGCTTGCTATCCCCGCGAGACTGTCACTTTTCCGCAACGTATCAAAATTCTCCAACTTATTTGTACTATGTATCCACCAACTTGTAACTTTTTTGGTAGAATATACTTTATTAAAAATTTATATATAGACATGATACCTAAAAACAAATTTTCAATGCTCCTTAAAAACATTATTTAGGTGCTTAAAAGTCATTGATTTTCATTCTGTGATTTGAGTGGGAACCCTGTTAAAGGTCCTTAAAAGTACTTGAAAATGCTTAGAAGTCCTTAATTTTTGTCACTTATCCTCAACACAACGAAATTTCTTGGCATATTTTTTTAAGCATGCATCAACTTGTACATTGTTTGGTTCGTATTTGCTGATTGGTAGAGTAGAAATTGAATGGTTTCGGTTACACACTTCACTCTGTGAGACGAACATACAAAATTAGTGTTTACATTGCCAAAATTAGTGTGAGCCAAAAAAATCTAAGACTTCGATAGCCTTGCGGTAGAGTATCGTGCTCATAACTGGAGGATTGTGGGTTTGATCCTCTGTCCGCCAAGTATGGATGTGTACCAAATGTGGGCTGGTGCACATTAAATCTGTTGTGGCCTCAATGACCTCTCGTTCGTGTGGTGGGGTTGGAGAGAGGGGTTTACACTAGAAGATTTTGATCTCGTATTCTTCTAGATGCTCAAAATTACAAGACGTCATTGTGTTAAGCATTTAAATGTGGCAGAAATAGACAGTCGGAAGTTTCAAAAAACAAATAAACAAGACCATCGTCACAGTCAGTTTATAAGGCAAAATGCAAATTGTGTATGAACGATTATGTTATTAACGCTCTGGGCAAAGCTGCTATAAAATCACACATTAAAGACCTGATGCATGAAAACAAATTTTCAACATTTTTTTATTTAGGTTCGTAAAAGTCCTTGAAAAGTCAATTTTCAATCTGTGATTTCAGTGAGAAGCCTGATAAATCGTCAAGTTCTACTTCTCCGGCATTTCCCTCACAGTTTTCATGGGACTCCAACGTGGTGTTACTGGTCGGCATAGTGTTAACCAATTCACTACATGGTTGGAGTCGCTAGATGAAATTTAGTCTATAGAAGCATACATTTCTCTTCTTCTGGTGCATTTTCTTGTTCTCTAAGTGCAGTACTATTTTAAATGTTGATTTTTTTCCCCTTCAGATCTGTAAATGCTGATGGACTCTACAGAAACAAAAAAGTAAACATAGAAAAATATGCATTGAAGAAGCTCTCTACTTATGTAGAATTATTTAACATTGATATCAGTGAGTTTTTATTTAAAGTATATTTTTAGCAAAAGTAAATTATTACAAACTTAGATTCAAAATATGTTGTTTTTGTAGCTTTGTAAAATATATTTTGCTCAGAACAAAATATTACAAATATTCATTTAATATACATTTTATATCAGTAAAATATATTTTTTGAAGAAAAAATACTGGATGTTTATAATCGGTTCAACTTTTAAACAGCTGTAATAAAAAAGAACCACTTGACCGAATGACCTGAAATTCGGCATGAAAATGTACTCAAGGAGGAAATGGTATGGCATGTTGTATAAAAAAATATTTTTCTTATGCCATACCATTTCTCCCTTCACATATAATCCGGTCAAATTTCAGGTAATTCTAACCAGTGGTTCTTCCTTGTTGTACAAAGTTGAACTTCATAATCCCCCTGTTATTGAAAATTAGATTTACAATTAAACAAAAATTTACAACAAAATAAAAAAGTATTGCAGTTATTTAAGAACTTTGTCAAATCTATTATGGAGTGGCCACAGAACCAGGAAATCTGTGAAATGTCAGGAAATTTGCTTAAAATTGAGAAAAAATCAGGGAAGTTTTCTATTATTGTTTAAGGCACTCTTTCCTGTTCAACATTCCTTTCTGAATGAGTTACTTTCCTAATTTTGTATTAACATCTTGTTAATAATGATACAATAAATCTAAGTTTCATAGTAACACTAGTACACATAGCATTAAGAAACACATCCATATTATAAAATAAAAAATATGACCGAATACTATACTTTCATTACCCTATGTATACGTATGAGTAATTAAAAGTAAAAATTTGGCAAATCTGAAAAAAAGTTTGCCATAAAATCAGGGAATGTTTTAGAAATCTATCTGGGAACTTTTTTTTCTGAATTTTGTGGTCACCCTGTATTAAAAAAAAATGTATAAAATGGCCTTTAAAATGCATGATTTTGGAGTATTCAGAGTTGCATTGTAGTGGATACTTCAAAATCCTGAAACTTCTTTTGAACAATCGCAATTCGCTTTTGTCTTAACGGTTATAGCTTCGGTTATAGAAAGATGGATGCCCTCTTTATAAAATCCCACTTATTCTTTATAGTAATAGTCTTTATAGTTTCTCTGTGAACGGAATTATATATTACGTTCACAGAGAAAAAAGTCAAATGTTTTTGAAAAAGTAGAGTTGATAGCTTATGTGCAAGCTAGTAAAAATTACATGTATAATTAGGAAGATTTTAATTTTCTACTTTCCCTTTAATGATTTGGATTTTTAAAGAACTTTCACAGAAATAAAGCCATGGAAGTTCCTTATTCTGACCTGCTTTATCCTTTTGCACTTTTCATTATATTTATTTGTTCATTTTTTTTAGAAATAATAATCAATTATTATAAAATTTTGCACAATTGTTCAATTAAACTCATTCTGTTTCAGAATATTGTCCAAATTTGTACCACTCAAAAATATCCAAGGCAATGCACTATCTATTCCACAAGAGATTTGTAGAAGTGAGTAAAATACATTCTGACACGTTTTAAGGTTTCAAGCTTTGTTTAGGTTTTTTTTTTTCAACCTGATTCTGCCTTTAGATCTAATGCTTCTTTTTTGTGTAATGGCAAAAGTTAAAAATGTTCGTCTTGTATTTTACCTTGGGCTAAGTTTTTAGAACAATCCTATTTTCTTCCTTTATGCAAAACCAAAATTGGTTAATGATATACCAGTTTTAAGGCTAAGCCTTCCACATCTGACAAATAGCTTAATTACAACTGCACATTGTGTAATTTGTTTGAAAATCAAAGTAAAAAAAATCTTAAAAACTCTAAAAAGTCATAGTATACAGTAGGTAGCAGCAATATAAAAAATAGAAAATTTCTAACTTAGCATTTTGCAGGGTTCGCATTCGCCCTAAAATTCTTAATATTCCTTAAATCTTTGTTTCTCCTTAAATGAAGAACTAGCACAAGTGAAAAAAAAATGAATATTTTTGGTATTTTCTAATGTTATCCAAAGGATATATATGAGAAGTGCTATTATCTTTTATCTTTATGCTTTTAATTAATCAAAAATCGAGTTTGAAATCAAAGCGTGACCAGAAACGTATAAAAAAACCCGAGGTAGTTACGCATAGATTCGTTCGAAAATCCAAGGAAGAACCTCACTTCCTCTTCGTTTTAGACTGGTTCATCATCTGTGCATTGACGTCACTCAAAAGTAGCTTTTTCCCTCCAAATCGTAAAGGGAAAAACTAAATATTTTTTTAACTATCTATCTGAGCTCAAATTTTTGAAAGAATTGTATTATTTTAATGACTCTTTCTCTACTTTTATTTAAAAATAAAACCAAAAAACATGAAAGTTCCTCATTCCTAAAACTGTATTTGCATTTTTCGATAATAATTCCTAAAAAAAATATTGAAAAACCCTAAAATTCCTCGATTTTTTTTCCTAAACTTGGTATTCCTAGAAATAAAATAAGTGGATTTAATTAAATTCTCACTTTTGCCAAAATAGTATAATTCTTTAAATATACAACTGTCATTTTGCTAAAAAGTTGTTTGAAGTTAAATTTTTTTTAAAAAACTAGAATGTTTTTTTCCAGTATCTAAACAAAGATTTTGAAAGAATATGTATGTGTTAGAAGCCTATGTCAGCTTCAAAAGAAATATCCTTAAATGATTTTGAATTATCAATGACATTTTTAGAAATATCCCTAACATTTTAAGAATCATCCCTAAAATTATTATTATTATTTTTTTAATTTAATTTTACAAATAATCCCTTAAATTTGAAGAATTATCCCTCCAAAAAATTTTCCCCTAAGAATTATCCCTAAAGTTTTAAAATTTAATACCTAAAAATTTTGTGAATCATCCCTAAAATGTTCTTGAAATTTTTTAATCATTCCTAAAATTCCTACCTAAATTTTTTACAAAACTCACTGCGCCCTCTGATGTTGATGAAACCTAAGTTCTCTCAGCAACAGAATACAATATTCTAATTCTAATGAACTTCCAAAAAAAGAAATTCCTAGCAATTTTAAATGCACTTGTATTTTAAAGATGTGTGAATAGAATATTCTGACGTATATAAAAATTTAATTTTCAGAAATATATCAACAATTGTTGGCTATCACGTTATGGTTTTTCAGAGAATATTTTAGAAATTTACATTGCTTGCTAATAGATCAAACACCATACATTTAACAATATTTTTGTATAGTCTTCGTATAATAATCTAAAGTGTAACATAAGAAATTGTCAATAATTAAAAAATTGTTTTTAATTTATTATTTACTTGGATGAAAATTATCAGAAATTTTATTTTTCACTCAAATTTAACTTTTATAAAGTTCTTGCTTTTGTTTGACTCGCACATTAAGTTTTTAAGTTTCATTTTGAGTGAAAAAGTTTCTGTAATTAAAATAGATTGTGCAGGTGATTGTTGTAATTGCTTGAATTCATAAATTTCTTTATTGTATTTTTCTCTTATTAACTTGTTCTTTTTCAACAGGAATCGATTGAGTATATACCTTGGGAAGAGTTAACAGTAGTAAGTTTCACCTAAAATCTTTTATTATAAATATTTGTTCAATTTGTTGTTAAAAGTTTTTAAACCTTTTTTTATGGTAACCAAAACTTCCAAAGTTGATTCTTTTTTATCCTAAGCTTTCCAAATATTTCTATTTTTCCTTGGAATTTTTTAATATTGAAATCTAATATATGATAATATTGAAAAGAAATATAAGTTGAAGAATATAATAATCTGATATTTGATAGTATCAAATAAAAATATAAGTTGCACTTATTGATTCCGTTATAAATGTAAAGCATTTGTAACATAATTAAATATTGGATTAGAATTAGGTATTTTGGATTGTGTCAGTCAAAAAATGCTTTTCTGCATACTCATTACACTAATATTATATCCAGCCAGATTTTTCTATTGATATTTTAGGTATTTGATGCAGTCAGGAATGTACTGGGACATAAAATCAGCTCGGTGGTTTTTGGTTTATGCCGGTCCAAATTTAAAAAATAATCATTACAAAATTTTAATAATTATTGTTAATATTCAAATAATTCCAATAATTAATTAAATATTAATAGATGTTGCTATTTGAATATTTAGATTTAATAATTAATTTCAATAATTAATTACCTTTATGTATGAATTAAATTGTTTTAATAATTAGTTTAATTGAATCAAAATGTTCTGTCTCTATTATTTTATACCTCTTTTGAGTGAACTTTGTTTCCATACGCCATTGATTGTTGAAAAAACTAAAACGAAATTGCAAAAAAATGGAAGTGTAAAATAAAGAATTTCCGTGAATACAACATCTATGTTTATTATCTAACTTCCTACCAGACCGGTCCATTTTTTAGACACTGTTGGTGTTTGTATCGTATTGGATAACCCTATGGCCAGTACACTCCTGGATGCAGTTAATATTGGTGTGTTTAATATGTAGTTTTATACCTTAAATGTGTTGTATTTTATAGGATTTAATAGCGAATTATCCAGACCTTCAGAAAGAGCTTTTAGTAAGATTAGTGTGCATAAATGAGGCTCCTGCTGCATTAAGGCTAGCTGATACTTTCAAAATGGACCCCGAAGATTGGCCGGATGCGTTAAAGTGTGTGCCTGACTGCATCGCAAAGTAAGAGGTGTTTTAATTGTTTTTTTTAGTGGAGATATCCTTGGAATTTATCAAATCCTGGTAGTATTTAATTATTCATTGTTTTCCAATGTGCTTGTTCTGCCTTCAGTTATGGGTTTAGTTTTTAAGTTTTGGATTATTAATTTAGCCTTTATGCAACAATTGAGCTCATGCATTCATTTGTCTGATTTTTGAATTTGCAGTACAGAAATGCTTCGGGGATAAAAAAAAAACACTTTTTTTATGTTGTCTTGTATATTTTAAGTAAGCAATAATACTATTCATTTTCTTGCTCTTATGATAAAAATGTAAACAAAGTATTCTCTTATCTCAGCTTGAACACTGGGTTCAAATGGTTATATTTGCAAAATTTGAATAGAAGTTCTTGTTTTGGATACGTGAAAGGACATACATTGCATTTTAACATTTTTTATTTTAAAATATGTATGAAATAAGACTACATCAAGAGGTTGTATGTTCATTATTTTCAAAGTTATCACTTTTTAGTCTAAATGCTGTGTTAAAATGTATTTCCTAGTAGTCATTTATCTACTTAGTAATTGAACAAAATATTTGAAACAACAAATCAAATGCTTTATGTATAAAAAAGATTTCAGCCTGTTTCCTTAATCAAAACTTGTTGCCTTCAATATTTTCACATTTCTGACTGCATATGCTACTATCTACATTCTATTCAAAATGTCTCAATCATGTTTTAGATGCTAATTTGAAATGTAAAGTATTGTTTGCTAATGTTATAAATAATGTTTTTCCTTTTAATAAATTTCATAAACTTTCAATGGGGTATAATTATTAGATATTTATTTTAAAATCAAAGTAAGAAATTTGAATTTTATGTTCCTTTTTATGTTTACTGGTTGAATATATAATTTGAACAGCTGTACTTTTCTATCATTTAAAGATTAATATTGTGGGAGGCAATAATCACACTCGCTGAAGTTTCAATTATATTATATTAGATCAATTATTTACAGATGATGAACAGTGGAAGTTGAACACATTAAACTACAATCCTACGATATCACTCTTTAGTTTCCAGTACCGCGGCACTCCATTGATCGCAACCAAATCAAACAGATAGATATTTACTTGTCAAAAGCTAAATTCCATCTCCTTCAAATTCAAAGTTGTCTGAAGCTCGCGCAACGCAGACTGTCTCAGCGTGAATGATGCCGCTGGCTCTCTCGCTCCTACAATCATCACGCTCGCTCGTTCCCACAATATGATTCCGAGATGACAGTTTTTCTCCTTTTGGAGGATTTCCTCCTTTTTGGTTTTTTACGTAACATTTTCCTTCTCTTTGTCCCAGTTTTGAGGATCCGCATTTTTTTTTATCTGAACCAGTTCTTCCTGCAAAAAGTATACTTTTCCTCATGTCTAAACAAAAGATTTTCCCTCTTAGCTCCCCTTTCCTCACAGATTAGTTCACTAACTCCTAATATTTGAAATGTAATTATTATATAGTATAAGAAATTTCATTGTATCTTTAAAATTATTGAATCATCCTTCCTGCTTACTTCTTTATATGAATTTCTGTGTATTCCTTCCGCGAGCTTTTTTAACGAATATTTCGATTTCCTCCTTTTTGCTCTCTGATCACTCTCATCCCTGATGATTGCTATTTTGCTACAAAATGAGAATACCTAACATAGCTAATATTTTGTTCATTTTCCCAATTTTTCCAATACAAGGTTCTTACAAGACCTTAAAAAGCTCTTAATAACTTTTTAATTTCAGTTTTCATTTCAAGGGCCTTTAGAAACTCACCATTTTTATGAACCATCAAAACTTATTTTTTCCTCAAAACTATTAACAATCTCAATTTTCTGCTTATTTATTATTATTTTTAATTTACTTTTCATATCTAAACTGTCCTTCTTCATTTCCTCCCATGCAGATGCTGGACAGTTTATCCTTGGGAGACCTTTAAGAATGCATTTCCTGCTTTTAATACTAAACCTACCTTGAGCACGGTCAAATGACCACTGTTGGGACTTTAATTAAAATTGTTAAATTCCAGGTTTTCATTTTTCTTCCTAAAGCCCCAATAAATACATATTTTTTAATTATGACATGATACAGTCAACTCGCAATAACTCGAAGTCTCATAAGTCAAATATTAGCTTATCTTGTAGTTTTCATTAAGTCCCAAGACAACTTAATGTTTCACAACACAAACTTATCTCCATATCTTGAAGTGTACATCTTTTAAGTCGAAATTTTTGTGAAAATTTTATTATCGTTACAAACACACACCCACCTAGCCAAATACTAATAAAAAAAATAGTGATTTTTTCCCCCTTCTCTCTCCTCTTTACATTGTGTTTTACAATTGGTTATGGAAAAACCCATTTGCATTGATGTGTACAGAAAGGAAACGGCTTTTTGCCTTTACATTCCATTCCACATTTGAAGTGAGTCAATGGTGTTGGTTTACGTCGGCTTTGAATAATGTTAAAACGCAAGTTGAATACGTTTAGTTTAACTCAAAAAGTTAAATTAATCAATGAAATTGAACAAAATCTGCAATGTTAGTAGAAAGACGTTGCCTTAAAGTAACAGAACTCCTCCGAATATTCTTTCAACCATTTTGAAAAACAAAAAGCCGATTTTGAGAAGCCACTCATTGAAACTCGATCCATAGTGTAATTGAGTGAAGTATGTGCTTTTCCTGGTGTCGAAGCTGCTCTTTTTAAAATGATTTGAGACCAGAATTCCAAAATTCCTCGTAGTCAGATGATGTTTAAAGAAAAGGTGAGGCCTTTTTACTAAAAGTTAAAAATTTTTTAGCAAGTGCTGGATGGCTAGAAAAATTTAAAGCATGACACAATATCATCATCCGGATTCTACATGAACAAGCAAAAAATATCTCTGATGAAATATGCTTCGAATAGGGAAAAGACTTCCTGGGGACTTCCGATACATCAAATAATTTGCCACAATCAAATAAAACACAAAACAACTACAGTCAACTCGCGATAAATCAAAGTTCAAGGGACTCTTGAACTTTGATTTATCGCGAGTTGACTGTAGTTGTTTTGTGTTTTATTGCCGATGCTAAATTCTGTGTTATTTAACTGGAATTCATAACTAGAAAAGAATATAGTGTTTATTTGAAAAGCGGTCATTTGACCGTCATCGTTAGAAATAGGTATTAATAACAGGGTTCCCACGGTCATTGAAAGTCATTAAAAGTGCTTAATATTTTTGAACCTATTTTCAAGGCCTTGAAAGTACTTGAAAATGCTTAGAGGTGCTTAAAAGTCCTTGAAAATGCTTAGAGGTCCTTAAAAGTCCTTAATTTTTGTGCATGTTGTCCAACTGCAAAATTTATAAAAATACAACTCAGACTTGCTATCCTCGCGTGACCGCCACTTATCCGCACTGTATCGAAATTTTCTGACATATTTGTATTACGCATGCGCCAACTTGTAACTGTTTTAGTAGAATATACTTTATAAAAAATTTATATATAGACATGATGCCCGAAAACAAATTTTCACAGGTCCTTAAAAACATTAATTAGGTCCTTAAAAGTCATTGATTTTCATTCTGTAATTTGAGTGGGAACCCTGAATAAAATATCGGTAGTTTTAGTGTTAAGTAAATCGGCATAGCCCTTGCACTGAAATATTCCCACTGCAACTAACCTGCGATGCATTTGACTGTTCGACATGCTTTTGATAGGTCCTTATAAACTTTCTCTTGGCTCCTAGAAAGTTCTAAGAAAATCTTTATTTCTTTGTTTAAAAAGGAATGGGAATCCCGCAATGAAAATGCACACTTTTAACTTTTTGAGCCTTGATTTCTAAATTTAAAATATTGTTTTCTAGATCATGTGACTTAGACGAAAAGTCAAATAATGTTGCAGAAAATTTTCTTCAGCTTAGGCTGAATAGATCCGATGTTTATTTAGTGGACACGCCCCAAAAGCTCTTTGAAGCTGTCGATGATATAGCTGAAGTAAGTCTGTTTTTTTCTTTCTTTCTGGTAGTTGTAAAAGAACATTTGATATAGATCTTATCTTCCTGATGTATATATAAATATATGTGTTTTATTTTAAAAAGTCTTTCCGACACTTTCTTTTCTTTGTCTTGCCAAACTTGTGCCTAGAGGCAATGCTTTCATTTAGCACAGTGGTCCGCAAACTAATTTTTCAAAAGAGCCATACATCAGGAATACAATGATTAAAATCTCTTTTAACCCACTGACGGTCATGCACGTATTTATACGTCATTTGATCTCCAGTTTTTCCAGCAATACACAACATTTTTATATTTATAAATAAAATTTAAAATAAAATATTTTAAAAATATTTTGATTAGGATGATAGTTTATAACATATCTAAAACAAAATAAATAAAAACTAATTTAAAAAAAAAAATTGTATTTGAATTAGAAATATAATTTTAATATTATTGCAGGGAAAACAACTGTAGAATTTCGCCCATTCCCATGACCTTCAGTGGCCGTTAAGAGCCAAATTTCTATACAAGAGCCACGTTTTTAGGAGTCAGTTTAACAAGTAGTCCTAGTAAGGATCATTTCCTATACTCACTATGTTACAATCTTCTAGCCCAGTGCATTTAGAAACTACTTTGTATAAAACTTTGACATTGGGTGAGTAGGTACAAAAATGATCACTTAATGAAATTACATAAACTGAAAACCCAAAAATAGCATCTAATATATTTTATTTTATATTTCAAATCCTAACATCAATGCCCATGCAGTGGCATCACCTGCAATAGTCTTTTGCTTTTTTAATTTTCATTTATAATAGATGGACTTTAAATGAAAACAATTTGTCATTTTATTAAGTGATCTGTTTCGGAGCTACTCACCAAATATCACGGCTTTATAGAAAGTAGTTTCTGAATGCACTGGGCTAGAAGATTGTAATATAGCGAGTATAGGAAATGATCCTTACTAAGACTTCTTTTAAACTAGCTATAAGCTATAAAATATAATCTTATTATTGACACAAAAAAAAATATGTTTATTTGTAAAGTGTCTCTCCAAATTTGATTTCTTGTTATGCAATTTTTCTTGATAAATGACTGTTTTCTTGACAGTTGAAGAGCCATTTGAGATTTGTATAATGGAGTTCTCACGGTCAATAAAACTGCTTAATGTTGTTGACCTCATTTTCCAGGCCTTAATACTTCTTGAAAATGCTTAAAAGTCCTTAATTTTTGCTAATGTTATATATCCGACTGCAATGTTTATGAAGGTGCATCAAACGCTCCATGTTTTAAAAAATTTCAGGGAAATGATTTGTCCCTAAGTTATTTAAAAAATTTCAGGGAAATGATTTGTCCCTTAGTTATTTTTGTTCGAAATGCTAAAAAAATATCATTCATAAAAATTTTTAAAAATTGAATAATATATACCTGGTCCTCCGGCCCTTGGAATATACAATAAAAATGGAAATTCTGAAAATAATCCATCGCAAGTAAAAAAAATTAAACGTATATTCTAATGCAATAGTGCAATTAGACTGTTTTGTGAAATAATAAGGGGATATATAATCATGTACTACTAATTTTCTAATTTCACTTTAAATCATACAAGTACACTTGTTTAGTCAATTTTGGCCGTTTTCACAGATTTCTCTGTTTTTGTCGATTTTGTAATTATGTAGTATTTAGAGTGAGATTTTTTGGAAATTGGTATTTTTAAAATACACACCATATCTATCTTGCAATTTAAAAGCAGTATCAGTGGAATTTGTTTTTGTAGCTAACATTGCATTAGAGATGACTTTTTGTTCTTGTGGAAAAACTTTATTGCTCCAAAGGGCCAATGACACAATTTCTTCTGTAAGATACCAGTAGTTGTTTTTAAAGGCACTGATTGCACTCTCATATAATGTATTAAACAATTTAGTTTATAAATGTAAGAAAATAAAGCATTTGTTGATCATTCAAAGGGGCATTTATGACACCTGGTTATCCACCAGGTGCTGTACATGAGAGTAACAAAGTTGTTAAAATCACATTAATTGGCAACCTATTATTTTGATGTGCACCTGATGTCTGTGTGGTTAGCACTCTGGCTCTACATGTCAAATGTTCCATGTTCGAATCCTGGGTTAGGCATGGATGTTCGTTGTGGTTTAGAAATCACGTTAAGCTGTATGTCCTGGCATGATTAGGCGTCATTGTGCATAAAAATTGGTCTTTGAACATCTAAACCAAACTAAACATGCATAACTTTTCTTTATGTAGCATAGTCAGGTAGGATTTGCACGTTTTTTTTTTTTTTTTTTTTTTTTTTTTAATTACGTTTTTGAAGTCAATTTCACACTAAATTTTGGGGAAATTGTTTAAAAGGCCTGTGTGTAGGTTAATATTCATGCACAAACTAAAAATGCTTAAGAAATATGACTGCACTGTTTTAAGGTTGCTTATGAAAAATGATAAAACCCAACTTTTATTTTTTAAACAATGAACAGCAGTAATTAATTACTCAATTTTTTTTTTTTTATTACAAATAAATTCTTATAATAAATAGTCTATTTGATGCAAGTTAGTTTAAACCTTGGGATACTTTGTGTATATGTAGAATATTAATTCTTTTAAAAATCAGCTAATGATTAAATAATTAACATAATTCCAAACAATTTTAGAATTATGACATTGTTGGAATGGACGTTGAATGGAAACCAGACATGGGAATTAATTTTAACAAAGGGTAAGTTTGGTTAACTATTTTTTTCAAATACATTTTTATCTTAAAATGTTGTAATATTTTTTGGATTGTAATTTTGTTTGAATATGCTTAAGTTTTGCATTACATTCTTCAAACCTAGAATAAATTTACAAAATCTATACTTAATTTTAGAGGAAGGCCAAAAAATAGATAATAGTTGTCTCTCTTATCTGATAACTTGCATCTTTACTGTTTGATCAACTTGTCTCCTTTTGCGAGGGCACAAAATGCAAGTGAAATATATTTGCTGTTTGTTTCTAGCATCCTTCACAGTAAAGTGTGCTTTAATATGTAATTGTCACTTAACCCTAAGTCGGGCGCAATATTGAACCCGACGAGTTCGGGCGCAATATGCTTGACAGGCGCATAAAAAATAATCGCAAATTTATAATCATTATTTTTAATTTTAGTATTCTAAAAGTAATCAATGATTACTATAGGAATATTTAAAGAAAAAAATATGAAATTTGTTTAAAAAAAGAACACATTTTATGTTTAGAAAACATTACAAGAAATTTTCAGCTTTAAACTAAAGTGTCTTATTATCAAGGTAACAAAGACAAAAAATTTGGTAAAATTTATACATTGTAGTGCGTAGTTCAGAAGTCGATATTCACTCTGAAAATCAAAATGCAGTGGGTTGCCAGACGAAAAAGTTTGTTCTCTTTTTGACAAGTCATGACATATCTGGCAATTGGATTTTAATTTAACTCATTCCAAGTTGATTTTTGATCAGTTTCGGCCATTTTTGCCACGGCAGACCAGTGGATTCGTAATCTACTCACTTTTCTCCAATTTCTATAAAAAAATTCCGAATGATATTCGATGGGGACCAAAAATTACAGTCGCCTCTCGGATTATAGGAGAGGCAGATTCCTACCTAGGAGGGGAAACGAAAGCGTCAGAGCTGTGCCTATCAGACCGGTTGCGCCCGACGGAGGGTTAAAAAAAAAAATTTTTAGAAGAACCATTTTTTCCCCCCTCTAGCTTAAAACTTGAATAAATTGTAATAAACAAGTAACAGATTTGATTGTTGTTTTTGAATTAATATATAAATATAATTTTTTTTATCTAAATTATTTTTGGAAAAATAAAACATTGTCGAGTAGTTAAGGTATCTATATACGTTTGAAATTGGAAAATTTGATGAAAATAACCATTTTTTTTTTTTTACTCTAGAATATTCTCGAATTCACCAGGTACCAGTTGATGCCAAACCTAAATGTTTACGTGTTTAAATGATGCATAAATGTATTGCAAAGCCAAAATGCTTACAGCTTGTTATAGAGTTGCTATAGCAACCCTATAATGGTTTGTTATAGGAATTATAAAGAATTTAAAGGTTGTTAGTTTGGATGAGTTATCTCTGCAATTTGGCAGTTTTTATCTGGTACCCGTCTAACGGAAGAGTACCGATTTAAGCCTTTTTTTAAACTTTTTAAGTAGCTATGTTTTGTCAAAGCTTGTACCCGAGATGATATTTATTTCATTAGGTCTTTGAGATGGTTAATATGGATAATTATTCTTAAATAAAAGAATGTAATTTAAAACAATTATTTTAGACTCGTTTTAATTTGTAGGTTATCCAAGGTAGCCTTGTTACAGTTAGCAGTATGGGATGCTGTTTACCTCTTAGATATATTGACTCTGTTACGGCTTGAAGATTCTTCCATATGGGATGACTTGTTAAATAGAATTCTCTGCAACAAAGAAATTATCAAACTAGGTACACTTTTAATTTGCCTTCTGAAGTTGAGGCTACTTTCTATTCACTTTGATCTATGCTTTGTTTAACGTTATTTATATATCTTTATAATCTGAAAACGGTTTTTTAGCTATTTTACATAGAAGTTAACCATTTCATGTATTGGTTGACTTCTGTTCAATTTTCCAATTTTGGGTTCTACATGCTCTACAAGTGAGACAAACTAAATCAGTGTTTTCAGTTTTGGAGTTATTTGCTTAAGCAGACTGGAATGTTAGGTACTATTGATTAAAGAAAGCCACTAAGTAATGTTTATTAAATGTTATGTTTATGAATATACATGAAATATTTATTAAAAACTCAAATTTTGATTTTATATTGTGCAAATTTTGTTTTATACTTAGTAATAATTTTGCCACTTGAGCACAAACCAAATAGTAAAAATACAAGAAAAAAAAAAAAGAGAAGTAAAACTACATAACCAACAACTAAGTGGAAGAAACCCAGGATAAAGAGACTGATAACTTCATCAAGGGGACATAACAGAAAAAGTGTTTTGTCTTGATACTGCGGCTGATTGTGCCCCTAATATAGTGATCAGTCTCTTTATCCTGGGTTTTTTCCATGTGGTTGTTGGTCGTGTACTTTTTCTTTTATATTTTTTCTTCATTTCTTTTTCTTGTATCTTTACTGTAGTATATATACAGTGAAAGCAAGACATATTTTTGCTCCTTTTTTCGTTATACTGTGAAAATCAATTATGTTGAAATTGAAATTTTTCTTACTTAATTTTGTGCATGTCAGCGTAACTCTTATTGTAATTCCTCAGAATCTTTTAAAAAAGCAGCACGTTTTTTTTTCTCAAGTTAATTTATCGATCCCTTATTTCCACTTTCATTTTATCTGTGAACAAAAAAATATGTTAAAATTGAAACATTTCTCTGAGAAGAAAATTTATAACAATACCAATTTAATATCCATATTACGTGAACAGAAATAAATGAAAAGATGCATGCACATCTAATTAGTCTCAATTGTATAGCAATATCTTACAGCATTGTAGAAAACGGCAGTGAGTGATTCAGTGATCGATCTAACTCTTATAGTGATGGTTGCTTCATATGTATAGTGTCATGATTTAAAAATCATGAAATTTCAAAATTTTTTTCTCTTCGTTTTTGAAAAGTTAGGTTTTTTAATTAGCATGTTTCACTCATAAACCAGCGATATATAAAAATTACGACTGACTAAAGACTCAAGACCCTTCTAGGTTGATCCAGTTTTATAAACACCCCATACAGGTACAGATATTTTCTATAAATCATTTTAAACCTGTTAACATATTGACTGAAATAGAACTTTTGTAGATTCCAGTCCACGATTGCAAAGAGAAGCCAGCTCTTTGCGTGGAAAATTGTTTTAAAAATTATCACAAAATATAAAAATTTATTTCAGTGTGTGAACTTTTTTCTTTTTGAATAAAATTTTGTATTATTGTATATTTTGTTCATTTGAGCCAAATCTGATTTTTTTTATTTTCTTTCCTAAGGCCATATATTCATATTTACACCGTTATGCTACAAGTTTCCTCGTAGCTGTACAAATATATCAAATAATGAAGGGATGAGATAACTTTTAGTAGACGTCCTGGACAAGTAAACAACCTACGAGATATCTCGTAGTTGGCAGTCAACGTGTTAACTTAAGTAGGAGACTATGGTGTGGTATTGGGTGAAATCTGGTTCGAGTCAGTAAATATCAGAAGGTTTTTGGTGCATGTTAAAATGTTTAATCACCAGACAACATATAAACAAAGAAATTTTGGAAAGAAGGAACAAAGATCCTTCTGTGTAAGAAGCAGAGCTAGAAGGCATGGTTGTTCTGTACAGATCTCTGAGAGGAATGAATTGGCCCCACCTTCTTGCTTCAGTGATTGGCTAAGTTAACTTTTTGAAATACTTTCATTTTGGTAAGGATTTTGATTGACAATTTTTTACTTTCAGTTCGCAAATGAAAGTTTTACTTCACAAAAATGGTTGACACATAAAGAAAGTTGAATGAACTTACTGCGTCACCACAAGACTTTTGTATCTTAAGATAACGTACTTCGGATTGTGCCTTCGCAAACTTGACACCTGCTGCACAACAGATTCTGTTTTTGTTAAAAATTGCTTTTTGCTTTTAATTATTGATATTGCTTGCATTAATTAGTTTTTGCTAAATGGCAATGCATTTTTGTTCTTATTTTTTTTTTTTTTTTTAAACAGAGTTTGGAATGAAATGTGTCTTCTTGAGGAAATTTTTTCTGTTTTGAGCACTAATCTCTTACTACAACTACTGGATACTATATGCTTGGTTATAGACTTGAAGTCAAAGTTGATTGTTAAAATCACAATAGAGATCCATATTACATTGCTTGACAGTTGCTAAGGAACAGTTACATTTTTCGTAATAATTAATAATAGACATTGATTAAAGAAATGAAACTTAGTATATATGTAGTAGAGACAGTGTGCATTTAGTTTATAAAACAAATCAGTCGCAAATTGAAATGCAAAGTGTACAGAGGGGACATATGCAAAAGAATGGATTACCATTAGTATGCAGTTGCACAGATGAATTTACATTAAAAATCACACAGCTTATGAAGTTGACTTTCAGTGTGAAATATGATCTTCCCTGTCAATAGTGTTTACTTGGCACTGTATTCTCATACTTGACATGAGTTTCTTGGTGAATTATAGTGGCTAAATTGCTCGTCCCACCTTTAAACTGTTTGCAAGTGATGGAAAGTTTACCATACCTTAAATCTTTACACAATGCATATCGTAGAAGCATACTACACGTGCTTGATGAAATTTGGATTAGAGGAGTGATCTGGCTTACTTATAGGGGCGATTTTCATATTTTTTAATCATTTATCCAAGGCAAAAGTGGGATAAAATTGGCCGTAAGTATCAATAAACACGATTTAGCAACTGATATTTCAGCATTAAAGACTTTTCAAGATCAAGTTAATATAATTACAGTGAAAAAGACGAATTTAACTATATTTTGCGCTCTTGGGGAGCTTATTAAACCAGCTCAACATATTGCACCCAAAGACCAAATCTTTCTAACATCAGATACTGTTTACTGAATATGATTTTTTCAGTCTCATGAATAACATTGTGGTACAGTATAGCCCTTGTGAAGTTCTTGCGCCATAAAACCCCAATCAATCAATCAACCAACCAACTATGAGTAACATTGGACATCAGAGGATCTGTAGAAAGGAGGGACCATGATATTTCATGGTAAATGCCAATTCAAGATAACGATGTGGTGGGAAAAGAGTTTGGGTCTTTAGGTTCAATATGTTGAATTTATGTTTTAATAAGCTCCCCAAGATCGCAAAAGATGATTAAATTCGATTTTTTCACTGTAATTACGTTAACTTCATTTAGACAAGTCTGTAATGCTGAAATATCAGTTTCTAAATTGTGTTTATTGATACTTATTGCCAATTTTATTCCACTTTTGCCTTGGATAAACGATTAAAATATATGAAAATTGCCCCTATAAGTAAGCCAGATTACTCCACTAATCCACATTTCATCAAACGTGTGGGACGTTTTTACAATATGCATTGTGTAAAGATGTAATGTATTGGGAACTTTCCATCACTTGCAAACGGTTCAAAAGGTGGAACGAGCAATTTCGCCACTAGAATTCATCAAGAAACTCATGTCAAGTATGAGAATACAGTGCCAAGTAAACACTAATGACAAGGGAGATCATATCTCTCACTGAAAGTCAACTTCATGAATTGCGTGATTTTTAATGTAAATACATCTGTGCAGCTGCACTCTAATGGTAATCCATTCTTTTGCATATGTCCCCTCTGTACACTTTGCATTTCAGTTTGCAACTGCATTGCTTTGTATACTAAATGCACACTGTCTCTACTACATATATACTTAGTTTCATTTTTTCAATCAATGTCTATTATTAACTATTACGAAAAATGTAACTGTTCCTTAGCAATTTTCAAGCAGTGTAGTAACTTCCCCCTAAACCAGGTAGAATTTGTTTGTAACCGTGGGAAACCTATTAAATAGCATTATGGGGGAAGTGTTCAATTGGCTTCGTTGGCTTACCGAGCAGAAACTACTTATAACCTATCCTGAAGTAGTTGTTAAAGATCAGTGGTTTTGAGTTGGGTGTTTTAACATGCTTTACTTAAAAACCGATGAGCCGTTTTAACTCTTTGAAGCATAGTGGTTTCACTCTGAAACCACTTGTAAAGTCGGGATGTGTTTACTGACGGACATAATTTTTTGATTTTATATGACCTGAAACAAAGTGCAATTTTTTTATTCAGAAATTTTTTATTCAATTTGATTAGGTATGTCATTTGTGTTCAATGTACTTGCATTGTGGTTTCATAATGTAACTACTTGCAAAAGTTAAAATAAATATTTTTTTGTGAAAAGGAAGTATACTCCATTTTCCTAAACATAGAGACAACCCATACCAAATGTCAAAATCAAAAATAAAATCAAAATTTGTGCTTCAAAGAGTTCATATAATATCCAAGCTGTTATAACCCCATGAACCTGGAAGAAAAATGCAATTTCTTCTAATGTCGAAATTTGACAGTCTTCATTTAAAGCTGAATCACAGTAAGTTAGTGAAAACGTGGAAAGAGTTATTGATAGACTTTTTTAACTTTAGTGAAAATGTGAGTGCAATGAGTACCTAATTTTGTTTTATAAGTTTTTTTTATAATAGAATATTTAAAAAAAAAATCTTTAACTGTTTAATTTTAGGTTATGGTGGTAGAGATGACCTGAAGTTTCTGATGACGACCATTAAAGTCGACCGACAGAATCGCCAAATTCAGCGTTATATAGATCTTCACACATGTTTTTCGAAGGTGAATTTCAGTCCATAAAAAGTCTGCACAGGTATTGAGAGCAAAAGCATGAGTAACGTAGAATCGATAAGAGGGTATAGGACACTAAATGTGCCAAATATTTGTTTTATTATTAAAAAAAAATATTAAGGTATCGGAGTTGAATTAAATTAAAAGTCAAACTCTCTCATAAGTTCCCTAAATTTCCATGGGTGCTGACAGGAAGGTACAAAAGGGAGCAATTGCCTCCTCTTGGATTTTGAAAATTAGTAATATGGAGAAAAGTTATACGATTTACTAGAAATGAAAGAATGTTATGGGTTTTAAAATACATATCCAGAGTAATTGAAATTTATTACGTAAGTATTAATGAAAATTTCATTAAGACCAACTGAAAAATCAAAGTTAAAACAAAAAATTAATCATTTTGCACCCCTTGAAAATAATTCTGTTGGTGCCCGTGAAACTTTTGAAGGCCTGGATCCATCTTTTTAGAAATCTGATCAATCGCAACCCTCTTTTTCTGTTACACCATCTTCCCATCATTAAAACAATGGTTTTAATGTTACTTTTGATTAACCATGAAAAAAACTTAATTCGAAGTATAATTTAAAAAATTACTAAATGTGTTTAAATTACTAATATAAGAATTAAATTACTAAAAATTGAAGAATACATCTCAAGTTCTTAAAAGTAATGTGCTTATTATGTGATTTGAGACTAAGTAAAATCCAATATCAGTTTTTAAATTGCTTTTTAGTTTAAAAGTTTAAAAAATTGTAAAGAAAACCTTAATGGTAGGTTTCATGACCACCACTAACCTCTACACAAAATTTAAACATGTAGGTTAATTTTTTCAGGAGTTATGCTGACCACAAACAGACATTTATTCTTGACCACTTTTTTGAAATTGGATGTTCTAAAACATAGAGAAACGCAAAAAAAAAAAAAAAAAAAAAAAAAAAAAAAAAAAAAAATTACCGAATGCTATACTTTCAGTATCATATAAAAATATGGGTAATTGAAAGTAATAATTAACTCTCCAACAAAATTAGGCAAAATAAAAATAGTATCCTTGATCCCTGGGATAAAGATATACAGAGTTACACAAATAGTTTCCAATGATAGACGCAAATTAGTTTTGCAATGAAATTCAAATAGATCTGGATAGATAGATTTAACTTTTAGGCATCATAAACAATTTGTGTACATTCTGTATAAGAATCTTTATATTCAACCCTAAAAACATAATTAGCTCTGCGCTAAAATTAGGCAAAATGAAAATAGTATCCATGATTTTTGTGTTAAAGATATACAGGGTGTTCACAAACTAGTTAGGCAATATAATTCAAATAGATATGAATAAACAATTTGTGTACATCCTTAGAATCTTTACACACAGCTCTGAAAAATAATTACCTCTCCAACAAAATTAGGCAAAATGAAAACAGTATCCTTGATTCCTGGGATAAAGATTTAGGCAATATAATTCAAATAGATATGAATAAACAATTTGTGTACATCCTTAGAATCTTTACACACAGCTCTGAAAAATAATTACCTCTCCAACAAAATTAGGCAAAATGAAAACAGTATCCTTGATTCCTGGGATAAAGATTTAGGCAATATAATTCAAATAGATATGAATAAACAATTTGTGTACATCCTTAGAATCTTTACACACAGCTCTGAAAAATAATTACCTCTCCAACAAAATTAGGCAAAATGAAAACAGTATCCTTGATTCCTGGGATAAAGATTTAGGCAATATAATTCAAATAGATATGAATAAACAATTTGTGTACATCCTTAGAATCTTTACACACAGCTCTGAAAAATAATTACCTCTCCAACAAAATTAGGCAAAATGAAAACAGTATCCTTGATTCCTGGGATAAAGATTTAGGCAATATAATTCAAATAGATATGAATAAACAATTTGTGTACATCCTTAGAATCTTTACACACAGCTCTGAAAAATAATTACCTCTCCAACAAAATTAGGCAAAATGAAAACAGTATCCTTGATTCCTGGGATAAAGATTTAGGCAATATAATTCAAATAGATATGAATAAACAATTTGTGTACATCCTTAGAATCTTTACACACAGCTCTGAAAAATAATTACCTCTCCAACAAAATTAGGCAAAATGAAAACAGTATCCTTGATTCCTGGGATAAAGATTTACCGGGTGTTAGTTGGGCAATGGAATTCAAATAGATCTGGATAACTCTTAACAACTAGGCACTATAAACAATTTGTGTACATCCTGTATGTGAAGAATCTTTACACTCAATCTAAACCTTTATTCCAGCTTCAAACTAATCTTCCAGAGGTGTGCAAAGAGATAGACGGGTGGCACCCGCCTTGTCCGTCTGATCTGCCTGAACATAAGGGCCTGAGTCAGCTATGCAGGAATGTGCTTGGAAAGAACTTGGATAAAGGGGAACAGTTCTCCAACTGGGAACGAAGACCCCTCAGGGAAAGCCAAGTCGCATATGCAGGTACGCACACAGGAATTCTTTAAAATCGAAAAATGGTGTGCCGTTGCCACTGAACCAGACCCATCCTTTTAGTTTAGAAATTTCAAAGGTTCACATCACTCTGGTGTGAAAGATATTTTAAACTTATTTTTTGTTGGATCCCAGGTCATGTGGGGATCATGGGTAATTGACATGAAGTTTATGATGTAATAATTGACAGAGGCATTTGTCGGAATAAATAGACTTAATAATATAAAAAGTCTTGCAAGTACGAAGAAAATATGTTGAAACAAAAATGGCAGCCACTGCTAACTTGCAGAAATAGATTATTGGCTCTACTACGGCCTGCTATGAAAATCCGCACAACATACCGCTGTGTCTTGATAGAAGACACAAAAAGTAAAAGTACCAACACTTATATACCTACCTCTCCAGCTCACGGATACACTCCAGTGAGATGCGGTCGCAACTACGCATGCTCCGAGAGTGCATCCATGAACATGAAAGGTATACCTCCGCGATTGGTCGCATACATCATCGTCGGGCGTACTATACTTTACGTCGGCGATGACGTAATACGACGAAGCGGGAGGAAAAGAAAACTAAGTGATGTGCATGAGCAGGGTAAAAGAAAAACCCTCTTTACTGAAAAAGCTCAAAACCAGAAAACAACTGGGTAAGAAAAAACACTTTATCCTAACAGTAATGAACGCACATGTACTAACGCATGATCAGCAAGTGGACCTAGGAGCACTTGGCTCTGCCCTGATGACGCAAATAAAACTTGTAAAACTACTCTGTCTCTCACTTGGCAGACCATGTCGGATGCACAGACAGCTAATAAGCTGTGTTTGTTCCAGCCCTTAATATCTATATTCGCCCCCATACAGCAAATCAGGAAAAGGGAAGGGCTTCTAACTCGATTAAGAATAGGCCACACACGTTTTACCCATGTGCATCTTCTGCTGGCAAAAGATGTCCCCTCATGCTATACCTATGGTGTCATTTTTTTTTGTTTTCCGTGTTTTAAATGAATGTTCATCTTTTAACACTGATGTCCAAACTAAACTAAACGAGAATTTAAATTAGAGTTAAGAAGTTGAGAACAAAACATTATGAATGAAAGACTTATTTTAATCCAGATGAAAATATATACAGAATTACATGCTTAGTGATTTGTCACTACAGCGATATGCAAGATACGAAAGAGAAAGTGTACACAAAACACTTGCTTATATATATCATTCTCTACATAAACAGTTGCAGTTAAAACAGATATAGAAATTTGCATATAATAAATAAGTTAACTTTCCTAGAAGTAACTATAAACAACTCAGCCTAGTCCACTCAATGATTACGTTTGTAAACGAACTGGTCTGATCAGACTGAATGATAAAAAACCTACTACCCTTAGACACTATGGGTACCAAAATCCTTTATGTTTCCCAACAAACACTGTCAGACAACAGTATTTTAAATCCAATCAACCTCAACTTTCTTGTATTTTATCGTCACCACCTCACGAAAATCTATTTAATTTCTTATATGACATTGGTTTTTATTATTTGATATGAATATTTGTTTCTCTTATCTTTGACTTTTTAATTTGTAACTAATAAATGAGACCTTTTTACACAATTTTAAAAGCAATTGACAATTGGTTGACGCAATATGGCCCACGTGTTGCCCTTGCGCCGTTATACTCCCACCAACCAACCAAGTATGGCATTGTGTCTTGTTTATTATTTTTTAAGATTCCCACGTCATTAAAAGTGTTTAATAATTTTGAACTTGTTTTCCATGCTTTGAAAGTACAGGGTGGTTGTAAAAAAACTTTGCCGATATATGGATCTCTCGGCTGTCCCCTTTAACAGCTTGAGAGGAGATTTCGGGTATATTTATTCAGAAGTATGAGCTCGGGATTTTGTGAACGGCTACAGAATGACAGTTTCAGGTGTTACAGCCCCAGGAATGTTAATTGTAAGGGCCAAGAGATGGCGCTTTTCCATATTTTTAAACTGTATTCAAAATGTAAATGTTCGTTCTTCGAGTCCTTCTTGTGCTGTTTTTCAATAAAGATGTAATGTGTGAACCATCGTCGCCAATTAATTTCCTGACAGAAATGTGAGATGGAGTTTTTGTGTTTTCGAGCGAATCCCATCATCCTGATAAATATGTGCGAGTGAGAACATCAGGACTTGAAATTTTCAAATGGCAACATCCACTTTTTACTGTCGCAAAATGCTCAGCACATGCGAAAACCCTAAGAAGTGTTGGAACGGTACATGTATCACAAAAAACAGACACGTTATACATGCTTGAAAAACAGCTTTGCGAACAGACAACAAAAACACAATCAAGGTGCATGGAGGAAATTTGCACATAACAGAGGCAAGACACCAATCATTGATGACAACGCAGATCAAACAAAAGAAAACTTTTATTTGGATTACCCATTTTCTACATGGGTGCATCAAAAGCAATTTTTTCGTTTTCCTATTCCGAATTTCTGGTGAATGGCGTTCTGTGATTGGTGTCTTATCTCTGTCATGTTCAAATTTCCTCTGTGCCCCCGATTGTATTTTTGTTGGCTGTTCGCAAAGCTGTTTTTTTGTGCGTGTATAACGATTAGGTTTTTTGTGATACACGTTACTGTTCCAACATGCTTTATAGTTTTCGCATGTGCTGAGCATTTATTGACAGGAAAATTGTCATTCGAAAATTTTGAGTTTTTGTACCTATAACCGTAATCATGCGCACCATTTTGTTGCTGTTCACAAAATCCCGAGCTTATACCTCTGAATAACTATACCTGAAATCTCATCTCGATCTGTTGAGCGGAATGGCCGCTAGAGATCCATATAGCGGCAAAGTTTCTTTATGACCACCCTGTACTTGAAAATGCTTAGAGGTCTTTAAAAGTCCTTAATTTTCACTGATGTTGTGTGCCTGACTTCAATATTTATAAAAATTGCACTCTAACTTGCTTATCCTCGTGAGGCCACCACTTATTAGCGATGAACTGGAACTTTCTGGTATATCATACATCAACTTGTACGTCATTTGGTTTGCATTTGTTGGTGGAGTGGAATTCAAACGGATTGTTACTTTCTGTCTCTCTGAGATGAACATATGAGAATAGTGTTTATATTTTGTGAGCCAAAAAAGTTTGCAATTAGCAAGTGCTGATTTTTTAAGCAAAGGCAACTTTAGAATATTATGCCCTCAAAATCATTTAAATAAGTTGCAATTGCACATAGTATGCATCAATGTGTATAAAGGATTTATAGTAAAACTTTATTTTTTATATAAAGTGTTCCACCTTAGCTCTAGATGCTTATTGCTTGCTTATGATTTACGAAAAAATCTACCCTCTGCTGAAAAAGAGGCAACTGGATTTGGAAAAAGTGATGATCGCCAAGTCGACACCCCAAAAAGAAAAAGAAGTCATTCACAAAAAAGAAGTCATTCACAAAAAAGTGGTAAGTCACAATAGTTTTTCAATAGTGTGCATGATAACTATTTTTGAAGAGATGCTTTGGCGCCAACTGCACGGAGACAAATGGGGAACCCCTGTGATCCACCTACAACGGGGTACAGATATCATCTCGCCCCCCGCTCTAAAAATCTGTAAAAATGTGTTTTTCCCGTTTAAAATATTACTTAAAAAGGGCCATTTTGTAAGGTTCTAAAACAGCAACAGCCACTAGGCGACCCGCAGACCGGATCCGGCCCGCGACAGCTTTTTCTCCGGCCCGCCGGCAGTACAGAAGAGCAAAAATCAAATTTTGCGGAAATAATTTTAATTTGTCTACAATAGTATGTGTTTACTACCAAAAACCACGTTTTTCATTGAGTGGCCCGCTTTAGTAAGTCTGAAAAATCCTTTTTTTTTCTGAGACTGCTAGAAAAAATAAAAAAAGCAATAGTTTGAATTATTACCAATGACGCATTCCTTCGCATTGCTTAGTTTTGTACTTATGATACCCAACCCCCTGGACTCGTGAATGGCACATTTCGATTTCAGCTTTTCTGAATGTGATGGGCAGGAGTTGGGTGTTTCAATGCAAACCTCTTTTGTTTTGACGTGAAAAGAAGTATCGCGATCTCTATGACTCCAGTGCCAAAAATGGCGTCGAAGACTAGTTTTAAACGCAAAGTAGTTAGTGAAAAGCTGACCTGCCGTCATCGTCTCGCAATTAACATTGACTAAAATGGTAGATTTAGGAGGTATGGTTTAAATATCTTTATGGACTATGAGTTTATGTAGTCACATTTTAATATTCTTACTAAAGATAAACTTCTTTTATGACTTTGATTTATGAAGTAAAGAAAATTATTTTTTTAATTATTTGAAACAAGAATCAAAAGTTATTTTATTAATATAAAAAGTTAAATTATTGTTTCAGTTTTCAAAATTGTTTTATATTGTTCAATCTTTAGTAATTATCACATTTATAACATTGAACATATGTAGTAAAGTAATATATTTATTGGCGTATTCGGTAAAAATCTGCGGCCCGCGGAAAGTTCCAACAAAAATCATGCGGCCCGTCTCTAAAAGTTAGTGGCGAACGCTGTTCTAAAGAAACAAAAATCCCATTAAAATAGAAAGTAAATACAATATTTGTAATCTCACTGACATTATTCACCCCTTTCCCTCACAAGTAAGTGTTGCAACTCTTTTGTGCAATTTCATAAAAGTATAATAGTATGGTATGATATTGGAATAAGTAATTTTGTAATGATGAGATTATTGGTATTGATTCTTTTTCCATTAATTATTATCCAAAATGGACAATTCAAGCATTTTTTTAAAAAAAATTCATTCAATTCTATATGTTTCAAAAAGACCATAAACACAAAATTTTCTGCTCACTGCACTTTTTCTTTATTTTTAACTTGCAACCTAAGTTCACTTGTTAGTTTTGGCGGGAAAACGACACATTTGAATCGCAGCGAATGTAACGTCACTACCAAGGCCTATTCTAAGGAAAATTTACGACTGCCCAAAAGCACAATCTCACCCCCCCCCTCCCCATTACCCTCCTGATGGCTATGGGGTTAGCCCTCTGGCTTCGCATGCCAAAGGTGTCGGTTTCGAATCCCAGATTTGGCATGGATGTCCATTGTGGTTCGGAATCGACGTTAAGCTGTAGGTTCCGCCCTGATACCGTCTTAACCATTACTGTGCATAAAAATAGGTCATAAAACATCCCTCCCCTCCATCCCCACTTTCAACCCATACAGCAAATTAATTTGAAACAATAAAATTCGATAATTTATCTTTAAATATAACTCAAATTTTAAAATCAGGTTTCTGTTATCCTATTTCATGAGGTTAATTAGTTAATATTTATATACCTACAGTGGCTCAAACAATTCAGAATACACCTTACTTTTACTTAATAAACCCAACTTTCGATATAAATAACACATTACCAAGAAGTGAAAACACGTCTCTAATTTTACACATAGTTTAATTTAAAGTAAAAATAAAGAACAATATTGACTGCTGTGAGGTTAGAGCTCTGGCCTCGCATGCCAAAGGTGCCGGGCTCGAATCCTGGGTTAGGCACGGATGTTCGTTGTGGTTCAGAATCCACGTTAAGCTGTAGGTTCCAGTCTGATTAGCCGTCATTGTGCATAAGTATAGGTCGTTAAACGTAATAACCAACCAACAAAAAAAAAATTTTAATAGAAATTTTTTTATAAACATTTTAAATAAACATACGCAGATTTTTACCTAAAAAAATTGAGAATACACCAATGAAATTTTTGTAATATCTCACACACGAAGAATGATGGTATCTGAAGGGATTTTACCCCATTATTCTTGCAACACTTGTTTTAAATGGGCTTTATTTCTAATTTTATGCTTTTAGACCACTATTTCGCGTGTGTCCCGTAGATTTTCTATGATATTGATGTCAGAGGTCAGGTGGTGTGTGTAACTGCTTTTTACAATGAAAAAGACCCCATATTTTGACATTGCGTGCCTTGTACTTTATTATAAACCTTGATTTCTTTCAAAATTTACCTTTTTGTGATATCCACAGAATTCTCTTCTTTTTTCTTCTACTTTTATTTTCAATCGATCCCTCATTTAAAATTTTGAAATGATTGTCTGGATACACGTGTGGCTTCTACCAACAATTTTAGCTATTTCAATAAGATTTTCCTTTTTTTTTAAAAAAATAATTTGAATAGGAATCAATACTAGTTTTTCTTCGAAGAGCAATTTTTTATTTAAAAGTTTGAATTTAAGTTCGTCTAACAAGTTTCATCACAAAAAAATTAGAATTGAAAAGGTTAAGAATAACAATATTTAAGATTACATTAAAATAGCAGTCAAATTGAAAATATGTAAGGGTAAATAAACATATTTTTCGCAAGTGTATTCCCAATTTTTTTATTGCAAAATTTGTCTAAAAAAATTTCAAAACTGTATGACTAATTTGATTTTTAATAAATTATTATATTTTTTGTGTATATACAAAGTAAAATGTCCATAGTTTAATGCCTCTGCAAAAAGCTTTGCTATAATTAAATTTTTTGGGCATTATTCCCCATACAAAATACTAATGTGTTCAAAAAATGAAGTGTATTCTTAATTGTTTTAGCCACTGTATATACTTCTATAATATTTTTCTTATGAAAGAATTATAAATACCTTTGACTACGAAGTCGCAAAAGACAACAAAACAATCGTGAATACAAATTCAACGTCTTTGATACCAAACATTAAAAGATTATTTACACTCACAAGGCAATAGCTGTCATCCACCTTCCTCCCTCTTGTCAACTATTCATTGCTGTTTTTATTTTACAACTGTTGTCACCCACCCCCTAAAAATACAGTGGTCATCTCCCAAGAAGGAGGACATGACACACAGCACAGTGGAACAAGTGTTGACCGCAAACAGCCGAAATGAAGATTTATTGACAAAGGGGAAAAAGGAGTTTTCGCGCTCGACTGTTGAAGTGGATGAGACAAGATATCCCAAGGTTTCGGCTTGTAGGGGAGCTGATCAGCTGACACTGGACACTGAACTCAGATACCAGTCCCTATCCACCCCCTATTGCAAGCTTAGGGGGAAAAAAAGATAACATCCGGTGTGCTTTCTTTAAAATCTCTCTAGTCAGTAACGTTTTAAGCTTGGACAGGATCGGCTTGTCCTGGCATGGAGTTTAGATTTTAACATCTCTCAGCTTTGATTTTAGGCATATCCTCCTGAGACCCACAACTGTTTGAAACATGATTTCAAGCTAATTTTTATGTATATTATTCTTTTGGGTCCATATAACGTACTTTTAAAGTTATTGAATTTCAACTATAAAGCAAAAATTTTAAATTTAATTGTTCAGATGGGAAATTTAATCATGAAAGGCAATAAAGCAATTTCGTTCGAGGACGTGATACATAAAAATACTTTACAGTTAGTGCAAAAAAAAATTTGTTCGCGCAGAACATCCAGACATCCGAAAACATGAGAAGGAAAAAGTCTTAGTTCATTGCTGGCATGTGCTTCGCGCCAACTTTTCGTGATGCCTCTACTGGCAGAGGAACTGGTTTTTGCCGTTTCTTTACAGACTCCATTTCTTCACAATCGGTGGAACTATAATCAGCTGTAGGACTGAATTCGGCTATTTCAGGCAAAGAAAAATTATGTGCCTAAAATACGATGTGCATTTAAATGTACGCGGTGTCTCAGGAGAAAATGCCTTGTTATTTGTCTTCCTAAAATATGATTTCCGTAAAATATTTGAAAGTAGTACCACAACCACTATTGTTACAAAATAAGAATGAGCAATTATTACTTTCAATTACCCATATGTATACATAGGATAATGAAAGCATAGTATTCTGTTTAAAAAAAATCGTTTCTCCACGTTTTGGAACATTCTGATTTCAAAAAAGTGATCTAGAATAAATTTGTGTCTGTGGTCAGCATAACTCCCGCACAAATTGACCTACTATGTTCAAATTTGGAGTGCGGGTTGGTGATGGTACAGGGCCCTACCATTAAGGTTTTCGTCAAAAAGGTTTTCGCGTATAAAGTAGCTGCCATTGAAAAAATCATATTTTTCAGTAATTGCTAAAAAACGGATCGAAAGATTTTGTTCAAAATCGCTGTGGTAATGCCTCTTAAGGAGTTTTAAACGTCACCACCTCTGAAATTCCCTTTAAAATGCTTTAATGGCGTAAAAAGTTGAAAAACAAATGCCTTTAACACAGAGTTCTCTTTCTTTGAGCATACCTCATCAACGATAGTTTTTCTTCTCTCCCCAGTAGTTTCACTTATAATATTGCAAAAGATATCGTCAAATTGGCCACTTTTGCTAAATGAAGGATGAAAATATAAAAACGGTAAATGACACAAATCCATGTAAGTATTATTATAGTGTAATTAAAAGCTGTGCGATATATGTTCCACATCCCTAGTTTTTCTCTATTTTATTTGGCTTTGTATTTTTTACGACTGCCCAATTTTGATTTTACGATTGCCCAATTTGGATTTACGACTGCCCAAATAAGCCACGACTACCCGTTAGAATAGGCCCTGGTCACTACATTTAAAACAACTTGGCTTGAAACGCAGCAGCGTAAATCAGTTTCACAAGTTTCTCGCAAATCGCGCCAAACGGTACGGGATATATGTTTGAGGTAAAATAATTTAAAGTCTAAGTGAGCAACAGGCATGAGAGTCTACATGTATGGGTTTGTGCATTTTTGAAAAATTGGCGACAAGGCCAAAACGTCGCCAATTCCATATGGCAGCTGATTTCAAATCTTCAAGATTGCGGGTGATTCAAAATCCACCAAATGGCTATAATGAATAATGGCCGTTAATACTACTGAAAAAAAAGAAGGATATGAAAATAATCAATAAAGTAAGACAAAATATGCAATCCTACAAATATAATAAAAATTAAAAGCCAAAGTTAAACCCTAAACAACCAAAAAACAGATATTAAAATAAGAATTCTTATTTTAATATGTTTTTTGGCTGTTTAGGATCTAACTTTGGCTCTTTATTTTTATTATATTTCTAGGATTGTATTGCATATTCTGCTTTCATGTAGCATTGCGCAGAAGGTGTGTGTGTAATGGCTTTCTAATTCTTATATAATTTTAACTTAAATTTAAAAGCTTTGATGTTTCTACAATAGATTTTTATAACTTTATTGATTTTGACAAAATATACAAATTATTCATTAAAAAATGCAGTTAATAAAGGAACATACTTGTGGAGTAAAATTTATAATTGAGGTTATCATAAAGCCGCTGTTGCTCATGAACAGCAAAAAAAGAAATGTTGCCAAATGTGAAATTTTATCGCCTACAAAAAGGCTAAGGGATATTTACACACACTCTAGAAATAGGCCCTTTTTTAATTGCAGTGTCTGCCACAATCTACCAATTATCACAAGTATTTTGTTATTTTTATAGGAACATTCTCCTGTGCGCATTTCTGATTTCCGAGTTGTGGTTGACAACAATGTACGAGGAATCATCAAGTATTTGCGTGTGCTTGGAGCCGATGTTGCCTGCTTAGAGGACAGCCAGGATAACATGGATGCTGTTAAGGTGAATCATCTTTTTTTTCTTTCTTTTTTTAAAAAATCCTTTGTATTAACTTTGATTTTATTTGTTTTTGTGTGTGACTGGCGTGCAAATTAGCGGAAGCCTAATTGACTTGCTGTCATCCGATTGGGTTGAAATTTGGCAAATAAATTTGATGTCAAAGACAATGCATTCTATGAATTTTGGGGGGCTGTCACTGTACCTAAAATGTCGCTTTTACATACTTTTCTATAATCATTTCGGAATATGAATAAATCCCATCTCATTGATCATTGTTGAAACTCTTTCCTGTTGCCAAAATTATTTTAATCAGAATAAATAAAAATATTTGGATGTGAATGCAAAATTAGCATTCATTTTTAATAAATATATTTTGAAATGCAGTGTGCAGCATTTTTTACTGATAGAGTTGTTTTTAATATTTAAAACTAGATGCAAACACCAAGCATATAATAATTTACATATAATGCTTGTTGTTCATATAATAATTTAGGAGGGCTGATTTGTTTTACTCAAAATTTTAAATGTATAGTGTTTTAAAATGCTGCTCCTCTAATTTTAAAACCATTTGAATAAATAATTGTGTAACACCTTTATACTGCTGTAAACATACTGATGCTTACACAAGCGTACATAACATCAGTAATGAATTGTGTATTTCCATTGAAACAGAATATTCTTGCTAAAAGTTAAATTGCATTTTTTTTTAAATTTTAACTATTTAAAAACAAAAAAAAAACCATTTTGTAAATTTAAAAATTGAAAAACACTTGAAAAATTAAATGCATGATTTTGTGCATCATTTATCTTTTTATTCTGTGCATGTGATTTTTTTATATTTTAGCAGAAAATTTCTAATATAGTATGACATTTCTAATAATTAACAACTGCTTAAATTCTTTTTCTGAAAAGTGTTTTTAAATAATTTTAGTGTATTTTTACATTTAAAATACTTTTACTGTGCAAGTGCATCAGAATAAGAAATGTGCTAAAATATTACAGCATTTAAAGGGTATACTTAAACTTCAGTAAGTCTGGAGTGTGAGCAGTTGCTTCCAAATGTTACTTGTACACTTATAATTGCTATCAGGACATCATCTAATTAATCTAATGCTATCATCTAAATTTTGCGCAAAATGGCATGGCTTTTTTTTTCTTTCTTTTATTATTAATCTATTATTAATTAGTTTTATTTTTTTAAAAACATTAATAACTGCTGAAAATTAATTATTTTCAGATTGCACAAAATCAACATTGGATTGTTACAGCAACAAATATTACAGCATTTAAACTGTATTCTTAAACTTCAGTGAATCTGAAATGTGAACAGTTGCTTCCAAATGTTACATGTACACTTATATTACAATTGCTATCAGGACCATTACGAGTTCTAAATTATGCTTAGAATAGCATGACTTTTTCTTTTATCTTTCATTATTAATCAGTGTTATTTTTTAAAAACATTAATAAATGCTGAAAATGAATTATTTTCAGATTGCACAAAATCAACATCGAATTGTTCTCACTGCTAGTCGTCAGTATAAAAAAGTAAGCCACAATAATATTTAGTTACTTCTTTTTGCACTTTTCTTCTTGTTACTTTGTTCTTAAATCTTGTGACTCAGTTTTAACCAACTTCCCTGTACTTTATTGAGTTGTACTACTTGTAAAATCTTGATGATTATACAACACTCAGTCATACTGTAATATTATTATTTGCTAACTATGGACAGCCAAAAATGAAGGTGGTTGAAAAGAGGTTTTGAGATGATGGACAGCAAAATATGAAGGTGTTTTATAAGAGGTTTTGAGATTATGGACAACAAAAAATGAAGGTGGTTGATAAGAGGTTTTGAGATTATGGATAGTAAACATTCGAAGGCTGTAATATCAGTAAAACTTAACAAATTCTGTAAGTTTATAAAATTTCTTAAGTAATTTCACTACTGGGTTAGAGGTGCAGGAAATTATTAGTTTAGGATCAAGGACAATGGTAATTTTTGACTAAAAAAAACATTATATGAAAACAAACAAAATGAAACATTTTATAAAAAGCTCAAAGATATTTTAAGTTTCGTTATAGGAAGGTTGTTGTAGCAGTGGTGATGATCTCATCTGAAACTTCTGATTGGATAAGCATTGAGTTTTAATAAAACAAAACAGAAGTTTAAGAAAAAGAACATCTTAACACCATTTTATTTTTTTGGCTTTTCTGTCCCTTTCTAAAATCCTATTCACTGTTACCATCATATAAAATAAAACGTACAATAACAATTCTATAAAGCTTGTGCTATTATATGAAATAAAACATAATAGTTAAATAAAATAATATATTAGTTAAAAAACAGTACAAGGTTATATATTTATTCCGCTTGTAGAAATTGCATGAGAATATATATTTATCCCATTATATTGTTTATAAAAGTTAGTGAAACAATGAAAAGAAAATATTTACAATCAAACCCTGTTAACAAGAAGTCGATGGTGCCGCCTAAATTTTTCGTGTTAACCAAGTTTCATGTGAACCTATAAAAACTTTTAAATCTAATTAATGCAAGTTTAAACTGTTAGCTATATGTGTGTTTAATACTGCTGCTTTTAATTAACATCTTCATTTTTGTCTGTTTGCATCTTTTTCCTTGTGCGGGTTCAAATTGATTTACAGCATAACCGTCTACAAACTGTTCCTGATTTTTTAAAATTGTTAATAGAGTGTTGTTGGCAACTCCATACTTGTCAGCAATTTCTTTTTAAAGAATTTACCATCAATTTCATTTAAAAAAAGTTTAGTTTCTAACAATAATGGTTATTGCTTCCGACTCGTATTGACAAGATTCAACATGCAAATGAGTTTAATTTTTAAACTTACTGTTGGATACCGTCGCTGCATATGATGTAAGAAAACCAGTTTATGGAAGAATACCATGTAAATTGCAACAAAATCAGTCCAATTCACAGAGATTTCCTTGAAGTTTGATAACTCGGGTATTTTTTCTGTTTAATAGGGTTTGAACTTGAAGAATGCTTTTGTAACACCTTTAAATTTTGTCTCAAATAATAAAGACTTCATCTAAAAAAGTGGTTTGAAGAGCAATTTTTTGTCGTTGTCTTAAGTGGAATTTCATGCTGCAATTTCGTGTTAAACGAATAAATTAGCGTTAAGTTTAAGCTTCATTGTATGGAAAATTACTTTTATTTCGCTTAAAAAAGAATGTCATGTTAAGCAATTTCACTTTAACAGGGTTTGACTGTATTGCTTAATATATCTGTATTGCTTAATATATTTGCCATCCTGAAACAATTTCTTACTTATTCTCTATGGGAAATTTAGTTTAACGAATTTGAGTGTTTGCTTATATGCATCTTTAGTTGACTTTTCAAACCCTACTGCATTTTGGATACTTTTCTCTGAGGGTATTGATTTCAAATAACATATTTTTGACAGTTGAATGTTGTTAACATGAACTTCTTTTAACGATGACTGTTGTCTTGTTTCTGACAAATTGTATCGGAATTATAATACTTTTTATTCTTCCAGCATGAATATAAAATGAAATCTCATTTAAGATTAAGTTTTATGCAACTTTTATTTATTTTTAATTTTTTCTGAAAATATAAACAAACCTTTTTGTTGATAGCATTGCTCAGTTGAGTACCTGGTACTGCTTTTGAAAAAGAAGAATTAATTTATACTTAGTCTGAATTTGTTTTACATATAAGTGAATAGTTTAAAAATAGCATTACTTACACGCAATTTATAGAAGTTTAATCCATTCAAGTTACAAGAGTATCTGAGATTACTTTTTTTTAAATGACATGAACTTTGAATGATATTGTCACATCTTTTTTCTCTTTTAGTTCATCTCAATAGCATATGTTTATATACTCTTTTTGTTAGCATTTAAAATCTTTATTATTCTGATAAATATTTCATGTGAATAATTATAAAAATAAATATGAGCCCTTTCAACAATAATTTGCTGTTTATTAATCAACTTTAACGATGAATAAATTAAAATTATATTAAACAATTGCTCACCAGGGGCGTACTAGCCTAAAAGTTGTTCGGTGCAATCATCAGGCCTGTCAGTGTCTGTCAAAAATGGCTGGTCCGGTACAGAAGTTATTTGTACGTTTTTAGTTTTTCAGTTACTTTTTCATTATAAGTAGTTACCTTCTTTAATATTTTTTTAAAAAGCCCAATTTATTCAAATCCTAATCATTCTCTTTAGCCAGAACTATTTACTATTATTACACTATTTAGTTTGAAAGATATAGTTTGTATATTTAAAAAATATTGCTTAATATTTCACATCATTTTAGTTGTATAGATTATATTGTATTCAGAAAACAGATGCAGTAGTTTTTATATATTATCGTATTACAACTTTTTATTAATTTTTTTAACTTTAAATATATGTTATCATTTTGGATGTCATTTTCTAGTAAATTTACTAATTATATGCCTGGACATTCTTTATTTTGCAATTTAATTTTTTTTTCAAGTTTTTGCAACAAGCTATCAATGGTTTATTGAAATCAAGATCACTCAAACGATCTATAAAAATAAGAGGGTCTAAGTGACTTTTCTTAACTTTTGAGAAAAGACAATTTAAAGTTTCTTATTTATATTAAATTTGTATGTATTTGTTGTTTAAATACTAACTTCTGGGATAAAGATATCACTATTTTTCATACAATTTAATATAATTATGAAACTTTAAAATGTATTTTCTCAAACTTTAAGAAAAGTCACTTAGACCTCTTTACTTCTCAGGCCCTCAATTAATATATATTAATAAAAATAACATATTTGATTATGGAAAGTGTTTAATTATCAAAATTAATTATTTAAATACAGGAATTATTTTATTATTAACAATAATTGTTAAAATTTGATTATTGAAAACTTTGGCCGCCGTAAATGTAAAATCACTGGGACGATTTATGTCCCATTACGACCCTGTTCTACACCAGGTTACATGCCATGTAGTAGAGAAAATTGATCTAATTCTATTGTTTAACTCTCTTCTAGGTACTGGGTTATTTACCTGAAGAAATGTGTTACTGCGTGGAAACCTCTGTAACTCCAAAGACTCAAGTTCTCCAAATTTTGAAACATTTCAAGGTCATTTGTGAGGATTCCTCCCTGCTTTCCCGATGCACAGTAATTTTCTTTTTATTATTATAATTTTAAAAAATTGCCCATCTAAAGAGACAACACTTTCTTATCCAAGTAGATATGGATATTCGTGTAATCGATCTGGATAGGATAGGAACAAAAAAAAACTTGCATGCCAAAAGTGTAGGGTTCTTATCCTGGGTTAGGCATGGATGTTTGTTGTGGTTCGAAATATACTTAGAAGGAGACCTTACGGTCTCGGAAATTCAGATCGGGATGAGACTCGGCAGATTAGTAATATACCTTAAAGGTATCCACACGGTAAATCAATAAAGTGCACTAGCCAGAAGATTCTGAGAAAACAGGCGCCGACCAAACGGTATAGTGGTTAGCGTGCTAGCTTCTAGACCGCGAGGTTCCGAGTTCCGAGTCCCGTGTTAGGCATGGGTGTTTGTAAATGTGTGTTGGCTTGTCTAATGACGAATGTTTCGGCGCATTATAGCCCTTGTGTTGATGACGGCGCCAGATAATCTGAATACAACCAACCAATCGAGAATACAGGCTCTAAAGTGTTACGCACATCTTATATTTTAGTAGAGATTTTTGCTCTGCAGCTCCTCGTTGGCTAAGTGATCAGCTTGCTGGGTTCCCGTACGGGCAATCTGTGTTCGATACCTCATGTTGTATTTTTTTTTTTTTTTTTTAAATTTATAAAGTCAATTTATAAAATGGGTTGGATAGGAGTAGAACAATTGTTCGATAAGTACGGTTAGGGTTTTGAAAATTTCTGACTTCCTGCTTATGTACAATAGGACAACATTCCTACTCTTCCATATAGAAACTGGTCCTTCATGTTTATTGTGAAAATCATTTATTTCTCAACAGCTTATAATATTTCAAAATTTATAATCACTTGTTTGTGTGAATAGTAAATAATTCATTAAAACACATTACGTATTTAAAAATAAAATATTATCTTTAATTCAAATTTCAGTTAGCTATAACAGTTACTTTATAAGTAAAAAAAAAAAAATTATCTCACAAGGTATCGAACCACCCAGATCGCCGGTACGGGAACCCAGCACGCTGACCACTTAGCCACCGGGAGTTGCAGAGCAAAAATCTCTACTAGTATATAAGCTGCGTGTAATACTTTAGAGCCTGTTTTTCGGAATCTTCTGGCTAGTGCACTTTGTTGCTTTACTGTGTGGATACCCTTAAGGTATACTACCAATCTGTCTAGTCTCATCCCGATCGGAATTTCCAAGACCGTAAGGTCCCCATGTTAGTGTAGTTTTTAGTAAGTAGAGATTAGAGAAACATAGGCTTGACTTTAAAACCTTGGAATTTAGAGGTCATTGTACAAAAACCTTATTGCAATATGTACTTTTTAATTCCTTTATATTAACTTCGATTTTGTATATATGTTTGTCGATTGCAGGCAAATCTGCGGTGGCTTAATTTACCCCCTTGCCTTGATCCAATTGGACCGAAACTTAGCAGATAGATTCGATGACAAATTTTGGTGCGGTAACTGTCACTAAAAAGTTGCTTTTACTGACTACTGATAAACCAACTTGCCGCCATCCGATCGCGCTGAAATATAGCGTGTAACTGATCATTGTTAAAACTCCTGTTGCCAAAATTGTTTTAATAAGAAAAAATAAAAATATTGGGATGCAAGTGCATAAATTCATGTTTGTTTTTAATAAATAAATTTGTAAACGTAGTTTGCCACACATTTTCCCGATAGAAATGTTTTTGATGAATTAGATGCAAACACCAAGCACACCCTGTTTTCAGAATCGACGCTGTGTTAATGAATATAAAAATTGTTTGTGCATATGAAGGATTTATATTAAATTATCTTATTAAGTTATGTTATTTATGTTTTCTTTTTAGTTTTTTAT